>OW052069.1:42500-2442500 GCA_932526445.1 Phragmatobia fuliginosa | reverse complement strand
TACGAAAACTCAGAATAGTTCTATGACTTTTTGTAACATAGATATTGCTGGTGAAGGTTGCATTTATCACCTGAGTAAGGCATTACACTATTTCTTCTCCTGCAGGTTTCGAAGAATTATCGATAAACATTAAAGAAAACTAACGTTCAAGAACTTTACTGTTCCCACTCAATTGAAAATTATCCGTCTAGAAAACTGTGTAGGTCTCTTGGTTTTGTACCAGTACCTTTTATGTTTTGATCGTATTGAAATATTAATATACCTTTCAACAATTACGGTTATTTGTCTTGTTTCTTTAACAATATGTTCACTGTTTCCAATAAATTTCTGAAGATATCATTGCGAACAGAGAACGTACGGATGAAATACAACAAGTTTCATCGTTCCTTCCACATAAATGACACCAACAAAAACAGATCACAGTTTAAATGATTTCACAACATGAATTTTATGTTAAAACAATTCGCACGTAACTCAATAAAACTCATTGTCTGCCATTGCGCAGTACATCCATTCATCGGCGCGCGGCTTTAAAAACGAGTTTATGTCAAAAATTCCAACATTGATAATCGTAGGAACATTAATTGTCGACAGATAACTTTGTTAACGTGGCTCGTCCGGACCGAATCCGTACATCATGCGAAAACATTTGCAATGCAGATCCAACCATTTTCATTTTACAATCAACAGAATAAAATTAATTCAATAGGTTCAACTGAAGAATGTTTCTGGTTCACAAAAGGAGATTTCCAGTTGGTTTCGATGAATGTTTAAAATATTTAAAGTGATTAATTGACTGTGTAACAATGTTTGTGTAACTCAATATTATGATTATTATGTTATGTATGTTTTTACTCATTATTATTTTAAGTCGAAAATACAATTTTAACGAAACAAAATTAGTTCAAACAAATATTCTGCGATAAAAAATGATCATCATCATCATCAACAGCCTTTAACAGTCCACTGCTGGACATAGGCCTCTCCTTTGAAAGGAGGTTTTGGCCTACTATACCACGTATTTGTTTCAAGTTTTCCTTCTCTTGGTAGTGATGTTAGCTGCTTATTTTGTTCCTTTAGTCACTTTGTATTCTTAATCTGTCACCACACGGACCATCCGTCACCACACCGTAAAAAATGATGTTTTAATAAAATTGTTTTTTGAGTTGAATAACCATTATTGAATTAACTAAAGACTATAAAGAGAATTTTAAATAAAATACAATACGGTAAATAAATATTCAGATACTCTTTCTACTTAGGGGCTAAAATCTCATAAAAACCATATAAAGAATTGTTCATTGAAACACTGCCTTTGGCACTCGCGGCTAGTGATGTGCAGATATCGATTTTTAATGCATCGATAAATTCCAAATTGTATGCATTCGTTTGCAAAAAACTTTCACGCTCTTCTTAACTGTAACGTATTTATCATTAATTAACACGATTCGCATTCGAAGTATTTTCGTAGGATTGTCAGTTTTGTGTTTTCGTGAGAGCGTGAAAGTTTTGACGTGAGAGCCAGACGGACAGAGCGTCTTTCACATTTATAATGTTAGGTATTAGAACATTTTTTGGATAAAATTTTTAACATTGAACATTTTTTCAGGACTTACAACATTTTTTGGACTAGCTTTTCTCAATGGTGTTCTTCGCGATTTAAATATATAACAGCTGGTAACACCGCAGGCCTCACTTATAAATATTAAAACATACATCTAGAATGCGCCTTGTAGGTACTGAAATGACACTAATGAAAGTGTCACTAATGTCATTCACGGAGGTGCACTAGCTACATTTTAAGCACTGTAGTGTAATTTCGCCATAAAAATTTTCATTCAAACCATAATTGGCTGTATCGTTTTCTCAACTTCAAAATTACCTTTTAAATTTCAATCTGTTTGCGCCTCAATATAACTGATGAGTTAATTCATCAGACGAAACGAAAGTTTTAAAGACGCGATAACGAGAGACCATTCCTGCGGCCCTAAACTTTTTACGAATTTCCTTGCAATAACCTTAATTTGTACTCCAGCGACAGTTCTAAATGGAAGTAAAAGTTTTACTGCTAAGAGAGAGAGTGTGTATTTCTTTGTTATAGAATACAAAGGTAAACAAGTAAACATCTTTATTATAGAGGCTTTCACTGAATCAGTACACAGTTTAAACCTAGTATTGTCACCAGATGTTGAATAATTGACTGCACGGTTGATTTAAGCGGTCGCCCATGCCGCTTTCGGCTTCTCCAAGTGTCGTAGGTTTAAATCTCACGTGGGACAACACTTTGTAATTTACAAATTATTGTTCAGCATCTGGGTGTTCTTTGTGACTGTTTCATGTACGTTTATAAAGTCCCCCGCGACACAGAATTATTAATGCTTAAGATGTCTTTTTAACAAAAAAAACCACTGCCCAAAAAAGATATGTGTACTCCTATACAAGAATTTTCATGTTTTACGAGTACTTATTGTATGCAACCTCATTATAAATTTAGTAATTTATAAATAATGACTGAAAATAAATAAACATGTTTAACTTTGACTTCGACCTGAATTATATATCCACTGTTTATTAGACTCATTCTGTCTTTATAATTTATATAATTCACTCTAAATACACAACAGTTCCAACAAGTGACGTATGAGCGCTTTCATCATCATCATCAGCCTGTCGCAGTCCACTGCTGGTCATAGGCCTCTCCCGTAGCGCTTTATACTTAATTAGTCCTTTATTTTTTCCCAACTTCAAACATACTTAAAGGTTTATCTTACCTGTAAATTTGTAATTTTGTTTAAATTTTGAGTCCTCTTTATTCATTATAACTGCCTCGTTGGTCTAGTGGCTAGCATATGCGGCTGCTGATCAAGAGGTCTCGGGTGCGGTTCCCGAGTCGAACCAAGTGTTTCTATGTTTTACGATATACGTTTCGGAGTTTGGGTGTTTTCCATGTATAATATGTATGTATTTGGAAAAGAGTAAATAATATGTTTTAATATCAGTTGTCTAGTACTCATAGTATAAGCTCTGCTTAGCTTGGGATCTTCATCCGCTAACCACTAGACCAACAAGGCAGTCATCAGCAGATGATGTTGCGTGTCAAATGTCCGAAATATTTATTTATTTATTGTGGCCAACTCGAATTTGTCGGCACTACCCTGTCATAGACGATCAAGTTAAACTGACGTCATTTGTGTTGTCATGTTTCGTTCTTGAGTTCAAGACTAGAAGCCCAATGAAGCAGAAGTATCTCAATAACCCACCATAATGTGCGTCCCCATATTATATTGACTGCATTCGCAATTAATATGATAACCACTATTCTTAGATTCCATTCATGATTTCCATCAGGCATAGTAGAGTTGCTTTGGTAGGCTCATATAAAAAGTATCGATTGAAGTCGGTTCAAGTTTCGATTTCGTTTTGAGAACATTTTTACACACATTAATAATTGTGTTGAAAACTTTTAATTATACCTATCAAATCTAACAAAACAGTTCTATATTATGTAAGTGACATTTTTTAATACGTAGAACGAAATAAATCCTAGCTTGTTAGTAATACTTGGCTCTTTATTCAAGTGGCTCTCGAGTACGGAAGGATAGCAGTCAGTTTCGTGTATCTGTGACGATTTACCGCCAAGCAAAACCGCCACTTAACGAAAATAGCCCTAGAATATTCTTTGATGTTGCGTTATAAGGATTTTTCTGCGAATAAAGATAAGCTTTTTTTATATTAGAAAATTTTACTTCGTTTATGTACTCGAATAAGTTCTTTTAAAATCTTTACCAAAAGAAGATAAATTAAAAAGTTAAAAATACATTAAATTGATTAAATTGACATTCATTTGGACTGTATTATCTATTAAGTTTAAAGGCTTTCTAAAGTAAAGTTTAGAAGTTGTTATATTCACTCATACTTAAGCTTAAGTTGAATTAAAGTTAGAGTGTATATGTACAGCATTTCCAATTTTTTTTTTATATTATAGGGGGCAAACGAGCAGACGGATCACTTGATGGTAGGTGATTACCGCCGCCCATGGACACCTGAAACACCAGAGGAGTCACAGGTGCGTTGCCGGCCA
This sequence comes from Phragmatobia fuliginosa, assembly GCA_932526445.1. Lineage (NCBI taxonomy): Eukaryota > Metazoa > Arthropoda > Insecta > Lepidoptera > Erebidae > Phragmatobia > Phragmatobia fuliginosa. The sequence goes on along the minus strand of OW052069.1, from coordinate 2,438,419 downwards.
TTAAGAAGGGAGTACGCTCTTTTTTTGTAGGTTTGAAGGTCGTGTTGGTCCGGAAACACCGCAGGCGAAAGTTCATTCCACAATTTAGATGTGCGAGGCAGGAAATTAAATTAAATTCCTTTTACTGTCCTCACACAGAAGAAAAACCTTAACATAATAGTATTCATGCTGTCGTATTTCGTTAGTGAGTATGAGACCATAGGCTCGATGATGCAGTTGTATCTCACTAGGCCGCCGTAGTGAGGGTGGGTCACCATGCTGCATTCACAATGAGGATGGTGACCCTTACTCCTGGATTCTACTTATGCTTTACATCAGGCAGAGTAGAATCACTTTGGTAGGCCACTTATTTCGGACAACTTACACACAACATCATATAGTCCCAAACTAAGCAGAGCTTATATTATGGGTACTAAACAAATGATATAAATACTTAAACATACTTTTTTTTTGTAATATATTTACATATTCTTATTATACATGTAAATATAAATAAGTAGAAATATTATGTAACATGATAGTTAAAAATATTTGTAATACTAAAGTTTAAAATGTTAATTATGCATTCTAATATAATAATAAAAGTTTTACACTCGATATTAAACGGCCCATCACTTTACAGACGCGTGTGAAACGATTCGGAAAAATAATTTCCTTTCAATGTACGCGGTACGCTTACGTTACAGATATCACACAAACAAAACAAAATACACTTTATTTAAAAAGTGGGAAGGTTCATTATTAAAATGATAAAAATTTTGTATTTAAGTGGCTTGGAGTTTGCTAATTGTGTCAATTTATGACGTCACTTATGTGAATTTTCAGGCGCTGGGTTTGATAGCTCGCTTCTCATTTCTTTGCTTATTACGGCAATTACTTTTGGAAATATTCTCTTTGTAATTTGCCATATGCTGGTAAATGTTATAATTATTCCATTCTAAATAGGAAATTAAGCTAAAGTACGATAGTAATATTTGTGATGAAGGTCGAAAATCATTACATGCGGGCAGCACAGAATCCTGTTGTTTTGGGGAACCTTTTGGGGGGTCTATGACCAGTATTATTATTGGTGACGACTTTCATTTGAAATTATGATGACAGGTAATATATGAGTGAAAATTCCGTATACGATGTTTTTTCTAAAAATTAAAAATGACAGGCATCTAAAAAAGAAACGTTTTTTCCTAAGTTTAATTTGCACTTCCAAAAAGTTACGTAAAGAGGATAAAAGTACATCACTTCAAACCAAACATGTCAATTTTATAACATCAAAGTAATATTCAAACTTCAAGGAAATTAAATTCTACATTCGACCAGTTCGAAAGAACTCTCCGTTCAATCCAGCTTATAGGAATTTTATAAATCCTTGTTGGCTGGAGGTATCTAAATAAATTGGGGACTTAAAAAAAAGACGAGTGTCATTTCAGTGGGATTGACGTTTGTAAAGTCTGAGATTATGTCACTGAGGGTTCGGAGAAATTTATTAAAACGGCGAGCCGTAGTCAAGTGTTCATATTTATAACAATGAGTTCCGTAGTTTTAAAAACCTTTATTTTTGTATCTTTAATAAGTAAACTATCCGTCTGTAGTGCAATGAGTGAGGCCTATGTCCAGCAGTGAACTGTGATGATGATGATGATGATGATGAATGAGTGAACTTTGTTTGTATTCGTTATGAAAATATTATTATAGTGCAGGTATTATACATATGAGGTATTACAAGTAGTCTGAATTTACTTGCGTAAAAATTTGAATTAGATCGTTATGTCAAATTTTTCAATCAAATCATGCATATTCGTATGCTCGTATCAACATCATCATCATCATCATCAACAGCCTTTAACAATCCACTGCTGGCCTCTCCTTAGAAAGGAGGTTATGGCCTACGACGCTCGGATGCTCGTATGCATGATACAAAAACAAAATCGCCGGAAACAAAAAAAATCTCTCTCTCTCTCAAAAAAATCTTTAAAAGTCCAAAACTCAAGCGTAAAGATTGTAAAGAACCCTAAATATATTTACGGTAAATAACGTTTTATCGATTTCACTATAAAGGGGGCAACTTCAATTATTTTAACGTCGAGATTACGAGTTTTTCCCACGAACCGTTACGACGAACTTATTAAAAATTAACTTTGAAAAGACTTCGTCTATTTCCGCCACCGTTTCTATATCGAGGGAACTTATTAAATTAATATGCCGAGTTTTATTTCTCATATTGAGTTACGATATTAGGGCGGTTACTTCTGAAACTTATTTGAACTGATATCGATAAGATTACCTATTTGAAGTTACGCGATACGTATACAAATACATGTGAACAAAATGTCTTCGCAACATTTACATTACCATGATTACTGCCTTGTTGGTTTAGTGGTCTCGGGTTCGATTCCTGGGTCGAACTAAATATTTGTGTGATACACAAATATTTGTTACGGAGTCTGGGTATTTTCTATGTATAATATATGTATGTATTTACAAAAAAAAAAGTAAGTTTATGTATTTATATCAGTTGTTTAGTACCCATAATACAAGCTCTGCATAGTTTGGGACTTGATGAGGTTGTGTGTAACTGTCCGAAATATTTATTTATTATTTATGATGTAAATATATCCAACCAAAATCCAAGTTGTTTCTTTATCAAGCTGAAGCCCTAAAAGTTAGATATGGTCTACGTAAGATTATGCCTGACTTCCAAATATCAACCCTTATCAAGAGAAATGCCGTGGATCCAAAGCGGTTTCTAATTAGTGCTAATCTTATAGGATTATGTAGGCTGGAGGTCATTTAACACGCTTCGACACCTGATGCTTGTTCTATTAACCAAAATCGACTTAGCCTGTTATCTTATACATGACGTAATACGATGCAGATAAACCATAGTCATGTTGTGTATTATGAGTTGATGATCTAGGTCATTGTATTGACAAGGCACTGAATCCTATATTAGAAGTAAACTTAGAATAATTCTGTACGAAAACTGTAAAGCTGAAGATTATACTCGTTTGTTTATGTGGTTGTAAGCATTACTAATATTAGGGATTGTGGAATAGATTAAAAATATTTCATTACAAGCTTTCCCTCGATTATTGCAGTAAAAAGTAGCCTATGTGTTAATCTGATATAAAAGCTATATTACTGTATGTTCTATGTTATGTGGATGGTTTCCGCATTTAGTCCTTTAAGTGGACCATTGTACGTGAGGGTATATTACTGTAAAGTTTCATCCAAATTCATACAGTAATTTTTGCGTGAAAGAGCAACAAACATACATACATACTCACAAACTTTCGCGTTTATAGTATAAGTAATTATAAGATTGGGAATAAAGCTAGAAAGAAGAAGAGGTTAATATGAGCAGAATATCAATAAAAAATTGGCAACACATAGATTAAGGTTCCGTAGTCACCTAAGTAAGTGAATAATTGTTACATTAACTTGTTATTTCTTTATTTTAGTATGAAGTTTTCCAAATGAATGCGTATTACAAGTTAGGCCCCTTTAACTCCTGAAATAAAAAAGTTAGTTGCAGTTTTCGGCAAAATTTGTATTTTGGAGACGCAAAGGAAGTTCCACGGATCATCTCATTATCGCTATGATATAAGTAATCTTCTGCAAGCTTGAAGCTGTTTTTAGTCGCATTAGATATTCTTCAATTTCAGCATCTTAACGTTTTTGTATGAGACTACAGGAAATATGTTGGCGGTTTTTGATTTCTAGTTTTCCGTTTAGCAGACCCAAACTCATTATATTAATGTATTTGAAACCTTGTATGTTTATTTTAAAGTTCATAACGAATAAACATAAATTAACGTCCGTGTGGTGACGGATTAGGAATACAGAGTGTCACCACCCCTATTCATCCCGCGGGTGTCGTAAAAAGCGACTAAGGGATAAACTACGCAAGACAACATCAATGCAAAGAGAAGGAAAACTTGAAACCAACCCTATACCAACCCGTCTGGCCAGCGTGGTATATTAGGCCAAAACCTCCTTTCTAAGGAGAGGCCTGCGTCTAGCAGTGGACTGTTAAAGGCTGTTGATGATGATGAAGCATAAATTATATAAAATGTGTATAAATAAATAATGTTGAAAAATAAAATTGCTTTTATTTCAACATTATTTACATCTGTATAAGCATTAGAAATGTTTAGTAAAATAATAGTGTGACTGAACGTGAAGTAGTCTTTTGATGTGCTGTAGAACGGTAAAATTGAATTATTTTTCCAATTTATTGAATAGGCTAACAGCATTTATTTTAGGTCATTTCATCACAAATGTATATAAATTGCTCTCAATAGGTAAAGGATAGCAGTTAGTCATTTCGATTATAAAATTATTGAAGTAGTTTAATTAAATATTCTTTCATTTATTACCTTTTTTCTCTTTTTTTCTAATTTATTTTGTTACTTAGACATCCGTTATTTGTTAAAGAAGTCACAGGTATTTTACTTAATACGTAAAAAGTTAATTTAGTCAAAAAAAAACCTTCTCATTTTTAAAATCAATTAAAATAAACCTAAAGCACTATTTACATAATGATTTTTCATTGAGAAAGTAGTTTAATACGGCTTAATTTTGTGTAGGTTCCCTAATGTCTACTACTTTAATCATATTTAAAAATAATTTTGTGATTAGTAATTATTTTAAGAAAAAAACTTTAAAAAAAATTATTTCTAAAACGACAGTTTAAACTAAAATGTCGCAAGCAACTCTATTTTATTTCCCTTAAATTTGTTAAACTACAAATAATTAAAGAAATTTGCAAATACTGCACAATAAACTTCGATATTTATGTACATTCTAGTACCAAAAGCAAAGTTCTACAATGTAACAAATTGCACAATTGGTAGAACTTTCCCAGTAGAACCGTAAGTTCCCCAAGCTTGCTAGTTTGTATCCGTACTAATATACAAGCAAAATATCACGTCTTGACATCGTTAAAACTTCCGTTCGCGAATGTGGAAAAATAAATTGCACCATAACTTTTAACAGGTTAATATTTTGAAGGAACCCTTCGTAAAGGGCGCATGTAGAGATAGTAATTTGTATCTAGTAGTACTTTTTTGTATACTATTGCACGAAATATAAAAAATAATAAAGTTTACTTTATTAGATTTTACAAGCTTCTGTTTAACTTACAATGATTATATATATTGATGTTCTTCACGAATCCTGAAACCAAATTTAGAACCTTACATTATTTTTACTTGTTCAATTACTTCGCTTTATTTCGAAAGGTTTGATGACGCCGGACAAGTCAATTTAGAGGAAATAGTAAAAACAATTTCATCAACAATCCATAACGTCCCACTACTGGGCTCAGTCTCCTCTCAAGAGAGGGTTAAGGCCATACGTCCCCACGCTGGCCGAGTGCGGGTTGGGGACTGGCAAGACACGTTGTGGCTACGTAATCTTGGATGTTTTTATGCCGCCCGAAGGCCTCCAACTAAGCTTCACGACTGCTATCTTATGATAAAAACCGGGACCGACTGCTTAACGTGACCTCCGAATCACGGAAACGCTCTTTACGTATAATGCCACAAACGGTCACCCATCTAGGTCCGACCGTGTCGTCGTTGCTTATCCTTGGTGATTGTTTCCAATCACCTAAGGCCACTTGGCTATGACCGTTTAACTGAGTTTTGTTTAAATGTTTTAATTTATAAACATTTTGCGCTGTTCAATTGGGCTCTAATTTATCTTTATATAAAGCCGGTTCCAAAAATAACGGGTCAGTCACATAAACCAATAACGGGTCAGTCACATAAACCCGAATATCTCCCGAACTACGTATGCCATCCTAATGAAACGAAGACTGTTCAATTGAGAATTTAATTATACAGATAAAAAATAAAATAAAACTTAGTTACACCCACAATATTAATCTTAAATTAAAAAAAAACTAAAGTAGTCATATTTTTCTTAAGATTAATTTTTTTTTATGATTGTTTTTTTGCTGTTTTTCATCACTTTCTTCATTTAATACTTTGTATTGCCTCCACGTGATGAAGCCTCCAGTGATAATTCTTGTGTGAGTGTGTATGTCACTGAACTTCTCTCAAACGACTGGACCGATTTTGATGAAATTTTTTGTGTGTGTTCAAGGGGATCTTGGAATGGTTTAGATTCGCAATTGGACCCGGTAGGTGGCGCTGCGATCAAGTTCTGGAATTTAAAAGTTGAGCGGTACGAAGTTCGCTGGGTCAACTAGTGTTCATATAAATATATTCACACTCTATCTCACACACGGCGGCCTGATTCTAAACTAAGCAGAGCTTGTGCTATGGGAACCAGACTACTCATGAACCAATGATTCAGAAGCATAATACTAAGCCGCAATAGTGTGGGTCACCGTGCTGCTTTGTCCCTACTGACAATGAGGATGATGACCCTGACTCTTAGACTCTTCTTAGCTATCTATCAATAAGAGTAGAGTTACTTTGGTAGGCTTAATTAAATAATAAAAAAAATCGTTCAAGTGCGTTTTATAAACCCTTATTGTTTTTAAAAGATCCTATCTAATGATACCCCACACGATGGGGAAGCCGCGAGAAATAAAAATCATCCTCAGTTTACGTGTAGGGGAGGTACGCCAAATAAAAATATTTTTCATAATTTTATTGTAGCACTTTGTTGACGTAATAACAACACATAATCATGCAAAATTTCATCTTTCTAGTACTTACCGTTTGGACGGTAAGTCGAGGACGGACGGACGGACATGACGTATCTATAAGGGTTCCGAGTCATAAATTTAAAAAATAGTGAATTCATCATCATCATCAACAGCCTTTAACAGTCCACTGCTGGACATAGGCCTCTCCTTTGAAAGGAGGTTTTGGCCTACTATACCACGCTGGCCAGACGGGTTGGTAAAGGGTTTGTTTCAAGTTTTCCTTCTCTTGGCAGTGATGTTAGCTGCTTATTTTGTACCTTTAGTCGCCTCTTACGACACCCATGGAATGAATAGGGGTGGTGACACTTTGTATTCTTAATCCGTCACCACACGGACACTAATAGTGAATTATTATTCTTTTAACGTTGAATGCCTGCTTATTTTAGGAAGAGTAAAATGGTTAAAGCTACCGATTACTTTATTCACTTTGTTTAAAATAAAATTTTGCTTTACAAAGGGTTTCTATGAGATCATGGTATCATTGGTTGAGCTAGTCAATATTTGCCCAAACTATGGCTTAATATTATTTACAAGTTAACCTAAAAATCGTAGCGTCTAAAGCTTTGAAGTCCCCAAGCTAACTTTTGTTGACAAATATAGGACCTAAAAAGAGCAAAATCAGTTCTGTATTATAAGTGAGCGCCTTCGTCCTAAACAAACTGCAACCACACCGTCCTTGGAGACAAACATAACAACTCAAACGAAAAACGTGATCAGATTTATATTTCTTTTAATAATAAAGGGCAGAGCAAAAGCTTAACGAATATCAAAAAGAAAAAGGGTCTGAATGTGTGCTTTATGTTCCAAGATATCGTTTGATGTGAATATTAATTAAACGGGCATTTATATAATCTTTAACTTCTACAAATTCATTTCTTTCGCCATCTAGCTGCTACGTCAAACTATCGTGCATCGCACAGTTAAAGTTTTCCTGATGAGTTCCTTAGACTATATTTAAAGAAAATACATATTTTACAGTAACTAAGAATTGTAACAGTAGAAGAGCCACGCTGACTGAAGCACGAATGGGCCTGCTCGACCAGGTTAGGACTACCTTTAGACAGAAAACCAATCTAATATGACAGCATTCATGGTTCGTGTTTCGTTTGTGAGTGTGAGCCTGGAGGTCCAGTGAGGAACAAGCAACTCAATAGACTCAATAGACTCAATTATGTGAGTCACAATGCTGCAATTTTTCTCTGCATGGACCGTAGGATTACATATTGGATTATATTCATACTTTAAATATACAAATACAAAAGATACTTGAGGTGTTTGTAAAGGTGATAATCATTTAAAATATCATGATCTGTCTTCCGTTTATCGTACTGTAGTGTGTCACTAATTGATTCATTCACTCGTTCACTATGAATGAATGAGAAGGAAACATTATGTCATCTCGAGATTACGTGCGGTCGTGACACAGTTGAGTCGACTGTTAGCGACGATAGCGAGTGGGCGCGTGTATCTGTGAGCTGACAATATAGAAGGATATACTACATGTACTTTTGTTAAAAAGTACGACTTTATGGTAAACAATCTACCTTATATGTCATTTCAATACTCTTTCTGTTTATTTTTAATCTAATGTGGTAGCTACATCTCTGCCTTCGAGCGATATCAACTGATAACATTTATTTTTTCTCTCATAAGCCTGTAAATATTTTACAGCAAATTCATGTATCATTGGCATAACAAAAGAACGAAATATCGAAATTATTTAAGAGTTACGAACACAAGTAAGTCGGTAATACATACGTAATAATAAATATTAATGTATAATGTCTGGAATACCCCGGGGTAACATACGGAGGATTCTCTATTCTTTCTACAAAAACTTTTAAGGCCAAGACACTACTTTTTAATATCATTATAAAGATCACTATAAATTAGTTGAAATTGTTGGAAATATTAAAGGTCTTTTAGAGTACTTTATATTCATATTGCTTATAAAAGAAGATCACCTTTTGGTGTCATTACAACGTTAATATCAACTTAGGATTTCATTTTATCCGAGACTGAGACAATTTTCACTGTATTTTTATAAAGTTTTTCCGTTTAAATATTTTTGTTTCGTATTTGTAACTGTAATAATGACGGGTATAACATTTAGAAAGCGTTATATTGTAGATATACATCATGGCATATAAGGACACGTTAAATAAAGCTAATTTATATAATATATTGTTAGAGTCCAGAAGTGAAAAATAATAAAAATAATTATAATTCTAAACAATTTACTTTAACTCTAAACAATTTATTTCATTAATTACAAAATAATCTTAGAAATGCAATTAGACACAAACAACCGTTAATTAAGTAACGAATCTAAACAAATTACAGTTAGTTATACAGCAAGGGCGGTCACATAGGGCTGTACTAGCTGTTAGACAGCTTTCCTCGCACCCACCGCAATTCAGACAGTACTAACTTGTCAAAGACAGCTTTCCACATCTGTTAACAGAGTAGTACTAATTGTCCAAAGACAATGATCCACACTCCGCGACGCATTCGTTAGAAATGCGTCCCGATACAACAGAGCACTCCTTTTTATACCCAAGCGCAGTGAAGCGATGGCGCCAAAAAAATGACAACTACCGCCGTTGTGGCTTACAATATAATATAAAATGATAAATAAAGATGTCGGACATCTTGCACACAACGCCACCTAGTGCCAAACTAAGTGGAGCTTGTATTATACAAATAAAAAATATAGAAAACACCCAGATTACGAAACAAACGATAACCAATCGAACCTGAGACCTCAATCACAGCAGTCGCATACGCTACCACTGCGCCACCGTAGCAGTTGGAAAATAATAGAACGAATAAAAAAAAGATATCAATTCTTGGACATTTAAATTCATCGGATATCGTATGATCGGATGGGTCTAATCCATAATAAGAATAAAAATATTTTCGAACATCGAAAATCCATTCCAAAAATAACATTATTCCAAACAGTCTCACCCTTAAGTTAATCCTTTTATAAAGGGCCCACATATAATATTTGGTAGGTGTTGCTACGTATTGAATATGCGGTATTCTATTTGCATAAGTTTGGCTCCCGGCATAGTTTGTGTGTTGTCTTTCGATCTTGATGCAACTCAATAATGACGATTTGTGCAAACATTGTTTTTAGGGACAAAGGGAGGAGTTTATTATGTTTTCTTTACGCAGATTATCCATGGCAAGTAGAAATAAAAATACAATGTGATTTTAATATTTAAATCTATGGTAATATCTTTTGAATAGATGAACAGATTTTTAAACTAATTTATTTATATTTTCAAGATGATTCAATTCAAGGATTATGATCAATATTATCATAGGTCATCAAGTGTTAAAACAGTGTAAAAATTAAATGTCGTATTCAATTTAAGTCGTATAATAAAAAATATCTAAATTCTAGATTTCCCGAGTTCAAATTATGAAGACCTACAAATATCAACTTAGATCTTTGATTGGTTGAATCATCTTCTTCTTCTTCCTAAGCTTTATTCCCAAGATTATTTGGGGTCGGCTACTAGTTCCAACCGGTTTTACCTGAATATCAGTTTTTCCACGGAGCGACTGGCTTCGGACCTCCGCAACCCTGAGGGAGAACTGAAATTCTATGGTTTAACTAGTTGTCAGTATATTTGAGAGCACTCATTTCCCGATAACAATTGCCATGCGGCAATCGGTAAAGTGATGTCATGAAAGCGCAACACACAGACAAAGCTACTCTCGAATTCATAATATTAGTTGTATGTGTTAGAATTTAGACAACCTCCTAGATATGAAATGTTTACTCAAAAATTATGTTTAATAACTAGTTTCGTCCCGTGTTACCCCAGGTTATTATTGTAAAGTGCGAGTAACACCAAGGAATGGAGTTCGTCTATAAAGTTAGCTTCAGTTAGTTTTTATTAAATTAGTAATATGTCAGTGAAAGTTCTGTGGCAACGTTCACATACAGCGCAAGCAAAAACATGCAACAGCGCCATCTACCGAAGAAACACTGAACCACGAAAAAAACAGAATGATCTATACTGAGTAACTACTAATCGTGAATCGCGAAAGTAATTCTCGCGCCGATTAACATATATACAACATCCCAACATCAACTGTTGGGCAGTAGCCCGCCTGGCACGATCACCTCGCCTGGTCGGAGGATCCTCCCTTTGTGTTGGAGGAACACGACACCCGTTCCTCTACAGTTCCGTCAAAAGAGGTAAAACCGTTTTAGAGATCAGCCAGATATATTTGTACCGATATAGATGAATTTAAAGCAAACTTACCTTTTTAAACGTAATGAGGAGGCAGCTACCCATTAATTTACGTTTGTAATGATATGTGCTACACATAACATCAAAAGCCTTTAATTAAAATTAAGCCAATAGTTTCACACATATCTTTATAACTGATTTAATTATTAACTTTGATCTTTGCCTTTGGAGAATTACAGCGCATTAGTTTGGACATGTTAGTGATAGATTTTGTTATTTCTCACTAACGGAATATAGTTCATTTTAGATTATTCCGTGACAGGTCGAACGCTCCTTTGAGTTCTGTCATGGTAGTCACCCTACAAATATATTGAAGTAGTACTGTTTAAATTTATTTGAAAAAACCTGTCTCAGTTCCAGAGTGAGGCTTACTTCATCAATACAAACAAGTATTTTTAGTTAATTTTAGGATATAAAAGATAAATCTTCGTGAACTAATAAAGAATACATTTAAGAATACACGAAAAAGTAAATTAAAATGCATATTGTTTTTGCCCAAAATCGATCCGAGTGGTGTGAAATGGGAGAGGCCTATGTCCAACAGTGGACTGCGATAGGCTGATGATGATGATGATATTGTTTTTATAAATAAGAGAGCATATGCAAGAACAAATCGACTAGATAGATTGAAATCGAATTCCATCTAAAGAAGTAAGTGCGAAATTAAGTTGCACAATCAAGAATTAAGGGGTTTTTGCATGGTATAAACTGGCAACGGAAATCGGACGAAATATCTAGTGATACCTAAATTACTACTGCTCACGGATCCCTGCAACTCGACAGTCACAAGTACTACTACATTTTGAACCACACCAACACACACACAAATAAAATATTCTCTTCTGATCACTAAACCTCTGTTATATATTTGCTTTATGTTCCAACCACGACTTCAAAACAGCATCTATAATGAAGATAAACAGTAGAAAACAATATACCGTACACAAATAGTGACAGTTGAAACAAATATTTGGAATGAAAAACAAATGTTTGTTCACGTTTGATGCCCTAAGTAAACAGAGGATAGTCAGGATTGGCTTCATTTTGGACGTGGTAAGTGTTGAACAATTTGTTGCGATTTTATCGAAACTAAATAAGTAGGCATAAACAACTTAGGTTTAGATTCCTTGTTACACCAAAAATTACTGGAACGTATAAACAAATTAAGTATGACGCAATTTTTTGTCGTGAAACTTTACGGAGATTCTCAATTCATTTGATCATTTCAACATTCTTTTATCTATTTTTTAATTTATTTTTTCTTTAAACTTCCTGCAAAACATGCATTAAGACCGCCTTGTTTGTAGCAGGTGTTTAAGGGGTAAAAAAAAACCCAAAATATAATATACATACATATATACACAGACACATATACTACATGAATATAATACGTGGATAATTAAGATAAAAAGTGTTATTCTGAAGACTCCGTTAACAAGTCTCTATAGTGTTTTCGCACTTTAAATTTAACACTTTAAATTTTATCAAGGTCCTTTTGCGACTCACTCCTTGGTAGCTACGCCTCTAGGTACAGAAATCCATTAAAATAAACAAAAATGCTTGGCAAAGAGAAGCAAATAAGCATATAGATAAGTCTTTATTTGCACACCATATTACAAAATTACATGAAAGAACATAATAAGTCAAATATATAGTGTACAAAGGGGCGACATTATTGGTAAAAGCAATGTTTTCTAGGCAACCTTAGAATGGATTAAAATGTTTTAGAAAGACAGCAATAGTTGAATATTCATGGCTTATGAACCTACTACTATTAGCTAATGAATTCAATTACAATTTTAATACTTATATAGAACACATACTTATAACAATACAATTACAATAAATATACATATACGTTTGAAAAAATCTGAACTCTTCCACGTTTATCTCCTTTTATTGGTTGTCAAAAAAACGTCACGCCTTCATTAACAGCGAATTAATTAATTGCCTAAATATACCTATTATACCAAATTTTATTTGAAGATGCGCTTAGGAGAACGTTCAATAACTCCTATCCTAAAGTTAATCTGAACCGACTTCGATAAATTTACATGCAAATTGGGTTTCAAAACGTATCTCGGTGAACGCCCATAGTTAATGCTAGGACAAATTTATTTATCTGTGTGTGAAAAAATACACAACTCTATTTGAGAACACACAGGACACAAAATCCAATAATAACTTAGTTCCGCGCAAGTAATTTGAACTTCGCATTAGAATTAGACTAACAAACTGAGTAATGCATTCAGTTCTACAGTGATTGATTCTTACTAAAGTGAGTATAAGGGCGTATTTCGTGTAGCAAAGCGTTTTTAGTAATGTGTTATATATGCTCGTGTAAGTTTTAACTTTTCAAGCTTTGGCAAGGACTTTCAGACCACTAATATGTGACAAAGTGGTGTAACATACTAGTTTTTAGTTATTATTAATAGTTTGTTAAATGCAACGGAACTTACAGAGCAGAAGAGTAGAACGTCATTTAATTTATAAAAAAAAAAAAATTTTACCATTGAAATGTTCAACTTTGCAACATTTCTAAATTTTGTTATTATCGAGAGCCTTCAAAAGCTATTAGATTTATTCTAGTTGTTCTTGTTTTTGCAATCTTCTTCTTCTTAGCGTTTCGATGGCAAACGTAACGTGTCGGGAAAATTATATTTTTTCAGCCCAGAACGCGGCCACTTTGATGGCGTTATCGGTGGCAGCCATTAGGTCTTCCTGCGTGCAGGTGTCTGGGCACGCAGGGCACGATGGAAGATGGGACATTGTTTGGATTGCACCGCACAAACAGCTGAGATCATCACCGGCCGAAAATCCCCACCTAAACAGGTCTTCTTTGCTTCGACCAACTTGGGTCCGAAGTCTATTTAAAGACCTCCAGATTGGCCACGGTAGTTTATTTCCAGGCGGAAGGCTCTCAGCCGGTGCCACAAATGGATTCGGCAAGGACACCCCCTCTCTCCACTGTTTGCACCTTGCTTGGGACGGGTCCAAGGTCAGTGGGCCGACACATTGTGCAAAACTTTTGCGGCTCTTTAGTCTCTGTTGGGGTGGGGTGTGGCCGTACATGGGATGCCGCGGGTCATTCTCCATCCTAGTCCTCTCCGCTGAACTCGCCACAGCCCTCCGAATCGCCGGAGGTGCTATTCCGGCCAGTGGGTACAGCATCTTAACCGGGGTCGGTTTAAGACAACCCGTAATTATCCGGCAGGTTTCGTTTAGTGCTACGTCCACTAGCCTTGTGTGAGCGGATCGGCTCCATACGGGGCAAGCGAATTCTCCAGCAGAGAATGCCAGTGCCAGACCAGATGTCCTCATTACCCGCGGCGAGGCGCCCCAGTTGGTGGTACGTAGTCGCTGGAGTAAGTTGTTACGGGCGTGTACCTTTTTTTTAGATATTCGCAGTTTTTCCTGTAGTTTTTGCATTGATATTGCGTTTATGGTAACTAGGTTCCTTGGTCTCCTCTTACCATACCCACAAGATGAATAGTATGTATTCTTAATCAGTCACGGCGGTATAATATTGATAAGTTTGACAATAATAATCAAAAACATCATTTTCTTATTTAAACGGAATTAATGATAGAACCTGATTCCACTAGTCAAACAGTCCAATGATTATTTACTTCTAGATCAACTAGGCAGTTTCTACCAAGGTTCAGATACTCAAAGTAAAATTACACAAAACACAACGAAGGATATTGAAGGAAAGTTGTCAATTTTTAGAAACCTCCAACAATTACTAAGTCGTGAATACCGTAACAAATATTTACTACCTTCGATATTGATAAAATTGCTTTTGACAATTTGTACAAGAACCCTAAATGGATATTATACGACATTCCGAATGCTCAGCTTAGGAGGGATGATCGTTCTCCATCTCATGTATTGCTTTATTATGATCCGGAGGGGAAGACATTTATTCATCACGATTCGATAACCACCTTATACTTGTAATAAAAAGTACTTATATGTAAATTCAACTTGTGGATGCTGCTTTTTCAAAATAAAATAATAATATCTTAATATATATAAATCTCGTGTCACAATGTTTGTCCTCAATGGACTTCTAAACCACTTAACCGATTATAATAAAATTCGCACACCATGTGCAGTTCGATCTAACTTGAGAGATAGGATAGTTTAAATCTCAAATTATAGTACCCGGTAGGTGGCGCTGCGAACAAGCTATGGGATTTCAAATTCGGGCGGTACGAAGTTCGCCGGATCAGCTAGTGTTTTATATATTTTTGAAAGCTTCAAAATACCTTGACATTTGATTCATACCTAAAACATTAACGTTAAGTATATGTAAAATCAGTCTAGTGCCTTTTATTCGTGTTTTGAGCTATTAACAATAGAACAAGAACTCTTCGTCAACCAAATCTTAGTGCACCTCTTCATTCATTTCCATACTCCACCTACGGTTAACTAGATGAGAAGTTATTAAATAAATAAATAAAAGTGGCCAAGTGCGAGTCGGACTCGCCCATGAAGGGTTCCGTATCAATAAGTAACATTTTATAAAAGTTATTGTAGTTCGTTGATTGAATGAAAGGTAAATTGCTGTTTACGCTTTATGACGTATTAAAAAAAACTACTTACTAGATCTCGTTCAAACCAATTTTCGTTGGTAGTTTACATGGTAATGTACAACATATATTTTTTTTAGTTTTATCACTCTCTTATTTTAGAAGTTACAGGAGGGGGGACACATTTTTCTACTTTAGAAGTGTCTGTTTGCTAAAATGTTGTTATGTTTACTAAAAAACTGATATAATAATAATAATAATAATAACAATGTTTTTATTTTACTCCTTCAAAGTACATGTCATATAGTAACTTATAATATACGTTTCTGTGGGAGTCAGGAAGCCAAACTAGGATATGCCCTGTGCTATGGATTCCTGGCTCCCCCTCACGGAGTTAATACTTTAACAGGATATTACAGTACGAAAGGGCAAAAAAAAGAAAGACAAGACAATAACATTAAGAAAAAAAATTAAAGGTGTTTGTTTGTGTTTGTTTGTGTGTGTGTGTGTGTGTGTGTGTGTGTGTGTGTGTGTGTGTGTGTGTGTGTGTGTGTGTGTGTGTGTGTGTGTGTGTGTGTGCGTGTGTGTAGTGATGTAGCTGTGTAACTGTGTGTGTGTGCACGTATGGGTGCTTATTTAAAGCAGTTCTTTGCAAGTGATTCTATTAGTGCAAATTAGTCGTTATAGAAACAGAAGGGTTACCAAACAATTTTTAGAAGAGACTCTGTTTCATCATAATCCAGTTTTAAAAGCCACTCAGTAATTTTCTACTTACACTTAATTCTTGTTAGGTTCTGAACGGAGAGTAGTTGATTCGCTTTGTTATACAATCTGCTTGCACTAAAGCTAAAAAAATTTTGTGCAAACGAAGTCTTCACCGGAACGGATTCACAGACTGCAAAGTGTCTTCGGGAGTTAGTTTTGTTATGTATTGTCGAAAATAAATAAATAAATAAACATACTTTTTTTTTGTAAATACACACATATTATACATAGAGAGATGTTTCTGCATTATTCTTCCAGCCTCCGGAGACTGGGACTACTACTTATATTGGACTGGATTATTAACGTTTTGACTATAAGGTAAATAAAATTAATGGTACAAGTAATAAAGATAACGAGAAAAGAAACTATTTTTTTTTTAAACGAGTATGGGACGACTACTACACGACTGAAGTCGTCGATTGTAAAGTGCATGATGCATTCTAAATCAATGTGGTTTGAATTTCATAGGAATGATATTTCTATCCGATTTTAAACGTCTACCCATTTTAATATGCTTGCAATGCATTTTTACTATTGGTTTTCCGCAGACTTTCTTTGAAGACATTCAGTGTAGAATTGTAATATTCACATGAAAAAATATAATTACAAGTTTTTTCAATAATTACTTTTGGAGTGAAAAGATGCCCATTTTTTAGTCCAGACTATGCTGTTATGTGCTTTTTAAAAAAATTTTTATTAACAAGTACTTATAGTTCAACTAGAGGGTAAATAACAATTGGCATTAGTCACATGTAACATAATATTTGTAATTTAAATTAATTAATTGTATTATATTTTTTATTTTGTATGTAAAAATATTTGTCACCACATTAAATAGTTGGACATTATGGATATTTTGACATTATATGGTGTACCTTTAACATTTGCAAAATACCTGTAACTACCTATGTTTCCACAAATAAATGAGTGATTGATTGATTGATAATATGCTACTAGGGTACAGTTTCGTATATACATCACAGCTCTCTTCTTAGGTCGAGGCTAAAAATAGACTGGTTGAAATTTCCTTCATAAGTATACGGCAAATAAGTAGTAGATAAAATACAGGAAAGTCACTTGAAATTGAAACGCCAAAAGTGATATGAGTGGCCCTCTATTCTTTAATCAAAAATGAGACAAACAAATCGAACCCACTTCAAGACTTTGGGAAAAGTTCGATTTCCGAACGATTACTCAACAAGGGCTACTTTATCTATCTCTTTCCTTTATATACGATCATCCTTGTCTAACATATGACTCGATTCTAAGCTTTCATTTACTTAAATCGAGTTAAAGGACCAAGAAAACAAGAAAGAGCTTCGCAGTGTCGTCAGGTCGTCATCTGTCAACGGACGGCCACTTACTGCTACCAAAAAATATATTAGTCCCACACCACTGTAATCTAACCCTTATTGTTCCGAATATAAAGTTCTTGATCCGTCCTTGACTTTGAAGATCATAACAAATCTGTTATTACCTCTTTTATTCAAATTTGAACTTTAAGTGATTGACAAAAGATTCATGTATATTGCACTAAATTTGTAAATCTCGTTCTGAAGTCACGTTCAAAAGTGGAGCGAGAAGGGCTCGGGAGAAATGAGCTTTTTCCTAATAAGCACATGTGGTAAGATTTTTTGATACTTTAAATATTATCTAGTTCTGAGTTCTCTATGACATGTGGGCTGTGCAAATATGAAAGATACATAAGCACATTGACTGAGGACCGGGTTCGTGATAGAGTTAAATAATACGTGGGGTATAGTAACGATAAGTATTTAAACAAAAGAGGTCACCACAATTCCCTATTAACATTTTATCATAATAATAAAAAAAAAAATAATAATAAACAAATACTTCGGTCAAATGACACAACAGCATTCAATCCCAAACTAAGCAGAGCTTGTACTATGGGTACTAGACAACTGATATAAATACATATAAACTTTGTTTTTGTAAATACATACATAGACAACACCCAAACTCCGTAACAAATATTTGCAGATGATACAAACATTTGGTTCCTCCCGGGAATCGAAGGACTAACCAGGAAGTTGTAATAAAAAAAAACGGTTAATCGGAGCTCAACGACAATTATCCAAACAATTTACAATTTATATTAACAATACGAACGAAATCATATCGTGATCTAATTTGGCATCCACGCCATCTATCGAGGCAGAAGATAATAATATGGTTGGTATGGTGGTAATTTATCGATCACTGGCTAACTAGTAAAGTTCTAAATTCGAAACTTCAATATATTATAATCTTCGACAAACTGGCGCCAGCACTTACAGACATCGATTTAGGTATTTATTTTGTACTTGTTTGTTTACAACACTGAATAGTTTATGACTAGTAAAATGACATGGCAGTGAAATCCATGAAAACAAAATGTTCGACATCTTCATTCTCTTCAATTTTATTTCAGACTTTTGTTATTCTGCCCTTATATTCATAAAAGCATTACGTTGAATTCATGAGTGAAAAATTCAAAATATTAGGAATACGTAGGACGCTCTGCACTGCAGCACGTTGGTCTCACGACTTGATGAAAATGGCTGGCGGTGGATGGTTGGCGCTCTGTAGGGTAGGCATTCGTTCAGCAGTGGACGGTATAGACTGAAAAAAAATTTAAAAAATGTAAAGACAAATTCAAAAAGAAATAAAAAATAAACCTGTAATGTCCAGCAGTGGATTGCGATAATGTAAAAGTAAAGTAAAAGCCTGTAATGTAAAAGCTACGGCAAGTTGAAGCTTTCTAATATTGTCATTCACCAAAATATTCACAGATAGCCTAAATTATAATTTAGTTTCAGCTGTTATATAAATACAAAGTTATATGTAAAACTTTCAAACATGTTTGCTTATAAAGCAAAGGAAATTCAAATATACAATGACACAACAAGTTTTGTTTCCTGTTCGGGATATATACTTTAAATAATTTTATATGGAATTAATTTATTACACAGCCACTTCTAAGATTTTAACGATTACGTTTTCACGCCTAAATCGTTGAACCGATTTTGATGAATTTTGGTATAGAGATAGATGGAACCTTGTGAAAGGACATAGGCTACTTTTTACCGCGATAACGCCGCGGAAAAAAGCTAGGAATATTTTAGGCTAATTTTTTTGGACCATCTGCGAAGCTCAGCTAGTAGAAAATAAATACTTCAAATATATTCTAAAGAAGTTCACGTGACCTGTATAAATCATATTTTGGACTTATATCACGTCTAAGGGGAGTCAAAATTGTTAAATTTATTGAATTTTATGTTAGAATATTTTTCTTATTGGGTTTAAAGTTTGTGAAGTTGTGCACATATTTGAAAGCCTGGGGCTAGCATACCGTTCTGCTGAATACATAACAAGGGGATAAAGTTGTAAGGACTAAAAGGGCGTATTTGTTTATATGAATAAACAAATACGCCCTTAGTCCTTGTAGTTTGTCACAACAGTCATCTGTTTATAAGCCCTTAGGCTGTTACTTTAAGGGTGGGTAACCGAACAAATTGAAAGCTTTTCTTTGGTAAAATCATACTCGAGGGTTTTACTCCAATGTATTTTTTAATATCTAGACTTCTCTTTACACGTTCAATTTGATTTTGTTAAAAAAATAATGTAGTATATCCTAGAAATTATATGCGTTGGTACAAGCAGGAGTTTACTCCTTAAGAAATGAGTTTCATGTTATTTAATTGACGGATTGAAATTATGTACTGCTGTGAGGGTGAGAGAGGGAGAAAAATGTACTTTTAACATTAGTCATATCGTCTAGCAGGTTATTAACTCAAACAGCGCTAGAACGCTTGTTATAAAAAATAGTTCTCTCGTGGCAAAATGATGTAAGTGCGGAATAACCAGCAATATTTGGCATGAATCTCAGTCGAGCTTTGGAGCAGACAGACACTTTTTAATCAACTTCAAAAAAGGAGGAGGTTCACAATTCAACTGTATTTTTTTAATTATAATTTTAAATGTCAATATTATGAATATATAATGATTGCAAAAATATTTGCATATCATACAAACATTTAGTCCGACCCGGGAATGGAACCCGGACACATCTTGGTAACACATGAGTTCGATCATGAGGCAGTCAACACATAAATGTTATAAATCAAATTACACCCTGTTTTTTATCCCTTTAACAAATGGAAAGTTATTTTTGACTAATGTAAGTTTCATTAATTTAAGAATTAATATAATTATAAGAATTATAAAATTTTGTATAATTCTTATAATTATATTAATTCACTTCACTCGACCATTCACATGAAAATGATGGCAACGTTTTATCGAGAATCGAGACGTTTAATTTTAAGTACAAATAAGTTTCAAGGACGTTCACATTCTGCTCATAGTAATAAAGCAATATGTCAACACAACTATCAAAGAGGAAACTATAACTAATTAATATCAATGATTACTCGTGCTTATTCATTATCGTATAACACATTCCTCGTTATTAACATACATCCATGTATTCATATCTCGTTGCCCTAGTGATCGAGAGAGTGTGTAGTGTAATGACTGTAGGTACCTTTGTTTGCGAAGGAGTTTGTGAACACAAGTAGAAGTCACAGAGTTCGTCTCCCGGCTGAACAACAAAGGTACAGTCATTACACATACCCCACATTGGTGACCCCAAAGTGATTGGAAGCCCACTGTGGAGGAACGGTTATCGTGTCCCTCCAACGCAAAGGGAGGATCCTTCGACCAGGCGACTTGGTCATGACTGGTGGGGGACTGCTCTACGCTTGTTCTTGGGATATTGTAAATTATATGTTAATCGAGAATTTCACTTTCGCGAGATTCAGGATTTGTAGTTACTCCGTATAAATCATAGTGTTTTTCTTTGTGGTATAGACAAGATGTTTTATAAATAAGTAAAATTACAAATTGCTCATGAATCTATTGGCGTTTACAGATTTAGTTTTAAAGAACGCGTTTAAGAATGCGACTGAATGCGACTACTAAACCTGGTAATATATTATGTATGTATGTTTACAATTAATGTGATAATCCACGTTATCAAAGCAAATCCGTGTGATGACGGATTAAGAATACAGAGTGTCACCACCCCTATTCATCCCGCGGGTGTCGTAAAAGGCGACTAAGAGATAAACTACGCAAGACAACATCAATGCAAAGAGAAGGAAAACTTGATACCAACCAGTCTGGCCAGCGTGGTATAGTAGGCTAATACCTCCTTTTCAAGGAGAGGCCTATGTCCAGCAGAGGACTGTTAAAGACTGTTGATGATGATGATGATTTATTTGTACGTTTTCATACCATATGTGATCTCAGAGGCGACTAAGGGAGAAAAACAATTTCACTGCAAAGAAAAGGAAAATTTGAACTAAATCTTGTTCTGTACCTCTCTGGCCAAAGTGGTATAGTAGGCGAAAATCTCCATCACAAGAATACCTATGTTTAATAGTGGACTGTTATAGGCTATTGATGTGATTAGTAGATACCTCCTGTGATTAGTACATTCCTCGTTATTAACATACATCCATGTATTCACATCTAGTTGCCCTAGTGATCGAGAGAAACAAAACGTTAAAACGTTAAAGGCTATTGATGTGATTAGTAGATACCGTTGTTCGAATCACATTTTATATGCAGAAGTCAGTAAGGAACTTTTTTTGTAAGGAAAAAAGTGATAATAAATTAAAGAAACGGAAACCTTTCTATCTTGCGTTCACTAAAAAACTAGCCTGAGAAACGTCTCTCGTCTAATGTAAAGGTACTTACGACAGCTGAGACGGGTAGATTTATAGGCCCTTGTCTTATACTAACAAATTATGTACTGTTCTAGCCATTTCTTCTGTTAGGTTTTACTACTTTGAAAGTCTGAATATTATTACAAGGTAATGCTATAAAGTGTTAAGTATAAGGAATATAGACGTGGAGTTGAGACGGTATGAAAACTATTTTTAACCGACTTCAAAAAAAAGGAGGAGGTTATCAATTCGTCGGAATCTTTTTTTTATGTATGTTCAGCGATAATTTCGTCGTTTATGAACCGATTTCAAAAATTATTTTTGCATTGGAATGGGCATGGCTTACTGTGGTCCCATCGTCACCATATCGGGATCTGATGATGGGATCCCAAGGAAATCGAGGGAACTCCTCAAATATCATAGGCACAATTGTCGCGATTTGGGTACTAATAATTTTTCATTGAAGTCGGTTCCTTTTTGTTAAAATTATACAATTGAAGATTACACTGAGACAATACTAAGCAATCCTTAGCTTTGCGAAAGAGTATTTTTTAGGCAATGTTGAGTTAGAAGTTTTGGATTCTTTTCAGTCATATAAATTAACTAGCTTTTGCCCGTGGCTCCGCCCGCGTGTAGGACCGTATTGGGGATAAAAAGTAACCTATGTGTTATTTCGATATGTAAGCTATATTAATGTGACGTTTCATCAAAATCCATTGAGTAGTTTTTGCGTGAAAGAGCAACAAGCATATTTACTAATTTTCATAAACTTTCGCGTTTATGAAAATTAGTTGGAAATAAATTACCGATGAACAAATCAGTCTAGGTCTAAATAATAATAGTAAATATTTCGCTTATATGGTTTCAAACTAAGCGGAGCTTGTATTATGACAGCTAGATTTACTGATGGGATACTATTTTGTAAATATATTAAATACGCCCGCGTTTATGTCGGTCATCGCGGTAAAAAGTAGCCTATGTCCTTTCCCAAGTTCAGTTCTATCTTCATACAAAATTTCACCAAAATCGGTTCAGTTGTTTAGGCGTGAAAGCGTAACAGACAGACAGACTGAGTTACTTTCGCATTTATAATATTAGTAGGGATAAAAAAAAAGTTACATATCTATGTTATTCTAGGATCATTCCCACATCATGGTAATCCTACCGGGTGAGGTTCACCAGGTAGGATTACCATTAATGAATCAATGATGGACGAATAAAATGAATAAATTAAGAAAACAATTGACTCGACTAAAGTGACAAAACGGGCTCACAGACAATCCATTTTTAATAATTTTATTTTTACTTTTTACATCAACAACAATTAAAAGTCTGTCTGATAGAGATGGGCATTTTCCTTGCCAGCAGCTTTTGGTCTCCTATACAATACTTTGTCAGACGGGTTGGTGTGGATAGATAGATAGAAAAATCTTAATTTGTAAACCGTGTTACAGATTCACAATACAGAACAGAAATGACTTGCATTTTATGTACAAGGGGCGGCCTTATTGCTAAAAGCAATCTCTTCCAGGCAACCTTTCCAATATTAAAATTCATTTTTCGTACAAGTGTTCATGATACAAGCTTATGGCCGTAAGTTTTTCGTAATAATAACATTAACAACCATTTAATATTGCCATAGTTATAATAAACACAATGCTTCATATCGTTCAGTGTAGTCATCCAAGCGCAAAACATGGGGAACGATATTCCAAGATGAATGTGCTATATTTATCTTCACGATTACTGAAATAGCAAAGTTAGTAGGCACTATCTTGTTATATCCGGGTAGGCAGAATAGGGTTTGAGCTCACTAAGTAAAGTCAAAGAATGTTATTTTTTTCCTGGTACAGACCTGTAATAAGATCTCAAAATTAACCTCGTCATAACTGTGTAGTGAAAAATTAAGTAGGTTTGTTAGACTAGACCTTTTTAGGGTTCTGAAGTATATCACTCGGAACCCTTATAGATTCGTCATGTCCGTCTGTCCGTCCGTCCGTCCGTCCCTCTGTCCGTCCGTCCGTCCTCGACTTACTGTCCAAACGGTAAGTGGTAGAAAGATGAAACTTTGCATGAATATGTATTGTTATTACGCCGACAAAGTGCTATAATAAAATTGTGAAAAATATTTTTATTTGGGGTACCTCCCCTACACGTGAAGTGGGGATGTAAATTTTTTCTCGCGGCTACCCCATCGTGTGGGGTATCATTAGATAGGTATTTAAAAAACAATAAAGGGTTTCTAAGACGATTTTTTGATTGAGGTATCCGTTTGCGAGAAATTCCACTTTAAAGGCCACTTTTTTTGTAAAAACAGGGCGTCCCCCCCCTCTAAAAGCTAAACGGCTGGATCAAAAAATCTGGAAAAATTCATGATGGTGGTCCACATAATGAACTTTAAAGGAAAACTATAACGGATTAGATGACTTTATTAATTCAGGAGTTATGGAGACTTAACTTGTAAAATGCGCTCACTTGGAAAACGTCATACAAAATTAACACATTAATACGTGAACATAATAGAGCAAGATCCCAGAGCCGCCGGACCTACGTCATTTGTGCAAAGTTGAAATTTTCAGGATTATTAGTACAATGTCTTTTTAAGATGTATGCGTACCCATTAGCTTGAAAGCGGGGCCGTTTGTGAGATAGCGCGAAGTACAGATGGTAAAAAACCTTACTTACCTACGTTAAAGGTGCAAAGCTAGTATTTACATATATTTTTTTTAAATATTATTTAAATTAAAATTCATTACTGCCAGACACTTTCGGTGGGCCATTACTTCTGCCAGACGTCTTGAAAGTTGTGAAAGAATTAGGTAAACTACGTTATAGTAGCAAACCTAAATTTTATACATATTATCTAAGGTAGGTACTATTTTAAGACCCTTTGTATGCGGCCAGACCAGTCCGAAGGGCCAATCATCCCCCCAGATACCTTTAAATATTTGTAGTAATTAGGAAGCTGAGGTATATCATCTTTGGTATTATTTCAAGATTATAATGTATTGTGTTATTGGTATTAAATGGTTTTTACACGCTCATTTATTAGCTTCACCTGTATGTTTTCTAAAGCTTTCTAAAGAGAAGCCAATGTCCAATGTTTTTTAAAGATACCTATGTGATAAAATACAAAAGGGATTGCCTTACTCCTACTTCAGAAAAAAGAAACAAAACACATCGCATTACTATCTTCACAGCTTTTGAGCTTTTACTTATCCCTTCAGAAATATTAAGATGGTTAAAATGTTCCCAATATACATACATATGTGAAATATTCAAAATTAAAATTTGAACATCTCCGACTTATTGAACTGATTTCCATCAAACATATCTAGAATACTCCCGCCTAATTCACCTTTCAAACAAAAAAAAATCTAAATCAAGTCATCCATTCGTTAACTACAATGCCACAGACACACACACACATAGACTTACACTCACACACAGACACGTCAAATTTATAACACCTCATCGTTTTTGCGTCGGGGGTTAAAAACAAAAAAATGAGTATAAAAATGTAAATCCGAAACAGTCGACTACAGCCCTAAAGCGGATAAAATTATCAATATTTATTACACGGCCACGCTTCATCAATTATCAAATTTATTGGCGATCAAAAGTTTTATTGCTGCCATGACCGTAAATCGAACGTTCTTACATGTGTGTTATTTGTAAACAAAGGCTAAGTGAATATCCTAATGATGCTTTACGACCACCTAACTTTTACCGATGATCTTGTCAGCCGTGAGACAATTTATAGCAGAATCAATAGAGAAGAGGGAATCAGTTCAGGATGGGGAAAATCTGGAGGATAATACCTTAGTATTGTATGGTGTTTAAACGCAATCTAGTCCCAAACGTAGCAGAGCTTGTATTATGGGTACTAGACAATTTATATAAATATATAAACAGACTTTTTTTGTAAATACATGTGTATATATTATACATAGAAATAAACAGTATGTGTATACTGTTCGTTTTGCGATTAGTTGCACTAACTGCTAGACCAAAGATACGGGGCCGATTCTCGATCAAGACAAATATTGGGCAATGAGCCTGACAAGGGCCTGACCCTTAAATTGAGAAGAAGAAGAGTATGATCATTATTTGTTTTGCATCTGGGTATACTTTAATATGTATATAGAAAATATACGTGTGTCTGTTTAGCAATAAGTTGGCTTATGTAGTCAATTGAAGATATTAGGCCATCAGGCCAACGTCCAAAAGTTAACTTCACAATTGGAATATGTAAATGATGGGTCCTCATACTGCATGGTCTTCATTTCTAGTGAGTGTTGTGGCTCCCACTCTTGGATTCTACTAATGCTTTCCATCAGGCAGAGTAGAGTCACTTTGTCAGGCTTTAAATAAAAAGTATGTAAGTTTAGTCACGGAGAGGCCCTAATCCCTTCGAATCCCCGGCTCCTCGGGGATTCAGAAGCCAGGAGTATGTAGTGTTCTACTAAAACCCACCCCGATCGCCGGACTCATGCACCCTGCTCTAGGGAGGACCCGGACTATATTATTTCAGGTCCCCCCCAGTATTGGCGCCGCGCCTATCAAGGCCCTATCCCGAGCGAAGCCAAAGAGGCTTCCCCCTCACGGAGAGGCCCATGTGTACTTTTAAAAGCTGTTGATAATAATGATAACCCGAGTGGTACTAAAACTGTAGATAATAAATAAAGGGCAATAAACATATCTCTGAGCATGTTATTGATTAGATAGACCAGGGTAGAAACCTATTAAAATAATATAAAGTGAAAAAAAAAAATAGTTGGATGAAACCCATTGGAAAAGGACGAGAATATTATAAAAATGAAAGGAAAAATAATTTACGGGCGATCTGAGGACGGGAAGGGGAAGGGGGGAGGTTTTAAGGGTAAAAATCGGTTTAACTCGATTTCCGGCAAAACTACAAGTGAAGTGAGTGCCTATGGAAAAAAGTTAAATGGCAAAGTTGTAGGTAATAAAAAGATCTACAACTGCAAATTTTATATATTATAATCTTGACTTAATGACCTTTACATAATCCTCGAAAACCGTAGAAATACTTAAACTCATTACTTAGAAGCATTAATGCGTACCTATCAATAAATTTATATCCCAAGCCCTAATGGTTGGCGTTCGGTATGTTACACGAATAAAACCTCGTCTGACCGGATCCCGCATAATTTTCGAGTATTCTTTGTGAATTTACTTGGCTATTTGCAATTCTGATCGGAATATCTCGACTGTAGTATTAAAGTCCTCAAATTGGTGAACATTTGGTAGATGCCAAGCTTTCTGTTAGAACGGCTTCTTTTAAATATTGCTTACGTGTCGGTCTGTCAAGAACGTTGTGAAAATTTCCATGAGTATTACGCAATTTAGATGATTTACGGTTTTGAAACCTTAATCTTATTGAGTGAATTGAGACGGACCTATAATGTTGGGTATCTCTCTCTATTTCAATAAAAACGTAACGGCTTTTTTCTGGCTTACATTTGGCAGCTTAAGAAAATGTCAATCGGAATAATCTTTAAGTTGAAATTTCTAATATTTCTAGCTTTAATTGCAGTTCTACTTGTTTCTTGACACAAAAAAAAACTATTATCATCGTGACAAATTCTCGTGTCACAATGTTCGTTCCCATACTCCTCCGAAACGGCTGGACCGATTTGTATGAAATTTTATGAGCATATCGGGTAGGTCTGAGAATCGGCCAACATCTATTTTTTATATCAAAGGTTGGCTACAAACATTGGCTAGTTTGAATAGAACTGTGACGTTTTGCGAGTGTAAAATACACGCACACTTTTGTAGCGCGACAACAATATCACTTACCCCTATCTAGGCATACTAATATTTAGCTAGTTAGCCCAGAAGCTAGTTTATTAATAAAGGTTAAATTAAATCCTTGCATAATAATATATTTATTTATACTAAAAGATTAAACATTTTCTCTTAACCTAGGACACAATTTTATTCAACCTGAAAAAGATTAAATACAAAGTATAAGAGGTTGTTGTTGACTGCTATACTAGTATTAACTGTGTAACAGCAGCCAGAACCAACTGCTTATCTGTAGGAGAACAAGCCTTTCGTATTGAACGGCTCAATCTAAACTATGTAAAGATTTCCTATGTAACTATGTAAGGGATCGACTATTAATTCCCTGTGCCTGTTTACTCTTCTACGTAAAGTCTACTATTTACTAGCCATTTCCCGTTCTCCTCCTGTGTGTATATTGAATATAGTGGCAATAATTATTCAGGTTAACAATAGCCTATGACACACATATTGAGTAAATCGAATGATTTAATTTTCCAATTAGGTAAATCTTTATAATATGTTGTTTGTGTGTTTAATGTTGTGTTAGTTTTATGTTTGTTTGTAGTAAAGCCACGCTGACTTCATTACGAATGGGCTGGCTCGACCGGGGCAGTACAACCCTTATACAGAATAGCAACCCGAAAAGACAGAATTTGTGCTGTGTGACCTGAAGCTCAAAATGGCGGCCAAGTGAGATACAGTTGTATCTCACTTGGCCTGTATGTAATGTTGTATTGTAACATTCACTCATTCATCAGACGGAGTAAAGTCACTGTCCTCCTCTTTGCGTCCTTATCCTCAATTCTGAGGGTCGTGACTCCTACTAGTTAGTATTCTGCGAGTGGCAGTTCGCCACTTGTCTCGGTTTTGAGCAGTATGCAGGGCAGCATGGAACGTACTGCTGAGGGAGGAGCAAATTTGGTCTGCCCAACGTAATGGACTGCGGCCTCTGGTTACTGTATTAGATCAAAAATATGAACTAAAATGTAAAATAGAGTCCCGTTTAACCTTTTGGGTACCAAACCCAGAAATAAACTAGTCAATCATTGTAATTATCGAAAGAAAAAGAAGAAAACCATACTTTATTTTTTTATCGAAAAGACATTCTGCGAAATGAAATAACTAATTTCTCACCATCTTGATTCCCTCACCATTCCTTATATTGAATCTTGACGCAATTATGCCCCTTACCCTTCGTTAGACTTATTGCTTCTCGAACCATCGGCAATCGAACGCGTCAAAAGAATAAATCTATGCAATTATCCGTCCAGATGAGCAAAATGTCGATTGAATTATACGGCATCCCTTTGTCATCTTGTTGGCCAATTAGGATTTTAGTTGAATTAATATGAATGGTCATGTCCATTCTAAGTCAATTTTGTGTTTGTTAATGTAGATACATATATGTTTACATCTGTCTACATTTGTTTGTAATTTCAAATTCACACCATATGGAAGACTTAATGTTGTTTCTTACTGCTTGTTTGTTCCCAATTATCTTTGGAACGGCTGGATCAATTTTGACGGGAATTTCACTAACAGGTAGCTGATGATACAAGGAGTTACTTAGAATACTTTTGTTTTAGACTATTAGATTGTTGTTTGAAAAGCCACTAAAATCATACATCGTTGGACGAAGCTTGATATCTTAACTTTAAATCGTTTTATAAAGCTGAAAAGTTTCTGTGTTTGTTTAGATGAACGCTCTAATCTCAGGAGCAGACTGACCCATTTGATAAATTATTTAATATTACATGGCCTAGTTATTAAGTCCGTGGTGACGGATCAAGGTCCGTGTGGTGACGGATTAAGAATACAGTGTCACCACTCCTATTCATCCCGCGGGTGTGGTAAAAGGCGACTAAGGGATAAACTACGCAAGATAACATCAATGCAAAGAGAAGGAAAACTTGAAACCAACCCTATACCAACCCGTCTGGCCAATGTGGTATAGTAACCTCCTTCGAAGGAGAGGCCTATGTCCAGCAGTGGACTGTTAAAGGCTGTCGATGATGATGATGATAGTTATTAAGTAAGACTAGGTATATATCACGCTACGACCAAAAGGAGCAGTGTCAATGAAAAATCATTAAAAAACGTAGGGAAATTATTTCCTTCGAGAATTTTCACTGTGTGTGCTACGTTACGTTTGAATTTGCACAAATACATATATGTATGAATGAATAGTTATATCTATAGGACAAGTTCTGCTCAGGGACTAGATGATATTGTGTGTCAGATGTCCGAAATATTTATTTATTAATTTTTTTACTATGAAAAGATGAAGCAATAATGTTTTAAAAATAATAAAAACTCCTACCCAGTGACAAAATATTATCTAAACTATTAAATACACTATTATAGTAGGTTCCTCGATCGAGGAGTAATTTGTAAGAATCTTATTGCGTTCCAAGTGCCTCTGCAGCTTAATGATAATAACTTATCCTACTCGGTCATGAGTATTGGCTCTGCATAATGAGGAAATATTGGATAGATTATGCTATATTGATAATATATCAGATGCTGGTTATGACAATATTGATAAATATATCATATTCTTCTTTCTAGCCTCTATTAATTCCCAAATTTATTTGGGGTCGGCTACTAGTTCAACCGGTTTTATCTGAATATCTATAAAATACTAGTGTAGCATTGTTAATATGATTGTTCTGTGTTGCATATGTATAGTTGACGGTGGCAATAAATAAGTCAGTCAGTTGCTAGCTCCCGTGTTTCATTGACGTTACATTGGCGACGAGTCTGGGATTAGTGTGATTTTTTTTTTCGTTATTGCGCGTGTGTTACGTGATATAACATGCCGATCGGTAAATTAGAACCATTTAATGTCAATTCGAAACAGTGGCCGGCGTACATTCGTCGCGTAAATCAATATATAATATTGAACGAAATAAAAGATGAGTTGAAGGTATCGTTACTAATTACGGTGGTTGGCGAAGAAACATACACACTTATGTGCGATTTGTGTTCGCCGGATTTGCCTGAAAATAAAAGTTATGATGAGCTCGTGTCGCTGGTTACCGACCATTTGGAACCGCAACGCTCAGAAATCGCCGAACGCCACGTTTTCAGATTGCGACGTCAGCGCGCTGGCGAGCCGCTAATGGAGTACCTTCAAGCGTTGAAACATCTAGCGGTCACGTGTAATTTCGGCAAATGTAAAAGTTGCTCAACTTTAGAAGAAAACCTAAGGGATCAATTTGTTTCTGGACTGTCAAACGATGCGATGCGGGCTCGGATTTTCGCGGAAAAGAAAATACAATACAGGGAGGCGGTGGAGCTAGCACTGGCTCTGGAGGCTGCGGAGAAACACTCCGAGGTAAGCGGCAACACATCGGTGCCGGCGGAGGCCTCGGGGACGACCGGCAGCGGCGGCGAGGCAGGCGAAGGCCTGCATCATTGGCGCAACGGGCGCGGCGGCGGCGCCGGGCGCGGGCGCAGCGCTGGCGCGAGGTCGCCGGCCGCAGCGGCGGGCAGGGGCTCGCAGGCGGCCGCCTCGCCTTGCTGGCGCTGTGGCAGGCCGCACCGCGCAGATAGGTGCCGATTTATACAATATAATTGTGATGAGTGCAATCAAAGAGGGCATTTAAAAGTGATGTGCAAAAAAGTGCGCGGTAATAGTGAGCGTGGCGCAAATAGGCATAATTATGTCAGTGACGGTGAGTCGGACGACATGTTCAACGTCGAGGTTACGACTAAAGGTAACGAACCTTACTTTATTAAGATATATATGGACAGTAATTTAATTGAGTGTGAAATCGATACTGGCAGTCGAATTTCGGCTATCGATGAGGAAACGTATAAAAAAATATTTTTTAAAAAGAAATTAAACAGGGATAACTTATTGTTACGTTCGTATAACGGTTCACCAATCGAGTCTTTAGGTTATATTATTGTAGCTGTATGTTTAAGCGACTCGAAAGCAAACTTACCTTTATATATTATAAGAGGCGGAGCGCGACCTTTAGTGGGTCGTGAATGGTTGAAAGCCTTAAACATTAACCAAATAAATTTACACGACATAATCGAGGATAATTTTGTAAATCAATTGTGTAAAGAATTCCCTGAAGTTTTTTCTGAGAAATTAGGTACGTGTCAGCGAACCATTCAACTACAGCTGACGGACACCGAACCGGTTTATGTGCGAGCGCGACCCGTACCACTCGCGCTGCGCATACGCGTCGAGCGTGAGTTGGCGCGACTCGAAGCGGACGGCTCCATTTATCGAGTTGATTACTCTGAGTATGGCACGCCGATCGTGCCTGTTGTTAAGCGAAACGGGGATATTCGTATCTGTGGTGATTATAAGATCACAATTAACCCAAAGCTAAAGAGAGATTACTATCCATTACCACGAATTGAGGAATTATTTGCGAGTTTAAGCGGGGGAGAAAAATATACAAAAATTGATCTCCGACACGCTTATGAGCAGTGCTTATTATCAGAAGGGTCACAACTGTATACTGCGATTACGACTCATGTAGGTACGTTTGTTTACAGACGCACCCCATACGGATTATCATGTATCCCTGAAAAGTTCCAAAAATTAATGGAGGAAACTTTACGTGGGGTGCCTGGATGTGTCGTATTCTTAGATGACATCTGTGTCACGGGAAAAAATAGAAAAGAACACGAGAATAACCTAAGAGCTGTATTTGAACGGTTACGCAATATGGGGTTGACTATAAAGCGAAGTAAGTGTAAATTTTTACAAGATAGTGTTAAGTATTTAGGCTTCATTATTAATAAAGAAGGCTTGCGACCCGACCCAGATAAATTGGAAGCGATTGCAAGTGCCCCAACCCCAGGCAACGTGACGCAATTAAAAAGTTTTTTAGGAATGCTCAACTATTATGGGAAGTTCATTCCGAATTTAAGTAATTTATTGCACCCATTACATAATTTATTAAAAAAAAGTGTTGCCTGGGTCTGGAGTAGCGACTGTGAGGGGGCGTTCGCAAGGGCTAAGCGTGTACTGTTGAGCGAACAAGTGTTAGCGCACTACGAGGAGGGACGGCCGCTCGTATTGTCAGTAGACAGCAGCGCCTACGGATTGGGCGCGGTGTTAGCACATCGGTACCCAGATGGTAGCGAACGTCCAGTCTCGTATGTGTCGCGTACATTAAATGCGGCCGAAAGTAATTATAGTCAGCTGGACAAGGAAGCGCTCGCTATCTTATTCGGTGTAACTAAACACCACCAATACCTTTTTGGCAGACGCTTTGTTCTGCGAACGGATCATCAGCCGTTAACTTACATTTTTGGCAGTAAAGGTGGAATCCCACAGACTGCAGCTAGTAGACTGCAAAGATGGGCGGCGCGTTTGGCTGCGTATGATTTTAGCGTGGAGTATGTTCGGTCAGTACATAATGGGCCAGCGGACGCGTTATCACGGTTGCCTTTAACGAGGGAGGGGCTAACAGGAACTACCATTGAGTACCTTCAACTTGTGGAGGATTCGTTGCCCGTAAATTTTAGGGATATAGCTAAAGCAACGGAAAGAGATATTATATTGTGTAAAATTAAAGGTTATATTCAATATGGTTGGCCGTTGCATGCGAGTTGTGAAGAGGAAAAGCCATACTTTTCACGAAAATATGAGTTGTCGACAGAGCTAGGGTGCATAATTTTTAAATACAGGATAGTGATACCGACCGTCCTAAGAAAAAGTATTTTAAGTGAGATACATGAGGGGCACTTAGGCGTCAATAAAATGAAAAATTTATCAAGAAATTATGTGTATTGGCTTAATCTAGATAAAGATATTGATAACTTGGGGCGAAATTGTGATATCTGTAGTATTGTACGAGACTCGCCACCACATGCAAAAATCCATCCTTGGGAGTTTCCCATGCATCCTTGGCAACGCCTCCATGCTGACTTTGCTGAATGTGGAGGAAGAACCTACTTGATTGTAGTCGATGCACACTCGAAGTGGATTGAGGCGATCCAGATGGGAAGTACAAATGCTCAATCGACTATAAAAGTATTTAGAAACATTTTTGCACGTTTTGGTTTACCGTCCCAACTCGTAACCGACAACGGCCCTCCATTTTTTTCAAACGAATTTAAAGACTATTGTAATAAAAATTGTATTAAGCATGTAACTTCGGCTCCGTATCGACCACAGGGAAACGGTGCCGCCGAAAACGCCGTAAAGACAGTAAAGAAAGCTATAAAGAGGGCGTTACACGCTCGGGAAGACGTGTCCACGGCTTTAAGCAGATTTTTATTTCAATATCGAAACTGTGAACATGACACCACCGGGGTGTCACCAGCGGTAGCGTTGTTGGGGCGGCGGCTCCGTTCCCGGCTCGATGCGGTGAGGCCAGACGTGGCGGAGGTGGTGCGCGCGGCGCAGGAGCGGCAGGTGCGAGCGGCGGGCGGCACACCGCGCACCATCGCTGTCGGCGATAAAGTGCTGACTCGGGACTATTCGGTAGGAGGGAAAAAGTGGACCGAAGGGAATGTAGTAGCAAAGACGGGTCCGGTTTCTTATAAAATTGACGTAGGAAATGGTGTTCAATTGCGGAGACACGCTGATCAAATTATTAAAAATAAAAGTCGTTACTCTCTGTCACGAGCGAGTTTAGGGACTAAGTCGTGCGATAAGACAGGCAGTCCCGGGTCAGCCGAGAATAAAGAATCCGAAGATGTGTGTGAAGACGCGTCTGGTGGCGCGGAGGACGATTTAGAACAGAGTGGGGCCGACGGGAATACAGGCTATGGTACCGAGCAGCCGCGGACCCCCCGACACTCCGCTTTGGCCCCGCTCGCATCACCTCAGCTCGAACCGCTGCCATCAGGCGCGTCCGATCGGCGGATTAGACATTATAAAAGGTCCCAACAGACCGGTAGGCTTTTGTCAGAAAGCTTGTCAATGGTGTCTGATTAAGTTTATAGTCTTAGTTCATATTAAATTTAGTATAGTTTATGATATAAGATTTATTTATACATTTAAGAGGGAGATGATGTAGCATTGTTAATATGATTGTTCTGTGTTGCATATGTATAGTTGACGGTGGCAATAAATAAGTCAGTCAGTTGCTAGCTCCCGTGTTTCATTGACGTTACAACTAGCTGTCCCGGCAGACGTCGTCCTGCCCTTAAAAGATTCCCATAAAAAAGTCATCCCCTATTTCACCCCCTTTGACTTGTAATTTGGCTACAAAAACCAATCTTCTTCAAAGATCACACAAAGTACCGTTGCAAAGTTGCGGTGGATTCAAATTACGCAATATCATAATAACTGTACCAACTTTGAGTTGCAAGTTATGTGGTTTAAATCCTGGTAACTCCAGAGAGTTCAAAAACTCCGTTGGATAATTTACTACATCATCGGGATTTGTTATGGAATCAACGGATTTGTATGTCACCAAATCGCCAGCAATTTTTGATTGAATGGTGAAATTCAGTGCGTGTACATCATTATTCTTTGCGGCAAGGATTGCTCGTTGACTTAACCAAGCATAATTCTGATAATTCTCACTAATGTTTGGGAAAACATTTTCAATAAGAGCTAATTGAGAGTCTACAAATCGGCAAAAGTCGTTGGTAAGAGTAATTAATCCAGATGTCGCATCAACTGGGACTTTTCCATTTCCAACAGCCAACAATTGTTTGGAAAATTGTGCAGCACTTTGATCATTTTCAAGTTGATCTCTCATATTAGTGGTTAGCGATAATGTTTTTACGATATTCCATAAAGGTGATGCCTTCAGGCAAGCATTCAATTCATCTGCAGGCGTTCCAAGGGGAATTACTGGCAACGTCTGCCTGAAATCGCCTGCCAACAATATCATCAAGCCGCCAAAGATGTTGTTAGTTCGCCAAAGATCCTTCAGTGTGAAGTTAAGTGCTTCAAGTGATTTCTTATGTGCCATTGTGCACTCATCCCAAACAATGAGCTTGCATTGCATCAACAATTTTCCCATTCAATCAAGAGTATCAATTGTGTTTAAATTGAGTGGCGACTTAAGCGCAGAATGTGCAGTACGACCGCCATCTAGAAGAGTCGCCGCAATTCCAGATGATGCTAACGCCAAAGCTATGTCACATCTTGATCGAATAGTGGCCAAAATCAATGAAATGACAAATGTTTTCCCTGTTCCTCCAGGTGCGTCCAGGAAGAATAGACCACCAGTATTATTGTCCAGCGCTTGCATTAATGTTTCGTATACTTGTTTTTGCTGTTTATTCAGCAACGGCACATTATTTCGAACGAATTCCTCCAATGTATCAACATTGTATTGCAACTCTCGATTTGATTCTTGGTTGAATGCATCGTGCATCGATCGATTTGGTGCAATCATTCCTACTTCAATCAGTAGCTTGTTTGCAATAGTCAAGCATTGATTCTCAATCAGAATCAATCCTTCATTGTAGATTTCATCGGTTATTTGGATGTCAGGATTATTCGTTTGAATGCGCAAGCGATGCAAGATATCTTCACATATGTCGTCTTTGTATTTGTTCCATAACTGAATTGGTTGTCAAGGAAAACATGTGGTGATGATAATTGCGAACAGCGTTCGTATTTGGTACGCATTTGATGAAACAACTGAATCCGCAAGTGTTAAATCCCAATGAGAATCGTTCTCCAGCAAACCCAGCAGTTGACATGCTTCTCGATATGTTTGGCATTGGTGGCCATTCACAGTTTTCAAATGCGCAAATGATTTTGGTCCACGTACATTTACCAACAGCAGTCGCAAATAAAAACATTCATCATTTCTAGGATGAACAGTATACATGCGACCTAGTGCATCAGTGGAAAACACCTGTGGCCAAGCTGAAACTGGGGTTCCTTGTTTGCGACGTTGGAATTTCTTTGTTGATTGATTCCAAGTGTAATACTTTGGCATTTCAACATACATAAGCGTCGCTGCGAATGGATCTGCTTCACACATTGCAAAGAAGCTAGTCAATGTTGTCGATGGTGGTCTCTCAGCTCGTTGTGCCGCATTAGCCTCAGTGAAGTAAACTCTTTGGCCATTTTTCAAATGCACTGCTAAATGTACAACTGTGGGATATCTTTCATGAATTTGAAATGACAATAATCGCCACAATGCTTCATTAGTACTGACGTATCTGCCCATTTGGAAGTTGCTGATTTCGTCATTCGCATTTTCCGACGCAATACCAAACAGAGCCATGTCGCTGCCTTTTGTGACGTACTTGCACAAATATTTGATTGATTTGGCCGAATGACAACTCTCAACGTTTGCATGTGTTTCGAAAATTCGTAATAGCAGCGGGCAATATGGTACAATGAATTCATTTCCGATCTCAATCTCTTGATTTTTAACTTTAACTTTGATAGTTCGACCATTATCTTCTTTTGAACGCCGACAATAAACTGGATATATCGTTCCCTGTGACTGTTTCAGCAACTAACGGTCGCGGATATCTTTTTGTGCACTTTCCGTCAGCCATGCAAGGCTGAACGACAATGTCTCGCGATTTAGTTGGATCGCCAACAATAATTGCAGCAACATCATTAACGGTGGGTGCATTGAATCTACGCACACGTTCACCTGTTGGGGTACAATCCGCTCTTATGACAAATTTGTGCGTGCGATGGCATTCGTTCCAATGCTGTTTTGAACATATTAACCACAGCATTATTAGCGTGAAAAAATGCTTGCAACTGTTCAATAATTCGTCTCTTTAACTGTTGTGTTCCCTGTATATTGCACCGCACATTCAGCTGACCCACCATCGACGAAATGAAATATATTTGCAGAAATTGATGCGGTTCATCTACTGTTGGCACCATTGAACCATGCGAATGATATATTTGTCCTTGTATCTGTAATTTCAAACAATCATTTGTTGAAGAATACGGTGTAACTTCTGATCGTGTGATGGTGAAGTGTGTGGTGTATATGTAGTTGTTATGTGTTGCAATTCATTGTGTTGGTGTGAGTGATTGGTTATGTGTGTTGTATCTTTTACCTTGCAAATCCGCATGAAGTTGCCTTCTCGAATGATATTAGCTCCAAAGGAAGTCATTCGAAAACAGTTATTGTATTCAAGGATGTGTTGAAGAAAATGGCTGGAATCGGGATCACTTCCATCGAACAATGGTTTCAGTGGCTGTGGTGGTGTAAGTAATGGATCCAGTTTGACTTTTCCACTTGCGCAGCACAATCCAGCCGTTTCTCTTTTGAACTTTCACGCATTGCAAGATCGGCATATAGTCGTCATTGGTCCAATATCTAAATTTTCATCATCACTGTAGTTCGCAGTGGGATCATATTGGAATGCCAAGCGATTGTATGATGCCAATGATCTTCGTGTGCGTGCGCGTTGTCTCAATCGGGCATTTTCTCTTATTATATTTTGTCTTTCTTCTTTTAAGTTCTGTGAATACACTTGTTGCTGGCTTGCATGTCTTGTCTTGTGCGGCGGCCGATAATCGCACGTCGTCATCTTTTTTTTTTGGACTATGGACAGAGTGGTGAATTTAACCTTAAATGCACGATTTACATAATTTACACAGTTCAACTTACCATCTTAAAGACAAATGCCTGCTGTTGAAATTGAATAAAAATTTGCACAATACACGTGATTGATTTGATGGTTTCCAGTTTTTTTTTACCTTTTTTTCACAATTTCACACTGAACACGATATCGGTTTGTCACATGAAATTAACTGAGCAGAGAACAATGAGTAGCTGTCAAAAAATATTGGTTTGTAGTACATGCTATGTATCAGAGATGGCGCTGTATGTAAAAAAAGATTTTCCCGCTTTTCTGTTGAAATTTTCCCGAATTTTCTTTGCTATAAACCTCACGGAGCCCGAGACCTTTCCAACGAATGCAAAACCGTGGAAATCGGTTCGTGCGTTCTGGAGTTATAGCGTCAGGAAGGAAAACCCGACTTATTTTTATATAGTAGATTTGTTTCTCCCAGAATTCGGCATCATAAAGGCGACATTTCACTCTTAGTTAACAATATAAAATGCCATTAAAATTATGTATAGCCTCGGGATTTTTCTAAATAAATTCCAAAGTAAAGCATCAATTTGTTGGTAGAGTGAAAAATAATTTTCCATCGCTTTTGACACGTCTTCGATTATGTGATCAAAAGGTCAGGCTTGTATTGCCGCGGATATTAAAAGCGCTATTGAACCAAGAATAGTTCAACAATAACGGTGCGATAAACATCAAAAAGAATATGATGAAGTTTTCTTTATACATTGCGCTTATATAATGATTTTTAGAAGAATATAAGATAGAAAAAGAGGAGTTAAAATGAGATGAAATACGCCATGCATTTATCAATCGCTTCATGCATTCTCGTTTGATCATGGTGCCCTTCACATACTTCCAAACCAATTCGCTCTATCAATTTATCTCTATACTCATATGGCTTATAACTTTTATTTAAAGTAACTATTAAAAGAAACCTCAAAAATAATGTCTTTTGGTTTTTGAAAT
This sequence comes from Phragmatobia fuliginosa, assembly GCA_932526445.1. NCBI lineage: Eukaryota > Metazoa > Arthropoda > Insecta > Lepidoptera > Erebidae > Phragmatobia > Phragmatobia fuliginosa. The sequence goes on along the minus strand of OW052069.1, from coordinate 2,399,160 downwards.
GGAGAGAAGGGTATTAGTAAGATACCACAAAAGCATTATGCCTATATGTGTAATACAAATAAAATGTTATTGCGTTTTGGCAAGACCGCGACTAGGCAAACGTAGTGTAGGACGCCCTGTGGCACGATGGACGATTTGAGGAAGGTGGCTGGCGGCGGATGGATGCGGACTGCCCAAGACCGGGATGGTTGGCGTTTCTTGGGGGAGACCTTCGTCCAGCAGTGGACGGCGCTAGGTTGACACTTAGCGTTTGATTTCGTCGTCGGTGTAGTATTTATCGCAACCTACATGTAAGCTTCATAGTTTTTAATGTTTTTTTAATAAAAAGAAGCGTAAAATCTAAATGTAGTTCCTTTAAATCCAAATAGAGCACAACTGAATACATTACAAAGAATTACTTGTCGACTACACATAAAAATACTTTGAAGTTAGCAAGCAATTACTTAAAAAACATAGCTGAATTGACAAAGTACGCGCATGCCACAAACTTCCACAGAAAACAATATGTGGCGATAAAACAAAGCTGAACTGGCATAGTTCTGACGAAAGCCTTATTACAATACCACGAATATGTAGGTATTAGTTGCTAGACTAAGCTCGTAACATTGAGTAACAACCTGTAATATGAAATTTGTCATAAAATTATGCAGATACGTATCATAAAGTGGATATTACGAGAATGCTTTTATGTATGTGAGGAGTACTCTGCTAAATTAATTATTACAGTCACATTTATATGAACGCTACAACCGATGGATTATTATATAGATTCAATTATATTATTGATTTTAGATGTCGTACTATTACGACTACTATTCATCTTCCTAGCCTTTATTATTGCCAATGTTATTGGACATCTTACAACAACATCATCTAGCCCTAAAGTAAGCAGAGCTTGTGTTATGGGTACTAAACAACTGATATAAATATATAAACATACATTTTTTTTTTAAACATACATATTATTCATAGAAAAACACCTAGACTCCGAAACGAATATTTGTGGATCACACAAATATTTGGTTTGAACCGGGGATCAAACCCAAGACCTCTTGATCAGCAGCCGCATACGCTAACCACTAGACCAACACGGCAGTCAACCACAAATTACATGATATTATGTAGTTTTCCACGGAACGACCAGCTTCGGATGTCCGCAACCTTGAGGGTGAACTGGATTCGAATGTAATAATAAGAGAACGTTGCAGATTGAAAGAAAATGTAGTAACAAGGATTTGTAACAGCGATAGTTTGACCAATTAGCTATGATGGATGACAGAAGACTCACAAAATGAATTTGTGGAGTGAATATTTAAGCCTACGGAAATCACTCTGCTCTGACTGATGGATCATCATCATCAACAACAGCCTTTAACAGTCCACTGCTGGACATAGGCCTCTCCTTTTATAGAAGGTTTTGGTCTACTATACCACTCTGGCCAGACGGGTTGGTATAGGGTTGGTTTCAAGTTTTCCTTCTCTTTGCATCGATGTTGTCTTGCGTAGTTTATCCCTTAGTCGCCTTTTACGACACTCGCGGGATGAATAGGAGTGGTGACACTCTGTATTCTCAATCACTCACCACACGGACTGTTGGATAGTCAGTGTGAAAGACCAATTGTGAATGCAGATAATGCAGTATGGTGACCCACACTATCGAGATGCCTCTTCATCAATGGTATGGAGGTAATCTGTGCCCTACGCTCTCGCACTCTCCAATGTAACACGATATCACCAATGTTATCCTTTAAGGTCGGTTTTTAACTATCACTCATTCTGAATGTCAAATATTAAAACTTTCAATAAACTTTATGACTGTTTTGTTTGAAGTGTATAACGTAAAAATAATGAAACGCTATAAGTCTCAGTAAACATTCATAAAATCAAAACATCAAAACAATTATGAATTTTGTATAAAATTACATTACAATACCAAAATTAAATCAATGTATTTTCCTTATTCACAATATATTATAAACGCGAAAGTTTGTGAGTATGTATGTGTGTATGTATGTTTGTTGCTCTTTCACGCAAAAGCTACTGAACGGATTTGAATAAAACTGTACAGTAATATAGCTTATATATACACGGATGAAAACTATACTTTGTCCATTCGTTTATTGTCTTTTTGACAGGTCACGCCTATAAATTACCGGTTTTTTTTTTCGTAATAATGTACTACAGTAATGTCGTACTTTATAGACGGGTAGGGAAGTGAGCAATGTGCAAAACTAAAATCAACATTTATAACAGTTCTTGAAATACGATGAATCGATTAAACGATTAAAATACTCTATCATATTATTATGATCAAAATAATTTGAGTTCATGTAAGTATTGTTTCGTTAAATTTAATAAAATAAAAAGAACGAAAAATCACGAAAATACGCGGGTAACACCGCGGGTCTCAGCTAGTACTTTATGTTATGACAAGTTATAGACGGTGAAAAAAGCATCCATATAAATGCGATTTGTTTTTGATGTGAAACATCTATAGCCGAACGTAAAACAGATTTCTGGCCTGGCGACGCCTGGCGACGCGTCGCCACGGCCTGGCGACGCGTCGCCACGGCACGCTATACGATGGTATATATATACAGTCTAAATGCAGTAGTGTGTACTGTACTATTTTAATAATTAGTAGTATTTTATTTTTTATCATTATGACATATTTAGTTCCTATTACAATATGTTCTTTTCTGCATATTACTTTTACAAAATAATGGCGATGTTTCACATCTGCCAGGCGTCCCGTGACGGCTCACATTTTTTTTTTTAAGTTGACTGTCTATTGAAATTGAACTGTAATATGGTCTTAAAAACAAGTGAAAAAAAAACAAATACTTCCATTCATAGCATAGAATGAATATACAGAAACAAATCGTGTCTAACCTCAGCAATAAACGTATATTCTGCAAATACTCGTATTACCCTTTGTCTTAACAGGGATAATCAGAGATAAACAAAAATAACAAATTACACTCAATGTTTCGTTTGCTTATATGAAAAAGCTGTTACCTTTAATACAGCAGATACAGTTATAATTTATATTATGATGTAGTTTATACAATATTTTATTAATCTCTATCTGTTTCTTGACTTGTACAAATATTGTATAATCAATTCAAGTAACATTAATAATAATCTGTTTAATTAAAGAAGAAATTTCGGCTTACCATTTGCGCAAAATTTGTCGGTGTTATTACTTTTATTCACGAATCTTCTATCATTCGACAGTTCACTGATAAAAATTAAACTATCAAGAAATTTTCTATAAATAATAGTGATAAAATGAGTCTTTGTTTTTGTATAGTTACTATAACTACACTAAACAAGGACACCAACATCTTTAATTATCTATTTGAGTACAATATTGGTTATAAACTATAACAATGAACTGGAAACTTAAAACCTTAAAAATATAATGTAATAACTAAAATAAATTATTAAAAGGAAGAAACTGGCAGGGTTCCCCTTTGAATAGCTAGATTTATTCTTTGGTTGAAGTAGCTGCCAGCTCTTCGGTCTCCTGTGATGTCGACTAAGCTTTTTGCTATTTCCTTAAAAAGTCTTATAGCGCTAGAACCCCACGGATACGTCACCGAATGGGACAAACTCATCGGAGCCTAGACCCCTGTATTTGCATGCTTTAGCTTTTTTAGCCGCTTCACAAGCCGAACCAGCTCTGTTGTTCCATGTAGATGGGAAGGGGCCAGCGTGTCTGAACATCTTTATTATTTTCATATTATAAAAGAAGCCGAGACAATCTCGAAACATCTACTACAGATTATATTACTAAACTTAATCGAGTTCGAAATTCCAGTATAATATCTTGGGCCACGTGGCGCCAACACCTACATACACACATTTATTATAATGTCTGGAGTTTGTTTACACCAAAGTTATTTACTATTAAGAGAAACGTGGCTACTTCAAGGCTGTGTCCCCAATGGAGTATTAGAAATCCGTATTCGATTATATTATTGAACTGTTTGTCCGTTGACTGCTTTCCCAATCAGTTTTTTTTTTATATTTTGGACATCTTCCACACAACGCCATCTAGTCCCAAACTAAGAAGAGCTTGTATTATAGATACTAGACAACTTATCTAAGTACATAAAGATACTTTTTTTAAAAAAACATATATATTAAACATAGAAAACACCCAAACGCCGAAACAAATATTTGCGGATCACACAAATATTTAGTCCGACCCGGGAATCGAATCCGATACCTCAAGAACAGCAGTCGCATACGCTCCCACTGCGTCACCGAGGCTGTCAATATAGGCAGTTTAATAAAGATGTTCATGTCAACCTGGAAAAACAGATTGATGACTCGAAAGCACGGTCGTAAAACACCGCTAAATTGCAATATATTTGACTTTCAATATGCATTTCTTAATACTAATTAACATCCCTTTCGGGCCAACCTGGGAATAAAACACAAGATCTCTTGATAGGCCCTTGCATACACTAGACTAGAATTTGTTTTTATGTTCTGCTGATTTGTGCCGAAGCATGGCTTTCTTATGGCTTATGGCTCTAAGAGGCTTAATGGCTCGTTTGGATATTCGTGAGAATCTGTTCTCCCTTCAGGTATTTGCCTTTATATCTGTATGGTACCGAAATCAGCAAAAACTGAAATCGCGATTTGGTATAACTAATATTCCTCACATACAATAAAGATCTCGGGATATTTATTTTTTTATCAATCTATACGTAATTTACCATAGAGCTACATAGTGCGTATAGAGTATATATTTAAATTCATTCTCGCTGTTTTGTGTAACATAAATCACTACCTTCATAATTTAAATGAAATATTTAATGAAAGTCATTATGTAGCACTTTAATTTAAATAGGTTAATGCATGTAAATCTTTCAATCCCTGCGATGTTGCGATTTCTGGTTGTTTAATGTTACAGAGTACTGCAAAAACGTCATGTCATTCCTACCTATATTTTTCGTAGTAGGTAATTTTAAACGACCTATAAATTATTCGTAAACTCTTAATACCCTAAAATACCGAGAATTATAATACATTTATGTGGAGGGACGGTATGTCCCACAAGTAATAAACTTGAGATTAGCTCAAGTTTACGTAGAATGTGTCTGCAAAAATTGTATGATATACTAGGTTTAGGTACGTGTTATTCTGATATACAATTTTGATTGCCTTTTCACCCCCTTTGGGATGGAATTTCCAAAATCCTCTTTTAATGCTCGCATACCCTCCTCAAGGAACACACGTGCCAAATTTTAGCTTCTTGCGCCTCGTAGTTTCGGCTGTGCGTTGTCTATATCTGTGTCTGATCACTATAAAAAACTGCTTACTAAAAACAAACAGTAACTTTTACATTCATGTTATTAGTTACGATAAATCAATACGTATAATATATTTCGTATTTCAAAATATTTTTTCATGAATCTTCTTCTTTTTCTTCTTCTTCTTCCTAGCCATTTATTCCAAGATTATTCAGGGTCGGCTACTAGTTCAACAGGTTTTATTTTTATGATAAATATACAGCATGCGTTATTATTGTGAATCCTCATCAACTGTCCTTAATAGACCTCTGCTAGACATAGGCCCCTCTTCAGATATAAAGTTTTAACCTACCAACCAAGCTGACCAGATGTGTTTTACCAAATTACTTATCTTTGCAAAAACCAATTGTATAATTTTAGTTTTTTCAAATAATCTATCTAAAACATTTACATATTTTCAAAGAGATTTAAGTTGCAAAATTCCTTAACAAAGTTATAAGAAACCCTTCTATTTATATTTAGCAATTTGAGATAAAACATAAAAACAATCACTTACAAAGTCTGTTTAATTATTTAGACATTTTTATCACAAATCCTCCAAGATGTCATTAAAAGACGTAACCATTTTCTGTCAATTTCTCGCACTTTAAAGATATCTTCATTAAGCTATTTGCATACTTAAATATTGCGAGAGAATTCCATTGTTTTGTTAACTGTTAAATTATCATACTTTACTTAAGTACGGTTAATGTTGCCAGAGTAATTACACTTAACTAGGTATATACCAGTGTCTAGAGCAGCCTTACCATTGGTGCGTAAAACTTGGAGGGCGGCAGTCAAAATTTTCTTGTTCGATGTTAAAATTGAAGTTAAAATTTGAAACTTGAAATTCAACACCACTCTCTCTTTTCGCTAAACAACAATGAAAGAATTTCTAACAGCTATTTTCGTCGAAGACGTGAAATTGTGAAACGTTATTTGTGTGGGTGTGTTGTTAAACTGCCTTGTCGGTCATCGGTCTAGCGGTTAGCGTATGCAACTACAAATCGAGATTTCGGTTTCGGTTCCCGGTTTAATCGGGTTTTTTCTTGCAAGAAATTCTTAAATAATAGCCCTGCGCATGTAAGTTTGGCAGTGTCTCACGCCCGTTTTATAAACATTTATGGCAATCGTCATTGGGATATCAGTGCGCTTTAATATACTGACAACTAGTTCTAGCTTCGAACTCAATTTTTTCTGAAAATTGCAGAGGTCTGCCAGTTCATTCTTTTAAACTAGGCACCAGCCCTAAGTAAAATAGGGAACAATATTAACTACGGATACGGATCATGATTCTAATGATTTTATCAGTTGATTTCATGATTTCTACCCTCATGTTTTCAAAAAATACCATGTATTTCATTATTGCTACATAATAATAATAGGTCTTTAACAATGAAATTGCCGTTTTGTATGCAATAAGTGAAAGTACTTATTTTTTTCAAACTTTTTTATTTCTGTTATTCGAAGTAATCACCCATGCAATTGACGCATCTTTGCCAACGTATTGGCAGTTTATTGATGCCCTTCTTGTAAAAATCAGCTGGACGGGAGGCAACAAACTCTTCAAAGTCATTTTCTACTGCCTCTCGGGAATTGAATTTTTTACCCACTAAAAAGTTGTCTAAATTTTGGAAAAAGTAATAGTCGGTAGGTGCAAGATCTGGTGAGTATGGCGGATGAGGGAGAGCTTCCAACCCCAGCTCTTGCAGCTTGGAGACTATCTGTTGCGCAGTATGGGGTCGCTCGTTGTCGTGAAGGAGAAGTGGGGACAACCGATTGACCAAAGCTGGTTGCAGATGTGCAAGCTTCTCTCAAGGTTGGTTGAGCTGGGGTTGGAAGCTCTCCCTCTTTTACTTCGATTTTATTCTTATACTTTCGATTACTTCGAATAACAGAAATAAAAAAGTTTGAAAAAATAAGTACTTTCACTCATTGCATACAAAACGGCAATTTCATAGGTAAAGATCAATTATCAAAGCATTATGTAAAATTGACATAGATTTAACTAACGCATTTGAATAATTTTCCTCATTGTCATTAGTTTTGAGATGCCTCTCTTCTTCTCGCTAAATTCTCCATCATGTAGACAAAATACAAATTCACATAGTAGCTGATAGGCGGCTTCAAATTACGTATTCCCAAGCGTTTTACTAAATAACATCGAATGGGGGATTGTACATACACAATTACTTCTGTTATTGCCTCCATTGTGGCAACGTCATATTAAAATTTTGAATAAATTATTTCGTGCTCAACTGAACGGAATTATAATTTCAACGTAGATAATGAATACACTTTTTGTTTGTTGAATTTGACGGAAATTTGCGTAATGTGGTAAATTACATACATATGGGTACCGTTTTAACATTTTGAGTGATGATATTTTATTTTATAAATGGTCACTTTGTGGTACCATTTAGCTAGAGCTCCGGGAATCGTTAACTAACGCGAGACATTTTATACTTTAGAGGAACTTCAAAATTTTGATACCAGTTTCATTAAACATTGACATATAATTTTATGTGTTTTTCAGCAACAACCCATAACGTAAGACAACGTTGTGGCTACGTAATTCTATCTTTGGTTGTTTTTAAGGTGCCTGAAGGCCTCCAACTAATCTTAACGACCTTTATTCGATGAAAATAAAAATAAATAAATAAATATTTTAGACATCTGGCACACAACATCACCTAGTCCCAAGCTAAGCAGAGCTTGTACTATGGGTCTAGAAAACTGATACCTCTTTGATAAATATTTTTTTCCTGTTTACTCTAACGGTGACGTGGTCGATTATGAATACTTTTTGTTTGAATGCCATGAGTTAGCAATTAGGGTCCTATTTTATAAGACAAACACGACCTTCGTTCTTGTTTAACTGAAACGATTATACTGAAAAAAAAATAATTGGCTGTGACATACGGACGGACAGACAGACAGACAGACTTGACGAATCTATAAGGGTTCCGTTTTTTGCCATTTGGCTACGGAACCCTAACAAAATAACTGCAAATTAAAAGAATCTATTGAATGCCTGTTAAATGGTGCTTATTCTTTTTACCAAAACTATAGTACATTATTCTTAATACTTAGTACAAAAGGCATCTCTTTTACGTTGCAATGATGTCCTATCTCTGTAAGTGAGTTTCCATGCAATTGTTCTCGCAGTTCCACCTTGCATAACAATCAAATCACGCATTTCCCACAACAGGCGCATGGCCACGCGTTTCGACTTTATAATTGAAACCGTTGGTCTTGACATGAAACAATAGGAACTGACAGTGTTCTCTATATACACATGCCATGATAAGTCCTTATTCAGTGTATATCTTCTAGTGACTGCCTCGGTGGCGCTGGGGTAGCCTATGGGAGTGCAGTGCTTGTGGTGTCGGGTTCGATTCCCGGGTTGGATCATCTGCATAATTTAATATTTTACGATATGTGCTAGTTCATTTTATGGCCAGGCGCTTGTCCGACTTGCAGCTGTTTATACGGCTGTTCTAGCGATTCTACTACTAGGACGGTATGATAAGTAAAGAAAATTATGTATGTATATTATATTACACACACGCATGAACGTACACACACACATACATTATACAAGCATACATACTCACACTGACCAAAACACACTATTATGTAACAATTTATGTAAATATTTTCATTGCTTTGTTTATTTCCCAATATTTTAATATAATATTTTGTAAATAAAGTCTATATTTCAGCACTAAAACCACATTTTATTGTTATCTATTGAATGATGTAAGTTCAGTTGAGAGAAAAAACCATTAATATAATAAATGAAATCAACTGAAATATAATGATAGTATAAATTCATAACAGTGATTTATACAATGTTCGCTAGTAAATTAATGTTTAAAATGAATTGCACGCAAACAAATTACTCTCAAGCAAAATATTCAACAGTTAAACAAGCAAAATATGTAATGAAACGTTTTATCATTATTTCATGAAAATAAATTATATGTAGTTAAAAATATGATTGAATTTTAAAAGATTTTTATTTAATTTTAATACTGCAAAGTTTTTAATGAAATGATTTTAAGATTGCGTAATTATTACCTAAATAGATGAATGTTTTTTTGTGACAAATTCATTGCCCAATTGCAGGAAAACATTAGATTGGCAGTTTCTCAGCTCACTTACCTTCCACACCGTGGTACGGCAGCCAGTTATCCGGTTAGGAGACATTATGTAATCTGCTTTCTGGAATCCGCCTCCTGCTAGTACCACCACTAGTACTGCCACTTTTAAATACTACTTAATACCACTTTTCAGTAATATTGACAACGTAAGAGACAAAATGATTGACCACTTGATAAAACGTTACAACTTTTTTAAGACCATCATCATCAATAACAGCCTTTAACAGTCCATTGCTGGAAAAGGAGGTATTGGCCTACTATACCACGCTGGCCAGACGGGTTGGTATAGGGTTGGTTTCAAGTTTTCCTTCTCTTTGCATTGATGTTGTCTTGCGTAGTTTATCCCTTAGTCGTCTTATACGACACCCGCGTCTTAATCCGTGACCACACGGACAAAATAAAATTATGATTAATTAAGACCATACTGGAAGGAAAGATAAAAGTATAAAAATAAAACGAGGCAGGCCTAGATTAACTTGCGTATATGCTATAGCAAGTAAAGGAGTATGTTGGAGTCGTGGCCTATCAAGAGTTTAAACAGATCATAGAAAAAAGATAAGATTGGCGATTGTTCTATCGACAAGAGCCTGGCTCTTAAATTGAGAGAGACAGAACGATCTTTATTAAAATTCCAATATATTAGTATTTTTTTAATAAAGCTTTATTAGCATTGGCTTATTGAATATTAATCTTATATTTAAATTTCTCGTGTCACGGTGTTTGTAATTAAACTCATGAACCTATTTACATGATTTTTTGTGCCTATCGGTTAGGTCTGCGAATCGGCCAACATCTATATTTCATACCCCTAGGGCGCGAGCGGAGCCGCATGCATCAGCTAGTATTAATATTTTTATAATTAACTAATAACAAGATCTTATAACCAATTTATATATAGTAACCCTTTCTGATTCAGAGCACAACTAAGTTTCACATACATTCACAAAAAACACTCCTTTTCATGTTTCATCAATATCATTTTTCTACCAAAGAATGCTCAGTTCGCTCTGAATGACATTTATTTAAATTCGGACAAATAACTACAACAACAAGTCCGTGTAGTACAAGTGTCGCCACCCCTATTCATTCCATGGGTGTCGTAGGAGGCGACTAAAGGAACAAAATAAGCAGTTAAGGGGCCCCCGGAGGCTGAATTGTCCATACAAACGGTATACCAAGATCATTTGCAGTATAAACATATTTCCACGATGATATGTTGATATTCGGACTTAGACTGTATTTATTTCGGTTATAACGTCTTTATTTTTTAAAAATAAACTAATCTAGAATAAAATATAAACAAATTAAATTTTACATATTTTACATTGTAAATGTCATGTTTCCATTTTGTTTTTTTCTGTCTTAAAAACAAAAATATTTCTAATATTGTTTCATCAATAACATATCTCATATTATTATGCTACTACTTACAAAAAATAAATCGAAAAAATATTGAGTTTTCATTCATGATTTCCGATATTACGAAACACATCCATATTTTCACAAATTTCAAGCAATTAGTAGTGCTATCGCATCAAAAAATATTTCAATGTGTGTGTGATTCGTGTCAGTCAAATAATGATAGCCGAACCTTCTACGAGAGAGTCCGAATTACTACGAATGAGTGTCCATCCACATACACACATACAGCGGTGCACTCGTATCTACGTTGTGTTTTGTCAAACAGAGACAGCAATATTTTACGAACAAATTTCAACTTGCAGTTTCGAGTGTCGTACGCCGGCCTCTTAACATCAGGACGTAACAACGTAGAGAAGGAAAACTTGAAACAAACCCTTTACCAACTCGTCTGGCCAGCGTGGTATAGTAGGCCAAAACCTCCTTTCAAAGGAGAGGCCTATGTCCAGCAGTGGACTGTTGAAGGCTGTTGATGAACCACGGCAACAATTAGATTCAAATACAAAATTGTATCCAAGACAAATATATAATTTAAATAAAAAAACTTTTAGATGTACACTTTAAAAAGCTCCATTTCATTGAAGCTTTTAAGGTCCTTAACTCGTAATAAGACACGGATACATTTTTCGTTTCTTTTGTTAAATTTTTCTCTCGAGGAAGTGTCGTCTCGCATCGAGTGTCACGGCTACGTCACAATATCTGAGAATAATCAGTCTGATCCGACGTCAAATAGCATCTCGTAAAACGTAGAAAGAATACTAATCTTCTTGTCTGTCAATTTTGATAGCCCATCGATGATTCGGAGACGATAGCGGAATACGAATCCGACATAGGTTTTGTCGTCTGCAAGTGATTTAGGACAACGGTTTTTATTTTCCGTTCCTTTATTTGAACTTGAATTAAAATTTGTAGGAGCATCAATTTACTTTGTAAGTCCTTCTTTATACTTTTATTACTTAATAGGACATGTGTTACTTTCAAATATATAGATGACAATACATATTTTTGAACAGTAGCTTTAGGTGAACGGAACCAATCACCGAGGGTAAGCAACGAAGACGCGGTCAGTACCTAGATGAGTGACCGTGTATGGCATGATATGTTCTGAGCGTTTCTGTAATTTGGAGGTTACGTTAAGCAGTCGGTCCTGGTTGTTATTGTGAGATAACAGTCGTGAAGCTTAGTTAGAGGCCTTCGTGCGGCTTAAAGACTTCCAATAGCAAGATTACGTAGCCACAACGTGTCTTGCCAATCCCCAACGTGCACTCAGCCAGCGCGGGGACGTATGACCTTAACCCTCTTCTGGGAGATATTAGTGGGTCATTATGGGTTGTTAATGGAATACAGATATCATTTTTTTCTGATAACCAGAGCTGAGTAGCTGAATAAGAAATATTGTAAACCTTAGTTTTTTGAACACAAAACCTTTTTAAAATTTTGTGAAATCGAGTAATGATCGGATATTGGTCGTCTTGACTGCTTCGGTAACGCAATGGTAGCATAAACGACTACTATGCTTGAGATCTCGGGTTCGATTCCATGGTCAGATCAAACGTTTGTAAGATCTGCAAATAGTTGTCTCGGAATTTGGATGTTTTCTATGTATTTACCAAACAAAAGTATGTTTATGTATTTATATCAGTTATGTAGTATCCATAATACAAACTCTGCTTATTTTGGAACTAGTTGACGTTGTGTGTAAGATGTCCGAAATATTTATTTATTTATTAATCAAGAATTTTGTCTTGTTTATGTTGAAATATTATCGCCTGTGTTATGCCCAAACAGAAACCGTTGCCTCTTATAACATTAGCAAAGTTGAAACAAGGTTTCTAATCTTGATGAAAATTCAACTGGATTAAACAAAGTAACTTTAATACATTTATCCACTAAAAGAGATTCGAAAAGCAAAGTTCAAGATATCTTCCTGTTTGTAATATAATTGTTGGTATAAGTAAGTAGGTTGTTTATTACTATCGAAAGTTTGTAAACGAACCAAAGTAAAACAATGTATAATTAGGTAAACGTAAAATGGAGAATATTTATTCGTGGGAGAAACATCATTTGGCACAAATAGGCCATCACGACTTTAGGAAAACCACGGCCTTACCACGACTTGATAAACCTTCAACAGTTTTAAGCTGTCTATTGACCTGACCTAGAATTTGTTTCAAGCTTTCTTTGCAGTGATGTATCGCTGCGCCGGGTACTAAAAAAAGCCCATATGATGAATAGTGGTAGTAACTCGTGGGTCTCCTCTCAGGAGAGGGTTAAGGCCACACGTCCGATTGCTAGCCAAGACGCGGTGGTGGACTGGCAAGACACGTGGCTTCATAATCTAGCCGTTAGATATTTTTAATCCGACCGAAGGCCTTCATCCGTCAAGTGAGCACATATTTGGTTGGTGTGTGTGAGACTGGAGGCCTAATAATTCTGCATCATTCTCCCGGCTTCCGGAGACCGGGAGAATGATGCAGAAACATCTGACCAGGCCGCCATGGTATGGGCTACCATGCTGTATTGCCTACCCTCATAATGGCTGGTGATCCCGAGTCTTGGATTGTACTCATGATGTGAGGCAGAGTAGAGTCACTTTGGTAGGCTTAAATATATATAAAAAAATATACACTAAAGCCATTTGTGGATAGTCACTGACTCCTAATTACATTGAACGTTCTCAAGGTTAATCCTATTTAATTTTGAAGAAAATATTCCATCTCTAAGTAAATTTTATTAAGGGATGAAGAATACGACTTATTACAAGTTACCGTGAATTAGACGCATTGAAGGCGTTGATCCTTTTTTCAAAGTTCGGAATTCAATTAAATATAAAGGAAAAATAGAAACAAGAACTTTAAAAAAAAAACATGTTTAAACGAGTTTATTTTTAGTTTTGAAATTTATAGAGAGGAAACAATTTCGTGTTAATTGCACACATTTATGTCTAAATCTACGAGTATATTAATAAAAAAATTGTCTATTTATTTCGGCTAGTCTTTGATTTGGACGGAACTTTCATTGGCTGATAGCCATAGACACAATGAGGAAATTAAGCTAATGTTTCTTTAGAGTAGCTTTGCTCCGCGGCGTTACTTGTATTTAATAACAATAACCGCGTGTATCACCGCGGAAAAATAATAACGTTAACAATAATAGCATCCCGTAAATTCGAAAAGAGCTACAATTTTGAATCACGCAATTATAATAAAAACAATTTTTTTCTCGAGTAAAGACTACTTCTTTGCCCATCACTTGGACCATTGACAAGATGACGAGACCCGAGACAGCCGAAATGTTAATACTAATTGTCTTAATGACCAACGACATTGATGAAAGCACTCTCAGTACTAATGGTAAAGCGTCTGAGATGAATACATTTAAGTTTTTTAGAAATACCTTAGATGTACACTTTTAAACAGATAATTGAAATTGGAGTCTGTTTGTCATTTCAAAATTAAGAATTTCATTCATTCAAAAAAATCATTTTTAAAATTTTTGCCTGTTTCTTTCGGCTAATTTCGAAGCGGCTAGATCGATTTTAACGGGACTTTCACTTGCAAGACAGCTTTTTTAAATATATTTAAGCCTACCAAAGAGACTTTACTCTGCCTGATGGAAAGCATGGGTAGATTGCAGCAGTAGGGTCAGATTCATGACCTATTAAAAAAAAACTACTCACTAGATCTCGTTTAAACCAATTTTTGTTGGAAGGTTGTAGTAATGTACATCATAGATTCTTTTTAGTTTTATCATTCTCATATTTTAGAAGTTACAGGACAAACATTTTACCACTTTGGAAGTGTCTCTCGCGCAAATTATTCAGTTTAGAAAAAAATGATATTAGTAACCTCAATATCATTTTTAAAGACCTATCCATGGATGCTTCATTTCTTTCATTCATAACACGTATGCTTCTGATGAAAAAAAAAATTTTGAGTTTCAGTTCTAAGTATAAAGACCCCCAAAATTTATTCCTTTTTTTCTATTTTTGTTAAAAAAATATTAATGCGGTTTACAGAATACATCTACTGACCAAGTTTCAACAGTATGGCTCTTATAGTTTCGGAAAAAAGTGGCTGTGACATACGGACGGACAGACAGACAGACATGACGAATCTATAGGGTTCCGTTTTGTGCCATTTGGCAACGGAACCCTAAAACTGTCAGGATGTCCTGCAGTGTAAGCCAACGATTATTGTTCTATAGGTACAAAAAGATGTGCGCGTAACATCGTGGAGCTCAGATAGCTGATAGTGAAGTTGTACTAAGAACTCAACTTCCGTAAATGTTATTTTAGTAACCTTTTCGAATACATTTTAGTAACAAAATACTAAGATCTGTGACGATCGTTAGGAGTAGTTGGTACTCCATAGAAACTCCGTTTTTTTTTTTTTATGTATGTTCAGCGATAATTTCGTCGTTTATGAACCGATTTCAAAAATTCTTTTTGCATTGGAATGGGCGTAGCTTACAGGTGGTCCCATCGTCACCATAATGGGATCTGATGATGGGATCCCAAGGAAATCGAGGGAACTCCGCAAATATCATAGGCACAATGTCGCGATTTGAGTACTCGGAATAGATTTTCATTGAAGTCGGTTCCTTTTTCTTAAAATTATTACTTAGGTCGTAAAAGTCTAATGGCAGTCACTTCGCGTAAAAATGAAGTTCAGCTGCATCATGACTTGAATTCATCCAAAATATAGTCTGGAAAAAATGTTCAGAGACAGAAATATCTGAGGACTTTCACTGGTTTTCCTGTTTAGTCATATTGTAATAAAACTTAAAACCTTCTCAAAAATTAAGGAATGAAATATATATCTTAACTAGTTGACCCAGCGAACTTCGTACCGCCCAACTTTAAAATTCCAGAACTTGATCGCAGCGCCACCTACGGGGTCCAATTGCGAATCTAAACCATTCCCAAATCCCCTTGAACACACACAAAAAATTTCATCAAAATCGGTCCAGTCGTTCGAGAGAAGTTCAGTGACATACACACTCACAGAAGAATTATATATTTAAAGATATACTTACTTATATGCATGTATTTAAAAAACATATGTTTATGTATTTAAAGCAGTCGTCTATAATACAAGCTCTGCTTAGTTTGGGACTAGATGACGTTGTGTGTAAGATGTCTCAAATATTTATTTATGTATTCATCTGCCGATCGAGAGGTCTCTGGTACGATTTCCAAAACAGAACAAAAATATAATTGAGTGCTTCCATAATTCATAAATTACCCAAAAAAAAAATATTTAGTAGGTATATACAAAACGAAAAGCATCGTTTCTCAGAATTTCAAGTTTAGAAGACAAGCGGCTTAAGGTCTGCGTTGATGAGTCAACTAATCAGCGAGAACGAAGAGAAAGAACGAGAGAGAGATATATTTTATATATTACAAATCGATTGTAAAGTAAAAGACATGTAAAATTGTATCAGATAAACTAATACCCTCCAGAACTAATAAGCGCAATTTCAAAGCTAAACAGTTTGACATCGCCACACGTGATCGGTCAAGTCCCAAAAGGGCAATTTGAGGGCCTACTTACAGACATGTCAGCTGAGATAAGGGTCCGTTTGCGTTAGACGGATCGATTGTACTATACAAACTCGATCTTAACTCGATATAAATTTATTGTCGTTCACTTATCGAAAAGATTTTATAAATCAGGTGTCGATTGTTTTTGTTTTTAGATTTTAGGTTAAATTATTAAACAGTTGCATCCCTATTAAATAGGTACCTGATGTTTTGAACAATTGGCCATTTTAGCTGTTGAAGCTTGTATTTTAGTTAGTGAGGTATATTTGTTAAACACAGGCTTTCTGTGTTTATATAGCTTGAAGCTTAGAGATACCAGTTCCCCTAGTCAATATATTACATGATATTCTACAAACGTAATCATTAATAGAAAACCGACAAATGAATGAAAACAATGAATCTGAACTCTAAGTAACGTGGTCAAAATAAAATATTAACCTACAGGATGAAAGAATAGAGGCGTTGGCGTTTGTAGAATGAGAATAGCCACGAAACACGTGCAACTCAGATGAAAGAGTAGTATAATTTGAATAATACATTTTACTATATTTGAATGTTAAAGTTTGTAAGAATTTCGGAAACTCATAAAAAAATTAAATACTTCTCATAAGAAAAAAATCGCGTTCTTTATTAACCCTAAATACTCTTAAGACGTAATAAGGTGTATGACTTTTGATTTAAAACCCATTTTAATAATAATCCTTAGGATCTCTAAAACATCTCCAGGAATTAATACATATCTATCCCACGTAACTGCAAAATTATGGACGTCTTATCAGTTCTTAGTTCTGTGGTAATCACTAATATAACCTATTTGCGAGCAAGTAGAAGCGCGCTTGACCCCACAGATTTCACTACCTACCGATCTGAACCCATCCTTATTGAGTTTAGCCAAAGAGGTTAATAATAATGCTGGTCATGTGTGACCTACATTATTGTCATTTTTTAAACCTCTAACCTCATGGGAGGAGGACAAAATACAACATAAAATCACAACATGGAAGTTAAGTTTCTGTTTCCCATCATGTGCCTTAATCGTCCCCTAGTGAGACCCCAAGTTTTTTGCGTGCCCAGGAGCCTCAGCTCACTTAAAGATGATATAGAACAGTGGATGAAGTTAGAGATATGAATGATGAAGGGAATAAATATGACAAATATAGTTAGATAGGTACTCTTTATTATTTACAAAGAGTAGGAATCATCTATATATATAAAAATGAATCCCTATTTTCCTTGGTCACGCCATCACGCGTGAACGGCTGGATCGATCTTGCTAATTCTTTTTATAATATATATATTATTTTATAATATACCTTGAAGTACGAGGATGGTTCTTATAAAAAATAAATAAAAAAATTCTGATAACTTTTATTGGACCCCTCCAATACAACTTATCAATTTTTTTTTTTAATTTTTCCGAGAATACAAAACAATTGAGTGACGTTGAATCGACTGTTAAGCGGTACGAAGTTCGCGGGATCAGCTAGTACAATATAAAACATCTTTACAATCTATACACACATATAAATGTAAAGTAATCCAAACAAACAGTTCTTCACTAAATGCAAATCAATCAACTGTTTCGTCACTGACTGACTGACAGGCAACGCACAGCCTAAAGAACTAAAGCCTACTGGACGCAGGAAGGTGAAAGGAATTGCCGAAATTCGCTCCATTACCAACAACCATAGGACTTACACCATACTATTATGACTGCCTCGTTGGTCCAGTGGTTAGCGTATGCGGCTGCCGATCAAGAGGTCTCGGGTTCAATTCCGGGTCGGACTAAATGTTTGTTAGATCCGCAAATATTTGTTTCGGAGTCTGGGTGTTTTCTATGTATAATATGTGTGTATTTACAAAAAAAGATTGTTTATGTATTTATATCAGTTGTCTAGTACCCATAATACAAGTTCTGCTTAGTTTGGGACTAGATAGCGTTGTGTGTAAGTTGTCCCAAATATTTATTTAATATTATTAATCTATTTTAATTCATTTAAACCAAATATCCATATCAAACGGACACTCTGCCTTTGATATGTATTTAAATTAATTTCAAAGTATTGTAATAAGTTAAATGTTATGTTTTATATAATAACTTAGTATATGTATCCACGCTGTATCAAGTACCTCATCAAACTCAAAAGAAGACCAAACACGTTTATGCTACATTTTTCCTGAACATGTTCCTTATAATATTTTGTAAGGAAGTAACATATGAAAGTGAGGCCTGTTCATGACAAGCCCTGCACCAATTTATATATAAATAATGATTAGAGTGGTGACGCTGCTATTTCCTAAATATTTTTTCTTGTAAGTTGCTTCATAAATATCGTTTATAATTGAGCATAGACCTACTGGAGGCTCTTTAATACTTTAAGGATAAACCAGCTGAGCCCCGCTGCGTTGCTCTTGGTTATTGTTGTAAATCGCGAGTAATGCCACAGAGAAAACCTAGTCTGAAAAATGCCTTAGTTACTCCTTATATCATATGCAAGTGTAAGTCCCATCAAAATCGATCTAGCCGTTCCAAAGATTACCAGGAACTAATAGACATAAAGAAACAAAAAAATTAAAAATTGTTTTTTTTTATGTAAGTACCTGTCCGTGTGGTGACGGATTAAGATTACAAAGTGTCACCACCCCTATTTATTCCATGGGTGTCGTAAGAGGCGACTAAAGGAACAAAATAAGCAGGTAACATCACTGCCAAGAGAAGGAAAACTTGAAACAAACTCTTTACCAACCCGTCTGGCCAGCGTGGTATAGTAGGCCAAAATCTCCTTGTAGACCAAACCCTTCTTTCAAAGGAGAACCTATGTCCAGCAGTGGACTGTTAAAGGCTGTTGATGATGATGATTGATGATGTAAGTACCGTATATACTTTCAAATGGATTTAGTCAAACTTATTCATTTGATATTAAAAACAGACTCTTCGATTTTATTTTATTAGATGTGTTTCCCTTAAATTCCTAATTTTCTTCTCAGAATAATTAAGACTGCGTTTATTATATATTTTTTAACGATCGATCGGAATTAAATAGTACTTTAAATTTTATTAAAACTATCAATGTACAAGTCGAGAAAGCGAAATGACCCGATAGTATTTTAAGGTAACACACTAACTCACGGCTTATTTAAGCTATTGGGGATACTACGTTTTTACAGCAGCCCCTGCCAACCTATCCAAATTGCAAGCGTTTTTCGTTGTCTATTCTATTCTCTGTTATACTTCTCTGTTCTCTTGTTTCATTGACTAATGTCACTCATTCACGTGATCAAAACTTAATATTAGCCAATGAAACAAGAGAATAAAGAAATAGAATAGAAAATAAAAGAACGATTGCAACTTGGCTAGTGTGGCAGGTCATCTTAGAAGACTAAAAGACAATGAAACTGTTCACTTCAAACGAAGTGAAGGATTTTATATACATAATCATCATCATCAACAACCTTTAACAGTTCACTGCTGGACATAGGCCTCTCCTTGAAAAGGAGGTATTGGCCTACTATACCACGCTGGCCAGACGGGTTGGCATAGGATAGGGTGGGTTTCAAGTTTTCCTTCTCTTTGCATTGATGTTGTCTTGCGTAGCTTATCCCTTAGTCACCTTTTACGACACCCACGTGGGATGAATAGGGGTGGTGGCACTCTGTATTCTTAATCCGACACCACACGGACATTTTTTTATATACAACTCTTAATTAATTAATAATCTTTCCATAATAAAACACATAATAATTACAAAGACCATATTAAAAAACAACAAAACTTCACCAAAAAAGAAACGTGATATTTATCTCATTTCGTATTGTCATCATAAATATTTTTAGGTGGGTGCTTTAATAAAAACTCTTCTAATCCCTCGTGGTGGAAAAACCCTTTGTTGTTAGAATAGAAAAAAAATTGATATTACAAAGGTTCTGTATATTTCTTTTTATTTTTATGAGCCCTGTTCCCGACAGGCTGGCTTTTAGATTTTAGTAATTGTTATTTATTAGACACTGCCGTTTGCCCGCGACTCGACCTTGAAATGGTATGGAGATAATAGGTTTTTTTTTTATATTTATGTTTTTAAAGATTCATGATATGGAAAGTTTCTGAAAGCTAAATAAATAATTATTACGGACATCTTACACAAGATCGTCTAGTTCCAAACTAAACAGAGCTTGTATTATGAGTACTGAACAACTGATATAAATACATAAACATACTTTTTTGAGAATGCATTCATAATAAACATAGAAGAAATCGATCTAGCCGGTAGTAGAAACCCAAATCTGATATTCTACGTGGGTCTGGGTGTTCTTAATGTCAGTTTCATATATGTTTTTAAAGTTCCCCGCGACACAAGGTTTATATTCCTAATGCGGGAGTTGTCTTAAAAAAAAAACACAAACTTTTTGTCCGACCCGAGGCAATAATTTGAAATTTGACTAATTCAGTTTGTTTATTTCAAAAATTTACATTGAATTATCTTTCTAAAAAATTAAATTCATACATAACTATTTTAAAGATGCATGTCAAGCATGTAATATGCATGTATTGCATGAGTTCAGAATATATTCGTTTCTTGTTCTACATTTCTGATGACTTTTACAACTTTTACAAGTACATTTTATTATTCTTTACGATACCCTGCTAATGTGATACTTTCATATACTAACATCTAGCGACATTGTATTTCATTTTATTCATTATTTCTAATTCAAGAAATTAACTGGAACCAAAAGCTGTTGTCTTCTATTGATTCTGCAGTATATGCATTATTCTTTTTTAATAAGATAAGTTTTAGCAGAGTGAGGTAGGTACTTCTCCCCAAATTTTTGAGGCACCAAAGCGACGGCAACAGATTCTTATTCTTGGATTACAGGTGTTTATGTAAGGTAGCAATCATTATGACCTTTAGCTCATCATAGCAAATAAGAAAAAGTTCAGAAAAATAAAACCCGTTAAAACCTTTGACAAAATTTATACAACCTACAATATATATACCCAGATTATTACTAATCTTGACATTGACACCTCATTCCGTAAAATCACTTCAGTAATTTAGGTGCTAAAGTGAAACATACAAACACACATAGATTGTCAAAAACTATAACCATTTCTTTTCACATCGTCATAGTTGGATAAAAAATAAATCGATAATGGGACTTTTTTAACAATACTTTAGAATATAGCATCATTTCAATTCCAGTAAAAGGATCTCTAAAAGAAAATGGTCGAATACATTAAGGCCTAAATGATTTTAACGAGTATTTAACAGTTAATCCATTCTATACAATATTGGATCGTTCGTGTAATAAAAACCTAATCGATTTTATGACCATGCCTATGTGCAATATTTAAAAGTAATTTGTGTAACATTAGGAACATTCAAGAATAACAGAAGTTATGAGTTCTGAGCTCTCGTTATGTTCCTATGTCCTCTATTAAACTAAACAGTAAATAGGGTAAATAGGGTATTTATTACCCTGCAAAGTGACAACTCTGTCTGATGGAAAGCATGAATAGAATTCTATTTATGATCACCATATTATTGTAATTGCACATATTGTAACATAGTGATCCACACTATGGCGGTCTAGTGACATTTTCGAGCAACGAAACAGAACAGCACGTATGGTGTTATTTACCTAAGGTTATCTTCTGTGAAGGAGTAGTACCGCCCCGGTTGCGGCAGCCAGTTCGTGCTGTAATCAGCGTGGCTCTACTGCCTTCAGTATGGAACTTGCAATCATCACCATCCTAGCCTTTATTCCCAAGTTTATTTGGGGTCGGCTACTAGTTCAACTTGCAATCATCACTATTAGTTGCCAATAAACTTAAAAGCGATCGAAGCGAGCGAAAAGCATCTTTGAAATTATTTTTAAACGTGATTCCTCTGAAATGAGCACCCGTTGCTTTGAAGATAAGGCAGAATTTAGAATCAGTCGAGTAGACAAAAAGTCACAAAAAATACACAAATACAATTTTTTGAAAGTTTCTTAGTTTCTAATTCTTGATTGTTCTCATTCAGTAGGCATTTTCATTTTGTTTTAATGATTCTAACAGTGGCTCTGTGATAATGTTTGAAATTTTATTCTTATAGTCATTTCTTACATACACACATAATCGTTTTTTTCTTTCAAAAAATCAAATTTATATGTACAAAAAAAAATAATGAAAGTTAAAAATATATTAATCAGTTTTAGATATGTTAACGCAATCATCAGTTTTATTTAACATGTTCGCAGTCAGCAAACATTCAACAGTCTGGTGTACCAGCGGGAGTGTCAGTCAAGCAGGCACTCTAACAGTAGGAGAGAGACACGCTTCGACGGCAGCAGACCGACTCAACTAGATGCAACGGCTTCATTACGTATAATTCGTTCGCTCGTACGGTTCTAAGGGAAACAATTGACCATCCGTCGTGACCCTTGAGTTGTAAACTCCTAAGTGTTGTGTTAATGACTTTTAATCATGTTATCCATCTGCTCGTCTGCCTTCCACTATAGATACAACATAAAATAATGCAATAAGCGGATACTGAATATTACATCAAAAGAAATTTGCTTAAATGAAGATGTTATACATTAAAACCTCTTTGAATAAAACATAGACTTAAGTTTTGTTCTTAAAACTATCAGTCTCTGCTCTGTCGTTGGCATTGAGTTGTCTACATAATTCTCTTTGTCAAAGACCACAATAAACCCACTACTTTGACTAAAAGATGCGGCGGGAATACAGAATATAATTACATTTACATAAGCTTTTTGTAAAATATTTTATGGTTTAATACTACATTTCCAAGCTGTTAGTAATTATTTATATTGGCAGCGTGAAAAATGCCTTCAGGTCTTTGACTCTTTAGGAACGAGGAGTGTACAGTGATTCTAATAGAAACAAACCTGGCCTCACACGCTCTACTCTAAAAGGACGAAGAGAATGATATTTCTGGAAATAGAATCGTCACCACGCCTAATCCATTTATATCTGAATCCTCCTTGAACCTGCTAGGACCAAACAATTAAATATCTATAGTAAAACATCAAAAGGAGATTAAAAAATAGAAGGTTGAATAGTTAAGAATACGAATTATCACCACCCCAATCCAACCGATGTTTATCGAAAGGCTAAGGAAACCAACTAGGTGTTTTTTATAAAGATTTAAGCCTACCAAAGTGACTACTCTGATAGTAGTACTCTGTTTGATGGAAAGGAGGAGCAGAATTCAGGAGTAGAGGCCACGATCCTTATTGCGAGTGTATACAATGCAGCTTAGTGAGATGTTTCTTTATCACTCATCATCATCAGACCAATTCTCCATTTATCTACACAAATAAAAACAATCGCTCATTTACATCGACGAAACGAACCTCATCCAAAAAACTATCTATCTATCTATTCCCGAAACCACAAAATGTACTAACATGAACGTTATGTTACTCGTACATCTGTATGAAGGAACACGGAAAATATCACACACTTTCAAAATAAATTAAATTTGGTGTTAGCTGTCATCATAATTCTTGTGCGACAAGAGGATTGTGAGAGGGGACGATTCGACCGCGACACGGCCGTGAATTGTCGACAATGTATCGACGAATGCAGATTTATTACATCAGTTTTGGTGTTATAGAACAGAAGTTGGATAGAGTAGTCATAGTCTTATATAAATATAACGATTATATTTTAATTACACCGTGAGAAATGGGAAAAGTATGAGGCTAGGGTAGGATAATGAAAAACTAAGATGCTCATCCCATCTTTACAGATGATTTAGGAAGAGATTGCCTTTGGCAATAAGGCCGCCCTTTGTACACTACATTTATATATGTCATTTAATGTACTGTAATGTAACTCTGTATTAAGGTGTACAAATAAAGAGTTTCTATTCTATTCTATTCTATTAGACAGCGCCCTTCGACACTTCTTGGTGTGACTATAAAGTCCAATACGGAAGCGACAAATAAGCACGAGCTGTCGAGCTGACGAGCTGCTGTCTTTAGTGTCTACATATTTATTTCTGTCTGTACGTACCTTCGCGGTTTAAAACTAGAAAGCTGTGGGCGTGTGTACCATGCGCATGTAATAATCATGTAAAGAAAGTGGTAAAACAAAAGTTTATAAAGGAATTAAGAAACCTCCCACACATAAAGTCGAGTCGAGTCTATCAAGAATTTCCTATTCCAAGCACCCTTATATATATAAGGCTGCTTGGAGTAGAGTGGTCTTATATCATAATCATCAAACCAACCTTTTTCGAAAGTATTAATATGGTGGTCTACTGTGGATGACTATAGGTTATACGTCTTTCATAGTTTGTGACTTCGTTTAGTACTACATCTGTTGTTTTCTCTATGAAAAAATACATAAATAAGTCATAAGAGGAATCCTACTAATATTATAAGCGCGAAAGTTTGTGAGTATGTATGTTTATTGCTCTTTCACAAAAAAACAACGAATGAATTTTGATGAAACTTTCTAGTTACCGCCATGACGGACCTTCACCTGGGCAGAGCCGCGGGCAAAGCTAGTCATTTTATAAGTAGTTCTAAGTAATTCGTTTTAGTATTGATTATTAATTTACAAAAAATCGTTTAGTGAGAAGAGCAAAGATACCAGTTGCAATTGTTACAATAATAACAGCCAATATTTTAAAAACAATATAAGTATTAGATTAAGTATATTTTCAAATATTTTTGTTTCAATTTTCGCTTAAATAAAGTGAAAACTATACTAAACGTCTCCATTCCATTTCAAACCTAACCCTCCTTTCAGCACATTACACACAGCGGGTACGATTCCATAGTATTCGCATTTTATTCTATTTAGCTCCCCTCACGATCCCGTTTGTGGCTATTCTCAAAGAATTTTTAACACGTAATTTGTTGATTTAATGAACTATGCTGTTCCAAAGTGGGTTAGGAATTAAACTACGATAGTTTAAACTAACATCTTAGGGAATAGTCATGTTGCTTGACTAAATAACATTACATTACTTGTTCTTTTTTAAACAAAACAGTTCAATGTGAGGACAATATAACGATGCTGATATCGCACGCCCAGAACGATACTGTATTAAGTCGAAAAATCACAAAATTGACTTTTTACTATATGTAAAGAAAAAGAAAATTCTCTTTATTTAAATTTTCCGCACATGAAGCGCTAGCACACTAATTTTACTATCTAATGAGAGTTTTTTTTTTTATTAAAGGCTACGCGTTTTACATACATTATTGAGATTGTGAAATAGAATGTGATTTAGAAATAGAAAGTTTAATATTATTTATGTCGATTCCTAATCGACATAAATAATATTAAACTTTGAATGTCGTTTCATCAATTATTTTATTACAGAAAGAAACCATTGTTTTTGTTTTATGGTGTCGATCTATCAATCACAAGAATAATATCATTATAATTATATGTGTAGTAACTTAACAATACCCAGCGGTTGTAACACCGTAACTAGTCTATAATCAGAGTAGTCGAAAGTAACTCATTATTAAAGATAGATAGATGTTTTAATTAACTCTATGGTTTGTATTTGAAAAGACTGTTATATATCCTATTATCCTCATAATTTTACAATTTTATTATCTCTAAGTATAAGAATTTTCCATATCATCATCATCATCAACAGCCTTTAACAGTTCACTGCCGGACATAGGCCTCTCCTTAGAAAGGAGGTTTTGGCCTACTATACCACGCTGGCCAGACGGGTTGGTATAGGGTTGGTTTCAAGTTTTCCTTCTTTTTGCATTGATGTTGTCTTGCGTAGTTTATCCGTATTAGTGGCCTTTTAGAACACCCACGGGGTGAATAGAGATGGTGACACTCTGTATTCTTAATCCGTCACCATTCCATATACCATAACGAAAATATTTAAAAGAAAATAACCCGAATTGTTCAAAGGTTCTCGAGTTTTGCGTTTAGCAATTCATTTTTATTTTTAAAGATTACGCTTACAATCGAAAATGGCCCAAAAAACAAATCGTAAAAATAAAAATATGAATAAAACACGAAATAAAACAAAATAAATTTGAGCTAAGCAATACAATAGTCACGCGGTGACCACGATTTCTAATAAATTTTATTCATGCAATCACGGTCGAATGCTTCCCCCATCCCTTTTGTGTTGGTCACACAACATTAAACCCGACCACTTTTAATTAATATCACAATATCGCACCGATTAAGGCACACAATTATATTTTCGCGTCGTTAGTCAATTTTAATTTATAAGAAAGTATGTTATTCATTCTTAAAGGGTGCAGTGGCTTAGTGATATTAATCCAAATAAGTCAGATGTTAGGGGTTTGATTTAGACTTGAGATATTAATATATAGTGAATAATGATTTTTTGTAGGTTATTATTAATCTATGACATTTATTTTTACCATTATTCTAGTTACTAAGCATCGTCCAGATCGATTTGAGGTGACAAAAATAATAATATTTTTTACATTACATTAATGAAACAGTAGATTTGATCAGGGTTCCAAAGACAAGAAACTATTGACTCTCCTATGGGACATTTGAAACATTTTTACTCCTCACTAAATATAAAGGATTTAATAAAGTTCATTTAAATAGCTAGGAAAGTTTACTACAAAACTTTTTATAGCATGATCACTCAAATATCTTAGATAAGTCAATCACCTAAAATGTAACATTATCTTCAATTGCAGTTTTTTCATAATCTTGAACCTGAACGGTACAAAATACATACAAAAATAAAAATCCTCATTTATAAACGGAACTACCGAAAAGGAAACTCCTCGAACGGAAGCTATTTATCATGACCCTCAATATAGGCTAATTACACTACAAATCGTTCCACTATTCGGATCCCTTAGAGACACTTATCAAATTTCAGTACTAAAAACCGCAGCGTCCCATCCAAGCCTTTGGCTAACAAAATTGTATACGAAATTAACCCAACGGAATAAATTAAGACCCATTGTTCACAACTAGAGAACGATTTTGACCCGATTTAAATACAAAAGCGGTACAAAGGTATTCCTAATACTGAACAAGTTACAATACTGTTTTAATTGATGAAATGAAAGATAAATGAACCCTTGTACAAACCTAATTATACTTCTAAATATAAAGTGTTTTTTTAAAGGTTAGTACTGTTGACAAGGCGAAACAAAATCTATACAAATAAATTAAATTGGATTGTCTGTTTGTAATATTAAAATAACCGCTTTTTACCTAATGCATAGGTACATATGCCAAAAAAATATTTTTATATTTTTTGTCAGTCTTTAATCTTAATCTCTGGAACGGCTGGACCGATTTCGACGGGATTGTCACTGGTAGATAGCTGATGATATAAGGAGTAACTTAGGCTACTTCTTTAGACTAGCTTCGCCCCGCGGCGTTGCCCGCAGTTATAACAATAAACGCGGGTAGCACCGCAGGGCTCAGCTAGTACACAATAAATTGTATATAGAAGAATAAAAGAACTATGCAAGAATAAAATGGTTTAAAAACCTAAAACCCGACTATGACTACGTAAAATCACGATAAAATTTAAATAAACCTTGTCACCCTAGCTTTTTTAACGTTTCATTTATTTAAATTTGTTCAGTAGGTAGTTAATGCGCTATAGTGATCAATACGAACCTGCATAGACAGCCAAAACATACACCTTTCCTTTTGGCTTCACCGTAGTCTGGTAAAAATAGAACTACAACAAAAAAACGACACTAAAAAGGTATGAAAAAAAAAATTCAGGACATTGGACAACGTTGCAAAATAAGGAGGATAGACTTTACGAAGATGGCTTCGTTGCAAGTTGTTAATAATTTCGTACAATACGACATTATAGTACACAATTATCAGTGTACAGAGAAACACATTAAAATCCCTATATGCAAGTTTGAAAAGCTAGTGTCCTGAAAATCTAGATTCATACTTTTTCAAAGATGTTTTTTTGAAATAAAAATAAATAAAATATTTTCGGACATCTTACATACAACGCCATTTAGCCCCAAATTAAGCAGAGCTTGTATTATGGGTTCTAGGCAACTGATATAAATACATAAACATGTTTTTTTTTGTAAATATATACATTATGTTACATAGAAAACATCCAGACTCCGAAACAAATATTTGCGGATCACACAAACATTTTGAACGATCCAGGAATCGAACCTGAGACCTGAGAACAATTTTATTACTGTTTCAATCTTCACCGCGTGGAGGTACTCCCAGCTGTCATTAATATGTCATTCTCGAGTTATGCCTTACTTGTAGCATGACATAAGTAAATGCTTCATATTTGATTTTTTTTCATAACGCCTGCCAAGGTGACTTTACTATGCCTGATAGAAAGTATGAGTAAAATCCACAAGTGGGGGTCGCCATACTCACTGCAAATTTAAGCAGTATGGCGAACCACATTATGGCGGCCTAGTGAGATGCTTTTTCACGCCCCGCTTAAAGGACCCGGAATTATAGTAGGAAGGAAAAACATGAGCTGGCAGTGAGTTCCAGTGTTTGACTGCTCGGCACAAAAAGGAAGACCCAAGAAGAAGAAGATTTACTAGTGAATCCTTTTGTAATGATGCCAAAAGCGGTATTCTTATTTTTATTTATTTATTAATCTTAGTTTTAAAGTCCTCCAGAGGGCATGACACTGGATAGTGACACGCCACACACGGCCTATAATATAATTAGCGGGAATCTTTTTAATATTTTACGTTTAGGGCTTTCACACACTGGCCACGCGCCCAAGCGCGTGGGCGCGTGGCAGCAGATCACGCGCGCGGCGACAGTGGAGCAGATCTGCCCGTTCGAGCAGATTCTACCGCGCCTACGCGCCTGCCGGCTTTGTCTCCAAATTGCTGGGCGTTGTTCAATTTCGAATATAAATGTATCCGTGTCCAGACTCATCGTGAACAAGTCCTTATAGCACGAAAACAGGCGCGATACTTCGTTCAATTTCGTATATAAATGTGTTTACTGCTGCGGCCCGCCACGCCTAAGCGCGCGGTGGCAGAATCTGCCCGCGGCACGCGCTCACGCGCCTGGGCGCGTGGCCAGTGTGTGAATTCCCATAGGCGCGTGAGCGCGTCCCGCGTCGTGCCGCTAGCAGATTCTGCCACCGCGCGCTTGGTCGGGGCGGGCCGCAGCAGTAAACACATTTATATACAAAATTGAACGAAGTATCGCGCCTGTTTTCGTGCTATAAGGACTTGTTCACGATGGATCTGGACACGGATACATTTATATTCGAAATTGAACAACGCCCAGCAATTTGGCGACAAAGCCGACAGGCGCGTAGGTGCGGTAAAATCTGCTCGAACGGGCAGATCTGCTCCACCGTCGCCGCGCGCGTGATCTGCTGCCACGCGCCCACGCGCTTGAGCGCGTGGCCAGTGTGTGAAAACCCTATTTCATCAGTAGTACTTTCTAACAATAAATTGTCGTACCGCTTTTTTAGAACAACTGGGGTTCGTAATGGCAGGAGTATTTTGATGAACGTTCGCGTCAGAGTGGTATTTGGTATAGAACAATTCAGCCTCAAATTTCAAAACTACCCTGGATAGACAACGCAGTATTAAACATAAAAATTTCAAAACTGTACTAAGATTTCGTTCGTTTTACATTCCATCGAGAAAGTTTGCATTTTTGATGAAGAAGATCTCGCCACCTAATTGCCAGATATAAATATAAAAGATGTCCATAATATTTTGATGGAATGTGTTTGGAACCAGAGTCTGAGTCGGAAATAAGAAGCTACTGGTTGGCTATTTACCTAAATAGTATATTGTCTAATCCAATGTCTAACGAAGTTAGACGGATCCTTAAACCAGCTGATTCAGGTTTATGTACACTATACTTTAGTTTTAAGTCATTACATATGTTTTGTATTGTTTGATGTCCATACGACAGCGACAAAGTCCTTTTATAAATAATAAAAAAAAGAACAGTAGTGTCCAAGTTTCGATCATTCCCATATACTTTAAAACAAGAAGTGAAGAGATAACAAAGCCCTAATTTTGTATACGCCATGCCAGAAACGATTAAGGCGTTTATATAATTACAATCCCTCATACAACTAACAATTTCAATTCACATAAAACGCTCAAACAATGTCATAACATTTAACGATTTAACCCTTTTGGTTAACCCTTCTAGTGACCGCAGCGAAGGTTTATTATATAACTATCAGAGTGTTAACTTTGGATCGCCTTATTACAGGGGTAAAAGGTATTAGTTCGCTTTTATTATCTCGGGGACGTTAAAAATGTGCTCTTAATGGTTGCAGTTTGTATTAGCACCATATAAAATGAATTTAGGTACGTATTAAACTGTTTTAGTACTGGAAAACAATTAGTTTTCAAGTAAAGCTTGGGTTGACCTAAATTTAGAATTTATTTTCTACTAGCTGAGTCCCGCGGTGTTCACCGCGTTTGTTGTTGTAACCGCGGGCAACGCTGCGGGGCGAAGCTAGTCTACAAGAAGCCGTTCCAGAGATTACCCGGAACAAACAGACAGACACAAAGACAAAACTTGGAAAATATATATTTTTGTCATATGTACCGTGTATATACATATGCATTTAGTAAAAAGCGGTTATTTTAATATTACAAACAGACACCAATTTTATTACTTGTATAGAGTATAGTTAATAGTCTTGTCTCGTTATCCAACCTGTTTAAAAAAGTTCTTATTCATATCCCAGGCGGTCCGTGTGGTGACGGATTAAGAATACAAAGTGTCATCACCCCTATTCATTCCATGGGTGTCGTAAGAGGCGACTAAAGGAACAAAATAAGCAGCTAACATCACCGCCAAGAGAAGGAAAACTTAAAACAAACCCTTTACGAACCCGTCTGGCCAGCGTGGTATAGTAGGCCAAAACCTCCTTTCAAGGTAGAGGCCTATGTCCAGCAGTGGACTGCTAAAGGCTGTTGATGATGGTATCCCATTGTAATAACAAATGATGAGCTTTTTATTAAATTCATATGAAAGTACGAATATATACCTACGGTGCTTACAATACATACAAAAATTATTTTGTAACATTTTTTGTCTGTCCGTCTCTTTTTTCTGGCTAATCTCTGGAACAGCTCGATTATTTGTATGTATGTCGATGTCTTCCTAGCCTTTATTCCCAAGTTTTATTTGGGGTCGGCTACTAGTTCAACCGGTTTTACCTGAATTTCAGTTTTTCCACGGAGTGACTGGCATAGGACCTCCGCAACCCTAAGGGAGAACTGAAATTCGAAGATTGAACTAGTTGTCAGTTTAATTGATTGCACTGACTTCCCAATAACGATTGCCATAGATGTTCATGACAACCGGGACCAACGTAAATAATGGAAGAAAACACAGAAGAAGAATGGCAGAAAACTGATGGCATAAGGAAGTAACCTGAGGCGCAATTTTTTTGTCTAGCAGCGCTTCGCGGTTTGACTCGCGTTTTGAAACAATAATCGCTAGTAACATCACGAAAATCAGCTGGTAAAAATTATGACAGTTATTAAAATAATAACGATTTAATCAAAAAGAAAATACCTAGTACTTATACCACTACTATACAGGTTGAAAATGTTAAGTACATATTCCACTTGAACTTTAAATTCAAAAGCGCCATCTATCAGAACTTTTGTGTACTTTTACAAGCTTTCGAAGAGTTCATTTAAAACTTTGACTAACGGTACCTCTCTTACTCAATAGATGGCGCTTTACAGTAATTAGTTTTTTGATATCAAACTTCTGAATTGTAATATTTTGCTCAAATTTGTTGCGTGTTTTTAACTAAAATTACTAAAAATAGAGGACCTTCTCATAATTGTTTGAAAAAATAAAAAAACGTACTGTTACTGTTATAAAATATTTCTTTGAAAATGTCATTTTCCTAAAAATAACGATGTTTGTAATATAACTATTTTTCAGAACAAACTTTGTACGTAATTTTTCTAAGTAGTCTACACTGCTTTCAACTAGAGCTGGCCGGTTTGACCGGGACAGCACTACCCTCTCAACGCCCAACAACAACATACAACTCATTACAAAAAGTAACAATTCTTATATCGTTATAATTATAAACCCTTAGTAAAAGCATAAAGTGCCCCGAGACAGTCATTCACAACTGTAAATATTTACGTCATTGAAGAACCAAATGATGGTTTAAAGAAGCAATTGAAGCCCTTGTCATTCGCAACTACGTGATTGAAAGTGAATGTTGGAAGTTTTGATTGAAGCCCATTGACAATCGCGAATGAAGTAAAAACTTGATCTATCGCAAGTCAAGAAACATAGCGAACAGTCGCGTCACGCCAGAAAATAATAAATGGGGCTAGCAATTGACGAGTCGTATGAAGCTCCATCATTCGCACCTGCAATTGAAACGGTCAGTGACGTAAAAATTGACAATTGCGAATGACTGTCTCCAGGGCACTAAAGACAAAAAAGATTATTAAGTTTTCCATTTAATGGCCGTAAAATTGTTTTTTTTATTGAAACAATCAACCCGGCTCGACTTTCCACAGAAGTCTTCGAAATACTCGACTTTTTTCTACTTTAATATCCATGTTCGCGTATGAACCTTTGCCTTGAATTACTTTCTCTTAAAATGCATTAAATTCCGTTGACTTATTTAAAACATACAAGCAAAAAGAAAACGGATGCGGCTTCATTTTATTCTATGTAAAAACTTGTCTCCTCACGTCTAGAGCTTCTAAGTTACAGGCCTCTAATTTCCTGTCGAAGATCATCCTAGATCTATTCCTTCACTACTTAATTTACTTTTTTTATATGTAAGACTACCAAAGTAACTCTACTCTGCCTGATGGAAAGCATGAGTAGAATCCAGCAGAAGGGGCCACCATCCTCATTGTGAGGGCCTCCGATGTAACACTCATCAATGAAATACGACAGCATGAATGATGTTCTTTTAGGATGGTCTTCTGTGTGAGGGTAGTACTGCCTCGGTTGAGCGGGCCCGTGCTGTAATCAGTGTGGCTCTTACTACCTATCATACTAATTACTTTTTTGCTTGGGCATACACATATTACATAACATATTGCTTACGTCAGAAATCAAGATGAAGCATAATTAAAAGAAATCAAACCAATATTATAAAAAAGTCTTTATTCCAATATTTACAAAATTAATAAAATAGTTTTATGTATTTGCTTAGAAAGCAGAAACATATAGTTGTCGGTTTTCTTCGATTTGTGTTACAAATTGCGTTCAAGTTTATTGAAACATTAAAGTAAAATAGTAATATGTAATATTATCTTACAAATTAAGACTCAAAAGTCCAAAGCAAATATTCCTTATCACAATATAAATTCAGTAGGTTGCCCTCAAAGTCCAAATCGAGGACAACATTCTGAAATTATAAAATTTATTATTTTTTTCCTTCAATATAGCATTCCCTGTACTTAATCTTAACTTAAACTGTCTTATACATTCTTCGAGTATTTTAATGTTGTGTTTGAGGATACGATGATTGTATGAAACAATATTTTGAACATTAAATACATAGTAATGAATGATATAATCCACTTGCTCTAAGAGATTGTCTATAAACATCAGGCGATTTAATAACTTATACTAATAGTAAAAAGGTATTGTCAAATTATTAACTTCTTTATGAATCCTCGTAACCCTACTAATTCTACTAATATTATAAACGCGAAAGTTTGTATGTATGTTTGTTGCTCTTTCACTCAAAAAGTACTGAACGGATTTGGATTAAACGTTACAGTAATTAAATATAGCTTATATATCAGAATAACATATAAGCTACTATTTACTGCAATAATCGAGATACACGGCGATAGGTGTTTATAAAAATAAATAAATCGAGGATGTCAAAATGTATCACTGTTTATCTCCTATCAAAATTTCACAGGTTGCTATGCATAACACACTT
This sequence comes from Phragmatobia fuliginosa, assembly GCA_932526445.1. Classification (NCBI taxonomy): domain Eukaryota; kingdom Metazoa; phylum Arthropoda; class Insecta; order Lepidoptera; family Erebidae; genus Phragmatobia; species Phragmatobia fuliginosa. Next base: position 2,364,830 of record OW052069.1, on the reverse strand, counting down.
GCATAGCAACAATAATGATAGTTTGTAAATGGCTAATTTATCCCGAATATACGCGGGTAACACCGCGGGGAGCAGCCAGTAGTATCATAATAGCACAAAGCAAGGAAGATTTGCAAACAATTTTCCCATCAAAAGTCGTTTTATTTCTTCCCAAAGTTATTTTTTCTAGACGTATAAATTAATCCATATTTACGCAATGCAATTAAAAGTTATTAAATCGTATTTTTTTTACAGTGATAACTTCAGCCTATAACGTATTTTATATATAATCATCAATTCATCGGTGAGTTTCTTACAAATATTTAATTTTAGACACTATTAAGTACACTAGTGGTATCAACTTTTAATTTATTTAAAACATCTACCGTACTTTGTATCAGTCCGAGGCCGAGTTTTAATTTAAAAACTACAAGTTTTTGAAGTAATGAATAAATGCCGAACTGTGATGCAGACGGAAAAGATAAAAAGTCTGTACTTTCTGTTGCACTTTCTACAGGTTCATCTAAAGGCTTAGCAGTTGAACCTTCTTTAGGCTGTTCTGTAGCCGGGAATGCATTTAATACGACACCAAAAGTATCAGCTTTTATCTCTGATGTTGTTTTAGTTTCAGTCTCAGGTTCAGTTTGATACGACATGGTTTGTTCAGTTGTTGATTTATGTGAATTGCTGATACTTCTAGTGTCAGTAGTAGTAGAAGTCGAAGGTACTTCAGAAATAGTGACAGATTCAGTGGTAATTTCTGGTTCATCATATATCTCAGCTTCTGTTGTTGTCTCACTACTTATTGGTACGGTTGAAATATTTTCAACGTAATCTTCTAGATCTGTATTTGTGGTTTCTGCGTCGGTTGAAGAAATGGAACTTATTTTATCTCCTTCAGTTTCTTCTGTATTTACGTTATTAGAATCACTGCTTTCAACATCATTGTTCGTTGCATTTGAACCCTCATTAGCTGAAGCATCAGTAGGTTCTGGTTCATTGACCTGTGATTCAGTGTGAGTCGTTAAAATATTATCTGAAATTTTGATAGGCATTTTATTATCCTGAAAATCATCAATTTCATTACTTATAAGTGGATCTTTATCAAAATCAGGGTCATTTAAAAGTTCTTCCAACGAAGCAGAGGTAACACTGCGTTTTTCTCTAAGATTCCTTGGTCCATGTTCAGGTACCACAGCAGGTGTTGCAGAATCCGAAAGCTCCTTAGGAACATTGCCTACCACAAACTGATTATCAGATGTCTCAGGGTTATTTGAATTATCTTCATACTTAATCAAGTCCTCTTGATTATCTGCATTATTGTTTGAACCTAAATACATTGATGTTGGTGAATACGTCACAGAACTACTAGTTGTTTCACCATAAAACTGACCTTCCAAGGGATAAACAGGTTTAAAATCAGTTTCTGATGATGGTTTGACACCATATACCACAGAGCTTGATGCGTCACTTCCGTATGATGATATTCCTGAAGGACCAGTCTGTGGTGCTGCATATATTGGCTCCACAGCAGCTGCGGAGTAAGGCGTATAATTCTGTTGCTTAGCTTTTTCATAATTGTATTTTCCTTCAGTTGTATAAGAATGACGTGTTTCATAAGGGCCATAGTTAGGGGGCTTGGAGTATACAGCGGCGTGTGCTATTCCTGTCTTTTGCTGGGCATAATGCATTTTGTAATTTGGATTGTAGCTAGGCGTAACATACCTGTATCTAATATCTTGTTCTTTTTTTACTGAATACCGATTAATATGAGTTGTTTGAGCAGCATATGGATTTAATTTTTGTTTAGCATGAGCAGGCATTCCAGCTAATACAGTCCCCAACATTTCTTCCTCTGCTTGCCCATTACCATCATTAGCATATTCTTCAGCGTTGTTTCTATATAAATCATCACTCTTATCAACTTCAAAAGTTCTACGTACTGGAGTAGCGAATGGGTACAAAAAGTAACCAGCAATACCAACTAAACTTGCTAAGCCTAACATGCCTACTCCTACAGAAGGCATAACTTCTCTTGACAAATAATTATAAATTTGCGTAGTAATAGCACCAGTTTGTGCAGTAGGTTTTTTAGTATTTTTATTTGATTTTGTTTTATTTGAAGTTTTTACATCAGCAATTGCGACATCAGTACTTGGTTTTGGTGTTGTCGTCTTACGTTTCTTTGTTTTATTTCTCTTTTTACTTGAATTTCTTTTCGGTTTCTTCGTTGTTGTAGCTGGTGTGCTAACTTCTAATTCAATTTCTTGTTCCTTTGCTTCAGTAGGTAAAAGAGCTGAATCATCAATAATAGGTGATGGCGAAGTAGTGCTAGCAGTTTTCTGTTTATTTTTGTTTTTCTTTTTTGTTTTATTAGTTACGTTTACACTTGGAGTAACAATGGCCTTGGTGTCTTTTTTTGTTGTTGTTGCTTCAGTTGTAGTGGTAGTGGTTGTAGTCGTTGTGATAATTGTGCTAGGCTTAGCAGAATTTTTGTTTTTCTGAACACTTGATAGCACCGTATCTTTTAACTTGTTTAAAACGTTCTCATTGATCGCTGATCCCCCAGCTACTAAGTCAGCTTTATTTGTGCTACCGATGATAGGTCGCTTATTTATTTTGTTGGTTTGTGGTCGTTTGGGTTTATTTTTAACCAGCTTAGTTTTTTTTTCTTTTTCTTCAAGTTTCGTAGGTTCTGTGGGTGTGTTATCTTTAGGTTCATTACTTAATGAATGCCATGTTGAAATGCCTTCTTTTGAGGTAGATGATTGATGTTTCACATCACTTACTTTGTTATCAGTATCAAGGTCTTCGATACTAACTGGAACTGCTTCACCAGGATGTGCATTCTCGTATTGTTCTTCATCTTCATTTCTCGTCCTTATTCTATGTTTGACTTGAGTTTTGAGCTTTGGTGGCATTCTAGTGTCTGAGATAATTGGTGCTTCTATAGTCGCATTGGGTTTGTCCATGAGTTGAATAGCAACCATTTTAATAGAATCTCGTATCGGAGTTTTGGATTTAACATCTCTGGCAGTGCTTTCTGGGGCTGGTGACGCTGGTTGAATAAGTTGCTCTGGTAAAGGTGAAACTGTCTTCGTAGATGTTTCTCTGGAATTAGAAAAAAAGTGTGATTTAATCATTTTTATCATAGATTTATTTAGATTCCCTTCTCAAAGTTAAGTCAAGATTCACCTTAGAACTTAAAATTTACAAATGATAACTACGAAAATTTGGAAGGACACTGAGTTCCTAGTCTCGTTTGTCATAGATATTCACGGTAACCGGGAGGACGACGGTAAAAGACTGACAACTTCTTCAGAACTGTTAAGAATTTCTTTTAAGTAAATAACTTTTCGATCCGAAATCGAACCCGGGACCCCTCGATTGGCAGTAGCATATGCTAACCTTACATACACTTAAAAAACTTGCATCTTTTTTATCACGGATGTATATACATACATCTGGCTATAATTAAATGTGTTTTAATCCCCTTTACATAGCAGGAGTTAGGAGATCACTGTCAATCAAATACCAATTTCTAAAGTAGAATAAATCGTGGTGCACACAAACAAAATTCGACTTGTTAACTATTTGACCAATAATTATGACTTAATTTATAAATAACTATCTAAAAACTTTGTAAATTTGGTTCACTCATCTAATATTTGTTTCGATCATCATTTGCTGAAAGAAACGTTATAAAAATTCTTTCTGTCACTTGTTCATGCAAAACTATCAAAGTTTAAAGTCAATTAAGTGATAAGAAACCTAAAAAAAATTTATAAATTCTTCATTAATAACCCTTATTGACTCAGTGTTGGGTTCGGATCTCCTCTCAGGGAAGTGTTAGGGCCATACACGTCCTTAAGCTGGCCGAGTGCGGGTTGGGGAATATTTTGTTACGTACGACAAACTTTTTAACTATCCAATTTCCTCTCCAGTTACAACTTACTCTAATATCGATAAATACTATTTATACCCTGAAAAGAGAAAAATCATAGTGTGGTCATGTTGTTCTCACACTTTGCTAGAATAATCATTTAGTGTTTGAATTTAGAATACTGTAAATAAAAATTTGCATTATTTTTCATCAATATCAATAATTCCATAAACGTTTTAGTTAACATATATTGTTACGCAGTACGCTTCTTTCCGGTGCTCTGTGGAATAAGGAAATAATAAAATATACACTATATACATACACTTACATACACTAACACTATACATATGCACTTACACAAGACGTCATCTAGTCCCAAGTTAAGCACAACTGGTAAGGTACAAGTCAAATGAAAAAAATACATAAAACTTAGATACTTTTTTTGTAAATACATTCATATTATACATAGATACCCAAACTCCGAAAAAAAAATTTGGGAATCGCATAAAGCCATTTGTGCGACTCGGGAATCGAACCCGGGACCTCAACCACAGCAGTCGCATACGCTACCACTGTGCCACCGAGGCAGTCACAATGATCATAGTTTATAGCGACTTATACATGACGGTTGATGTTGTTTTTGTCTGCACAGGATTTAAAATTGCAGCATAGCGAACTATTTCGGAATGGTTTTGGATGATTATGAAGTAAATTTACATATAAAATAGTTTACATATAAAATAGTAAAATAGAAATAAAAGCAAATAGTTTTTCAAAGCTTTATTTATTCAAATTTGAAAAATTATACATACTTTATTTTGTACAAATGTATTTATCTTGTTTAGATACGTACAACAAAGATAAGATTCATTCCTAAAAAATATTGTAACATCATTAAAGCTAAAATTTAATAATTAAAAAACATTTGTTTTCAACAACAACAACCTTGTGAAACAGTTTTTGTTGTTTAAAAAGTTGATACAAAAAAAACACTGATCTAAACTTGAGCACGCATTTCAATATAAATAGCTTGTGTTAATAGTTAGTATCACTTTATAAAACCTTTTTATTTAACCTTCAAATTTTGAAATTATTTCCATCCTCAGAGACTTAAAAGTAAGTTATTTTTTTTAATATATTTCTAATCAAACGTCGGTTCATTAAAAATATCAAGCAATTTTTTTTGCAAAAGTACCAATCTCTTACTATTAGATATGAAATAAATGCAAAATGATCAAATATTAAAAGTTTTTAGATAGAAAAAATTAAAAAAGTATAAAATAACATTTACACCAACAATAAATAAATATAAAAAACTATTAAACATCTTACATTTATAAATCTTCCATTAATTATAAAATACATAACGCTATACAACTGACCTTGACATCGATCTATCGTAAATACTGCCAATAAAGCTACATAATACTGTTTAAAATATAATAGAATAATACTACCATAAACAATTATTACGTACTTTTCTTTTAAAGTACCACTTAACTTAGTAGTACTTTGATTTACATAATTTGTTAAAATAATTTGTTCCAAAGGACATAAATGAAGTATCTGTCAAGTATTACCTTAATTTTATGTACCTATATTTCATGATGATTTGTCATTACCAAATCATTACACACCTTCTGGATCTTAAACCATACGTTACTACAGAAAACTTAGGACTAAATATGTAAGTTTGGAGGCAAAATATGATAAAACTTTGAACTTAATTAAGTTTATCTTGACCACTTGATATGAGGATCTGCAGAGTCCTACCAAAATTAAGGCACGGGCAGGGGGGGTTATATAGAATCAATATTGCTAGATATTATTGTTTTTTATAAATAAATAATGAAAAGCTAAACTGTCAATTCTGGTAATACTTGGCCGATTCTCATTCATTACTGGTGCCAAAATAAAGGTAACATTCATAATTTCATTTGTATCTACATACATCTCTTGTCTACAATAAATGCCACTTTTCCTTTTATTATATTTTTCGGCCGAGTTAGTTTTACAAAAAATTTTGTGCAAATAATATTATTTTGTGAGTGGGACCACAAACCTTACAACGTTCTTTACTTTTGCCTTTCTTCTTTCAACATTTTCACATATTTATGATTAGATTTTTGATTAAGGAAAATTTAAGCCGAGTTAAGTCACCAAATTTAAACTTCAGACAAATTTTAATTTAGGCGTCTTGTCCATGTCTCCCTCTTCTTTCTTTTTACTCTACGTCCATTTGGTTGTATTTGGTTAATCTGTTTAATTTTATTTGTTATGTTAACAATCCATTGTTTTAATCGGGTAAATAATGGCAAGATTCCATTGGTTTGTTTTGTTTCAGTACCTGCTCTGCCCATTTCTGGTACAATTCTCCGATTACTTGGAAATGAATTTAAATGCCACGTTTTTAACCTGTCGTCCCATCGCCATTCTGGTTTATAAATCTGCATAACTTTAGGAGCTTCTCTTCCGAGTGGTAGAAACCAAGGAGAAAATAATGCAGCAACTCCTGTTCCTGCAAAAAGTAAACCTAAAGGAGCTAACAAAAGGGGAAACAATCCAAAACTTAAAGGGGTTACTAGCCAACTGAATGCATTTAATGCCGGGCGAAAAAAGTCTATTAAAGATGAAAAACTAAATATATCATCGTCTTCTCCTCCAGAACTAGGTTTAGTTAGTGCAGACAACGGCGAAGTTGCAGCTCCGAACCCACCATCTTCACTAGATTGCGATTGAATAGGACTATTTGCAGAGTGATAATTGGCTAGCTCTGTTCCTTCAATAGATGCACTATCATTTTGGTCTGTGTTTTCATCTGATTCAGAATAATCTTCATCTTTAGAGGAGTCGGTGCCCGAATTGTCTCCAACATTTAGGACAGAGTCTTCATCTAAACCTAAGCCAAACCCAGGAAAGAGGCCCTCGCTTTCCTCATCTGATTCTATTACAACATTTTTATTTACTACATTAGTATTAACCGCTATATTTAAGTCAGGACAAGCTTCTTTACCTTCACCTTGAAAAGTATTATTTAGAGTTAAATATATAGTTGGACAATCTTCTGGATATGGGCTGTACTCTTCAGGTCGTATAACAATTCTATCGGTGTAAGAATTTGTTGGTTCAAAAGTCGTAACTTCATAGTTACCACCGTGGTGATTGACGTTATGGTGATATTCGTAATTAGGTCTTGGTTTTTGCGTTGTAGTTCTTCTGACATTTTGGGTCCAAGGCTTAGGATAACCTACATTAGTAATAATTGGCGTGGGAGTGGGAATACTATGGACATAAACAGGTCTAGTTGGACGTGGATAATGCTCAATTACTTGAATATGTGGATGAGAGTTAGAGTCTACTACTTGAATATTACTAGAATAAGTATGACTTTCTTGTGAATATTGAGGCCGTGGTCTATTGTGACCGTTGTAATACATATCACTTGGTGGCCTATTATACCTTTTAGAATTAATTTCGCTAGAACTCTCAGTACTTGTATCATTATTGTAGTTACTGAAGTTCATCTCATTGGGAGTTTGTTCTGGTGAACTTGTGATTTCGGAAGAAAAAATCAAATCATCAAACTTAGTTTTATCTTTCCACTTAGTGATTACTTTCCTTATTGTTGATTTCTTTTGATCTTGTGAGAAAAAGTCATCCTGATTTGTTTTCGTTACTGGTTTTAATCGTTTTTTATTTTGTATACCCCGTGAACTAAAATTTATCAAACGACTCAATCGTTTTGAAAGTTCAGTTTCATTATTTATTACTTCTACTTCTTTGGTCTTACTGCTGCTAAGGAGTATTGATAGATCAAAAGCATTGTTAGAATTCTTATATAAATTATTAGATACATTTTTTTCATTACTTCTACTTGTCGTTTTATTCACAAAAGTTATTACTACAGGTACTAACTTAAAACTATTCAAATTTAAATTGCTATGTCTATACCTTATTGGATTTGAGGTTGATTTTTCCTCATTTTCGCTATTCGCAGTGATAGCAGGCACTTCCTGAGGTCGTGAATATACGGACGGAGAAACTAAAACTACTAATAATACTAATGTCCACTTTAAACACACACTTTTTCGCCGCGTCATCGTTGCAACGATTACCTGAAAAGAAGAAAAATACACAATTAATGACATAGTAACTTGTTTGCCAATTTTATACGGGTTTATTTTTATGAGTTTTATTTATTTTTATCTATGTAAATACGAAATGAGTCCTTAATTCCCTTGGTCATGGGTATCATACGTGAACGCCTGGACTAATTTTACCTATCTTTTTAGAATTTTATGGCTAACTAGAACTAGAAAACTATCTATAAAGTCCTAATGGCATGTAGTTTTATATAGTTCGCTGATCCGTTAATCTACGATTAAAATACCGTTAATATGGTGCTACACGAAGATTCCAATGACTTAACAGTCTGGTTTAAAGTAGGGCATTAACGTGTTTGGTGACTTTGAGACTTAATTTAAAATTCAAAGTACTTGTGACTTACTTTTCAAGGTTAAATTAATAAACATTAAAAATGACTCAGCTAAAGATGATAGAGCTTTAAACTATAGGTTTATTAGTTTGCCAAGATGCGTTGTGAAGCTAATAAACCTATCAAAGGCTAGCTTTTGCCCGCCGTTTTAGTCGCGCTAACCGCTGATAAACATACTCATTTTCACGATAGTATCGTCTAATTTATCTCTTAATAAATTTGAGTGTCATTCTATGCCCGATTTAAGTAGTATATATAATTGAACAGAAATAAGATTGCTGTCTTTTTTTTCCTGTACAGAAAAGCTTTTTTTTTATATATTAAGCCATCCAAAGTGACTCTACCCTGCCTGATGGAAAGCATGAGCAGAATCCAAGAGTGGGGGGCTACCACACTTGCAGCGAATGCAGACAAAAATGTATGGCGGCCCACACTATGGCGGCTTAGTGAGATGCTTTTTCACGCCCCGCTTGAAGGACCCGGGATCATAGTGGGAAGGAAACACGTGAGCTGGTAGTGAGTTCCAGTCTTTGACTGCTCGGCATAGGAAAGAAGAGCCGAACCGTTTTGTTCTGGTGCGTATTTCTTCTACTCTAAAGCGGTGAATTCTGAGTCCAGCACGTGTTGTGGTGGTTATATTGGACATGAACCGTCCAAAAACCGCACGGTCATCTACAACTTGCAGATGACCCCATCCAGAGGGGGGACTCTGATCATTCATGGGTGGATGGATTTATCAATTCCAGCCTGCTTCTGCTAGAGTGACGGGTGGACTTACCCGTCACCCCCAGGATGCGCTTATGGAGGACGGATACCGTTCAGCGCCCTTCGGCACCTGAGTTGCCTGTGGTACATGACTCATTTCGGACCTGAAGGACCGAGAGAGTTCTAAACCTCACCCATTCCACTCCACCATCCCTTTTGCGAATATAACTTGCTCAAGATTGAGCTATCCTGCGATTTTTTATTTGAAATAGAATTAATCTAAAAGTAATTTTAACAATGACTGCACGGTTGGCCTAGTGGCTTAAGCGGTCGCCACACCGCTTCCTACTGCGCGAAGTGTCGTGGGTTCAAATCCCACGTAGGTTAAAACTTTGTGTGATTCACAATTTGTTGTTCTGGGTCTGGGTGTTCTTGGGTGTCCGATTCATGTATGTTGTCTTTAAAAAGAAAAACAACCGAAATTAAATTTAAAATTTAAATCGGAATAACATTCGAGAACGATACTCAACGATACTGTTATGTGTATCCGTTTCGCGTAATATATTTGGCATCGACGACTAAGTCCTTTTTAATGGTCAACTTTATGTTTTCACTTCAGACATTCTTTTAAGTCAAATGTGTTCAAGAATGAGGAATAAATTGGTATGTTAAACATCATTCGATCACATGTTTATGTGGAATTGAGAACCTTTACTAATGTCCGCACACATTGACTACAATGTATTTTTCTATCATATATTTTTTTTTCTTTTTTTTTTCTAAAAAGACAACTCCCGCATTAGGAATATTAATTCCTGTGTCGCGGGGGACTTTACAAACATACATGAAACGGACACAAAGAACACCCAGACTCAGAACAACAAATTGTGAATCACACAAAGTGTTGTCCTACGTGGGATTTGAACCCACGACACTTTGCGTAGTAGGAAGCGGCGTGGCGACCGCTTAAGCCACTAGGCCAACCGTGCAGTCGAATTTCTACTTGTCTAAGCCCAATCCCTACTATCCATACTAATATTATAAATGCGAAAGTAACTCTGTCTGTCTGTCTGTCTGTTACGCTTTCACGCCTAAACCACTGAACCGATTTTGATGAAATTTGGTATGAAGATAGAACTAACCTTGGGAAAGGACATAGGCTACTTTTTACTGCAATAATCGAGATACAAAGGCCAAAGCTAGGTGATTATAAAAATACATAAATCGTAGGTATCAAAATCTATCACTGTTTATCACCTGTCAAAACTGCACAGGTTGCTAGGCATAACACAATTGCATGGCAACCATAATGATAGTTTGACAATGACATATAGACCAGTAGTTCAGGGTAGATAATTTTTGAAAACAAATAAAATTATAGTAGGATGAAACCTATTGGAAAAGGAGGAGAATATTATAAAAATGAAAGGAAAAATAATTTACGGGGGATCTGAGGTCGGGAAGGAGTAGGGGGGGAGGTTTTCGGTTCCTTTAAGCGGGGCGTGAAAAAGCATCTCACTAAGCTGCCATAGTGTGGGCCGCCATACATTATTGTCTGCATTCGCAGCAAGTGTGGTAGCCCCGACTCTGGGATTCTGCTAATGCTTTCCATCAGGCAGGGTAGAGTCACTTTTGATGGCTAAATATATAAAACAAAGGGTAAAGAACGGTTTATCTCGATTTCCGGCAAAACTACAAGTCCTATGGAAAAAAGTTAAAAGGCAAAGTTGTACAATCATACAAGGCAAATCAAAAGATCTACAATTTTTAGTCTACCCTTATCGTCCGTCCGTCCGTCCTCCTTACCGTCCAATCGGTAAGTGCTAGAAAGATGAAACTTTGCATGAATATGTATGGTAATTACGTCGACAAAGCGTTAAAATAAAATTATGAAAAATATTTTTATTTAGGGTACCTCCCCTACACGTAAAGTGGGGATGTTTTTTTTCTCGCAGCTACCCCATCATCTGGGGTATCATTATATAGGTCTTTTAAAAACATTAAAAGGTTGTTAAGACAATCTTTAAACCCATTTTTTGATTTAGGTATCCGTTTGCGAGAAAATCCACTTTAAAGGCCACTTTTTTTGTAAAAACAGGGCGTCCCCCCCCCCCTCTAAAAGCTAAACGGCCGGCTCAAAAAATCTGGAAAAATTCGTGATAGTGGTCCATATAATAACTTTAAATGAAAACTATAACGAATTAGATGACTTTGTTAGTTCAGGAGTTATAGAGGCTTAACTTCTACAATGTGCTTACTTGGAAAAGTCATACAAAATTAACGCATTAATACGTAAACATAACAATTATTCATTGGATACAATTTCTAATCCACGTACCATTATGGGTGACTGAGGAACCCTTTCCCGTGCGTGGCCTGACACGCACTTGGCAGATTTTTTATTTACACTTTTTTTCACACAACCTCAAATTATATGTGAAAAATTCAAAAAACTAAGTTTTTGGTTCTTATTTTTATCTTTTACAAATAAAATTATTTTTCAACGAAATTTAGTGAAAATTTACCTTTTATGTCTCGAATACACTGTAATTTATTTGATATGAAATATTTATTTTTTAACCCGATTTTGACTTATTACCGAAAATTCACCCGTCAAAATATCTACTTTTTTCAAAAAATTTGGGTGTTTTCTGTTTGATGAAATCTCTACTTTCCGATGGTGTAATCCCTACATATATTATAAATGCGAAAGTAACTCTGTCTGTCTGTCTGTCTGTTACGCTTTCACGCCTAAACCACTGAACCGATTGAAAATAAAGGTAGAAAGAAGGGTTTGAAATAGGGGACGAAAGTTTGTGTCTAAGTTCCTTATTATCAAACATAAAATCATGTAAGATTGTTTAATCTACCCTTACCGTGTCGCGCGATATATACGAATTCCACGCGGGCGAAGCCGCGGGTGGAAAGCTAGTAATATTATAAATGCGAAAGTAACTCTGTCTGTCTGTCTGTCTGTTACGCTTTCACACCTAAAACACTGAACCGATTTTGATGAAATTTGGTATGAAGATAGAACTGAACTTGGGAAAGGACATAGGATACTTTTTATCGCAAAAATAAAGGTAGAAAGAACGGTTTGAAATAGGGGACGAAAATTTGTGTCGATGTTCCTTATTATCAAACATAAAATCATGTAAGATTGTTTAATCTACCCTTGCCGTGTCGCGCGATATCAACGAATTACACAAGCGGGCGAAGCCGCGGGCGGAAAGCTAGTACTTCATAACTTATTATTTATTTTTTATATATTATTTTCTCCACGTCACAGAGATTTCATTTGGCGATAGAGTCACTAATGGACTTAAAATATGTAATTGTATTTCTTGCTGGATAAACTTGTGCCTGCTGGCTCCGACCAAGTCAGGCCACCCCCTATTCACAAACACTGTCCTGATAAGAAACTAACTGATAGAGGACCTCATTAGAACACAATTCCAAGTATCTCGTAACCGGTGAACGTGTATGAAGGGTCAGTGTAAGTGTGGATCATACTATTTTTTGAGCCTGTTGGGAATCTTGAGTGGGATCTAAGAGGCGTGGTCACCATACTTTTTGCAAATGCAGACAATAAATATAAATAATAAATATTTCGGACATTTTACACACAACGCCATCTAGTCCCCAAACTAAGCAAAGCTTGTATTAATGGTAACTAGACAACTGACATAAATACATAAACATACTTTTTTTTTGTAAATACATACATATCATACATAGAAAACAGGTACCGATATACCTGCGCCGCATCGCGACCGGCACCATATAATTAGCGCTAGCTATATTCCGCCCCGTATGCATGATAGTGTATATCTTTCTCATCTGTCCAACTTAGAAGTTATTCTGACTGACCCATGCACGGAATCATTTTATTTAGTTGGCGATTACAATCTCCCCGGCATTAAATGGCCGGGTATCGGTGGTCATTTATTTACCCAGGCACAAAGCGATGTTGGTCGGTTTCTGGTTGATCTTGTCTCCACAACGAATGCTACTCAATATAATACAATGAAAAATTGCTCAGGTCACATTTTGGACTTATTTATCAGTAACACTGAATGTAAACTACAATCAGATATTACGTTAGTTCAGCCTGATAATCACCACCCCCCATTTTCCGTCTTGACCTCATTGGAAACACAATACACACCCATGAAGCGTTCCAGCGCAAATAAATACAATTATTATAAAGCTAATTATAAAGAAATAATTGTCGAACTAAACAGGGTGGACTGGACTGAACTATTTCTTCATCTCGACAGTTACAAGGCAGTAGAAGTTTTTTATGAATATTTATACGGTATTATTAAATCACATGTCCCATTCACGCGACGTAAATCTACCGCATTTCCTGTATGGTTTAGTGCTAACCTCATTAAAAATTTTAAACTAAAGGAACGCGCTTGGATAAGTTGGAAAAAACACCGAAAACTTACAGATTACGAAAAATTTACCGTCTATCGAAAACAATTTAAGCAACTTTCTAAACAATGCTTTAATAGCTATATGACTTCTGTAGAAGACAGTATACCCCTCAATGTTAAGAACTTTTGGTCGTACATTTCTAGACGCAGGAAGAACAGCAGTATTCCTAACAGCATGTATTACAAAAATATACCTTCTAGCAATCCTAAGGAAATATGCTCATTATTCTCCACCTTCTTTAATTCGGTTTATGAACCTTCTACCTTCGACTCTCAGAATTGGTCGCCCCCCAATGACTTTGCTCAAATGTCTTCTTGTATTTCCGATATTTACCTTGAAAAGAATACCATCTTAAAGTCTCTGTTGTCTTTAGATCTAACCAAAGGACCTGGTCCAGATGGTCTTCCACCTATATTCTTTAAACGCACGGCGCAAAGCATTTACATTCCGTTATATATACTTTTCAACAAATGTCTCAGGGAAGGGGTATTTCCATGCATTTGGAAAAAGGCTTTCATCACACCCATTTTTAAAGGTGGAGACAGGAGCAATATAGAAAACTATCGACCGATATCTATATTGTCTACCTTGTCTAAGCTTTTTGAGAGACTAGTACACGGTCAATTATTTCCACAGTTAAGTCACCTCATTATTGCCGAACAACATGGCTTCGTACAATCCCGATCTACGACTACAAACTTAATGATTTTTACTCAATTTTTATTCGAGAATATGGATAAAGGCATTCAGGTTGACGCTGTCTACACCTGTCTGTATCAGAGGTAACCTACTCAGATGGTTCACATCTTATATAATCCGTCGAACTCAAAAGGTCGTCATCAATGGTTATGAGTCCGATTACATAGTCGTGGAGTCCGGTGTGCCCCAGGGCTCGGTACTGGGTCCGTTGCTTTTTATTTTGTTTATAAACGACATTAAAAGTTGTATAGTTAATTCTAAATTCCTTATGTATGCAGACGATATGAAAATTTATAAAACCTGCACGAAAATTCAAGATTGTGTACTACTACAAGAGGACCTCTGTAGGCTCTCTCAATACTGTGTTGTTAACAAGTTACAACTTAGTCTGCCAAAATGTCACTTCATATCGTTTACTAAAAATAAAACTCCAATTACATTTCCATACACACTGAATAACACAAATCTTTCCAAAAACGATTGCACTCGAGACCTGGGTGTATTACTCGATTCTAAATTACATTTAGACATACATATTGACAACATTATTAGTAAGGCCTTTCGGATGTATGGTTTCGTCATGCGCTCATGTAAGGATTTCAAAAAACCTACTACTTACCTTTTCTTATATAAAACATTAGTTCGATCTCAGTTAGAGTACGCTGTACCTATTTGGTGCCCCTTTTATGCCAAATACAAACAGAGGATTGAAATGGTTCAGAAAAAATTCCTACGTGCTACATATTACAAATGTTTCAATTCTAGAATTTCTTATGAAAATCTTCTGAACCATTTTGAGCTCTTGAGCTTGGAACGCAGACGTACTTTACTCATTGTAATGATGCTGTACGGCCTATGCCACAATATGTATAATTGTACAGCATTGACAAATAAGCTTTGTTATGTGGTTCCTAGAACTGTTATTCGGAGGGAGGTGCGCGTACCTCGATTATTCTATACAGAAAAGTGTAAGACTAATGCAGGAGAGCGTGCACCTCTTCACCGACTGTTAAAGACGTACAACTCGCACTTCATGCATTTGGACATATTCGCCCTCACTCATACTAAATTTAAAAAAATTGCTACGGAATCTCTTTTTGTTTAAAAAAATTATCTCAACACCCCCCCCCCCCTCACTCTTTTATATTTGTATAGCGCACGTCCGTTAACTTACCCTATACCATTTATCACCCTGTGGACAATAGTGTGGGTTATATGTTTTAAACACAATCTGTTATTTATTTTTTTGTAAAAACTATAATGTATAACTGTTTTTTGTCCCAAATAAATAAATAAAAAAAAAAAAAAAAAAAAAAAAACACCCAAACTCCGAAACAAATATTTACGGATCACACAAACATTTGGTCCGACCCGGGAATCGAACCCGAGACCTCTGGATCAGCAGTCGCATACGCTAACCACTAGACCAACGAGACAGTCAACAATGACTGCACGAAACACGACACCATGAATGCTATCATTTTACTTTAGTCTTCTGTGATACCGTAGTGCGACGCCGGTCGAGTCGGTACATTCGTGCTGGAATCAGAGTTTCTATACTACCTTGAGATGCTATCTATTTGCCGAGACCGTAATGACTGGTGTTATTATTAAGCATAAACTTTCTTCTATCATATTTAAAAAAAATATATACCATTGACTGCCTCGTTGGTCTAATGGTTAGCGTATGCGGCTGCAGACCAAGAGGTCTCGGGTTCGATTCCCGGGTCGGACCAAATATTGTTTGTGTGATTCACAAATATTTGTTTCGGAGTCTGGGTGTTTCCTATGTATAATATGTATGTATTTACAAAAAAAAGTATGTTTATGTATTTATATCAGTTGTCTAGTACCCATAACACATGCTCTGCTTTTCTTGGGACTAGATGATGTTGTGTGTCAGATGTCCAAAATATTTATTTATCATTTATTTATTACTAGCTTTCCACCCGCGGCTTCGCCCGCGTGGAATTCGTATATATCGCGCGACACGGTAAGGGTAGATTTAACAATCTTACATGATTTTATGTTTGATAATAAGGAACTTAGACACAAACTTTCGTCCCCTATTTCAAACCCTTCTTTCTACCTTTATTTTCAATCGGTTCAGTGGTTTAGGCGTGAAAGCGTAACAGACAGACAGACAGACAGAGTTACTTTCGCATTTATAATATATGTAGGGATTTCACCATCGGAAAGTAGAGATTTCATCAAACAGAAAACACCCTAATTTTTTGAAAAAAGTAGATATTTTGACGGGTGAATTTTCGGTAATAAGTCAAAATCGGGTTAAAAAATAAATATTTCATATCAAATAAATTACAGTGTATTCGAGACATAAAAGGTAAGTTTTCACTAAATTTCGTTTAACAATAATTTTATTAGTAAAAGATAAAAATAAAAACCAAAAACTTAGTTTTTTGAATTTTTCACATATAATTTGAGGTTGTGTGAAAAAAAGTGTAAATAAAAAATCTGCCAAGTGCGTGTCAGGCCACGCACGGGAAAGGGTTCCTCAGTCACCCATAATGGTACGTGGATTAGAAATTGTATCCAATGGGTAATTGTTATGTTTACGTATTTATGCGTTAATTTTGTATGACTTTTCCAAGTAAGCACATTGTAGAAGTTCCAAGAAGAAGCCTCTATAACTCCTGAACTAACAAAGTCATCTAATTCGTTATAGTTTTCATTTAAAGTTATTATATGGACCACTATCACGAATTTTTCCAGATTTTTTGAGCCGGCCGTTTAGCTTTTAGAGGGGGGGGACGCCCTGTTTTTACAAAAAAAGTGGCCTTTAAAGTGGAATTTCTCGCAAACGGATACCTAAATCAAAAAATGGGTTTAAAGATCGTCTTAACAACCTTTTAATGTTTTTAAAAGACCTATATAATGATACCCCAGATGATGGGGTAGCTGCGAGAAAAAAAACATCCCCACTTTACGTGTAGGGGAGGTACCCTAAATAAAAATATTTTTCATAATTTTATTTTAACGCTTTGTCGACGTAATTACAATACATATTCATGCAAAGTTTCATCTTTCTAGCACTTACCGATTGGACGGTAAGGAGGACGGACGGACGGACGATAACAATTTTTAGGGGTTCGAAGTTCATGACTTCGAACCCCTAAAAATTGTAGATCTTTTGATTACCTACAACTTTGCCTTTTAACTTTTTTCCATAGGACTTGTAGTTTTGCCGGAAATCGAGATAAACCGTTCTTTACCCTTTGTTTTATATATTTAGCCATCAAAAGTGACTCTACCCTGCCTGATGGAAAGCATTAGCAGAATCCAAGAGTCGGGGCTACTACACTTGCTGCGAATGCAGACAATAATGTATGGCGGCCCACACTATGGCAGCTTAGTGAGATGCTTTTTCACGCCCCGCTTAAAGGAACCGAAAACCTCCCCCCTACTCCTTCCCGACCTCAGATCCCCCGTAAATTATTTTTCCTTTCATTTTTATAATATTCTCCTCCTTTTCCAATAGGTTTCATCCTACTATAATTTTATTTGTTTTCAAAAATTATGTACCCTGAACTACTGGTCTATATGTCATTGTCAAACTATCATTATGGTTGCCATGCAATTGTGTTATGCCTAGCAACCTGTGAAGTTTTGACAGGAGATAAACAGTGATAGATTTTAATACCTACGATTTATGTATTTTTATAATCACCTAGCTTTGGCCTTTGTATCTCGATTATTGCAGTAAAAAGTAGCCTATGTCCTTTCCCAAGGTTAGTTCTATCTTCATACCAAATTTCATCAAAATCGGTTCAGTGGTTTAGGCGTGAAAGCGTAACAGACAGACAGACAGACAGAGTTACTTTCGCATTTATAATATTAGTATGGATTAGTATGGATTATTTATTTCAAAATCAATTAACATTTATGGATTGCACTGTGCCGATGAAAATATCTATACAGTCATAAATTTATTACGTCATGTATAACCATTAGCACCTGTTTGTAAACAACAGTTATTAAGCTGTTTTCACCTTTAATTTATAAATAACTTTCTTTATTTATTGATCTAACCTCACAAGTGAAGTAAAAACCTATGCGTATTGTCTTCAAATGCATAGAAATTATAGATAAATAACGTCTACAATGGTCAAAGAAATTAAGTCATCTTATTCATTATTAGATTTCGTTATTAAACGTAACTGAAATCTGTATAAATATGTTTTATTTATTGGTAATTAGTTTTGTAAATTACAAAATATTTATTTATATAAATTCTTAATAATAGGAGTGATTGACGTAACTGTTATTCTTTTGAAATTGAAATGTTTATTTAGAAATAAATCTATGACGTTAAACCACTCTCCTACTCTACATAGAAGCTTTGTAACAACTTAAGATAATATTACACACAAATACATAAAAGTAAAAATCAGTCATTGGTAATTTGGACGGAAACTATTTAAGTAGACATGCACACGTAGCACTATACGCGGGCCATTCTGGTAATTAGTGATGCTGAACCGAAGGTAATGGGTTCGATTTTTATATACTATGAAATATTGTATGACGAGCATTATCACTTGTTCTGGGTGGGTCTGATTTTTAGGGTTCCGTAGCCAAATGGCAAAAAACGGAACTCATAGATTCGTCATGTCTGTCTGACCGTCCGTATGTCACAGTCACTTTTTTACGAAACTATAAGAACCAATGATATTATATTTTTTATAATATCATTGATAAGAACTATACTCTTGAAACTTGGTATGTAGATAATGTAGATATGTATTCTATGAACCGCATTAAGATTTTCACGCAAAAATAGAAAAAAAAAACAATAAATTTTGGGGGTTCTCCCCATATGTTGGAACTGAAAGTCAAAAAAAAAATTTTCATCATACCCATACGTGTGTCTATGGATAGGATAGGTCTTTAAAAATGATATTGAGGTTTCTAATATCATTTGTTTCTAAACTGAATAGTTTGCTCGAGAGACACTTCCAAAGTGGTAAAATGCCCCCTCCTGTAACTTCTAAAATAAGACAGTGATAAAACTAAAAAAAATATAAGATGTACATTACCATGCAAACTTCCACCGAAAATTGGTTTGAATGAGTAGTTTTTTTAATACGTCATTAATCGTAAACTGCTTTTTTTAGGGTTCCGTAGCCAAATGGCAAAAAACGGAACCCTTATAGATTCGTCAAGTCTGTCTGTCTGTCTGTCCGTCCGTATGTCACAGCCAATTATTTCCGAAACTATAAGAGCTATACTGTTGAAATTTGGTCAGTCGATGTATTCTGTGAACCGCATTAAGATTTTTACATAAAAATAGAAAAAAAACAATACATTTTGGGGGTCCCCATACTTGGAACTGAAACTCAAAATTTTTTTTTTCATCAAACCTATATGTGTGGGGTATCTATGGATAGGTCTTCAAAAATGATGTTGAGGTTTCTACTATCATTTTTGTCTAAACTGAATAGTTTGCGCGAGAGACACTTCCAAAGTGGAAAAATGTGTGTCCCCCCCCCTCTAACTTCTAAAATAAGAGAGTGATAAAACTAAAAAAGATATATGTTGTACATTACCATGTAAACTACCAACGAAAATTGGTTTGAACGAGATCTAGTGAGTAGTTTTTTTTTAATACGTCATAAATCGTAACACGCAATTTACCTTTCATCCAATCAATACACTAGTATAAAAACATCGATGAAAGTTACAACGAACTACGGAACCCTTCATGGGCGAGTCCGACTCGCACTTGGCCGCTTTTTTATTTATATATGAGTACGAGCCTGACAAAGTGATACGACACTATTCAACCTGAATTGAAACCACAGTAGGGTTCAAGAGTAGAGTAGTGGAACTCAACTCAACAGTACTGTTGTTATTTTAAGTAAGGCTCTGTTACTTTTTAAATACCTACATAATTTAGCTATAACAATGTATGTATTTAGAAACATATAACTACCTCGGTGGCGCAATGGTAGCCGAGAACGCATGCTACTGCTGTGTTTGAGGCTGTGCTTGAAACAAGTATTTATTTATTCATTTCTGTTACATTACCCTCACTTTCGTTACAAGTAGACCTAATGTGATAGAGAGGCTAGCTTATACATTTCTCTTAAGTACATAGTGTCTTAAGGTGGAAACACATTATCGGACGCGGCTGACAGCCGCGACTGTTAAGTGTGCACAGTCTCGTCAGTCAGTCTTGTGCGAGATTTCTGTCGGACGTCTGAACGCTCAAGGTCAATCAAAGGTCACATCCGCGACTTACGTCTGATAGTTTGCACAGCTCTGTGTATATTCATATTTTAGATCACGGTTGTCAGTCGCGTCCAGTAATGTGTTTCCAGCTTTATAGTTGTACTGTTGTCGGTCATAGCGTTAAAGCTACACACATTACATAAACACAATAAACTACGACCACTTACACTTTGTTTACAGTAAAGAAAGTAATAAAACGTTTAGTGACCACAAATGCAGTTGAAAACCACAACTTTAGCACGTTAGCACAACGATAATCAAACATGTACTTTCCATGATGACTCAAAAAATAAAAATTCTTGTTTGTGGTTTTAAATGTTTGAGAATTGAAAATACACACAAAGGTGCGTTTAATAATTTGGAAACGTCTTGTGGTTTACAAATCAATAAAAAATACATTTTAAAGTTATAATCAATACTTTATACATTTTGCTTGCTTGTGTGCAAGTTTGTTTCTCTGTGATAAAGCTAAAATAATCAATACAAAGTAATGTTTTAAACTGTATGTATGTATGTATGCGTAATTACAAAGGACAGAGAAATATGTTTTATAAAAATTACTATTTATCATTTCTTTTAAATATTTTTTAACAAATAAATAGATTTTAAAACACCAATTTTGGCATCGGAAGTTTACAATTTTGGGTTCTAACTTATTAACTGCAGAATCAAACATATATAATAATATGTCAAAGTTTCAAGCAAAAAATTTTTCGATGAATTGTTTTAGTATGATAATTTAAATTTTATAAATAAATGTTGGGGTATATTTTATAGAGCTTTATTATGAGGCTAATAAAAGTTATTAATTTTAGCAATACTGACTAAATAATATAAAGCAGCTGATTCCCATTTTGTCATATTATATCTCTATTTAAAAATGAGTGTAGTGACTGATTCCAATGAAGATTCCAATATAGGTTCTAAAAGACCTCGAGTAGTCTTAAATTGTACTTATACCAAAAAAGTTTGTCAATCATTCAATTATAACTTATCATTCCGATAAATGAGGCTAGTGTCTGACTAGTGCGATGCTTCATCAAAATATATAAGTCATCTTAGTGTATCGACTGAAAGTAGCCTACATATACCTAAAAGCTAGGCTAGAGAAAGTTTGCAATAAGTTAATTGCAAATATGAATAGGTTTTATGATATGCACTTGATTGAATTTAATGAACGATCCTTGTTAAAACACGAATGTCAGAAGTTTTGACATTGAGTTGTATGTTTTAGATTTAGTTATTTTATATTCATTACTTGTATATTTTGTGGCCAAATAAATTTATGTGTGAGTACTAATGTGTACTACTGAGTGAATAACTGAGTTTTTATAATAAATAAAAAGGTTTTTGCTTTTATTTATTAGTGGACTCAGCTGACCTACGCAGCCTCTGACTGAATTCATGTTATCTGTCTGTATTTTGTAAACTGGCATTTTGATACCTTTCTTTCTTTTTTTCTTTTTTTTAAAAGACTACATTAGGAATATGAATTACTGTGTCGCGGGGGACTCTACAAACATACATAAAACGGACACAAAGAACACCCAGACTCAGAACAACAATTTGTGAATCACAGAAAGTGTTATCCCACGTGGGATTTGAACCTCCGACACTTGGCGCAGTAGAGAGCAGCGTGGTGACCGCCAACCAGTCAGTTTGTTCTTGACGAAGGACATAGGCTACTACTTACATACAGGTGGAGCCACGGGTAAAAGCTACTTATTAAGACGCATATAATATCTACACGAATCAAAACGATTTTAACAGTAACATTTTCTAGAATACGTTATATTCATGATTCTTCATCAATCATCATCAACAGCCTTTAACAATCCACTGCTGGACATAGGTCTCTCCTTGAAAAGGAGGTATTGGCCTACTATACCACGCTGGCCAGACGGGTTGGTATAGGTTTGGTTACAAGTTTTCCTTCTCTTTGCATCAATGTTGTCTTGCGTAGTTTATCCCTTAGTCGCCTTTTACGACACCCGCGTGGGATCAATAGGGGTTGTGACACTCTGTATTCTTAATCTGTCACCACACGGATCATGATGATTCTTAGTAATTAGTTATATGACGGAGCATGACGCTGGAGCCTAAATAAAATGGAAGAAAATAATTCACAAGTACTAATTACTTAAAAACCCGTTATCCAGAAATAGGTTTAAAAAAAAGTATACTGCACACTATAACTTACTTTTACTAAAATAAATTAGTACCAAACTGCTTAATGATAGTAAACACCGTTTCCTCTCAAGATCATCACCTGTTTGTTAGAAAGAGACAGCGCGGGGTCAACAGCCGCACGGCCATGACCGACTGGCTTTGAGTACCTTGGATTATTGACCCGGTTACACAAATTTTTAAGTTACCGTTTTACCGTTAGAATAAAACTTAAAAATAAATTTAATTGGACGGTAATTGAGATAAGATAAATTTTAAGAATGAGTCGGTTCCTTTGTTTATGTTTGAAGTGTGTGTGAAAAAAAGCCTTTTTCAAAACAACAAACAGGAAAAATATTTTGAAAGAATTAAAGTTTTTATCGACACTTTTATTGAATATGTTATTGTAGGTCATATTTTGATGTTTGGACGTTCATCTAATAGAGAGTTTAATACAGCTTTTCCTAGAATACTTCAATTTTAGTCACAGTAAAGCACACCATGCTTTAAGCTGTATTGAAATCGTCGTCAAAAATCACTTTACAGCTAATTCTCTAAGCTCTAATAAAAACTCATTGAACCTTTGAACACAATACTTTTTTTTAAGAGGACTCAAAAAAGCGTGTCTGTAAAAGATTCAATTCATGGTTCCATATTCCATTGGATTGGGATAATTTTTTTAAATGAGATGTTTAAAAGAATAATTTCATTCCACATCTTAGAAGTTACATAATTTGATCTTCATAGCTGTGAAGAAATTACAATGAACGAAGATACTAGGTGATTATAACACCAATTTTTTGTATTATCCAGACGTCACTAGCAATTAGTTAGATAAACTATATTAAAAAATTAAAACACAATTTTTTTTAAATAAAATATACTCAATCTTTTCCTACACCCATCCATATGAAACCTGTACCACTGACACAAAATCGAATAGTCAATAAAAAGTCTAAAAATATCATTTGAAATATGATTCACGTAGGTATGTAAATCGTCATATCAATAAACGTTTTCTTATCTTTTTAGAAAGTAGGGAATTTTATAGAGATAAGTTCCTAGTATAGCTCGAAAGGGGAAACTGATGTCTATACGTTTTCACCGACTCATTTCTAGGAATTCCGATGAATGGGTCTCTGCAGATGTCGTACGATTTTCTCTATGGTTTCAAGTCTTATTTTTTTTATATTCAAGCCTAAGTTAGTCTACTCTGCCTGCTGGGAAACATAACTAGAATTCAGGAGTAGGGGCCACCCACTCACAACAATGCAGCATAAAAACCTACACACCATGGCAGCTTAATGACATTTTTCTGCATCATTCTCTCAGCCTCTGAATGATGCAGAATGATTGGGCCTCTCTCTACTCTTAAGTTTACATCAAGTGTGTATGCTGCAATATTTGGTGTCGAAGATGTTCAGCAGTTTTAGAACCTTATTTTAATTAAAAGTAAAAGTAATCTAGCTAAGTCCCTCGGTGAACTCGCATTTACCAGGTAGTAGAGCCACGCTGATTTCAGCACGAATGGGCCGGCTCGACCCGGCCAGTACTACCCTCACACAGAAGACCATCCTAATAATGACAGCATTCTTGCTGTCGTGTTTCGTTGGTGAGTGTGAGACCGGAGGCCCAATCATTCTGCATCATTCTCCCGCCCTTCGAAGGCCGGGAGAATGATGCAGAATAATCTAACCAGGCTGCCATGGTAGGGGTCACCATGCTACATTGCCTACCCTCACAATAAGCATGGTGACTCCTACTCCTGGATTCTACTCATGCTTTCCATCAGGCAGAGTAGAGTCACTTTGGCAGGCTTAAATATAAAAAAAAAAAAAAAAAAATTGCGCGAAGCTATTCTGACAAATATTAGCCTAAACTACTAATTATATCACCAGCTTTCTGCTAGTAAAAGTCCCGTTTAAAAAGGTCCAGCCGTTCCAGAGATTACGCGGAACAAACAGACAGACAGAAGTTTTTTAATTTTTTTATTTGATGTTAGTACCGTATAATACTTTCGTGTATATTTGAAATGACATACATACACTCCAATTTTCTTTATTTGTATAGATATTGTTAAAAACCGCTGAAGTTCTTCACTCGGACTACAATATTACTATGTTACTGATATAACAGACTGACGCGAATTTTTATGTCTACTTCTTTCGTTTTTATTGCGGAGAGATTGTAGGTTACAACGACACATTACAGGTTTAGTACGATTAAGGTACATGTGATATAAACACAATAAGTATGGAAAAAAATATTGAAGACCATCCTAATATTGACAGCACTCTTGCTGTCGTATTTGGTTGGTGAGTGTGAGACTGAGGCCACATCTTGGTGCATCATTCTACCGGCATCATGCCAGGAGAATGATGCAGACACATCCAATCAGGCCGCCGTGATATGGGTCACCATACTGCATTGCTTACTCTCAAAGTGCGGATGGTTTCGTAGGGGTCACCATCCTGGATTCTACTCATGCTTTCCATCAGGCAAAGTAGAGTCACTTTGGTAGGCTTAAATATATATTAAATAAACAGTATTTTAGGAAATTGCAGGTTAGTTCATTAATTTTCTGACATTCAAAATTCGGTACATTGGTAAATTAAATGGGATCTTCAATCATATATTATGATAGAAAGAAATTGCATTATTTGCGTGTTAAAAGAGGTCAGTCAATAACAAAAAGTAATGTTCGATAAATCCAAATTGGTATGGAATTAACGGTACCAATCAAAAGAAACAACTGGCTTAACCACTACACTATACAATGCGTGTTCCTAATGAAAATTAAAGAACGCTTTCAAACGAAGACCATCCATCTAAACAATCCAACTGTAAATGTTGCCTATCATACAGAGGAAAATAGTTTTATGCTCTAGTTATTGCAAAATGTTATTGCACTGTGATTTTAGCAATTAATTAAAATGTGTATTATTTCTCTCCTACACAATAACGTAACATTTATTTTTTAGCTTTCTTAAAACTACAGATAATACAAACATTATTATTTATATAATAATGACTTGATATATTTTGACTGCCTTGTTGACCTAGTGGTTAGCATATGCGGCTGCTGGTCAAGAGGTCTCGGGTTCGATTCCCGGGTCGGACCAAATGTTTGTGTGATCCACAAATATTTGTTATCGGAGTTTGGGTGTTTTCTATGTATAATATGTATGTATTTACAAAAAAAAAAGTATGTTTATGTATTTATATCAGTTGTCTAGTACCCATAATACAAGCTCTGCTTAGTTTGGGACTAGATGGCGTTGTGTGTAAGATGTCCGAAATATTTATTATTATTATTTATTATTATTATTATTATACATACAGATGGAAATATACTGCAATAAAAGATCGAATATCCCAAACCTACATCTGATTCTAGAGGGAATTTTTTTGGTTTTCCTATACCGTGGTAGTCATACCACTGCATCAGAGAAGTCCGGAAAAAGTTATCCCTATTGGTGCATTTTACCAGTGTGAGATTTTTAGAACCCAACCTTCATCCAGTATTGGGGAAAGATCAATATTAATGTTTACAAAATTATAATTTCAAATGACATTCTAAATTGACTAAAATTAGATGTCACACTAAAAAGGCTTATTTTAGGTCAAATATCCTTTCTAAGGAGAGGCCTATGTCCAGCAGTAAACTGTTAAAGACTGTTGATGATGATGAAAGACAACAATAGTTGCTCAGGTCGATCATTTAATACGTTTGCTTGCATCATTTAACGTCTTTGCTTGCTCCTTTTGTGATCTAAATGCGTGATAGTATATACATGTATATCTGTCCGTTGACGATATTATTAGATAACTTTATTCTGTAACTTTACCATTGAGATTTATTTTTTTGTATGAGATTGGTAAAGGGCAGTTCAGTACAATACATATTTGTTGATAGCAACAGTTGTATTCTTTATCACCTA
Source organism: Phragmatobia fuliginosa (assembly GCA_932526445.1). Lineage (NCBI taxonomy): Eukaryota > Metazoa > Arthropoda > Insecta > Lepidoptera > Erebidae > Phragmatobia > Phragmatobia fuliginosa. Next base: position 2,338,267 of record OW052069.1, on the reverse strand, counting down.
CGGATCCCTGATGTCGAACAATAGCTGTATATAAACTCCTTCCTCATTAACCTCATCTTAGATATGCTTTTATTTTTAATTTGTAACCTACATTTCTATCGTACAAAGATTTGCGTGATTGGTCAACATTTGTTTCAACAATTTAAACTCAAAAATAGAGAAACAAATTATTCTCACGTGCCTTTTAATTCTCATTTTTATTATATTTGGCATCTTGGTCCCATTTTCGATAGATTGTTTGTTCAGAAAAGTTCGTCATTCGACAAATTGTGCTGAAATAATTCAATAATTTCTTATAAGAGATTAAGTGTATGTATTTTTATGCGTGAATATATGAAATGAATGTATTTTGTTTATATTATATGGTCCTCTAACCTGTGTGCAGGTAGGCACCTAACAAGATTTCTACACCACCCTGAGGTTGATTGGTAGATAATGCCCTGGGCATTAAGGCCGCCAATGTACAAAAGTGCATTAAATTATAAATAAATAAATAAAATTAATACCATTACATGGTACTCAAAATATTATTAGGGTTCATAACACCAATTTTAAAAAAAAAAAATTCTGAACTATCATAATTAATTTTAATAAGATTTTCATACTTAACACCTTCACAGTTCCCATACATTTACATTAGTGACTATGTATTGTTTTGATGGTTTTCACACAACAAATGGCTTGGTCACAAGTCCTAAAACTTAATCGGCCTAACTGGTACGTCCGCGAAAAAATTCAGAACAAGTTACTTATTAGGTGTGAGCCCAATGTGGGCTCACGGACTTGGAGCCATACACATAACGTGAGCCCACAGTGGGCTCATAGGACTGTGAACGTGTTAAACAAAATTTATATTCTTTAAACGTAATATCAATCTACAGAAAGCTTTCAATGTAAAATGTAGTCTTTAGGACCTAATATTGTAAAATATGACAGTCAATGTAGTAGCCTGATAACTTCTTCGAGCAGGATGAACGTCAAATCTCGCTTCTGACGAAAATTTTAACGGATCCAAATAGGGCATGTGATTTCTTAAACAGCGTTGCCTTGGTAACTGCCTTGTTGATCTAGTGGTTAGCTTAAGCGGCTGCTGATCAAGAGGTCTCGTGTTTGATTCCCGGGTCGGACCAAAATATTTGTGTGATTCACAAATATTTGTTTCGGAGTCTGGGTGCTTTCTATGTATAACATGTATGTATTTCAAAAAAAAAAGTATGTTTATGTATTTATATCAGATGTTTAGTACCCATAATACAAGCTCTGCTTAGTTTGGGACTAGATAATGTTGTGTGTAAGATGTCCGAAATATTTATTTATTTATCCATTTATTTATTTGTTTTATTTATCGTACCGGACGGATTTTTTTAAAGGCACATTTTTGACGCAGAACCGATTCCCTAAAAATAGTTTACCGCAAGGTTTCATCTATAGCAAGTAGAATAGTTAGTAACGACGTACACAAAATTCAGGAGGGTAACTGCCCTCCTCTGCCCTTTCCTAAAAGCATAATCGTAAATTGATATTGCGAAATGCCACAAGATTGCACTATTTCAATAGTTAATAACCGCATTAAATCCTCCACGACACATGAACAAACGTAATAGATACTTAGACCTTAGACTGTAATTTGTGTGCAACACTATGGTATCATCGGTCCATCGCGAAGGAAACACTTTCCAATCTATGTCACACTGCGCTTGACAGCACACGACAATTGTCATTCCATTTCCTACTTTAATACAATTGTATAATGCTACATTTCAATTGGTATTTAGAGGTTAATGGTTGGTGTTATGCGATAACTGATGAGTATAATTTTTACACATTTCTCAGGCGGCCCTGTGTTGCATTGTTTCATTTTTACTTCCCCTTTGAAGTAATGTAACTAAGACATATTTTATAAAACTAGTCCAAAATTAAGTAGAGCTTTTTTAATGGATTCTAGACAACTGATATAAATACATAAACATATTTTTTTTGTAAATACACACATATTATACATAGAAAACACCCAAACTTCGAAACAAACATTTGGTCCGATCCGGGAATCGAATCTGAGACCTCAAGCACAGCGCGGCAGTTAGCAATAGAAACCATAGAGAAAGCACGCTAAATAGTTTAAAATAATAACTACATCTTCTTAGTGTCTAAGTACATAATACATATAAATAAGGGTTTTACGGATATTTAACAATTTTACGGTTTTAGGACTGATGGTTTCGGGAAAAGGGCTACTCTAAGAAACACAGAACTTTACTCAGTCATGTCTTAATTCAAATCCATTATTGTTATTATTCAAAACCATTCAAGAATATGCAGCCAGAAATTCAAACACAAACGGAACATTCTTAAAACCCATTTCATATAACTAATATATCGACATTACTAGTCTTTCTAACGTAAATAAATAAATACATAATACACATAATTTGTAAACTGGTTCTATTTTGAGTGAAACATCCTCCGAAAAGCCGGTTCTTTACCAAACAATAAATATAGAAAGCGATCCTTGTTTTGGAAGAGAATGCCTTCACTTATGGCCAAGTAGGCCGACAACGGGACTTAAGTGATCACAGTGACACACATTACAACTTTTTGATGTTTTAGAATTGGGAATGTGAGTTTCGTAGTGTTAATAGGTATCGTTATGTAATTGATATCTTGTTGATACTCTATCTCTGAACCATGTAACAATATTGATGACTTACAAAAAAACAATAAAAATATTACCCTACTTTACGAATGTTTTTTTATCACATCTTTGTTTCCTATTTCCATATTTAATTTGCTTATTTCTTAATTAATTCTAATCATTTAAAACAATATTTCTAGTAACATTTTTGAGAAGTTATTTATTAAAAGTTGTCCTGTAAATAACATATAACAAATATTGCATACCCTTTATAAGTAAATGTTCATTGGTAATTTATAAAAACTTGAGAAGGCGTTATCGTAAGTTTAAAATAGTACATTGTTCACCGAGGGAGCCTAGGGCCACAATACTCCCGAGGTAGGAATGGGACTTTCACCCGAGTGCTACACAGTGCTTTATACTACACCTGTGAGGAACATTTAAAGTATTTTTAAAATAAAATCAAAACGTAAGACACCATGTAAGACACAATTTAGCTTAGAAGTTGACCAATATTTCGCGCTTCTTTTGTTTTTTTTTATTCTTCACCAAAGGATGTCAGTGGCACGGAGATTCCATATTTAAATTATATGAAAACTCCTTGGGCAGGCGCGCGCCATAGATAAGATAACTCATAAGAAATGAAAATTCATACAACTTTCTCTCCCGCTAAAACACGTTAGAAATGGATTTTCATACATTTTTTTCCTCCCGCTTATTCAGGTCAAGGAAAAGACTAACGTTCTCTTTTCATTTCCAGGGAATAATGGCTACTGTTCCGATCAGGTGTAATATAAAATCATTTGTTTTTAAAAAACTAAGTACACGAATATTGCAATCTCATTTTGAAGTATCTAAACAGGAAGCTCGGAGAGCGTGGAGACGTGTGGCCTTAACCCTCTCCTGAGAGGAGACGATCCTAGCAGTATAAACGTGTGTATATACTTACAGTAAAGAAAAAATTGTTGAGTTAATAAGATTACATCACTACGAAGTCTTTTAGATCAGATTCTTAGAGCACAAAGACATAGTCAAACAAGTATCCGTCAGAACACAACATCCTTTCCTTCACTAGAAACTTGAGGTCAGGAATTTCATCTCTTTCTTACAGATAACATTGCTTGCATGCGTAACAGAGAAAGCGCAGTACTTAAAGGATTATTTGTTATAATGAAAGTGCCCTTAAACATAATAATCCAGCGAAAGTAGGTTTGAACTTGATTCTTATAGGGAAAATGATACTTCGGTACCGGCGCGGCGCTGAGATAAATACTCTTACAGTACTTTCACTAACATTTTTGTTTGTATATATATTTAGAAGTGCCATTGATTTGAAGACAGCGAGTAATATTAACAGTGTTATTTTGTTTGGAAGTTGATAGCTGGCATTATGACTGACCTAGATGTGTTTGCTTAGATGCTATTAGTTGTAATTTGGTCTTTGAAAGCTTAAATCGTTAACGTTTTTTCTATTATTTTATACTTCTTTATACAAAGTCGGAAGCTTTTTTATTTTTCTATGGTCAAGTAACTTAATTTCATCTGAAGTTAAAGAACTTTTTAAAAATAAAGAAAGTTTATTTTTAAGATGAGACACATGGTTATCGGGAGCATAGGATCGAGCAGACAGACCCTTAATAGTGACTGGGATGCCCTTGATACCTGCATCTTAAGGGACACAAGTTAAGGATCTCTTTTTTTAAGAGTTTTCCATTCTTCCAGGGAAAGATTTAATAAACCACACGAAATATTCATATTATAGAGTGCAACTTATAAGTTTAGTGGCTCGTTACATTACGTTTTCGTTAAAGTCTTTGGTTTCTCCCGGGACACAGTGCCCGAAAGCACATTACTGCGATGAAAACAAAATTACTATTTGTAAAATATTTTGAATAAATAATCATTGTAAGTGGTATTTAGGTTACAAGTTTATGACACCTGTTATATTTACATAAACATACATCACATATTACCGTAAGAACCAAATGTGGGCGGTGACAACAATACACTATTTTGTTTATTGAATATCGCGTTTGTTTTTCAATTCAGCTTTTGTATGACGATGAAGATTATGATAATACGCATCTAAACGAGAAAAACCTTTATTCTCCAATTCAATAACCTGTGATGGATGATAGATTTTACTACTAGTCAATGTAGGTATTTTCTATACGAAAACGGTAAACAACCAGATGTACTCGGGAGTATACAAGTATAATCATTGGATGAACATTTGAGTGAACTTAATACTTTCAGTAGTTTAGCCCCGGGCTAAAGTATTTAGTATTAATGTTTATTAAACAGTAAGTATTTTAATTTCCTAAGTATCATGTATAAGAAAAGCTTGATAAAATTGAACATCCAAAGGAACTAATTAGTCGAAAATATTATTACTTAATAAACTATTATTAGTTAGCCGACTTAACCTTATTAGTTAAATTCTTAAACTAGTGTAAGTATGCCTGAATAATTTTAAGTCGGCGCATAATGAGTCATCCCCTGTTTAGCTACACTTAGGATTGGATTTCTTTTTCCAAATTCATAATTCATATGGAACTAACTTAAGAGTGTGCTCTTTGAAATCGAAAAATAATTATAAATATCGGAATAGGTACTCTGTAAAAAGTTATGAGTAGTCAAGCATAAAAAAAATACAAGTCGATATGAGTACCTACTCCGTTTTTTTTCGTCGGTCAATAATCGGAATATAAGACGGAATATAATACCGATGCAAAAAACATTAGATCATAGGTATATCCTGTAATAAACATCCCTATTGACTTTCCTATGTTTTGTTTATAAAAATGTTATGATAAATTAGTATAATAAATAAAAGGTACGATTATATAATAGAGGTTGTTATAATCTTAAAGCCGTCTATGTCAATAAATACCTAGAACATACAATCGTTTTACGTAATATCAATTTTTTTATCAAAAGTCATTCTGAAACTCCACTATAAATAGTTAAGAGCTATTAAGAAATAACTATTTAGAGCTATAGATAAAAAAATATATAAATATTAAATAGGTTATGAAAACCAAAGACAGTCCCTAAAATGAATCAGAAATAAATACAACTTTCTGTTAACGATTGATTTAAAAACACTTTGTTTTATTTACGAGTACTTTTTTGTTCTTCTCTATAAATTGCATAAGTCTATGCTTTCCCTGGGGCAATGTCAAGAATGTATCAGGTGTACAGCCGAGTTGCGAGAAGAATATAGAATATCATTTCATATTCCCACACACGCAAAGAAATTATATGATGTACAAAATACATATTCTTTTATCAAATTACGTGTATGTACTTAAATTTTAAATGTACAATTCTAACATAGAAATATGATAGTAAAAATAACAGGTATTGTTGTAAGTCTGTATCCATTATTGTTTTCGAGATTAATACGTATATTTTCGATTGAATGAGTGACTCTTTATAATAAAACTGATATTTATTTGAAGAATTGAAATGAACTCATTAGATCGCGGTAAAGATTATGACATAAAATCGTTTTGTTCACTTTGAGTTTTTGAATAGTTTTTGTATTTTTTTTTTTGAATAGAGATAGGTTTGTTATTTAAATGGTAGTATTTAAATTCAAGACCTTATTGTGGATAGTATTTCCTATTAATATGTATATTTGTGTCAAATTATTGGTAAAATAAATTAGTAGTAGTATGACCAAAACCTGAGTCCTCTGATAATTTTCCTGATTGAACAGGCATGTAATATATTAATATAGTAAATGTAACCTGTCCATGTATCTTTATATATATAATTCTTCTGTGAGTGTGTATGTCACTGAACTTCTCTCAAACGACTGGACCGATTTTGATGAAATTTTTTGTGTGTGTTCAAGGGGATCTGGGAATGGTTTAGATTCGCAATTGGACCCGGTAGGTGGCGCTGCGATCAAGTTCTGGAATTTTAAAGTTGGGCGGTACGAAGTTCGCTGGGTCAACTAGTATACTATAATAAACATTGGTAATAGTCTGAACTAATAGTCTTAGCCAAAAAAAATGTTATTCCTAAAATTATTTCTTTGGGTTGGTGGAAAAGAGTGTCCATGGAGTTGGTTTGTCTGTTTTTCTCCATAGGATCTACGAATTGGAACAGGCACTTAGCTTCACGACTGACTACTGACTGACTACTTGACGTTTCAAAAGTGCAGTTGTATTGGTGTATTTGAAATAAAAATGTTTTGATTTGATTTCATTTTGTGGTTTATATGTATAATACGTTTGTTTTTATAAAAAAATGTTTATGTATTTATTTATATCAGTTTTCTAGTGCATAACACGGGCTCTGCTTAATTTGTAACTAGGCGTAAGATGACCGAAATAAGAATTTTTATTGGGCTTCAGTACGGCTGAAATTAATGAATATTATTAATTACTTCATGAACCTGTTATATATAGTTTTGTTTGTTAGTAATTTGAGAGTTGCAAATACATTATGTGTGTATGATTGTTCTCTTGTTTTTCTCATATGTTTCAATCCATGTTTTGATATTTTGTTGTCACCTTGAAGACCTTAGAGACCAGAGGTGCCTAATGATGCAGAAATATCTCACTAAGCCACCATAGTGTAGTGCCCCACATGCTACATTATCCTAATAGCTGCCCGGAGTTTGGAAGTTTGGCGGTGATTCACGCCCGTGCCTCGGAGAGCACGTAAAGCCGTCGGTCCCGGTTGTCATGAACATCTATGGCAATCGTTATTGGGAAGTCAGTGCACTCAAATATACTGATAACTAGTTCAATCTTCGAATTTCAATTCAATTTCTCCCTTAGGGTTTCGGAGGTCCGATGCCAGTCGCTCCGTGGAAAAACTGAAATTCAGGTAAAACCGGTTGAACTAGTAGCCGAACCCAAATAAACTTGGGAATAATGGCTAGGAGGATATGTTGGTTTATATGAGACTTATATATAATTTCGAAGTAGAATTTGTAACTCTAAGCTGGTAATTGAGGTACATATTTATACTGCAACGTGATTTGGCCAAAGATACGTATTACCACGCTCTAAAAAGCTACCCTATATTGATTAGAGACACTATTCTTCTTTAAAATGCACTCAAACAAAACTGTGTTAACACCGGTACATACTTCTACAAAAAATACACACATAATGATCACCATCTCGCCCGCCAAGCATGACTTAACCACAGACCGTTTGTCGTAGCGGTTTAACATGAAGAACACGATCCTAATGCAGGCACCACACTTCGTTATGCGCTATTCGTTATGTGTCTACGCCGTATTAGCCCAAATATTATGCGCGCAAACAACAAACATGCCATCCACACTTCGAACTGGTATGCCAAATAAGCATCAAATAGGGCAAATATGTGTGTTGTAGAGATGAGTCATTGTCATTTTTATGGTAAACGAAACGAATATACTCTCCACACGTCGCCGTATGCGCGCGAATAACCCGCATAACGAATAGCGCATAGCGAAGTGTGGTGCCTGCTTTATACATCTAACTATCACTTATTTGTTGGAGAGAAATAACATAGTATTAAAGTACGTAGGAACCCATTAGAAATAACTGGTTACAGTGTTAACGTTTACAAGAACTATAACAACCTCTTTGCCCTGATTTATTTATTTAATCTGTATTCTTAAACTTTAAAATATAAAATGTATTATTTTTCAAATCAGGAACAAACTAGAGAGTTCAAACTATAAAAAATCGGCCAAGTGCGTGTCAGGCCACGCACAGGTAAGGGTTCCTCAGTCACCTATAATGGTATGTGGATTTAAAATCGTATCCAATAGATAATTGTTATGTTTACGTATTAATACGTTAATTTTGTATGACGTTTTCCAAGTGAGCGCATTTACCATATAAGCCTTTATAACTCCTGAACTAAGAAAGTCATCTAATCGGTTATAGTTTTCCTTCAAAGTTCATTAGATGGTCCACCATCACGATTTTTTTCAGATTTTTTGAGCCAGCCGTTTAGCTTTTAGAGGGGGGGGGGACGCCCTGTTTTTACAAAAAAGTGCCCTTTAAAGTGAAATATCTCGCAAACGGATACTTAAATCAAAAAATCGTCTAGGAAACCCTTTATTTTTTTTAAAAGACCTATCTAATGATACCCCACACGATGGGGTAGCCTCGAGAAAAAAAAATCATCCCCACTTTACGTGTAGGGGAGGTACCCCAAATAAAATTATTTTTCATAATTTTATTGTAGCACTTTGTCGACGTAATTACAACACGTATTCATGCAAACTTTCATCTTTCTAGCACTTACCGTTTGGACGGTAAGTCGAGGACGGACGGACGGACGGACGGACGGACGGACGGACGGACGGACGGACGGACGGACAGACGGACATAACGAATCTATAAGGGTTCCGAGTTATGAACTTCGGAACCCTAAAAAGTAAAAAGGAAGTACTAATTTTCGAATTTTTAAATTTAGAATATTGTTAAATTTAGAAAAAATAATAGTAGGCCATCACTATTGACAAAAAAAAGTAAACTTACCGTTACTGAAATACTCGAAACGAACTCAAGTTATCACGATTAAATCAATTTCGCGACACGGGCGGGTATCACCGCGTATACCGATAGACTGGCGCCCGAAGATGCGTAACGGTATAACGTGCTACTTCCCCGACTAGGACGCACGAGCACGAGACGCAGTGCATTCCAACTACAAGCGTGTCAGCACACTTACTAAGGCAAAACAGACACAGAATGACACACCGATTTCCATATACTTATGGCGTATTGACAGGTTAAACTAGATTCTTTACCCTTCCATACTTCGGAAACCAAAATATGACCTCGAAAATATGTAATTACCGGACATGTTCCAATAATGCTGTTGATATAAAATTTTGTGTATTATTATTAAAGTTTTTACATAATCATCTAGAGTAGGCATGTAATATTATGTACTCTTCGAATTAAATCATAATAATTTGTTAACTATTCCTGCGTCATAAATTAATAACAATAAAATACGGAAATTATAAATAAACACTTCTGATCAGCACATTTGAGATATGTGCCGATTATCGAGCACGTAGGATTCCGGCTGTCATTTCCTTGTTGATATTAAGACGTGTTTATTGTGCAACGTAACAATATATTTATAATATATAATGTAGCTATAAGATCATAACTAAGAGATTCCATGTATATACCTTAAGACGTAAGGTTAGATACTAATACAGTTAGTAATTAATAAACATGGCTCCAAAAGAATACACAATCATTGTTATTCGATATCCACATATAACTCGCTATAGTTGGTGACCCCGACAGTTGAACAAGGAAGAAGAAGCAACTATCCGCACCTTTTGAAGGAGAACATATTATAGTGAACTTGTACTTCAGTATTACATAAAGAACCATCGTCAGGATGCCGCTGCTTGGAGCTGGATGTGCTGCAAAAGCCGGAGTTTCAAGCGCAATGGTAGCAGAGGTGTCTTCAGTCACCATAGTGGAGAGAATTTCACCTTTTTGGACTGACCAGCCGCGTCTATGGTTCACGCAGTTTGAAGCCATCGTCGCCCCCCAGAAACAGGGTGACGAGTATAAGTACAACCTAGTTATATCCAAATTGGGTAAGGACGAAATTCAGCACATAAGTGAGCTCATAATAGAACCCCCGGAAACTGATAAATATGGAAGCCTCAAAGAGAAATTAATTGATTATTACGAAGAATCAGAGCAGCGGAAGTTCCAGAGATTGTTATCAGAAACAGAATTGGGAGATCAAAAACCGTCTCAGCTGTTAAGGCGCATGCGGGAACTAGGAAGAAACAAATTAACTGATAACGCGGTCCAGATGCTATGGCTCAGTCGCCTGCCGAAATCGATCACAACTGTGCTTACGGTGGCAGACAACTTAACTTTGGACAAGTTAGGCAAGCTGGCAGACAAGGTATTTGACAGTGCAAATTCATCGTCATCAAGCCAATCATTAAAATCGGCCGATATTAGTGTAATCACGAATCTCACCGCGCAAATAGCAAGCATGCAGTTAGAGATTGCGTCGCTACGTTCTGAAAATATGCAGAATCAGCGTACCAGATTTACGCATAAGCGGTTTTACGGTCGCAGACAATCAAGATCAAGGTCACCATCGCGTTATAAATTGTGTATTTATCATAGAAGGTACAAGGATAAAGCATATAGATGCGAGACTCCATGTGCCTGGAAAGATGGCTCAGGCACCACGGGAGATTCCGGCTACGGAAGGAAAAGGTCTCAGGGGCAGTCGGAAAACTTCGAATAGTGCAGAAAAAGGCGGGAGTCTGCGCTATCAATCCCTCTAACCGCCTCATGATTACCGACCGACAAAGTGGTATGAGGTTTTTAGTCGATACGGGGGCCAATATTAGTTTGTTGCCTTGTAAGAACAAACGTAGAGCGCAGTTGTCAGACTATAAGCTGTATGCGGCAAACGGTACGGTCATAGACACATATGGAGAGAAAATGCTGACGCTCGATTTAAATATTCGAAGACCGATACAATGGAATTTTGTGGTCGCTGACGTCAGTATGCCGATATTAGGCGCTGATATACTTGAGCACTACAATTTACTTGTCGACGTGCGCGGTAAGCGCCTGGTTGATGGAGTGACGGGTATCAAAACGCCTGCCATTATTGCAAGAGCAAAACATGTCACTATACGTACAATTAGTGATAAAATGCAAGGAGTTGTTCGGCAGTTGTTGGAAAAATATCCAGATATAACACATCCTTGTTCCTTTAAGGAACCCGCCAAGCATAACGTGGAGCACTACATCGAGACAACTGGCCCTCCGGTGTTCAGTAAAGCGCGACCTTTACCCCCAGACAAGTACAATATCGCCAAAAGAGAGTTTCAAGATATGGTGAAAATGGGAATATGTCGCCCGTCGAACAGTCCGTGGGCGAGTCCATTGCATATGGTTAAGAAGAAGAACGGAGAATGGAGGCCCTGCGGGGATTACAGGATGTTAAATAAGATTACAGTGCCAGATCGTTACCCACTACCGAGATTGTTAGATTTTACTTACATTTTTGAGAAAAAGAAGAATGTGGTTATGTCTAAGATCGATATAAAAAAGGCTTATCATGCTATTCCTGTGGCTAAAGACGATATTAAGAAGACCAGCGTAATTACACCGTTTGGGGCTTTTGAGTTCGTACGGATGAGTTTCGGATTGCGTAACAGTGGCTCCAGTTTCCAAAGGTTCATGGACGATATATTCAGAGATTTAGATTTTGTATATGTATTCGTGGACGACTGTTTATGTGTTTCGGAGAATGAAACAGAGCACGCTAAGCACCTCGAGGCGATATTTGAGCGACTAAATAAGTACGGAATCACAATTAATCTCGATAAGTGCGAGTTTTTTGAAACAGAGCTTGATTTCCTTGGTTATCATATAACGAGCCAAGGTATAAGGCCGACAAAAGAGAAAACGGAGGCGATCGTTAGTTTTCCTAAACCAAACACGGTGCAGGAGCTTAGAAGATTTCTCGGTATGATCAACTTTTATCGTACGAGTATACCTATGGCAGCGAGCTATCAAAAGGTGCTGAACAAGTATTTACACGGAGCTAAGAGAAATGACAAGACGCCGATTAAGTGGACGGTCGAAGCCGAATCAGCCTTCGAACAATGTAAAAAAGCCTTGAAGCATGCAGTCGGATTAGCCTATCCATCTTCTACTGCACACATGGCAATTTGTACCGACGCGAGCGCCACCTGTGTCGGGGGAGTATTACATCAGCGAATGGGAAATGAGTGGCAGCCCTTGGGATTCTTCTCTAAAGCTCTCTCAGAAGCTCAGATTAAGTATTCTACATACGATAGAGAGTTATTGGCAATTTACATGACAGTCAAATATTTCAGGAAATTCCTAGAGGGACGAGCTTTCACTATCTATACAGATCACAAACCATTATCTTTCGCTTTTGAAAGGAAGCCCTCAAATAACGAAACTCCACGTAGAGTCCGACAGCTGGACTTAATCGGACAGTACAGCACAGATATCAGATATATAAAAGGTTCTCAAAACGAAGTTGCAGACGCGTTGTCACGAACAATCGGAGTAATCTCTATGCCTTCAACGCTAGATTACGACGAGCTCTATCGGGTGCAGCAGAAAGATTCAGAATTGAAGAGCTTAAATCTTAATAACAAGTTGAAAATACGAAAAGTGGCTATTTTAAACACAAAATCTCAAATATACTGTGATGTCTCAACCGGAAGAGCAAGACCATACCTTCCAGAACAGTTTAGAAAGAAGGTTTTTAATGTTTTGCACTCGCTAAGCCATCCGGGGAAGCGAGCTACGAGAAAAATGATAACAGAACGTTTTATTTGGACTAACATGAACAAGGAAATAAATAAATGGTGCCAAGAGTGTGTTGAATGCCAGCGAGCAAAAGTGCATCGTCATACAATTTCGCCGATTGGAAGTTTTTTGCCCGCCAAGCGTTTTGCTCATGTGCACATCGACATAGTGGGGCCGTTGATGACATCGCAGGGTTGTCGGTACATGATAACAATGATCGACCGTTGTACGTCGTGGCCCGAAGTTTTCCCGGTTGTGGATATTTCTGCTGATACTGTAGCTCGAGTGGTGTATAATGGATGGATTTCACGATTTGGGTGTATGGACATTATCACTACTGACCAGGGCAGACAGTTTGAGTCAGCATTATTTAGGTCACTGACAGAATTCTTGGGAGTGACTAGAATAAGGTCCAGCCCTTATCATCCAGAAGCAAATTCTAAAATTGAGAGGTTCCACCGAAGCTTGAAGAGTGCGTTGATGGCCAGAGAATCAGGAGAAAACTGGGTCAGAGAATTACCTACTGTTTTGTTGGGTTTGAGAGCTAGCATGAAAGAGGACATCGGGCTTAGTTCGGCCGAGATGGTGTATGGCGCGCCTATAAAGTTGCCTGGAGAGATGTTTGAGCAAAACAACAACAAGACGTATTACGATGATTTCATGTCGCAGCTAAAGCAAGATATCAATCGGATACTGTCTTTGCCAAGGAGAGAGCGATCAGACAGAGCTACATTCGTGCACCCAGCATTAAAGAGCTGTTCGCATGTATTCGTACGGATCGATCGGTTAAAGAAAGCCCTTACTCCCCCTTATGAAGGACCGTTCCCTGTGATAAGTAGGACAAATAAGTTGTTCTGTATCCGGAAGGACGACAACAAACAGTACGTGTCCATCGATCGATTAAAACCAGCATTTTTAAGTAAAGCGAACGAGCGAAATGATGAGCCGGGCGGAAGCAATCTACATACGGAGAAACGTGCTGACAAAGCAGACGAGATATCTAGGCCGATAGTTACAAGATCAGGAAGGCACGTCCGTCCGGTAGTAAGATTTAACATATAACACAGTGTTTGTGATAATTATACCGGAATAATTTTGTTGACTATGAGATATTGAATGTGATAATTGTGTAATTTGTAAAATGTGCTGACATGGGAAGGTCGCAACACTCGATCATATGTTTGTTTTGTATTCATTTTAATGTTATGATTTTATTGACCTAGATTATATTTATTATCTAGGAACTACTCCGCGATACTGACTTAATATGTAATGTTATAATTGTTAGTGAAATAGGTTATGTTTATAATTGTCAATTGTTGATGAAGTTTGTCTGAATTTACTACCGTAAATTTTTTTGGTGGGAAGTTATATTCCTGCGTCATAAATTAATAACAATAAAATACGGAAATTATAAATAAACACTTCTGATCAGCACATTTGAGATATGTGCCGATTATCGAGCACGTAGGATTCCGGCTGTCATTTCCTTATTAATATTAAGACGTGATTAATATCGCCTTGTAGCGATAGGTTTAGACTATATAACGTAGCTGTAAGTCGGTATCCCCAGCCACATATTACAATGTATTATTGAGAGTAGTTCCTGCCCAATAAACGTTAGTCTCAAGATGTTCACGGTGGTTGTTATTTTCGTCAACATATAAGTTCGCTATATTAACATATTCAGAATATTGAGTGTCATCATCTCTAGTTAGACGACAAATCGAAAAAACTACTCAGAATAAAATCACTGCAAACAAAAGAAAACTTAATTAAAACATTATAAAACCTGCCTGTCTAACGTGAAATAAAAGACAAAAAACTCTTTACTAAGGAAAAGTATATGTTCAACAATAAACTGTTAAAGGCTAAAAAAGCGTCAATTAAAGCTAAACTTCCAATGGTCCCATACAAAGCCCCAAAATTCTGACATCATCAGTTTAATCAAATTCAGTATCAAGTGCTGCCTGCTATAGAATCGAAGCTTTAGGCCTATGAGAACAGTAACTTTTTTCATGTATTTCGATTGAAGCCTCACCTTAAGACAGCATAACGCTGAAGTTTCATGAAAATGTTCACATATTAGCTTTAATTAAGAAATCAAATCTTTCTAATAACTACTTTTGCAGTTAATTTCATCCTACTAATCCTACTAATATTACAAAACGCGAAAGTTTGTATGTATGTGTGTATGTTTGTTGCTCTTTCACGCAAAAACTACTGAACGGATTTGGATGAAACTTTACAGTAATATAGCTTATATATCAGAATAACACATAGGCTACTTTTTACTGCAATAATCGAGATAAATGGGCGAAAGCTAGGTGACTATAAAAATACATTAAATCGTAGATGTCAAAATGTATCACTGTTTATCTCCTGATAAAACTTCACAGGTTGCTATGCATAAAAAACTTGCATAACTACCATAATGATACGCGGGTAACACCGCGGGGCGCAGCTGGTTATAAAATAAAGAGAATAAATAGAGAGTTACAAAACATAAGAGTATCTGATATTGGTTTTAAGTGACTCAAAAAAACTAATGTTTTTTTTGCTATTAGTGCATTGTCTACATCATCATCATTTATTTTTTCAATAAAACTTTTTAGCTTATTAGTATTTATACCACTTTATATACATATTTTATTGCTTTATGCATTATAGTCGACGGAGCCCCGCTACGCGGGGCTCCTATTTCTGGGTGGTTTAAAAAAAAATAACTACGATGGGTAAGGCGGCAGCTTCGCTGCGCTACGCTCCCGCCTTACCCATCTAACCTAACCCAATGAAGTCGGATTGTGCCAATATAATTACCTTGATTAATTAATTACAGTAAAGCAATCCAAACAGAATCCAAGAACGTAGCCAAGTCGTAGAAAAAACACAAATCGATACGGAAGAACACATTCACTTATACTCGAAAGCAAAGGAATGACACATAAATTTGAAATTTGCTGTCAATTAGTGTCAAAATGTTGCGTTTCGTTTCACGTTTTTCATATAAAAACTAAAAATTACATTTTAAAAACTGTACTAAAGCATAAAAATACGTTCCGTTTTGCATAATTGCAATTGTATTTAAGAATTTTTGAATTTTTTTTAAAAATATTTAGACGCAACTCCGGCAGCCAAAATTACTTGGGGGGGATTAAGACTAACTCCCTTAAGCCCCCTACACCACCAAAACCCTCAGATTCAGGTGACGTATTTCGAAACCCAACCCAAAACGGCTAGCGAGAGCTGAATGAGAAGGTGAGAAACGAAGGATCGAAACAAATGGCGTGCGATTGGAGTAGCCTATGCCCATCAGTGGACAGCGATAGGCTGATGACGATGATGATGATTATAAAATAAAGTGCTCTGTTGTCACACATCTACAAAGAGTTATAGAGCATAAGAGTTTGTGATATTCGTTTTAAGTGACATAAAACTAATGGGTTTTGAGCTTTTAATGCATTGTCTACATCATCATTATATACTTATTATGTATTTTTAGGTTCTAAAGTTTTTTACAAATTTATATTATTATTAAATGTTATTTATTTCAGAACTACGGCATAAGCAGTTTTTGAACCGAAATTGTGTTAAGTATTTTATATCTCCTCTTCGGCAGGTGAACTTCTATTTTGGTGTCATTCAAATTTAAAGAACAAATTGAAAAATACCGGAATGAAAAGATTTTTAGCAAGACGACGAGAGCTGAATGAGAAAATGAGAAACGAAGGATCGAAATAAATGGCGTGCAATTGAAGAAGCCTGTGTCCAGAAGTGGACTGCGACAGGCTAATTAATGATGAAGAAAAATAGAGCTAATTTGCATTATATCACAATATAGACGCACAGCCGAAGATAAAAACTGATAAACATAAGCCTCCTCCGAGGCTCTCCACAACTAACGATACTGTGTTGCCCTCGTAAGATAGAGATACTCAAATGAGGATAGTGATAGTGAAGGATAGTTTCCTTCCATTTCCATTAAGTCGATGAAACACTTTGTAGAACCCATTCTCCGTCTTCCACTACATATATGATTGCCAGTCTCCAGAACTTTTTTCTCTTATGCTATATTCAAATTAAAAAAAAAACTAATATTACTATTTCACATTCACTACTACATACTACACGTATGTTATTAAAAGAAGTTTTCTTTTCAATTGTTGACTCTTGAACTTTGTTTGATTAATAGATTAGTCGTTAAGGGCCGCTGTTATCAGACTAAAAATTAAAAAAAGTTAAGAGAATTCGAGTTCTGACATAAATGAAAAATACCTGTATTTATTTGAGATGCAAAAATTACAATCTATACTTTCGTTTCAATTAAAGTTGAGGGGAAAGGAATGCCTCTGAGGGTGAGAATAGTTTTTACAATGAAATTGTTTATGTCAGTGTTTCTCGGTGTCAGAACTCAGAAGTCATTGTTTTTTTTTTCTTAAACTTCTTAATCACTACATTTTTTTAATCACAATATTTGACTGCCTCGTTGGTCTAGTGGTTAACGTATGCGACTGCTGATCAAGATGTCTCGGGTTCGATTCCCGGGTCGTACCAAATGTTTGTGTGATCCGCAAATATTTGTTTCGGAGTTTGGGTGTTTTCTATGTTTAATATATATGTATTTACAAAAAAAGGTATGTTTATGTATTTATATCAGTTGTCTAGTTACCCATAATACAAGCTCTGCTTAGTTTGGGGACTAGATGGCGTTGTGTGTAAAATGTCCGAAATATTTATTATTATTATTATTCATAGTATACAGGCCAATATCTGTAAATTACTATCTGATGCTCGCGGTTCTTTTCGCGCCCTAGGATATGAAAAATAAATGTTGGCCGATTTACAGACCAACTGGATATTATTATGTATACACAATTTCATATAAATCGGTCCAGCCGGCGTTTGGTAACGAATACCGCGACACAAGAATCAAGTAATATTCAAGTTAAAACTTGATTCTGAAGATTTATAACTTTATCGACTAACGAAGTTGATTTATAGCGAAATAAAAACATTATTACTTTCTTATATAATACAAGAAAGTTACATAAAATACATAAGTCACTGTAAAGGAATGTTATGCTAAATATACTTAATTATGTTTAAATGTTACATATTGTTGCTAAGGCGACTTTTTAGGAACGGCAAAGTGCGATTTAACCTGTATGGAATCGGTTCCGTACGATGAATTGCGAAATGTAAACTACAGTTGTAAAATTGTGCACGTAATACAGAGAGGTTTTACTATGTAACTTTATGATGACCATAAACCGATTACATGTTTTCCTGTAATCTATCAATAAATGAAAGCCTTACTGTCTTTCATAGAAAGTTGAACTTAACTTTTCTTTAACGAATAAAAAATAAAACACACAAAACAAATGCGATCTACATAAACGGCATATGAAATAGGTTTTATTTTCTTATTTCTTATTTCTTACTGAAAATTGACTCTTCCTTTAGAATGTTTTATTTTAAATTTATTTTAATACAGTTCATCTCGTTAACAAAATATTTTTTTTTAACTACAATTTATCTTAAACTGAACTAAAACAGTCTATTTTAAAAGAAATGTTAAATTGTCGGTTACCTATCCAACCATGAGTAGAATTTGTTTCCTAAATAATTTTATAGCATGGTCAGTTGGAATGTTTTACTAAGTATTAAGCATGATTGTAATGACTACCTATGTTATCTTACTTACGCGTGTAATTCTGAGATACAAAGTCAATTCTGGACCTACTAGAATCTCAAGAATTTGATCAAGGCATTCAATAACTTGCTGTTCCGACCTCAGAAAGCTCTTAATTTATCAAGTAAATATCTATTTTTTTTTTAATTTCAACGCTAATTTCTATTTGAATTTATTTTATCTGCATCACCGAAAAATATTTCAATGATACACTAATTTTAGAACTGTTGAATTCAAATCAATTCAATTCAAAACACACGCTGGAGGACTGCCCTGCTTGGGAGTCCGAGCGTCGAGTCTTGGTCGGACAGATTGGACGAAACCTGTCACCACCAGCATTGATCGCGGCAATGCTGGCGAGTGGCGAGGGATGGGAAGCCGCGGTTTCCTTCTGTGAGAATGTTATGCTCCAGAAGGAGTCCGCAGAGCGGGATCGGGAAAGGGCTGATCCCGCTCGAAGGAGGCGGCGAAGGGACGCGGTAGAGGCCGCTAGCTCCCCAATCGTCGCCTAAGGGTCGCTGCGGTCACATCTTGGGGAAATGTGACCGCTACAAACGACTCGAGATAGGTGGACACCCCCGGTGCAGCCGGAGGGGTGTCGTCTAAGGCGGGTTGATGGTCCGCCTCTTATACAGAGTGGTGAGAGGCGCAGCAGCATACTGCCTGGGGGTTGAGTTCGGTCACCCCGAGATGTGCCCCAGATTAGGGGTAAGGCAGGTGGGACATCAGAAGCCGCTGATGCGATCCTGGTGTTCCTCCCGACTGCCGAGGTAGGCCGCCGCGGGGTTTTTGTGAGTAAACCGGTTGCCCGGGAGTCCCACACACGCCCTTCGCTTGCCCCACGAAGGGTATGGTGCCCAAAGCATTCCCCGCGTAAAAAAAAAGGTTGCGTTGCAAACAGGCCAAGCAAAACTTATTGAAGAGGACAGAAACACGTCACAACCTATAGTTAATACAATATTTTTTTGCGGTAGTCACGATTTGCTATTGTGAGGAAGGAAACGATGAAGGATATACGTCCCCAAAAACACAAAATAATATTTATATATGTGGAGTTCTGATTAGAGAAAAATTGCTTGATGATTTTAAGGCTGCAATCGGTTTTGTCGAGTTACAAAAAATGGATGCTCAAATAATACACACATCAAAAGTGTCTAGGGATCAAGCATTTTTATGCGGATTTCTTGAGATTGAGATGTGGCTTTGTAATAAATTTATGATTTTATAAATTTATATGGATCCTTTTTGGTGCATTTCATAATTTGAATCAGGAACTGTCAATCAAATTCGAGTAAAAGATGAAAATCAGCTGCCAATATTTTCCCTATAAAAACATACAACGCATTGAAGAAATTATTAGTGCTACTGTTTCCCTACTACTGATTAAAACCAACGTTATTATGGAGCGGCGACGTCATTTAAGCAGGGAAGAAATGCTCAGAGCCGTGGGAATGATAGAAGCTGGTTCCCGGCAACGTACTGTGGCTTTAGCTCTGAATACAAGTCAGAGTGTTATCAGTCGACTTTGGACACGTTACCGAAGCACTGGTACCGTGGCTGAGCGCCATGGAGGACGGTATCGCTGCACCACACGGAGACAAGACCGATACATTCAAATCTTAACTCGAAGAGCTCCAACAATAACCGCCATGATGTTAGCCGTGAGGCTTCATCACTCTTCAGGGAACTTAATTAGCGACCAAACAGTCAGAAACCGCTTGCATGAAGTGAACCTTCATTCCCGAAGACCGCTACGGGTACCACCTATAGCAATGCACAATCGTAGGATTCGATATCAATGGGCTCTTGAACACAGAAATTGGGCAGAAGAACAATGGCGTTTCGTGTGCTTTTCTGATGAGTCTCGTTTTGGTATGAGACCGGATACAAGACGTATACGACACTGGAGAACCCCTGGACGCCAACAGCGATTAAAATCCTGCCAGGAAGTCCATCCTTATAGTGGTGGAACCATCATGGTATGGGCGGGTATTTGGATCGGCGGAAGAACTGAGTTGATTTGGATCAGAGGCAACCTCAACGCTCAAATTTATGCTGAGACGATTGTATCAGACGTCATCGTTCCTCTACAAGTGCAAATCGGTCCCTTATTTCAGTTAATGCATGATAATGCACGACCGCACACCGCAAGAGTTGTAAGACAGACTCTCGCCGCAGCTAACATCAATGTCCTGCCCTGGCCTGCTCAGTCGCCAGACTTGAACCCGATTGAGCATGCATGGGATATGCTACAGAGAAGAGCTCTGCCGAATATGGAGGGTATCCAGTCGCAAGAAGACCTTTTTTTTGTTGTTGCAACGAACATGGGCGGCCATTCCACAGCGTGATTTGGATGAACTCATTTTGAGTATGCCAAACCGATGTTCTTGTGTTGTTAGTGTTCGCGGTAGAAACACGGATTATTAATTGTTTAAGTTACCTAATAAAATTTTAAAGAAAACTGTTATTTCAGTCTTTTTTTCGAACTTTAATGTTAGTGGTTCAAATGTCAAAAATCCCTTTATTAGGAAAATGGCAAATTTCTTTACTAATGCAAAGGTGACTTGGTTTATCGTTACTGTGACAAACGAAAACACTTTATTTGATGAATCCTTAAAGAAATTTTTAATTAATATCAATCAGGAGAAAAGTTATTGCAAAAATATATGTTGATCCCTAGACACTTTTGATGTGTGTAGCTACTGAAATGAATGGGTTCATCAATGCCCTAAACATCGATGATAACAAATTCGTAGCGAGAAAAGATGGCGGTGTCCAAAAAATATATAGAGAATCGTTTAAAAAGAGTTTATATTTTGCCACAAACTAAACCTAGTAGTGAACGACATAAATAATGTTCCTAAGATCCGAAACTACATTGGAACTGTAAAAAGATACGATAAAAAAATTCAGGGAATCTTGGGAAATTTTGGGTCAAAAATGTGCACCAAAAATACCACTGATTTGTGAAACAAGGTGGTCGCATAAATAGAAAAGTATTTCGAAGTTTAAAAACCATATTGTGGAAATGGTTCAAGGTTTGGAAAAGCTTTCACAGGAAGGTAATTCTGGGACAAAAAAAGTAGCTTCCCAATTGTTATCCGCAGTTGGACAAACCAACCATATTCATATTTTATTTATGCATTATAGACAAATACAATTCGCTGTTGCAAGTTGCAACCCGTCACAAACACATTGCAGTCTAAAACCTTAGACGTAAGTAAGTGTGCAGAGCACATTCAAACCATAAAAACAGCAATTACGGAACATAGGCTTTCTGCCCAAGAAGGAACTGGAACTGCTAATGAAATTGCTAAGGTTTTGAATCTTAAACTGAGTCCAAGGACAACAAGCCGCCAACAATATAGGGAAAATAATCCAGCTGGTTCGTTCACCGAATATTTTCGCAGATCGTTGTATGTGCGGATCTTCGAATTTCAGTTCTCCTTTAGGGTTGCGGAGGTCCGATACCAGTCGCTCCGTGGAAAAACTGAAATTCAGGTAAAACCGGTTGAACTAGTAGCCGACCCCAAATAAACTTGGGAATAAGGCTAGGAAGATGTTGTATGTGCGGATTTGGATTCATAATCATCCTCATTGGAGGCGAAATTCGAAACATTCACCAGCGTTTGCTCTTTCATTGTTACACCCTGCTCAAATAATAAAAAAAAGCTACCAAGTGCGAGTCGGACTCGCCCATGAAGGGTTCCGTAGCCGCAAGTAACATCATATAAAAGTTTTTGTAGTTCGTTGTAACTTTCATCGATGTTTTAATAGTAGTGTTTTGATTAAAGTAAATGTAAATTGCGGTTTATGATTTATGACGTATTAATAAAAAACTTACTAGATCTCGTTCAAACCAAGTTTCGTTGGAAGTTTGCATGGTAATGTACATCATATATTTTTTTTTAGTTTTATCATTCTCTTATTTTAGAAGTTACAGGGGGGGGGGGGACACAATTTACCAATTTGGAAGTGTCTCTCGCGCAAACTATTCAGTTTAGAAAAAAATAATATGTATTAGAAACTTAATATCATTTTTAGGGTTCCGTAGCCAAATGGCAAAAAACGGAACCCTTATAGATTCGTCAAGTCTGTCTGTCTGTCTGTCCGTCCGTATGTCACAGCCAATTATTTCCGAAACTATAAGAGCTATACTGTTGAAATTTGGTCAGTCGATGTATTCTGTGAACCGCATTAAGATTTTTACATAAAAATAGAAAAAAAAGCGGCCAAGTGCAAGTCGGACTCGCCCATGAAGGGTTCCGTATCAGCAGGTAACATCATATAAAATTTCTTGTAGTAAGTTGTAACTTTGATCGATGTTTTAATAATAGTGTTTTGATCAATGATATTATAAAAAATCGGCCAAGTGTGTGATAATTGTTTAATTTAAAGTTAATTATATGGACCACTATCACAAATTTTTCGGCGGGCGGGACGGCCTGTTTTTACAAAAAGTTTGCCTTTAAAGTGGAATTTCTCGCAAACGGATACCTAAATCAAAAAATCGTCTTAACAAACCTGTAATGTTTTTACAAGGCCTATATAATGATACCCTACATGATGGGGTAGTCGTGAGAAAAAAAAACATCCCCACTTTACGTGTAGGGGAGGTACCCTAAATAAAAATATATTTCATAATTTTATTGAAGCACTTTGTCGACGTAATTACAATACATATTCATGCAAAGTTTCATCTTTCTAGCACTTACTGTTTAGACGACAAGTCGAGGACGGACGGACGGACGGATGGACAGACGGACATGACATATCTATAAGGGTTCGAAGTCATAAACTTCGGAACCCTAAAAAGTTGTAGATCTTTTAATTACCTACAACTTTGCCATTTAACTATTTTCCTTGTAGTTTTGCTGGAAATCGAGATAAACCGTTTTTTACCCTTTGTTGTATATATTTAGCCATCCAATCTGACTCTACCCTGCCTGATGGAAAGCATGAGCAGAATCCAAGGGTCGGGGCTACCACACTTGCTGCGAATGCGGACAATAATGTATGGCGGCCCACACTATGGCGGCTTAGTGAGATGCTTTTTCACGCCCCGGTTAAAGGACCCGAAAACCTCCCTCCCTACCCCTTCCCGACCTCAGATCGCCCGTAAATTATTTTTCCTTTCATTTTTATAATATTCTCCTCCTTTTCCAATAGGTTTCATCCTACTATAATTTTATTTGTTTTCAAAAATTATCTACTCTGGTCTACTGGTCTATATGTCATTTACAAACTATCATTATGGTTGCCATGCAAGTGTGTTATTCCTAGCAACCTGTGAATTTTTGACAGGAGGTAAACAGTGATACATTTTGACATCTTCGATTTATGTATTTTTATAATCACCTAGCTTTGGTCTTTGTGTCTCGATTATTGCAGTAAAAAGTAGCCTATGTCCTTTCCCAAGTTCAGTTCTATCATCATACCGAATTTCATCAAAATCGATACAGTGGTTTAGGCGTGAAAGCGTAACAGACAGACAGACAGAGGTACTTTCGCATTTATAATATTAAGTAGGGATTAAAAATAAAACTACTCACTAGATCTCGTTCAAACCAATTTTCGTTGGTAGTTTGCATGTTAATGTACAACATATATTTTTTTTAGTTTTATCACTCTCTTATTTTAGAAGTTAGAGGGGGGGGGGACACACATTTTTCCACTTTGGAAGTGTCTCTCGCGCAAACTATTCAGTTCAGAAAAAAATGATATTAGAAACCTCAACATCATTTTTGAACACCTATCCATAGATACCCCACACGTATAGGTTTGATGAAAAAAAAATTTTTGAGTTTCAGTTCCAAGTATAGAGACCCCCAAAATGTATTGTTTTTTTTGTTTTTTTATGTAAAAATCTTAATGCGGTTCACAGAATACATCGACTGATCAAATTTCAACAGTATAGCTCTTATAGTTTCGGAAATAATTGGCTGTGACATACGGACGGACAGACAGACAGACAGACAGACAGACAGACTTGACGAATCTATAAGGGTTCCGTTTTTTGCCATTTGGCTAGGATAGGTGTTCAAAAATGATGTTGAGGTTTCTAAAATCATTTTTTTCTAAACTGAATAGTTTGCGCGAGAGACACTTCCAAAGTGGAAAAATGTGTGTCCCCCCCCCTCTAACTTCTAAAATAATAGAGTGATAAAACTAAAAAAAATATATGTTGTACATTACCATGCAAACTACCAACGAAAATTGGTTTGAGCGAGATCTAGTGAGTAGTTTTTTTTTAATACGTCTTAAATCGTAACACGCAATTTACCTTTCATCCAATCAATACACTAGTATAAAATCATCGATGAAAGTTACAACGAACTACAAGAACTTATATATGTTGTTACTTGCTGATACGGAACCCTTCATGGGCGAGTCCGACTCGCACTTGGCCGCTTTTTTTAAGACTTATCCATAGAATTTGCCGAATCAGTAGTTTTTGTACCACTTTAGTAGTTTTCATTTTTGAATTGTAGGAAAAAATATTTTTTTTTAGTTAGTAGATTTTGTCAGTAGCATGGTTGGTGATATCAGTACTTACAAATTTTAATTTCTTAATCATCACATGTCAGCATAAAAAGTTAAATACTTTACTTTTCTCATGAATTATTAAAATTAAATACGAATAACATATATACAGAGACATACAGTTATGGTATGGTATGGTAAATTTTGGAGCTGTAATTAGGGTTCCGTTGCCGAATGGCAAAAAACAGAACCCTTATAGATTCGTCATGTCTGTCTGTCTGTCAGTCCGTCCGTATGTCACATCCACTTTTTTTCTAAACTATAAGAACTATACTTTAGAAACTTGGTAAGTAGATGCATAATTCTGTGAACCGCATTAATATTTCACACAAAAATTTAAAAAAAACAATAAATTTTGGGGGTTCCAACTTATAAATGAAACTCAAAATTTTTTTTTTCATCAAACCCATACGTGTGGGGTATGGGTAAGTAGGATAGGTCTTCAAAAATGTTTGCCCCCCCCCTGTAACTTCTAGCGCGGTTTTTTAGCAATTGCGCGGATTGCACCGTGCATTTTGCCAGTGCCTACTGCGCGGTTTATATAAAAGTTAGAGCTTAAGGCCCCTTTACACTTTGATTAGTAATAAGGCGAGTTCATACATGTTATGCGACATTTCCAGGGGGGGGCAGCTGCCCCTCCCTGCCCCCCCCCGCTGGGTACGCCTATTATTCCATTTTTAGGTTTTTTCAAAATGTTTACCTTTTTTAGGGTTCCGTAGCCAAATGGCAAAAAACGGAACCCTTACAGATTCGTCAAGTCTGTCTGTCTGTCTGTCCGTCTGTATGTCACAGTCACTTTTTTTCGAAACTAGAAGAGCTATACTGTTCAAATAGTTGGCGCGAGAGACACTTCCAAAGTAGAAAAATGTGTCCCCCCCCCCTGTAACTTCTAAAATAAGAGAGTGATAAAACCAAAAGAAATATATGTTGTACATTACCATGTAAACTACCAACGAAGATTGGTTTGAACGAGATCTAGTTAGTAGTTTTTTTATACGTCATAAATCGTAAAACTCAATTTACCTTTCATTCAATCAATACACTATTATAAGAACTTATAAATGATGTAACTTGCTGCTACGGAACCCTTCATGGGCGAGTCTGACTCGCACTTGGCAGCTTTTTTAAATTTCATTTCTTACATTGGTAGTGTTTATAGAAGATAAATAACCACTAAACCATTGCGAAGCCTATGTATTAGTAGTTAAATTATTATAGCGATTAATATTAAATGTACTTAATTGAGATAATACAGAAGATGAGTAAACACTAAAATTCCTAACAATAAAACCGAAGTTTAAGTGAATACGATTATGTATTATCACGACATCTAGCGTATAAGTGGTGAACTATATAGTTTGTGCTGTCTTTACTTATTATACGTCAACGCCATCTTGTAACAATCTCGACTACAGTTCAGAGTTAATAGTTCAAGATACTGTTACAAGATGGCGCTGGTGTAAGTCAAGTACATGTTACTTATTTTTAGAAACAGAAAATATTGAAAACAAAATATCTCAACAAAAGTATGCTGACATTTTGTCCGTTCAAATTCTATTTGCACTGCTATTTATTTAATGTATGGTTTGGTTGTACAAGTTTTTGACAAGCCCACAGGATTAGCAAGCTAAAGTGGCAATGGGCTCGGACGTCCACAGGCCAGGTGGGGTAATAATTTACCAAAGACGGCTGGCAGAAGCCAGATGTGAGTAGGCGAGGGTAAGACTAAGTGGCGTGCAATTGGAGATGCCTATGTCCAGTAATAGTAGATAGATTTATGTATAAACATACTAGCTGATGCCCGCGGCTGAGCTCGCGTCCTAGGGGTATAAAAAATAGATGTTGGCCGATTATCAGACCTACCCGATATGCTCAAAAAGATTCATACAAATCGGTCAAGCCGTTTCGGAGGAGTATGGGAACGAACATTGTGACATGAGAATTTTATATATAAGATACAGGCTGATGACGATAGCAAACGGAAAACCTGAACGATTGAACGAAGTACATTTTCTATTTTCTAAGGTTTGCTGACAGAGTCAAAAGAAGAAGATAATGGATGTTCGATTTTATTTTGCTTTAAATTGCTACTATTTTATTTAAAAAAAAATTAATGTGGTGTCCATGTCACTCTGCATGATGGATACTCATAGATGAGTAGAAACACCAAAATGGCGCAATGATGCAGAAGTTGAGATGCTGACAAGCAGCCATAGTGTGGCTGTTTGTCAGCATCAGCATCTACATTGTCAGATTTCGCAATGATCTAGTCTCGAGTTCAACTCATTATTTCCATCAGAGTAGAGTCACTTTAGTATAGGTACTTATTTATGAAATAAAGAAAAACATATTATAACACTGTGCTGACTGTACATTGCTCACAGATGACTGTTTATCAAAATTCTCAAGACAGTCATGGCCGCAATGTACATCCTACGATTAAAATCTCTCAATTATAGTGACAGTTATTGGACGCGCTCGCAGAATCGTGAGAGATACAATCTTCTTGTTTACATACTATCTGTACGCACTGATATTATCAAACTACTCTCGTTTCAGATTGCGTAGTTCTAACAAGGGACGCTTATAACTTCACCATATCTGACTATCTACCAGTTCATGCGTCTCTAGCTAAACTTAATTATATTTCTTATCAACATCATCATCAACAGCCTTTAACAATCCACTGCTGGACATAGGCCTCTCCTTAGAAAGGAGGTTTTTGGCCTACTATACCACGCTGGCCAGACGGGTTGGTATAGGGTTTGTTTCAAGTTTTCCTTCTCTTTGCATCGATGTTGTCTTGTATAGTTTATCCCCTAGTCGTCTTTTACGACACCCGCGGGATGTATAGGGGTGGTGAAACTCTGTATTCTTAATCCATCACCACACGGACATCTTTGGACGGATTGTAATAGAAATCTGTAATTTTGTAGTGTGTTTTGGAACACAGAAGATTAATAAAAATGACGGCATTCGTGCTGTCCCATTTCTTTGGTGAGTGTGAGACAGGAGGCTCTATGATGCAGGAGTATCTAATGGCCGCTGCATACGTGACGGGATTTTACACAGACGGGACGGGACGGGAAGTTTTGCAAACATCGTTTCATACAAAATGTATAAGGAAATGCATAATTCACGGAGACACGGACGGAACGGGAACGTGGCACGCACGGGACTAGCTAAACATCGTCGCCGTCTATGGTACGTATAACACTAGCACGTTAGATCCGAGCCACAGTCATGGTGCGTATGCATTTACATCATATAACGAGGCAAACACGTCCACGTCCCGTCCGTATAAAATCCCGTCACGTATGCATCGGCCTTTAGTCGCCATTATGTTAGTCACCATGCCACATTGTCTACTCACAATTAATGTGGTGACCCCTACTCCTGGACGCAGAGTAGAGTGCCTCGGTGGCACAGTGGTAGCGGTATGCGACTGCTGTGCTTGGGGTCTCGGGTTCGATTCCCGGGTCGGACCAAATGTTTGCGTGATCCGTAAAAAAATATTTCGGAGTTTGGGTGTTTTCTATGTTTAATATGTATGTATTTACAAAAGAAAAGTATGTTTATGTATTTATATCAGTAGTCTACCCATAATACAAGCTCTGCTTAGTTTGGCACTAGATGCCGTTGTGAGTAAGATGATCGAAATATTTATTTATTTAAAAATATGATGGTAAAGAGTCACTTCGATAGTCATTGAAAAATAAAATTGAAAACATAATATCCACCTTTAGGAAAGGCGTAAAAGTAACCGAAAGCAGCTTAGATTAACTTAAAATGTTTTTTTTAATCTAGCCAGATAATAACATCAAGTTTTCGATTAGTATTTTATTCAACATCAGAATGATCACTATCCTAATACTTATGACAACTTTCTTACTCTAACAATATTTGATCATCACGCTCTCTAGAAAAAATACTAAATACCTAACTATAGTAATTTGCACTGCTTTGTATTCGTTTGAAGTTTCACTTGTGTGAATTATGACACAATGGTGACTATTAATATCTATGTTTATGATGTTTACATAGTATACAGAGTTAAAAAATCAAGGCTTGGTGTTTAATTTAGATGCGCTTTCGGACTAAAATCGGTTCGGAAATTAAATTTCGAAAAATGATGTTTTTATACATATGATGTGGCTGTGTAACTGAAAGATTGAACTTATTTAATTATTATTTCTGCCTCGTTGGTCTACTGGTTAGCGTATGCGAATGCTATTCAAGAGGTCTCGGGTTCAAATCCCGGCTCGGGCCAAAAAGTATTTTTGGGTTTTTCTTAGGAAATTCCTAATAGCAGCCCGGAGTTCGGAAGTTTGGCGGTGATTTACGTCCGTGCCTCGAAGAGCACGTAAAACCGTCGGTCCCGGTTGTCATGAACATCTATGGCAATCGTTATTGGGAAGTCAGTGCCCTCAAATATACTGACAACTAGTTCAATCATCGAATTTCAGTTTTCTCTTAGGGTTGCGGAGGTCCGATGCCAGTAGCTCCGTGGAAAAACTTATATTCAGTTTAAACCGGTTGAACTAGTAGCCGACCCCAAATAAAACTTGGCAATAAAGGCTAGGAAGATGAGGATTATTTATTTCAGAAAAATGGGCCGGCTCGATCGGGGCAGTACTACCCTCACACAGAAGACCAACCGTCGTATTTAATTGGTGAGTGTGAGACCGGAGGCCCAATCATTATGACCAGACTTTCATGATATGGGTCACCATGCTGCATTGCCTACACTCACAGTTAGGATGTTGACCCCTACTCTTGGATTCTGCACACGTTTTCCATCAGGTGGAAAAGAATCACTTTGGCAGGCTTAAATATAAAAAATAACTAATAATATGGTCTTTGTTTTCATTCTATTTTAGTTTAGTAGTGTAATAAAAGTTTCCAAGTCAACGCTATAAACCGGCTTGGATATTTATCGTCACTTGAACTTGAGGCTTTCTTGAAACAGAAACGTGACTCAAAATGAAATTCAAGAGAACGATTATTCTGATATGCGATTTAATAAAGACTTTAAACCAAAACTTTAGATTTATCTATACTCAGTTTGCATGGTTTTTAAAGATACACGCTTTAGAAAAACATAATTGTTATTTTAACACATCTACTCTATTGATGTGAAATTATTACAGCCACAAAGACAAAATCATCACATTATTGATCCTTATGTTATGTAGTGGTCGCCCAGTAAACGAAATTTGACAATTTTTTAGCTTTCTGCTTTCCTCCTTCATCTATTTACCTTAACTGTCTCAAATTACATTTTACTCCTTTTGCATATTTTTTGTAGTATAAAGTACATTTGAGTTTGATAACTATTTTTTTGGTCCTGGTAAAGTTTTTTAATGATTATCCGTTCTAGAACAGATAAATGACTTCATAGCAGAATCGACTACAGATCGGCCCTGCTCGAGCTTTACTTTACTATACTACGAATAAACAATCTTAATCTTCAATTGTTTTTCCTTCTTAATAGCCTCTTTAAATATGTTCACAATTTTTTCGTTTTCAATCTTTGATTCTGTATGTCTGATTAATGGACAACTGGTTCATCATTACGGGAGTAGGAAGCAATATAATATGAGTTCTAAACTCGTCAGTCTACTACTACAATGATATATACC
Organism: Phragmatobia fuliginosa; assembly: GCA_932526445.1. Taxonomy (NCBI): domain Eukaryota; kingdom Metazoa; phylum Arthropoda; class Insecta; order Lepidoptera; family Erebidae; genus Phragmatobia; species Phragmatobia fuliginosa. The sequence continues at coordinate 2,307,439 of OW052069.1, read as the reverse complement.
TGAGTACATTTAGCGAATTTACAGTACCTATATATACTCAGGCCTCAATCCTAGCATTAACTTTATCCACTATTCCGAATGATGACTATTTCAATATTTTTTTTTCATATTGAGGCCAATCAAATAGACTCTACTCTGCCTGATGGAAAGCTTGAATAGAATCCAGGAGTGGGGATCACCAACCTCATCGTCAATGCATACAGCATGGTGACCCACACCATGGCGGATTAGTGAGATGTTCCTACATCTTTCTCCCGACATCCGGAGGCCGGGACAACTATGAAGAGTGATTGGTTTTCCGGTCTCACACTCATCAACGAAAGACAATAGCATGAATGCTCTCAGTTTAGGTTGATCTTGTGTGTGTGGGTAGTACTGCTCCAGTCAAACCGGCCTGGCTCTGCTACTATTGTGAAATTTCTATTTTTTCTGCTATCCACGCAACAATAGCCCTTATTCTTACATCATCATACTCAATCTATAACTGTTTATGAGATCAAGATTCTTTAAATTCAATCTTTATTTGAATACGCATTACTTTCTCGTTGCACTCAAATAGTTTTTATCATCACTTTTGTATAATAAATTAATGAAAGTACTTGATACAAAAACGGCCCTTTTCGCTTAGTACTCTTGGTTTTTTAAGTCACCATCCGTCATTCATTAGTGGATTAGAGAAATCCAAGTAAAAAATTGTTGAGGAACTTTGTTTTTATTTTGTTTTATTGAACGTCTTTGCCTAGCGTCTAAGCTTCTGGTACATATTCCCGAGAGATATTTGCAGAGACTAAATAAATCTCTCAAAAGGAATATATCGTAATAAAAACTATTCTAATTTGGGTGTCAATCGGTTAGATAATTTCGGATAACAACAATTTGAAAATATCTTGAGAGTGTCACATCATAACCTAGAAAAAAATATAGACGATTTGACTCGCAGCCTAAATTAACTGTAAGAATTAACTATTGGTAGTTTTGCTTCTTAGTCTTGCAAACTTCAAGCTATCATGAAGCATTTCTATTCTCAATCATATTTTTTGTTTCGACCCGGAAATAAAACTCGATACTTCATCAGCATTCACATGACCTAACAGCTAAACCAACGAGGCATCTTTATAGCCTTTATTTCTTCCAAGTTTATTTGGGATCGGTTATTAGCTCATCTGTTTTACTTGAATGTAAGTTTCCATAGCGTTCATCACAACCGGGACCGGCGGCTTAACGTGTTCTCCGAGGTACAGATGTGAAAGACCTCCAAATTTAAACACTCTGTTATTAGGAATATCTAGAAAGAAAAACACAACAATGCTTTCAGCCGACCCGGGCATGAAACCCAAGAACTCTTGATCGGATTCGCATATGCTAACCGCTTGACCAAATGGGCACAGGCAGTGAATTTATTATTACATAATAATCAACCCTTTACAGACGTAATCATATCAGTGTGCGCAAAAGAAAACAGTACCGTTGTTTATATATCCTTATCCAAAAACAACACAATGTGAAAAAACAACACAAATTATATGTTTTCTACTATGACATAATGTTTTGGTTTTACAGAAATGTTTACCGTGAGAAAATATTCGACGGTTCGCACGTAGTTATGTCTTTAACCAATCTAGACAAGCAGATGGTGGTACGGAATAAAGCTTAACTACTTGAGGTCTGTGATTATCAATTTTGCAACGTACACAATTTGTAGGGTTTCCACGTATCCGTAACTAAGTTTGCAAAGATTTGCAAGGATATTGTATGTATAATAAATTTCTTTCTCATATGCAATCTTCGTAATAGTTAATGTAATATTTTGCCATGATAATGTAGAATTTGAATGAAACAATTCTTTAGAATGACAATATTATTTTACAATCTTTTATAAGTTTATATTATGTAGTTAAACATTTTCTACTTTTTAGTTTACAAGCATGTTTGTTTACTTTTTAAAACTCTTTTTTCTAGACTAAAAAAGACTATTCTAAAAAAAAGGTTTTTTTTAAATTAGTGTATTGTCATCGGACCTCGATAAATCTACAAAGTTTGAACGAAATCTGGCCGTTTAATCAAAATCCGGTCGGCCGGCCGGTCCGGCCGGGTCAAAATCACACCTAAAGGAGTCGGTTACAAACAAACATACAGGTGAATGAATAACAAGAAACTGACAAATTTAAAGTTCGAAATTAATTGAAGAAGCTTATGTCTCGCTAAAAAGACAGTTAAAGGAGGTAATTTTATGAACAAAGATTGATAATAATTGAATTCAGAATTTTCGATATAGCTCTATATGTGTACATACATATAAGTGCACTAACAAGAAAAAACACCATCTGACATGATATCAATTATACAGAAGACTCCCGAAAACAAAAGTCAACCCTGTCTAATCTGACATCTGAACAATCTCTACTAGGGTTCATGATTTCTCGAGCTTTTCAATTTCTCGGGTCTCGAGAATTCTCGAAGCTAATTTCTCGGGTCTTCTCGGGTTGTCGAGAAATTTACATTTACGTACGTTTTCTCATATTATTTGGTTGCAATAACCTCAACAAATTCAATGGTTTCCCTCTCAAATAAAAGTATCAAATTAATTACAAAACTTTTATTGATTATATTCAAAAACATTAATCTAAATAATCTAATTCAATTAAAAAAAAAATCACACAATGATTGTATCGGTGGAGTTTTAAAGTTTAGTTTCTGTTGCTGCATACTTTCATATCCAGGATTTTTTTGCGGTGCACTCACACCTGAACTTGTAGATGCTTCAGATTCGGATTGCGAGCATTTATTAATACTTTCTGATTTTATGCACATTTGCTAAATATCTCACCAAACCTCTAGTATTTAAACCTTTACAAACAATGTTTTTTGGCACTTTAGGCATTGCGCATTTGCAGATTCCTTTTTTTTTAATATTTTCATATTTTTGATGCTTTCATCTTTACTGTTATAGTGACGTTTCGGTAAAATTTATAACAAACGCAATTTAAATTAATAATAAGCCTATTGAATAGTATGTAATATAAACACACAAAACAACTGGCAATATTCGTCTCACAAATTTGACAAATTCTCACAAATGACACATTTATTAATTTTAAATTACTTACTTAAGAAAAACATATAAGACTAATTAACAACTAAGCTTGTGTCTTGTTGTTTTACAAAAATAGGAAATCTAAGTAGACTAAGTAGTATAATTAATGTATCGTTAGTTATTTTATGTATTAAACTGACTAAAAATAATAGAAAAGAACACATAGGTACTCGTACCTAGTAAAATTTAAGATCATATTTAGATTATATTGTTGATGAAAATAAAATAAACATTAAAGCCATGATGCGTCAATCAAAGTGAAAATACTTACCTGTTTAATTTCAATTTATCACGTAATCTGTGAAACACTACGTAAACTATCGTGTAAAAACGAGGCCGCAGAGCGCTTGCAGTGTATGAGATCAATGTTTAAGGGTGCCGCTGCGCTTTGGCCTGGGCGCCAAGCAACATAACAAACAGTAATTTTATTTCTATATAGGTACATGATTTCTCGAGTTCTCGAGCTTGATTTCCCGGGAACAAAGCCCAACGATTTCCCGGGAATTCTCGGCTCGAGAATTCCCGGGAATAAACCCTAATCTCTACGCACAATGAATCATGTTTACAAATACCCCTTAGACGTATAATGATCGCAATTTTCTCTCGCGTTTCACGGACATTTTCCCAGAAAAGGCAAAAGGTACAAATACCTCTATGTGACAGCTTTATTTATTTGTAGTTTGTTGCAAAGAATGCATGGTATTTTAAATTTATGTTTGGTGAAATGAACCAAGTAAAATGGCATACACAGTTCTTAGGAAACCTATACAGTAAAATATTTTAGAAAATAATGGTTGTAAGTTGGACTTCAATGGTGGTCTAAAGAAATACAGGAAATAATTTATTATTTATCTTAAAAATATGAAACTGAGTTTGTTTGCTCGTTCACAGTCCTCCTAGCATAGGTGAAAACGTTTTTGTAGTAGTAGTTGCAGCAATTTAATGCGATGGATCTGTACTCAAACTTCTTATAGCTTTCTAGTGATTTTCTTCATAATAAAAAAAAACTAATACTTTTATACGTTCTTAATATACTAGATATCAACAACTCACCTGCCCTCATCTGCCGGCTCTGCTTCCGTCGTCGGCGTCAATCGTTCACTCCATTTCATCGAAATTCGTATCACTTTCCCTCGTTCTATCTCTGTTCCACTACAGCAAAAGTGAATCTTTATTACGAACCATATTATCCGCCAATTCACGTAACCTTTGTAAAGGTTATAGCCGCGTCGAATTAAGTTTATCGCTGCGTTCTAAGCAAACACGATTGTCTTGTCCAACGTCGGCTGCACCTTGCTATGTATTTTCTCCATCAGCCTCTAATGATCTTTAATAATCACAAATTGAAATAACTGTTTTGTTTTTGTCTTTAGTAAATATATTATCTAGCTGACATTTGACTATAATGTTATCATAATCTCGAGAAGCTTTCGTCCTCTTTTGATTTCTAATGTGTTTTACTTTCTCTAAATCTTTGATTTATATTTTCTTCACACATGTAAATTGCTGTAATAAGATGTAGTCACAATAATCGATTTTTCTTATATTGAACGATGAATGATTGATGAATTTTCACTTGTTTAGAATGAAACTGCTTTCAACAACTCCTCATTCTTCCGAAACAATAATTACTAATATTAATTTTCTTTCTATAAATTTTATGAAATTATAAAGTTAGAAGCACTCAAGTCCGCTTTTTTGTTAAAATATCTCAGTATATATGTAATGTAATGTAGATTATTGATTCTTATCTTCCATAGTATCTCATTTACTTAATCAAGATTAATATTCTTGTTGATGATTTTTCAAATTTAAACATCAGGTCTTGTCTTCGGTTTTCTTACTCCAGATCCCTTTAGACCCGTCTCGTTTCTATTTGGAATGTGTTTATCCGGCACTCCGTCACAGTTTCTATAGCGCCTTAGTTTTTGTCTTCATCAGCTGTATCTACAACAAAAAGTGTTCTATAGGTTACTTGTGAACATACTTGCGCGTAATCTGGTCAGCTTTTTACTTTCTTTCAATTACAATGTTTGCGTCATGCAGTATAACGCTTTTTTTATGTCGAAGATATCTTGCCTACACTTGCTTTTTATTGAAGTATATATAAACTTGATACCGACACGGTCACGCATCGTTTTGGTTTAGCTTGTCGTAATTGTTTTTTATGTACTACTATTATTTGTTGTATCACATAACTTGTTTGCTTTATATCTGTTACGTAAAAGCAATTAAGCTAAGAGATTAGAACACGTTTTAACCAAAAAAGTAGACGTGTAACCTTTTAGACAATAATTATATCTATTTGACCGCTTTCCTTGAAGTATATCTAGGCCTAAGGTCTGAGGTCTACCTTGCCATACTGAAATCTGAATTCTAATTTTATAAATCTTGTATTGTCAAGGTATGGTTTAAGAATGTGGAGTGAAAATACGTGAAATAAGAGCCGAGTAAAAGAGAAAATTATAAAGGACAACGTCACTGCAAAAAGAAAATGAAAAATAAAATAAAACCTTTACGTACACCTCACTATAGCATGATATAATAGGCCAAAACTCTTTGCTTAGAAGAGTCCTGTGTTCAGCAGTAGTTTGGTAAAGTCTGTTGATGGATTTTAGATATTTGTGCAATTACCTTAAGTATATGTGATCCGCAAATATTTGATTCGGAGTTTGGATGTTTCCTAGGTATAATATGTATGTATTTACAAAAAAAATATGTTTATTGTATTTATATTAGTTGTCTAGTACCCTTAATAGAAGCTCTGGTTAGTTTTGGACTAGACGATGTTGTGTGTAAGATGTCCGAAATATTTATTATTATATGATAGAATACTTTTTTTTTTTTTTTATAAATACATACATATTAGACATAGAAAACATACAAACACTCAGCTTGTAATTTGTATGTTTATATAGGTGTTTATTTCACTTTTAAGGCATTGATAATGTTTTGATATATTTTTAATGAAAAAAGTTACATTTAGATTAGTAAAAAAAAACAAGTTCTGGTTATATTTTATATTATTATGATGATCATATTGTTTTTATCGTAAGATTAACTGATATGAGAAGTCATAAACGTTTGCTATAAACTTATTATGCATGCTTTGAGTAATGCGATTAAGAGATAAAAGTTTTTGAAAAGAAAGCTAAAAGAGATGAAAAAACATATCCTTGAGACATAGTAATTATGGTAGAAAATTAAGAAGTAAGATAATGGTTAATGGCAACGGTTCTGATAGGAATTGTGGTAGCTTAATGACTTTAATTCGTAGTTCATGAGTGGAGAACTAGGCGTTGTGAATTAGGGTGGATCGTCTAAATCGAAAACGAGATTTAAAACTAAATCAGAACCTGCATTTTTGGTTTTCTATTATTGAAGTGGGTTCAACTTATTTAATCATTTACTTTTCTAATTATTAATTCTGTAATAAACAATAGGTAGATTCCGTTATATATTAGTGCCATTTAATATCAGACTTTTAACGTATTGTTATCAAACAGGCAGTTTTAGAAATAAGAAGAGAATGGAAAATTGAGATTTTCTTGAAAAGGAAAGCAGTTAAAAAGGGAAGGCAGGGAATCAAATGTTAATTTAACCAATGATATTGCTGTAACACAATTTACCGTAAACAGTGAAAACAATTAGTCAAGAATGCTGTCAATTCATCAATTAGTTATGTAACAAGTGAAGGTGGAATTACACGGTTAACATAGGGCAGTAAAGTTCATTCAAATTCATGCCACTATCTATCAAGTAAGTGTGGAATGTTGAACATAACGAAGTAGTTGACTTTGAATTCCATCGTTTATAATTGTGCTATGGTATGGTAGTTAGAATACATATATTTGTATTATAGTGTTTTATATATGTATTTAACTGGCCGCCCCAGCTCTGCACGGGGACATTTAGTATTGATTTTTCGTGTTGATATCCTACTAATATTATGAACACGAAAGTTTGTATGTATGTGTGTATGTATGTACGTTGCTCTTTCACGCAAAAACTACTAAACGGATTTGGATGAAACTTTACAGTGATATAGCTTATATACCAGAACAACACATAGGTTACTTTTTACTGCAATAATCGAGATACACGGGCGAAAGCTAGGTGATTATAAAATACATAAATCGTAGATGTCAAAATGTATCACTGTTTATCTCCTGTCAAAACTTCACAGGTTGCTATGCATAGCACACTTGCATAGCAACCATAATGATATTTTGTAAATGGCTAATTTAAAAAGCGGCCAAGTGCGAGTCGGACTCGCCCATGAAGGGTTCCGTACCAGCAAGTAACATCATATAAAAGTTCTTGTAGTTGGTTGTAACTTTCATCGATGTTTTTATACTAGTGTATTGATTGGATGAAAGGTAAATTGCGTGTTACGGTTTATGACGTATTAAAAAAAAACTACTTACTAGATCTCGTTCAAACCAATTTTCGTTGGTAGTTTGCATGGTCATGTACAACATATATATTTTTTAGTTTTATCACTCTCTTATTTTAGAAGTTAGAGGGGGGGGGGGGACACACATTTTTCCACTTTGGAAGTGTCTCTCGCGCAAACTATTCAGTTTAGAAAAAAATGATATTAGAAACCTCAATATCATTTTTGAACACCTATCCATAGATACCCCACACATATAGGTTTGATGAAAAAAAAATTTTTGAGTTTCAGTTCCAAGTATGGGGACCCCCAAAATGTATTGTTTTTTTTCTATTTTTATGTAAAAATCTTAATGCCGGTCACAGAATACATCGACTGACCAAATTTCAACAGTGTAGCTCATATAGTTTCGGAAGTAATTGGCTGTGACATACGGACGGACAGACAGACAGACAGACAGACAGACAGACAGACTTGACGAATCTATAAGGGTTCCGTTTTTTGCCATTTGGCTACGGAACCCTAAAAATGAGTTCTGGATAATCACATATGTATTTATCCCGAAAATACGCGGGTGACACCGTGGGGCGCAGCTAGTATATTACACACCCACAAATAACGTAGCCAGTAGATTCAGAGATTATCCCTTACATGAACCCTGGCAGCTAGAGAGTGACAAAGGGTAGGTACACTCTTTTCGATGTAAGGTTTAATAATAAAACTATTATTTATTAAAAAAAATAGTAAATGCCATATCGGTCTGGTAATACATTGAATACTACATAACATTTGCGGCCGAAGTAAGCCTCGAAGAAGTCTTACTAATAAAAGCAATGTAAAATGCAGAGTGAAGCCACATATCTATGTGCCAGTGAAGATATAAATGTTGTGAACGCGACAGTAAAGGAATCAAACCGACATTAGCTATCCATAACATCAGAACTATAACCTCAACAAGGGATATGTTACATTGGGTATAGATCATCATCATCAACAGCCTTTAACAGTCCACTGCTGGACATAGGCCTCTCCTTTGAAAGGAGGTTTTGGCCTACTATACCACGGTGGCCAGACGGGTTGGAAAAAGTTTGTTTCAAGTTATCCTTCTCTTGGCAGTGATGTTAGCTGCTTGTTTTGTTCCTTTAGTCTCCTCTTACGATACCCATGGAATGAATAGGGGTGGTGACACTTTGTGTTCTTAATCCGTCACCACACGGGTCGCGGGTATGGATAAATAAATATAATCAAATGGTAGCGTATGCGACTGCAATGCTGTGGGTTCGATTCTCGGATCAGACCAAATGTTTGTGTGATCCGCAAATATTTATTTCGGAATTGAGTTACAATATGTATGTATTTACGAAAAAAAGTATGTTTATGTATTTATATCAATTGTTTTGTACCCATAATACAAGCATACAAGCTCTGCTTAGTTTGGGACTAGATGGCGTTGTGTGTAAGATGTTCGAAAAAATACTTTATTCTATTCTATTCTCATTTATTATTATCCTTTCTACAATAGTCAGCTCCAATAAAACCAAGCAGTATTACATACTTGATGGCGTTAGAAATAATCAGAATCTCATTTGTTCTACCATTAAAATGTAGTTCACTGGTTTCAAATATAATTGTTTAAAAAAACACAAACGCTAGGATGATGATAATGATGAGGTAGTATAATTACTACCTCATCATCATCATCCTAGCGTTGTTCCCGGTTGCTTCCAAAGCTTGCACTTTGGTGCCCGGGGTCCGCTTTCCGCCTTTTCCTCCTCCACTTTGCCCGGTCTTCGGCATCCCTGGTAGTAAGACCATTAACATGCATGTCATCCATTACGACGTCAAGCCAACATCTCTTGGGTCTATACAATTATACTACCTAACCCTGCCAATATTATAAATGCGAAAGTAACTCTATCTGTATGTGCGTTGCGCTTTCACGCCAAAAGTACTGAATCGATTTAAATTAAATTTGGTACACAGATAGATAGATAAATATAATTAATTGGAAGAATATTTTACAACAAATACCTACTATTCGTGTTAAAGTTTTCTGTAAGAAATCGTCATGCGTGAGCGTTAAGACCGCTGATTGTTGATATGTTTGTAACCCATTATTGTTTTGTACACATACAACAAAGATAAATTAATCAAGAAATAAAACATTTAAAATGCACTTGTAAGCCATGGATACAAAGATACATACGGATACACCACAAGGTACGTCACACTTTGTACCTAAAAAATTTTAAAACCATCCAACTATCAAATCAAAGCAAACCATTTTTATTTCAAATACAACGGCACTTGTGAAACGTCAAGAAGTCAGTCGTGAAGTTAATTGTTTGTTCCAATTCGTAGATCCTAAGGAGAAGAACAGACAAGAAACTCCATGGACACTCTTTTCCAACAAATGTTTGTGAGCAAACCAGTAAATTAGAATTACTCAGTACTTATCTGACTTGGTATAATTTACTCATGTGTATCCTTCTTTTGTGCACGAGCTGAGGGAAAATCAGGTCAGATGTAATCAAGTTTTCAACGATGCTTAGTCACGGTGCGGTGGTATGGGTATCGAGAAGGAGAATTCGTGACTAGAAATTTGCAAATGTGATGCGAATTTTGATGTCTTTTTAGAGTTTTTTATACTTGCTACCGTATAATTGCCCTTACATTGCTTGTAAAGCCAAGGTTATTGGTGTACGGAATTAAAAAAAGCAGTAATGGATGGAGATATTTGCTTTTCAATTTACATCAACAATTAAAACTGGTATTAATTTCACCGTCTGTCTAGTCTAGACTTTACTTTTAGTTTGTACAATCTAAAAAATATACTTTTCTTTTTAATATTCATGCCTATAAAAGTTCTACTTTGCTTAATGCACGCTTTCTGCATGAGTAGAACCCAAAAGTAGAGGTCACCATTCTCCTTGTGAGTGCATAAAATGCAGCATGGTGACCCACACAGCTATGGCGGCTTAAGGTCATAGCACACTGTAACGGCACGGCAACGGCACCGCTCCAACCCAGGGATTAGCTTGTCATTTGAATTTGACTCTTATATCGTATGTCATATAATATGTTACTTATCATCAGTATAAAGAGTACGGCGAGTTTGCACCTCGCGGGCTGCTTATCGCGCTGGCAGCTAGTGGTAGCCAAAATTCAATACCGAGTCGTGCCGCAGCTGTGCCGTTACCGTGCCGTTACAGTGTGCTATGACCTTTAGCGTGATGCTTGTGCATCATTGTGTCTGCGGTCTCACACTCACTAACGAAATACGACAGCACGATGCTGTCATTTTTGGTTCGCCTTCTGTGTGAGGGTACAGTCCCGGTTGAGCTGGCCCATTCCTGCTGAAATCAGCGTGGCTCTACTACGACTAAAAATACGTCATGGTATATGATATTTACGATATGATAGTTACGATTAAAACAACTTACAACGACATTTATTTTATAGACCATGACTAGTTATAACTTTTGAAAATATAATTGTATAAATGAAATAATCATGTGACAGAAGATAATTCGATACGGCTAATACGCACATATATTGTATGTAGGTATGTATTTGCGTTTCGGATTATGTCCATCGGCGATTCTGAGAGAGACGCGAGATAATTCATTCTAATATAACTCGCATTGTACAATAAATTATAATGAACTATTATTATGTCGGATACAAGATTATAGCTTTATGTTACATGGAAATTAATTTGATTAATTGCTTAATTTAGGATTTCTATGCCTTTGTTAACACTTTTTAATGGGTACATAAATATATACTATTAAATTATTTTATTCGCTTCGAAGAGCAGAAATCAGGACGGTTAAATAACATTATGTTGCTGTTTTCTTAAAGTTAAAGGGTTCTACGTTTCTTTTAAAGTTATTGGTGATCGGTATTAACATGTAACCGTCGGCGTCGCATCGATGTCTTTATGTGAAAATCTAGCAATTCACTCAAATTAAAAAATGTGGCAGAACCCGTAGTCTCTAAATTGAATTTTTTGTCTATTTATATTGTATTAATACATATTGTTTAATATAAAATTCTCAAATTTTTCTCGTATCAGCATTTTATATTTTCTCATTTTTAGTAGCTGAGTATCGAACGAAGCGGCGTGCAATAGGAGATGTTTATGTCGAGTACTAGATTACGATAGGCTGATGGTAATTTATCATTAGATGAGATGACAGATATTATTCCTAAATATATGGCTTAAACTGACGTACCGAGTGTGAGTGACTTGTGAGTGAATCCCAATCAGTTAATATATACATAATTATGGCCAATATTAAAAAATCTTTTCCACACCGATCTTCTATGAAATCGTTATATTACCTTTATCCTATAGTTAGTTCACACACTTATTAAATTTTGATATACTTCAAAACACATACACTCCTAATGATTGTTCTTATACTACACAATTTTTTCATAAGGATACAAAATTGTTCCGCCGAAAACGATTACAATTACCAAGGAGGCGGCTATCCAAGGAAGCAACTAAAACATAATATAACACTTTATACAAACTTAAATATTTAAAACGACTGTATTTAAATAGAAATATATTTACTCTAGAACATGAAGTAAAAGTCTTCGGTTTAGAAATCGTTAATAGTATAATATACGTTGTAGAGAAATCGCAAATGCTAATTCAAGAATACCGCGACAGGACTATGAAAAGCGATAGTATGGTACACTAATCTGTATTCCAAGTTTTTCTTTCTTCTATACTGGCTAGGTATACAATTCCCATAGAAAATATATAAAAAGTGGGTGTTCTCATAGAAGGTTATCGATTGTGGCGCTGTAATAAAAGTAGATTGTTGCTGTGAGAATTCTTTTAACGACTTTTTGTTTAGCAGCAATCTGTTACACGGGGATCAGTAATGCTTTTGTTTGACTTAAGTTCAATATGATGACAGTATGACCTATGTTATAGAGAGAGTATAAATTTGATACGCTTTTTTAGGGTTCCGTAGCCAAATGGCAAAAAACGGAACCCTTATAGATTCGTCAAGTCTGTCTGTTTGTCTGTCTGTCTGTCTGTCCGTCCGTATGTCACAGCCACTTTTTTCCGAAACCATAAGAGCGATACTTTTGAAAGTTGGTAAGTATATGTAATCTGTGAACCGCACTAAGATTTTCACATAAAAATAGAAAAAAAACAATACATTTTGGGGGTCCCCATACTTGGAATTGAAACTCAAAAAGTTTTTTTCATCAAACCCATACATGTGGGGTATCTATGGATAGGTGTACAAAAATGATGTTGAGGTTTCTAATGTCATTTTTTTTTCTAAACTGAATAGTTTGCGCGAGAGACACTTCCAAAGAGGAAAATTGTGTGTTTCCCCCTCCCTGTAACTTCTAAAATAAGAGAGTGATAAAACTACAAAAAATATATGTTGTACATTACCATGCAAACTACCAACGAAAATTGGTTTGAACGAGACCTAGTTAGTAGTTTTTTTTTAATACGTCATAATTTCATAAATCGTAAAATGCAATTTCCCTTTCACTTAATCAATACACTAGTATAAAAACATCGATCAAAGTAACAACGAACTACAAGAACTTTTATATGATGTTACTTGCTGATACGGAACCCTTCATGGGCGAGTCCGACTCGCACTTGGCCGCTTTTTTTTCAAGCCACGTACCTAAGTTTTGATATCGTGAACAAACGGTATAGAGAGCAGTCGTTATAAAATGTGCAGGTTTTATTGTAGCATTAAATAGCTTTGTAATTATGCATATAGGGTACTGATTTACTTCAAGTACGCACCAGAAAGGAAACATCTGATAGGTAGTAGAGCACGTTGATTTTAGCACTAATGGGTCGGCTCGGACGGGGCACTACTACCCTCACACAGAAGACCATCCCAATAACGACAGCATTCGTGTTGTAGTCTTTAGTTGATGAGTGTAAGACTGGAGGCCCAATCATTCTACATCTCCCTGCCTTCGGAGGGCTAGAGAATGATGAAGAAACATCGCACTAAGCTGCCATTGTGTGGGTCACCATGCTGCATTTTATGCACTCACAATTAGGATGATGGTCTCTACTCCATCTTGCCATGGAATCTACCCAAGCTTTCCATCAGGCACAGTAGAATCACTTCGTTAGTTTTATATATACTGTATAAAAAAAACAATCTCTCTAATTTGCAAGTTCAGATTGAATCTGAACTAATCAATCGAAGAGTTCATTACATAGTTACTATTTAGGCAATTCTATCACAGTTCTAGTACAATTAAACTTGTAGACATTCCTAATATCCATACAATGCACATAACAGACCTAGTTAATAAAACTACCTTCAATAAAGTACTGCATTGTCGTCCTTAGAAAGTGGCCGTATCGAGGTTACTGTACAGTATTCTGCATGGTGCATAAATTATTCCCTTTATAGCTTAATATACGCCCATAACCTGAGGCGTTTTGATTGTCTGTGAACTGTTTGTAGATAAAGTTAGGCATGCGATAATTGGCACAGGCATTCTTCTAAAGAAATGCGTAAGAAATCCCTTTCAGAAAGCTTTTTATGCTCCAAATTTTAATTCAAGTCGTATTTTGTCGATATATGATAAGAGTTCGTAAATATTTTTTTTTAGATTATAAAACATAATAATATTAAAATTTTAAATATTTTAAAATTTTAATTGAATTAACGTTTTGTAAATAGAGATGATTATATTCTCCTTTCCACAGACAGATTTATTACCAGCAGTTGTCTGTCAAAGGCTGTTAACCTTGATCAATGTTGCTACAACAATAGACAATTATGAAATCGGCAGAGATTTTACTGCAACTTCGCATAGGGCAGAAGAATGTAAATTGGGTTTACAAAAACGGATTCATAGACAAAATTATGTCTAGGTTTCGGATCGGTAACAGGTTCAAGACGCAATGTGTCGGGTTGCTCCGGATTAAGGGCCACCGCACACTAACTACTTCTAGCATCGGCGATCGGCGATTTGGCGACTGCATCGATGCTGCATCGCGTTTTAGCGACTTCCTACGTTCGATCGCGGTATCGGAAACGCGCGTTTTAGCGACTGCTCAGATGCCAAATCGATGCTACCGGCATCCGAATGTGCGGAGAGTAGCGTTCAGCTACTGTGTCACGCTTCTAAAAAGCGACTCAATATCCGCGTTTAACGTTTTTAAGTGTGCGGTGTAGAGCGTTCGGTCGCAGTATTTAGCTTCTAAAAAGCGACTAGTTGCCGATGCTAAAAGTAGCTAGTGTGCTGTAGCCCTTAATCGCCGTGTTCCATGCCTTGATCGGACAGGCCAATAATACAGGTTTTACTGACAAAATTTCAACATGTTACACTTTACAGTACGTCTAGACGACCAATAATATAACTCACGTAATGACATAATAAAGACATTAAGATGTAATCTGCCGTAAAAGCATCCATACTCATCTGTGAAATTGATTGGTTTTTTACTAGAATGGAATCAGAATATCACAGCTAATGTATGTCTCTTAAAGTTTCACATAAGCTAGTAGTAAGTCAGTTTCTAAAGCACTAAAATATTTTAATAGATGTAGTAAATAACGTTTTTAGAGTAAATTTACAGCTTGGCTAAATGACCAGCAATAACTTTGTCTTGGAAAATAGAGAGTTAATTAATGCACAAAGACCATTCATCACCATCAGCTATTTCAGTCCACTGCTGCTTCAATTACACGCCAACTTTATCGATTATGGACTTCTCGCAACCAGCTCCTGCCAGACAATTCATAGATAGAATAATAAGAAATAGGTTTGTAAAGGAGTACTCAAACATGAAAGACTTATAATTTGAAAGAATTTTGAAACTTTTTCCTAAGAGACAAACAGGTTTCCACCTGCCTAGCTTAGGATGGGGTGTCTATTTGCAAAAAAAAATTGTTAAAATTTCCTATTTGTGCACTGTACATTACTTTTTGAAGTAAATTATAATTATTACTTTTTCAAATAAATTGTAATGATTACTAATGATTATAAAATTAAATAATTCTAATAGTTAAAAAAAACGAATTACTAACTTACTCAAAACGACAATTTGTCGTACACACAAGTTTCGTCGTATGGCAACTAAATCCGCACTATCTCGCGCAGTTAGAAGTGACCACTATAGGGCTGTCTATTAATCACGTGCGGCTCGAAAGGGGGGGGAGGGGTTCACAAAAAAATCAACTAATATCACAAGTTGGGAGGGGGCTGTATTAATATATCGCGTGTATGTATTTTTATTGTAGTCTTTAATTTTATATAATAAAATTACCTGTATTTTATGAATAATTTTTTTTATGAAAAAAAAAAAATATTCTTTGTAGGTACTAAAAAATATACGTGTGGGGTATAGGGTGGGGGGTATAGGGTGGGGGGTATAGGGTGGGGGGGACGTGTAGTCTTAAACCTCACCATGTATGACCAAGGGGAAGGGGGTTTAAAAATACCAAAAAAAGATCACATGATTAATGGACGGCCCCATACCATCACTGCAAGCTACACATGTAGTGTATATATGTGCTTAGGCCCGGTAGTCATATGACCAACATAAACTGTAGTAACTTTTTTAAAGATGACTCCCGCTCTATGAATAATCGTGTGTCGCAGGGGCCCTCACGAACGTACATGAAAAGTACACAAACTATAACCCCGACTCAGTGCGACTATTAGTGTTGTTCCAAGTAGGATTTGAACCTATATCACTCAGCGCAGTAGAAAGCCGCCACATCATCCGTACATTCAAATCGTAAATAATTATGTAAGTCGCTTATGGAGATGAACTAGATGTTGCCCGCGGCTCCGCCCGCATGTATGTCCGTCAATAGTAGTAATAGTAAACTATTAGGCAATCATTCCCATAGTGTTACCCGCGGTTATTTTTGTAAAGCGCGAGTAACGCCTCGCAGCAAAACTAGTCTAAAAAAAATTTACTGTAGTTAATCTTTATGTCATCAGCTATATGGCAGTGAAAATCCCATCAAAATCGGGTCAACCCTTCTTGAGATATCCCGAAACAAACCGCCTATAATTTAAAAATAGTTCTTTTTTAATGTGTACAGAATAAATGTGTGTGCAGAATTTACTTTCACAAGTATTTAATAAACAACTGTTCCTTTAACATTACAAACAAACATAAATTTTATTTATTTGTATAGATAAATTATCGTGACATAATATGATCAGATATATATTATTTCTTTCAGTAGCGATTCATATCTTCATAAATAACAGTGGCGTAACTATCTTCGTTTTGCGGCCAATAAAATTGAATGAAAGGCATTTTTCATTGTTATTTTTAAACGTGACCAATTGGCTGTCATTAGTTTAACTACAGATACTTGAACTGTTAATAGGTACCTCGAATTGAGTTATTTACTATTACATATTCCTTTGTTGAGTTGTTACGTGAAGATTATAATTTCTAAAGAAAAGTTTTCAATTCAAATTGAAAGATCATTAAATAATATATTTTTTGCATCACATCACCTTTAATGGTAAACTCCTGAACATAGGCTTTTTCAAAGCAAGCGGGTCTTGGTCTACTAATAGTTTTGTAATCTAAATTAGTGAAATAATTAGGAATGTTTGTTTTGATGAATAATTTTAAGTTTTAATTTTAAGGTTTAGTCGTCACAAAATAAGAAGCCCGGTTTGACATTTGTCATCGTGGCGTAACTAATACGATTAATTCGTGTTTTGAGTGCAATTTTTCAATATCAAGTTAAACTTGATGCTTATTTATGATACGCGTTGTGATAGTGTATGGGTAACATAGTAATTAAATAAGATTATGAATTTGATTTTTCAATTTCTTACATGCGGCATGTCAAATGACAAATGTCACAACGGGCTTCTTATTTTGTGACGACTATAAGTTTGACTATTCATACAAATATCTATACGTCTACACAAATAAATACAATGACCTGAGTTATGTCCCTGTAACCTACTCCATTACACAAGGGAGCCTCTGTTAATGTGGTAATAAAGATAAAAGTCAGGTCACTTCCTCAATGGATTACAGGAAACATTAGAATTAAGTTCTTTGTTTGTTTAACTATATGTAATCGTATTATGAATAATAAAGTTAGTTCTGGTCATAGCTTCGACTGGAGCGAACGTCAATTCTCGCCCTCGCCCACAACCTAACTGGCGCAGTCAGTACGTCGCGTTATTGGTAGCAGTCTTCGAATATCAGTAGAAAACTCGTCTCCATCGCGAACAAAGAACCTACAGTGGGTGCAGTTCAGTGCAGTAAAAGATCAGCAGCTAGCAAAAACAAGAAGAAGATCAAACTCATCTCAGCCTACAAATCGGCAAGGCTCGTGTGGTAAGCATTCTCTCTGTTTTCACTGAGACTTCCTTTTCTTTATCCCTCCTAATCAGTTCTGTAACTATTTAGAAGTCTAACTGTTAGGATAACTTGTGTATAATACATACACCAACTTCTATCGATTCTCATTTAGTGTACCCCGACTCAATAAATAAAAATGGTTAACGAAAAAGGGAACACGGGTGAAAAATCCTTAAGTGAACAAAAACCGAAAATAACTGACTTTGCAACATTTTCACGGATGATACCCTCTTACGACGGGAACAGACGTGCACTTGCATTTTATATCGAAGGTGTAGAAAATGCATTAGAACTAATTTCAAATAAAGACGACCCATGTGTAACATGTCTTATTAGAAGTAAACTCACGGGAAAAGCTGTAGAAGCATTGTCACAAAACCCAGGATTAAAAAACTGGAGTGACATAAAAGAAACATTAATGAGAAAATTTGGTGAGTTTAAGACCGAAATGCAACTCGTTCAAGAACTCAAACAAACAACTAGGGACTCTACTTCTCTAGAATACTTTGGAGACAAGATAAAAGGCATAATGATGTCTTTAATATTAAAAAACCCAGATAAATATAACTTTTACGAGCAAATGGCTTTAGAAACATTCCTAGACAATCTAAACCCAATTACAGCTATTACTATAAGACTCAAATATGCAAATATGACAAATTTAGAACAAGCAATTACTTTAGCCCAACAAGAGGAATCTAAACTAAAAGCTAGGCGCGCAAACAAAATATAGCAATTCAAAAAATACAATAAATAATATATTGTAAAAACCGGGAACTCTCTTTTAAAGAAAGAAACAAATAGATTACCTCATAGATAGAATAGAAAATTCTTTACCTAGGAATACATATAATTAGTTTTGAGTTCACTAAAAGAGAAAAACGCGGATTAATAGACGGTCTAAGTAGTACATAGGCCTCTCCTTTGAAAGGAGGTTTTTTGCCTACTATACCACGCTGGCCAGACGGGTTGGTAAAGGGTTTGTTTCAAGTTTTCCTTCTCTTTGCTTCGATGTTGTCTTGCGTAGTTTATCCCAGCGTAGTTTAGTTTATTGTTTGAGGCCTATGTCCAGCAGTGGACTGTTAGGGGCTGTTGATGAAATAGTATAGTTAAAGCCATTACAGGCAATTTAGACGAATTGCTGCTAACGATGCTACACATACGACGAACAATACAAAAGTAGCCTTCAGCAAATCAAAGCAAACCAAGTCGAAATCGCATCTGCTATCAATAGATACTCCCAACCCCAATATAAATAAATAAATCAAAAGCAATAGTAGTTAAATCTTTCAGAAGTAACGAAATACTTACATTTCTACTAGAAATACTAATAGTTGCAGAACAATCCTATAACGTATTACACCTCTACTCTATTCCTAACAATAACAACACTATCCTTGTACCCAAAAACATTTTCCTTGTCTTGGGAAACAATGAGTTTGCGTATCCTCATGAACCCTGCACAGAAATAACAGACAATGAAGTCATTTGTCAACATCTGGAATGGCAGACACTATTGCACTCAACGGATTGCATCGCACAACTGATTCAGGAACCACATAATTGCACTTAAGCTACGGCAACCTCGATACATACATCAAATTCAAGACAACAGTTGGTTGGTCGTTATGAGACAGGAAGAGGTTATCAAAAAGGTCTGCAACATCGACGTGCAGTACCAACGCAACAAAGGAATTTTCCTAATAACTACAGACAATAACTGCAAACTGCACATACTAGACAAAATACTAATGACACACCATCATTATTTCAACACCAAGGAAAACGTACCTTTACCTAGAGCCCGCCAGGCGACGAAAACTTGCCTATTAAGATAAACCTGGAATCCATCAAATTAGATAATCTGAAAAGCGTACTCAAACACGCAAAGGAAATCAAGGTACCGGATCAAAACTTTGCAGTGATTTCCACGACACTCAGTTGGTCATCATCATCACAACAATCATCAGAATGGGCATACACAGATTTTGGTAAAAACGCAAGTCGGCGTAAATTTCAGACCATTCACAAGAAGCCGAAGAAAGCCAGCTCTCGCAGCAGACTTCGACGCGCCTTCATCGAAGGGGGGAGGAGTTATGGCCTTGTAACCTACTCCATTACACAAGGGAGCCTCTATTAATGTGGTAATAAAAATAAACCTCAGGTCACTTCCTCAATGGATTACAGGAAACATTAGAATTATGTTCTTTGTATATTTAACTATATGTAATCGTATTATGAATAATAAAGTTAGTTCTGGTCATAGCTTCGACTGGAGTGAACGTCTTACTTGTCTTTTTAAAAAGCCTCTCGCCCTCGCCCACTACCTAAGCAATAGTAGAAAAAAAAGGACTACGCTTGCCTAGTAATCCCTTGTTTTTATAATTTTTTTACTTTATAACATACATTGTTTGAAATAAATTTTAGGGTCAAATATTAACTATTTCAGACATAATATGTTTACATGCGCCATACTTGTATTGTTAATATTAATTTATCTTAACTACCTCTTCAACTAAGCCACCGATTGCTGGTGACGATGTATAATTTTACTTTCTTTAATAAAAAGATATCGGTAATTACTCTATCGTTTGTAATGTATCGTTTTATCGGTAAATATCGTAGAATAATTATGTAGAAGAGCATGATATTACCTGAATAGATAATTAATTATTAATAGCGTACTGTGATAGACTACTTCTTTTTAAATGATGAGATTTATCGGATTGCAAACATAAAATATTTTGATTGATTCATCACGATTATACTGTCCCAATTTTGTTCTTTATGTTCTCAAATTACTCCTTTTTAGGGTTCCGTAGAAAATGGCAAAAAACGGAACCCTTATAGATTCGTCAAGTCTGTCTGTCTGTCCGTCCGTATGTCACAGCCGATTATTTCCGAAACTATAAGAGCTATACTATTGAAATTTGGTCAGTCGATGTATTCTGTGAACCGCATTAAGATTTTTACATAAAATAGAAAAAAAAAAACAATACATTTTGGGGGTCCCCATACTTGGAACTGAAACTCAAAAATTTTTTTTTCATCCAACCTATACGTGTGTGGTATCTATGGATAGGTGTTCAAAAATGATGTTGAGGTTTCTAATATCATTTTTTTCTAAACTGAATAGTTTGCGCGAGAGACACTTCCAAAGTGGAAAAATGTGTCCCCCCCCCCCTCTAACTTCTAAAATAAGAGAGTGATAAAACTAAAAAAAATATATGTTGTACATTACCATGCAAACTACCAACGAAAATTAGTTTGAACGAGATCTAGTAAGTAGTTTTTTTTAATACGTCATAAATCGTAACACGCAATTTACCTTTCATCCAATCAATACACTAGTATAAAAACATCGATGAAAGTTACAACGAACTACAAAAACTTTTAAATGATGCTACGGAACCCTTCATGGGCGAGTCCGACTCGCACTTGGCCGCTTTTAACTATCTGGCGATGAAAGTCCCGTCAAAATCAGTAAAGCTTTTCCAGAAATTAGCTGCCACAAACAGACAAACAGATAGACAAACTTAACAATTACTTAAAATTAGTCTAGAATCCAAGAGTGGTGGTCACCATCCTCATTGTCAAAGTGCAGCATGGTGACCCACACCATGGCGTGCCAGTGAGATTCTTTTAGATCATTGAGCCTCCGGTCTTGTACCCACCAATGAAACACAACACCACGAATGCTGTTATTTGTAGTTTGGATCCTGATTCTGTGCCTGGGTTTATCTTTTATTTTTCATAAAATAAAAGACCACTCACACATATAGAATGTATCCTGTGTCGCGGGGACTTTACAAAACATACATCAAACGGACACAATGAACACTCAGGCTTTGAACAAGAAGTCTCGGGTTCAAATCCCGGGTCGGGCCAAAAAGTGTTTTTGGGTTTTTCTTAGGAAATTCCTTATATCAGCCCGGAGTTTGGAAGTTTGGCGGTGATTCACGCCCGTGCCTCGGAGAGCACGTAAAGCCGTCGGTTCCGGTTGTCATGAAAATCTATGGCAATCGTTATTAGGATGTCAGTGCCCTCAAATTTACCGACAACTAGTTCAACCTCCGAATTTCAGTTCTCCTTTACGGCCTGGCCACGAGTTTTGGTCTTAGCGAAAAGCGGAGCGGCGTCGGTGAGCGGTGCGTTTTGCACGCCACGAACCTTAGTAGCGGTTAGTTGCAGCGGCGACGGTGGACGTATTTAGGTAGTCGAAACGTGTTAAAAATCATGGCGTTATAAAAATTATCCCCTGTCTGTTTAGAAACAATTTTTTTTTTAAATATGGTAGAATGAGTGCACGAACTAAATAAAGATCGGTATTTAGATGGTGGATTTAGTGACCTATACGAAGGTCCTACCTATAAGAAGTAACTGATGTTTCCAAGTGTTTTGCTAAGTAGGTACTTACAGAGAGAAAAAACTTTAAAAACTTGTCAACTACTTACATTGCGTATAAGACATACTAGTAGTTTCGTGTGTAGTTATATCTACAGACAAAACTACTGATATGTAAACTGTTTTGCTAATTAGGTACCTACTGACAGAGAAAAAAATTAACTTTTAAAACTTGTCAACTATCCACCTACATTACGTAAACATACCAGTAGTTTTGTCAACGGATCAGTAGCTTCGTTTGGTAGGTACCTAGGTTCTATGTTTTTGTGTTATCAATTTAAATTAAACGTAAGTACCATTATATTCCGGAAAACATTGTTTAATTTCTTCCCACAACCTTTTTATATTTATGTTGGGGATATTTTGACATCCATGTAGGCGGTCTATTTAAATTTCTGTTATAAAAGCCTCGGTATCCATTACCGCCATAAAATCGTCTAAAATTTTTTGTTTTTATTTAACGCCGCTGAGTCCGTCACTCCTGCACCGCTGTCCACGCCGCTCTGTTTCGTGGCGTCGCACATACTAACTTGTGCCTTTGTTCCTGCCGCTCTCCATACCGCTCGCTGCTGTAGCAATTCGCTCGGCAAAAACCGCTAGCTTTTTCGCTATGAGCGGCGACTCGTGGCGTGCCTCGTACATTTTTATACTTTTGATATTACCGCTCGGCGTTTCGCTCTTAGCTGCCGCTCACAGCGGAAAGGTCGTGAATGGGCCGTTAGGGTTGCGGAGGTCCGATGCCTGTAGCTCCGTGGAAAAACTGATATTCAGGTAAAACCAGTTGAACTAGAAGCCGACCCCAAATAATATTGGGAATAAAGGCTAGGAAGAAAAGAAGACAAAGGATGGATAGATACATGGCATCTACGGAGAAGTGGGTATCATGACCTTAGACCTGGTCTTAGATCAAGCGAAGTGCCTGACGGTTCGCAACAAAGACGAATCTATAACATCCAATGTACCTATTTAAAAACATACTTTTTATAGTAAATAGCGAGAGATTGAGAGCACGTCCCGGTAACTCGCATAACGTCACGTGCCCCAAGAAGCCAAAACAAAATAAAACATAGTACTGGGGCCATGAAATCGTAAAACCTTTTTATGGTTGTTCTATTTAGAGTTGTTTAGACCTCAGATCTTAAGAAGTATGAAAAAATGAATAAAGGACAACCCATTTCCTTTCCATTTAGGCAGTAGATACGTGTCTAGAAAACAAGAGTTTCAGAGAAATCGCTGTTCAGGAGCATAACCCTAGTATTGTATCTAGAGGTAGAAACATATAAAACAGTTCTAATTCTAACATTTGAAAATGATAAAAGTTTAAAATTATATATACTTACATTTATTATACCATTTCATTCTTTTTATACAGACGTCATTTCATTTTATAGGCCAAAGACTTATAACAAAAATCTCCTAAACTAATTCACTCTCTATAGAACAAGAAGTGTGAAGGACTAGTCTAGTGATTACAAATAACCACATATATTTTTACTACTTATAGCTTATTTTATAAAGTTTAATTGCTGTTAAATAATCTAAGGCAAGTGAAATATACTGACTTAGTTTTCTTTATAAAATAAAGAAATCATCATTATAATTATATAGAATAAATGCTAAACAATACATAAATGTTATAAGAATCCAAAAATATGTAAGAAATGACAAATATTTCGACTTTTTAGTTTTATTAAACCAACTTTAATGCGGTTGCGGCCTACCTATTAGATTGCAAACTTAAAAATGAAATAACTTTTTCGTGCAAGTTTCTAAAAATCGGAAAGTTTATTATGTTTTTGCCTGTGATCAAAATTTTATACATATATGAATACCTACTAATTTTTTCGACTCCGACTCCGACCGCGTGTATGTCGGTTATGGCGGTAAAAAGTGTGTACCAAAATTCATCAAAATCGGTTAAGCGGTTTAGGCGTGAAAACGTAACAGACAGATAGAGTTACTTTCGCATTCATAATATTAGTAGGGATTAGTAGGGATCATGATGAGATACGCAAAACGGTACAAAAGTCCAATACATTCCTGCCATTGACCTTTGATTGCCAGACGGTCTATTTAATAAACTATTGTATTTCCAAAAGAGTGGAGTAAAATATATTATCAAAATCCTTAATACAGGTGACGGGTTATCCAGTCGGGTGCACACTGATTGTAATCTTATAATGACAGCAATTGAGCTGTAATTACTCTGCCACACTTTACCGACACGGTTTACATACTTTACATAAACACTGTTTGTTTTTAAATTATTTGTTTTTCGTGGATAAGTGTTCTAAGTACAGACTTTTGAATTTTTATTATATGTGAAATGGGTTCAGGTTTCGATGGCACCGATAAGTTGTTTTTTTTTTATTTGAATAATGGTATTATGGTGATATCTTGCTACTAGGTAGGTACTACTAATCCTACTAATATTATAAACACGAAAGTTTGTGAGTATGTGTGTATGTTTGTTGCTCTTTCACACAAAAACTACAAAAAGGATTCGGATGAAACTTTACAGTAATATATCTTATATATCAGAAAATTACAAAGGCTACTTTTTACTGCAATGATCGAGATATATTTTATATATAGATTACGAAAATACATAAATAAAAATACATAAATTTAAGGTTGCCTGGAAGAAATTGCTTTTTAGCGATAAAGCCGCCAATTGTACATGGTCACTATAATGATGTATTCTTGGTAAACTGTATTAACTGGTGTACAATAAAGTTTACTCTAATCTAATCTAATCTAAATCGTAGATGTCAAAATGTATAACTGTTAATCTCCTGTTAAAACTTCACAGATTGCTAGGCATAACACACAATTGCATAACAACCATAATTATAGTTTCCTGAAATTATGCGGGTAACACCGGGGGGCGCAGCTAGTTTTATGTATATGTGAATATTTGGATGGAAAGCGAAAAACGATGATGAAATTACTAAAATAAACTAGGCTTCATGGAATAGGAAAACATTGTTTTTATTGTAGGTACAATTAATGCAAGAAAAGCTGCCAGAAAAAAATATTGTTTACTTATAACAAGCATTACATGAATATTAATGTATTGCAAAAATCCTTTCAAAACAAGAGAATATTATTAACTTAGGAACAAAAATGTGTAAATTAATAAAAAAAAGCGCAAAAAACAAATAATCGAATAAAATAAAAAAAAATACTCACTCATTTAAAAATAAATTTTAGAACAAATCCAAACTTCTAAAATTCAACATTCGAACACACACTTGAAATTGCAAAAACAGTATCAAAACACGTCATCGCGTCACCGCGAGCGATAGCGCAATGTTTCTACGTGCACTCAACAATCCGCATCCAGAGTAGCATCTAAATTAGTTAAACTAGCCATTCAAAAACAAACCTACAGTCCAAAGCCTTAGGTTTTATTATTCCATCAAATAAATTTAAAGGTAAAAGTAAAAATTACTATTGTTGTAGTTTGGCTCACATTTAAGGGCCAAATATTGAGACATCATAAAGTTGATTCCAATGTTTAGAAAACATTTCTGTATGTCAACTGAATAAAATTTATAATTGGACGATTATTAGTGGCTTTCTCAGAAGCTGTCTATGGGAAATTCGCCCTAGGGTAACTTGCATTAACTCTTTGGTTAACTAAAAATTAAACTGTTACAAATTTGATTTGTTGTATGCTTAAATTAGATGCAAAAAAATAGTTTTAAAAAAACTAAACAAACAGTCTTAAACTAAAACAGTTTTAAACTAAAAAGTAGCGTGGGGCGACTTTATAGAAATATTTTCAGAAAGCACCCCACGCTTTGTTACATTAAAATTATTTTCTACTTTTTAGTTTAAAACTGTTTTAGTTTAAGACTGTTTGTTTAGTTTTTTTCCCGGTATTTCAGGTTCCCTCCAGAATCGACGTCGTGCTAGCCTTTATACTTTGGGAAGTCTGGGCTTTCCCGTGTTTCTCTATCTATTGCCTTATACGCAAAGTGGTAGTGGTACGCGACAGATGTGCATGAGGTGTCGGAATGAGAAATCAGAACAATGTTTGTATGATCTGAAAATATTTTATTCGGAGTTATAGTGTTTTCTTGTGTATGTATTTACAAAAAAAAGTATATATTAGTATTCTATCGGTAAATCAATCTATCATATCAAGCTCTGCTTAGTTTGAAGCTACATGGAGTTGTGTGAGATGTCCGACATATTTATTTATTTTTTGGCCCAGTCATTGCATCTTGCAGCATGGTCACAATATCAAAACCTTAGCCAAAACTCCCTTAGCCAAGTCTCAAACGTTGTTCGTTCTGCATTCGCTGATGCGTCTGTTCTCTTCTTTGATAGGCCAATAAAAAAACAGCATAGAGAAATAGAATAGAAAACGAGAAACATTTGCAACTTGGCAAGAGGGCAAACTACATCAGAATATATTTCTATAGTCCAAGAGTTGTTTTTTGTAAAACAAAAAGAAAGAAAATTGAACAGACACTTCTCATTAGAATGACCTCGGTGCGTATGTACCTATATCTTCTTCCTAGCCTTATTCCCAATATTATTTGGGGTCGGCTACAAGTTCAACCGGTTTTACCTGAATATCAGTGTTCATCGGAGCGACTGGCATCGGACCTCCGCAACCCTAAGGGAGAACTGAAATTCGAAGGTTGAACTAGTTGTCAGTAAATTTGAGGGCACTGACTTCCCAATTACGATTGTCATAGATGTTCATGACAACCGGGACCGACGGCTTTACGTGTTCTCCGAGACACAGGCGTGAATCACCGCAAGAAAAACTCAAAAAACTCTTTGGCCCTACCCGGGATTTGATCCCTCTTTAAGACCTCTTGATTAGCAGTCGCATACGCTATCTACTGGACCAACGAGATAATAAGTATATATGAATACTAGTTGACCCAGCGAACTTCGTACCGCCCAACTTTAAAATTCCAGAACTTGATCGCAGCGCCACCTACCGGGTCCAATTGCGAATCTAAACCATTCCCAGATCCCCTTGAATACACACAAAAAATTACATCAAAATCGGTCCAGTCGTTTGAGAGAAGTTCAGTGACATACACACTCACACAAGAATTATATATATAAAGATGTACAAACTAGCTGACCCGGCAGACTTCGTATCGCCTCAATCGATAAATAGAAGACTTAAACTTTTTATAAAATAAACTTAAAACATTAATTTGTGACAAAACTTATGATTTATCAATCTACGTAGTTAACAATTCTCATATTTATTCACTTTTCAAACCTTCTTTGGAGTTCCAAATATAATTCTAGACTAAAATTGGCCAAATCGGTACAGCCGTTCTCGAGTTTTTGCGAGACTAACGAACAGCAATTTTGTTTTGTTTTTGTTTTTAAAAAGACAACTCCCGCATTAGGAATATAAATTCCTGTGTCGCGGGGGATTTTACAAACATACATGAAACGGACACAAAGAACACCCAGACTCAGAACAACAAATTGTGAATCACACAAAGTGTTATCCTACGTGGGATTTGAACCCACGACACTTGGCGCAGCAGAAAGCGGCGTGGAGACCGCTTAAGCCACTAGGCCAACCGTGCAGTCCGTGCAATTCATTTTTATATATAGAGAGAGAGATAGTATGTAGGTATGTTAGGTATATATTTTCCTTCACCCAAATCAAACAGAGTAAAGAATCTGATTTCTAAATAAATAAGTATGACAGTTGCGTCCCCATTGTGTTTCATGGTCTAACTTTCTCACGCGGACTCACTCACTTGGAATAATTATTTTGGTGACATTTGCCGTCAGATAGGTAATGTACCCAGCCGTGTATTTAGCTTTAACGAGGTATAGATTGTCAAACATTCGTTTTTTTGTGTGTTTAGAAATCAGCACAATTTAAAATTAGTGTACTTTTAAATAATGTACCTATCTTTGTGTCATTATTTATAGTCGTGGAATTTAAATCATTATTCTTTCGATTCGATTGTGCTGAAGCTAAAAGAAATAAATATTTCCGACATCTTATACACAACATCATCTAGTCCCAAACTAAGCAGAGCTTGTACTATGGATACTAAACAACTGATATAAATACATAAATTTACTTTTTTTTGGAGCTAGATGCGAGAAGTATAAAATCGATCAGAGTGGTGTGCAGTGGGAGAAGCCTATGTCCAGCAGTGGACTGCGATTTATCATGAGGATACTTTGATTTATGAGGATGTATATAGGGTACCTCCTTACGGCGATAACCACCACGAGCCATGCCTATCGCCTCTTGGCCTAGTAGCTTAAGCGGTTGCCAAGCCGCGGTTGCTACTGCGCCAAGTGTCGTAGATTCAAATCCCACGTGAGATAACAATTTGTGTGATTCACAAATTGTTGTTCTGAGTTTTTTGTGTCCGTTTCATGTATGTTTGTAAAGTCCGATGCAACACAGCAATTTATGTTCCTAAAAAAACAATAGTGTGGGTCACCGTGTTGCATTGTCCAGATTGGTAATGAGGACGGTGGCCACCACTCAGCTTTCCATCATTATGAGCAGAGTCTCTTTGGCAGATATATATATATATATATATATATAAAAAACCTCTCTCACTGTGTAGACAGGACAACTTTCTGTTTTCATCGCTTACTCAATAGCCACAAATAGCCATTGATAGTTAATTGCAGATAGTTAATGAATATCACGTATTGAATAAAATCGTGTTTGAGATACTTATGCTAAGTTAGTTATTGCACATGTCGGAATTACTTATTCAATGCCTTTCTCTATGGCTCAGCCATAAATTGCCTGTTACTCTCACTTAGGATGGTAATGATCGGTAATGTTCCGGTTATTAGTATAATTAAATTAACTTCATTACTTAATTAACATCGCGTAAAGATGTAACATAATATGCATGAACGTAATGGCTTTTAAAATCGGCCAAGTGCGTGTCAGGTCACGTATAGAATATGGTTCCGTAGGCACCCATAATGGCAATTTTAAATCGTGTGCGATAGATAATTATTATTATATCATTACCTAAGCATCAGCTACTCTGCATCTGCATTCTGCCAGTGAAAGTCCCCGCAAAATCGGTCCAGCCGTTATAGAGATTAGCCGAAATAAACAGACAGACAGACAATTTTTAAAAAAAATGGAAAAAAAAATTGTGTGGTGTTAAGCATACGTGTAAATTTAGTAAAAAGCTGTTAATTTGATATTACACAAACTTTTTTTATTTGTGTTGATATCTTACGTAAACTTTACAAATAAGCGCATTTTTTAAGTTAGGCCTTTTTAACTCCTGAACTAACAAAGGTATCTAAGCCGCTACAGATTCCTGGAAAGTTCATTACGTGGACCACTATCATGACTATTTTCAGATGTAATGTCTGGAGATTTTCTTCAGATTATTGGGGCTGGTTTCGGTGACAGTGAGATCACCACATTGCATAATATCTATACAATGAAGTAAAATTCATATATCTGTTTTTAATTCCAAATTAATAGTTTTTCACTAAATGCATTATAAATGTAAATATAAATTACGAGTACTTACAGAAAAGAATCATCATCATCATCAACAGCCTTCAACAGTCTACTGCTGGACATAGGCCTCTCCTTAGAAAGGAGGTTTTGGCCTACTATACCACGCTGGCCAGACGGGTTGGTATAGGGTTGGTTTCAAGTGGGCCTGCCCCTCACGGAGACCCTCCAGCCCAGCTTCCTGCAGGAAGTGGTCGAGGGCCTATTCCCACAGCGGGCGGAGCACACGCCCCCGTCGATGGCCGTCATGGCCGGAGGCGACGACGAAGGCGAGGCTGATGTGCCGCCCATCAGGGAATCAGAGGTAGGGGCGGCTGTTCTAAGGATTCGATCCAAGAACACCGCCCCCGGGCCAGACGGGGTACCTGCCCGAGTGCTGGCCCGAGCCCTCGATCATATGTCGGACCGCCTCAGGGGAGTGTTAGACGCTAGTCTGGCGTCCGGACGCTTCCCTGAGTGTTGGAAAAGCGGGAAGCTGGTTCTGCTCCAGAAGCCAGGTCGGTCTGCCGACTCGGTCGCGGCCTATAGGCCCATCGTGTTGCTGGACGAGGCGGGTAAGCTGTTCGAGAGGGTGCTCCACGCCCGCATCGTCCGGCACCTGCGCGAGGTGGGCCCCGATCTGTCGGACGCCCAATTTGGATTCCGGGAGGGGCGTTCGACGGTCGACGCAATTCTGCGTCTGAAGGCCGCGACCGAACAGGCGGTGGGCTGCGGCGACGTGCTGTTGGCGGTGTCGTTGGACATCGCCAACGCATTCAATAGTCTGCCATTCAGCTGCATCAGGGCCGCACTCCAGTACCACGGAGTGCCGCAATACCTGGGGCGGCTAGTGGCAGACTATCTGACGGAGCGTACTGTCATGTACGAGGACCGAGAAGGAGTCTTGAGACGTCGGGCCATGTCGTGCGGTGTTCCACAGGGGTCTGTCCTCGGACCACTCCTGTGGAACATGGGATACGACTGGGTCCTGCGAGGGCGTCTCCCCCCCGGGGTTGGTGTAATTTGCTACGCCGACGACACTTTGGTGACAGCCCGGGGGGCGACCTTCGAAGAGGCGGCACGCCTGGCCACCACAGGAGTCTCCCTGGTGGTCGGGCGCATTGAGGCGCTGGGTTTGCGGGTGGCCCTAGAAAAGACGGAAGCCCTACTTTTCCATGGGCCCCGTCGTGGTCCACCCGCCGGCGCCTCCATCGAGGTCAACTCGGTCCTCGTACCGGTCCGGGCCCACTTAAAGTATCTGGGTCTGGTCCTAGACGGTAGGTGGCTCTTCGACGAGCACTTCCAACAGCTTGCTCCGAAGCTGATCGGCACTGCCTCCTTCCTTGGGCGTCTTTTGCCCAATCTGGGAGGAGCCAGTGTCGCCACGAGGCAGCTGTACACGGGGGTTGTCCGGTCTATGGCACTCTATGGTGCACCGGTGTGGGCGGCGGCTCTGACCGAGCAGAATAGGGCGCGCCTCAGGCGGCCGCAGAGAACTCTGGCGGTCAGAGCCATACGGGGTTACCGCACCGTATCGACGGAGGCGGCGTGCGCCCTGGCCGGAACACCCCCGTGGGATTTGGAGGCGGAAGTGCTCGCCGACGTTTATCGGCGAGTGGCTAACTACCGGGCGGAGAGTGGTGGAGTTGGACCTCCGCCCGAGGACGTGCGCGAGTGGCGCGAAGCCGCTCACCGAGCCACGATGGATCGCTGGTTGGTCCGGCTGGAGACTCCACGTGCTGGCTTCGCCACCGTAGAGGCGCTTCAGCCGGTCATCGGCGAATGGGCAGTGCGGCAGCACGGGACCCTTACCTTCCGACTGACGCAGGTTCTTTCCGGGCATGGTTGCTTCGGAAAGTACCTGCACTCGGTCGCCAGGAGGGAATTGAGTCCCGCCTGCCACCACTGCGACTGCAGTGAGGATTCGGCTCATCACACGCTGGCGGTCTGCCCCGCATGGGAGACGCAGCGCCGGGTCCTCACTGCAGTCATCGGAGGGGATCTCTCGCTGCCGGCCGTCGTTCGTTCCATGGTCGGCAGCGAGAGCTCATTTACCGCGGTCGCAACCTTCTGCGAGGACGTAATCACGCAGAAGGAGGCGACGGAGAAGGCCCGGGAGGACGACATCCAATCGGACCAGATTCGCCGCCGGCGACTCGGGCGGCGGAGGCGCGAACATCTGCGCCTCATGCCGCCTTGAGTGTGGCCGCGGGTGGACGGGACGGGTTTTCCCTCCACCCGCATTATGTGGCCAGCCGCGAGGGGGCGGCGTCGGTGTGTGCCGGACGCCGCCTAAGAGAGGGTCGTCAAACAGAGACGGTGCCCGCATCAGGAGCGGGCAGGCGCTGGAGAAGTTCAGAAGGAGATCCCACCCTGGACTTCTCCTACTCCTAAACGGAGAAGCGCGGAGAGGGCACACTGTGTGTTTTTTAGTCGGTTCAAGTCCGACACACCACCCCGCTGTAACCCCCGGTGGGGTGACGGTCCATGATGATTTTTCACACACTAAAAAAAAAAAAAAAAAAAAAAAAGGGTTGGTTTCAAGTTTTCCTTCTCTTTACATCGATGTTGTCTTGAGTAGTTTATCCCTTAGTCGAATTTTACTGCACCCTCGGGATGAATAGGGGTGGTGACACTGTGTTTCTTAATCCACACAGAAAAGAATACATTTTAAAAAATTAACAAATTTTTTTCTGCTATACTCTGGAACGGCTGGACTAATATTGATGGGCTTTTGTTCCAGCAGATAGTTGAGTTATTAGAAGTAACTTAGGCTAATTATATTGTAGACTAGTTTTTCCCCGCAGTTCTTCTTGCAAACTGCGGATACAAAATACACTGCCTGTTTTAGATTTATCCTTACATGACATAAATTCCACTGCCTCGATGGTGTAGTGGTTAGCGTATGCGACTGCTGATCAAGAGATCTCGGGTTCGATTCCCGGGTCGGACTAAATGTTTCTGTGATCCCCAAATATTTGTTTCGGAGTTTCTGTGTTTTCTATGTACAATATGTACGTACGAGTATTTACAAAACATATGTTTATTTATTGATATCAGTTGTCTAGTACCCAGTAGCTTTATGTGATAAATGTCCGATATAAATATTTAATTTTTGCAACTTTAACGAGGTAAAATACAACTAAATTAAGATTTTTTCAATTGCACACAGGATTTTTGAGATTTTTATTACAACCACAATCATGGTGACCCCGTCTAAGGTTGGTATAATTTCCAAGGCGACATCGCGACTTGAATATCAATGATTGACTTTCCTGCATGTACGTGATATATTTACTTTCTCAGTAATAATGTGTGCGACTGCCGCGATGACGTCAACACGAGGAATTGTCAAGAAATTAATGTAGGTACCTTACATCTATCATCATCATCAGCCCATCGCATTCCACTACTGTAAATACATAGGCACACCAAATCATATTGCACACCGCTGATCAATTTTCGCAATCACCCACCATCTTGCGCGTCACTCCTCCTGGGCTGTGGGCGTCCTACACTACGTTTGCTGTGTCGCGTTCTCCACTCCAGAACTCTTCTACCCCAACGTTCATCAGTTCTAAAATATCTGTTTCTATTTGTGTATTAGTTGTTGAACCTTTACAACAACTGCAGGTATAATCCAGTGTCACTTATTGCCCGTTTTGACCAATTTTTAACAACAAATATACTTATTTAAACCGCCTACTTACTAGGTACTCCCAACGTAGGTAACCCCTAAATTTTAAGAGACATCTTAGGACGTTAAGGTATATGTCATGCACCCTGTATATTGTGCTTGAAAATAATAAAAATAAAACATAGATAATACTCAAACTATGAGACAAATATTTGCAAATCATACAAACATTTAGTCCGACCCGAAAATCGAACCTGGGTCGGACTAAAATCTATCATCATCATCATTATCAGCCTATCGTAGTCCACTTCAGGCCTGTCCCATTGCACACCACTCTGATCGATTTTGGGCTTCTCACATCCAGCTAAAAAATATATAACAACTTTGTAATATAAAATCTTTGTTTCATTTAAAAATAATATCTATTTAAAAGTTGTATGTTGGATTTTAAGCGACATCTATGAAATATAACACAAACTTTGTACTTCAAAACTGTTACGACAAACTGCAATGTAATTTAGTTCTCATACCGGTCGGTAGATGACAATGTTTTCAAATAAAATAGGAAACGTTTTTAGTTTTCACTAGTTTTGGAGCAAACAATTCGTATTGAGAAAAATAAACTAACAAGCATACCAACAAAAATTTTATGAAATACCAAATTGACCGTTTTTTTAATAAATGCTTGTGAACGTATCCCAACCCGTCTGGTCATCGTGGCATAGTAGGCCAAAACCTTCTTCTTAAAGTACGCACGACGTAGGCCTCACGTCCAGCAGTGGACTGTTATAGACTGTTGATGATGAAAGGATATACGTTACACCAAAATGTATTTTTTTAAATTTTTGTTTGTCTGTTTGTTTATTTCGGGTAATCTCTGAAATGGATGGATGGATTTTGACGGCACTTTCACCAGCAGAAAACTGATGACCTAAGGATTAACAAGCTTATTTTTCAAACTAACTACGCTCCTGGGCGTTAATCGCGATTTATACGGCTAACGCGGCGGTACTGTGTTAGTATTAAATAAGGTAATTTCTAACAAAATATTATCTAATGAGTGGTAATTGGTAATGTGTCCAACATAAGTTGAACTTTCATTTACCGAATTACTTACTATAATTTCATAAGGTTTTTCCTCTTGAAAGCTCTTGGGAGAATGGTTCTCCTGTAATGTCGGTAGGTCGCCACTGCCTGTTTATGGCCGGGCCTTTGCACATTGAGTTTAATTATAAAACTTTAGGGAGAATAATTAAATTATTAGCAACATAATAATATTTTTTTATTTGCTAATGAACTCGAAACATTTTAGCGTTAGTCTTATGGTAATTGTAAGTTATGGTAAAACTTTTTTTACACATAATGTTCACTGACTGAATTCGTTGCCATGAATCCTTGTTGGTCTAGTGGTTAGCACATGTGACTGTTGATAAAGAGGTCTCGGGTTCGAATCCCGGGTCGAGCCTAAAGTGCTAACTAACAAGGCGAACTTTGGATTTAAGGCCCCGTGGCACGACCACATAAGCCCCTGAGCCTGATCTATCTTCGGCTGTATCGGATAGTCGTCTCATAGGATTGTGAGAGTGAGATAACAGAGACACTTTGTGCACTATAAGTCATTTCTAATTGTTTGGTCTCCGTCAACACTAACCGCCGTAGCCGAAATCGGATAGTCAAACATCATATTCATGCTAGCTAACCTGCAAAAGCAGGGCAAGAAAAATTATTTTCTATTGGTAAAGTGTTGTTTAAGATATAATGAGTACTAGTATTCGCCAAGCGGTTGAAATTCGACCATAATTAATTTGAATTATATGTGCCAACATCAATAAAGTTCTGTTGACAAAGAATATAACTTCTGTAATCACGGATTTCGCTAAGTCTACGCTACAATGTTAATTTAACATAAGAATATTTTTGCGTGTGTGTGTGGTGTGTGACGTTTTATTTATTGATTTAATACTTGTTGCATTCCTCCACATAAATTATAAGTGTGAGAAATTTCGTACTCCTCCGTCCTCGCAATTTTCTTAAAAACCCCTTTTTCAAAGTTTTTGCTTCACGTAAGCCAAAAGGATGTTTTGCACACTCAAGCACTATGGTGGTTGTTGCGTACTATGATGCAAGGGTCTCGATTGGAACTGGGGATTGTGGGACTGAGAAAGTGAAGGATAAAAAAAACATTGACAAATGTTCTCTATAAATATACATACAAGTACATAATTATTCATGTACCTGAACTTTGCTTGATTTATTAAGATGTACCTATTAATAAATAAAGCAAAGTAAGGTTAGATAATACCATTCCATTTCAACTCCAGAGTGGCCGGACCAATTTTGATGATCTGTGATTTGTTGGATTTTTCTCAGCGCTAAGTAGAAGATAAATATTTTAGAAACTAAATAGAAAAAAGAAAATCAATAAGTGAAGATGTGCCTAAAACGCCGGGAAGCGAATTGCTGGTTAAATAAACAAAAAATAATTTACTTTCAGAGTAATTTATGCACTTGATATTTTTAAAACATATCTAGTCTTTATCCCATACGTGATGAGAAACTTTAGTAATTTAGCGAATTATGTCTATAACAGAATTTCATTCAATACGAATGGACAGCTCTGATTAACGAACGAATGAACGAATATATTTGGAATGGACAATCGTGACGTAAACTGATATTTAGGTTATTTTTAGGTTAGGTGTTGAAATTATTAATAACTATCAGTATTCTTTATTTATTCTAAAATTAGAAGTGGAAAGACCATACAGGATGTATTCTAATACACTTCCTAGCCTTTATTTATGCCAATATTGTTTGTGGTCGGCTATGAGTATTTAATTCCAAACAAAAAAAAATATTTTCTAAATGGGTTAGTCACATTCTGGTTCTGAGGCCAAAAATACACATTTTATTTAGTAAATGTTATGTAATTTCATTTCATCAATTTCTTAGAGGTAAAATCCGCCAAGTGCGTTTAGGCCACGCATATAATAGGGCTCCGTAGCTACCTATCCTGGCACGTGGATTTAAAATAGTGTTTGCATGAAGTTTTAACTCTTTAACTCCTGAACTCAACATGTGGAAAATATAGTTTTTTTTTTATCATACCATAGACCAATATCCCCTCGAATTGTTACAGCTTTTTCGAGTCAGCCGTTTAGCTTTTAGAGGGGGGGGGGGGGGGAGTTTAACAAAAAAAATCGATTGTCTGTAAAGTCGGTTTACTGACTTTATAGTAAATAACTCGCATACGAATATCAAAATAAAAAGTGATCTTAGCAACCTCTCAATGTTTTGAATTTTTTTTACTAATGATACCCCACAGGATGAAGCATCCCCACAGTACGTGTAGGGGAGGTAACCTAAATAAAAGTACTTTTCGTAATTTATTTTAGCACTTTGTCGACGTGATGTAAACGCATATTCATACATAGTTTAATCTTTCTAGCACTAACCATTTCGACGGTAAGGCGAGGACGCGGACCAGAACTACGGAACTCTAAAAATAAACAAGAAAGTAATAAAACAGCATACATACATAATAGTCATAGTCTAATCTAAGGTGTATAGTCTCATTTAGTATCTAATAATATTATTGAGATTATGTCACTGTAAAAATTCGATTCAGCCAGATCGTTCCCGTCACGTTACATTTAAATAAACCTCTACTCGATGTGAAGCTATCGATGCCAATCATGGAATAATTCGACTTGTAATACGAGAGACAAGTGTAATTGAATTGAAAACTGAATGATGATTCAACCTATATCATGGAAATTAATAACGGAATTTTGTGCACTGAAGAGGTGGTGAAGTGCAGTTGGATATTGATTGAATTAATACTTATACTTTGTCCATTCGTTTATTGTCTTTTTGACAGGTCACGCCTATAAATTACCGGTATTTTTTTTTGTAATAATGTACTATAGCAATGTCGTACTTTATAGACGGTTAGGGAAGTGGCTTGTGCATAGCAAAAAACAAAAACTATAAAACAGTTCTTGAAATAATCGATTAAACGATTAAAATAATCTATCATATTATTATGATCAAAATAATTTGACTTCATGTAAATATTGTTTCTGTAAATTTAATAAAATAAAAAGGAAATTAAAATAGTATGACTTCAAGATTGATTATTTGCAAGGAATTAAGTGGAAATTTTGTAATTTAAGTTCATACTTATAATAAAGAACAATTACTCTATGCATTAATTAATTTATTTTTGGACCACTGACTCAAAATGTACTTATAATGTGTTATATCGATTGATTTTGATTTCAAATCGAATCGGTGACGTGTGAGGGCGTCACTAATTTCTAAATTTGTTGAACTGTTAAAAAGATATTATAGGAATGGACAGAGTATAGTTCGTCCGATTTGAGTGTCTAGGTGGCGCATTTATCAATATGCGCTGCTTTGCTCGAGGTCTCGGTTTCGATTTAAGATTAGGACCAAATGTTTGTGTGATCTACAAATATTTGTTTCGGAGTTTGATTGTTTAATTACAATGTATGTGTTTATTTACAAAAAAAAGTATGTTTATGTATTTATATCAGTTGTCTAGTACACATATAACATGAAAACACAAATCATAATACACATGAAACATAATAAAAACAAAACAAGCTCTGCTTAGTTTGGGACTAGATGTCGCTGTGTTAAGCTACTATAACCATAATATCTAATATTCTCGTGTCGCGATGTTTGTAGTCTCATGAAATTTTGTGTACATATTGGGTAGGTCTGAGAATCGGACAACATCTATTTTTCATACCCCTAGGATGCGAGCAGAGCCGCGGGCATTAGCTAGTCAATATATAAAACCATGGCTCTCCTACTCTCCAAGGCTATCTTTTTTCATTCATATTTCATATTTGGCATTCATTATTATGTAGATAAAGGTTCTTATCCTTATCAGCTTCGCTATAATAACTCACAACAATAAAACAGTCATAGTGTATACGAAGGATTTCTTGAATACTTACATTTGTTTTAAGAATTCCAACCAATTTCCAAGTGGCCTTAAGTAATTAGAAACAATCACCGAGGGTAAGCAACGATAACGCGGTCAGTACCTGGATGGGTGACCGTTTGTGGCATGATATGTTATGAGAGTTTCCGTGATTCGGAGGTCACGTTAAGTAGTCTATCCAGGTTGTTATCATACGATAACAGTCGTGAAGTTGGAGGTCACAACGTGTCTTGGCAGTCCCCAACCCACACTCGGCCTGCGTGGGGACGT
This sequence comes from Phragmatobia fuliginosa, assembly GCA_932526445.1. Classification (NCBI taxonomy): domain Eukaryota; kingdom Metazoa; phylum Arthropoda; class Insecta; order Lepidoptera; family Erebidae; genus Phragmatobia; species Phragmatobia fuliginosa. Next base: position 2,268,793 of record OW052069.1, on the reverse strand, counting down.
ATGGCCTTAATAACCCTCTCTTGAGAGAAGACCTGAGCCCAGCAGTGGGACGTTATGGGTTGTTAATGAAACAGGTTACTGCATTTTCTTATATAAGATGTGTTGAAATTTAATTGCACCCACTTAAAAGTTTGCTGATATGAATAAAAGTCGAATCTTCGTGCAGAATTTATCGCCTGTTCTACTCGGCTGCACTCGTAACTTTCTTACTAATCGACCCATTTCAACTAGACGTTATCAGGTAGACAACACTCCCTTTGTTTTTATGCTGAATATAAAACCTTGCATCAATGAGTGAATAAAATAAAAAATGTAATCTGCTTGAAATATGTTTTTTTTTTTTTTAAAAAAAGACAACTCCCGCATTAGGAATATGAATTCCTGTGTCGCGGGGGACTTTACAAACATACATGAAACGGACACAAAGAACACCCAGACTCAGAAGAACAATTTGTGAATCACACAAAGTGTTTTCCCACGTGGGATTCGAACCCACGACACTTGGCGCAGTAGAGCGCGGCGTGGCGACCGCTTAAACCACTAGGCCAACCGTGCAGTTCTAAAGTAAAACTATTTTTAGACTTTCGCGACTTTTACACATATTCATGGCCACGACGTTTCGAACGGATTATAGAGCTCGTGGTCACAGGTAGACTGATTAAGAGAAACTGTTTTATTACAAAAAAATTGGCCAAGTGCGTGTCAGGCCACGCACAGAAAGGGTTCCTCAGTTACCCATAATGGATTTAAATTCATGTCCAATAGATAATTGTTATGTTTACGTATTAATGCGTTATTTTTGTATGACATTTTCCAAGTGAGCGCATTTTACAAGTTAAGCCTCTATAACTCCTGAACTAATAAAGTCATCTAATCCGTTATAGTTTTCCTTCAAAGTTCATTATATGATCCATCATCACGAATTTTTCCAGATTTTTTGAGCCAGCCGTTTAGCTTTTAGAGGGGGGGAACGCCCTGTTTTTACAAAAAAAGTGCCCTTTAAAGTGGAATATCTCGCAAACAGATACCTAAATCAAAAAATCCTCTTAGAAACTCTGTATTGTTTCTAAAATACCTATCTAATGATACCCCACGCGATGGGGTAGCAGCGAGAAAAAAAGTATCATCCCCACTTAACGTGTAGGGGAGGTACCCCAAATAAAAATATTTTTCATAATTTTATTGTAGCACTTTGTCGACGTACTTACAACACATATTCACGCAAAGTTTCATCTTTCTAGCACTTACCGTTTGGACGGTAAGTCGAGGACGGACGGACGGACGGACAGACGGACATGACGAATCTATAAGGGTTCCGAGTCATAACTTCGGAACCCTAAAAAGAGGTTTTAAAAAACATAATAAGTTTTGAATAATTGTATTTATAGCATTACTATGAATCTATCTGGCTGGCTGGCTAACTGCTAAAGGCTGTCAAGGTAGTAACATTAAGCTTTATTTAAAAGGCGCTGTATCCCACGGTGTTACAAGCTGGTACTGTTTTTAATCGCGAGTAACGCTGCAGAGCAAATCTTGTGTAATTTTTTTTTGCCTAAAAATTTCCTTGTGAAATTTCCTTCAAAATCGGTATAGCCGTTCCAGAGTTTAGCCGGAACAAACAGACAGACAGACAAAAACAATAAAATTAAAATTGCCTTTATCTCTCTTTTTTTTTTAATTAATCAAAATAGTAAGCCGTGTATTCTGGCAATGATAAACATCTATCTAGACTGGAAAGATGTTGCGTGAAGTCGTCGCCATTAATGTGTATGAATATTGAATATTGAGTATTAGCTCCCCCTAGCCGAGTTGCAATAATAAAGATAAATCTCTATTCTCTTGTTTAGATTGCTAATATTTTCTCTTAATCACGAGACTCAGTTACATTAGCCAATAAAGTGCAGGTCATCGCATGCAACACCAATGGTCTTGATAAATTGCATTGGAAATTTACTTTTCCAAACTTATAGAATTTCACCAACTCTTCTTACTAAATGGAAAATGCTACCATACTGTTGGAAACTGTACTTTTCTCTAGAATATATGTATTTTCTCGCTCTGATATTTTACAGTTCAAAGTTTTATATAAAAGTTTACCTTTATTTGTCTTCATCCCAAAGCTTTTACACTTACTCGGGACTTATGTAAGTAATTGGTAAAGTCTCTGAGGAAAAAGTCAGCTTTGTAGCTTAAAATGAACTTATTTTTGCCTCCGAATATCTGAGCGGTATTCTTCACCCACATCACAAATATCCGTCACACATCACACTTCAAAAGTAACTCCAAATATACATTCATTATCATACAAAAAATCTCATCCTTCCTTAATTCCGAAGCAAACCATAATATTACAGGGAATTGTACTCAGATTTTTTTTCATAAACACAAATTGATTCCGTAATACAACTCTGCATTACTTCCCAAACAAATTTGAACTTTAGCTCTGTGAATTTTAAGTTGTAATTTGACGGATTGAAGTGTCATTATAGACACATGGATGAGCACGACTGATTTATGACGAACGCAATTCCAAATTCGACTGTGTGACATCTGTCATAAGGTTGATAATGTTTGCCGGGATGTCTGTAAAGGAAATGCTCCCGGGTCCCGAACAACTTCTCTGTATTCACTCTCGAATAATCGATAACTGACGTCTGGCCTCCCCCCGCACAGGTGCTCACCCTTCTCTCATCTTTAGTTAAGGTTGAGTTCCATTAACGTAGATTTTCTGTACTTATTGCCTAACTCGTTGAATAAATGCACTCTCTTTGCACTCGTATTTTTTTTTTGATTCAAATTTTTTTTTATTTGGCTCAAGGTAATTTAATTTTCGTTTCAAATATTTTATTACGAAATTCGTTATGAAAATATAAATATTGAGTTATGGAATTCGATTCGATAACTCAATATACAGGTGTTCATCATAATACATGCATACACAAACAAATATACAGTTAGAAATTGTCCACAAATATGAAAAATGATCATGTTGTGCAGAATAGATTTACTTTTCACTGCCGACATAATTGTGATTGAAATGAAAAATTAATGTAATAAAAACAAAATTAGGTACTATTGTATCTACAATTTTATTTTTTATCAGCACTGTATAAGAACTTTTATAATAAATTAAGATACAGTTTTATTGACGGTTAACTCGCCTTACTTATTTGACAATATTGAAGGTTTTTTCGTTTTAATAATTTTATGGCATGAACAACGGCTGCAGTACAGTATTAAAGGAACGCCCCTCTAAGGGCCACAGCACACTAGCTACTTTTAGCATAGACGATCGGCGATTTTGCGACTGCATCGATGCATTCGATGCTGCATTGCGTTTTAGCGACTTTCTGCGTTCGAACACGGTATCGGAAACGCGCGTTTTAGCGACTGCTCTGATGCCTAGATCGCATCGGCTGTAGTGTTGTCTATAATTTTCCGACGCCAAATAGATGCTACCGGCATCCGAATGTGTGCGGAGAGTGGCGTTCAGCTGCTGTGTAGCGCTTCTGAAAAGCGACTAGTCGCCGATCGTCGATGCTTAAAGTAGCTAGTGTGCTGTGGCCCTAAGCTAGACATACACACATCAAAAGTGTCTAGGGATCAAGCATTTTTATGCGGATTTCTTGAGATTGAGATGTGGCTTTGTAATAAATTTATGATTTTATAAATTTATATGGATCCTTTTTGGTGCATTTCATAATTTGAATCAGGAACTGTCAATCAAATTCGAGTAAAAGATGAAAATCAGCTGCCAATATTTTCCCTATAAAAACATACAACGCATTGAAGAAATTATTAGTGCTACTGTTTCCCTACTACTGATTAAAACCAACGTTATTATGGAGCGGCGACGTCATTTAAGCAGGGAAGAAATGCTCAGAGCCGTGGGAATGATAGAAGCTGGTTCCCGGCAACGTACTGTGGCTTTAGCTCTGAATACAAGTCAGAGTGTTATCAGTCGACTTTGGACACGTTACCGAAGCACTGGTACCGTGGCTGAGCGCCATGGAGGACGGTATCGCTGCACCACACGGAGACAAGACCGATACATTCAAATCTTAACTCGAAGAGCTCCAACAATAACCGCCATGATGTTAGCCGTGAGGCTTCATCACTCTTCAGGGAACTTAATTAGCGACCAAACAGTCAGAAACCGCTTGCATGAAGTGAACCTTCATTCCCGAAGACCGCTACGGGTACCACCTATAGCAATGCACAATCGTAGGATTCGATATCAATGGGCTCTTGAACACAGAAATTGGGCAGAAGAACAATGGCGTTTCGTGTGCTTTTCTGATGAGTCTCGTTTTGGTATGAGACCGGATACAAGACGTATACGACACTGGAGAACCCCTGGACGCCAACAGCGATTAAAATCCTGCCAGGAAGTCCATCCTTATAGTGGTGGAACCATCATGGTATGGGCGGGTATTTGGATCGGCGGAAGAACTGAGTTGATTTGGATCAGAGGCAACCTCAACGCTCAAATTTATGCTGAGACGATTGTATCAGACGTCATCGTTCCTCTACAAGTGCAAATCGGTCCCTTATTTCAGTTAATGCATGATAATGCACGACCGCACACCGCAAGAGTTGTAAGACAGACTCTCGCCGCAGCTAACATCAATGTCCTGCCCTGGCCTGCTCAGTCGCCAGACTTGAACCCGATTGAGCATGCATGGGATATGCTACAGAGAAGAGCTCTGCCGAATATGGAGGGTATCCAGTCGCAAGAAGACCTTTTTTTGTTGTTGCAACGAACATGGGCGGCCATTCCACAGCGTGATTTGGATGAACTCATTTTGAGTATGCCAAACCGATGTTCTTGTGTTGTTAGTGTTCGCGGTAGAAACACGGATTATTAATTGTTTAAGTTACCTAATAAAATTTTAAAGAAAACTGTTATTTCAGTCTTTTTTTCGAACTTTAATGTTAGTGGTTCAAATGTCAAAAATCCCTTTATTAGGAAAATGGCAAATTTCTTTACTAATGCAAAGGTGACTTGGTTTATCGTTACTGTGACAAACGAAAACACTTTATTTGATGAATCCTTAAAGAAATTTTTAATTAATATCAATCAGGAGAAAAGTTATTGCAAAAATATATGTTGATCCCTAGACACTTTTGATGTGTGTAGACGATCGTCTAACAAGCTCTTGCATGAATGAGTTGCGCTGTTTCTGCGTGCTACGTGCAGTAATTGGGTATTGTGTCGCGCCTGCATTGTATAATATTGTTCGAAGTTAAACTTTGTCTAGCATTAATTATCGAATGGTTCAATTGTTTGTGCCAATGGTTTGTTATATATTATAATGATTTATGAAATTACTTTGAATTTAATTGCATGCGGAAAGCCTATATTCAATTGTTGTACTGTTTTAGACTTATTCAGTTACTTTTGACGTTCAATATTACCTTCTGTAGTCTACTGCTGAACATTGACTTCCCCATAGACGAGATGTTTTGACCTACTATACGACGTTTAATAGACAGATTATTTTTTAATTCCTGAGCCTATCAAAGTGACTCTACTCTGCCTGATGCTGAGCATGAGTAGAATCTAAGAGTAATAGTCAGCATAGTGAGTATGAATGCTCACACCAATGCACTACGGGGACATAAGTAAGATGCTTTTGAAACATTGGGCGTCGGGTCTCTCACTTCCAATGAAATACGAGGTCACGAATGCTGTCATTTTTAGGTAAGTCTTCTGTGAGAGGGTAGTACATCTCCGATCGAGATGGTCTGTTCATTATTCCAATCAGCACGTGTTGCCGTTTCTATTGGAGCGGTGTTACCTCAAAAGGATTTGTTTCAATTTTCCTTCTCTTTGGAGTGCTGTAGCTATTGTATCCCGTAGCTTTGCTTGCTTTCTGAGGCGGTTTTTACAACAGTCATGGAACGAGTAGGAGTGTTGATACTCCGTAATATTGATCTTACATAAGACGAACAGTTTTATGTTAAATTAACAGTAACTTATTGAATCAAATCGCATTTGAAACGCATTTTAGTAACGCAATGCAATAATACAGATTTAAATAACAAAAACAAACAAACAAAATTACATAAAACATTCGTACAAAAAGAACAATTTGCCACTCTAATAAAACCAGTAATAAACAAAAAATATTCCATAAACACGCTACATTACAATTAATGTGACGTCACAGACAGATGGCGTGACGCAGGTGATATAAAAATACTCGTAATAACAGGATAGAGGATGGTTGTAAAACTCCTTCATTGCAAATAGGCCGTAAAGAGAGCCGGATGCGATGTACGACCGGCGATTAGTCAGGCAACACGTGCGTTTGTGGATATCATCGTTGCGCTTCAGAAAGGCATTATGACAATTCACATTTCGAATTAAAAAAAAATAGTTCCATTTTTTTAATTATGTACATAAACCACTATTTTTTTTTATATATATTTAAAGGCTGCATCATCAATGGGCTATCACTGTCCAGTGCTGGATATAGGCCCTCTTCTTACAAACGAGGTTACAATATTTTTCTAACAAGTTGTCTGTCCTGTGGTTTATTTCCTTAGTCGGCCCTCACTTAACTAGCCTTTCACATTCTTACAGGCCACCTCACGTCTAAAATCCTTGAGTCACTTTTTACATGGCACCTGTGCGTCTAATGCAATTTTGAAAAAAAATCTGCTGAAATGGAGTACAAAAAAACATCCACAAGAACAGGAGGGGGTAATTACTTACTTACCTATTTATCAACTTCATGACAGTAAAGAATTATATAAAAAAAAAAGTAATACTATACAGCGACTTAATATAGTACACCATGCAAAGTTCATGTGCTGGCAAGTATCATTGACTGCCTTGTTGGTCCAATGGTTTGCGTATGCGACTGATGATCAAGAGGTCTCGGCTTCAATTCCCGGGTCGGACCAAATATTTGTATTCGAGTTTGGGTGTTTTCTATGTATAATATGTATGTATTTACAAAAAAAAGTAAGTTTATGTATTTATATCAGTTGTTTAGTACCCATAATACAAGCTCTGGTTAGTTTGGGACTTGATGACGTTGTAAGATGTCCGAAAATATTTATTTATTTATTGTTTACGAAATACAATATTCATATGAAGAATTTTAATGAAAAAATAAAAACTATCGTCTCTGCAAAATTCTTTCAAAACTACAGTAAGTCTATGACAGACTTCCCCCAGGCTCTAGGCTATATCCCCCGGCAGTACTCGAATAAGGAAGGGTAGTTTTACAGCTCACAAGGGATAACTTTACGTGTTAGGGGTGAAATATCAACCCCTTTATTTTGGAGTTGGTTGGGATCATAGCTACTGAAAGAGTCTAGTTTTAATACGAGTGTACCTTTTCCGTTCGAAAAGATCATAATACGTACATATGTAAAGTGGGTATTTGTATTGGGGGCGTTTTCGTTTAAGTTGATTTAGAAAAGTATTGATAATAATATCTTTGCAGTTTTTTGGCTTTCGTGACTTTCATACATAGATTTTGTTAAACATCGGGACTTGTTCAAGATAATATTATTTATAAGGTACCTACTACACTAAACGTGACCACGAGTGGTATAACCCGTTCAAAACGTCGGAATACATTAGGCATCGTAACCTTCTAAATAATTTAATGTTTAAAAAATGATATACTTGCTGCTTTGATTTTATTTTGAAATATTCATATTTTATCTTGTCTTTTAGTAACGTAAATTTTATTTAACAAAACCAATGTGTATATAAGCGAAGCCTTGGCAAAAATGATTTAATTTTACAGGTGATGTCCAAATATTATGTGATGTGCACAGATAAATTGTTTAAAATTATTTGTTCTATTTACGAGTCATGTCTTATGTATTGTTTATAAATGTTGGTAAATAAAATTAAAAAATAACTTGGGATTATGGGTAATATTGTTTTAAATTTATTTATTTATTTATTTATTTATTCAAAACATTTACAGTGTCTTTACAGATTTATGAATCCAATACGACATTGTAATTAAAATAGATACAATTAATTTATAATATAATATCATTTGATGTGATATATCTTTCTGCAGCTTCTCTGAAGTTCGGGAGGGTACAGTTATAGATATCGAATTCTTTTGAGATAAAATTAATAAGCCTAATGGCGCGTGATATAGGGGCATACTGAAGTAGATTTGTTCGCGCAACTGGAAGACTAAGCGTAGGGGGCTGGCGGCGCGCGCCCACATAGCCATCAGGAGCGCACAGCCGCAAGCGCTCTAATATATCGGGCTGGTGCAGGCTACCGCGCAGCACGCGCCACACATATGTGACCAGTGCCACATCGCGCCGCACGCTCAAGCGTACATACCCGACCATGCCAAGAACGAACAAGCTAGGGTACATAAGTGGGTACAGGGGGTACACCCCATATTCCTTATAATATAGGAATCGAGTAAATTTGTTCTGCAATTTTTCTACCATAAGGCTATATTTAATCTCGTGAGGATTCCAAACAATTGCTGTCGCTTCTAGGTGACTACGGACGAGAGCATTGTACAAAATCTTTATCGAGGATATGTTATTAAATTCTTTGCAATTTCGTAAGATAAACCCTAAACTTTTAAAAGCTTTACTGCAGCAGTAACAATATGATTACGAAACGTTAACTCGGGCACCATTTCGACTCCTAGATCCCTGATACTGTTCAGGCAAGGTATCAACGCTCCACCCAGTTCATATGGGCAGCGCAGTGGAGCTCTGGCCCGACTGTAACTCATCACTCCGCATTTAGCTATGTTGAAGTTCAGCTTATTTGTATTGCTCCATTGCACTACACGGTCAATATCTTCCTGCAGTCGCACAGCGTCCGAAGCGTCTGCTATCGATAGATATACCTTGAGGTCATCTGCAAATAGCAGACATTCGGCGTGCCGTAAGACCCCTGGAAGATCGTTGATCATCAAAAGGAATTCTAATGGTCCAAGATTTGAACCCTGACTAATACCTGACAGAGTAAAATACAAACCTGATTCGCAACCAGCATACTCAACGTACTGCCGGCGCTCACAAAGGTAGCTCGCGAAGAAATTGAGTTTGTTTATTTAGTATTTAGAAATGTTTATTTAGTATTATTTATTAGAAACAACTCTATAGTTCCTTTTTCTACTTTTAACCTTATGATACTATAATTATTAACAAGTAGAGATAAGGCCTGCATATATTAAAATATTGTTATTTTCTGTTAATTTGTGATGTGGGATCAATAAGTTCCGTTCTAGAAATCTAGGAAAGACCCGGGCTAATCTGCAGCACTACGGTCAAGCTGTAACATCACGACTAGTTTGCAAACTTAAGTTCTTTTGTTTACTACACAAACGTTTTTGAATTTGACTGTAATAAGAGGTACTGACAAGACTTAAAAAAGTCATGCTTCGATAGTTTGGCCGCTTAGATAGGATGATACTAGAAAGGAATTTAAAGAGTAAATATTGGAATACATGTTGTAGTGACGTAAAGGTGAACATTTACAGACCATTTTGATAATTTACTATAAAGGCTGTGTGAACGACATCGCTCCAACAATCAGCGAGCATGCAGGAATCGGTTGATGAATGTAGACATGTGACACAATGTAGACGGAGCAGAACAGATGTGTGGAAATACATTGTCTCTGCCAACAACTCTGGGAAATAGGTAAGACATTAAATGTATTTATATTTTCATAATTTACTGTTAGTTTAGTCTTTTGGTTAGGATCTCGTTCTTAACCTTTTGTGTAATAATCATACATTATCTAGGTACTACACTACTGCCTCGTTGGTCTAGTGGTTATCGTATGCGACTGCTAATCAAGAGGTCTCGGGTTCAAATCCCGGGTCGAGCCAAAAAGTGTGTGTGGGGTTTTTCTTAGGAAATTCCTAATAGCAGGCCGGAGTTTGGAAGTTTGGCGGTGATTCACGCCCGTGCCTCGGAAAACACGTAAAGCCGTCGGTCCCGGTTGTAATGAACATCTATGGCAATCGTTATTGGGAAGTCGGTGCCCTCAAATATACTGACAACTAGTTCAATCTTTGAATTTCAGTTCTCCCTTAGGGTTGCGGAGGTCCGATGCTAGTCGCTCCATGGAAAAACTGAAATTCAGGTAAAACCGGTTGAACTAGTAGCCGACCCCAAATAAACTTGGGAATAAAGGCTAGGAAGATGATCTAGGCACTACACTATTTCTGGGTCAAAAGTTATATAATTTTCTCTAACTTGCACAAATTTCACGTCATAAAACAGAATCTAGATAAAAATCTCAACAAATGTTCTCATATCGCACTTTTTCAAGTTAAGAGGTACTGAAATACACAAAACAGTACAGTAGAAGAGGGTACAGTAATCACTTGAATTGATGTCGGCAATTTAGTACAAGTCAGAGCCGAGATTAAATGAAGTCTCTTAAGGAAAGTGCTGCCGTTAGCTACTTTACTTTTTATTTGCTTTAAAATTGTGATTCACGGTGTGAAGCTTTAGTTAATTTGATAAGATTAAGCTGGGTTAATTTTGTTGTCTTTAATTATTTCATTTTATGTTATTTACTATAGATCAACAAAATGTATGGACACTGACTGTAGGGCTAGTTCATAAACCTAAAAGTCGGTCAACGAGCATAGCTTTTTCCATTAGAAAAAGCTATGCTTGGAGTCGCCTGACTAGACCTGAGTGTGCAATTTATCCAGACTATATTGTATCATAAAAAAACTAAAATTTGTATTACTTTTGCTGTAAACATTATATATAAACCAACGAGGCTATAGCGTATGGTAGCGTATGCTAATCTGGAGGTCTCGGGTTCAAATCCCGGGTCAGGCCAAAAAAGTGTTTTTGGGTTTTTCTTATGAAATTCCTAATAGTAGCCCAGAGTTTGGAAGATTGGCGGTGATGATTCACGCCAGTTTCTCAAAGAGCACGCAAAGCCGTCGGTCCCAGTTGTCTTGAACATCTATGGCAATCGTTATTGGGAAGTCAGTGCCATCAAATTTACTGACAATTAGTTCAACCTAAGAATTTCAGTTCTCCCTTAGGTTGCGGAGGTCCGATGCCAGTCGTTTCGTGGAAATACTGATATTCACGTAAAACTGGTTGAACTAGTAGCCAAACTAGTAGTTGACCTCACATCTTTCCCCCGTCCATGAATCGACAGGCCCTTATCATTCTTGGTTACAATTTCTATCTATTATGATTTTATATACATTTTCGGGTAAGGTTCCCGATGACTATTTAGTGCTTATTATTAATATACTTACAATTATATTATTATTTTCAAATGTCAAGTAATTATTTTAGTTATATATGTACTTACATTATTTAATCCTTATCTTATTAAGGTATAATATAATATTGCCAAATAATATTGGGAATAAGTCTAGGAGGAAGAGAACGCTCCAATAGCCCATTACTTGTTTCGACCCCAGACTTCTCATATTGAGCTCCTGCTCGCCATTTTGCTTAAATCATAACCCCACCTTGCTTGTGAAAGTCCTACACCATGATATATAAACATGTCCATCAGTTTATCTAACAGTTATTGTATGCGCATAATAATTTATATTAAAATTCAAATGTATAGGATGATCCTGTTTTAATTCTGTTAGAAGCTTAATAGTACTTTAGGGAGATGTTAGCTGTTCCTGGTTGGTAAACTTACTTTTTGATATACAAGATATTGTTGCGGTTGTGGCTGCGTATGATTAATGCGTATTTTGCGTATAATTTATGATTCTTTATTTATACAGAAATAAATAAATGTGTTCAATATTGACACGATTTTTAAAACCACTTGTCAATTAATAATTTAAGTGACAATTTGAATTGATCACTGCGATATTTAGATTATCTGCTTTAGATATGCACTTGTATTATAGCAACAGTTCTAAATACAACGATGAACAAACTTCAATATCATATATATAATATCGTATATCAGAGACGAAACTCTGAAGTAACTATTAATACTCCTTAAGGCAATGAATCGTTATCATTTTACGGGAATCGTTATTATTTTCTGCTATCTTTCGCCGGCGGCTCCGCCTGTCTATGTGTCGGTTTTCGCGGTAAAAACTAACCTATATCTTTTCTCAGACTCTAGATTATCTATGTAATAAAATTTCATGTAAATCGGTTCAATAGGTTTGGGTTGAAACTTTTTGCTGTAAACTTACTAGCGATAAAATACTTTCCGACGTTTCGAACGGGTTACACGGGGTTGGTCACGGTTGGGTAAAGTAGAAGGTATCGTAACCTTTTTAATTTTATCGCGAATAAGTCCCGTTTACAGCAAATAACATGAATATTGGTATGGTAGTATGACACTCACATCGACTTGAGTTTAATATTGCGGTAATGATATTATGATCTGGCATCCTACTGGTAAAAGAGTTTTCAAAATGAGTTCAGTAGATCAGAGATTACCTCATACAAACTTACAAAATTTCCCTCTTTGTAATATTAGTATAAATGTACAGAGGTTTCGAGCGTTCGAACCGCGGTACGACAAATTTCATTATCACGTGGTTATCAATTTCTTTTGGAGGAACATACAACATATAGTGTATGAAATATGTGTATGAATGTATTTATATATGTTATAAACAGAACATACAATGGTAATCGTATTGGTGGTTGTAAATTTAATTTAATTCGTCTGTACGAAGTTTAACAACCCACAAAATTAGATTTTAATTGCATTATAATTGAAATTACTTTGTCCCAGATTCGTTTTATAGATTTTGTTTATGCTAGAAGAGACTTATAGAAGTTAGTCAACTTTCGCATACTAGTTTTAGTTAAAAAAAATCTTCTTGAAAAACGAATGATAAATATTTAAAAGAATAATTGATCAAAGCAGTGTACAATAGGAGACTATTATAGGCTGATAACGATGTAGAAATCAAAATTGTAAAGTCAAAATAGAATTAATAAGATAATTTAATAAATATTTCGGACATCTTGCAACATCATCTAGCAAAGCTTGTTTTACGGGTATTAGACAATTGATATAAATACATAAACATACTTTTTTTTGTTAACACACCCATATTACACATAGAACACCCAAAATCCGAAACAAATGTTTGCGAATCACACATACATTTGGTGCGATCCGGGAATCGAACTCGAGACCTCAAACGCAGCAGTCGCATACCCTACCACTGCGCCATTGAGACAGTCAAAAGATTGTTTTGAGAAAAGTTTTACAAGTGTATAGAAGTAGAAGTATTTCTCTCCTATGCTTTTCTTCTATGCGCTATTTCTTATTATTTCTTTTATCTATAAAAATATAAAAAGAGTATATTAAAAGCCTATAATATACTTTTATATATTTAATATATAAAAGTCAGCTAGTAATACTAGCTGACTCCAGCGGTGATTGTAGTAAACCGCCGCGGCGCGAAGTTGGTCTAAAAAAAAATATTGCCTAAATTACTTTTTATGTCATTATTTATCTGATAGTGAAAGTCCCGTCAATCGTTTGAGCTGTTCCAGAGACTACCCAGAAAAAATAGACAGACGGACAGACAAAAATTTAAAAATGCCTTTTTAATATAAATATTTACTTTCACTTGCATTTAGTAAATAACTATTCATTTTTGCCATGAAAGCATAACAAAGAGACAAGATTTTTTTTAATTTATAATATTAGTATCGATAATTAATATAATTTGTGATAAAAATATTTCAGTCTTTCGTATAATCACAGCTATTAAAAATGCTCACAATTGGATTTATTTGGTATTTCCATTGATTAGAACATCTATGTCTATAATAACGAAGGTAGTTCCCAATGGGTGTTTCCCTAAAAGGGTTTAACACAACCTGTGACCGAAACGACGATCGACGAATTAATAGCCTTCCTACGATTCATATAATGGGAGTTTTAATTGCCAATGTTCATAGATCTTATCACAGAAGATTGTTAATAAGCTCTGTTCTTTAGAAATGAAAGACAGTAGTAGCTAAACTACGCTGATTTCGGGCAAACTGAATTTGAAGGTTGTTGTAGTTTTCAGTGTATTCGAGGGCACTGACTTCCCAATAATACTACAAAGATGAATGTTATAAGTTGAAATTTATACAAACCTTATTTTACTAAGTTGAAAATTTCAAAATTTTAATCGGTCGTCTTAATATTTGAAGTGAGACTCCAACAAATTGTTTTAAGTGAAAACTTATAGTGTATAATGGAACTCGACTGTTTTGTCCATTAAAACACGGTTGATGGATATTATCATTTTAATTATATTGCTTTTAATTCTTTGTTTTCTGAAGAAACTTTTGTTGGAATTTTAAGTATTCAAATGTGATTATTGTCAAAAAGCTTTTAGATATCTTTTGTGTGACTGTGGAATTAATTGGTTTGAAGTGTGATTTCACTATTTTTATTTGTTGTAATAATAAATGCACAAAATATAGATGATAAAATATTTATCTTGCGAAAATTGTAAAAGAATCAAATTAACATTCTTGGTTGCCAAGACGTCGTAGTTATGCGCGCGCCGCTCGCTCTGCCATCGGCGATTTCGCGGGCGCTGTCGTATGTCGTCGCGCTGTATGTGGAACAGAAGTCGCCACAGGTTCATTCACTATAACGAGATTGTTTTAGTTGAGTATAATATATAAACATATTAGTCCCAAAACTTATAAAAACTATCTTTTTTTTATATTTACTTGTGGGATAGTTTTATAAATCTATGAGACATAACTGCAACAAACATAAAACATCATCATCATCATCAGACTGTCGCAGTCCACTGCTGGACATAGGCCTCTCCAATCGCACGCCAATTAGGTCTTTCCTTGGCCACTCGGATCAAGCTCCATTAGCAAACATAATATAGGTTATGTACCTGTTAGGGAAATGGGTAAATCTCTTTAGATAATCCATTATATAATGTAAATATTAAGTAGATTAAAAAAAATCTTACAGACACGTTCTACGCCCCTTTCCCTACAATAAAACCGGTATTTCAAACATGTCAGGTAATAAACTTGAAAGTCGCGCTCCATACTTTACACTTAGAGCGATGAATCTCTTAGACTAGATTACAGCAATCAATACATAATTTATATTTTTCGTAATTATTTGCTCAAATGAGACTATATTATATAGTAATTTGACAATGTATTCATACTATTTATAATCTGATAAACAATATCCTGTACTGAATAAATTTAGATCAGTGCCTCATGTGTTCAAAAAAACGAAAATTTTATTATATATATGAGTGTTATTCCTAATAGCAGCCCGAAGTTTAGAAGTTTGGCGGTGATTCACGCCCGTGCCTCGGAGAGCACGTAAAGCCGTCGGTCCCGGTTGTCATGAACATCTATGGCAATCGTTATTGGGAGTTGCCCTCAAATATACTGACAACTAGTTCAATCTTCGAATTTTAGTTCTCCCTTAGGGTTGCGGTGGTCCGATGCCAGTCGCTCCGTTTAAAAACTGATATTCAGGTAAAACTGGTTAAACTAGCAGCCGACCCCAAATAAACTTGGGAATAAAGGCTAGGAAGGATACATAACACATTGGGGACAAACCAGCAGCCCATATATTTTTGCAACTCGAGGGTCACAATTTATTACACTTTCACACATATGATCTCCTTAAATTTCAAATAAAAAATGCACGTATCAGATACTGTTTACTCATAGTGATTTCATTTCATAAAATCCAGCTAAGGTGCATGGGTAACTACTCCAGGTCTACAGCCTGTCTTAGTAGTTTAACGCGACGCCTATCACTAAAGGCGGGTCACTGGGTTATGCCCAGGTAGGCCTGCTAGTTCCGGGGTCTGTGAAGGAGTGTAGCTAGCGAGGCGAGTCCCACGTGACGATCAACATGCTAGTTATAACTGGGTCTTGTCCTGCAGTATCACCACTTTCTGGTTATTAAAGATGTTATTCGACTGCTTAAGACTCATATATCATAATTTAATATAGCTGGAGACATATGAGATACCGTTTTATCTGATGGTAAATGGTTATTCTCGTCTATTTATTATTTGCAACCCTTCCCATCCATGATGTCGTTAAATAACTCATTGAATATGCACGTGTCAGATACTCATCAATCTGCCTTCTCTATCACACACTCACTCTATCTTCTCTCGCATAACTTCTACCTGGAATGTGGCAATATTTCTACGGCGAGCGAAATGTAATTAATCAAAAAGTTTGCAGCATCCCCTCTTCTCCCCTCGAGTTTTGGTGTCAAGAGTGACGTCGCCTCCCGAATACTTTTCCAATGTTGTTGGTTTTGTTTATTACGTTATAATATTGTGGTTGGCGGAAGCATTTGGGCTTTTTGTTGATTCGGAAGATTTCAAAATTATATTAAAGTTTATGGCACAGTAAATGTTTGATTTATGATGAAAAATATGTCATAAAAGTTCAATTGTATTGCTTGAAATGTTTCCTAAAAACTTGAATCAATAATTGCTAATATTGATGTTGCCACATAGTGACCTGAAACTTAATTGTAAACTCCGCTTATAAAGTTAGTCCATCGGTAAATTATTAATATTCAATAGAACTATACATATAACTATAATAGTCTGCATAAAATGTGGTAAGCCAAAGATTATTGAGCTTATGAAAACCTATCAACCGCTAAAAATAGCTATCTGCGTGAGTAACAAATGTCTCATTATGAAGCCCCGGGTTCCGGTAGAAGGGTAGACGAAAGAACTGGACACTTGTTATCGTAAGAGATGAATGGTCTCACTACTAGGGACTACCAAAGTCCGGGCAAAGTGGAGGAAAGCGAACCATGGGCTTCAAACTGTAGACTTTGGGTATAAGTGGAAAGAATGCTAAGATGATGATGGAAAGAAAGATTCAAGCTTATGAAAATCTATTCACAGCTACAAATTAACATAGTCTTTTTACAGGCACCGGGTTTTTATATACATCTGCACTGACCTCGTCTCTCGCAACCTCGTCATCAGCCTATCGCAGTCCACTGCTGGACATAGGCCTCTCCTATTGCACACCACTGTGATCGATTTTGGGCTTCTCGCATCCAGCTCCTGCCAGCCATCTTACGCAGGTCGTCACTCCAGTTTAGCATATCCTCCATTGCATTTGTGAACAATTTCGGGGAAATAACGTCCCCTTGTCTCACTCCTCGATGCAATGGTATGGACCTCGTTTGCTGATTCTGTACTTGGACGGACATGGTGGCGGTATCGTAGAGACATCTCAGCATTTGGATGTATCGCCAATCTACCTGACAACGCTGCAGGGACTCCAGAATAGACCAGATCTCAACTCTCGCAACCTCACATGCGTCTAATTACATATTTGACGCGTTCTGCAAAAAAAAATTATTGACACTCAGCTCCTCCTATTTCGGTATAGCGTGATGACGTATACCTTCTAGACAACTGAAACTTATTTTTAAAATTATTATATGGTATAGATAGTACATATAGTACCCACGTATATTGAGAATGTTTATCTATATAACTTGGACAGTAAATCATCCCAAGCACTATGTAATATTACACACTGTACTATATAGTATAAAGCCCTTTGTTCTGACACAATGCCTCCATGCCACAACAATTGATCAATGTTGACACACTCCGATTTCCCTCCAAAATAAAGACGCAAAAACCCCGTAAAAGGGGTATAAAGGGAAAATAACAATAATACACGAAGCGGTCAATTGTTTACTCACCCTACGGAACCCAAAATTAATATCACTTCCGTCATCATGTGACGTGTAGGGTAAAACGGCAATTAGGCAAAGGACGCGAATTGTCGTTTTCACCCTATGCTTGAAAGACACATGATATTTTCTTTGAAAATATCACATTTACCCTTCTGGTTAGTGTTAGTTTTATGTACCTATTAAATATATATAACTGCCTTGTTGGTCTAGTGGATAGCGTATGCGACTGCTATTCAAGAGGTCTCGGGTTCAAATCCCGGGGCGGGATAAAAACTGTTTTTGGGTTTTTCTTAGGAAATTCCTAATAGCAGCTCGGAGTTTGGAAGTTTGGCGGTGATTTTACGCAAGTGCCTCGTAGAGCCGTCGGTCCCGGTTGTCATGAACATCTATGGCAATCGTTATTGGGAAGTTAGTGCCCTCAAATTTACTGACAACTAGTTCGAGCTGACCCCAAGTAATATTCGGAATATAAATAAATAAATAAATATTTCGGACATCTGACACACAACATCATCTAGTCCCAAGCTAAGCAGAGCTTGTGTTAAGGGTACTAGACAACTGATATAAATACATAAACATATTTTTTTTTTTTGTAAATACATACATATTATACATAGAAAACACTCAGACTCCGAAACAAATATTTGTGAATCACACAAATAATATTTGGCCCGACCCGGGAATCGAACCCGAGACCTCTTGATATGGCTAGGAAGATGATGGAATATAATATACCACATTATCTTACTTTTTAACTTTTAATTTTAATAAATCACTGTAACAATTTTTCACAAAGTATACGGTCTAGATCTCGTTCAAACCAATTTTCGTTGGTAGTTTGCATAGTAATGTACAACATATATTTTTTTTAGTTTTATCACTCTCTTATTTTAGAAGTTAGAGGGGGGGGGGGACACACATTTTTCCACTTTGGAAGTGTCTCTCGCGCAAACTATTCAGTTTAGAAAAAAATGATTTTAGAAACCTCAACATCATTTTTGAAGACCTATCCATAGATACCCCACACGTATAGGTTTGATGAAAAAAAAAATTTCGAGTTTCAGTTCCAAGTATGGGGACCCCCAAAATGTATTGTTTTTTTTCTATTTTTATGTAAAAATCTTAATGCGGTTCAGAATACATCGACTGACCAAATTTCAACAGTATAGCTCTTATAGTTTCGGAAATAATTGGCTGTGACATACGGACGGACAGACAGACAGACAGACAGACTTGACGAATCTATAAGGGTTCCGTTTTTGCCATTTGGCTACGGAACCCTAAAAACAAGTCCTCATAAAAAAGAAATTCTCTTCACTGACTTTTACCAAAATGTACGAAGTATAATATGACATATCAAGCAGTCTACTGGGATAAAAAAGATATTTAGATTCAGAGTCACACGTACGGTTCTGTCTGAACCCCTCTCTAGAGAGTCACAGCTTGAAGAAGAATATGGTAAGGAATTCTTTTGTAAAAACTTCCTTAAAAGAAGTTTGTTAAAAGGCTACTGTACGATTCAAGTCAACTAAGCTATGGTTTTCGTTGTATATGTTCAGTGATTTTATTTTTCATGCAACAGGCATATACCTAGTTATGAAACATATCTATGCTTCTTAATTTTCTTATATATATCTTATCTTAATTTTCTTACATATATATGCTTCCTTATTTTCAGTATGCGCTAGTGTAATATTGAGTTCGAGTTCGTGAAGAACAAAGGGGCTCGAAAATGGCCTGAATAGCTTCGAGAAATGTATGGTACGGCTGTTCCACTTTTTTGGCTTGAATTGGCGGGGGCACGACCGTGTCCTCAGATCTATATTACTGGATTTTCTTTAATGTGATTCTTATTTTTTAACACGTGTTTGTGAAATATTGAGTTCAAGTTCGTGAAGAATAAATAGGTACATATTACATAGTTTTCTTTAATTTGATTCTGAGAAGAAGTAAAAAGTTGGTACCTTTGAAGACAATAATTGACACTTATTTTATTATGTCAGATATTCAATCCATTTTCATTAAACAAATGTTGAGTTCGTTCTATGCTCTGATATAATTTGAAAATAAATATATTATTTTATCCAATACAAAGTGGAGCGTCACAACTTTTGTCTAATTTACGAGGAGCTTGGTAGAATGACAGGTCCAGGGGGCGGCGGGCGGAGAAATTTTAAACTTGTCAAAATTACACAAGTTCGTAGAGGCTGCTGGGACGGTGATATTCTGAATATCTATAGCTATATCGTTTCTTTATCGAATGGTGTAGATTTATATTATGTACTTAAAGAGAAGTTCTGATTACAAATATAATAGTTAAAAAGCCACGCTGTGATACTTATTTCATTGCTTTTCATCAATGGAGTGATTTAATCGCTGTTCAACTTCATTTTTACCTTAAGCTATTGACACATTGGCCACGCGCCCACGCGCGTAGGCGCGTGGCCAGTGTACAGCGCGCTTTGTACATGGCCCGCACCAAACTAAAGGTTACTTTCCATTTGGTCGTCGTCGTCTGTATTCTTTACATTTCATATCCCAAATTGCTGGGCATTGTTCAATTTCGTATATAAGTGTGTTTACTGCTGCGGCCCGCCCCGCCTCAGCGCGCGGCGGCAGAATCTGCTAGCGGCACGCGCTCACTTGCATACAATATTAAAATCTGCCACTCCGCGCTACGCAACGTAGCGCGGTGCAGTGTGTGAATAGCCTTAATTATGGACAGTACAGAACTTAGAAGCAGGTACCGATATATGAACTGTCTCGTTATTGAAATAAGATATTAGGTTTAAAGAACAATTTTATTAGAAATCGGTGTTCTTTTTTTGGATTATTTTCAAAAAAAGTTGAGGCATTCTTGATGAACGTATCTAAGTTAATTAAGCACCTGCAACGGAAACTATACATCCAAGAAATATGAGTAGTTGGCTAAATTAAATACATTTACTCATCTCAAAAAATCCAACAGCTACTTGCCTTCAAATTGTATTCTTATTAAAGGTAGGAATGCAATAAGTACTTGTAAGTCCTTAAGTCTCTTTCATACAAATGTTAGAATTGATAATATTGAATTCATCGGAGGATACTTCAAATAAAAATAAGAAACTAGAAGAATAATAGCAAATACGAGTATACTATTTCATAGGTGTAACTAGGAAGCGAATACACAATAGGAGAGGTCTATGTGCTGGACAGCCATTGTGATTTGAAAAGAAAAGAGAATGCTCTCACGTATATATTTCAAGAGTAGATAACGTGTATGTCCTCTATTCGAACAATAAAAAAAGTATCTCATGAATAAGGATGAACTTAGATAAGTTTTAAATTAGAAACAAGGAATATAAGTTATTATATAAGTTAGAAATGATCGGTATAAGTATTATTTAAAGTAAGAATGTAAGAAGGTATTTATAAAACTTTGTTAAACAAAGATTGTTGAAACATGTATCCGACAGTTGTTGGGTTTTCTCCGGTCAGAAACATCATATTATTTTATAATAATAATTTTAACAGAAAGAAACCGACTTCAGAAAAAACTATTCCGAGTACCCAAATCGCGACAAATTGTGCCTATGATATTTGAGGAGTTCCCTCGATTTACTTGGGATCCCATCATCAGATCCCGATATGGTGACGATGGGACCACCTGTAAGCTACGCCCATTCCAATGCAAAAATAATTTTTGAAATCGGTTCGTAAACGACGATATTATCAGTGAACATACATAAAAAAAAAAGTTTTTACGAATTGAGAACCTCCTCCTTTTTGAAGTCGGTTAAAAACTTGAAATCAAGCTAAGCTGTATTTCAAGTAAAATAAATAATGAATTAGTTAATTCTAGTTTATATATGTATATATATATGTGTATATAGTAATTCTAGGTTGTTTACAATACCGAGTAGTTGTAATCTGAAAGTCACTTTCAGCACACGTGTTTTCCTATATCAATGATCCCGGATCCTATAAGTTAATCCTATTAAAAAGCATGGGAACCACCATGCTGTACTTTCCACTTCTGCAACGAGGGTGTCTGCATCTACTTTTGGATTCACCTCATGCTATCCATCAGATTGAGTAGTGTCATTTTGACCGCTATACATCTATTATACGAGTATATGTATCATATATAAATTTCGTGTCACGATGAATGTTTGCGATAAACTCCGAAACTACTGAACCTACATAGTACTGAAATGTTTGTTTCTAGATTAAACAGTGTATTTATCGGTTAGTTCTAAAAAAATCACAATAGATGGCTGTTCGACACTTAGGTACAGACAGATATCCAAAAGAAGAAGGCACCAACTTACTATTTTTAGATTATAAAATCAACTAGAATTTAAATTATAAATTCTAAAGTAACTACATCTGTCACGCTATCACGGTTAAACCGCTGCACCAAGTACAGCACGTATATACGTGTACAATACACCATACCAAAGAAATTTTTTGAACTACAGAACATTTTGAAGATAAATAATAAATGCAGTATCTTGTTCATTACATACTACAGATCAATTGAAGTTAATAATACACATAAAATGTTGCCAGTATGTCATCAAACACTGTTCGAACTTGCCATAGACTTTTTAAACCAAAGATCATTCTGCCACTGAATACCCCTGCTGGCCCCCTGCCAGTCCAACATCCTTCAGTAACTTTTCACATAGCACCTGTGCGTCTAATGCTAATGCGCATCACGAATTTTAATGTCCTCCGTCTTTAAGGTAGTGTTCTTCGATTCCCATATAATCTTTAAGACCATGGCATTTTATGACGTATGTACGATATTAATCATGTACTAATCATGTTTTTACATTAAACAACTACGGAACGGAATAAAGATCAGTTACAAAGCCATAAGGCCTGAACTAATGGACCAATTTTAATGAACAAAGTGTCAATAGATTTACATGAGAATGCCCCAGACATAAGCTAAATGAATTTTATTAAAACTTTTAACCTAGTCGGGTTTTTTTAAACTTTTTGTTTTATAACAAAAAGTTTAAAAACTTAACTGTAAATCAAAGGTCTGTAAGGTTATAAAGACTTCTAATGTCTTTATAGACATTAGAAGTCTTTATAACCTTACAGACCTTTGATTTACAGTTAAGTTGGTTAGCTAAAGTATGAATATCTTTTCTTATTTGAAACTAAATATAAACCATTTTTAAAATACTAAATACCAGAAAATAAATTTGCTATTACAAAGTTAGTATTATTTCTAAAATACAAAAGTTGGTAATGTAAGATATTGCGTGTTTACCCAGGGAGACAATTAGACGACACGTTGATTGTAATATTTAATAATGACTCTGAACAATTTAACTTAAACTAAAGTTTATATACAATAATATAAATTTACGTATGTAATATGGACAGGTTTAGGTGGGGGTAACTAGGAACTACTGTTTACTTAAATTGCTAAATTGACAATATATTATTTATGCTTCCTTATTTAATAATTTACAATATTAACTGTTGTTTGACGGCACGTAGGTTAACTGAGTAAAACAATTAATGTAGCACGTGGCCGCGTACAGATCTAAACTATTATAATACTATGGCTTCGCCATATAAGAAATATCCGAAAGTCCATGCTACAAAGAATATGTTGTTCAAAAAGATGTGAGCCTAAATACTCATATACTTGAGAGCGACTATTGCCTGAACTTTCTTTACCGTGACTCTAGATTTTGTATTTATATCAATTGATAATTAATTTTAAAGTCATTCAATGTGACCCTAGTATGCCCGATGGAAAGTATGAGTGGGATCCAAGAATAGGGTTCACCATACCCATTGTAAATGCAGACAATGCCATGTGACCTACACTATTGCGGACCAAAAATATACAATATTTATTATTTTAGTATAATAAGGAACAAACAGTCATATACATCTTAGGACTAAGCATAATTTTATGTACTTATAGACCTAATAGTTCCCTGAGTTAATGTAACAATAAGATCAAAGAAAATTTAATTATCAATATTACCAAAAACAGTAACAAACTTTTTCATCTTGTGAGGCAGTGAAGACCCTGCTTTTTAAAGGAGTCAAGAGACAAACAAAAATGCCAACTTCACACAGTCCATCATCATATAGGCGGCAGGCTCGATTATGAAAACTATTATTTGCGTAGCAACTGAAAATAACTTTTTTCTTGTCTACTCGAAATACGTAAATTAATTTTTTGTAGTAGGAAAGGGCAATCTACATTGTTATTTAAAATTTTGTATAAAAATGTGAGATCATTTAAGACATCCTCCAAGCTATTATTCCCAAGTTTATTTGGGGTCGGCTACTAGTTCAACCGGTTTTACCTGAATTTCAGTTTTCCCACGGAACGACTGGCATCGGACCCCCGCAACCCTAAGGGAGAACTGAAATTTCAAAGTTGAACTAGTTGTCAGTATATTTGCGGGCCAACAACATCATTTCCTAAAACTCAGCTCAGAATAAAAACAAAAAAAGGTTACACGTATTTCCAGTATTTATCGTATAACCATCGTATTTCGGGATTGCATCAATATTTCTGGAATTACTTGTAACATACGTTCGATGTACGTGAAGGACTTACGTTATTTTTCCAGATCACTACCTCTCATTATATTTAGGTACACGTATAAAAACATTTTATAAGCGAAGAGAAAATGTTTTTTTTTAAATAAGACAAGCCTTAAGCTTTGTAGTCTTGCAAATTTAAACTTCGAAAAGATAAAGTTTGAGCACAGGGTGTTTCAAATGAAAAACATTTAACAACTTCATTCATCGTCCAAATTTTATTGCTTGTTTAGATCTAAAATGTAACTCAAAACATGTGGGCGCAGAAAAAAAAATTGCTATAAATGCTACAAACAGAAAAAAAAGTTTACTAGTAAACTGAACTATATATTTGGCCACAGCATCTGTTTCAGATGATTGTTGCAACGCCTGTGGATCTATAAGTTTCTATAAGGCCTATGGCAGCACGGCATCTTTTGCCGCAACGATTGCAGACGAATCGTGAGTCCGTAGGAGATGGTGAGGCGCGACGCAGTCTTCTCTGCTTTAAAGTTTGTAGCCAGACTTCGTCTTGTCACGACATGCCAGTTTTTAGTTCTTGTTTCGGCCCGTTGCTCCCAACCTTCGACTTGGATTCCGAAACTGTTCATGTCACGTTTGCAAGAGTCCCTGAATCTCAGCATTGGGTGCCCCACAGGTCTCCTTGCATTCGCTATTTCACCTAGCATGACTTGGCGCGAAAGTCTCTCGAAATCCATGCGACGAACGTGACCGAGCCAACGAAGTCTTCTCTGCTTTAAAATTGCAGTTATACTGTAGGAACGTGTTTTTTTAAGAACTTCTTCATTGCTCATTTTGTCCTTCCAGGTGACTCCAAGTATAGTCCTCAGGCATCGCATGTGTGTGGTCCATGTTTCGGCAGCATACAGCAATGTGCTCAACACGCAGGCCTGGTATACGAGCACTTTGGTATTAATAGTAAGCTTACTATTTCTCCAGACACGAGTAAAAAGCCTGCCGAAAGTATTTGATGTTTTGCCGATCCGACTATCTATTTCCCTGGCGTTTAACAACGAGGATGTTATGGTAGAGCTGAGGTAGCAAAACCTGTCCACAACCTCGAGAGTAGCCCCGTCGAGCACTATTTTGGGGGACTGCATTTAATTCTTGGCATTAAACTGAACTATAAAAAAAAATTGGGCATTATTGTTTACAATTCAGGCATTTCAATAGGTACTACGACTTGTGAGAGGATTGGAATGGAGGATATTTTTGACAAGTTTTATAAATATGTTGCTACTTAAGGGTTGAAAATATATAAATCGAATGGATGTCCCTCTCCCTACTAACCTCATAAAAAAGATTATTATGGAACTTTTTAGATAATCTACTAATAACGACAATCAATAACAACCGTTCGTGTCCAGCCTTTCATCACTCAACTTTTAAAGATTGAACTGAAGAAAAACTAAGAAGAACTGTATTCTATACAATAAGTCACACGTGGCAGCTTTAGGTATTTTGAAGAAATACAAATATCTATATCAGTTCTTTTTACACTATTTAACTAGGTCTCAAAATTATCGTATCAAAAATACTTAGCAGAAAGAATCGGGAACGTCTTAATATGACTTAAATTGATTTACCAAAACAGTAAATGACAGCAATAATTTTTGTTACTAAACGAGACGTAAATCACACTAAGTCTCCGTCAGATTTTCTTCGCCTTACCTAAAGGAAATTTAAGCCGCAAAAAGCTCAGCCTGTATATTAAGCTCGAGCATTTAAGCAGTGCCCTACGAGATAGGAGGATCAATATAAATTTATGATATCTTTCTACTTAAATTTTGAAAGATCAAAGCCCATTAATGGGTGGTTTCTTTTATCTACCGATAGGCATTTTAGACATTCGTTTACATTTATACTGTATTTTTATTCTTGAAAAGGTAAAGTTCGGTTGAAAAAAGAGAAAAGAAATCCTTGAAAGAAATATATCGTGTGTATTTTACACGATATATTTCTATCAAGGATTTCTTTTCTCTTTCTAAGGTGATGTCTATGTCTGGGCTGTTGATGTGATGTGTTTTGATGTTTTATTAAATGTGACGTCATAAAAAATGCAATACTCTTGTGAACATGTAATAAGTAAAGTAACAATAGAATTAGTGTCATGTAAATCGAGATCTTCTGATAACTTCGTAACAATATTTTCTTATAATATCTTTCTTTCTTCAGTTTTTTGTATATTTTTGGGAAGAAAAAACCGCATATGTGCTAATCCAGTCTGTAATATATTTGTCTTTGAAATTTTTTCAAAATATTTGTTGCAGTAGTAATCAGTAGTAGTATATAAGTAAATCAGTTCACTCATATTCAACACACAGCTCTACACTGTCTGTTACGCTTTCACGGTCAAACCGCTAAACTGATTTTTGTGAATTTTGATATAGATGAAGAAAGAGGATATAAGCTATTGCAATAACTAACATATACGAGAGAGGAGCCTAGAACAAAAGCTAGTTTTTATTATATTCATCATCATCATCAACAGCCTTCAACAGTCCACTGCTGGATATAGGCCCCTCCTTTGAAAGGAGGTTTTGGCCTACTATACCACGCTGGCCAGACGGGTGGGTAAAGGGTTTGTTTCAAGTTCTCCTTCTCTTGGCAGTGATGTTAGCTGTTTATTTTGTTCCTTTAGTCGCCTCTTACGACACCCATGGAATTAATAGGGTGGTGACACTTTGTATTCTTAATCCGTCACCACACGGACATTATATTAACTTATAGAATTCCAAAATATAGAAATAAATACAACATCAATTAGTTCCAAGACTCCGATTGATGTACTAGGAAAGTATTTTAACGGATCATATAGTAATATATTTACTTAAGGACATGTACCATTCATTAGGGACTTGATCGAAAATTGGCATTCTAACTTAAGCTTATCGTATTTCATTAAAACTTACTAAGGACAAAATAATGCTAAATTATATTAATGAGGGCCGGTCCTTCACTGTCATCGTTATCATTATTAAATATAATAATTACGCGATATTAAATATTATTATCATTAGAAGTCCAGAGAGAAAATACACAAATATTTCCTTCGAAAACAAATTCATGAGGGGATTTATATTAAGCGACGTTTAAATTAGGAGGGTAGAAAATATAATAACGACTTAGTAATGTTTAGAAGCGGCATAAGGATGTTTATTAAGACAACCAAAGAATTGAAATTTACTTATAATATGTTTATATATCACAGAAATTTGGAAGAAATGAGAGAAAGTTTAAATGGTGATCAATTAATTAGTAATTAGCAGAATTGTTTAAGCGTTCACCTGCATCTAAGCATCTTATAATGCTTTAGTGTTGAAGGTTTGTCTTCAATATCTTCAGACATCCCCAAACATCAACTAGACGTGATATAAAATGGTTGTTCTTGAGTCTGTATGTTTTTTGTCTTATTCATGTAGATCTAAAAAGTCTACTATGACACACATAATTCTAGTACAGGTATTATCTTTTTTTATAAATAAGCTGATAATGATGACAGTTTTTACAATAGACCACCAACCGATCACCAACCGACTTTTTTTGTAAGCTATTTTTGGTAAAAGAGAATCATTATTTCTCTTTTACCAAAAATAGCTTACAAAAAAAGTCGGTTGGTGATGTAATTAAATTCATATGGCAGCGGATGGAGTTAGTCTAAAAAGTACCTTAAGTCAATCCTTATATCATCAGCAATCTGCCAGTGAAAGTCCCATTAAAATCAATCTAACTTTTCCTAAGATTAACCAAAGTAAATAGACAGACACATACAAACTCTTTAAAATTTGATTTTTATATGTAAGTACCGTATATTATACTTTTATATGCATTTAGTGAAAAACTGTTATTTTAAACCTACAAACAGTTACTATTTATTTGTATCAATTGAAATTCATTCCAATCAATTTAACTTTTATTATATCAATGCGTATCGACGAGTGACGGTGAGAAATAATTTATGTATAAAAAACTTTCTGGAATATTTGCCAGTTCTATCTGTACATGACTCTATGCTCTGGAGTAATAAATCGGTGTCTTGGTTTCGTAAATTTTTAAGGAGGCCTAATATAAATCATTCGTTTTTCATAACATTTTTTACGTCTATTTTTCTCGAAGCCTTATTTTAAGTTCCGTATGGTAAAATAACTTTTCGCTTAAATTTTTCTCAAAAGGTTCCCTCTGACGTCTCCCTTTGTAAGAACACATTGTTTTTATTCTAGGTTTAATATTGTTTTATTAAATAGAGCTGCGTCTGACGTGGGTTTAGAACTTTGTTGGCTGAATAAAATGTTACTTACAATGTATTTATTAAAGATATTTTATCATAAAAGAACGGTTGATTTAAAAGCAAAATATTATTGTAACCTAGACGTAATAAGTATTTTAAGGTAGCGTCTAGTGTGTGGCTGAAATATACCGCACTATGTTTTTTTTTATTAGCCTGCCAAAGTAACTAAACTCGGCCTGATGGAAAACGTGAGTAGAATCCAAGTTGCTGACCCGTACTGAGGCGGCCTATTCAGAAGCTTCTGCATCATTGGGCCTCAGGTATAATTGGGCCTCCACACTTATTAAGGAAACAAGACAGTATATATTCTGTCATTTTAGGCTGACAATTGTTTCAATGTTTTATAGGACGAAGGAGCAGACAGGTAACTTGAAGGTAAGTGAGTACCGCCGTCCATGAAACAGTGATAAAAGACTTACATGTAGTAGAGCCACGCTGATTTCAGCACTTATGGCCCGGCTCGACCGGGGCAGTACGACTCTCACACAGAAGACCATTCTAATAATGACAGCATTTTTGCCGTCGTATTTTGTTGGTAAGTGTGACACCGGAGACACAATCAATCTGAACATTCTCTCGACCTCCGAAGGCCGGGAGAATGATGCAGTAACATCTGACCAGGCCGCCATGGTATGGGCTACCATACTGCATTGCCTATCCTCACAATGAGGATAGATTCTTCTCATGTTTTCCATCAGGCAGAGTAGTGTCACTTTTATATGCTTAAATATAAAAAAAAGCGGCCAAGTGCGAGTCGGACTCGCCCATGAAGGGTTCCGTAGCATCATATAAAAGTTTTATAGTTCGTTGTAACTTTCATCAATGTTTTAATAATAGCTTAGAGTATATTATGTTTACTCTAAGAATAATAGTGTTTTGATTGAAAGAAATGTAAATTGCGGTTTATGATTTATGACGTATTAAAAAAAAACTACTTACTAGATCTCGTTCAAAACAATTTTCGTTGGAAGTTTGCATGGTAATGTACATCATATATTTTTTTTAGTTTTATCACTCTCTTAATTTAGAAGTTACAGGGGGGGGGGGGACCAACTTTTTACCACTTTGGAAGTGTCTCTCGCGCAAACTATTCAGTTTAGAAAAAAATGATGTTAGAAACCTCAATATCATTTTTAAAGACCTATCCATAGATACCCCACACGTATGGTTTTGATGAAAAAAAAATTTTTGAGTTTCAGTTCTAAGTATGGGGACCCCCAAAATTTATTGCTTTTTTTCTATTTTTGTGTAAAACTATTAAAGCGGTTCACAGAATGCATCTACTGACCAAGTTTCAACAGTATAGCTCTTATAGTTTCGGAAAAAAGTGCCTGTGACATACGGACAGACAGACAGACAGACAGACATGACGAATCTATAAGGGTTCCGTTTTTTGCCATTTGGCAACGGAACCCTAAAAATGGACACTGATGTTACAATGGATTTCGCAGAGATGAAAAATCATTATAATGAAGTATAACACCTACTTATACTAGTCTTATTCAATAAGCCTTATATTATTATAACTAAATATTATTTACATGTTTTATGTCTTACTATTAGTATTTTGTCCACTTCCATCCAAGTAAATAGTAAAAAATCTTTATAACATGGTAGACAAGCCTCTTTGAACAGCATATGAAAATAATGCAACCAACTCTTTGTTTTATCATGAGAATTATTCACTCTCCTTGCTTCTCATTATAAAGTTGTGTCTACAAATGTCTGCCATACATAATACAGTAAGACAACAGAAAACTTAGTTCCAGTTGAACATGAACTGAGTTAAGCTTTGCTACGTGTTGTTCCTCGGCAGTTAGCATGTTGACAGTATATACTTAGGTATATACTTAGTGTGGGATCTAATTCATGTTGGTGCAAATTTGAAGTTAAAGTCTTAAGGAATCCTATTTCGTATAAAGTTTTAGAGAAATGCGAACTGGGCACAATAACGTTTCAATGTTTTAGTTCATTGGAGAGAAACGGAGTTGAGTGTATTACAAACATAGTTTATACAGACTTGCTGTGTTTTGCTTCAATGCACTTTCTGAGGCACTTCTTTTCTGAAAAATATGTTATCAAAAAATAGCTTTGGAGTTACTGTATTTGAAATAAATACGATAAATAAAACATGTGGGTGGGTGTATTACGTAAGAAGGTCTATTTCATAACAAAATCACACAATTGAGATTAAGAACGTTAACTTGTGGACAGGCGATGTATATTTTTGAAATGAAAGATATTCATCAACAATTCATAATGGGTTTTCCTTTAGGACAGGGTTAAGTCCATACGTCCCCACCGAGTGCGGGTTGGGGACTGGCAAGACACGTTGTGGCTACGAAGTGTCTACGAGAGACATCAGTGGAGGTTGGGCTAATTTCACCCGTTACTTGTAAAGTTTCAGATAATTATTTATCTTTATGACACTTATGGCGAGCTTATATCTTCAATCGTATTCCGTCATAGGGGTTTTTTTTTGCTCTTACAGCTACATTTAATATTCTAAACCTATCGCTACAATGCTTGTAATCGCGACCTCATCTCAACAAGATAAAGAACACTCCCGAGTGCTACGTGATCTGAAATATGCTGGACATGCTTATCTATTGCATAAAATTTATCAATTACTTTGAACAATATATGACGCAGTAATAACATTGTTTAATTGATAAAGAATGTTGGTATTTATTTCTTGTATATCATCCCTACTAATATTATAAATGCGAAAGTAACTCTGTCTGTCTGTTACGCTTTCATGCCTAAACCACTGAACCGATTTTGATGAAATTTGGTATGAAGATAGAACTGAACTTGGGAAAGGACATAGGCTACTTTTTACCGCGACAACCGACATACACGCTGACGGAGCCGCGGGCGAAAGCTAGTATTATATATATCTAAGATTTGTGATTCTGAAACTTTATCAGATCGAGAATTTGACAATAGTTTATCAGAAACATTATCAGGGTAACTAATACCAATTACAATATAAATAGATATAATTGAAATTGAATTGACTGCTTGTTTTATCAAATTAACAGTTTTTTACTAAATGAATAATATGAAGGTATTAATTTCTGTCTGTCTGTCTGTCTGTCCGTGTGGTGACGGATTAAGAATACAAGTGTCACCACCCCTATTCAT
Source organism: Phragmatobia fuliginosa (assembly GCA_932526445.1). NCBI lineage: Eukaryota > Metazoa > Arthropoda > Insecta > Lepidoptera > Erebidae > Phragmatobia > Phragmatobia fuliginosa. Next base: position 2,237,111 of record OW052069.1, on the reverse strand, counting down.
TCCATGTGTGTCGTAAGAGGCGACTAAAGGAACAAATTAAGCAGCTAACATCACTGCCAAGAGAAGGAAAACTTGAAACAAACCCTTTACCAACCCGTCTGGCCAGCGTGGTATAGTAGGCCAAAACCTCCTTTCAAAGAAGAGGCCTATGTCCAGCAGTGGACTGTTGGAGGCTGTTGATGATGATGATGATGATGATTAATTTAGTACTGGTGGGTAGATAGGTATATAATTTGGTACTTACATCAAAAACATAAAAAATTGGCTGCCTGTTTGTTCCGGGTAATCTCCGCTCCACCCATTTTGACGGGCCTTTACTGTCACAAAACTGAAGTACTTGTTCAGTTTTGTGACAGTAAAGGTTAAGTAAGGTTAAGTAAATAAATAAATAAATATTTTGGACATCTTACACACAACATCATCTAGTCCCAAAGTAAGCAGAGCTTGTGTTATGGGTACTAAACAACTGATATAAATACATAAACATACTTTTTTTTTTGTAAATACATACATATTATACATAGGAAAACACCCAGACTCCGAAACAAATATTTGTGGATCACACAAATATTTGGTCTGACCCGGGAATCGAACCCGAGACCTCTTAATCAGCAGCCGCATACGCTAACCACTAGACCAACAAGGCAGTCAAAGCTTAGGATATTTCTTTAGATTAGCTTGGCTCCACGGCATTCTTTGCGAATAACAACAAACTTGAACGTTCTCTACTGGTGTACCTTAGGGTGATGCAGAATTCAGTAAATAGGTGCACTAGTTTTAAATGGCAATCAAAAATTCTCTCTCAACTTCAGATCTAAGTTGGACTTAATTTACATATAGTTACGTCATTTATTTCATCAAAAACAGTTCATTAGTTCCTAAGTTTATCGCGAACATATACATTTGACACGCAATTTTTTAATGTATGAGATTAAAATACCTATTACTATTCATTTACAAACGCCTGGGTATGTTTACGTTTGACAAGTAGAATCAACAGCTAATAACAATATTTTCTTTACTTTATTTCTGCCTAAACTTGCAAATAAAGAGTTATCTGTCTATCTATCTCTGCTTCAACCCATCATTCTTACTTACGTCAGCATAGCAAAGGCCAAGCCCACACAAGTACCTCGACTGATAAATAAGTGTTATCTAGAGGGCTATAAACAAAATGATATACATTTTGTTATATATCCAAATTTATAGTCCTTTGGTCAATTTACGCAGACAGTAATGGTTGATTTACATAGACGTTCGGCCTATATATTACTACTGGCAGTTTGTAAAGGCCTTCATCAGGTTGAATTTGATGTTATCTTTAGTATATTTTATAACCTACTAACCTCTACTGTTAGATTATTTTCTAAATGTAACAATCGTAAAGAAATACTGCATATGAATATATCAAACTTCACAGTAACGTAGTGCACATATATAAATATTATATTTACGCATTTAGATATCTTAAATGGCAGTCGGAATTGTATTAAACGTCCAAGCTTTTCCAATCACATGCAATATGATTTTAATAGTGATACTAATTATTTATAATTGAAGAGTTTGAGAGCTGAAGACTAAATATCGTCACACCACGACCAAAAATACCGGAGCAGCAATAAAATGTTGCATGAACAGGGCCAAGATATTTCGTTTGAGTTAAAGTTTCTCAAAAGCAATGTATTGATTTAAAAATTGATCCCACTTTAAGGTTCTAAATAACTTCACGTCAGCATAATAATATGTTGATATTTTTAAGGTTGGCTCACTAATTAATACCTAACAGCTGTTCCTGAACCCAGGAGGGGCTTAGGAACAACTTGCGCAGAGTGACACACCGTGTGGTTTCAGTCGTTTCAATTCCGACACACCGCCCCGCCCCAAGCCCCAGTGCGGTGATGGCCCGTGGGGGTAAAAAAACCGTAAAAAACTACTTACTGGTAAACTTTGTTCACACTATTATAACATCACGCTGCAGGCAATAGGAAAGGCAGACTAAGATGTCTAAGTTATAGAGATTTCCATCCTAGGGTACATTTGCTTCCTGACACTGGTTCGACTTGTTCGATAGTTCCTGAGACGGCGTGCGGTTATCAATCGGTTCAAGTCCGTCTTAACCACTAGCAAGTGGTACCCAGAGTGGCACAGGAATAAAAAGCGGCCAAGTGAGAGTCGGACTCGCCCATGAAGGGTTCTGTAGAAGCAAGTTACGTCATATAAAAATTCTTGTAGTTCGTTGTAACTTTGATCGATGTTTTAGTAATAGTGAATTGATTGAAGGAAAGGTAAATTGCGGTTTACGATCTATCTACGTATTAAAGAAAAGTGCTACTAAATTTTCGATGGAAGTATGCATGGTAATGTACATCATATATTTTTTTTAGTTTTATTACTCTCTTATTTTAGGAGTTACAGGGGGGGGGGGGGCGACACATTTTACCACTATAGAAGTATCTCACACGCAAACTATTCAGTTTAGAAAAAAATGATATTTAAACCTCAATATAATTTTTGAAGACCTATCCATAGATGACACGTATGAGTTCCAGTTCCAAGTAAAAACTTATCGCTCTTTAATCTTAATGCGGTTTACAGAATACATCTACTTTCCAAGTTTCAATAGTATAGTTCTTGTAGTTTCGGAAAAAAGTGGCTGTGACATACGGGCGGACAGACAGACATGACGAATCTATAAGGGTTCCATTTTTTGCCATTTGGCTACGGAACCCTTAAAAGGGGAGGCATTCAAGATATGGTAGGTCAACTAGTTTAGTATACGTGTCAAGTGATCCTAGGCATGCAAAAGACGTACTTAATGACAACTTGAATACTTAAGACGTGTTTACCTAATATGAATTTATGTCTAAAAGTGATAATGATCACCTGCTAGTGAAAAATAGTGTCTCAAATCATCTACTCGAAAGCAAATTGAATTTAGTATTTGAAATTCCATATCTTCACTGATATTTATTTGATTTATAAATATAGCCAAATAAAAGTTTTTGTTATAAAAGCAACCGAATTCTCTCAGATATTTGATAGTCCCAACCTGGTTTCAGTTACAACGCAGTTGGGAATTATAAAATCGAAATGTCGTAAAACATTCGGAATAAAGTCAGAATAAAATGTTCAATGGATGTATTGGTTTACGAAAAGCTAATCTTACAGTTTGTTTGTTTATATTTATGATTTTTCTACTTTAAATAGATAGGGTTAAACAGTCAGATCATTTTAGCAAATAACTACGAAACTAAGAAGTTACTAGTATGTTTTCACACTTCCCCTTAACCTAAAATTAGAATGAGAAGGAATTACACCTCTATAATAAGCAATAAATGGCAATGATTGTGTGAAAGTTCAACTTCAACTTTTTAAATTTATTTAAATGTACCTAATAACAAATAATTATGAAGTCGCGGGCAATTATTAATGTGCGATATGATACTCTAAATACATCAAAGTAAGGTTTATTGTAATCCCAAATAACACACAAAAAAATTAATCTTATATATATAAAATTCTCGTGTAAAATATAAAAAAAAAGGAACGGACGCGAGTGGAGCCGCGGGCATCAGCTAGTGTTATGATAAATATTTCGGACATCTTTACACACAACATCATCTAGTCAGTAGTCTCAGTAGTCTAGTCTAGTCAAACTAAGCAGAGCATGTATTATGGGCACTAAACAACTGATATAAATACATAGATAACACCCAGACTCCGAAACAAATATTTGTGGATCACACAAATAAATTTGGTCCGACCCGGGAATTGAATCCGAGACCTCTTGATCAGCAGCCGCATACGCTAACCACTAGTTCAACAAGGCAGTCGTGATAATGAGCTGGTTCTTGAGTTTTCACCTCTCAAAAGTATTACGTACTTAATGTATAAAGAGAGTCATGGGTACGCAGTTTCACAAACTCCTACCGCTATGACCACTTGACCAACAAGGTAGGACAGTCTGTAAAATAATTATTAGAGCATTTGCCGCTTGCCTTCTAACCAGTTCTAGTTGATTCGGTTACACCATCTAGTGTGTTCTGTTTAGGTCCTGGGGTATATATATCACGTTCTTTATTACATACATAGTTATATACATAGATAAAGAAATGCATTCGAATTTGTTTCGGAGTTGGGGTCATTTATATGTTTAACTAGCTGCGCTCAGAGGTGTTACCCGCGTATTTTAGCCATTTACAAACTATCATTTGGGTTGCTATGCAAGTGTGTTATGCCTAGCAACCTATGAAGTTTTGACAGGAGATAAAAAGTGATACATTTTTACATCTACGATTTACGCATTTTTATATTCACCTAGCTTTCGCCCGTGTATTTCGATTATTGCAGTAAAAAGTATATATATATTTTTGTGTCAGTTGTCTAGTTTCCATAGTACAAATACTGCTTAGTTTGGGACTAGATGATGATGTGGTTAAAAAAATACGTAGATATTGTCAAATTCGAAACCACTTATTAAAGCTAATGGCAAAATGAACGATTTTAAGCAATATCAAATCGTTACACGTGCCATTATCCAATCGGCAAATAAACCAAACTAATCACCGCTTACCGCCATCCCTGCGGCTATCACCAGCGGCAGGTATTAGCTGTCCAACGATCGTCCAAACGACATCGTTTGTACAAATCACCTAATTCCCACCGACAAGTTATTGTTACTGAGAGACAATACCTCCGAATTGCTAAATCAGGGTAAAGCAGATAAAAAGACTCAATAAAGGTATTGATGTGGAGGATTAATGGTTGATGACAACAGTGTTACTGAAAATAATTGAATAGTTGGTCAGAGAACAGTGTTATTGTGGTGTGTGTGTTCCATTGATGAAAATAATTAAATAGTTTGTAACCTATTTTTTTTTCTCTCAATTACCACAGTTACAATTCATCGCCTACAATTTAAAGTGCAATCAATTGAGAGATAAGTTGGCAGTTGGAATTTAAGTTGGTTGGATGAGATGGATTTTGTGATGTTTATGATGTACTCCAAGCCGATTTTGAGTACGGTGGCCAGTCTTAACAGAGACCAGTCAACTACGCAGGAGATGTTATGTGTGCACGAGTGTGTTCGCAAAAACAGTTGCACTCAATGTTCCTTCACACATGAATTTTACGTGATGTGTTTTGCATAAGCCTACAATAATAATAATAAATATTTCGGACATCTTACACAACGCGGAACTAAGCAGAGCATGTATTATGGGTACTAGACAGCTAATATAAATACATAAACATACTTTTTTGTAAAAACCTACACATAATATACCCAAACTCCGAAACAAATATTCACACGATCATTGGTCAGACCCAGGAATCGAACCTTAGGACCTTAAGCAGTCGCAAATGCTACCACTGCACTACCCAGGTAGATAAATAATAATAATAAAAAACACTACTCCAGTATTAAATGTTAAACCAATATTTTAAATATATTTCTTACTCGTATTTATAGTTTGTCCACAAAAATAAAAATAACGATGAAATATGGTTGGACAGTAAACACTCAAGACAGGTGTCACAACATGCGTGACCTTTTTAAATAAAAATCAACCTTTCACGAAGGTCACGGTATCAGTCTGATGTATAAAATATTGTCTACACTAGGTAACCTACGCTAGTTTGTCTGCATCTATTTTCAACCACACCACTGTTAGTAATCTAAGCGTGATTGATATTAATTATCCTACTTATGAACGCAAGCAAAACTCACATTAAAAAAAATGTGAGATGTTCACGTTTCTTTCACGATCAGATGGTTTCGAAGTTCTTCGTGAGCAACAATGTGACATGAGGATTATATACAATAGACTAAACCGTCAAAATATTACATACAATAGATTAACTATAATATTTGCAACTATATGCATCATCATCATCATTAGCCCATATCAGTCCACTGCTGGTACACCTGACCTCTCCCATTGTACATAACCTTGATCAATTTTGGGGTTCTCGCATCCAGCTCCTGCCAGCCATCTTGCGCAAATCGTCAATCCACCTGGCCTGTGGTCGTCCTACACTACGTTTGCCGAGTGTAGAACAGGCGAGGTCATCAGTTCTGCGGCTAGTATGACCAGCCCACTGCCACTTAAGCTTGCTAATCTGATGGGCTATATCGATGACTTCAGTTCTTTGACGGATTACCTCACTCCTTAACCCTTTCTATAGCACGCTGAGCAACTCTGAGCTTGTGGACCAACCGCACCGTAAGTGTCCACGTCTCGGCTCCGTACACATATGACACACACATACATACAATCTTACAGGTCACTATGTAAGAGTATATGATATTGCCTTCGAGCGATAAGGCCGCCTCTTGTAGCTCTTAATTTTATGTAACCGTTCTAATTAAGGTATGGAGGGAAAAAATAGATGGAGAAAAAGTGATATATCTGTATATCTTTACAGTTTGTTTTTTCACTTTTCCTTTTCTAAAAAAAAGTCATTAAAGATAGTAATTCAAGTTATAATAACTTGAATTTCAAAGATCTAAGCAGAAGATATCTACCCTCATGAACGAAATGAGAAACTTCCCAAAGCGTCAGCAAATAGGTATTTGTTGGCTTGGAAGTTCGAACGATCTCTTTGTAAACAAGTTGTATGATACGTCAATAGATTTGTTTGATTGATTACTTACTAACTCAGATATTATCAAAGGTAGTTTAAATTTTTTAGATGTTAGTGTGATAGTTGTGGACAACTAAAAGTGTTTTTTTATTCTATTTTTGGTCTGTTAGCTTTGGCCAAAGGCTGGTTAGGTTATCTTGACTGTTAGATAAAATCACAAATCGGACGATTTACACTCAGGACAATTTATATGTTATCGATTATTATTTAAGTCTGTTTGGATATATATTTTTATTTATTTTGTTTTAATGGAATCTGTTTCGGGTTAACGTTTAGCATAGGGTTATGACCTTATGCATTTTGTTTTGCAGGGCAGTCAGTGCAACGACATATATGTACTATATACCCTTTATGTTTAATCGTATAAATCTCTAGGGTATTTTCTTTTTTGCCTTTTGAATGTAGAAGTGTACCTCCTCAGGTGCACAGTCAGTATGTTTGATGATCCTTGCTGACCCTTCCTCATTGTACTGTCGAAAAAGTTCAAAAGACGTAATATACCTACTATATAATATACATTTTTATAGACGTTACTAATGATATTTTGTTCAATATGAACAATCTATATAATAGAATATTGTGTAACACAATTTGATCACAAAGTGACATACTTACAGCGTACAGAAGATTTCTTAGGTAATTGTATTAGAAAGCAACTCTAAGTGCTGCTCCGTAGGCACGTTAAAAACACGGACCTCCGCACGTTACGTTGGGGTGTACAAGTACGTTAATTCCCGAAATAACTTGTCGACACAACCGCTCCCTTTAAATAGCAACACCAAGGTTTCAGATCACTTTTTTGGGACATTCTCCTAGCCTTTATTCCCAAGTTTATTTGGGGTCGGCTACTAGTTCAACCGGTTTTACTTGAATATCAGTTTTTCCACGGAGCGACTGGCATCGGACCTCTGCAACCCTAAGGGAGAACTGAAATTCTAAGATTGAACTAGTTGTCAGCATATTTGAGGGCACTGACTTCCCAATAACGATTGCCATAGATGTTCATGACAACCGGGACCGACGGCTTTACATATTCTCCGAGGCACGGGCGTGAATCACCGCCAAACTTCCAAACTCCGGGCAGCTATTAGGAATTTCCTAAGAAATAATTTTTCACTATTTTGGAACATTTCCAAAAAATGTGTATTTGTCTAGTGGTTTGTGATCCTTATTGACAAATAACTACATGGTTAACCTAATAGTTTAGTGGTAGTTTAGTAGTAGTGTTGTGGATTTAAATGCCACATGGGACAACACTTTGCTCAATCAATAAATTTTTGTATTGAGTCTGGGTATTCCTTATGTTCGTTTCATGTTTGTAGCGTCCCCCGAGACATAGGATGTATATTCCTAATGTGGGAGTTGTCTTCAACAAAAAAACTTTTATAAGGGTGGCCTTAAACTAAGCACATCTTGTATTAAGGGTACTAAACAACTGATTTAAATACATAAACATACTTTGTTTTTTCTAAATACATATTTTACATAGAAAAACACCCAGACTCCGAAACAAATATTTGTGGATCACACATTTTATTTGGTCTGACCCGGGAATCTAACCCGAGACCTCTTGATCAGCAGCTGCATACGCTAACCACTAGACCAACAAGGCAGTCAGTTTGGATGTAATGTGTGAATGTGTCTATAATATATGAATGTTTTTAAAAATATTTTAAGTATGTTTATTAGGATTCTAATTTCCATACTTATATGTTCCCAAATTAGCGAAGATAACTTTAGCCATGTGTAAAATGTTATAGGTTTATCTTTGATTAATGTCCTTTATCCAAAAGGTATATCTACGTGCACAAGCAACTTAAACTGAATATCACTTCAAGTTGCTTGTGTAATGATTATCTTCGAGCACTACGTTTTTTTTTATAGCTGAAATGGAATAGGCGTTTGTCTTCCATCTCACCTGATGGACAGTGTAGATGAAGACGAAGGTGGTACACGCCCATCCAAAAGAAACCTGTTCACTCTACTCTTAAAGGCTCCGGAGTATAATTAATTCATTTAAATAAACTTTTGTCCTAGAGCCATTTGGTTTAAGGTCATCACTTTGAGTAAAAAACGCGTAAGAGTATTAAGTATCAGAAATTTATTAAAAAAAATAACAAATTTGGAAAATAATCTAAAGCTTTTCTGAGTTTCAAAAACAAAGCACTTTTAGTGTTGTCACCCTATCCGCGACTAAGTTTCAATTAAGCCTTCCCCTCTCATTGGGCTCTTGCCTAAGCTTCCGGTAGGCGCCTACAAATAGATTACAGGATTTATACCGCGATTGTTTAGCCTAGAAGATAAATTTTGATAGAAGCTCTTTGTTTGGTGTACTGATACTGCCATTAAATTTAGATTATAAGTTTTATTTAGATTTAGGTATCTCTTTTGTGTTGGGAAAATTAAATGAAAACAGTGAGGCCTGTATTTGATTAAAATAATTTATAAGGTAGCGACCCGAGGTTATTATAACTATATTAGAACAAAATTATTTTAGTTCGAGTTGTCTCTCTTTTTCAGAAGACATAGTGTTATTCACATGGTTATATATATACTTTGTAGTGTGTGGTTATGTAATTGTATACCTTTTAAATCACAGTCCAATTTCGATGGATTTTAGTGACTGAGTTTACTTAGTATATTTAGAGCTAATTGAGAATAATAGTAGGTTCGGCAAGTTGTGTGATAAGTAAAATTACTATCTGGTTTTTTTACGAAGATATTTCCTTATTTTTGGGCTCCCTACTTAACTGGACTAAAATGAGTGTTTTTTTTGAATATGTTTATTTATTTCCTTGTTTTTTTAAATAATCATTATATTACAGATCTCTATTCGAATATAACGACTCGTGGTATAAAATTAGGGTTAACCAGGATTAAATAAATAAATATTTCGGACATCTTACACACAACGTCATCTAGTCCAATTTTAGCAGAGCTTGTATTATGGGTACTAAACAACTGATATAAATACATAAACATACTTTTTTTGTAAATACATACATATTATACATAGAAAACACCCAGACTCCGAAACTAATATTTGTGTATCACACACACACATATTTAGTGTGACCCGGGAATCGAATCCGAGGCCTCTTGATCAGCAGCCGCATACGCTAACCACTAGACCAACAAGGCAGTCAGATTGTATTGTACATACACTAGTTGGTGTAAAATCTAGTTGGAAATATCACATTACATATGTAATTGTAATCAAGTATATCTACTAGATACCCTTACCTACCGAGTTCGTACCCTCACATATAATGTATTAACTTAAACAACATCACAACTCGATCAATACACGTGGAATTACGGACTAAATCCCTAAATCTCTAAAGACTTGCTTCAAAATTTCTCCCTTCACTCAAAACTCCGTTAGCTGGGTAAACAAGTCCTCATAAGCCTAGTTTTATTAGAGTGTCTAGACGGGACTTCCATTATTGAATACGGCTCAATGGTAAACCCCGATACAAGCACTGTCTTGTTTTGTATTTTGGTCCTAGTTTATTAATCTATCTTTTAGTGATACATTATTGAATTTAATGTCTAATATAAAATATATAAGTATCATATAAAAGCGGACCCATACAACTTTGTCTTAGTGTTTTTTTCAATCTACCTCGGCTATTCTTGGTGTAAGCGTGACATTAACTTTTATCTTAGGTACGCCAACAATATACACTTTTAGAAAAAAAAAACGTGAAAGTACGATACTTTCAGAGTTCATAGTGAGCAAGAACTTGACACGAGAATTATATATAATATACGTTAGCTGAACATGCAGAAGTTACACATTTTTCTGCTAAAATAGTGGAGTATTGAAGCAGAATTGGTAAGGTTAGTAACAATCTTTGAAGTGAGATTTATATTTTTGTTAAAATTTGAACTCAATCACAATAATACTTGCATTCTCACATTGCTCACATCAGATGCTCACGATTAAATATGTTCAAACACCATTTCCATCGGATACTTATGTACGAAAAACTTTATTCTGTCCTTTCCGTCGCATAGAATTAGAGCAAACGCAAGATGAAATTAGAATAATCGCAAACGTAGACATGCATTGATATATAACATACGTAGACATGTATTTCTAAATTTCTTTGTCAATGTCAAATAAAATTTGCTTTTCACTAGGCTTACAATTTTCCTCGTTTTTAATTTTTACTCAAACAACAAAGCAATCCTTTCTTCCTTTACATATTATAATCTCACTCACTCATAATCCTAGAGCTATCTCGTGTATTACCAATGTCGAATGAATAAAGTAAATCTGTTCAATTGTTTAATAATTTCGTCAACCGGGCTTACCAAGTAGGCATATCCATCCCCAAAAGGTACTGAAGCCTAAATATGAAATTTGAATGTCTTTCACGAAGCGTCATATATTCCCAGACTCTCTTGAATATCTTCCAAGGCACTATTCCGAGTTCCCAGCTAATAGGATTTTGATATTATGGTCGGAGGCCATTGAATTAGTCTGATCCTTTCATGGAGGCTTTTCGTCGAGGTAACTACATTCGCTTGCATTGTCCACGAGATATTTCTGTTAGAATCAAGTGAGAGATGTAAGGTTTCCGTGCTGCCTATTGTTCCATTACAGCGACGACATACACTATAGAAAACTTGTTAAAGAATAATTATCGTAGTTCTTGTTATACGTATAAAAACTATAACAGTATCAAACAGAATTTCAACTGAGTGTTAAACATTAATGTTACTGATTCGTTTTTGAAGCTGTTAATTTTAGTTAGAATAACAAAAAATGATTCACTTTTAAATTAGAGTTTGGTATATATTTTTTCTATGTATTTTTGAGGCAAACGAGAGTGGGCTGTTTGATTTCCTCCAAACATCGTTTTACTTAATGAAAAGTAAGCATTGTTTTTCTGTGAGTCGTGGTATCTTTGTCTAGCCTGTCTTATTTTACAGTATCGTTATCACACGGTAAAAAAGCGAAGGAAAAATTGAAACCAACCCTATACCAAACCGTCTGGCCCGCGCGGTAAAGTTGGCCAAAACCTCCTTTCTAAGAAGAGGCCTATGTCCAAAATTGGACTGTTAAAGGCCGTTGATGATGATGATGAAAAAAAATTTATTATGTACTGAGTTAGTTAACATATCGGTCGATCAGAAATGATTCTTCTGTGTAAAAATCCATTTCCAATCGAAAAAAATAATAGACAGTAATTATTATTAATGTCTTTTTATTTTTTCATTTTATTTATAGCCTACCAAAGTGACTATATGCTGCCTGATGTAAAAAAATCCATCCTTAATGTGAGTGCAGCATGGTGACTAAAGGTAATCGCACACTTATTATCAGAGGCGAACGCGTCGAACGAGACGAACGAAACGAATTTTAGAATTCTTTATATGAAATCTCATGAAACCTCGCACACTTACCTGCGTCGAATCGTCCGCATCTGGAAGAACCCCAGAAATACTAGACGAATTCGGATGACGTCATAAAATTCGGCGCGGATGATGCGGTCGCCTCGATCGAGGAATGATAATAATAAGATACACAAAATAAACAAAAATAAATGTTGTAGCCTAAAAATCGGCAATTTTCAATAAAAAAATTAAAAGTTGAATTTCTCGAAATGGGTTAAGTTTAGGGTAGGGTGTTTCATAGTAAAATAAGTCAGAAATGATGGGTACTCTACGCCCTTAACGGATCTAGCACGACTTTTCCTGTAACCCTGTTTAATCAATAACAACCACTGTATTCCTGGTACGATTATATAATTTTATTTAAATAAAAGCACTTTGTAAGAGAGCTATTGATTGGAATAATTGTAAATAATTAAAACACTCATAAATGCCTCAAATCTTTACCATTTCATAAATTTTAATGTTTAAACAAACCCACGGAACTGAGAACAATTTGCCGAATAGCTTTCACTGACTTCGGACGATTCAATAAAATATTTACTTAATTTATTCAAAACCCTTTCTATTGCGAAACCAAACTTGATATTATTACGTTAAAACATCAAAAGCAATGAAACAATTCAGTCACTTCCACAAAATAATATTTAGGGTTGGTTTCACCATTGCATTATAATTTATTTTAATATACAAATAAAGTTTTTTTACTACAGTAAATAAAGTTTTTTTAAGAACTTAAATATTCCCTCATGAGAAAAAAAATTGCAAATGAAAAAAACACCTTTGATCGAACTTTTATTTATCTATAATATAAAATCTCATACATACCCCTTCGAGGCTTTAAAGATTGAAATTTGTATTGTGTTGAAACTGTTAAAGGTTATATTAAACACTTAAAAAAACAAATATCTGATACACACGAATTGTCCCAAGTTAAGCAAAGCTGGTACTATAGGTAGATGCTAGACAACTGATATAAATACCTACTTTCATGTGTTTTTTTTGGTAAATACCTACTTTCATGTGTTTTTTTTGGTAAATACGTACTTACATCTTATACATATTCGTATAAATAGCCTCAACCTCACAACAAATACTTGCAGTGCAGATTGTACAAACATTTTGTCCGACCCAGTAATCGAACCCAAGACCTTATAGACCGTACGCTATCACTGCGTCAATTATTGAAAAGTATAGCATAGAACTTCCAGACAAAAAGAACTAGTAACATAATTAAACAATAAAAACTAGAACTGGATCTTTCATAATGTAATCTCTTCTGCGGGTTTAATAATACTGTACCTCAGAGGTTAACAATAGTAACTCCACATTTTGTTGAAATTACGTTTAATATACCATTAAAATCCCAAGAACCATTTCTACATAAATGTATAAAGCATTAAATCCTACGTCACCTATGAGAAGAGATATACAATACACAAATATTTACAGAGGAGATATACAAATATTAACAGGGTATAAGATCTCAAATGATGTTAGTTAATAGATAGATTTATGGTAACTATGTGTAATTCATGACACTTCCCTCTATTTATTATAAAAAATAAAGCTAATTACTCTGTTTTTTTTATTGTATACCTTTAAGGTACAGAATATATTTCATCTTCTTTTCTGTAAACCGTCTACTGATTGCATATCATTGAGTTTGAAAAATATTTTCTTAGCTTATGATGACCTGTCAAATAATTAAGAAACAAAAACCAATCCAATTTTTCAAAGCAAATCATGAAACTCGACTAGAGACTAACCGATTAACCCTTCCTTTAAAAGTTATCTAAACTAATCTTATGATTTGAAAATAAAAGTATTGCCAGGGGTACCAAATTGAAATAATTTGTTAAAAATAACTATTTTCAGGGTAATGAATTAATGAGAACAACCTCTTAGTGTAAACATTTCAAATCAATTGTAACATTCGCGTTCAAGAAACGCCAATACTTATTTAATTAAAAACTTGTTCATTGTTTCTCCCCCAAATTGAAAGGAAACTTGTTGTTTAATTACTGAACATTTTAAATAACTCAAAGTCATCCAGTAAATGCAGGCAATGAACATTCTTCTTCTGTCTTCTCGTGTAAGAAGAAAGTTGAACATTATGATAAAGAACGTTAAATCGAAATTGCAATGGCATGATAACAATTTTTATTTTACTGAGGAACATATCTCATTTTAACGTAAAAGAGTAAGATCGGTTTATAAAATTCTTAAAATTTCTCAAAGGAATAGAGTTTTCTAAGAAATATTCTTATAATATTTTGATCAATTCAGGGTGCTGAAAAAAATAATTTTAACTTTTCTATTGTAAGTTATCAGCCCTCTTTTCTTTTATGTAATAAAATTTCATGCTGATGTTCTCTCAAAATATTTTAAATTAATTTAAATTATTTAAATTGCGGTTTAAATAATATCTATAATAGTTTCAAAGGAGCTTTTCATGGGATGAATATCCTGGAGAAGCAATACACGAACATAGACAGACGAGAACATTTTTATACCTACCCACACTCACGACCTTTCTCCCTGAAGAAATTTATAGAGGCGTATTAAACGTCTCATATATCTCACACACGGCTGTCGGATCCAAAGTAGGCAAAGTCAGACAGCCTATTCTAACTAGACATGTAATAAACATACTTATATATTACCTAATACATACATATTACATGTAAGCAGGGCACATATAATTTCGTGTATTAAAATAACAAAAAATCTTTGCAAAACTATGCATTAAAGTGCCACTAGACGAGAATATCGTGCAAGTCTTGATGCCACAAATGTCTACTAAGTTATTTCTATCAGAACCTACAAATATATAATTGATATATTGTAAGAGTCGACACTACTAGTCCTTTTCATTATCATGTTGTTACTTGTATAACCTTGTATTTTTTATTTGATTTTTCATTTGTTTAAGTGTTCAGTTAAGGGTACGTGACGTCGTTGTGGGGTGCCATCTGAAAACCAGTGCTAAGTGACATCGTAACTGATGACACGCAGCAATATACTGAGATGGTGGCTCATTCAGATAAACATTCATAACAATAATTATAGTGGTAAAATTTTTTTTTTGTATGTACTAGTTGTAAGTATTTTATCTGAATAAATGTTTTTAATAACATTATATAGAATTAAAGTATCAGATTTTCAATATGAATGTACTATGTATTTAATTACTTTATGCTAATACACATATACAAACAAGGCTCGTGGCCTGAGATGGAGACCGTGAGGTGGTAAGTTTTTAGATGCGTGAATTAATAGACGAAATTAAAATAAACTATACAAGATCGAGAGAAAAACAGCATTCACCTAAAGTAATCAAAATATCAGTACGTTTTCTACCTAGTCTTCACTTAAAAAAACCCTCTGGAATCCCACTCACTTAAGACATTGTTAATCGAATTCCCTTAAATTAATAACTTTAGAACTGGTATCTTTAAAAGAATGTGTATATTTAACTATATTTTCAATAATTTTAATATCTTCTCTATTGCATGTATGCTCGTGAAATACCCTTATCTAATACTGTGGTTACTTTGCTCGGTCGCGAGCGTCCTCACGTAACTGTGACTCAGCACAGGTGATAAAAAAACTACATCGTGATAAACCTCGTTATGTGGGTTCTGGATCAGCAATTCTGGAGATAAGGGCATCAATTGCACGTTTGATTTTGAGTAATGGTATGCTCAGTTTTTGCGGATGGTGTAGCGGTACCAGTGATCACTTCGTCTTTCGATCTACTGAGTGTTGGTGATTGTATCAGATTTTTACTACTGGCTACATTTTTTTCTCTGTCATGTGGTCTTACCAAAGGTGCGTTAAGAGGGGGTATAAAGATAAATTGCCAATCTTAGATTTGATTTTTACACTCGAAAGTAAGCCACAAATGATCTGTTTTTTATATATATATATTACATTATATTTGAAAGGGGATGGACTGAGTGAAAACATAAAATTATAATATTTTATCGATAGAAAATAATCACAAAGTTACGTCTAAATTTCCACTAAAATCAATTTATTATCATAAATATGTATATTACTGAGTCAATATTTTAATACATTGTATATAAATATATTACCAAGGGACTGTATTAGTGTTTTAAAAAAATAATGTACAATTTACGAGTAATTACAATATAATTGATTCGGCGCTTACTACATTCTTATTCCGTGCAGAACGCTCCCTTTCTATCGCACTTGACCCGAGGTAACGGGCATGTTTTGTTTCATCAATCAGTCGCGGTCGCTCTGTTGAGACGAGAAGACTGTGCTTCTGTGCTCCGGTTCAAGAAAATACTTCGTCAATCATTGCAAATAAAAAATATAAAACAAAACGCTTTAAAAGAGAATTAAAGAAGTTAAAAATTCAACTCATGACTAATTGTCGAAGGTCTATTACTTTACTTTTCTTATATTTGTGTTTGATTGCTGAGTAGTAATGATCTCACATCTACAATGTAAATGCGCTGGATGTCGGCGTGTGGGTAGTATATGCAAAACAAATCGATGTTTTTGACCACTCGCATGTTGATGCCAGTATATTTATAAACTTATATTTTACCGTACAATTTTATTTGTAACTAGCTTTTACCCGCGGCTCCGCATGCGTTATTGTTGATGTTTTTCTGCACAATTTTATTATTTTTTCTTTCCTTATGAGCCCTCTTCTGATAATAATTTATTATAAACAACAAAAAAAGATTCAGCCAAATTAGTCGAGCTGTTCTCGAGTTTTGAGCGCTTATCGTTTTGCTTATCATTAACCCGACATTGTTTTATATATATAGATTTTGTATTTCAGAGCCGCTTTACTTTCGTAACAACACAAGGTGATGAATGCAATCCAGACGATTCGCTAAGCGGAAATCACTTATCAACTTTGTAAGTTTATTGTAGTTGTTTACCTTAGGACGTTGGTCCTAAGGTAAACAATTTTAAACAACAATGAAGGTCTATTTAAAAAAATAAAAGTAAATTAACCCTCAAGATTTTCGTACTACAAAGAATGAATAGACGTGAATTCAGTAAATAAAGTCAAGTCAAATATTAATTTGTTACTTTTTTTTATATAAGGCCCTAATTAGACCTCTGGGGCCTTTTTTTTTAACGTGTGGAAATCCCCGCGGACCGTCACCCCGCCTGGGGTTTACGGCGGGGTGGTGTGTCGGACTCGAACCGACTAAAACCACACGGTGTGACCTCTCTGCGCCTGTGTTTAGGGAGGGGGCCAGGGTGTTATCTCCTTCTGGACCCCTCCCGGTGCCAGCCCGCGCTGTTGCGGGCACCGTCTCGGTTTTATATTTTCCGTTTGGACGTCGCCCTCTCGGAGTTGGGAGGTCAAACGGCATTCGCTCTCTTAAAAGCCAATTTTAGCCAATTAAGTAGGAGAAAAACGGACCCTTAACTCCTTGGATGCAACCGGATGTATCTCGCTAGGATGATAATGATGATTTATTTATTGTTTTTTTCCAGATCAGCTTCTACTTTAGAAAATACTTCGATAACTAAGGTCTATAAAAAAATTTACAATATAAGTGAGTATTAATTTCCTTCCTTGCAAAATGTTTCTTAGTACCCAAGTAAGTAACAAAGCTCATGGTTAACACCATCCGACCTCTTATAATGTATACTTATCTTTTACATGAATTAGAAGATCGAGGTTTGTCACTAGAAGCCATTGTGGGTATTGAAAAGTATAAAAATAACCAATAATGCGCGAGAGCGACGTGGCGAAGAACGTGACGCGTATCGTGCGTAAGGGGCAACCCACCGGAATGGCCTGCGACTGCGAGGGCAGTCGAGCGGCCGACTATACCTAAAGTGCGTAGTGACAACCCCCTGATTTTATATATATTTATATATATTTTATATTTTTGTTATTATTTATATATATATAAGTCAGTTAATGTTCGTCAATAAACCATTACCATTCATTTATGCATTTTTTGATTTTATGAAAAAAATTAATTACTTAAAAACACCAAGTTCTTCTGTTATCTAAACATACTTTTATATGTGTGCATATGTGGGCCTAAGTTACCTTGGTCATTTGCCATTGCCCTTTGATGATGATGAACTAGGAGTACGAATCAATAAGTTATATACTGATATTTCTATAACCATTCATTTGGTTTTCACGACGAATGTCAAGAGTACTATTGCAGCAGTGAGAAAAAAAGTGAAAATCTTGTTGCAAAAGTAAAAACCTCAACATTCTGGGCTAACATCCAACATATTGTGGGTATAATCGCTACACATTCACGTAGTCTAATTAATGATTGCGACAGTAATGATGTAAAGCCATTCAATAGCATAATTGCAAAATTTGTGGGGGGCAAACGAACAAATTTAATACAACGACGAACATATCAATTCAGGTGTGCGACTGCTGTAATGGCATACAATGCAAAAAGACCGTTGTATAATGTACAAAAATCGCTTTTAGGCCAAAGCCCTAAATCAAAAACAAAATCTTTTGAAGATAAAAGAATTTGTAAAAATAAGTTGCGACAAAATTATAAAGTACGTTTTAAGCTACGTTTTTCCAAAAAACCGTCACTGCCTGTAATCGAAGACTTAAATTATGGAACAGACACCTGTCAAAAGCCTGATATGGCAGAAGATGTGTATGGGATGGCGAAACGTAGTTTTCTAAAAAATTTGGAAAAGACTGAGACTGAACGCTCACAGATCGAAAGAGCTACTATCTTACAAAGAGATAGTAGCGAATGGTTAGAACTTCGCAGAAATTTATTGTTAATTTTTGAACATACGTGACAACACAATGGTCATTAACAAAACCGATTCTTAGTGAACTTCATATAACCAATAGAAAAAATCCAATCTCAGCCTACGTTGTCGGAGGAAAATAAAACCTTTTCACCAGATTTCTCTACCGTTGGTCATTCTAATGCACCACAAAAAATATTGTCATTTGCAGAATATTGATGCACTTACGAGTACATAAAAGTATCTTTTATGTAATTATTATTTTTCTAAAATATAAACTGTATAAAATTTGTGTCTTTGTATTACTTTGAGTAAAATTCATAAAAGAAAATCATTACAAAGTACCTACAGATTTAAAATAGTTTTTTTATTATTGAATTTATATTTACAAACACAAGTAAATTTAAATTCAATATCATCCTATATATATATCCTCATCTTTTTTGGAGAGTGTTTGTTCACAAAATGACCCTCCTGTGTGACATTATATTATGAAAATACATCATTATATTAGGTACCTACATTTTCGATATATTTACCACCATTTTATCTATCAAAATTTGACTGACTAAACTGACTCGCACTTAGCCAATTTTTATCTGATTATTTTGGGTGTATTGTGCTCGATCGTACTTGACAAAACAATACGGTAGCTACGGAAACGCGCGGTGACGTACGTAGTAACATACCTACGATACCTATCTTCTTGCCGATACGAGAGCGGGGGGTGTGAAGCGCGCGGGTGAAATCTGATATTTTTTTAGGTTTATGCGCGCTCTTAAGTACATGGACACCACTATTTGAGCTAGTAGTATGTGCGCTGTAAATAGGCTTTGTAGTAAAAATACCATCTTTGAAGTGCTCATACCCAAGCGGCCTTAGATGATTGAAAGCAATCACCGAGTGTAAGCACGTATGTACGTATCTAGATGGGTGACCGTTTCCATTACATGAGATGACAAATAAGATAACAGTCGTGAAGCTTAGTTGGAAGCCTTCGGGGTGCTAAGGAACATCTAACGGGAAGATTACGTGGCCAACCCGCACTCGGCCAGCGGGGGGACGTATGGCCTTAGCCCTCTCCTGAGGGGAGCCTCGAGCCTAGCAGTGGGGCGTTATGGGTTATTGACTGAACTATACCATTTTCCCCTGAAGAATACCTTCAGTAATTTAAAATGGTATTTGTTTCTGAAATTGTTTGTAAAATGCAAACAGTTTCTGGAAAAGCACATATTCCAGGAGTGCTAGATACCCAAGTACTGAAAACAAAAAAAAAATCTCATGGAACTATGATGGAAAGCGGTTAACGGCACAACTTCGAACGATTCCATGGGGCTACAAAGTAATAAAGAATACTGCATTGAGATAGCAGTATGATTAATATTTACGCATCTACTCATTCATGTAAAAACATGTTAATATTAACATAATACAAATTAACTCCATACGAATGAACTCGGTCCAAAATTATTCTGTCGTGCCACATATTCGACATTCAAATGAAATATCATAGGGATGGACGGTACCGGTTAAATTAACCGTAACTGTACAAATTTATTCGAATTAGACGCATTTTGGATACCAACTGAGCCCTCAAACTTGACTACTAAGCACGATTTGGAGTACAAGAATAACAAAGATGTGCGTTCTTTTATCACTTATTTACCGTAAATCTAAAGGTATGCTTACATGATTGTGATTTATTAATAAATGGTAAAAATATCTATAAAGGGTAAACTACACCTACGTCGGACTTCCAGGGTTTTCTTTTCTGGGGTTTACTTATTTAGTACCTGCCCGGCCAGCAGTACCTGAGAGACATGTGGTTTTAGTCGATTCGAGTCTGTCATAGGTAGTAGTCTGTCCAATGGGATTTTCGCACAATCGAATAAAAAGGTAAACTACCCAATTATTGGCACTTTCAGCAAAATCTATTAAAATTATATAGTGTATGCTAATTATACGACTTTGTAAGAAAACGGCATATAAAAAAGTTACTAAGTCAGATGTTTTACAACAACTTGTGCCGAAACAGACATTTCGAGAATTAAAAAATAACAACAGATTTTTTGGATGGATGTGATTTCTCCACAAATTTACGTCTTTGCAAAACAAAATTTGTACAATCCTAGAAAATGACGTAACTACAAATCCATTCAGTATGTAAAGTTTCGCTTTGAGATAAACTAATTCCATACATTTTTTTCAAATCAAAAAGTAAATCCCTCGAATTACAACATTTTATCCGTCCACTTGTCTCTCAACGAGGTTTCGAAAGGAATAATTTCAACGTTATTTGACATTAACCGGTTCGGAAACCGATGCGGTTCATAAAGTGGACTACATCCAATTTGTTGGAGTAGACTCAACCGGCCGGACACCGCTCAACATTTAAATTAGTTAGGCCTTTGAATCCGGGATTCACGTCTACTGATAAAAAAGAAATTGCACTGTTTTTGCTGAATATGTAGGGTAGACGGATAAAATTTAAAATTCTACGTGTTTATGATAGTTTTTCTTCAGTTACTTGAATTTTATTTTAGAAAGTTAGAAATTTTTTAAATAAACTTTGAACATAAAGCTTGAGGCATTCATGAAAATATTTGGAACGATTCATCTAAGAGCCGATGAAATCATCTTACACCATGTATAGCCATGGGTGTAAGACCAGATAAGATCCAAATAAGACGTATAGTTCTTAAGTTTAACATATAAATGAAAACGCCTACGATATTTTGCCTTTTTTTTGTTTTTTTATTCATTTTTTTTTAAGTTTTATATAGCCGCGAGTATATCGGTTTTCGCGGTAAAAAGTAACCAGTGTCTTTTCTAGGGCTCTAGACTATCGGTGTAATTTCATCTAAATAGGTTCAGGACTATTGCTATAAAAGTTGGACAGACAGACAAAGTTACTTTTGCAATTATAATACTAATATGTGTATGTTGCAGGTATTTATAATATTATATAGTTTGGAAGTAATGATAATATAACGTACAGAGCATAATTTAAATAAAGTTTCTTTTAGTTACCTATAGTTCGTTAGTGTAGTTACCTATATTGATGGCCTTATTATTCATGCCTGTTTCCAGGTAGATATATAGAAATAAATAAGTAAGCATGCTTTAGTATACGCCTAGTGTCTAGTGTCATACAATACTCTACAATACTTGGGACTAAATTGAGTTGGTTATCAATAGAGTGAAGGGGGATGGAAAAAAGTGATGAAAATGAATTTAATTTTAAAAATACTTGGGATACTTTTGCTATAGGCAAACCATCATACATGTATTCATCAATCAATACAATTTAAAAAAAAACAGGTTTATTTCGTAATCAGATACTGTAAGATCGATCTTCACCGACTATTTTCACCTACCAGCTTAAAAAATTCTACAATTTTCAAATTAACACATTTTTTCTAAATTAAATAAAGTATAAACGGTACTTACATAAAAAAATCGTTGTAAATGTACAATAAAAACTATAGTCCTAAAAAACTAATATTTCTGGTGATCTTAGTTGAAGTTCAAATTTTCTTCAATATTTTCTCCAGGAGAATACCCAATTAACAATGGCAGATTTCTTTTAGTAGTTTAATTATTTTACCCTTACATAAGGCACAGTTACACCACTTGAACAGATTACGTTACCAGTGGCAACCCTATACACAACGTTTATTAAGAAACCCTATGCAAACAGGCGTTAACAGATGCAAATGACGCGACAATGCAATAATCTATCGTAACGAGTAGTGTTAGAATGTTTAGCTTCGCACTAGGACAGCCAACAGATGCGTTTATTCCTATTAAAAGATCATGGAAATTTCGTTCTTTTTATTAAATTATTAATAACGCTCTTGACTCAACTTTTCGGCTCTCAAAACATCATGGCAGCCTAGTGAGATGTTTCATTCTCCCGGCCTCCGAAGGCCGAGAGAATGATTGGGCCTTCGGTCTCATACTCACCAACTATCGTTAGTTGCGCGAATCCTGTCCTTTTTAGGTTGGTCTTCTGTGTGAGGGTAGTACTTTCCGGGTCGAGTAGTACATTCCTTTTAAAATTCATACATCCATAGCCTTCAGACACAGAGTAATTTATCAAGGTTCAAATCAAGCTATGGTTGTCAACAACTGAAGGATGGTCTTCATCATAGAGCGCTAACTATCCGGGTCTTCGGCCTAGGTGTTGGTTTCATTGTAGTCAATCTAGCTTCAAACCGTTGCGTTTTCTCAACATATGCCGTACGTAAAATAAGTCATTTCTAATTGGATGGAACGCAGATTTGCATATAGATTGCATTGGGTCCATACCACACCAGGGGAATCTCTTCCTCTTTTAATAACCGTAGTGCATTCTTTTATATTCTGTATTAAGTATCTCTATTTAATCGAAGAAACCCGTCCTTTTCGTGTAGTATTCAAATTGCTATTTTCAATAAACAAAACTGAGAGATTTAAGCATTGCCTGTTGTTTTCGAAATTATACTACATAGATACAGTAGTTATTTTTAGATGTAAGAAAAATCTACTTTACTATATTCTTTAACATGGACTTGACTATAAATTTCAATGATATTGTGGCGACTTCCACATACAGCGCGACGAAAACATACGACAGCACCGTCTAGCGAAGAAATACGGTACTACAAAGAAAAACACGTAACGCTCTATACGGAGTAATTACTAGTCCTGAATCGCGAAAGTGACATTCTCGCGTCGATTAGCATATATACAACATCCCAACATCAACTGTTGGACAGTGGCCCACCAGGCATAATCACCTCGCCTGGTCGGAGGATCCTTCCTTTGTGTTGGGGGAACACGACGCACGTTCCTGTCCATCCACAGTGGTGACCCCGACGTGATTGGAAGCAGCCTTCAAGGAAGCAGATCTGCGGCGCCATCTCGTTCACTCCCACAGCGATGACCGTCATTCAAAGTCTCAGCCAGCCAGTAACCTCAGCCTCAACAGGGATACCACACGCAGGACGCAACCGCTCCAGCCTGGACCCCTACGGCCTCAACAGCGTCTAGGCCAGCACACTGCACCTACGGTCCACGTAAGAAGAGCATCTCTCTCCCGTCTACGCAGCAACCAGGCACATCACTCACCTCCAAGACCGAAAGTCGATATGATGAGCCAGTGCCAGGAGTGAGCAGTAGTTCCTGTGAGTCGTAGATACAGTAGTTATTTTTAGATGTAAGAAAAAACTACTTTACTATATTCTTTAACATGGACATGACTATAAACTTAAGTGATATCACATGTGTTGTAAAGTTAGAAGATCAAGTATTCGACAAAACTTTCAAATTCTGCCAACTCTTATCTTATCTCTAAAACTAATCCTCGTATTAAAAGTCCCTAGATTATTTTAATGAAAATCGTTTCAAATACTATCGACAACTTTGACCAAATTAAAAAAGTTCGCCCTTTGATTAGTGCTATTCATTATTTAACTAAAGCGAACTAATCTGAAAAAAATCTCGTTACTGAGTCGGGACTTAACGAAAGTTGGCAAAGTTGGGAGAAGTTGCGCCCCTTTGATAGGCCGCAACTATCGGTAACGGATAAGTTTTACTATAGGAATGGTGGTCCAAGTACTCAGATGCTAGAATATTGATTTTTACATAATTTTCTTGTTAAATTTGTAATTGAAATAAAATAAATCTCAATTTTAATCGATCGATATTTTCGTTATTTTTGCATGCATGCAATTTTAGACAGAACTGGTGTTGATATAAATAACTATGAAAGGGAAAATAAAAGATTACATTAAAAGAAAGATGTGAAAGATTTGTAGGCAAACGTCGTTAAAGATGCGCTGCGACACATTGGACTGACGACTTATAGAAAATGGAAAACCCATATGGTTGGTGAATGGCGGTATAGAAGTAAGTAAATAATTCGATAAACACAAGCTTTACTGTTTACAAGCTATTGATAATTAAGACAGCCATATTGTAAAACATATAACACTGTTTTCTTTGAACAGAGACGAGTGGAAATTCATACAATATCACAATCAATACATTAATTAAACACGCTTATTGCTCAAGTTTATACCACACACAACGAATGAGATCAAAGCAAGCCGTTCATGACATCATTAAATGACTACCATAGAACTATCAAATCACATCTGCAGCTGTTTAAAACCCTAATCCGGGGACATAAAAGCTATTATTGACTAAATCTTAACTCCAGCATTGTATTGGAGCACATACATGCTTTTCTATAAGCACTAGTGAGTAAAATGATTATATAATTAATATAGTGTATAGAGTTCTGATCTTTATGTGTACGATATTAAGACGAAATTGGAGTACATTTATCATCATTAATTGCTGCTTAGCACTGAATATTTGGCTTTGATGTTATAACAGAGAAAGGTATCACCTTTGTGTATACGTTTTGTAATCGATTAGTAATAATTAAACTATCGAAACCATGTGCTTTGTTTGTTTACTGATTATATTCATCGTAATTGGAATTTGAAATGGTTATTATTTTGTAAACGAGAATAATATAATTTTGCTATAATGGTTTTCAAATCAACGACAAAACAGAAACCGGCAAATTACTGCCTTGTTCGTGTAGTGGTAAGCGCATGCGGCTGCTGATCAAGAGGTCTCGGGTTCCATTTTGTTTCGGTCGAACCAAATGTTTGTATGATCTACAAACATTTGTTTCAGAGTTTGGGTGTTCCTTAAGTATGATATGCAAGTATTTCCAAAAAAAGGTTATATGTATTTATATCAGTTGTCTATACCCATAGTACAAGCTCTGCTTAGTTTAGGATTAGATCATGTTGTGTGTCAGATGTCCGAAAATATTTATTTAACTATAAGCTACATACAATACATTTTAAGTTTTTATCAAATTGCAACACCAATTATGTTTATCAAGGCTCGATGATAAGAATTTACCGTCACTCATAAGCACCTATCACTTGTACCTGTGATGATGTTCTCCTAGCCGATTTCGGCAAAGGCGGCAAGTCTCGACGAATACCAGTCAAGCCAGCTCAATCAATTATACTCTAGAAGTGTGTGCTAACACAGGTGCCCTGGCTGTTCCCTGACTCTCATAACCCGTCGGGATGACTATCCAACATGACCGGGGAGAGATCAGGCGTAAGCTTCTTTACGTGCTTCGGGAGTTAGATCCTAAATTTCTGAACTACTGCTTGATATTTCTATAACCGGAAAAACTAAACAACACTTTTTAGCCCGACCCATGATTCAAAACCGAGACCTCTTGATCGGGAGTCACATATATTAACTTCTAGAAAAACGAGGCAGTCAAGTTTATTCTCTAACCCCCTCTCTCTAGAATCACGGGGTTTTCAGTAACCGCATTCATTAGGTGATAAGCAACGAAATGATTTCTTACCTCTTCACGGTGGTAGGTTTCAAGGTAGTTAAGGATTTCAGATCAGTAGACCCACACTAATCGAGTTGTCGTGATTCGGTGGTGATTACGGGACTTGAGATGCAGAAACGACTCAATTCATTTATTGCAATGCATTTCACTGTTCTTAGATTCTCCTCATGCTTTCCATGAGTCAGAGCAGAGTCACTTTTGCCGACTGAATGGTATCATACCGGTGGAGTTAACCTATTTGTATTCAAGCAAAATCTTTCACACGATGAAGAGTTAGAATAACAAAAATATATCTTGGGTTGCAGATATAACCAAGTCCCTATTTTTATGTCATCAATAAAAATATATTGCTCCATTTTACCAACACACTAAACAAAAATACAATTTTGTTTCCTCAAATCATATTTCACTGTCTGAAACAGAATCTGCTCAACAATATTGTTAGTTAGACATGCCTGTCTACCCTTCTCAGTGTGTTAACGCCCTAATGTTTTAGTTCTTCTGACGTAATATGAGATAAAACTATATCTTTGAATAGCTTTATGATTCGGGGCAAGGTCAAGTGACGTTTACTTCAATAAATGTCACGTTATTGAAATGCTACCAAAAAAATACCTTGTTTGTAAGTTTGATCTATTGTTGATGGTCTAAATTGCTAATTTCTTTTTATGTATTATACAATGTATTTATTTAATAACGTTCTCGGGCCATAAATAGTCTTCCTGTGGCTATTCATTTACATGTAAAATATAAAGATGAAAAATAAAATATATTCGGCTCTCTTGTTAATAAATGTTTAACAACATGTATAATAAGTAAATAAGATTTATATTTGATTGTAATGAATCCTTCTGTGTGGTGATGGATTAAGAATACAAAGTGTCACCACCCCTATTCATTGCATGGGTGTCGTAAGAGGCGACTAAAGGATCAAAATAAGCAGCTAACATCACTGTATGATATGCAAGTATTTCCAAAAAAAGGTTATATGTATTTATATCAGTTGTCTATACCCATAGTACAAGCTCTGCTTAGTTTAGGATTAGATCATGTTGTGTGTCAGATGTCCGAAAATATTTATTTAACTATAAGCTACATACAATACATTTTAAGTTTTTATCAAATTGCAACACCAATTATGTTTATCAAGGCTCGATGATAAGAATTTACCGTCACTCATAAGCACCTATCACTTGTACCTGTGATGATGTTCTCCTAGCCGATTTCGGCAAAGGCGGCAAGTCTCGACGAATACCAGTCAAGCCAGCTCAATCAATTATACTCTAGAAGTGTGTGCTAACACAGGTGCCCTGGCTGTTCCCTGACTCTCATAACCCGTCGGGATGACTATCCAACATGACCGGGGAGAGATCAGGCGTAAGCTTCTTTACGTGCTTCGGGAGTTAGATCCTAAATTTCTGAACTACTGCTTGATATTTCTATAACCGGAAAAACTAAACAACACTTTTTAGCCCGACCCATGATTCAAAACCGAGACCTCTTGATCGGGAGTCACATATATTAACTTCTAGAAAAACGAGGCAGTCAAGTTTATTCTCTAACCCCCTCTCTCTAGAATCACGGGGTTTTCAGTAACCGCATTCATTAGGTGATAAGCAACGAAATGATTTCTTACCTCTTCACGGTGGTAGGTTTCAAGGTAGTTAAGGATTTCAGATCAGTAGACCCACACTAATCGAGTTGTCGTGATTCGGTGGTGATTACGGGACTTGAGATGCAGAAACGACTCAATTCATTTATTGCAATGCATTTCACTGTTCTTAGATTCTCCTCATGCTTTCCATGAGTCAGAGCAGAGTCACTTTTGCCGACTGAATGGTATCATACCGGTGGAGTTAACCTATTTGTATTCAAGCAAAATCTTTCACACGATGAAGAGTTAGAATAACAAAAATATATCTTGGGTTGCAGATATAACCAAGTCCCTATTTTTATGTCATCAATAAAAATATATTGCTCCATTTTACCAACACACTAAACAAAAATACAATTTTGTTTCCTCAAATCATATTTCACTGTCTGAAACAGAATCTGCTCAACAATATTGTTAGTTAGACATGCCTGTCTACCCTTCTCAGTGTGTTAACGCCCTAATGTTTTAGTTCTTCTGACGTAATATGAGATAAAACTATATCTTTGAATAGCTTTATGATTCGGGGCAAGGTCAAGTGAAGTTTACTTCAATAAATGTCACGTTATTGAAATGCTACCAAAAAAATACCTTGTTTGTAAGTTTGATCTATTGTTGATGGTCTAAATTGCTAATTTCTTTTTATGTATTATACAATGTATTTATTTAATAACGTTCTCGGGCCATAAATAGTCTTCCTGTGGCTATTCATTTACATGTAAAATATAAAGATGAAAAATAAAATATATTCGGCTCTCTTGTTAATAAATGTTTAACAACATGTATAATAAGTAAATAAGATTTATATTTGATTGTAATGAATCCTTCTGTGTGGTGATGGATTAAGAATACAAAGTGTCACCACCCCTATTCATTGCATGGGTGTCGTAAGAGGCGACTAAAGGATCAAAATAAGCAGCTAACATCACTGCCAAGAGAAGGAAAACTTGAAACAAACCCTTTACCAACCCGTCTGGCCAGCATTATATAGTAGGCCAAAACCTCTTTTCAAAGGAGAGGCCTATGTCCAGCAGTGGACTGTTAAAGGCTGTTGATGATGATGTAATGAATTAAAAGCTAGAATCGTGTTTTTAAAATATTCTTCAGTGCTATTTTTGGGGGTCTATAATTCCGAATGAAGAACCTTCATGAGATCATTCATATATGTCATTACATATTACATATTATGTCCGTCTAGTACTGGAGCACCAAACCAAACTTATTATTTCAATCAGGCAGAGTAGTCACATGGACAGGCTTTAGAATGAAAAAGTAAAATAAAAATAAAACAAAAATAATTAAAAACTGCATTTAACAGAAAACAACTTGTAATCTAAACCTCATCCCAACTTGACTGTATTACGGTTTTTCCTCGACTTCATTTAATGACACAACTAACAAGTCGTCTCAATTCCCGTCACGTACCCGTCACGTAGAGTAAACAGCTTGTTCTTGGACATGAACGAAATTACGTTATTAATAACATGATGGGGAAAGTTTTTATTAGGTTACCAGACGACATTTCAGCTGAAATAGCTTGTCAAAACATTCACTGGGTAGCATTATGTTCGTGCTCTGACGATAATGAAGATAAATTGTTGATATGTGAACGAATATAAAATCAAATTTATCTGAATTATTTTGTCTTTTGAATAGTGAACTAAAACCTTCCTTCTGAGAAGAAAGGTCAGTTCAGAAGTAGACATGAATATAATGAACATATAATTAGCTGTACTCTGCTATACTTCACACATATTGTTTCATTGTCATTGAAACTAGTGGTAACTGCTAGTGATTTATTGCCTAAGGCTCTGCCTGTATGTGTGCTAGTTATCGCGGTAAAGGGTAGTCTATGCCCTTCCCCACGAATCAAAGTATTTCTATTGCAAATTCCATTGAAATCTATGCTGCAATTTAGCGGTGAAAGTGTAACAGACAGACGGACAGATTTGCTTTCATATTTATATTATTATAAGATAACATAATAAACTCTTTTGCAAAAAAAAACGGGCACCTAAGCAAAGAACTATTTTATAGTTACTATTTGTTTGTTTGACAATTTTAGGTATTGTTATCCTCAGAATTTTATAAATTAATTAGGAAAGAATAGTTTTCATCAGTTTTATCATAACATTTTGATTAAATTATTGAGAAATAATGTATAAGCTCAAAACACTGTTATTGTACCTGCTCGCTAAATAAAAATGAAATGCGTTAATTTCTTTGTTTTTACTGAAAACATTAAAAACAGATAAAAGTTTAGTATTGAGTGTGACCCCCTCTTGCTTAAATCACGGCTTGCATTCGTCTGGGCATCCTAGCGAGTATATCTTTTATGGTTTCTTGGGGAATACGTTCCTACTCTTCGGTAATCACATTCTTTGGCTCTCTGATGGTCTGCGGAGCCGGCTGCACTGATCTCACTCGTCGCTTCAGAACGTCCCAGTCATGCTCTATGGGATTGAGGTCCGGACTTCTAGCTGGCCAGTCCAAACGACGAATTCCGACTTCTAGCATATACGCTTCCACATCGCCAGACCGGTGGGCGCGAGCGTTGTCGTCCATAAAAATTGAGTTTTCGCCAAGAGCGGTTAAAGCGGGTTGTGCATAAGGAATTAGAACTTCCGTTATGTATCGGTGTCCAGTCAGTGTACCGTTTTCGATGAAGACTAACTTCGTACGATCCATAGAATTTATTCCTGCCTAAAACATAATAGAGCCCCCTCCATAAGGTGTGATTTCTTCAAAATCATGCCTCTGCAAAGCGTTCTCCTCGTCTACGTAGCACTCGCCGACGTCGGTCTTCACCATGCAGAGATATCCTGGCTTCATCGGAGAACAATACCCTATCCCAGTCTTCATAGTCCATGACACACAATTTCGAGCGAAGCTAAGCCTGGCAACTCGATGTCCACGGAGTAATTTAGGGCCGCGTGCCGGGCGATGACTGTGTATATTAGCAGCGAGAAGCCTCCTCCTGACCGTCCATAGACTAATTTGCACATTTCTTACTTCTTCGAGTCTGTTCTTGAGGTCCACATAAGAAGATTTGCAATTTTTCAACGCTTGACTAACTAGAAAACGATCATCCCGTGGTTCGGTACATGTCTTTCTGCCAGAACCAGGCATTCTCCTGACGTAACCGGACTCTTGATAGCGCTGCCAGGTCCTTTGAACTGTCGACCGACTCACATTTAGCCTCTGAGCCACGAAGTATTGGCTGCAACCTTCTTCAAGCAGCGCAATAATTTTGCTCGCTTTTATCACTTTATCTACCATTTTCGAGATTGCTAAACAGCAATAACGATACTTTTAAATGTCAAGGACATCAGATAATTTAATAAAAATTGACAAAAAGTTAATTAAAGTCGATATTAACTATAGGGAATTCGCACCACAAAATGTAGATAATAGTTGTTATCTTGGAAAACCAGGCTCAGTCAAAAATTTGAATTTGGAAGGTACTCTAATAAACATTATGGCACTTTTATAACTGGCCAGTAACATGTTCAAATGATTAAAACCTTTTTGGTATATTATTTTTTTCAGCCAGGAAGAAAATCGAAACCGCCCGTTTTTTTTGCAAATGAGTGTATATAGTAAACTAGAAAGAATCGTATTTTGCTACCAATATATAACCCGTTTCAAAGATCGTTTCAAATTTGAACTCAATCGGTTCACGGCTTTTTAAGTTTTTGAAGGGTACAAAAACCATCCTTTAATTTGATCGATTTGTTTATCGGTCTAATAGTAGGTGGTGGTGATTCATCCTTTCTCCTTTCTATGAATTTCATGATCCTTTTAATGAAATATTTGTTTTGATGTTTCTCTGGGGTTTTTGGACCGGATTTATCACTTTTATATAACCTTGTCAGAGTGAGAATACTCTCCCTGAATGAAAGCATGAGCAGAACCCGAGTGTATACAATGTAGACAATGCTGTTGCATGGTGTGGCATGGTAACCTATACTTTAGTGGTCCATTGAGATTCTTCTGCATAATTGGGTCGGCTCGGGTCTTCCACATACCAACGGAATATAAAAGCAACCTTAAATGAGAGCGATTGGCTCTTATTTTAGGTTGATCTTATGTGAATAATGTGGTAGTACCGTCCCATTCAACTCGGCCCATTCCTGCTAAAATCAGCGTGGCTAACAACTTCTTGTTGTACCATGTACTATATCTAAACGTTGATTCTAAGCTTATTAGATTAGAATATTATAAAACAGTATATATTACTTTAACGCCTTTATAGTTTCAAGTGTATCAAGGTGTACCTGAAATACCAAACAACTTACTCCCGTATATTCTAGCTTCACTGACACTATCATGTGTTACAAAGACGAGCAATCTCGCCTGAACAGCTCTGCTGATACTCTGTTAGTATGTTAGTGTGGAGGTGACGTAAAGCCAATAATAGCGTTAGGAGATAGGTCTTTGAAAATAGCCGATGCTACGTTTATCATTGGGCAGTCTACTTCAGTTTGATTAATATTATGACAATAATTAACTGTGGTATGAAATTAATCGTTTTTAAACGCTTGTTATCTAGAACAATTATGGGAATTACCGGTTAATAGAAGTCTATTGATAAATAAATAATAATTTAAAAAACTAAACAAATACGCTTTTAAACTAAAAAGTAGAAAATAATTTTAAATTTTAAAAAATGGCCAGTGAGTATTTTCAAGATGTCACGTTGTTGTTTCACAGTTATAGTCAAATAAAAAATAAATAGATAAATATAATAAATATAGGTAAAAGGTAGATAGATAGGATAGATGATAAATAGATACAAATGTCATGTATTTGAAATAAGTTTCATTTTTCAAATTAAAAGGTTGGCTGGTAGAGAATGCCATATGGCATTAAGTCCGCCTCATGCAAATGTAATGCAGAAAGTGTTAAAAATAAAATAAATAAAATAAAAGCGCTCACTCAAAACTTAAAATTTCTACAATGGTAAAGTATACACTGCATTGCTAAACCAACACTAATTTCACACATCTGAACAAGCAAAACAACCATTTTAACTAGAAGCAAATCTTTGAAACAAACATGGCGACCAATTAAGTCACCACAAAGATAAACCTCAATTGTACAGGATTGGCAAACTGAACAAAACTAGTCTGTTCATGACCGTAGTGATGTAACGCCCGGGATACGCCAGTCCCACTTTGTGCGGATATTGACGGTTTTGAAATTACATGGCATCAGTAGTAAGGATCGATAAGTAGGAAAAATTCGATTGTACTATCATATGCATAACTCCTTCTGGATTATTGAATTTAAAATTAGAATGTAAACTTTGTCTCTATGATATTTTTGTACTTTATCGTTTCATGGCTTATTGGTAATTATGTACGTGAATGGCAATCGTTATTGGCAAGTCAATGCTCTGCTAGTTCAATCTTCGAATTTCAGTACGCCATCAGGGTTGCGTAGGTCCGATGCCTGTCGCTCCGTGGTAAAACTGATATTCAGGTAATACCAGTTGAACTAGTAGGCGACTCCAAACATTATTGAAAATATTGCAATCGTGTATTAATATTATACATCAAAACAAAAAAAAACGCGTCTTTCGCGAATTTTATACATAGTTTTTGTTGAACAGCGCGACCACGAGCAGTATAACCCGTTCGAAACGTCGGGCAATAGAAAGTATATTTACGATTTAAATATTTTTTTCACGTAAAAGTAAAAAAAACAATTTGGCACTTAAATGTTGAGTGAAACGGAATTGGTACCAAATAGTAATTTTTCAGGATTAAACAATGTTCCCAAACTTAATCCCGTTGGCAACATTACTAGTATACCTACTTAACGATTTGCTTGATTCTGTGTTGGTTTAGGACTTTATTTAATTGATAGGCACCGTGATTGGGTGATTTGGGTCCGAAGGTCCAACTACCTGTCCTTAGTACGTGTAAACATGTGTTTGTTGTGTATTTGTAAGAACGGTATAACAATGCATAACATAATCCTTAGTAAATGTAGGTACACTGGTTTCATCGACAACTTTTTTTTCCACTGTGTTAGCTTTCGAAAAACTGTTGAAATAGAACTATAGAGACTTCGTTGCGTGGTATTCTCCTGATAATTTTAACAAAACTTATCAAAAGTGAAAGTGTGTAATATGTTCATACTTAAAATACTTTTTTCTTTAAAAAGACACTCCCGCATTAGGAATAAAAATCCTGTGTCGCGGGGGACTTTACAAACATAGTTGAAACGGACACAAAGAACACCCAGACTCAGAACAACAGTTTGTGAATCACACAAAGTGTTTTCCCACGTAGGATTGGACATTGAACCCACGACACTTGGCGCAGTGGAAAGCAGCGTGGCGACCACTTAAACCGTGCAGTCTATATGCATAGTTTGCATTCACAATGACAATCGTGACCACTTCTTTTGAATGCCACTCATGCTTTCCATCAGGCAGAGTAGAGTTATTTTGTCAGGTTAAAATATAAAATCAAATAACCTCCTTCTGCCGTAATCGAATAAAATATTATACGATATAAATATACATAATATTATCGCAGTTCTCGCCTCAGAAATCACACACCATATTTTCTTCAAAAATTGTGCTTTCAAATCAGCTTTTTCAATAATCCGAAATATGTCAATAGACGGCGAGCACCGTTACGTGGCACCCCTGTTTAGGGTACCGTCAATATCGCCCGTGGCTAATTGAATGTCGATGACGTGGACCGTGATGAGGCGTGACGTGTTAAAAGGGTTCCGTATTTTAAAAATACATTTTTGTTTTCGTAAATACTTTTTCTGAGTATTTAATGGCGTTTTCAGTAAAATGTTGTTTCAAACATTTGATGTATAATGTAGTGAAAACAGCGTTGGCGTAAAGAATTTGCGTCTAAATTTATAAAACCTTCTGCACATAATATTATTTTAATGTTGGTTGGTCTGATGCCAGTCGCTTCTTTGTCGGTAAAACCTGATATTCAAGTAAAATAGGTTTAATTAGTAGCCGACCCCAAATAATTTTGGGAATCTTATACCTATATAAAATTCTCGTGTCACAATGTTCGTTCCCATACTCCTCCGCAACGGCTGAACCGATTTGGATGAAATTTTGTGTGCATATCGGGTGGGTCTGAGAATCGGCCATCATCTATTTTTCATACCCCTAGGACGCAAGCGAAGCCGCGGATATCAGCTAGTAATAATATAATACATTTAGGCATACATTTTCAAGAAGCTAGGAAGATTATCATCTTCCTGGCTTATTATTCCCAAATATAAATCAATGACAGCTGAGCAAACGGGTTAAGGTGTTACTTGGAACAGGTGATGGTAGGTGACCACCGACGCCCATTCCTGCATTTCAAAAGGTACAAGCGCATTTTAAGTGACATCAGAGTTCGGGAAGGGCTAGCGTGGGTTTCCAATCACCTACGCCCACTTGGCTAATATTTTTATACATTCACGTAAATGAAATTAATAAATATTTGTCGCAATTATCATAATGTCAATCATTATGTCCAGCAGTGGTCTACAACAGGCTAATGATGATAATATATTCCTTATTTGACATCAAAATTTTCTTCCTAAACAAATGTTTCAAATACGATATGAGGAACTCGAGTATAAAACAATACAATACAACAAACAGTAAGCATAAATTAAAAATTAATTATTAAAGGAAAGCACATACGACTAATGTATTTTCATGTGTACTCCCTTAGGGGACTCGGCAGAACTGTCTTATAAACGACTTAATTGAGATTGAACACAGTAAGGGAAGATACGAAATTATTTATAGCTAATAAGAATGAATTATAAATGATTGCGTAATGTTAAAATTAAGTAATAAAATAACTTTTCAAACATACATGAAACTGACATAGAGAACACCCAGACTCGGAACAACAATTTGTGAATCACACAGCGTTATGTCGACGCGACACCTGGCGCACCGGAAAGCAGCGTGTTGACCGCTTAAACTACTAGGCCAACCGTGCAGTCAAAGTGTTTGTCCAGCAATGACGATTTGTCTTTGTTTCTCAAACAAGAAAATATTACTTAGAATACAGCAATGGTAAACTAAGTAATGTAATTGTATTTATCATTGTTCATGATTGAGTTTCCTTTAAGGTATAAAATCTGAGGGTAATTATTTATTATTTAATATTGAATTCGGAGTATTTTGTCCAATATTTCAGTATTTTCTTTCATTATTTATCTGTCTGCAAAAAAAAACATTAAATAAACCACACCGTTATTAAAATAACGTAAGACCAACACCATTTAGCGATTAAATGAAAATATACGACTCAAATACTACGGAACCAAACGTACATAAAATATTCACGGAAACATTATCCCGCAATTTTTCACCGTCTCATGGTTAACGCGATTATGCACGCTGTGCCCATATGTCTCTTGGCTGGGGTGTCCCTTACGTACCCCATCGTATTGTGGTTATCGTAGTGCTTCCAATGCATTGAGCAATTACACTGGCTTTTTTATACCGTGCTTGGAACTCCTGATTACCTGTTTTGAGGAGAGATTTCTTTTTTTGTGTTCTGTATTATTCTTTGTGGAAATTGCATATGTAAGGAATTTATAGTGAATTACATATTTCTGTTGCCAAATCGACTGAATTGTTGGCCTAGTGGTATAAGCAACCGCCGCGTCGATTTCTACTTCGCCAAGTGTCGTGGGTTCCAATCCCACGTGGGACTACACTTTCACATATTGTTGTTCTGAGTCTGGCTGTTCTTTGTGTCCGTTTTATGTATATTTTTAAACTCCCCGCGACACAGGATGTATATTCATATGGATATATACACAAAACATAGGATGTATACACAAAACGTTTGAGTAGTCTTTTAAAAAAAAATCTAAGGAATTTTTAGCATCCCATCAGTAACAGTTACGAAGAAAAAGTTTAAAGAAAAGAACTTTTGATACTATTTATATAGCCTGTATCACGTGGGTTATTATAACGAATCTATCTATATCTTAATTATCAAAATCAGTTCAGTAGGTAGTTTAGACGCTACAGTTGATCATACAAACACACATGGACTGACAAACTACTACCCTTGGTATGGTTTCATCGTACTCGGGTATAAACTCATCAATAACTGTTTATTTTGTTTCAGCGACATACACACATACATACAAAAGATTAAAAACGACTGCACTGCACAAAGTGATTTAAGCAGTTTGCATTAGGTGGACTTAATGCCATATTTTCTACCGACCGACTAGT
The DNA here is from genome assembly GCA_932526445.1 of Phragmatobia fuliginosa. Taxonomy (NCBI): domain Eukaryota; kingdom Metazoa; phylum Arthropoda; class Insecta; order Lepidoptera; family Erebidae; genus Phragmatobia; species Phragmatobia fuliginosa. The sequence continues at coordinate 2,200,031 of OW052069.1, read as the reverse complement.
CGACCTTTGAATGGGTAAAGGAAGTGGCAGGTGACGTGTCTTCTCAAAAGTGGATACAAGAAAATCTTATAAAAGGATGTATAAATAAATGCATATTAAAATATACATACAAAATAATTACATAATATAAAAAGTTATAAAAAAAAATCTAAGATAATTTAGGTTATGAAGATATTTCCTTAAATGTATCACGGTTAGTTATTTTCTTGATCTCAAATGGGAGCGCATTCCATAACAAAATGGACTCAACTACGAAGTATAAATGAACAAGAGAAGAAGTGTGTTTTGGGCGTAAGAGTAGAAGATTATAACTAGAGCGAAGATCTCTGTCATGGTTGGAATATAGCAATTTAAGCTGCGAAGTAAGATAAATGGGAGCTGTAGGTTTATTGAGTATGTCCGTTTCATGTAGATATGATCGTAAAGTCGCCACGATACAAAATTTATTCTTAATACGGATATTGTTTTTAGAACACAAGAAAAACAAAATGCGTGGAATAACATACTAGCAACGAAACTTATAAATAATTTGAAAGATCAAAGCCTGGGGTCGAGGGTGATGTGTAAGATCGAAGATTGTTCCTCAAAAATCTTCTTTATCCTTTACCAGGTGGTTAAGTTTTATGTTTATGTTATATAGCACATTAAATATCTGACCTTTGTAAAGTTGACCCCTCTTATTTAGAAAGGATACTCGTGTCTAGTGATAAAACAGTCGCTGGGGAGGTTTTAATGTCACTGTAATGTAAAGAAAAACCAAGTCTGAGAAGCTTTGCATCTTTTTCAAGAGATTTAAGATCAGACATTGTCGTTGTAACTCTATTTATTTATACTTATATTTTTTACTCGAAACGGGACTAGTTTGCGATAAAATTAAAAAATCGGCCAAGTGCGTGTCAGGCCACGCACAGGAAAGGGTTCCTCAGTCACCTATAATGGTATGTGGATTTAAAATCGTATCCAATAGATAATTGTTATGTTTACGTATTAATACGTTCATTTTGTATGACGTTTTCCAAGTGAGCGCATTTTACCATATAAGCCTTTATAACTCCTGAACTAAGAAAGTCATCTAATCGGTTATAGTTTTCCTTCAAAGTTCATTAGATGGACCACCATCACGATTTTTTTCAGATTTTTTGAGCCAGCCGTTTAGCTTTTAGAGGGGGGGGGACGCCCTGTTTTTACAAAAAAGTGGCCTTTAAAGTGAAATATCAGGCAAACGGATACCTAAATCAAAAAATCGTGTAGGAAACCCTTTATTGTTTTTAAAAGACCTATCTAATGATACCCCACACGATGGGGTAGCCTCGAGAAAAAAAAATCATCCCCACTTTACGTGTAGGGGAGGTACCCCAAATAAAATTATTTTTCATAATTTTATTGTAGCACTTTGTCGACGTAATTACAACACGTATTCATGCAAACTTTCATCTTTCTAGCACTTACCGTTTGGACGGTAAGTCGAGGACGGACGGACGGACGGACGGACGGACGGACGGACGGACAGACGGACATGACGAATCTATAAGGGTTCTGAGTTATGAACTTCGGAACCCTAAAAAGGTTTGGGTGACCACGAGCGGTATAAAATTACGAAATTGCCATCGGTCCGGGTTGTCATGAACATCTATGGCAATCGTTATTGGGAAGTCAGTGCCCTCAAATATACTGACAACTAGTTCAATCTTCGAATTTCAGTTCTCCCTTAGGCAATTCACAGACTGGCCACGCGCCCACGCACCTAGGCGCGGGGCAGCAGATCACGCGTGCGGCGACGGAGGAGCAGATCTGCCTTTTCGAGCAGATCTGCCTTTTCGAGCAGATTTTACCGCGCCTCCGCGCCTGACGGCTTTGTACATGGCCCGCACCAAACTAAAGGTTACTTTCCATTTGGTCGTCGTCGTCTGTATTCTTTGCATTTCATATCCCAAATTGCTGGGCATTGTTCAATTTCGTATATAAACGTGTTTACTGCTGCGGCCCGCCCGCCTAAGCGCGCTGTGGCAGAATCTGCTAGCGGCACGCGCTCACGCGCCGTGGCGCGTGTTCGGTATGTTGGACCTGGTGTGTTTTCTATACTAATCGATGTACTTGCATACAATATTAAAATCTGCCACTCCACGCTACGCGACGTAGCGCGGTGCAGTGTGTGAATCGCCTTAGGGTTGCGGAGGTCCGATGCCAGTCGCTCTGTGGAAAAACTGAAATTCAGGTAAAACCGGTTGAATTAGTAGCCGACCCCAAATAAAATTGGGAATAAAGGCTGGAAGATGAATATTTATCTCCCTTTATAGGGGTACAATACGTGTCATGCAGGGATTATTATTATTTAACAAAATACAATAAAATGTTGTAGAGAAGATTCGAGATGGTATAAAATATTGAAGTTGTCTGTTTTTTGGTGATGACATCTAAAATCCCTTCGGGTCTCCGAGCTCTCCGCCGACAATCGACTCAATAACTACCCTAATACAAGTCTGACCCCTGTCACATCATACCCATTTAGACAAGACTTAGGACGAAAATAGAACCAGCCTATAAAAATCTGTACTTAGTCGAAATATGGACACTGACAACTGATAATGTTCAGTTTATATTAACGAGAAGCACATGATTTTTCTAACCTACTAAAATTATAAACGTGAAAGTTTGTATGTATGTTTGTTGCTCTTTAACGCAAAAACTACTGAACGGATTTGGACGAAACTGTACAGTAATATAGCTTATATATCAGAAAACACATAGGCTACTTTTTACTTCAATAATCAAGATACACATGGGCGGAGCCGCGGGCGAAAACTAGTATATGATATAGGTTATAGCTCATGCCCCCGTCTCTATATTCGTTATCGCGGTATTCTCGCGGACGGTATTCGATAGCCTGTGTCCTTTTAAAGGCTCTAGGGTTAGACTATTTGAGTACCAAATATAATTTAAATTGGTTTAGTAGTTTTACCGTGAAAGCTGGACAGACAGACAGACAGTCATATTTATAGTATTGGTAAGGATAGTAAGGACTAGTAAGAATTAGTAAGGATTGAATGTACCATTATAATAAAACATCAGACTATTATTTACCGCGATAAGCAATTTTCACGTAGGCGAATATAATACCCCGAATTAAAGCTAGTAAATACTATATATCCATGCAAAACCATGATGAAAAGTGATTTATTAATTTAAAAAATAAGTTGATAGAACCTTGTTGGTCTAGTGGTTAGCGTATGCGGCTGCTGATTAAGAGGTTTCGGGTTCGATTCCCGTGTCTAAACAAATGTTTGTGTGATCCGCAAATATTTGTTTTGGAGTTTGTGTGTTTTCTATGTATAATGTGTACGTATTTACAAAAAAAAAGTCTGTTTAAGTATTTATATCAATTGTCTGGTCCCCATAATACAAGCTCTGCTTAGTTTGGGACTCGATGGCGTAGTGTGTAAGATATCCGAAATATTTATTATTATTATATTAATAAGGTTGCGCAACTACTCTAATTCGTCTTCCTTGTATACGTACACTTTTCTACTCAATTTATAAAAGCCTTAAAACAAAAGTTAAACCACAAAAATTATATAAGGAGCTATATTCTTAACTACCTAAATCCAACTATGTTATCATGTTGTAAATCACGAGTAATGCCGTGGTGCGAATGTAGTGTAAAAAAAAATTGCCGAATTTTTCATCAGCTTTTTGCCCATGAAAGTACCGTCGAATGATTCCGCGAGCCATTCCACAGATAACCCGTAACAGACACATTTTTTTTTATAAATTGCTTTTTTGATGTAAGTACCTTACATATTTTCAAATGCATTTAGTAAAAACCTGTGTTAATTTGACATTCAATATGAACACTACACTTTTATTTATTTATATGTTTAGATAAATTTTATTGTAATATTCTTAAGAATCATGTTAATTTAAAAACGAGGTACATTAAATACATTAAAAAATTCAGCACGACATAGTTTTCTTTAAATTTTTACACGCTTTTATATTTTTGTTTGTTTTGTATGTTTGTAACCGACTCCTTTGGGTGCGATTTTTTCCCACTTTAAATGGCCGTTCGTTCAAACTATGTAGATTATCGAGGACTGATGACAATACACTAATTAAAAAAAAACAAAAAAAAACAATTGTCTTTTTTAGCCTTTTTTCTAAAAAAAAATAGTTTACAAAAAACTAAACTGGCACGTTTTAAACTAAAAAGTAGAAAATAATTTTAATGTAACAAAGCGTGGGGCGACGTTATTCAAATATTGTCAGAAAGTACCCAGTTTAGTTTTTTATGACAATTTTTTTATTCATTAAAATCTTTGCAAATATTGCCATTACTAAAACTTCTATTCGCTACTACTCTAAACTAAAACTAAAAATTCAAAATTCGATAAATACATATTATACATAATCTGTTAGATCACAAATATAAAAAATACGCACGTATACAAACATCAATAATTCTTTATATACCCAAAGCTTCTTAGCAGGGAAGCTCCATTGTCAAACAAAAAACCTATAAAAATGTTTTAAAAAAAGATATATAAAAGAGATTTCAGGTGGTAAAGGAAGACAAACAGACATTCATTTCCGGCGCCACCTGGCGGCTGGAGCCGTCAACTACACAAAGTACGCCACTTCCGGTTAATCTGGTGAGAAGCGACTCTCTATGAAAGATTTTCTACTTTTTTTTGCCAAAAACGTGTTTCTTTTTTGGTTTGAATTCGGGGATGTTTGCGACTTTGAAGGAGGTTTTCAATTGGACCCTTACATTCTTTTTATAGCTGTATTTCTAAATTGAAGGCTTTGTTTACATGAAAATTCAAACCTTTTTCGAGTGCGTGGGTGTATAACGGGGTGGGTGCAGTGACTTGCTGTATGTTTTATTATGTTTTGTGTGTCGAGACACAAGTGATTGAAGGATTCAAGAATATTCCTTTGTCAATCTATCAAAGAAACCGTTCGAACTTTTGAATGTTATTCTGCCAGATTTACTTTCAGACTATTTAGTTTTCCTAGAAATAAAATATTTAATTTAATAACACATCTCTTTTCTTTCTTACTTACTCATTATAAATAATTGAGCTATTTATAATATATAAAAGACACACAAATTTATTAAAACCTTTTTATATACCTATGCTTGAAACGTTGCTTAAAAACTCTATAGTATTGTTCTTTAATAGTCTTAAAAATTGGTAAGTCGATTCAGTGCTATTGAAATCATTACCAAAAATATGCATAGCATCCATGGTTAATTCAATCTGTTTCAAGATTTAACAATGTTAGTAATTTTTTTGGCTAATTCACCACAATTCAGTCTTCTTACAGCGCTGAAAAATAAAAGCGCTGAAACTTATTCTGTTGTTTTAAAATATGCTATAGGTTTAATTTAATACAATTTTGAATTAAATTTACTTTCTTACTGTTTAAAATTTATTTTAAAGCTTAATCACGTTGATATCGGATATCCAAAATTATTTTTTATAGTATTCCAGCTAAGTCACGAATAACCAAAAATAGCTTATGTAAAAATTATGATAAAAATTTTATAAGTCAAATCAAATCATTTTTATTTCAAATAAACCAATACGAAAACTTTAATGCACTTTTGAAACGTCAAGTAGTCAGTCAGTGGTCAGTCGTGAAGCTAATTGTGTGTTCCAATTCGTAGATCCTATGGAGAAGAACAGACAAGAAACTCCATGGACTAAGTTGCATTTTGTTGTAAGTTTTAAACAAGTTTCAAATCTCTAAGATCAGATTTTCTATGAATTTGCTTGTTCGAGAATTAATATTGAATTATATAAGTACTTGTTGACAGAAACTAATGAGTACCTAACCTTAGAGAACTCAATTTTGAACACAACTTTTAACTGAATATTTCTGAAGGAAATTTTACCCTAACATCATGTACAATATTTTTCAAAGGACAAAGACCTTTATACAATATTAGCTAAAGAGCACAATAACATTATAACTCCAGGCATATTGGTTGTTAAGTTCACCTGCAGACTATATTGCCACTCCACGTCTCAAGTATAAGAAGAATCTTATAAGAAAAATTATACAGTCTTGCTTTGTAAACAAAATTTATATTAAAATTGTATTGAATATTATGATGTTGTTGCTATTTAGCGTTGGTTGAAATGTGTTTCAAGAATAGTAGTAGGCTGAATTGAATTGAGATTGATTCATTTTAAATTCAAACTTGAATAATGACATAAAATAAAATTGTTGTTTAAAAAATCACATCACCGAATGAGATCAGGCACTCAGGACAATTTTTGTTCTTTATTGATGAGCCTGCTAAAATGAATCTACTATGTCTGAGGGAAATATAGATTGATATTCTGTGAGGCCCATTCGTGTTGAAATCAGCGTCTTTCTATCTTTTCTTTATGTGCAGGTTCGGTATTCAATACCTAATCCAAATATTATGACATCAAAAAGATGGGAAGTCATGATACAATGGATAAATAATAACATTTCTAATAATATAGCAATTTTCATGCAATTTTTTTTATATTCCAGTCAATAGAATTGTTTATGATAAATACAAGAACGCAATAAGTACCATTTCGCGGAAACATAAAATATAAATACTGTTTTCTTTTTATCAATACAGTCCCGACTGTCGTGGCAGACACTCTCATAATGGGCTTGGGACACAGATGTAACAAGTCTGGAAATGAACGTACGCTTATAACTCGCAAGATACGGATTATATTCTAAGCAGATCGATCTGAAGGTTCTCCTTTTTAAATGACTGGAAATCTTGTATTTAAATAACTGTATCTCTTGATTGTAAAAGGAATCTTCTACGAATTAGCCAAGTAATTATGCTTGGTGAATCACGGCCTAACAATTGATGAATAAAGTACAGGCAACAAAAATTAGATTAAGTTCTCATTGGCAGTAAAATACAAAAAAAAATTTTTTTACTATTTCTATCGCACTGATGGAAATAGAAAGATTTATTATTTTAAAGAAATCACAAATGTATCTATAATTATAAATACAGTATTGCCGTTGTAAGGTCTGTAATGAGTAGTCATTATTAATGTTTTAGCAATTAAATGTTGCTAAATTATTGTGTTCCCCAGTACCTTTAGTAAATGAAAAGAGCAATCAAGGAATCATAGCCCAGTTACTCTAGGTGATTGAAAACTATCACTGAAAGTAAGCAATGGCGGCATGGTCATTCCCTGGATGGGTGACCGTTAGTGGTATTTTACCACGATCGTCTCTGTGATTCAGAGGTCACATTAAGCAATAGGTCCCGGTTGTAATCATAGGTCCAACGGCAAGATTACGTAGCTCCAACCCCCCTCGGCTAGCGGGGTATATATGGCCTTAACCCTCACATGAGAGGTGACCTAAGCTCAGCAGTGAGACCTTATAGGTTGTAAATAATTGATGAATCAAATAATAAGTGATGAAGTTACTTATTTCCATATCGACTATGGTTGATAAATTGCTTGTGTAGTAAAATTATAGGAATATTTTAGTAACTGTAATAGCCGGGGATTTCACATTCAATATTCCAGCACTATTTATGAAATATGTAGGTAAAAGATTTAAATCATTCTGCTCTATTTCGTTGACCGAATAATATAAGTAACAAACTCATTCGGACAGTTGTTAATTGAAACGAATTTTAAATCCTATTCGAAGCTCGCCTATGCATACGATGTTTTTTTTAATTGGTAAAAAATCTGATAGGCTTATTGAGTTTGTTTTAGTTTGAAGAACAGAATCATCATCTTTTTTAAAGTCTTCTTTTAAAGAGACAACTCCCGCATTAGGAATATAAATCAGTAATAGATGATATCATTGGTCGGATCGAAATCGAATCGAAAAATTCCATTAATCCATTTTATAACTTATCTAGTCTCACGATGTTCCCCGCAGTTATTGTAGTAAGTCGCGAGTAACGCTGTGGAGCGAATCTAGTCTTAAAATAATCTAAATTACTCCTTTTATCATCTGCCATCTACCAGTATAAGTCCAGTCAGGTCGTTCTAGAAATTTGTTGGAACAAAGAGATAGACACATAAAAGTATTAAATGTTTTTTTATCTAAGTACCGTATATATTTTCATTTCAATTTATATATACATACAATAAGCATACAATAATATGCATTTACATACATTTGTATGCATTTAATAAGAAACTGTTCATTGATGATATTACAGACACTTAAATTTTATTTGTGTGTATAGATTCTACTACAAAATTAATATAACATTCAAATGTATAGAAAGTCATAAAGTCACATCTAGTACTTCTTCCTATAAATCGTTGTAACGGAACCCGTACAACGACACGTGTTCGGTGAGACGTCTATATATTTTACGGCACAACCCTAAAATGTTATTTACGAAGGAAGGAGCGATTTTCAGCTTCCCCTTGCTCTTCACAGCGAGTACTTCCATATTCGATTATATCGAAGGTGTTATTATTGAAATGTTTATTTTTCTTTCTTATGTACCTTACCTTTTATTATAGGAAGCGGTGACTGAGTAATGAAAATTATGGGGTGAGAATTGAGTGAGGTTTTTTTTGTGTAGAAAGGGATAAATGTGTGAGGAATAATTTTATTGAGTGTTGGGAAAGAGAATTAATAGTAATAATGATAAAAAGGTAGATATTACAAAATTGCATTTTTTTTTTCTTGTCTTTTAATAGACAACTCTCGCATTAGGAATATAGTCTTGGGACTTTACAAAAATGCAAGAAACGGAAACAAAGAATACTCAAAATTAAAACTCGTGGATCACACAAAGTGTTGCTGTTTAGGATTTGAACCCACAACACTTGGAGCAGTAGGAAGTGGCGTGTCGACCGCTGCAACCACTAGGCCAACCGTGCAGTCATAATTATTATTTGTTATTAAGCTGAAATAATTGGTTTGGTATAGAAAATGTATGATAGAAAACTTATAGGTATACCTACCTAAATTCCACTATAGTAGACTATAGTAAAAGTCAAAAGCAAAAAGTTTTATTTTATAAATATTTTCGGACATCTTACACACAACGTCATCCAATCCAAACTAAGCAGAGCTTGTATTATGGGTACTTAACAACTGATATATATACAAAAACATATTTTTTTATATAAATACATACATAATATACATAGTCAACATGCAGACTCCAAAACAAATATTTGCGAATCACACAAATATTTAGTCCGACCCGGGAATCGAACCCGAGACCTCTTGATCAGCAGCCGCATACACTTAAAAGGCAGTCAATTTTAAGTAGGCCTTTCAAGGCAATTTTACATTAACGAGTAGTTGCTCGATGCCAAAATATTTTACCTATTTAGAAGAACAGGCGAGACCCTCAATGAGGTACTAGACAATTAATATACATACATTTGTAAATACATACATATTATATCTATATAAGAAAACATCTAAACTCCTAATTAAGTATTTGCAGATCATATAAATATTCGGTCCAACCCGGGAATCAAACCCGAGACCTCTTGATCGGCAGCCGCATATGCTAACCACTAAACTAATATGGCAGTTACGGAGAAAAGTACCAGGTAACGACGAGAATGCATGCATTATTGATGAATATGGGCGAAGTAAAGGAGGTGTGTCAGGACCAAAGTAAGTGGAGATCAATTGTCTCTGCTGACCCTCTGGGTAACGAGTGTGAACTAAAGTTATATATGTATATTCATTAGTAATTTCCACGTACTATTATGGGTGACGGAGGAACCCTTTCCTGTGCGTGGCCTGACACGCATTTGGCCGCTTTATTTGATGTAAGTACCGTAAATATTTTCATATGCATTTATGCTGTTTATATGATATCACAAACAGACACTACAATTATGTTTGTATAGATATTTCACCACATACTGGTCGACATGATTATGTAATGCTATAAACTTGAAACCAACCCTATACCAACCCGTCTGGCCAGCGTGGTATAGTAGGCCAAAACCTCCTTTCTAAGGAGAGGCCTATGTCCAGCAGTGGACTGTTAAAGGCTGTTGATGATGATGATGATGATGATGATGATAAATATCAGAATAAATATGTTCAACGATAAGCGTACAATAATAAATAAATACATATTTTGGACATCTTCACACAACGTCACCTAGTCCCAAACTAAGCAGAGCTTGTATTATAGGTACTAAACTACTAATATAAATATATAATCAAACTTTTTCTTTTGTAAATACATACATATTATACATAGAAAACACCCAGGCTCCGAAACAAATATTTGTGGATCACACAGATATTTGGTCCGACCCGGGAATCGAACCCGAGACTTCTTGATCAGCAGCCGCATATGCTAACCACTAGACGAACAAGGCAGTAAATAATACGAATGTGTAAAAAATACTCGTTTTCTCGAATATAAAAATATCTTAATACATTCCAATCTTGGCGTATAATGCTTTCATTACCCAACCAGCACTGAAATTCAACTTAATCCAGTATTCTTCTCACAAGAGTGTTTGAACAACCATCTTAAATTGAACTTCCCACCCTCCCTCTTTCGTAAAGTAGTAAGGATATATAGGGACCAAATCACAGATGGTAAGTATCATTTTAAACTGGTTAGAGATAATATAAAGATCTATGAACGATAATGGTATTTCGCTGTAATGTTTTACACCTATATTGTTCAGTCAGCAGTATTGTTTCATCAAGTTATATCTCCTTATTTATGTCTTTGTTTATAGAGGATATCGTATTTTATACACTTATATTAACTTTGTAACTAAAAACACGGGTGCTTGAAAATTTAACGATAAATACCTAATTTATTACTAGCTTTTTCCGTCACACTATCACAGTAAAAATAGATAAATTCTATGTATGCTAAATTTCATTAAAATTAGCGGTGACAGCGTAATTGACAGACAGATTTTTAATACTACTGTGGAAGAACGGGTATCGTGTTCCTCCATCACAAAGGGAGGATCCTCCGACCAGGCGAGGTGATCCTGCCTGGTGGGCCACTGCCCAACAGTTGATGTTGGGATGTTGTATATATGCTAATCGGCGCGAGAATGTTACTTTCGCGATTCAGGATTAGTAGTTACTCCGTATAGATCGTTACCTGTTTTCTCCGTAGTTCAATGTTTCTTCGGGAGATGGCGCTGTTGTATGTTTATGCTCGCGCGGTATGTGGAAGTTGCCACACTACTATTAATTTAAGGCGTTATCATCATCATACTATACTATAATCAACAACTCATAATTTCTCACTGCTGAACCCGGGTCTCCTCTGAGGAGAGGGTTAAGGCTATACGTCCCCATGCAGGTTGGGGACTGGCAAGACACGTTGTGGCTACATATCAGACGTGCCACAGGTGGGACTCGGTTCCCTCCTAGTGTATGTACTTTCCGAAACAGCCGTGTCCAAAAAAAAAACCTGCGCCAGTCGGAAGGAAAGGGTTCCATGTCGGCCTATCCATTCGAGGATGACTCCATGAGCACGCGGAGTCTCCAGTCGAAACGACCAACGAGCCATCGTGACTCACACTCACTCGCGTAGCTCTTCAGGCGGAGGGCGAGAGCCACTCTCCGCTCGGAAATCAGCCGTTCGCCGACTTAGGCGAACTTTTCCGCTTCCAAATCCGGCCAAGACGCACGTCGTCCCAGACAACACCGTGCGGTAACTGCGTGTGACACTAACCGACAATATCCTCTGAGGGCGCCAGAGACGTGCTGTATTCTGGGCGGTCAGTGCCACTGCTCACACCGGTGCTCTGTACAGTGCCATAGACCGGACAATCCCCGTGTACAGCTGTCTTGCCGTGACACTGGTTCAACTGAAATTGGACAATGTCCGATTTTAATTGGCGGAGGCAGTGTCGATCAGCCTTGGAGAAAGCTGTCGCTGGTCCCAAGTGATTTTAGGATTATAAGGACACAAAGTCTTTAAGAACTTGAATAATGTTATGGGCTATAATGTAAGTTGCATATTGTTACTGACTTTTAGTCCTATTGAATAAAAAGAAACTAAATTGTTTTAAACGTTATTGTGTGTATTTCTTCGTGGAGATAGAAGATACTAAACAAGTTCAAAACGGCTTTAGAAATCTAATCGAAACGTCAGACTAAGATATATTTATGCCCATTGGTTGTAATTATAACCGTATACACAATTTCATATTCAATCACATAGAAAAACAAGTAAAAAATCTTATTTCACCGTGTACGTTCCTTTTTAGCAAAAATGTTGAGTGAAATGTTTTCCTTTTATTCTTTTTATTTTTACGTGTACCGCACTTCAAAAGAAAATTGAAGCCCTTCGTGGCCCGTCTGTCTGTCTGTCAAAGCTATTTTTTTATCAGCAATGCGTGGACGTTTCAAAATGAAATTAATATTACGGGGTACGGTTCGTTGATCACATAAAATTGACTTTAAAAACGGGTAATGTTTTTACTTTGAGCCAAATACTTTGTATTGACAAATGTATTCGTTCATTGTTTTGTATCAGTCTCTTTAGGAGGACTCTCGAAGCCAGTCAGAACAGACAGACAGACAAAAAAAAAATCATTTCGAATGTCAGTACCGTAAATACTTTGATATGAATTTAGTAAAAAAACTGGTTATTTGATATTACAAACAGACACTCTAATTTTATTTATTTGTATATATGTAATGGAATATAAGATTATATTTTTCATTCTTAATTAATTAAACCTTCTACTGTTTGAAACTGCTCACCGCTCGTGGGCGTAATTAGATGGTTTCTTTATTTCAACTGTGAAACCGAAACTTACTGCTCCTCTAATTAATTTCTGAGCGAAAATAATGGCAACGGAGTAAAGTATATCATTAGTATCATTTACACTGTTAGCGCGAACTTGTTTTAATTCAAGGATAAATTGCCAATAAGTAGTCGTTTACAATAACAGCTAAATTAGAATAGGTATTTGGGTAAATATTCGTTTTGTTTAAATAAATTGCGAAATTTTTCTCCTGAAGAAATAGAAGAACCATCGGTTCGAATTTTACTTGAATATTGAATATATTTCAATCAAGCACATAACAAACTCCATATTTCTAGAGTCCTTAGTATGTCCAAGAGTCTTTAGGGTCGGTTACTGCATGACGTAGTTACAAGAATTTCAGACTATTTTCCAAAATTATTTAATAGTTTTAAAGATGTTCACGTATAATAATGGGACGAAAAAAGAGTAAATTACCCTTCGAAATAGGAATAGACTTTGCAAAGAACCGTATGGATCCTTTGCCTTCTTATAATAGTAGACCTACGCCAGCAAAAGAAATTCATCAATGTTTCGTTCATCGGTCATTTCATCAACAATTTCACATAACAGTTACACCAAAATAATTTTGAGTTCAATTATAATCTTGACTAAGAAATAGAAAGGCATGTATCAGTAATTTTGTGTACGGTTCAATTTTAATAAAGTTTTACACCTTCTAGCTGATTCTTGCAACCTCATACGCGTATTCTTTTGACCGTGGTGTGTATGAAAAGAAAATGGTTATAGTGAATCAACTTTAAACGATAGACATGTGCTGTTGCGGTTTTTTTTACGAATTTTATAGAAAACAATTCTTTCAAAACATTTTGACATTTTTTATTGATACGCTGCTACTTTTGGTAGAAGTCTGATGATATTTAATTGGGCTATCTACTACTGAAAGATTTTTTAAAACCGGACAAGTACTTACTGAGATTTAACAAGAAACAAAATCTTCAATTCAACATTAGTATAGATTTTCGATGATCTGAGATGGCAGTACTAACATCTTTTTCACAGGAGCAACACTAAGGCATAGACACTATTGGTGCTACATTCCAATTATTACTAAAGCCACAATACAATCTGAAAAAAAGCACCTTACTTCCATATAATAATCAGAATTCCATATAATGGAATATGGAATTCTGATTATTATATGGAAGTAAGGTGCGATCTTATAACATTTCTATCAACGTAATTCTGAAAAGGATATAATAAATAAATGAAACAACGTAATGGAGTGCCACAAACGTGTTTTATTGACAAACCGTGGAATATTTTCCGTAAGTATATGTACAGCGAGCTAAGCGACTGCTCAATATGCGGTCTATTGAACAAAATTGTATCGGCATTCAAATCATTATTACACAATATTCGAAAACTTATCCTCAATATCCGAGATTTATACATATATTAATAATTCTGTTAAAAATTTAAAGGTAAGGTATTATTCATAGGTATTTTTAAGTTTGTTAAAATTTTAACATGAATTCATTTCGACCGAGTGCACACAGGCAGTAAACAAATATTTATTAAATGTAAATATAATATAGACTTCAATATTAACGATTCAAATCATTAAAAGTGTGGGCACGTTCCATATTAATATCAATTTGGGAGTTACATTCAGTTTTATATTTGTATTATTATTTGTATAATTTGCATTCTATATATTCTATAATGGTAGTTATTCATTCTGGTTTTAAATGTATGTGTAAACAATAGTCTGTGGAAATAGTTGTGATATGTTTTTTTTTTATTTATTTTAAGACAAATTTTACTTGAAACGTAGTAATTCTTTAGCCAAACTTCATCGAATGGTTACTAAACTTATCTTGGTTTGAAGTCATAAGACTTGAAACAAATTGATTTTCATGTTTTGTTGCAAATCCAGGTACCTATAGTTTTGGACATTTTATGGCTAATGTATGAAGTACTCGATACGGCGTCATTTTGATACTGAAGACTCAAGGTGTTAGTTTCGCAAAGAAAAAAAGATAGTGTGAGCAATATATTTACCTCAGTCGAATCATCAAATCAATTCTTTTCAAAAAAAAGTTCTAATTATTTCTAGTTATTTCATAATATTCAGGTGACGTATTGAAATATGTCTTTATTCATAATGAATAATTGTATTAATGACTTGAATCCCGAAACAATCGACCAATACACAAAGTACAATAACTTTTACGACATTTACAAAAACCACAAGTTAAGACAATGAAATAATTCGGTACATTTAGAATTCAATAAATCAATTTAGACATCGACATTTTCACATCGTATAATTAAATTGTTAAACACATACAAAAACTCTGATTGAAAAAGTATTCCAATTTTTCGAATAACTTTTCAATTTTAAACTTTACGACTATGGAAATCAGATTTGGAATAATTTTTCAACCTCACATTTTACAATTTACTAAAAGTATTATGTACCGTGACATATTTATACACGTGTACAATTTAGTATTCCAAAATAATTTTGAAACTCGAACAGTAGCTGTTACACAATATATGTTGATATCAATTTTCGTATACATCGAAAAATAAAAATATCATACTTTGTTTACACATCAAAATTCTTGGAATACAGCTTATCCTATCTCACTCACTTTAGGGACTGCTGCCACATTAACACCTTTCTTTTACACATAATATAACTACAAAGTATGGAAAAAATAGTGGTTAGCAGAACAAGCGAGGAAAAATATTATTAACACGAAAATCATCACAAATGTTGCTACTAGCAATTTCACATCCTTTCTACAAAAAAATCAAACTTAACTCGTTACAAAAAAAGAAACAACAACATCTGCTTACCTTAAAAATAATCACATTAACCCAAGTATCCCATACAACTAAATTTTTTATTATTTTATTCAGAATACAATTCAGAATAAATTGTGTGAAGTGCCAATTTAATTAAATTGGCAAATCGAAATTCACAAAATTAAATTTAAAAATCTAATCTAACATCACTTTAATCTCGCTTTGGGATCTTTAATATTAACACATTTCTGTCTGTATTCCATTCCTGATAGACCCCAGACTAGTCGGCTTAGATTTGGCATATTTTATAAAACCATTTTAAAAAATCCCAACAAATATTACATTTAGAAAGCATTGATGCTCTTTGTTTATTTGTCCATATTTAGGTGGTTGTAATTGCGTTACATTTTATTATTTTACATATTTTCCTGTTTAACATTTGAAGCTCCGATATAGCCTATGTTATAATTAGCCTATTCATTTATACATGCGAGGGGTATAACGTATTTGAAATAATGATAGTACATTTACTAAATCTCACATTGGAAAAGTATACTTCTTTGATGAAAGTTAATAGTTGTAAAATATGGGTCAAGGTATTAAAAACGACGTATTTTCGGATACTCTAACATATAAAATGTTTCAGATGAACAGTAACTTTTGAATTTAAGTAAAAATGTTTGCAAATTTTTGCGACTGCTTAAAAAATGTGATTCTGCCTACAACGAAAACGATGATGTTTGTGTTCAACATGGCTATCACATTCTTTCTATTCCTTTCTTAGTAAGAATTATTTAAATCATTTTATTCCACATTTTAAAGAAAAAACCCTTTTCAGAATATTTTTGATTTAACCGTATACAATTTTAATTGATATTAAAGAAATAAGAAACCTCAAGAAAAGTGTTAATAATATCACGACTAGTCATGTCGATACTGAACAACTTATTTAAGATTCTAACATAAAAATACTTAATAATAAAAAAAAACAAAAATTCTTACCAGCTGACTCTTCGTTGTTTAGTTAAGACCTTAACATATTAAACCTTTCGTGCTGACATACGAAATATGTATATATTCTTTAGTAAATTGCTGTAAGATGCATTCAAAATGAAACATTTATAATAATGTTTTAAAGTATATAAAAAGTGTAAGATTTGAAGAATTCATAATGATCTAATTTTTTATTCTATCTTGGAACCACAACGATATGTAAAGTCAAAAGTGTTTTTACCAAAACAAAAATGTATTCAATCAAAATATAAATATTTGGCTGTATGGTTGTACGAAGCACTTTAAATTTAATTTAAACTATAACATTGGCATTAGCCAATTCATTTAGAATACAGCACTTATATTTGCAATCAGAGTTGAAGTATTCATTGTGTTTTTACGAATGATATTGACCTATATTTAAGAATACACAAAATTAATTTTCGTTTAAAGTTTAGTTCATAGCAAGGAAATGTTAAGAGTTTTATTGAAATATCTTACCTAGAAATAACTGTTTATTATGCATTTTAATTAACTAAATATTCTGGGAATTTTATACGTTAATTAGACTCGTCTTATTTTTGATTTCATTAATACTAAAGTATTTATAGTTGATATGATTTACATGACACAAAGTTGAAAACATTTCAAAAAAGAAATTTCACATTTTTATATATCACAAAATAATCACGAACAATGTTTGCGTTATTAATAGAATTAGAATTCTAACATTTAATTAAATGATTTCGGTAAACATTTTCATTTTAATGAAAAAAGATAATAAAGGCACATATTTGGACATGATAAAAGGAACTCTGTTAGATTAACTTCTGTCTATTTAGATGCTGCTAGAAATAATTCTGCTTTTATATGTAACTTTGTTATAAAAACTACGTGTTACAGTACTATTTTAATTTAGAATATTATCAATAGCTTATTTATTTATATAAAAGAAAATCAGAATTCGTTACCAATATCTGTCAATTATATTATTTGGGACATTTATGATGTATGTATATTTTCTCGTATTTTTTTTTACAATTGTAAACTACACCAATACAAGCCTAGGCACTTACGGCAAATATGTTTTGGCATATTCATTATGACGTACAATTTTACCACAAAACACATACTTTAACTTTCATATTGGTATATTTTGAGTAATATTATACAATAGCTAATAACTAAAAGGAACAACACTCACATTTAAGTTCAAACATAAACGTGAATCTTACACTATTGTTATTCATACATCGACTTAAACCTAATTTAGACATTGACAAAAAATATCTTAACCGCTGTTCGTACAATGGCGAGTAAATTAAATTTTTATTTCCAGATAGAAAAATCATTCTGATTTCCATAGCCGTAATAATTTAGAATGAATATTATTTTTAAAGAATTTTTAGATTTTTCGATCTGGTTCATTCTGTGATTTTTACTGTTAACGGCGAGCGAACAGCGTTTGCTATTTAAAAATATTATTTAGAATTCTTACCACGAATTGACTCGAGAATTCTTCGTAGAAAATTAGATTTTGTATTAAGTTCGAAGCGAAAGTATCTGATTAAGCAGAACGCGGAACGTGATAAAAAGTGAGGGAGAAAATTCGTCTATTTTTCTTTTTTTATTGTCACGAAAGATTGTAATTTTGGTTCATTGCAAAGCATGAGTACTATGCTAAGATTTCTTTACTTAAACATTGACTTGTATGTCACAGCGCATTTTGATAATAATATTAAATTTAGCGTCGCATACGATTCCGACACCTTTACGAATTTTCAACTAAACGAAAGTAATCTTTTGAACTCGAATGGTGCTTAAAAGTACTTTAGTGCACGTGGTATAAAGGACTTTCTTTTGAAATAATACCAGAACTTTATTTCTTTTATTTAGCAATTTAGGCACAACCTATTGCTTAGAAGGAGGTGTTCAATATAAAGATCTGTTGTTTCGTACTATAGTTTTTGGTCCGTCTTTAAATCGATTAAAAAACGTTTATTTCCTATTAATTTAAAGATGGGCATACGCTCATCTTTAAATTAATAGGAAATAAACGTTTTTTAATCGATTTACTCACTCACACGCTCACTATCTTGAAGTGATCTTAATTATGCCGAGGGCACGAAACTGTTGAGCGCAACTCAATATGTCAAAAATCGAGGCAACCTCAGGCACATTTGTAAAACTAAAAAAAAAAAATAACTAAATTCTATAGTAAGTAATTAAAATTATAGCAAAAAAAATGTACTTCTGCCTTGCACCGTTTAAATATGAGGCAAATAGTTATTTTAAATATTGACTGCTGTGAATTTAAGGTGCAGTTCTGTGTTAGGAAAATTCTTATATTTGATTTGAACTCAGTTTTAAAACTATTTTAAATTTGTAAATCATTTAATTCGATCAAAGTATTTGCAAGTGTATATGTTTATTGCAGTCAATATTCAAATTATTCTATACAAATATTGTGACCAGACCTTGAGATAAAGTATACATACTACTTATTTGTTAAAATGGATGGCTAGCTTAAACATAGAGGGAATTATTGCCAAGTTAGCGTTTTGATCTCATGAAGGTACCCTGATTCAACCAGAGAAATGTCGTATTCTAAAAAGTGTCAAGTTGTTATAAGACTAACGATGATAGTTTGTACAGTAATTAAATTTTCAACAGCTACGAATATAGAGAAATACATAAAAAGTAGGTTCACTAGGTTTATTCTATTTTGTTCACTTGGGTGAATGACAGGTGAATAAGTAGACTTTTTTCACCTTGGAAATGTATCACTTAAGTGATATCAATAGGTGGACAAAGTGAAATATACCAAAAAAATATAGTGTACACAAGAGTAGGGTAGAATGTGTGGGTTTGTAGAATATTCTCGTATAATGAACAGTTTTAGTATATTATTATGTTAACGTTAGCAAATGTAGTAGAATATTTCTGTGTGGCTTTATTTTGACTTGTTTTAGTAAAAATAAAAACCCTAAAAAAATAATATTACATTACAAAATAAATTCTACGCTTTCAGTAACTTCGCATTACATGCAGACTACCAAAAGCGCGAATCGAATAAGAAAAACATATAAAAGACATTAAAAATACCATCAAATATACTAAAGAAAAATTAAAAAGTCGTTTGAATCCATCCATTGATCAACATAAAGTAGAAGTCAATAGGTCTGAGAAACATTTGATTTCTCTAGTACTGTTACCAAAAAAGCCTAAAAACCATTGAAAATATCAAGTATTGTAGGTAAGTTGACATTAAAAAGAAAAGATGGAGTATAAAGTATCTAAGATTGTCCTGTCTGACCTGCCTAGCTACAGTGGGATTGTTACCCTGAGGTGGAAACTTTCCGGTGGCATAGAATTCTTCTAGCATTTTATCTTTTTCTATGAATCTGTCGTACAACCATTGGGTCATGCCTTCGTTGTCGGACGGTACCTGTGGACAAATAAATAATCCAAATGCAATTTATAAAATTGATCATCGATTATTGAAAATCCTTCATTGTCTTTTTTTATATGTAGGTATGTAGTAGCCGACCCCAAATAATCTTAGGAATAAAGGCTAGGATGAAAAACAAAATGTAGTTCAAATTGTAGATCAACCAAATTTGGTTTTTTGTAGACATTCAATAATGATACTGTCTGTTCGCATAATTTTGTAACTGACAGTTTTTAAAACTATCAAACTTGTATAATCAATAATCTGGCAAAATTCTTAGGTACTTTCTTTAAAAAAAAATGCAAATACATTATCATATCCTCTAAAGAACATTACTTGCAATATTTTAAGAATAACTTTGCAAACAGATTACAAAGACTAGCTATTGTAATTTTTTTTTTTTGTTAGATTGTTTCCTAAAATACTTACCTCAGAAATGGGATATAGTCTGTAATGCAGATGTGTGGTGCAGGGTGGTCGGATTCCACATACGACGTCAATCAAATGCAGAGGAATCCTGTCAGGGTAAGCGATGGTCACGTCAAGAACCCACTCGATGCTGTCCCCGACTTTGACTTGCATGCTCGTCTTAGAGTTATTATGGCTGAGATTGTTTTCTGCAGAGTAAAATTGTAATATTTAAATTTATTGAAATTAATATTACATATTTAAATTACATTGATAATGGAATATGTACTACGTTATTATCGCATGTAATTAACAAAGTTACTTTGAATTTGTACGGCGTTCAATCTACGGTATTAGCTGCCAGAATTACAAGATATTGGACTTTCATAATCTCGGAAATATAATAGCTAAGGGCAAATATTATTATGATAGACAGCATGTGTAGAATCTAAGAGTGGGAGTCTCCAAACTTCTGGCGAATGCAGGCAGTATTACGACCCGCACTGTAGAGGCCTAATGAGATGCTTTTTCACGACCCACCTTAAGGATCCGGGATAGCGGTGGAAATACGTGAGCTTGTAGTGAGTGCCAGTTTTAAAGGCACAGGAAGGAAGAACTAAACCGTTTATAGATTTACACCAAGACACAGAACAAGTTTTCGTCACACAAAGATTTGTTGATGTGATTTGTGTGATGATTTCAGGCTTAGCTGTCATAATATAATCACTAACTACTAGACCAAGAGGCCTGTATATGATGGTAATTGACGACTGTCTGTAGGTGCCCCTAGACACCTGCAACCTAAGAATCAAATGGCGAGATCGAGTTCGGCTCATGTACCCTGTGTTAACCAGATTTCTGTGACGGTGTGTATAATTTCAACCGAACCGGATCACTTATGCCGTAGCATAGCATACCCACGTACGAAAATACGACTTTCAGTAGAAATATCGTGGGTGAAATATCTTGGGTGAAATAATGATATCGTGGATGAAATATTTCGGTGATATATTTTGGATGAGATATCGTGAGTGCTATATTTTGGGTGAAACATC
This sequence comes from Phragmatobia fuliginosa, assembly GCA_932526445.1. Classification (NCBI taxonomy): domain Eukaryota; kingdom Metazoa; phylum Arthropoda; class Insecta; order Lepidoptera; family Erebidae; genus Phragmatobia; species Phragmatobia fuliginosa. The sequence goes on along the minus strand of OW052069.1, from coordinate 2,178,588 downwards.
GTTAGTGTTAGTGTGCAATTAGTATTGTAAAAATGTATATAATATACAGCTCGCGTCACGCGCTGACAATAATCAGTCAAACTTTTGATTGAATTGTATTAAACACTACCTTTATTAGAATCAGTTTCTTTTATATCTTGTTTCTCATCTTGTTGAACTAGGAGAGTGTTTTCATCAGGATCTAAAATAGGATGGAGGATAGGTATTAAGGTCTTAGGATAAGGAACAACATAGGGATAGATATTCTGCACAAGAGAATTCTTAAATAATACATATTTATATATTAAATAGGCCTATGAACAGCAGTGGACTGTGATAGGCTGATGTATTAAACAGGTAGGTAGTATTAAACACATTGGACTTAACGGATATTTTTATTCCAGGGTCCCTTCTTTTATGCTTGCGTAACTGATTTGTCATGATAGCACTCGGCCATATTTGTTTTTGGCCTATAGTACATGTTGAAATAATTATCTTATATGGGTATTTTCTATGAAGTGCGGCCCTCAGCCCTTAGTATTGAACAACGTCGATTCTGTTACTATTTACAACGATAAGCATAACCATCAAAATACCAGACAATAATACAAGCGCACACATATCATAACACAGGTAAATAGATGTTAGTAATCATCCGAGCCTAATTCTTTTAATAATGTTAATTACCTTTCTTTGCATTCTCTTCTTTAGAAGAACCGGCGCGGTGGTTATTGCTGGGACCTATCTCCTCCATTATCACCTTCATAGCACCGGCTCGTGGTAATGAAACGTACTCTAATTTCGGCAAGTTATTCTTCTCTGCAAACCTGGATACAATAAACATTATTTAATGGGATGGAGACAGCGGAGTAGTGTTCATTAAGGATTTGTTTTTGTTATGAAATTTAGATATCGTGTTTTATCGATTCGTTATTATTTCTTTTGACTTTATTTTCTCTTGTTGTGTTTCGATTGGATCTGTCCGTGTGGTGATGCATTAAGAATACAAAGTGTCACCACCCCTATTCATTCCGTGGGTGTCGTAAGAGGCGACTAAAGGAACAAAATAAGCAGCTCACATCACTGCCAAGAGAAGGGAAACTTGAAACAAACCCCATGCCAACCCGTCTGGCCAGCGTGGTATAGTAGACCAAAACCTCCTTTCTAAGGAGAGGCCTATGTCCAGCAGTGGACTGTTAAAGGCTGTTGTTGATGTTGATGTGTATCGATTACTACTCTAAAATTAATCTTTAAAAACTTGTAATGGCCATGACAAAATTAATAACTCATTCAATATACATATTAGCACGGATATGAGAAGTGTATAATATATACGCGTATTAAATAAAGATAAAGTCCTCAATATCCGTGTGGTGACGGATTAAGAATACATAGTATCACCACCCCTATTCATCCCGCAGGTGTCGTAAAAGGCGACTTAGGGATAAACTACGCAAGACAAAATCAATGCAAAGAGAAGGAAAACTTGAAACCAACCCTATACCAACCCGTCTGGCCAGTGTGGTATAGTAGGCCAAAACCTCCTTTCTAAGGAGAGGCCTATGTCCAACAGTGGACTGTTGAAAGCTGTTGATGGTGATGAAAGTCCTCAAACCGCACTCGGCAGCGCGGGGACAGAGGGTTCATACGACATTAAACCTTCGGCTGTGAGGAGACCCGAACCCAACAGTATGACATTATATATTGTTGATAATGACATTGATGTTGATTTAAAGATATAAATTATAAACATTTCTGTTTCTAGCCAATAGATGTTTATATGAAAATCCAACTTATCACAGAGGATAAAGAACATTGCAGAGTCATTGATATGCCTGACATACAGATGCTGGGCTTATGTAATTGTAGTAGAATTTTTATTTGTCTGTGCGAAAATCCCCCTGGGTACCTGGGTGGTTATGTCGAACTCGAACCGACTAAAACCGCACGCCGTCTCGGGTACTATAAGCCGAGGAACCAGGTGTACCCTCGAAAGGAAGTCCTTCGAACCCCGACAATTCGTAGAAGAACTACTACATAGTTACAGACAGTTCTTATTGCCTAAATTATTAAGAACTATATATTTCTAGACCTTTTGAAGATAGAAAAATAAGTTATAAATATACTATACCTTTGACTGATTTCTCTTCTCTTGTGCAAAAAGCCTCCTTCAGGGAACAGTACGATAAATTGTCGTGCAAGAGGAATATAAAATTTGTGGATGTGCTGTCTTAACTCTTCCAACGACGATTCCCGCTTAGCCTTGCCCTGGTGACAAAGAAAATACGTAGTTAGTGACTAGTTTCTTATTCTCTTAGGCTGCTGTGCTTAGGTCACGGGTTCGATTTTCGAGTCGGACCAAATGTTTGTACTATAGGATAGGTATCTAATATTAATTAATCCCGCGGGTGTCGTAAAAGGCGACTAAGAGATAAACTACGCAAGACAACATCAATGTAAAGAGAAGGAAAACTTGAAACCAACCCTATACCAAGCCAGCGGGGTATAGTAGTCCAAAACCTCCTTTCTAAGGAGAGGCCTATGTCCAGCCGTTGTCTGTTGAAGGCTGTTGATGATGATGAAATGTATAGAATATGTATTTACAAAAAAAATATAGACATTAGTGTATATATCAATCAATAAGAAACTCATCAACAACCCTTAATGTCCCACTGCTGGGCTCAGGTCTCCTCTCAAGAGAGGGATAAGGCCATACGTCCCCACGCTGGCCTAGTGCGAGTTGGGGACAGGCAAGACACGTTGTGGCTACGTAATCTTGCTGTTGGATGTTTTTAAGCCGCCCGAAGGCCTCCAACTAAGCTTCACGACTGCTATCTTATGATAACAACCGGGACCGACTGCTTAACATGACCTCCGAATCACGGAAACGCTCATTACATATAATGCCACAAACGGTCACCCATCTAGGTCCGACCGCGCCGTCGTTACTTACCCTTGGTGACTGTTTCCAATCACCTAAGGCCATTCGGCTATGAGCTCATATAATTTAAATTAAATGGTGTTATGTGTCACACGTCAAAAACATTACAGTAGATACAAGTAACTTCTTTATACAGAATTAGCTGCACCCTGTGGTGTTGCCCGCAGATTTACAACTTTACTTTTTGTACTTTTACAATAATAACAGCGGATAACACGGTGCGCGGGGTGAAGCTAGTCTTAAATAAAAGTAGCCTAAGTAACTCATTGTATCATCAGCTATATGCCAGTAAAAGTATCGTCAAAATCGGTCCAACCGTTACAAAAAACTTTAAAAAATAATATTGTATTAAAGTACTTATTATTATTATACGTATTAAAGTAAGTCCGTGTGGTGACAGATTAAGAATACAGTGTCACCACCCCTATTCATCCCGCGGGTGTCGTAAAAGGCGACTAAGGGACAAACTACGCCATACAACATCAATGCAAAGAGAAGGAAAACTTGAAACCAACCCTATACCAACCCGTCTGGCCAGCGTGGTATAGTAGGCCAATACCTCCTTTTCAAGGAGAGGCCTATGTCCAGCAGTGGACTGTTAAAGGCTGTTGATGATGATGATGATTAAAGTTTGTTAAATTAAAGTTGCATTGCTTGAAAATTTTGATTCCAAATATGCACTTCAATGCTAATCATTTGTACAGATCAAAAAAACCGTCTCAATTATCGTAGAAAAAACTATCAATATTCGATAAATAGTGAGGTCGTTCCGCTTCATCGATTCATTGCCATTGGCGTGATGTGATGACGTGTCATTTTTTGATTTACCCAAACAGAGGGTGCGACAAAAATATTATACTCATCATGAGCCCATGCGTGTATAATCAGAGATAAATTGTTTCCCGCATACGTTAATATAAATTCTTGTTAATACTTTTTAAGGTAACACGATACGATTCCGATACGATATAATATTATTGGCCAGAAGCGTGGTATGTTATATAAAATTGTCCTGTAATTAAAGTACAGATATTTATTCATAATTTATAAAGTTATATATGATACTTTAAATGTTAAAGTTTTGACTTCGTTTTATATATTATAAAGGTACATTGTTGCGTTTGCAACTGACATTACTTTCGACATCATCACTCTCCGATAAAAAAATATATATTACTATTATACCTACTAACTTTTGCCTTCAACTCCGCTTGCAAAAGTAGCACATGTTCTTCTCTAAGGTCCAAACTATCTCTATACCGCAATTTATTCAAATCTGTTTAGCGGGTTAGCCGTGGAAGTGTAACAAACAAACAGATAGACAGTTACTTTAAAATTTATAATATTATTAAGTAATTATCAAGTATGGTAGTATGGATTTACATCTAACAACTGAAGGTTTTTGACCTTTTTGCTACATAGTATACTAACATAGCTATTGAAAAGTTTTCTCGAACACGGTACGACAGCGATGTCGTATCGTCTAGTATAAGAGGTATTGTTAGGTCTCCAACTCAAGGGCTAGTACAGTCGCCCATACAATGCGTTAACTATTAACGTGCATTTCATAGGTCATTATCGGTATTGCTTCGAATTAGGGTTGTAACGTTGAAGATGAAGTATTTTTTTTAGCAAATGTGTTGCTTAAGTACATTTTTGTTTTACATACATATTACGTTAAATACATCCTTATATTAAAAAAACTAAATTAACTCTGTCTGTTTATTTGTCTGTTAAGTTTAAGTTAAGTGTTAAGTTAAGTATACACACTGCAATGATTTCAATAAAATTTGGAATATACATACTGGTATCGCCAATAAAGCGGTTTTAAGTTTAATGAATACCAAACAAACTAGGTGTTTCGCCAGGGGCAGGGGCGGTTAGGATATGATCGTGCACCTACCTCGATGTGTATGAAGATAGGTCGACGATGAAGATGGATCTTCTCCAGGGGCCCCCGGTCACGTCAGCAATTCTATCCTGGCGATGGTGAGCTGCTTTGTGGGACGTTCCGTTTGTTCAATATTTTTAAAGACGATACTTCTTGTCGAGCGCGGCGTAAAGACTTATAACCACGGGTTATATCGTCCGTTTTAATAAGTTCAAAGCTGATGCTTTACGAGCGATGCAAAAACATCAAGCTTAGGCGGTGAGTTGAACGTAACTGTTTTACCCAGACCATAGGTTTTCACACACTAAAAATAAGCGCCACCTGTAGTCTAGTTATGTACACGATCAATGTCGCGGTAGTGGATGGGAGAAAGCTCAACACCTTGTAAATTAATTATCGATACATTACAGAGATGGCGTCACCATTTCCTCCCCACCTTAAAGGGTCACCTTTAAAAACATTCATAAGAGCTATGTCTAAGCCTAACAAACTTATCGCGGAATACTTATTATCTAAGCGGAGCGTAACACTAAATAAAGCGGTAAATTAACATAATCTTAAGCGGAACTTAATACTAAATAAAGTGGTAACCCTAACAACTTACTTACTACTGAGTAGGAAGCGGGCATAGGCGTACTACAGGGCGAAGATACGTGCCCTTGGCGGTTTTTACTGAAACCACGCGCACAATACCGTCCTTTGAGGGATGAATTTTATCCACAATCGCTAATGGCCATGACAAGGGAGGTAAATTATCCGTCATGACGACTACTACGGTACCGGGTGTAATCGGTAGAGAAGGAGTATTCCATTTCTCCCTGGTCTGCAAACTGTGCAGATACTCTACTCTCCATCTCCTCCAAAAGGACTGCACGAGTTTGTCTAACAGTGAATGTCTGTGAAGCAAACCTAAATTTTCAGTGTTAACTTCAGACGCGGGTAGAGAGAGTAAAGGAGCGGTGTGCAAAAAGTGGCAAGGAGTCAAGGCGGTTGGTTCAGCGGGGTCCGAGCTGAGTACGGTAAGAGGCCGCGAATTCAATAAACATTCTATCTGAGTGAGCATAGTAACCAGCTCCTCGTAAGACAACAGCTGTTGACCAATTACCTTAAACAAATGATTTTTGACTACTTTGACCATGCTCTCCCAGCATCCGCCAAAGTGTCCTGCGGCTGGACAATTAAATTTCCAGGTAATGCGATTTTCTGTCAGCTCTTCCTCAAAGCGACAGCGGTACTCGTTACTGTTAAGGAACTTGTATAAATCGCGTAAATAAGAGTTCGCGCCGACAAAATTCGTTCCTCTATCGGAATGCATGAATTGAACCGGACCTCTACGAGACAAGAAACGTTTTAAGGCAGCCAAAAAACTGGCTGTACTTAAATCCGTGGCTACTTCTAGATGTAACGCGCGAGTCGTCAAGCATGTGAAAACGCATATATAAGCTTTGAGAGCTTTCGTACCTCTGCGGCGTATCGGAGTGTACGCTATAGGTCCCGCGTAATCGCAACCCGTGTTTGTAAATGGTTTAACAACTTGTCTCGTGCGACAGTCAGGCAAGTCAGCCATGAGCGGGTATGTCGAACGTGGGCGAGCGCGAAAACAAATATTACATTTGTGGATTATGTGACGTATAGTACGACGAGCGGACAAGATCCAATACTTTTGTCGAAGCAAGGACATGAGCAATTCAGGTCCTGCATGTAGATATTTTTTATGGTAGTAATCAATAAGTAAATTGATTACGTGATCCTGCCGAGGCAAGAGTACTGGATGTTGCTGTGAGAAATTCAAATCAGAACTAGTGAGACGGCCTCCAACTCGGAGTAAGCCATCATATAAAAACGGTCTTAATTTATTAAGAGCCGGAGATAGCGATGCGTCACCCTTTAAATTCAAAATTTCCTTTTTAAAATGCCTTTCTTGGAGAATTTGAAGCAATTTATTTTCTGCAAATTCCAAGTCAGTCGCGGTAATAAAAGCCGATTCCCGGCGATTTAGCAATTTAGCGAATCTACAAATATATACTATAACACGTAAAAGTTTACTCCATGAAGACATGCGACAAGCAGTTTCATAAGTGACAGAGTCGTCGTTAGGTGCTGGTGAAAAGCGGTAAAGAATTCTCTGATAACGTCTATCAGATTCACGAATCATGATTTCTAAGAACATTTGTTTACAATCAGCGGTCATCGCTACAGCGTGTAAGCGGAAATTTAAAATTATTTTAAACAAATCCCCTTGCAGATTCGGCCCACTGTGCAACACCTCATTAAGCGAGATGCCGGAGGTAGTCTTACAGCTCGCGTCGAGCACCGGGCGTAGCTTAGTGCTGGCCTTATCTTCGCGGAGAACCCCATGGTGCGGGATCACATAAGTTGGTAATAAACCATTGGGCTCTTGTTGAGTATCAGATACGAGCGATAAAATGTCTTTAGCGATGTAACCACTAATGACGTCGTCGTAAGCGGAGCGTAATTTAGGAGAAGCTTCAAGCTTCTTTTCTAAGCAAAGAAACCGTTTGCGTGCAATATTAAAGGAATTACCAAGTAAACACACGTCTTTATCAAACGGAAGAGCGACGGTGTAACGGCCAGACGACGCGTCACGTTCCGTAGTCGAGCGGTAAAATTCTTCACATTCAACATCCGCGGGGTGCTGAACGGGCGAGCCGGGTACCTCTTCCAGGTCCCAGAAGCGAGTAATTAATTTATCCATAGGTTCTTGAACTATGGCACAGCAAGACGTAATGCATGCCGGGCGGTTGCGTAGTGTAGGTACAGTCCCCATAAGGACGTAGCCTAACACGGTATTAATAGCGGGGGGTGCCGACGGTTCACCAGAAACTACATCAGGCAAAATAAGATGCGGGAATAAAGAGGCGCCGATCAAAACATCGATTTTATCGGGCTCAGCGAAGCGTTCGTCTGCCAACTGTATTTTATTTAAGTATGGCAGCTCTGAAACATTTACAAATGCGGTAGGTAAGTCGTCGGTAATTCGATCGACTACCAAAGAATTTACATTATATTTAACATTACTATTAAAGCGAGAAAAGATGTCTAAGGTGACTGTCCCGTCAGATGTCCTCTCCGTCCCCCCGAAACCTCTCACAGTAGCACGCTGCATGTTATTCGGGCGCAATCCCAAACGATCACAGCATTCTCTTGTAATGAAGTGACTTTGCGAAGCGGAATCAAGTAATACTCTTATTAAGTGCTTATCACCTCGACTATCGTACGTTACTACCTGCGCGGTAGCGAGCAAAACAGTAGTGGGTGTTTTACATTGCGTCGTATCACTGTGAGCGGCGTCTGAGACACTAGGACGCGGGGCGGCAATGAACGTCGAACACAACGCGATGTCCATTTGCGTGAGCGCAGTCGAGTTTTGTTTAGTAGGAGTCGACCCGAGTGCCGGCTGTATGCATGACGTCACCGGCTCGCTTGGTTCGCTGTGTGTTGGCACAGCGGCGCACGTTCTCGCAGCACTAGCGTTGGGTACGAGGTTTACTTCCCGCGTAAAGTGTAAAAGCGAGTGATGTCTTTGTTTACAAACACGGCAGCTTGATGTGGATTGACAGTTATTTAGTTTGTGTTTATTACTTAGACAATTAATGCAACCATTAACACCTTTAACGGCTTGATAGCGTGTATGAGGAGTCATTTTATTAAAATCGGGACATTTAAACAAATGTTGATGCGTAATATTAGTGCAGAGGCACTTGTGAGTGGTAGCGTTTAGCGGAGTTTCGACCGTACTAACGTATGCATTATATTGCGGGGGCGATTTTTTATTAATATTATTATTATTGATGCGTGCACTCTCCACTGGTCTCTTTGCGCTGCTAGGAGTGACAGCAGGCGCACGCTGCAATATTTTACTTTGATTATTTATAAAATTAACTAAATTATCAAAGGTGGGTATCTCTGACTGGTTATTGTTATTTTCGAAAGTGTGAACAGTATCAGAATCTAATTTTGTCAAGGCGATTTGTAAAAAGATTAAATCCGACAAGTTATTTATTTCTAAATTATGTAAGGCACGAACAGCATTTACAAACTTGTCGTTGAAAATATCCAAATTATTTGCAGTAGCGGAATTTAACGGCTTAAAATCAAGTATTTGTTGTAAATAGGTAGCCGCGAGTGTGCGTTTATCTTCATACCTATTCACGAGCGTTTCAAGTAATATTTTATAATTTTCTGCGGAAGGCACAATGCTTGAACAGGCAGTTCGAGCCTTGCCAGTCAGTGTGCCTAACAAGTAATGAAGTTTTTCATAGTCCGAAAGAGATGGATTATCATGTATAGTACATTTAAAATTTGCGAAGAACAGTGGCCATGAGCGAATGTCACCGTTAAAACTCATCAACTCAATCGGCGGTAATTTTATTTTACTTTTCGGCGTAATATTTTCGGTAGGTTTCTTTACAAGAGTACAAGATGCAATAACTTGTTTGACTCGACAGTATAGCGTTTCAAAGGAGATAAGAGATTTATAATCGGGCTTAGCGGTTGGAGACGTCGACAATAAGCATATGTTATATTCATCTAAGACCTTATTGAATTCCGTGCGAATTACATCAATGTTACTACTCGCGAACAGGAATTTCTCTGTCGAGGCTTCGTCGGTCACCTCCGTAGACAAATCATAAACGTTTTGTAGGCATTCGAACAAAGCATTACGTTTAGCTTCCAACGTTAATAGTGAGATTTTGTTTACATTTGTATCGGGGCCCGAGTCGGCTTTCGGCATTTTTGAATACAACTAAAATGTATATAATATAGTATATAAAAATGCAAAATTACCGCAAAAGAATACCTTTGAAAAATAAAACTACAATATATGTATGTAGGTAGGTAGTAGGTAAAATCTTATCTACGCGGGCTGTGGCTAAATGTTCTCAGTCTACCGTAAAATATTTATAAATCGACTTAGTAAAATGATAAATTGTAATTATTTTACTTTTAAATAACTTGAAGTATGCTGCGGATTATAAATAAGGATAGAGTGAATGTATCTACCTTTTTATATATGATATGTTTAGCGAAACTGAATGATTTAAATTACCGAAGTATGTACGTAACGCGCGGCGCAGGCGTTGCCGTACCTACCTAAGTACTCTTTTGGGTTAATATAACCTAAAAGGGCGGGTTTTCTCCTACTAGGTGACCCTGTAGGGGCGAAATGGATTCACATCCAGGACTGAATAACCAAATAATGGTTTTCATCCGGCGTCGGAGGACCACAGACAATGGTATCGCCAATAAAGCGGTTTTAAGTTTAATGAATACCAAACAAACTAGGTGTTTCGCCAGGGGCAGGGGCGGTTAGGATATGATCGTGCACCTACCTCGATGTGTATGAAGATAGGTCGACGATGAAGATGGATCTTCTCCAGGGGCCCCCGGTCACGTCAGCAATTCTATCCTGGCGATGGTGAGCTGCTTTGTGGGACGTTCCGTTTGTTCAATATTTTTAAAGACGATACTTCTTGTCGAGCGCGGCGTAAAGACTTATAACCACGGGTTATATCGTCCGTTTTAATAAGTTCAAAGCTGATGCTTTACGAGCGATGCAAAAACATCAAGCTTAGGCGGTGAGTTGAACGTAACTGTTTTACCCAGACCATAGGTTTTCACACACTAAAAATAAGCGCCACCTGTAGTCTAGTTATGTACACGATCAATGTCGCGGTAGTGGATGGGAGAAAGCTCAACACCTTGTAAATTAATTATCGATACATTACAGAGATGGCGTCACCACATACTTTAATACTTGGGGAAGGACATAGTCTTACGTCAATATACATACATATAACATACACGCAGTCAAAAACTTCTATAGTATAAAGTGACTTATGACCACAAAAAACATAAAAAAAATATATGTTTTTTTGCCAGAAGTATTATTGTAATAAATCTTCTGGCAAAGTAAAACTATAACAACTTTTTTTAACACAACCCTACACAGGGGAAGCAGTAATGGGTATTGTCGATATTGGCGGGGCGATGAGTGGACAACTTTTCGACCACCCCTGATTGAACGGAAGGGCACAACGCGATGTTTTAATTAAAGCCTCCGTTGTGTTTCTACTGAACATGCCTGAACAATTCTATGAAGGAATGGTATTTTTTTCTATACATAAAACTATTGCCTTCCTATGTGCGCAGTGGTAGTGTATATGACTGCTGTTTTTTGAGGTTTCGGGTTCGATTCCAGACCAAATGTTTGTGTGATCAATAAATATTTGTTTTGGCATTTGGATATTTTCTGTGTATAGTAAATATCATATGTATATATATACATACATACATCTATCTTGATAGTATGTATGTACTTACAAAAAAAAGTATGTTTATGTATTTATATCAGTTTTCTAGTACCCATAATACAAGCTCTGCTTAGTTTGGGACTAGATGGCGGTGTGTGAAAGATGTCCGAAATTTTTCAAACGTTTGGGTAAAGACTTTTAAGATTATGCAGGCTGAATGCTCTTGCTGTGTTTAAACAACTAGCTAAGCAACTGATTGACGCTTCTCGTGACCATAAGGCTTGCCTTTTTGTAGAACAGAGAATTATTATTGTAATTCAACTCAGCAATGATGTTAGTGTTATGGAACGCTACCAGTAAGCGATGATGTGGAGATTTTTTGTGATATTTGCATGTAAATATTTCTTTAGTTTTGTATTATAATCTTATATATATAATTAATCTTATATATATAAATCTTATATATACAATCCGTGTGGTGACGGATTAAGAATACAGTGTCACCACCCCTATTCATCCCGCGGGTGTCGTAAAAGGCGGCTAAGGGATAAACTACGCAAGACAACATCAATGCAAAGAGAAGGAAAACTTGAAGCCAACCGTATACCAACCCGTCTGGCCAGCGTGGTATAGTAGGCCAAAACCTCCTTTCTAAGGAGAGGCCTATGTCCAGCAGTGGACTGTTAAAGGCTGTTGATGATGATGATATATAATTCTCGTGTTATAATATTAGTTACCATACTCCTCCGAAGCGGCTTGACCGTTTTTATGAAATTTTGTATGCATATCGGGTAGGTCTGAGAATCGACCAACATCTATTTTTTATACCCTTAGCGTACGAGGTGAGGGTATCAGCTAGTTTTGTTATTGCATTAGTCTAATTACGAATATTATTATATTACAATTGTGTTTACGCATATTGTGGAATTTTTAATTAAATTAATATTACAATGGTACCTGCTAGCAAGTTACATCATCAAAAACCCGTAACGTCCCGTATTTACATAAAAAAGGCAAATTTTTTTTTGTCTGTCTGTCCGTCTGTCTGTTTGTTTCGGGTAATCTCTGGAACGGCTGGACCGGTTTTGACGAGATTTCCACTGGCAGAAAGCTGATGATATAAGGAGTAACTTAGGGTAATTATTTTTAGACTAGCTTTGTCCGCGTCGTTACTCGTGTTTTACGACAATAACCGAGGGTAACACCGTGGGACTCGCCTAGTAATTACTAAATACATCAAGACTATTAACTTTAATTTTGAATTCTAGATTTAGATATTATAAGAATAAAATTTAGACCTAAAATTACAATTTAAATCTATCTTCTAAAATGTTATTCTGTTGGCCGAAAGCGTGGGACTATATGTATTTTAGCTAAGTATAAAAAAACTTATTTAAGTTTTTCTACTTAACCGAAAATAACTTGATCGAGTGTTCTTGAAAATTTGTCTAAAACAATGTCAAATTAAAATAAATCTCATCTATAAATATCACAGTTGACACGGTCTTAATAAAACTTGGCTACAAAAAATATAATAGATTCTGAATAAAATGAAATGAGAAAATTTAAAAATAAATCATATTCATTATCTCAGCTTATAGACGCCTACAGCTGAGCCGACCTTCCAGAGAATTCTTGCGACCTTGACTAGGTCATCGGACCACCTTGTGCGGAGCCTATTACATAAGAGAAATGGAGACGATGCATAATTTGATACTCATAAAACCTTTACCCTGATTAATATTATTATTGTCTCAGATATTTTAGAAGTGGTTTTAGGGATTACCTATTGATACCTTTAACTATACGACTATGAACCCTTCTATAAACCTTCCTTCATAATAAGGGGGGTTGGGTCTTTTATAATATCACCCAATTCATGAAAAACAACTATATGGAAAGCTATTATTCAACTTTTCATATGGAGTAATAAGCTTCATTTCTGAAATCATACGCAGAATCGATAGCCGTTGGGCTAAACTTTTTTGAGAGGAGACCGCGTTTCGGCAAACGCAGTTTATGACGCCCACAGGCCAGATAAGGTTTATTTACGCAAGAAGGTTGGTAGGAATTAGATGCGAGTACCTGAGGATCGATAGATAGTGTCTAGCAATGGACTATGATAGGCTGATGATGTAGATCCTTAAATGACTTGAATCTGCCCTGGCGGTTGAGAGTATGTCATGCTCACTCAAACGTCACGCTGATGGTGGCACGTGTGTCGGATCATTTAATTCCCTTCAAAATGGTTGAGTTGAATGGTGCGGATCCATGCGTCATGTTCGTGAATGGGCGTTGTCAGTTGTGACTGGTCATCTCTTAGTTGCCACGGCTTATTTGAATTAATTATTTTATTTTTCAATTGTATTTTTGTTGTACTATGGACACTTTTAACGTGCACGTTTTGCTACATCGTTCTCACATAATGTACCATCTCAACATGAATGATGTAACCATGATTTTGTAAAAACATTTTGATTTAAAAGAGTGTTCATGGAGTTTCTTGCCCGTTCTTCTCCATAGAGATCTACGCTAGGGAATGGGCAACTACAGTACTTTCACAGTTTTTATGTCTTGTGACTGGGACTGTAGCTACATTTTTGTTTCGACAATTCAAAAGTGCCTGTAACTGGCCTACTTGAAATAAATGCTTTGATTTTGATTTAGTCAATTCCCAACCAACAAAATCTACAAAAACTAACTACGATTCTAGATCTAGTATTGGTTTCTTTGAGTTAGAAAGGCAAATAGGTGAGTTTTCTCACGGGCACAATGAACCAGATTGAACCGGAACGATCCAATCGAGAACTATCGCTAAGAGTTTTGAAAACACTAACAACTACGCGATTGGAGTCTTGTTTTCCATTGTCTTCGACACTGATTCTTTCACATACTGTTGTACTTGACATCATAGATCGCGATGCTTGATATAATATTGTGAGTATACCACATTATATTTTAACTAAGTTAAAGTTAGTACAAATACGATACGATACGAAATACAAACACGATACTTTATTCGATCACATCCCGTCGTTATTTGCTGCTTACTTAATGTTTAGGTTAGTACCTTATTATCATGCCATAAAATCATTATAAATTGAAGTGTATGATTAAACAATCCTAATCATTCAACCATATACTTCAAAGTTTATATCATAAATATACGTTCAATCAAAATCGTTACAAAAGATATTTGTTCTACATCAAAAATTAAGGACCAAGAGTTGATAAAAGTACTTTTTTACGTTTATGCAATAAACGTGTACATAATTTTTCAATTATGTCGACACCATTGGAAAACGTACGAATCGTGAGTCCGCTATAGATGTTACGTCGACAGTCTAACGCTATAAACTGGATAATAATAGTACTGCTTGTATTTGTAACAACAGTGTTCAGTGCTTAAAGCTCTACACTATTTAATTCTGTTGAAACTATTCGTATACCGAAAACAAATAGTATTTTATAAATTGTTCAACTTTTGAACTCAATACAAAGGAACTTAGAAGATTTCAATGTTATGCTAGAAGATATTGGTTTGTTCCATACGAAATAGGCTGCACGGTTGATTTAAATGGTCACCTTCTTACTACGCTAACGACAATTTATGGGATCCTCAAATTGTTGTTTTGAGTGTATGGTATTCTTTGTAGCCGTTTTTAAATAGACTATAGCTGATGCCCGCATCTCCGCTCGCCTCCTAGGGGTATGAAAAATAGATAGTAGCCGATTCTCAGACTTACTGAATATGCATAAAAAATTTCATAAGAATCGGTCAAGCCGTTTCGGAGGAGTATGGGAACGAACATTGTGACACGAGAATTTTATATATTAGATATGTTTTTGAAGTCCCCTGCGATACAGGATACAATTTTGTTCCATAAGCCTGCTAAAGTGTCTCATCTCTGCTTGATGGAAAGCAAGAGTAGACTCCAAAAGTGGTGGTCACCATCCTCATTGTGAGTACACACAATGCAGCATGGTGACCCACACCATGACGGCCTAGAGAGATGCTTCGGCATATTGGGCCTCCGGTCCTGCATTTTCCAATAAAATACAACAGCACGAATGCTATATTTTTTTTTTTATTTATAGTAAGTACGTAAGTTGTCTTGGAATACTACAATTATAAATTTACCTTCTCTGCTTAGATATCTGTATTTGTGCCACTTAATGTACAGAATCTTAAGATTTTCATGCCTGTTTTCAACAACTATACTTAAACCTTCTCCTTACTAGGAACCCACTAACATAGGCGGCCCATAAATTTTAAAACACATCTAAGCACTTAAGTATTCCTTAAAAGGTTGTGAAAACGAAAATATCACTAAGAGGTACCTAACCCTCTTTAAGTATCCCCTTAAATTTAAGAGGCTTTGGTGAAAACCTCTATAATATCTTTGAGAATTTTTCACTGCAGCTTTTCATGTGATCTCTTCTTACATTATTCTCTTGTGCTGTATTTAAACAAAACATTTTCTCTAATCAAAGAATTACTTTTTCATATAAGTTTACTAAGGACTACACGTGTTGGTAATTTATAAAGGACGTCTAATTCAGCACCATGTGTCTCTGACTTCGGACTGTTAATTACTTCGGAAATATGGTATGTGTGCGATACGAAATGTATGCTCTACAAATAAGGATAACATAATGATATTTTTATAACATCACTAGCTGATGCCCGCGGCTCCACTCGCATCTTAGGGGTATGAAAAATTCTCAGACCTACCCCATTCACACACAAAATTTTGTACAAATCGGTTGAGCCGTTTCGAAGGAGTTTGGGTGAAATTGGCCTTTAATTTTGAATCTGAATCTATGTACCATACGTTATCACACGTTGATTTTTAAAAAAAGCGGACTTTAAGGCCCGCCGATATTACAAAGCAGTGCCAACGGCCCGACAACTCCTCAATATTAGCATATCATCGTCATGTTCAATTAAAAGTTGGAGTATTTTGCTCGGGGTTGTGTTCAGTACAAAGTGCTCGCTACTTCCAACATATAATTGTGCGAACTGCTTGCGTGAGATGAATGAGTGTGAATGAGTTTGTGTTGTAGTGTTAAAAATGTGCTAGTAGACGAGTTGAACTCAGAACTGCGAGTGGGTTCCACATGCACATAAGAGTATGTACAGTAAGCAGCAAAGGGTTCCATTTCTGATGTTATGGCACACATGCTTGAGGCATTTGTTTTGTGTTTATATTAATGGTTAACAGAAAACTGATGTAAATATATGTGTTCTTTTCATTCATACATATCGAAATATATCAAATTGTTCCGTTACTGACTGACTGACAGATTACGCACAGTCGAAATTACTGGGCGCAGGAATCTGAAATTTGGCGTATATGTGCCTTGAAGAGTGTAGGCAAAATTTTACCGCAAAAGCTAATTATTTACAGAATATGTATGCGTGCGATACGATATGTATGCGCTGTAAATATGTACTTAAACAATGTTATTTTCATAACATCACTAGCTGATGCCCGCGGCTCCGCTTGCGTTCTAGGAGTATGTAAAAACGATATCGACCGATTCTCAGACCTTATCTATACCTATGCTGACAAAATTTCATACAAATCGATTTAACCGTTTCGGTGGAGTTTTATAACAAACACAGCGGCTAGTAGATCAGTGCTTTTAATGTTTGAAAACAAAATAAATTATAGTAGGATGAAACCCATTGTAAAAGGAGGAGAATAGTACAAAAATTAAAGGAAAAATAAATTACGGGCGATCTGAGGTCGGGAAGGGGGAGAGGGGGGGGTTTTAAGGGAAAAAAAATGACTTATCTCAATTTCCTGCAAAACTACAAGTCCTATGGAAAAAAGTTAAATGGCAAAGTTGTAGGTAATAAAAAGATCTACATCTTTTGCATTTACACTTTTTTCACATAACCTCAAATTTTATGTGAAAAATTCAAAAAACCAAGTTTTTGGTTTTTTATTTTTATCTTTTACAAATAAAATTATTTTTTAACGAAATTTTGTGAAAACTTAGCTTTTCATGTCCTGAATACACCGTAATTTATTTGATTTGAAATATCTATTTTTTCACCTCATTTTGACTGAATACCGACAAAAAACCCTAATTTTCAATCGAAAATTCGTCCGTCAAAATATCAACGTTTTTCACAAAAATTGGTTGTTTTCTATTCTATGAAATCTCTACTTTCCGATGGTATAAAAATATATATTTATTACCATAGTAAATCTCAGAAAATGCAAAAAATGAAAAAACTAGAATTTGTTTTTTTTGATCGTTATTGAGATATTTATTAAAATTTACACTTTAATCACTCGAAAAACGTAAGATTGTATGTTACAATGATAAACAAAAATATTGCAAATTGAAATATACTACTATAATTAACAAACAAATAAATAATAAAGTTAATATTAATAAAACATCTACAATATTTTGAGAAAGTTGCAGAATCTTCTTTAAAGTATATGCGTATATGCCTATTTATTACTATTTTAAGATAATTTAATACCTGAGTGACCTACGAAAAATTTTAGGCCATCAAAAGGTATTTCATAGAAAATAACTCAGCCTGCACGTGTAGTTTTATAAACGATGTCGTACACTGCTCTGTTTTACAGCTGCTACGAAATAGCAAGTATGTAGTAAGGCCCAGACCTGCCTAGCCCATTTCTCTATGAAAAAACTTTTAATAGCCAAAAATATTTCATAGGTCACTCAGGTATTAAATTATCTTAAAATAGTAATAAATAGGCATATACGCATATACTTTAAAGAAGATTCTGCAACTTTCTCAAAATATTGTAGATGTTTTATTAATATTAACTTTATTATTTATTTGTTTGTTAATTATAGTAGTATATTTCAATTTGCAATATTTTTGTGTATTCAGGACATGAAAAGCTAAGTTTTCACAAAATTTCGTTAAAAAATAATTTTATTTGTAAAAGATAAAAATAAAAAACCAAAAACTTGGTTTTTTGAATTTTTCACATAAAATTTGAGGTTATGTGAAAAAAGTGTAAATGCAAAAGATGTTGATCTTTTTATTACCTACATCTTTGCCATTTAACTTTTTTCCATAGGACTTGTAGTTTTGCAGGAAATTGAGATAAGCCATTTTTTTCCCTAAACCCCCCCCCCCCCTCTCCCCCTTCCCGACCTCAGATCGCCCGTAATTTATTTTTCCTTTAATTTTTGTACTATTCTCCTCCTTTTACAATGGGTTTCATCCTACTATAATTTATGTTCACTTTTTGTCATTTTAAGAGGCTTTTACCCTGGTCTATAGAGAATTTAATACATTTGATAATATACCTACCATTCAATTTGAAAGTGATTTGAGCTGACTTTGTGTTGTTCTACCCAAACTATAGAGAAAGAATGATAAACTTCATTGTTTGACAGATTAATCAAATAAAAAAATACATGTATTACTTTTTAAGAAAGTAACGTGTGTTTGCAATATTTAACCACTCTTATTGAAGTAGAATTAACCCAGCTGGTCACTCGGAAAATAAGTTTATATACTATTAACTACCATAAACTGATTATCCGAAAATATACCGAAAAATCATATTACACACCCGACCAAAATAGTTCGGACACACTTAAAGGTAATCCTCTTCGCGTAAATCGTCACGAGTTCGAGCTTGTTAATCGTCCAAACTATTGCAAGTTGAGGAAAGTATACACAAAAGTGTGTCTAGGGAAATTCGTTAAAAGAAAAAAAAGTCTTCGTAACAAATGTCCATGGAGCTGTAACGAGCGTATCTAGAAGTAAAACTTTCGCATCGTTACCGCGACTACGGGTGAGATAAGAAAATCTTTCGTCACACTGTAGGCCACGAGTGGGCACGGCTGCTAAAAACATGTTTATTTCTTTCAAGAAGGTTCCGCAATAGAATGTTTTATATTAACAATGACTATCAAATATTATAATATATTTTTATAATAATTTTAAATCATAACAAAATCTGAATTAAATACCTATTAAGATACGATGAGACTATATTATCTATTATGGTGTGGATAATTGGTGAGTTCATCAAACATACATATAAGTTTTTTATTCTTACATAAATAAACAAATAAAAGATGATATTTTTATATTTAGATTAGACATTAGCTATAAAATCAGTATTTTGTCAGTATTTTTTTACTATTTAATTTGAATTTAAAGAGCATGTTGTCATTGAGATATAAGGTAACAAAATCCTAGATTTAGTACTAAATAATATAATAATAACATCAAACCCAAAACGTCTAGTGTACAATTTCCGCACAAAGTGCTTACAGCTACAACATACAAGAGGATTTAGTTGGCTGTCTTCCTATACGTGTAATTACTGACCACCTGACAACATGCTTCGATGTAACATGGACAGATAATAGGTTTATCGTGGCCACATGCTCTAACATATTCACACGAGAGCGTGACTCTGACGCTCGCTGGACTAGTAAATTAAACACAATATTGTACTCTGTTGATAGACAGATTTACTAGGATCAAGATATGCTTTGTGTAATATGACGTCATGAAGAGATACCTAAATGAGTATGTAAAGCATATGGTCTCAGTGATATAAATTTCTTTCTAATCAAAGTCATACATTTTTCATGTGTAACTAGTTAATTTTCCATGACAATTGTTTTTGTGAAATATTCAGATAATAATATAATTTTAACAAACAGAAACTGACTTCAAAGAAAAACTATTCCGAGAACCCAAATCGCGACAATTGTGCCTGTAATATTTGAAGATTTCCCTCGGTTTCCTTGGGATCCCATCATCAGATCCCGATATGGTGACTATGGGACCACCTGTAAGCTACGCCCATTCCAATGCAAAAAGAATTTTTGAAATCGGTTCATAACCGACAAAATTATCGCTGAACATACATAAAAAAATAAAAAAAAAGATTCCGACCAATCGAGAACCTCCTCTTTTTTTAAGTCGGTTAAAAATAAGAAAAAATATTAAAATCTGGGAAAAAATCTGTAGACTGGCAAAGAACGTTTGAGATTATTAATTTATTTATTATGTTGTATACATTTTCTCGGCCCCCAGTGTATAGTTAAACTTGCTACGTGTGCTGTTCTCATAGAAAAGCAAGCCTAATTACCTGCGTCCGAGTTCCCTCTTTTTCTATTTTTGCTTTAATTGCAGAGGAGGTATATTTTTCTCTTTTTCGCTATTATATACGACCTAGTTTTGGCGACATGCCACAGTTAATGATACTGTAGCAGATATTTTAAAATAGTTTAGCTCATGGATTTCATCTTATCTCATCTCACTTTCCTGTGAATACATAACAAGTCTTCAAACCTGGCTTAGATTTAAAAGATATACGAAAGCAATTTAAAAATATAGCATTAAGTCTTAATTATTATAAATTAAAATTTAGGTGGATACCTACTCTCTTCTTGTTCTCCAATTTCGTATCGTTCGTAACTTTCCAGGCTAAAATAACTTCATTTTAGTACATATTATATAACCTCAACTTAAGAACTGTTTAATTTTTTAAATAAATAATTTCTTTGCATTTAACTGTAATCACTATAGTACATAACATATGTTTCATCATCATCATCATCATCAACAGCCTTTAACAGTCCACTGCTGGACATAGGCCTCTGATTAGCAAGGAGGTTTTGGCCTACTGTATAACGCTGGCCAGACGGGTTGGTATAGGGTTGGTTTCAAGTTTTCCTTCTCTTTGCATTGATGTTATCCCTTTGTCGCCTTTTACGACACCCGCGCGATGAATTGGAGTGGTGAAACTCTGTATTATTAATCCGTCACCACACGGACGTTACATTTTCCTTACTAAATTAAATTAAACCATACATTACTCAAATAAACAGAACCATATAAATATAGAGCACAAAAATAAAGATTCAACATAATATAAGGAAATGTGTGTATCATGGATATTCGATACGGATATCGTACAAGTGCCCCAAATTATCTAGTTCACGGGCCGTCGGTTACGTTTGAATTGATACCGTTAATTCGAGGTATTGTGATTAGGGCCGTGGTCACTGTGTAATCAGTGAGAATGTTGATTTAGTTTTCTTCATGAAAAAGTTGTTGTTCAAATAATACAATAGTATAAACCTTTCTTATTTTAAGTTAGAAAGTGCTGTGCATCTGATGCCTGTTTTAAACAGACTCAAGTCAACTGTAAATAGGTAAAATAAAAACTGAAGGTAATAGAGCCACGCTGATTTCAGCACGAATGGGCCGGCTCGACCCGGTCAGTACTACCCTCACACAGAAGACCATCCTAATAATGACAACATTCTTACTGTCGTATTTCGTTGGCGAGTGTGAGACCGGAGGTCCAATCATTCTGCATCATTCTCCCGCCCTTCGAAGGCCGGGAGAATGATGCAGAATAATCTATCCCGGCTGCCATGGTAAGGGTCACCATGTTACATTGCCTACCCTCACAATAAGCATGGTGACCCCTACTCCTGGATTCTACTCATGCTTTCCATCAGGCAGAGTAGAGTCACTTTGGCAGGCTTACATATAAAAAAAAAAAAAAATGAAAAAGCATACTATTTTTGTAGACCTTGCATTAGACAAAAACTGAAATGAACTTAAGATTAATCAATTATCAACGACTCATAATGAACCACTACTGAGCTCGGATCTCCTCGCACGGCACGCTGGCCGAGTGCGGGTTGGGGAGTGGTATGATACGTTGTGGCTACGTAATCTTTCAGTTTGATGTTTTTAACCCGCTCAAAGCCAAGCTTCACGACTATCACCCATCTAGGTACTGACCACGTCGTCGTTGCTTTCCCTCGGTGATTGTTTCCAATTACCTAAGGCCACTCGGGTATGAGAATTCTAAGCTGAACATATAGTTAAATTTTAAAATAAGTAGTACATAAAATATGAGCACCTTGTGTTTCTTATCTTTTTCAATTGAAAGTTCAAAATGTAAAAATCAGGAGATTCTCAAAACTCGAACTTTCATTTGAAAACTGATTTGTCTCACGAAATTGTCGATACATTTAATGTAGGTTTCATGATCGTATAATGAGGAGATTCCTGTCTTTGGATCCCCAACCACTAGTTTCTATGTCTATGTACCCCAAGTCTCTAGCTTACTATTTTTAATATTTTTGAATGTATTTAAGTATATATAAATGTATATTTATACAGTGTTGAATAATTTGATTTCATAAGTGTACCTAAATAGGACATTCTGTTAATTTAAAAAATATGAAATAATAAACGGAGAATACCGTTTTCAGCCATCGCAAAACACAGAAACAGAATATTTTAGTGATAGCATTAAATTCAGCTGTAAATGCAACGTCAAATCTATTTTATTTAAAACGAAACTAAATTGTAAATACGAAATGAAATATGCTAGCTGTCAGAGAGACGTTACTAATTCCGCAAAAAAAACCTCGTATGAAAACAGTCGTGGAAATCATTTCATCTGGTCAGCGCTAGTGCGGGATGACCGTGAGCAGGAAATGAAGACCGCAAATTTTGGGCCAATTTGTTGAACGACTGGGAATAGTGAAGGGAAAAAATATTGGGATGTTTAAATAGCGGGATTTTTATTTTCTATGTTACTAGCTGATGCCTCGGTTGCTTGAGACTCCACTCGCGTCATAGGGGTAAGAAAAATAGATATTGGTCAATTCCCAGATATGCACACAAATTTCATAAAAATCGGTCCGGCCGTTTTGGAGAAGTTTGGTAACAAACAAAACGATACAAGAATTTTACATTTTATGTATCTGCTTAGAGGTTTGTGAGGTCCACTAAACAGAGACAATGTTCTAAGTTAATTTTCTAAGTTTCTTTCCTATGCATCATGAAGAAAATTAGTCACTTATCTACCAAATCTTCAGATAATATTTTTAACTGTTTATTTAAAAAGTTATACTATTTTCGTCAGTGATGTGACGAATTAAGAATACAAAGTGTCACCACCCCTATTCATTCCATGGGTGTCGTAAGAGGCGACTAAAGGAACAAAATAAGCAGCTAAGATCACAGCCAAGAGAAGGAAAACTTTTAAACAAACCCTTTACCAACCCGTCTGGACAGCGTGGTATAGGAGACAAAACCTCCTTTCAAAGGAGAGGCCTATGTCCAGCAGTGGACTGTTAGAGGCTGTTGATGAGGTCAAACCAAAATTATGTAACCATTTTTAAGAAAATCAACTGAACGCAGGAGTATGAAGTACAGTTCAGGTTTATATGGAGGAAAGGTACAAAAATCGAGAGTTCTTTAGATTTCTGTACCCAAGGTGGTGGTGCTTGAATTTCGATCACTTGGTGACTCCCACGTAAAATTAAATTAAGAGTATATGTAAACATATTGAATTGTTTAAATAAAACATCTACTGTTAGTCTAATCTAGTTAGATTTCAAATATTTACCACATGCAAAAAAATACAAAGCAAAACCGTTTTCTCGGAATGTGTCACAACACTATCAACGGCCCACTGTCCACGAACTTCCATCCTTGTAGGAAATTAACTAGAGGCCGGGATATTTTCTCGGTTGCTTTTATTTCTTTGCTGTGTTTTGTACAGTACGTATTTTTCCTACCCGAAATGAGGACTTGATTTGTTACGTAACGCTGGTCAGTACAAGTATAATATGAAACAAGGGATTTTTTGTGACGTATTTTGAAAGAATTCTTGAGATACCAGATATTTGTGCTATTTTAGTATTGCTGGGAACAAATATTTTCTCACCATTGAGACGTTTAATGTTGACATTTCAAGAGAATTCAAAATAAACTTAAGTTAATAAAACTCTAAAATTAAAATATAAAGAGTGGACAAAATCATAGAATGTAAGTTAAAAACAAGTGATCAAACGCAACAATGATATAATTATCCAAGGTCCAATCTTTCTGACTTCGACTGCCTTGTTGATCTAGTGGCGAGCGTATGCGACTGCTGATCAAGAGGTCTCGGGTTCGATTCCCGGGTCGGACCAAATGTTTGTGTGTTTGTGTGTTTTCTGTTGTGACCAATTGTTTCGGAGTTTGGGTGATTTCTATGTATAATGTGTATGTATTTACAAAAAAAAAGTATGTTTATGTATTTATATCTGTTGTTGCTTAGTTTGGGGACTAGATGGCGTTGTGTGTAAAATGTCCAAAATATTTATTTATTATTTAATTATCTTTCTTTGTACCGAAATTCCCCTAAATCGATTAAACGGCTCAGCCGTGAAAGTGTCAGAGACAGAGAGACAGAAAGAGTTACTTCAGAACTGATAATATTAACAGCTTTTATTCGCGACTCCGCCCGAAAGGTTGTCGGCTTTGATTATAAACACGTATATAATCAAAGGTTGTCGGTTATCGCAGTAAAAAAAAAATGCTATACATTGATATATTAAAAAACCAGCATCAATGATGCTATACTTTGTTGAAATCAGTGCAACTCAGCTGCCACTACAGGATAAGCTCGGTATCCTGGGCATGGATATCTGCCGGGATCTCAACTGACGGGAGTACATCGAGAGCGTTACTAAGGCGGCCTCGCGGAAGCTAGGCGTACTAAACAAAGTGAGACGGTTCTTCTCGCCGGAGAATCTGTGTCTTCTCTATAAGACCCAGGTTCGCTCCTGCGCGGAGTACTGTTCTCATCTATGCGATGGATCTGCACAGTATTTGCTTGACGCTCTCGATCGCTTGCAGAGGCGAGCAGTTCGCATCATAGACAGTCCCGAAGTCACCGAGTTCCTAGAACCTTTGCAGTTGCGAATAGATGTCGCGTCTATGGCAGTCCTCTATCGCCTTTACCATGGTGAGTGTTCTGAAGAGCTCTTCCAACTCATCCCACCCTCTCTCTTCCTCTACAGAACAACATGATCTGGCCAGCGAAGTCACCCCTTCAGAGTGGAAGACATACGCTCCAGAACTAAGCGGTTCGGGTCTTCCTTCTTGTGCCGAGCAGTTAAACACTGGAACTCACTACCAGGTCATGTTTTCCCTTCTTACTATGATCTCGGGTCTTTTAAGCGGGGCGTGAAAAAGCATCTCACTAGGCCGCCATAATATGGTTCGCCATACTACTTGCATTTGCAGTGAGTATGGCGACCCCCACTTGTGGATTTTACTCATGCTTTCCATCAGGCATAGTAAAGTCATCTTGGAAAGCGTAGCAGACAGATAATAACAGAGCTACTTTCGAATCTATAATAATATATTAGTACGTGTGGTATGATTTCACACAAAAATGATGATATATAGATGATATTACAAGGCACATCCCCATCTCCCCTTATTTCTAAAAGAAGCAAAGAAGGAATTCAGAACTCAGTCATAGCCCTTTAAATGTCCATGGACCTGTAAGTAATTAGGTAACCAGCACCTTTGCCCCCTCCCATACCTTAAAAAAAAGCAAAGCAACGCAAAGCCAGCATATTTTAGGTATAATTTAATAGACCACACTTCATTCTTGAGATACTCATTTTACTACCCACGGTATTTAAGGTAATTAATGATATAACACTACCCCCTTACGCAGAAGCGTGACGCATAACAGTAAATTCACTTACATTTTTCAACGAGCGATATAAATGAAAGCGATATGTCTTCCGCGATCAACATGAGCCAACCGGCCGTGTATTTTTTAAACGCCCTGTCTCACTTCAAGTAAGCGATGAAATATATCGAGCGATGTTACGAGTACATTATTTATTGGAAAATGTTGAACGTTCCAATAGACTCGCAATCTTGGCAAGTATTGAAAGAATTTTAGCTTTTTAGAAAGAATTCTAGACGATACATTTTATGTAAGACACCGTAACCCATGATTCAAAGAAATGAATTACTACTTTTAGTAGTATATTACTATGTCTAGCCTTTATTTATTAATGGCATATTATTAAATAAATTCGGACGTACTTTATGAAAATGTTTCCGTAAGTTAAAGTTATGTCAGTGATACATTATTTATTTATTATAAAGGCTTGTATTAATTGTATTAAATAAAACAAGATTCCTTTCAAGTTTACGGACATTATGATTATTTCGTACTAGCTTTCCACCCGCGGCTTCGCCCGCGTGGAATTCGTATATAACGCGCGACACGGTAAGGGTAGATTTAACAATCTTACATGATTTTATGTTTGATAATAAGGAACTTAGACACAAACTTTCGTCCCCTATTTCAAACCCTTCTTTCTACCTTTATTTTCAATCGGTTCAGTGGTTTAGGCGTGAAAGCGTAACAGACAGACAGACAGACAGAGTTACTTTCGCATTTATAAAATAAGTAGCGATTACATCATCGGAAAGTAGAGATTTCATCAAACAGAAAACACCCTAATTTTTTGAAAAAAGTAGATATTTTAACGGGTGAATTTTCGGTATAAGTCAAAATCGGGTGAAAAAATAAATATTTCAAATCAAATAAATTACAGTGTATTCGAGACATAAAAGGTAAGTTTTCACTAAATTTCGTTTAAAAATAATTTTATTTGTAAAAGATAAAAATAAAAAACCAAAAACTTAGTTTTTTGAATTTTTCACATATAATTTGAGGTTATGTGAAAAAAAGTGTAAATAAAAAATCGGCCAAGTGCGTGTCAGGCCACGCACGGGAAAGGGTTCCTCAATCACCCATAATGGTACGTGGATTAGAAATTGTATCCAATGGATAATTGTTCTGTTTACGTATTAATGCGTTAATTTTGTATGACTTTTCCAAGTAAGCACATTGTAGAAGTTAAGCCTCTATAACTCCTGAACTAACAAAGTCATCTAATTCGTTATAGTTTTCATTTAAAGTTATTATATGGACCACTATGACGAATTTTTCCAGATTTTTTGAGCCGGCCGTTTAGCTTTTAGAGGGGGAGGATGCCCGGTTTTACAAAAAAGTGGCCTTTAAACTAGAATTTCTCGCAAACGGATTCCTAAATCAAAAAATCGTCTTCACAACCTTTTAATGTTTTTAAAAGACCTATATAATGATACCCCAGATGATGGGGTAGCTGCGAGAAAAATAACATCCCCACTTTACGTGTAGGGGAGGTACCGTAAATAAAAATATTTTTCATAATTTTATTGTAACGCTTTGTCGACGTAATTACAATACATATTCATGCAAAGTTTCATCTTTATAGCACTTACCGATTGGACGGTAAGGAGGACGGACGGACGGACGATAAGGGTTCGAGGTCATAAACTTCGGAACCCTAAATATTGTAGATCTTTTGATTACCTACAACTTTGCCATTTAACTTTTTTCCATAGGACTTGTAGTTTTGCCGGAAATCGAGATAAACCGTTCTTTACCCTTTGTTTTATATATTTAGCCATCCAAAGTGACTCTACCCTGCCTGATGGAAAGCATCAGCAGAATCCAAGAGTCGGGGCTACTACACTTGCTGCGAATGCAGACATTAATGTATGGCGGCCCACACTATGGCGGCTTAGTGAGATGCTTTTTCACGCCCCGCTTAAAGGACCCGAAAACCTCCCCCCCTACCCCTTCTCGACCTCAGATCCCCCGTAAATTATTTTTCCTTTCATTTTTATAATATTCTCCTCCTTTTCCAATAGGTTTCATCCTACTATAATTTTATTTGTTTTCAAAAATTATCTACCCTAGACTACTGGTCTATATGTCATTGTCAAACTATCATTATGGTTGCCATGCAATTGTGTTTTGCCTAGCAACCTGTGAAATTTTGACAGGAGATAAACAGTGATAGATTTTGATACCTAAGATTTATGTATTTTTATAATCACCTAGCTTTGGCCTTTGTATCTCGATTATTGCAGTAAAAAGTAGCCTATGTCCTTTCCCAAGTTCAGTTCTATCTTCATACCAAATTTCATCAAAATCGGTTCAGTGGTTTAGGCGTGAAAACGTAACAGACAGACAGACAGACAGAGTTACTTTCGCATTTATAATATTAGTATGGATTAGGAATATGCATCCTGTGTCACGGCAGATTTTACAAACATATGACAAAGAACACCTAGACTCAAAACAACAATTTGTGGATCACACAAAGTGTTGTCACATTTAGAATTTGAACCCACAACACTGAGCGGTAGATGCCGGCGTGGCAACCGACTAAATTACTAGTTAAACCGTGCAGTTGAATTAGCTAAGCTATGTATGACGTGTTTGTTGTTATAAGAAGGATTTCAATGTAATTATTTCTTGGTCTTTTGACAGTAAAATATTACCTTCTTTCATGCGAGAAGACAATTTTCAATCATCTTATTCGTTTTATACAGACTATTTTAATTTACTCAAAATAATTTTTATTTTAATTTTATCTGTACATATTTCATAGCATCGCTTGCTTATGTGTGGGCATATAGAAGTGCGCGCGCATAGCACGTGCACGCACCGAAGCGAAGATCCGTCCAACAGCTGTTGTGACTTGTGTGACGTTCAATAAAACATGCCGTTCAATATGGTCAAAAGCCATATTATCGCGTAGAAAAAAGGTGTTGAAGAAATTTGAGAATTTGATTTTGGTTAAGGGGATTGTAGCTTAATATAATGAAGTGCAATGGAATGTATATGCACACTAACAGTTAGTTCATAAAAAATATACATGAAATAAGGAAGATCCGTAACAAAAACAAAATGGTACAGAAAAAGCTGTCTAAATTTGTAGCTCTTAAGATTTACTTTTTAGTTTTTAAACTTAGCTGCTAAGGTCAAAATCATGACGCTCAATTATAGTTTTAAGACTTAATTGCATATAAAAATTGTAAATATGTCCGCCAATGTCTTGGCATCTGTTTATTTTTCATAATTTTTCATAATGATTTCGGACATCTTACGTACAACGCCAACTAGTCCCAAACTAAGCAATGCTTGTATTATTAGTACTAGACAAATGATATAAATACATAAAAATCCTTGTCTTTGTTGTTTTGTAAATACATACATACATATTTTACATAGAAAACTCCCAAAGTTCAAAACAAGTATTTGTAGATCATACAAACATTTGATACGAATCGAGAATCGAACTCGAGACCTCAAGTACAGCTTCGCATATGCTCCCATTGCGCCATCGAGGCATGTTCACTATGCATCCATTTTTTATTAAAATATATAATAATAGGTAAGATAGCAAGTATTCAGTAGATTATATTTTAGATAATAGACTCTTAAGTAAAACGGTTGACGCAATGAATGAAAGGCTTTCTGCTGATAACCCAATTAGTTTATCTGTTTGATGAATTTGACCGACTTATTTAAATGTAGTAAATTATTCAAACACGTGTTGAATATAATTGTTATTCATTTAATCGTCGCACGCGCATGAGCTCGCAGCACACACATTTGCATATCAATATAATTAATCTTGTAATTGGTTAGATAGTTATATATGCTGAATATTTAAAATGTAACTACCAAAGATTGAATGAATGAGCAATTTATTGTCAAAAATCTATACTTGCCAATAAATTGATCATTCATTTAAATCTAGGTTGAACTTTCATTGTCATACTGTTATTGATGCTTTATTACTGTAAATAATAACAGCACCATATAGTCCCAAATTAAGCACAGCTTGTTTTATGATTACCAGATAAATTATTTATATACATACACAACTTTTTGTAAAAACATTCATTTATACACAGAAAACACCTAAACTCCGAAAAAAATATCACACAAACATTTAGTCCGTCCCGGGAATCGTACCCTATTTTTACAGTGGAGAGGAAACACTTGCGCTGGAAGTGATCATCATCAACAGCCTTTAACAGTCCACTGCTGGACACACGCCTCTCCTTAGAAAGAAGGTTTTGGCCTACTATTCCACGCTGGCCAGACAGGTAGGTAAAGGGTTTGTTTCAAGTTTTCCTTCTCGTGGCAGTGATGTTAGCTGCTTATTTTGTTCCTTTAGTCGCCTCTTACGACACCCATAGAATGAATAGGGTGACACTGTGACACTGTGTATTCTTAATCCGTCACCACACGGACAAGATAATATTTTATATTTGAAAAACTACTGTTTAAATAGTACTTAATACCAACATTGTATTTAATTAAAATAACAAAAGACGATTACATCTAAAAGAACATTAAATTATGTAGATCCCACAAATGACTGTGTAGCTTCATTGTTGAACGTAATTGTAACAGCGCGTGCGCATCTACTGTAACAAATAATGGCGGTGCGGTAGTGTCATTAACACATCAATGCTTAGGGTTCACTGCCATGTGATTAGCATACATTCAATTTAATGACATAATTGTTTTGTTACTTTATTGTGGTTGCACGCAATAACTGTAGTTCAATTTTAATGAGAATGGATGGCTGATGCTTTTTCTGTTGTCCTGGGGTCATACGGTATTTGGATTTCCCGGTAATAGTTGTTTTGAATTACTATTGGACAGTACCGTAATGGCTTACCGTGGGAGACACATGCTGCGATACATGGGCCAGGTTCGACCAGAAAGGTGGGCCTTTGGTATCTTTCATCATGATGAAGTTGTTCCGAACAAAGAGAAAGAAAGAGAGAAGCTGGTGGCTGTCTTTTTTATGAATGAAATTTTCAATTTGTAATAGGAGATGTAAATGCGTTAATAATTAAAATATCTCGTAGCATAGTATTGTGAACAGTATACTATCTTAAATTTTTACTAATGAAAACTTACAAAGTTATTATAAGCTGATGTCCGCGTTTAGTCCTTATTACCCAAGGGTCTAAAAATAGTTTATGTTTGCAAATTTATAAAAATCGGACAAGTAACATTGTGCCACCAGAATTATTATATGTATCCTGGCTGATGCCCGCGGCTCCGCTCGTCTCCTAGGGATATGACAAAATAGATGTTGACTGATTCTCGGACGTATCCGATATGCACACAAACCAGTTCAGGAGGATTTGGTTCATTTGGATCTGGATCAGGTTCATTTGGAAGAGTTTGGTAATAAACACAGCGACACGAGAATTTTATAAATTAGATTATTTGTTGTACTTATAGGGGTAGTATCGTTTTGGTTAGTGTTACAGAACCTCTTTTAATAAATTATGTTGCAATCCATAAAAACCCATAGTTGACTGGACATTGTATTTGATATACAAAATAAAGTCAATTAACCCTTTGTGGCTGTTGGTTTTCCAAACTCAAGTAAATAAATTATTATCAACTACAATCTATAACGTGTGAAATCCGATAACAAGATAACAACTATGTAGGACAACTTTACTACAAAGAGAAGGAAAACTTGCAAAAAATCCTATATCAACTCATTCAGCTGGCATGGTGTATTAAGCAAAAACCTCTGAGAGACCTATATCCAGCAGTGTGCTGTTAAAGGTGATGAAGATGATGATGATGAATGTGTCTTAATATTTTGTAAAATGATATAATTTGTAGTACATCCCTTTACCTTTTAAAAATAATAATATCCTAATGGCTTTTACATAATTCGTTCGTTCAATCATCAAAAACGAAAGTCAATTTCAGTAATTGATACTACGTAAGCCTATTAGTAGACTATCCGCCATTTTGCCTGTTCGATGGTTATAGGGGCACAATCAGGGCTAAACATTAACAGCGGAATCGGTATGTGACATTACAGGTATTAGTAGGTACTGATAGAAAAAAAAGTTTTGTGAAATATTATTTTTCACAGATTTATAAAAGGATTTATATATCCGCAAATATTTGTTTCGGAGTCTGGGTCTTTTCTATATATAATATGTATGTATTTAGAAAAAAAAGTATGTTTATGTATATATATCAGTAATCTAGTACCCAAAATACAAGTTCTGCCTAGTTTGAGACTAGATGGCACTGTGTGTAAGTTGTCCGAAATATTTATTAGTATATTTATTATTCATTACTATTCTACACAATGAAAACTTAGTAAAATATACTGTTTCCATACAACTATACAGTATATTACAATATTTTTTTCAGTAAAACTTAAGACAAAAATGAACTAAATATACATCTCAGGTTATAATGTAAGTCAAATGTAGAGTTTTGAATCATATATTCAATTTATAATGTAAAACTAAATAAATATAATAATACTAAAATACCTAAGCCTAAACTAAACTAAACTAAAATACCTATAAGTGAACTGAATCAAGTAATTCTAAGTTTTTCTCGAATTAAGTAATAAAATGGGATTGAATTCTAAATGTATAACCTCCTGTTCTACGATGGAGGTTGACTTTCATGACTTCAAAAGTACTTCAGTCAGATGTACAAAAAATTACTTTTATAAATTCTTATTTATACCAGTATTACTCTCAAATCAACTAAGCTTACTACTATTAGATACTAATCTCTACCAATCAACGGGCGATAAAAAAGTTGATAAGTGAATTTTTCTGTTAAAAAGAAATTTAAACTAGTAAAGACACTGTCCGTGTGGTAACGGATTAAGAATACAGAGAGTCACCACCCTTAATCATCCCGCGGGTGTCGTAAAAGGCGACTAACGGATAAACTACGCAAGACAATATCAATGCAAAGAGAAGGAAAACTTGAAACCAACCCTATACCAACCCGTCTGGCCAGCGTGATATAGTAGGCCAAAACCTCCTTTCTAAGGAGAGGCCTATGTCCAGCAGTGGACTGTTAAGGGCTGTTGATGATGATCTGTGAAAGCATCACTAAGTTACCTTTTCTGGTCCCTATATACAACACATGTTCTTTTAAACACCGCTTGTTGAATTTGTTGACCCTACCATCATCGCCATTCGCAATCCCCCGCCCATATCCGCGACCGCAGTTGATATTGAAATTACGCGCGTATCGCATCGGTGGTATTTCATTTATTACTTGTGCATTATGTTGAACATTTCAGAATATGTCTAACAGGAGATGTAATCAAAATAATATTACACGTTTGGCCTAGTGGTGATCCAGAAATTGTTTTTCTGAGTCTAGGTGTTCTTTGTGTCTGTTTAATGTATGTCTATAAAGTCCCCCGCGACACATGAATATATATTCTTAATGTAGAAGTTGTCTTTTTCATTAATAATTTTTTACTAATGATGATAACATTCTTAGTCAGTGCCCTCAAATATACTGACAACTAGTTCAATCTTCGAATTTCAGTTCTCCCTTACAGCCCGTTTACGACCTTACCGCTGTGAGCGGTAGCTAAGAGCGAAACGCCGAGCGGTAAGCGGCTCTTAGCTAAGCTCATAGCTATGAGCGGCGACTCGTGGCGTGCCTCGTACATTTTATACTTTTGATATTACCGCTCGGCGTTTCGCTCTTAGCTACCGCTCACAGCGGTAAGGTCGTAAACGGGCCGTTAGGGTTGCGGAGGTCCGGTGCCAGTCGTTCCGTGGAAAAACTGAAATTCAGGTAAAACCGGTTGAACTAGTAGCCGACCCCAAATAAACTTGGGAATAAAGGCTAGGAAGAAGAAGATGTTAACATTCTGTCTTTTAAAGAATATTACCTATTTCTAGAGAGAGAAGATTATACTATATTTCTAGCTGCCCTTTATATTTTAGAGATATAAACAACATAGCATTAGTAAGACTAAGTTAAATTTATGAACTGTACTAGCGTTTGTGCGTGGCTTTGATTAAGTTAAAGTATCAAATCATATTAAACCGAGTAAGCATAAAGCGCGAGTAAAGCCGCGGCGTGAAGCTAGTCTTAAAAAATTAGTCTAAGTTACTCCTTATGTTATCAGGTTTTTGCCAGTGAAAGTCCCACCAAACCATCGGTCACGGGTTCCAAAGAATAGGCGGCATAAACAGACAGACAGACACACAAAAATTATAAAAAATACCTTTTTGATTTAAGTACCGTATATATCTTGATATGCATTTAGTAAGACACGTTTCATTCGATATTATATACAAACACTCCAAAATTTAATTATTTGAATACGGACACAACATCATCTAGTCCCAAACTAAGCAGAGCTTGTATTATGGGTACTAAACAACTGATATAAATACATAAACATACTTTTTATTTTGTAAATACATACATATTATACATAGAAAATACCCTGACTCCGAAACAAATATTTGTGGATCACACAAATATTTGGTCCAACCCGGGAATCGAACCGGAAACCTCTTGATCAGCAGCCGCACACGCTAACCACTAGACCAACAAACAAGTCATATTTAATATAAGTGCTTATGGCGTGAGTAGAACAGTATCATATTTACTTCTTTGAAACGCAATAATTTCCATCGTAAACTGTACAGTTTCCATATAAGACAAATACTATACGTACCTACCTTTCTTTGCATATTTTGCTAATAGACAAGCTTTATCATAGTTTTTTATAGAAGGCCCATAATTCGCAGAAAGGATACTGTTTTTTCCTCGAAAACTCATGCCAACCCGTACCCAGAACGAAGGTTTTTTTCCCTAACGTAAAAAATACACTGGCATTTCTCTTTTAATGTAAAATTCAAGATGATAAGACTTCCATTTCTTTCAGTCGCAGACCGTAATAAAAAATCTACATTTTCCCTACCATCCCATATTAAAAGCACCCTTTCAAAATCGCAATTAGTTACAAAGAACTGTCGGACCTTCCTTAACTGATGGTTGGCGCGATGACCAGCCCGACTAGAGCGTGCTCATTACCAAATGAGTGTACTAGGGTCATTCATTTGTTACAGGGTTTTGCTATCTTTAGGAATGAGTGTGTGTAATTATGAATGATTTTGTTCGTGAATGGAAAATTAAAAAGCTTTGTATGAGTAGGACACATTTTATGTCATCGAGTTGCTCTTTCTCTGCATAAAGATACGTTTGTCAACCAAGTTATATTTTTTTTATATATAAAATTAATGTAGGAAATTCGAAAATGAGGTTGAAATTTAATGAATGGAAATGAACACCTATACAGAGTATCTACACAGGCTGCAGACCGCCCAATCATGATCAGTTATAAAGCTTAGTTTGTGATAGATATAAAAAAGCAATGAAATCCCAGATTTTCGAAACAAACTATCTCATTCTAATTTGAGTGTAAACTACAAAGAAGACAAAACAAGTAACAAATTAAATATTAACGAACCTACCGTGGAAATCCCAAAGTTGAGAGTGCTACATGAAATACCAACAAAATTCACTTTAAAAAGTAACAGCCTAACACAATCCAATGAACCAGTCCAAATTACGCTGCCAGAATATGTTGACTCGACAAAAAAAATCCACGTAGACTATCTATTTTATCTTGACCTCCTGTCTGAGAGGAATCGTTTGAGAGTTTCGAATAGCTGACACAGTGTTTGGGGATCGTATATTTTTGGTTTGCACGACAGGGAGGCATTCGGTAACAATATCCTAATTTATCAAACGAGGCACATTGTAGTGTGCCCCTCCATGCCTCGACCTGTCTCCCTACCTACACTTCTATCTGCATACAAACATCTGTACAGGGTCGGATATTCGTAAGATTTTTTCGCAAATAATATTTTATTTTCGCGGAGATTTATTTTTCTTTTCGTGTCCTATAAATTCACGGTGAAACGTTTATGATTTTATTGTGTCTACGGCCAGCAAGTCAGTATTCTTCGCTATGAAAGTTACGTAAATACCAATATATTTTCTAGTTTCGTCGTCTAGAACTTAATGTAAGCTTGTAGGTCATAATTTATTTTGAGTTCAGTAAACAGTTTTGGTAAAATTAATTCGTTGTTTTGTAAAATAATATCCAGTAATATAAATTCTTACTGTTTACCTATAAATTACTATACCTTCCTTTACTTTTGTTATATTTATCAGGTGAGATGGAAGACAAACGCCTATTCCATTACAACAATAAAAAAAAATACACAAGGATTAGTGGGTAAACTCATTTAAAAGAAATTAAAGCTGACAAACACCCGTGTGTGTGTTTACGGATCGTACGGTACCAAGTGATATACTGAGTAGTGAATAAAACAATGTTTCAAATAAGTTAGAATCGAATTTATTTGGAGTGTTCCGAACAATGTACTTGTTATATACAGGTACATTATTTAACGAACATTGCACTATAATTGTAGAGTAAGTACAAATTTATAAACTACATTGTAGCTATGTTAGCAAGGCAAGGAGAGATTCGTGTTATTTTAAAACTACATTATTAATTTATCTATCATAAGATTTCCTGTTATTCTAAATGAATACATTTTTTTTTATAAGTTTTAATCACATGCCAGGTGGAGTGACGTTTTGCGCAAGATGGCTGGGCTGGCAGGAGCTGGAGGCGAGAAGCCCAAAATCGATCAAAGTGGTGTGCAATGGGAGAGGCCTATGTCCAGCAGTGGACTGCTGATGATAATGATGAATCAAAATTAGAGGCATTAGATTCTAATAATTGTTATAATAATATGTATTTCCTTAAATATTTTTAAACAACAAGCAGAAGAAATCACATCTGTTCGTTTAGAAGTCTCGTAATCACTATTTGCTAAATAAAAAACTCCTTAATACTCCCCTGTACTGAATAAATACTGCGTCACAGGTGATGTTTTTATTAAATTTTTCGTCAGCGAATCGGAATTAACTTTGACGTGTTTGTATTCACATAAAGTTGTTTTGAAACAAAAAAGATCCTCCCGTAAAGTTATTTTGCGCTTAATGAAATGTTTAATTAAAAGAACCGTGGTGCAACGGGCTTTCATTAACGGCGGGGAGACACTTAGATATTCTCCAGGATTTGTGTGTACTTCAGTAGTATTACTTGCATAGTTATATTTATATTTTAGAACAGTGAAGAATATATATAATGCCTTAGTATAGTTATGTTATTCATACTTCTACGCAGAACGCAACTTATCGTAAATTTTGCTATTGTGTAGGTCAAAATATTTAATAGTATTCGATTATGTGCTTTATGTGGGAAACGAACTTACGACCTCTGTGATCTCTGTGACTAACAGTGAATCGATAATGAACTTATTTAGCTATTTCTAGTTTTCGAGTTATAAAATATCAAGGTAAGTATTTTATTAAGAAATTATCTTTTGAAACAAAACTTCACTCCATATCAAAATTCAATACAATATAGTGCTCCCATGTTGTACGTTTACCAAGCAAACATGTTCTTCAATATCAGATATTAGTGAATATTAAGACACGTAGAGCCGCCATATTGGCGGTTTGCCAACGTCTTAGTTCCCCAAATTTGTTGTGACCTCCACACTATATTAACAATACCTAGGAGGCTGTGTATTCTCCGAATACGAGAACATTTTTCGGGATATTGTTAGCTAAGAAAAACATAGCAAAGTATTCTGTTTAGCTTACATTATTTTGGTTTTAAGAAAATGAATAATTGTTTTTACGTTGGAATTAGGTACAGTGTATTTTATTTTATGTTTATTAGCAAATGATTTTTAAATAGCTAATACTTAAAATACTTTTTTAATGTATCACTAAAACTTCCATTAAGTTTTTTGTACTAGAAATCGGTCTAACTTTAGTGAAAGATCAATTACCTTATGTACTTCAAAAGTACTAAAACTTTTACCTTCAATATCTGAAGCAAATATATATGTTAAAATCTAGACCTATTAAAACTAAAAGTATTCAATACCTGTTTACATAAATTATAGAACTTATAATATTCACCCTGAGTAATAAAAAAAAGTTTTTTCCTGTCAAAAGTACAATTTGCATGATCTCCATCATTTTATTATTACATAATACAAATGAAATATTTATAACTTCTTAAATTTAAAAATGTTTCTATTAGTAATTTATTAGAATATTACTACTACTAGTAGCCGACCCCAAAAATGCTGAGAATAAGGCTAGGAAGAAGTATACTTATCAAAATCTATATCTATACCTAATATATTCCATAGTTACGTTATCTATAATAGAACAAGGCAAAAATAGGAAAAAAGAAGCGTAGAATTATTCCACCATATAATGGACGGACGGAACACACATTACATATCCACTCAACGGTTATTGACCCTTCATCCCTTACACACTTCATTAAACAGAACGAAAGGGGATCGATCAGTAAAAATAACAAACAAATTAGTACCACGGAACAAATAAGAAACGCAGAGACAATATTACAAAAGAAAATAATGAAGACGAGGTTTCAATAATAAATTATCAAAGGAGGGGAGCCTAAGGGACGACACCTCTCGGCATCTTCCTTATTGTCTGTACTCGACTTTATTTTGTGGTTTAAGTGACAAGAGAAATGCTTATTTGAAAGCGATTTTTACTCTTATGAGTTATATTAGTTGTCTTTGTGTTGTTCTTCTTGAGCACATAATAGGTTGAAGTGGAGATACTTGGGGTAGGCCTATATCTAGGTATGGGGTCTAAAAGGAGAAATTAGTTCCCTGGACCCCTACCAAAATTCAGGCGCACAGAGGGATTTCGACACACTGCCCCGCCGCAAACCCCGGTGAGTTGACGGCCCAGGGGGGATTCAGGTTAAAAAAAATAGTTATGAGACTCGGATAGTCCAAGGAAAAATTAAACTGTTTTGGAACCTGCAACCAAATTAATCAAAAGATAACTAAAGGAGTTTTAAATATAGGTCACTGCCCTCCTTGGCCAAAAGCGGATAATTTTGTCAAACCGGGAAGCACAACGGACATAAAATATTATGGGTCCTAAGTGAAATGTAAAATATTAATTTCTATATAATATATATATGTCATCATGATATATGTCATCAGTTATAAGACATTGTATTCGTTACCAAATACACATTACTTTTGATTTTGATTTCAAATTAATAGCTGTAGATACGTTCACATTTTTATCATAATTTGTATAATTTTTGTTTAACCTTGTGTCTTACTTGGTTTAATGATGTGAATGTTATAATATACAGAGTTCTATAACTGTATTTGTCAAAGGTCTTTTTCACATTAAGTAAAGTAATTCTTTTTATAAGAAATTAAAGGTTTTGTTCCTTGAGAAGTTACTTAAATGGAAGCACTCTAAGACCGACATTTTTGAGCACAAAAGTAAGTTTCTCTCAATCGAACACTATTCTGCATCAGTCAATCAATAACTGATTCAATAAATTTGTGTTTATCTCACGTGTTTTTAAAAACTAGTAATCATGAACTAGATCGCTACATGTTATAACTTGTACCATTCTAAGTAAACGCGGAAGTTTTGTGATACAAAATTAGCGTTAGGTATAAGACAAAGAAATCGCTGAAGGGTATACCGACAGGGTCGTTTTAATCAATGTCATGTGCGCTGCCGAAATATATAACGTTGAAACTTTGAATACAAGAAATATTAAAGGACTTGATAAAGTTGAAAATGAAGAGAGAAGGAAATTATGGTGCTTTGTATGTTAGTTAACTTTCTTGTTTTATAACGAGAGTAGATCAAGTTAGGAAGATAAGTAAAGAGAGAGTTATGAAGGAGCATAAATGCCTTTTATAAGGAATTAATATTAACTTTAGGTACCTTTAAAACAAATTTAGTAGTAAGAGTTATTTAAACATCATCATCATCAGCCTATCGCAGTCCACTGCTGGACATAGGCCTCTCCCATTGCACACCACTGTGATCGATTTTGGGCTTCTCGCATCCAGCTCCTGCCTTACGCAGGTCGTCACTCCACCTCGCCTTTGGGCACTACGTTTACCGAGACGCGGTCTCCACTCCAGAACTCTTCTGCCCCAACGGCCATCAGTTCTGCGGCTAATATGGCCAGCCCACTGCCGCTTCAGCTTGCTAATCCGGTGGGCTATGTCGATGACCTTAGTTCTCTGACGGATCACCTTATTTCTGATACGATCTCTCAGAGAAACGCCGAGCATAGCCCTTTCCATAGCATATTTAAACATAATGATGTTTTTTTTAAAGGTACTAAAGAAACAAACACGATGACGATAGTACAGCGACGAATAGGCTGGCTTCACCTAAGCAGCTAAACCTAAATGAACGCTTTCGTACTGTTGTATTTCGTTGGTGAGTATGAGACCGGAGACCCAATGAGGCATAAGCATCTAGGCAATCAGGCCACCTACACTAGGATCACCATGATGCATTATCTGCATTCACAAGAAGGATGGTGAGCTATACTCCCAGATTCTACTCATGCTTTCCATCAGGAACAGTAGAGTCACTTTCATCATCATCAACAGCCTTTAACAGTCCACTGCTGGACATAGGC
Organism: Phragmatobia fuliginosa; assembly: GCA_932526445.1. NCBI lineage: Eukaryota > Metazoa > Arthropoda > Insecta > Lepidoptera > Erebidae > Phragmatobia > Phragmatobia fuliginosa. The sequence continues at coordinate 2,138,411 of OW052069.1, read as the reverse complement.
CTCTCTTAAGAAAGGAGGTTTTGGCCTACTATACCACGCTGGCCAGGCGGGTTGGTATATGGTTGGTTTCAAGTTTTCCTTCTCTTTGCATTGATGTTGTCTTGCGTATTTTATCCATTTCACAGTAGGCTTAAGAGGCTGAAAACCAAAATAGAGGTAAATAAAGATCGTTTTGTATAAAAACCTATCGCTTATATCATTACTAAAATCAATGTATTTATAATTGAACATATACCTCACATAGTGGTTATTTCCAAAACACGATTTGAAAAACTTCACTCGATAAAAAAAATAATCAAAGTAGCCTCTGAAAATAGTTGAATTTTGACTTTACACAGTTGTGCTTTAAGTAATGTAAATGAAATTAAGTAAAATTGTGTATCATATGTAACTGAAGGAAATGGCTAACTTTGATTTTTAAAAAAATTGCAACTTTTACAAAAAATAACGAATTTTGTGGTTTGGCACTTACGCCCTTCTATTTCAAGCGCTTTTTCTCTGTCACTCCTATGGAGAACGACAGTGAGCGCTGAGGCGCGCTGCTAAACGGACCTATGTCACTCGACTCGCGCGCTATATTTAGCTGATAAATCTAAAAATCTTTATTAAAAAACAAAACGAAATCATATTATGATGGAGGCTATAAGGTATGAATAATTTATTTTATTAATCCCTACTAATATTATAAATGTGAAAGTAACTCTGTCTGTCTGTCTGTCTGTTACGCTTTCACGCCTAAACCACTGAACCGATTTTGATGAAATTTGGTATGAAGATAGAACTGAACTTGGGAAAGGACATAGGATACTTTTTATCGCGAAAATAAAGGTAAAGAAGGGTTTGAAATAGGAGACGAAAGTTTGTGTCAAGTTCCTTATTATCAAACATAAAATCATGTAAGATTGTTTAATCAATCCTTACCGTGTCGCGCGATATAAACGAATTCCACGCGGGCGAAGCCGCGGGCGGAAAGCTAGTAAACTTATAATTTGATTGATATGTAAGATTATTTAACTAGATATCCTTACAAAGACGTAATGTAGTTTCATAACCCTAAAAACTGTCGACTGTGTAGTGGAACAAGCTTAAGCTAGAGACACATTATCGAACGCGGCTGACGGACGCGGCTTATAGCCGTGATCTAGAGTATGAACATACACTGTGCTGTGCAAACTATCGGACGTAAGTCGTGGACAGACTGACCTTGAGCGTTCGGACGTCCGACAGAAATCTTGCACAAGACCGACTGACGAGACTGTGCATACTTATTTTTCCACTAAAATCAATTTATTATCATAAATATGTATATTATTGAGTCAATATTTTAATACATTGAATAAAAATATATTACCCAGGCACTCCATTAGTGTTTTAATAAAATAATGTATAATTTACAGTCGCGGCTGTTAACCGCCTCCGTCAGCCGCGTCCGATATTGTGTTTCCAGCTTTAGTCTTGAAGAACGTAACGTACATAGACTTACAAAAGTCGTAGACTCTGCCATTTTAGTTACACAATGTATCATATGATGGCCTTATTTTATGCATAGTCATTTTTGATAGTGTATCTAACCGCATAATATTATCATCATAATAATTAAGCAATAAAGATATTAAATTAAATAATCATGGACTATTTATTTACATCAAAAGAAGACTATTGGAAAATAGCTCTGAAGGAGATGGACAGCAGAATGTAGTTTTGCATCATACACGAATCACATACTCGCTGAGCTCTGACGGTATCGTCGCGTTCAGAATAGTTTCATATTATATCCTATGACTGTATTGTTTGGCAATAATATTGTTAGAATGTATGTTGGTAAAAAGACAGTGTATATTGTTTTGTAAACTAGAATTAATATTAAATAAAAAAATACTACATAAATAAAAAATAAATAAATAATTAAATTGCTTAAGTTAATAAAAAATGCTATGCAATATCTTTACCACAGCAGTCTCCGAGTGCCACATGACTTTTTTATCATACCATTACGATAGCATTTTTATTTTGCCCTATCTAAAATATTATAAGGCCCTGTGTTAAAAGCAGAGTGCAAATTCAAAGACGAATATTGGTTCTCGGAGACTGTAGTAGTACCGATAACGAACCGCGTCTCAAAGGTTTATCGAACAAAAAGGGGCGTATCCATTGCTCAAGGCTGCACTCAGCGTCTTAAATGTAAGAAATAGTCACAACTTTATCTATTTATGACACTTTATTACAATATGTTATTTATCAATTGTTTAATCTTTTCAATTAAAATTAATTTGATCAATCAAAATTGTAGATTTTTAATTACCTACTAGATTCATAGTAAGTGATTGTAGCAATAAATGTTTTAATTAGCGAAACCAAACAGAAGTTAATGTCACCCGAGTCTAAATTAAAATCTGAAGTCTAGATTTTGTTGGAGCTTGTATTATAAGAGCTTAATACATGCTGTCACAAAATATGGCGAAAGTTTTCAATCATTAAGAACTTTGAGTCTTTTGAACAAAATTATGAAATTGAAATATAAATATCATAGTACTTTGAGATAAGAGTAAAATACCTTAAATACTGCATAAAATCACAATATCTATACTAATATGATAATATATGTATTATAATTTCGGTATAATTTTGGCATGGCATGCTACTTTGATTCTTGAGGAAGAACATTCATACAGAAAACTATATTAAAATAATGAAAAATAATCTTCTCAATGAATATAAGAAGAACATGATATGATGTGTTTACGTTATAAACATGCTTCGTTTTACACAGAATATGGAAAATGTAATTTATTTCAAAATATTGCAAGAACTCTTCAGTGATCCTCTTAGCTCAACAACAAAGTCAACAACACAACACTAGTTCTAGCTGTTCTTTGTTCTACAGAATTCAATTATTAGGTTCTCCAACATGCGATGAACATTTCTCTTTAAGCACAAAAGGTAGATGAGATGAGAGGTACATCTCACCGCCTCATAATTTCGTGTTGTAGTTGGGTAAATTAGAAACTTAACAATAGCGCACAGCTTCATGAGTTTGAGACGGATTATTTGAGTTGACGAGTTAAAGGATAACTTTCATTTACATGCTAAAACGTTTTAGTTTAGTTTTATACAGACAGATGTTTTCTTGAAGAAATAAAATGACAATTATTCTTCATTTTTACCCGACTACCCCGGGCAATATCCCCCGGGTAATACAGGCTATATACATTTTAACAAAAACTTTTGTGTTTGATAAAATATACCAGCTCAATTACCTTTAGGAAAGTAAATACCACAGCCGTTTAGGGTAGAGTACCCTCTTTACTTCAAGGTTCGAAGGTCGCATTCGACGTGAAATCACTTCAATATTTTTAGGGTATAGTATTTTTCTTGTGAATACAAATATTTATATGTATATAGGTGGAACTCAACCCTTTTCTCGATATAACTACGGTGAGGTTACATGGAACTAAATACACGATGGTTAGTTAAGATAAGAATCACGTTCGATTTTAATTTTCGAATGGAGTACAGTCAAATTGAGAAATTTTTCTTTCTTTGAAGTTAGTTAAATAGTGATTTTAATAAAATTACTTCATATTTAAGCCCACCAATGTGACTCTACTCTGCCTCATACAACCACCGTCAATGATATATATAACTCAAGACCAACTCGTTCATTGCCGTAAGAATAATCTCGTTCCTTAAAACTTAGAAATACTCGTATATCGAGGATACAAAACAGCCGCTCACGAAAAAACACTGATCTCTTAGAAAATCTATTGTTTTAACATGAGAAAGCACTCCGATATAAAATAATAATTTCCAATACACTCCGGACATTCTTTATCATCGTTATTATATTTATTTGAAAATTTTCCGCATCTACGATCGTCCGGTATCCTTGTTATTTAGCGCGTGACGGGCCCGACTGCCATTCCGAGGGGAAATATTTAATAAAAACGCTGCTTTTCTTTGAAACGCCCCGCGATTTTAACGTGCCCAGGCAAATTATTGTTCATAACTGATGAATTTATTTATGGGAATAATTTTTATATTATACTTATTTCGTTTACGATTTTATTTGTAATATCAATCAATAAGTAAAATAGCAAACTTTATTTGTTATAGAAATACCATGTTAGTTATATATCGATTTTCAATTTGGTTTTCACAAAACTTTCGATGCATAAATAACAATAGTATATTTCCAAACTAAACAAAGGAGTTTGAATCTCAAATAAACTTACATATATTTGTACAGATTGACTTTGAAAATACAAATTATCAGGAACAAAAGAGGAGGACACAGACACATCATCATCAGCCTATCGCAGTCCACTGCTGGACATAGGCCTCTCCAATTGTACGCCACTTGGGTTGATGCTCGGCTACAAAAAACAGACCAATCCGAGACAAATTCGTACCAAAAAATATTATTGTACTAGTAGTATTTAGTGGTAATCAAACTTTCGAACCCTTGATCTCCACCATTGACAAATTAAAAGCTGTTTATTATTGATTTGATCATGAAATATTAAAGCGAGTGAAGATTGATAATTCTTTTCTACAGATTCATAGCTTAGCATAGTCATTTTCGCAAATAAGAGCTCAAATGTAAACCACTTACTCATATATCACTACATCTATCACTGTTTAAGAATATTACTATATGAAAATAAAGTGAAAAAGAAGATCTCTTAAAGAAGGTTATAAAACATCTCTAGAATGACATGAAATTCAGGTAACGACAGTAAAATTAAATCACCCCATTTTCTCTCAACGCCAAGAAAATGACGCAAAAGCACCCCAGGACAGAGGAGGACTTGTAATCAATACTAGACCGTCGCCTTGAAACAATACCGTAGAAGAGGTCATATAGATATGTACAGTACGCAACAAAATTCATTGAACATATTTATAACACACATCTGAAGTAACATATGACAGCAGTTGATTTGAAATTTTGATTTTAATTATTTTTGCGGTAGTGTGATAAACACTGAACTTCAAAATATCATAATAGCTGATGTCCGCGGCTTGGCCTACCTGTTATTCAGAAATATAACTTTGATTACTGCCTTGTTGGTCTAGTGGTTGGCGTAGACGGCTGCTGATCAACAGTTCTCCGGTTCGATTCCCGGGTCGGGCCAGATATTTGTTTGATATACAACTGTTTGTTTCGGAGGCTGGGTATTTTCTATGTATAATATGTATGTATTTACAAAAAAAAGTATGTTTATGTATTTATATCAGTTATTTAGTATCTATAATACAAGCTCTGCTTAGTTTGGGACTAGATGACGTTGTGTGAAAGATGTCCGAAATATTTATTTATTTTTTATTACCTCTTTTACCGCCATAATTATTTTCCTGTCTTAGTGCTCGCCTAAGCTCCTCCTTGACGACACACATGCCAAAATTCAGCCTCCTGAGCCCAGTAGTTTCGGATGTGGTCAGTTAGTCAGTCAGTAACGGAATTTTTTTATATTGTGATTACAGTTAAATATTTGCTGCATCTATTTTTTATAATCCGTTGAATTAAAAAAAAGCGTTCATAACGTGAAGCACATAGTTTGTTTAATAGATTAATTTTGTACAAATACGTATGTAATAGTAACTCATGGAATTTTGCTTATTACGTCACTATCAACATATACAGCTACTTTCTAAGCTGACTGTACACAGGGGTCACGGTCGGCAGACACGTCTAACTGGAGGGCTGGACCTAACAGGGTTGGCTACCGTTGAAATATTACGTGACAGGCCAGGGGACGGTGGGTTTTTTTGTTTCTCTTACTTTTGTTATTAATGAGTTCCTTGATAAAAGTGCTGCTTGCAATTCTTTGTGGTTATTTCTCTTTGAAGTAAATGGAAAATATTTTTCACTTTCAGCTTTTATTTTTACTAATATGTTTCTTTACTTGCATTATACTTAAATAAGTCTTCGATTTGTAAGTCATTTTTAATCCATACTAATACTTAATATTATAAATGCGAAAGTAACTCTGTCTGTCTGTCTGTCTGTTACGCTTTCACGCCTAAACCACTGAACCGATTTTGATGAAATTTGGTATGAAGATAGAACTGAACTTGGGAAAGGACATAGGCTACTTTTTATTGCAATAATCGAGATACAAAGGCCAAAGCTAGGTGATTATAAAAATACATAAATCTTAGGTATCAAAATCTATCACTGTTTATCTCCTGTCAAAATTTCACAGGTTGCTAGGCAAAACACAATTGCATGGCAACCATAATGATAGTTTGACAATGACATATAGACCAGTAGTCTAGGGTAGATAATTTTTGAAAACAAATAAAATTATAGTAGGATGGAACCTATTGGAAAAGGAGGAGAATATTATAAAAATGAAAGGAAAAATAATTTACGGGGATCTGAGGTCGGGAAGGGGTAGGGGGGGAGGTTTTCGGGTCCTTTAAGCGGGGCGTGAAAAAGCATCTCACTAAGCCGCCACAGTGTGGGCCGCCATACATTAATGTCTGCATTCGCAGCAAGTGTAGTAGCCCCGACCCTTGGATTCTGCTAATGCTTTCCATCAGGCAGGGTAGAGTCACTTTGGATGGCTAAATATATAAAACGAAGGGTAAAGAACGGTTTATCTCGATTTCCGGCAAAACTACAAGTCCTATGGAAAAAAGTTAAATGGCAAAGTTGTAGGTAATCAAAAGATCTACAATTTTTAGGGTTCCGAAGTTTATGACCTCGAACCCGTATCGTCCGTCCGTCCGTCCTCCTTACCGTCCAATCGGTAAGTGCTAGAAAGATGAAACTTTGCATGAATATGTATTGTAATTACGTCGACAAAGCAATAATACAATAAAATTATGAAAAATATTTTTATTTACGGTACCTCCCCTACACGTAAAGTGGGGAGTTTTTTTTCTCGCAGCTACCCCATCATCTGGGGTATCATTATATAGGTCTTTTAAAAACATTAAAAGGTTGTGAAGACGATTTTTTGATTTAGGAATCCGTTTGCGAGAAATTCCAGTTTAAAGGCCACTTTTTTGTAAAACCGGGCATCCTCCCCCTCTAAAAGCTAAACGGCCGGCTCAAAAAATCTGGAAAAATTCGTGAGAGTGGTCCATATAATAACTTTAAATGAAAACTATAACGAATTAGATGACTTTGTTAGTTTAGGAGTTATAGAGGCTTAACTTCTACAATGTGCTTACTTGGAAAAGTCATACAAAATTAACGCATTAATACGTAAACAGAACAATTATCCATTGGATACAATTTCTAATCCACGTACCATTATGGGTGACTGAGGAACTCTTTCCCGTGCGTGGCCTGACACGCACTTGGCCGATTTTTTATTTACACTTTTTTTCACATAACCTCAAATTATATGTGAAAAATTCAAAAAACTAAGTTTTTGGTTTTTTATTTTTATCTTTTACAAATAAAATTATTTTTAAACGAAATTTAGTGAAAACTTACCTTTTATGTCTCGAATACACTGTAATTTATTTGATTTGAAATAATTATTTTTAACCCGATTTTGACTTAATACCGAAAATTCACCCGTTAAAATATCTACTTTTTTCAAAAAATTAGGGTGTTTTCTGTTTGATGAAATCTCTACTTTCCGATGATGTAATCCCTACTTATTTTATAAATGCGAAAGTAACTCTGTTTGTCTGTCTGTCTGTTACGCTTTCACGCCTAAACCACTGAACCGATTGAAAATAAAGGTAGAAAGAAGGGTTTGAAATAGGGGATGAAAGTTTGTGTCTAAGTTCCATATTATCAAACATAAAATCATGTAAGATTGTTTAATCTACCCTTACCGTGTCGCGCGTTATATACGAATTCCACGCGGGCGAAGCCGCGGGTTGAAAGCTAGTATATTATATAACTCGTTTCTTTAACATATTATATAATGTGGTTTTTACTCAGACGTAAAACACTAAAAAGTCGTACTAATAATACAAGTTCAAAAGTAATTATGTTTGTCTGTCTACCTGTTACGCTATCACGGCTAAACCGTTGAATAGATTTGAATGAATTTCAGTACAGACATAGATTGGACTTTAGAGAACGACGTAGGCTACTTTTGTCGCAATCACCGATATACATGCGGGCGGAGCTGGGTGCAAAAGCTAATCCTATATATTACTAAGTGGATATCGAGGAGGAGGAAATGTCGTATTAAGAACAGTTGGTGTAGTAGTGACGTTAGTAACATAATTTACTAAACAAAAAAAATGACTTTTACTATTCAGATATTCATGGGATTATAAAAAGAACTTAAATTTGTCACAAGAGTTTAAGAAAAAACCCCTTTCAAATAATAAACCCCCTGTATTTAAAGATTTAAAGCAACTGAAAAAAAAAACACATTTTTGAATAATTAAAAAGCACATTGTACCTAGTCTAATTCGTATGCCGTTGGCAACCCTAGTGTCCCCAACAATGAAAGGGACAATCGAAATCTGTGGGATGCTAGTGCCTTTTATCTGTAATGGGATGGACATGACCGCCTAATGCCCAGACATGCGAGTTTAACTTAATGATTAGTTTAGTGGTCCTCCCGATGACCGTACTATGAGGCCACTTGGACATTTTTCCTTTATCCCCAAAACCTTTTAAAGGTAAACTTTTAGGCATGTTCTGGAGTATATTTACTGTAGATAATGTTATTATATTTAGCTCAGGGAATTCTGAAATACATTTTTTAAGTAATAAATAAAGTGTTTTTGTATATAATATTTAATTCGTCCTTACAGTAACCGCAGATTATTACTTGAAAATTACAATTTTGTTGTTTAACCTATAGCCATCTACTACTGAATGAAGGCATCCCTGAATAAGCCCCAAATAAACCATTCTAATGATTAATTTGAATCGATTAAATAGATTCAAAGTGGCGTGTAATTTTAGAGGCCTATGTCCAACAGTGAGTTAGTGAGTCGTGATAGGCTGATGATGATGATAAAATAGATTTATCTAAAAGATCTTGACAGATTAAGAATACGTAGTGTTACCTACCTAGAGAGAGCTGACTAAGGACCACAGCACACTAGCTACTTTTACCATCGAGGATCGGCATCTAGTCGCTTTTTAGAAGCTTAATACGGCGACCGAACGCTCCACACCGCACACTTAAAAACGCCAAACGCGGAGATTGAGTCGCTTTTCAGAGACACAGCAGCTGAATGCTACTCTCCGCACACATTCAGATGGCGATAGCATCGATTTGGCGTTGGAAAATTATAGACAACACAACAGCCGGCATCTGAGCAGTCGCTAAAACGCGCGATTCTGATACAGCCTTCGAACGCAGAAAGTCACGATTGATGCAACATGACGCGCGATTTTGATACCGCGATCGAACGCAGAAAGTCACTAAAATCGACGATGCTAAAAGTAGCTAGTGTGCTGTGGCCCTAGGGGAGCAACTACACAGGATAGTTATCCTGTGTCTTGTACAAAGAGAAAGGGACCTTGAACCAAATGTAATAACAAAAGACCTGTGCCTTATGGTGCTATGTCTTATACACAGATCTGTCCTAATCCTCATCAAATTTCAACAGCCTCGAAAATCATTAATCTATCAAGGGCTGCTGATGATTGATGGATGAACCTGGTGGATTTTTTTTTCTCAACAAAAATATTTGTATAAATACAAACAAAATACCTTTCGCCTGACACGCTAACCGAAATCGATGCAAAACAATTTATAAACTCACAAATTTAGAACGACGTGTGAATATTTAAATATTATCATCCACCTTCATAAATATTTCATCTTTCCAATATATCTAAATAGCTCCACCATTTTCGTTGGCACTCTCGTGATCCATTATTTAAACAATCCTTTTAGGCTTAAAATACTCGCTACACGGTGTGGTGTAAAATTGGCAGAAATTCCAAAATATTAATTGAGAGGGTTGGTAATCAAAACTCACGCAGACAGGAATTAAATTCGGGGGAGGTATAAGTTATTCGCGGTTTATGTGTTAACGTAAAAACCAGATTTTGTATACGTATGTACATTATTTATATAATCCTTTCTGGATAAAGCCATTTTAACATAAAATCAAGTATCAAAGTGACAGAAATATTGGCAACTTCTGTTTTAGACAAAATGTTATGGGGTTTTCAGTCCTTTTGTGTATATCTTAAGCAAGTGTATTACTGCAAACAAAATTAAATTATAATTTCAAAAACGTATATTCATATATCTTGTCGTATTTTTATGAGTGTTTACATTGCTAGTTTACTAATGGTTCCAAAACAGTATTTTTTTTTCTGGCTATACACAGATCTACATTTATAAAATCGTTTGACAGATTGTCTTTCAAATACATGACATTGGCAAAGTTGTGGCCACACCCTACCATAAAGCCATCAACCAAAAGTGAAGTCAAAATGTTATTACAAAAACTATTTAACTCAAAATAATTATGATTAGTGCATATAACTATTGCTAGAACGACAAATAAATAAATAAATAAATATTTTTGGACATCTTACACACAACATCATCTAGTCCCAAAGTAAGCAGAGCTTGTGTTATGGGTACTAAACAACTGATACAAATACATAAACATACTTTTTTTTTGTTAATACATACATATTATACATAGAATAACACCAAATAAAATGGTAACAGACTTTTATTTTTAAGCTAATCACTAGAATTGCGTTAAGGAGTGTAGTGTAAAATGGCGCTAAGTGAGACGCAGCAGAGATGAATGAAAATAGAAATTCTTACTATATATACTACAAGTTTTTACCCCCGACTCGGCCCGCGTATATGTTATCACCATTAAGTGTAATCAATATCCTTCCTCAAGAACCAAAGCAGTTAATTCACTATAATATAATTCAAAGTGAGAGAAGTTTGTTACTTATAAACGATACTTTAAGTGCCATTTAATGAAAAAAAAACCACGCACATACATAACCACAAAGTTAAGCTACAAACCGTCTGGTCATCGTATATTCCCTTCAGTCTGTGTCCCCAGTGGCTCGTGTGAGTGAGCACTTAACAGGAATCCATTACACAAACAAAATTGACCCCTGACAGGTGAATGGCAAATTTCAAAACAGTTAATTTAAACGAAACTGAACTTTATTACGTAAAAAATAATGTCAAGAGTGACTGCAAAGCTTATTGTGTATATGCGTAAATAATTTTAAGGGAAGGAATAAATAATCTAAAAGTTTACGAATTTAATTTCGGCCTTTTAATAGATTCGTCTTTGGATTGGAAGATCGACGTCGGGAAAATTATACTACTTAAAATTTCTTTTACAGCGAGTTTATTTAAAAAGCGATTACTTATTATTTTCTGTAGGAACTTTCGTTAATGATATTTTAAGTTATTTATCTTTTCGAGAATAGACATTGAAGTCGAAAATGCTCTTTATAATGATATAAAATTATGAAAAGCTTACTTACTTTATAAATTATTCTGGATCAAAAATTGTTTGCTACATCTAAATCTAAATGATATGTATCTGTCATAAAAGAACAAGAGTATTCTTGAAGCTGTTTGTATATTGTGTCATTTGACATTTTTGAGGAATACACGAAACAACTTAATTCATTTATATTTAAAATATATGTTTATATTGCAATATTTGAGTTACTTGACTGGCATTGTGAAGAGTAAAAATCGTAAAACTATTTTGCAAGCGATGAACGAATAGAGATATTTTTTTAAATAGAAAAGTGTGATTTTCATGAGGAATTTCATAGCCATTTTATTAAGAAATTCTTTGAAAATATACCAAAAAAGAGCGAATAAATTTGCTGCATTTTTCAATTCAAATATTTTATAACGGAAAATTGTTTCCAATAAATTCTGTAAACTGAACCTGAACTGAAAAGAAAATCAGTACATGAACTTTATAGTGGAATTTGTGAAATAAAAGTGTAACATAAAAGTAAATTTTTAAACAACTACATTGGATTTGTTTTAATATCGAAGCTCAAGAAAAAAAGCTCTGGACTGTTAGGGAATTGTTGTATTAGCCATCAAACTAAAGAATCATATAAAGTTCTTAAAGGACTATTAACCGACACGATTGTAATAATAATATTCTTCCTAGTGAGTAAGAGAACATACCCCCATAGCCAAGTTGATATTATACAAACGTAAACTATAATAGAAAACAAACAAGTTCTTGGAAATGACATTTATCAACGGTAAGTCGCGCAATAAAATATTTGTCAATAATACAAGAAAATGATCACTTTAGCGATTGTAGAAAGTGATTTGACTGTGCTCCAAAGATAGAACAGAGCTATATGTGTAACTTATATGCTTAATAGTTATTACGAGTATTTATCACAGAAGACTTGTGATCATATCTAGTGAAAAACTGATACTAAAATTAAGATAGTGCCTCTAGGATATCGCCATCGTACATACCGTACAAACAGTTTTCATTTCGAACATGTAGATAATTTCCAGCGCACGATGCAACCTACATTTCATTGCGATTTCCTATTACCTTAAAAATCGTTTATACTACAAACTGTTGTACAAATCACAGTCAGCAAAGGGTTTGTAACTCTACATACATAGTTCCACTTCAATGTGCTAAATTAATGTTTTCCTAACTTTTACAGCATACACAACTACTGAGTACTGTTTAACTATCCTGCAAGTGTAAAAGGTAACTATTCTGTAGTAAATTAGTTAATAATAAATAGACTATCTGTGTGGTGACGGATCAAGAATACAGAGTGTCACCACCCCAATTCATTCCATGGGTGTCGTAAGAGGCGACTAACTGATAAACTACGCAAGACAACATCAATGCAAAGAGAAGGAAAACTTGAAACCAACCCTATACCAACCCGTCTGGCCAGCGTGGTATAGTAGGTCAAAACCTCCTTTCTAAGGAGAGGCCTATGTCCAGCTGTGGACTGTTGAAGGCTGTTGATAACGCTGATGAATAAATAGACATATATCAGAGAGACAGTATGGACTGCACTGTTTGCCTTGTGGTTTAAGTGGTCGACACGCCGCTTTCTACTGCTCCAAGTTTCATGGGTTCAAATCCTACACGGGAAAACACTTTACGTGTTCCACAAATTGTTATTCGGAGTCTTGGTGTTCTTTGTGTCCGTTTCTTGTATGTTTGTAAGGTCTCCGCGACACAGGAATTAATTCCTAATACGGGAGTTGTCTTTAAAGAAGACAAAAAGAGAAATATTTAAATTATCTACATATCATAGAAATACTTATGGGTTTTCATATACACTTGTCTTTTAAAGAAGTATCATCAATAACAGAAATTACTTACAAATCAACATAACAAAATATTTATTTAATTTTTATAAACCTTTTTTTTAAGAACAATAAGAATATTAGTTCTAGTCTCGAAACAAAAGCAATAAAGACAAAATGACTTCAATTAATGAAAATTTATAGTGTGCAGTGACTGTGAGTTTGTGCCCCAGTATGCACTAAATCACGTATTTTCATTATTCTCCCCCAAAACTTTGGATATTCGAGATTTATATTTTTACAATTAATCGAAACTGCAGTATGGCTATGTAATTTAAAATTAACAACATTTTACTAAATACTTATGAAACTATATACGTATGACTAAAAATCAATTTTCAAAATGTCTGTCTGACTGTTATCACCGGATAATCACTGGAACGAATAATTTTGATTGAACTTCCACCCCAAGACAGGTGAATAAATTAGGCTATTTTCAATTTGGACCAGCTTTGCCTGACGGTTCCATCAGCGGTGGTTGTTTTTTTTTTAAATACAGGTGTAGCCGCAAGAAACATCGCGGGGTGCAGTAATCTCAAAAGACCCAATAAATAACCAAAATATTACAGAACAGAAGCTATAGAGAGTTGTTTTCAGAACTAAAATTTTTATTCTAGATAATCTAAGAAGTGATCATGCAACTAAATTGTTAAAAAATTTGATGCGTCATAAAATAGGGACGAACGCATGGAATCGATTAAGTAATTTACTTTAACCACAAAAAGATTGTATCAAAACATGTCCCCTGGTACCAATTATTCATTTAAACACGCACCAACCAATCTTCATTTCTTCTACAGGGCACAATACAGAGACAAAAGTTATCACTTGGCATACTGGTCACGTCTGAACCGTTTCGAGTGGCTCGTCGGTTCTGCCACGATATTAGGAAATGGGCGGTTTTTTAACTTATTATTGCCCCCAAAAAACCCATTTTGTCTTCACCAGTAATAAAATAAGGCCTTTTATGGACGAATTATGTGACGTTTATTAGACTGTTTCAGTTCTATGAGCCTGCATGCGATTAGAGGAATGTGAGTCTTGTAGTAATAGAAAGATTTTGAGGAGTATACATTTTTTTGTCTTATATAGAAAAAAATATTATTAAAGATTTACTTGAAATTTGATTCGTAACTGCAGTGATTCTTACGATACTTTACATTGAGAGAGTAAGATTACTGGAGGAACCTAGCTACTAGCCACTTTCCTCCGCAGATAAACTCAAAGGGCAGAAACACACTTATACTATCAATTGACCCATCTGCTCGTTTAAGTTATGTTATGTACTAAATAAATCTTCTTCCTAGCTTTATTCCCAATATTATATGGGGTCGGCTACTAGTTCAACCGGTTTTACCTTAATATCAGTTTTTCCACGGAGCGACTGCCATCAAATCTCCGCAACCCTAAGGGAGAACTGATATTCGTAGGTTGAACTAGTTGTCAGTAAATTTCGGGGGTGGTCCGGTCGATGGCACTGTACGGTGCACCGGTTTGGGCGGCGGCTCTGTCCGCCCAGAATAGGGCGCGCCTTTGGCGCCCTCAGAGGATATTGGCGGTCAGAGCCATACGCGGATACCGCACGGTGTCGACCGAAGCGGCCTGCGCCTTGGCCGGAACACCCCCGTGGGATCTGGAGGCGGAAGTGCTCGCCGAAGTTTATCGACGAGTGGCTGAATTCCGGGCGGAGAGGGGCATTCGCCCTCCGCCCGAGGACGTACGCGAGTGGCGCGAAGCCGCTCGTCGAGCCACCTTGGCTAGATGGTCTTTCCGGCTGGAGACTCCACGCGCTGGCTTCGCCACCGTGGAGGCTCTCCAGCCGGTCATCGCCGAGTGGGCAGGGCGGCAGCACGGGACCCTTTCCTTTCGGCTGACGCAGGTGCTTTCCGGGCATGGTTGCTTCGGAAAGTATCTGCACTCGGTCGCAAGGAGGGAACCGAGTCCCGCCTGCCACCACTGCGACTGCAGTGAGGACACGGCCCAGCACACGCTGGCGGTCTGCCCCGCATGGGCGGCGCAGCGCCGGGCCCTCACTGCAGTAATCGGAGAGGAACTCTCGCTGCCGGTCGTAGTCCGCTCCATGGCCGGTAGCGACAGTTGTTTCACCGCGGTCGCAACCTTCTGCGAGGACGTAATCTCGCAGAAGGAGGCGGCGGAGAAGGCCCGGGAGGATGACCTCCACTCGGACCCGATCCGCCGCCGGCGCCCTGGGCGGCGGAGGCGCGCATACCTGCGTCTCATGCCGCCCTGAGAGTGGCCGCGGGTGGACGGGACGGGTTTCCCCGTCCATCCGCTGTAGTGGCCAGCCGCGAGGGGGTGGCGTCCGCGTGTGACCGGACGTCGCCCAATTTGAGAGGATATGGAGATGGCGCCCGCAACAGTGCGGGCAGGCGCCGGGAGGGGTCCAGAAGGAAAACAGTTACCTGGATCCCTTCCAAGTACAGGCGCAGAGAGGTCACACCGTGTGGTTTTAGTCGGTTCGAGTCCGACACACTGCCCCGCCGAGAGCCCCGGTGGGGTGACGGTCCGTGGGGATTTCCACACGTTAAAAAAAAAAAAAAAAAGTTGTCAGTAAATTTGAGGGCACTGACTTCCCAATAACGATTGCCATAGATGTTCATGACAACCGGGACCAACTGCTTTACGTGCTCTCCGAGGCACTTCATAACTCCGGGCTGCTATTAGGGATCTCGTAAGAAAAACTCAAAAACACTTTTTGGCCCGCCCCAGGATTTGAAACCGAAACCTCTTGATTAGCAGTCGCATTAGCTATCCACTAGACCAACGAGGCAGTTATGTACTAAATAAATACAAAAAAGTAATACAGGAAACATATACAAACACGTCAAGATAATTGTTATTAATTTGATAACTATATGTGTGTAGTACATTTTGTATTTGTATTTGTTGATACTTTACTAATGTTCTTATCACTCTTGACGGATGAGTGGTGCAAGTCTTCATTAATTTTAACACCACCCTAGGTAGACTGGTAGAGAATGCCTAAGGCATTAACTCCGCCGTTGTACTTACTTCAACGTATTTAGTTGCTGAAAAAAATATTGAGTTCATATTGAATTATCCCGAACTAAATAGTTTTTCTCATGTTTCAGTAATAGTTTCTAAGTTATTTTGTGGGTCGGTCGAAAACAGCATTTTCCCTTTTTTCTACAATATCGCTAACCTAAATACATTGAGGATAATTTAACCGCCGTAACAAAAAAATAAACAACGAGACCGACCTACCTATCGTATTTATGTATACACAGAATTCCACGATCTATCAATTACTCAGTCACCTGTAAAAATAATCAATATTTAGAACCACAAATAAATATCTTCAATCTACATTACATTGTAACTCACAATATATGTCGAAAAACGTGAAGCCCACGGTGCGTAGTCTGCGAGAGATCTCGTTATGTCGCCGGAAATTAATGTTTCCTGCCTATAGCCTTCTGAAATATTCACATAAATTATAAATTATCTTCGCAGGTAGAATCCTGAAATTGTGTGGAACGATTAGTCTGAGGTTATATGTTACGTAAAACGCTTGTGGATGAAACGAACGCTGTATATACATGTAACAATGTGCTTATACAACAATCATTACTAACCATGTTTTTTTAAGGCAAAGAGGGTCAATAGAGCAGACGGGTAACAGTAGGTTTTCTCAAGGAGTGATCCATGTTTTGGCACAAAAACGGCTAGTTTGTTTGAACACCACGGACCCTCAAACCTCCTAAACCCGGGGGAAGGAGGGACTAAAAGTCGGCTTCACAATTATGACTTTTATTTGCAGGTATTTCATCCAAATACCTAAATAATTTTGACTCTGGCGAATCAGAAAACTATACAATCCTTAAAATATATCTTGATCTCTGACACAAAGAAAATATGAAACTTTAATTAAGCTAAAGCTTTAAGCTATTTCATTGTTAGATCTATATTTTAATATCTCAACGAATCTATCGAACCAGTATTATCCATCACAAACGAAGTGGAGTACTTAAATATAAAAACAAATCACACCTAGAATGTACCTCGTAAGTTCTAAAATGACACTTATGACAACTGCAACACAGATCAAGTCATATTTGAACTATATATCCTTTTAAACATTCGTAAACGAAGTACTTATATAACGTTTCTACAACATCAAAGTATTTTAAACATACCAAGTACACCTACATAATCAATAAACATAAAACTTTATGTCTCTTGACAAGTAAATCGAGCAATAAGATTATATTAGCTCACAGGTGTAGCATAGACCATCAATTCAGTGAAGCGTAACAATTATGGCAACCCCTCCCAAGAGTTGCTACATCTAAAATAAACCTGTTGTTAAACTTGAAACAATATATCGAGACAAAGACAATATAACTATTTGTTTCGAATAAGAGACAAAAGTGCTACTGCTGAAGCAGTCAACCTTTAAATAAGGATATGTTTTAACTTGAATTTAAGAAAGGTATCCCTCCTATCCCTGCTAACATGAACTCTCTGTCTATTATGTGTGTGTATATGTGTCAGGCTCACTGCACCGATTTCAATCAAATATTTCATGGATATTCTTTAACTTTTTGAGGAAAGACATAGGCAATTTTTCCAACTTATTCGATGATGGAATGCGTTGATGTTTGATAGAAATCATATTTATCGTCTCTTAAAGGCAGGAGAGAATTTCACGGGAATGAAGTTTGTCTGAGTACAACTTGCAGTAAGGATAATGAGTACATCTGTGCAGTAAGCTGTTATCTATACTAATATATAAAGAGGTAAAGTTTGTGACGTTGTAAGGGGTAATCTCTGGATATACTGAAGTGATTTTGGAGTAGGTACGTTATTGGAGAGTGACACAGGCTATATATTAAACCGAAAAATCAATACTATATGTCACCCTGCGGAGCCAAGGCGGCTAGTAAACAATAAATAAATCAATCAAAGCATTTTAGTAAAAAATTAATTATTTCAATATTAATAAAAAACAATTGCAACACTTCTCAAAAACTAAATCAAAATTATTAACTAAATTAACATTTTAATACAGTAATTCCAGTTTCAACAATGAGAAACCTATATTATATATAAAAAAGGTAACATAGATAAAATATACGGCAGGTTGAATTATCACAAAAAGCAATATCTTCCAAACAAACTTTAGATGGAATAAGGTGTAATAATTTATGTGGGTGTTCTGGTCTTTCAAAAGGTGTCGGTTGTAAAGGTCAATAAGGATTTTATAGAGGAGTGTTGTAATATTCCTAATGTTTTTGAATAGTGTGATAATGATTTTATTGTTCAAGTTATTTATTTAAATTTACGTTATTTATTTAGATATGATTTCAATTTTATTTTCTTTTGTTGAAAATTCGTTGTATTTAGAATTACGTGGTTTGTGTGTGTGTGTATAAAAAAAAATCTCGGGTCCTTTAAACGGGGCGTGAAAAAACATCTTAAATGGCCGTCAAAGGGTTTTTTTTTCCGCCTTTTCCCAAACTGCCTGTTTTCTCAGAGAGTGTGGTAAAAAAATAGTTTGAGCTATTCTAAGACCCACTGTACAAGCACACTTAATTTCATAATAATCAGTCGGACTAGTATGACAACCAACCATTGTAACACGAGAATTTTATGTATGTAAGGAAAGAATAAATATATGAATGCTATAAAGTTTTGTTTTACCACACCCTTCATTATAATACAATTTGAACCTAATCTTCTTGGACTGTTGTTACAAAATCAAGTGAATCACCCAAGAGTATAAGACTTCAAACAATTCTTTAGACACTCTCAATCGCTCTACCTGAATAAACAGATAGGTGGCTATAAAAGAACCATAATCCTCTTTCAAAGAAAGCTTTTAGAATTTATCGCGCCAAATTTACATGTCAATGTGGCTTTTGAGACCTTACGGTGTAGGAAACAGAACCGCTGTGTAGACACACTTTATAGTCAAAGGTTTGGGAATTTCACCTAGATTAACAATCTTATTGGATTGGATGAAGACCTTCTTGTGTATACTATTTCTATGTTATCATTATGGAGATATAGAATCTATAAATATTTCGATAACTTATTCGTTAGTGTCCATGCAACACAAAGGGAGGATTCTCCGACAAGGCGAGGTGATCGTGTCTGGTGGGGCAATGAACAACTGTTGATGTTGGGAAGTTGTATTTATGTTAATCGGCACGAGAATTTCTATATTGCGATTCAGGATCAGTTACTACGTGGTTCAGTGTTTCTTCGGTAGATAGCGCTGTTTTTGCGTGCGCGATATGTGGTAATAGCCACAAGTTCATCTACTATCCTCTTAATAGAATATGGCGGCCTATTGAGTCGCGTCTGCATCATTAGGCTTCAAGGGGAAAGATCTCAATAGGCCGCCATAGTGGTAGGTCAGTTTACTGCAAAATCTGCATTGGTAATGATTATAGTAAATACTACTTTTAGATTATACTCATGCTTTCCATCAGGCAGAAGAGTCACTTGGCGGGCTTATAAGAAAAAAATTCTTTTTTACTTTCCCTTGTTGGGTGACACCCAGTAAAAATTAGTGAGTATTATATGACATAAAATTGCTTATACCGTCCTTTTTTGTTCTTTTATTTTATTTTTCTCTAGTTTATACAAATATAAAAAGTATATAGGGTAAACTGTATAATGATTGGCACCTTAAGGCTATCCAGCCAAGATTTGTTTTTAAAAATTAAACTAGATGTCAAATTCTAATTTAATCTTCATAAAACGTTTTAATAATTTATTAATTTAGAAATAAAAATACATTCATTTAGATAAACATAGTTTAATAAATAAAAATTAATGAAATTTAAAAATGTTCCGAAAAGTACAGTAATTGGCATCAAAAGTACAGTTATTATCAGACAGCAATCAGTCATTGGCTTATAATGGATATAATGTGAAAAAATACACTCAAAACGATAATTTAACTCAAAACAAAACATATGAACACTATTCACAACATCAAATTCATGATAAACTCGAAATAAAAGATAATATAATATAATATTACCTTATGCCTTCTTGGATCTTATTAGAAAGCGGCGGTGACAGTCACCGGTGCGAGTAGCCCGCGTTATGATTTCTTTTTACGTGTTGCCAGGATACATTTTAAAAAGATTCAGTTGAACTCCCATAATGTCGACGTGGTAGAATTTGAAAAACAGATTTTCATGAATTTTTTGTTAGAGCAATTCTTAATATTTGTGTTTAAAATGCAAAGTGCCAATGACTGATGAGATGCCAACAATAGTATAGTTTTCCCAACATTGATATTCAAAATTTAAAGATGTAAAATACGTGTAAGTAAACGAAAATAAAAATAATTTACATTAATGAAATGTTGGTGGACACGAAGATGAAAACTACAATTATATGAAATGTTCAAAGATGTTTACTTACGCGTCAGCACCTAACAATGTTTCTGAACATTCCTCGACACGCCGCGAACAATGTAATTACAGTATTCGGCTTTCAACTCCGGTAGCCAACGGAGCCGAGTTGGAAGTACTATTTAAACACTCAACATTGCAACTAAGATCTATAATTATTTGAAAGCCAAATAATGTAACTGCTCTGAATTAAATAAACCGTAAAGATTAGGAAAAAGGACAAAATATAACAATTTTATTCTCTTTGATTTATTGATACATAAAATAAGAAAGAATGAATGAACGAAGTCAACGAGATGAGAAACAATCATTGAAAAGCGAAGTTGTAAGGTTCCTAACAAAGTAAGGCTCTTTAGAGACATTATCGAAACGAAAATCGAAGAGAAAAAATATCGCATCGACAAATAAGCGAGACGGTATAAAATGAATAATCGGGCATTACGAGAGCTTGCGTACATTTATTCGTCTGTTTATTCAGTTTGGCGCTGGGGCTGCCAAGTTGCCAATAAAAACATTTTCATAGCTCGCATTAAAACACTGGCGAAAGTGAACGCCCTCAAATAATCAATACAGAAACCCTCCACGCCGGGAGCGCCCGGCGCAGGTACGCCCCGCCCGCGCCCCGCTGCCGCGCCGGCTTCGGCTCGCAGCCGCCCCGGCCATAGAATAGACAGACCGACGGTTGTACACTAGTTTACACGTCAATATTTTATGGCAGGTGATGGTGTGTGGGTTAAGCCGCACAGGTGCTAAAATGACACTTTTGTGGTTTAACATAACCAAACATATTTTTTCTTGGACTTCTTCAGTTCTTCTTAAGTTATGCTCAGCACCAAATTTAATCCATATCAATAGAAAAAAAAATCATATAAATAGGTTTTAGGCATTTGTATGCCTCACTACTAACTGCCATCTGCTTATAAAGACACCCAAGTTCACATAGTTTTTTGGAGTTAATAATATAAATTGATTAACTCTGAAAAAACATATTTAAGTGTCTTATATACAAATTCGTTAATAAACAATAAAAAAACTATCAAATTTCAAAATTTTCCATCAAAATCTAAAAAATATATGAGTAATACAGCTGGTTAACGGTGCCAAATACAAAATAGTGTTTGAGTAATTTAATTTATCGTCTGATGAAACCATTTTATTCTATGAGGGTGGCAGTCTCGATGCGCGGTGGCGTGCTGCCTAAACCGATTGATGCGACTGAATTTTGTCCACGAAACGAAATTTCGTTTCGTTTCCAATGCGCTTAAGAGCTTTACCGAGGTGGGTGACCTTTTTATTTACTCTAAAAGAACTTCCAGGTACTATGCCCCTAGTTTTAAAAAGGCCTTTGAAGATTTAAAATGCTGTGCTCCTAAGGGTCGGATTATTTTGGCCGATTTCAAATTAGTTTTTTTTATACGGATAATGTACTAACATTATAGGATAAGTAATGTAATTTGAAAATGGTGAATAAAATAAAAATATTTTGTTTATGGAAATGTAGAACGGAGTAACAATCAAAGTTAGTGCTATAAACAACAATTATTTGTCACATAGATGACTGCCTCGTTGGTCAAGTGGTTAGCGTATGCGACTGCTGATCAAGAGGTCTCGAGTTCGATTCCCGGGTGGGACTAATTATTTGTGTGATCCGCAAATGTTTTTTTGGTTTAGTTTTATTTAGTTAGTAACTTTAGAGTTTTGTTTTATTTACTGTGGGTGTTTTCCATGTATAAATATAATATTTTATACATTTATATCAGTTGTCTAGTTACCCATAATACAAGCTCTGCTTAGTTTGGGGACTAGATGGGTTGGACTAGACGTTGTGTGTAAAATGTACGAAATACAAAAAAACAATTTTATTAAGGCTTTTCTATGCGAGGTATGCTTTTCGCAACATACTCTTCATGGGGTAGACGAAGAGCGTCTGTGGGTCTTCCGGAGAACTGGTCTGCGAACTAAATCCCGCGGCGGTCTATCTCGGCTGCCAAGAGGAGATCCAGTTATTTAATTTGCTAGGAATCGAACCACGAGACCAATCATTTGTCTTCATCTAGACTATTACCATTTGCAAAGCCTACATATAGATAATAATTGTTCTATTATAGTATTTACTAGCCAAGCAAAATATTTCAAAATAGAATAGATTTTCGACAGGCATGAACTTTCTTTAGGAATAAAGAGCTGAAAAGGGTAGCTGGAATGGATGTCAAGGAGTATCGTGTAATAATTATATAACACCGATTTGAATATATTTATGTACGGTATAAGTGAACTGATTGATTGATATCTTTGTCTATATATCAATATTGGAAGCTGCATCTAGTGAAAGGGACAAGCCAACAGATGATGTAAACTAAATTTAAAATTAACTAACAGTATATATAGCATTAAAGTGAATAAAACTACTACATTAGTTAGTAAATATTTTATGAAAACTGCCTTGTAGGTCTAGCGGTTAGCGTATGCGACTGCCGATCAAGAGGTCTCGAGTTCGAATCCCGGGTCGGACCAAATGTATGTATGATATGCAATTAAAATGGCTGTCGATCAAGAGGTTCGATTCCCGCTTTTCTTAGTTTGGGTCTAGATGGCGTTGTGTGTCAATATCTGAAATATTGATTTATTTATTAAATATTACAACTTTAGTTAATTAATGCAAAACCCAACACATAACTTAATACTAAATACTAAACTTACAACTAAGCTTTTATTCCAATAGATAAACTGCTTGGATATTACTATTTAAGCCAAAATAGCATTTATCATATACAAAATAAGATCTAATAAATATTTTCGAGGGCTCCAGTTCGTTTAATTAATCACTCCGTAGCGGAAAATCGAGCTGTTTGCTAACAATATCGTCTAAAAAGTTTGATGGCTGACAAAGATTTTGACAGCCACTGTCTATCTGCATTTTCGGATATTAGTTCATTTTACTTTCTGCCTATAGAGTTTTCAAAGATATTTAAGAGACGTAAAAAGCTTGAGGGAATTTTGATAAATTTGATATAAGTATGTATGTTTACGGTAATTAACGAAATCACGGAGTGAAAATGGGGAGATTTGGGCGTGGAAACCTCATTCGATCGGTGAAAAGTAAGCAATGGTTTGTTCATTATGAGTTTTTTTCTGAGGTTGTAGTATCTTTATGATCCAGCCAGCTAATTAGTGATAAAGAATGGCTCTCTTTTGAAAAAAATATATTAGGCAACATACTAATTAATTAAAAAAATCATTAAGATTTTTTATAAAGCGAAAAGAGCAATTCCATAAAGGTATTAAGCCCAATTTTCTTTTAAGAGCTTTATAAAGGAATACTTAATTGATTCTGCCAATTTGTGAGAAGTATAAACGTAAAGTTTTGCGAAACCAATTCCAATGGTTTCAAACTGTAATTGCTTCGTCTCGGACTAAATAGTAGGGGCACTCTCGCGATAAATTTCATCAAATTACACGATTTAATTAATAGGAGAAACCGCGAATACCTTTGTTCGATAATTTACGGAGAGTCCATAAATTCATCAGATAACTTGTATTTTAGTACAAAACCGCATTGTTTCAATAACAACCAACAAGTAATCTAAGTTTGACGTAAGATTAAATTTGAGTTGCCTATTTAAGTATTCGAACCCAGTAAAGACATCTGCAAATTTCCAGTAACTTAATATATTTTGGGTAACTTTAGATTTTAGTTGTTAATTATTTTTAGTAGTAGTTAGATTTTAGGAAATTTTATAAATTTCTTTGACTTTAGACGATTTGCGCAAGATGGCTGGCAGTAGCTGGATGCGAGAAGCCCAAAATCGCAATGGGAGAGGCCTATGTCCAGCAGTGGACTGAGATAGAATGATGATGATGATGATATAAATTTCTTTAATCAATTTAGCGCTAAATGTATTTTGATGATAATTATATTAAATAAAATCGGGCATCTTACACTCTCCGTCACCTAGTCCTAAACTAAGCAGAGCTTGTATTATGGGTCCTAAACAACTGATATAAATATGATAAAACCTAGTGGTTAGCGAATGTGATCTTTGGTCTAGTGACCAACAAGGCAGTCAATTACATTAATTTAGTATTTACTTTACAATTATTCTAGTTGTTAATTATTTTTAGTAGTAGTAGTGGTTAGATTTTAGATTTTTTTTAATATTTCACTTATCGATTTAGTGATAAAACTATGTATTTTGATGATATTGATGATTTTAGGTAGTAGAGCCACGCTGATTTCAGCACGAACGGGCCGGCTCGACCCGGCCAGTACTACCCTCACACAGAAGACCATCCTAATAATGACAGCATTCTTGCTGTCGTATTTCGTTGGTGAGTGTGAGACCGGAGGCCCAATCATTCTGCATCATTCTCCCGCCCTTCGAAGGCCGGGAGAATGATGCAGAATAATCAAACCAGGCTGCCATGGTAGGGGTCACCATGCTACATTGTCTACCCTCACAATAAGCATGGTGACCCCTACTCCTGGATTCTACTCACGCTTTCCATCAGGCAGAGTAGAGTCACTTTGGCAGGCTTAAATATTAAAAAAAAAAAAAATACTAATGCCAATTACATTAGGATTGTATCTTATATTTTATTACTTGTATTCGAATACTCATACTCGCAATCTTTTATCTGATCTCTATGGATGATAATTCTGTGGATATTTAATCATTTTTTTATCAATAAGTTCAACATTTTTTCCAACGAATTTCTAACTTAAATCCACACAATGAGCCTTGCCGTACCAACACAACAACCTCTAAACCCTAATTAAGATTAAAATACACTAAATCGTGTTGTTATTTTTAAGCCGCAGCTATAAATTAATAAAGACTGGGTCCATAAAGTGGCCCACGTGCGCTTAAGCCTACGGCCGGTAAAGGCCATTCATTAAAACTTACAACAATGGACTCAGATAAGGATATAATTCAATAAGCACCCCGTGCCCTGTAACTTGTCCAATATATTATAACTATAAGTTGAGATGTGTATTCCTTTATTAAGACCGTGTATACACACACACGTTTTGCAAATTCCTGGGTACAGTTTTTTTTTTTTGGACATCTGACACACAACATCATCTAGTCCCAAGCTAAGCAGAGCTTGTGTTATGGGTACTAGACAACTGATATAAATACATAAACATACTTTTTTTTTTGTAAATACATACATATTATACATAGAAAACACCCAGACTCCGAAACAAATATTTGTGAATTACACAAATAATATTTGTTCCGACCCGGGAATCGAACCCGAGACCTCTTGATCAGCAGCCGCATACGCTATCCACTAGACCAACGAGGCAGTCAAACAGTTAGTGAATATATTTGAGTTAATTTATCGTTCTCGCAATATAATTATGGTACAAGCTATCTGAACGATTTTCTAGAAAAAACATTACATGTGTAGTATAATTAAGTAAAAAGTATGATTTATAATTTTAGCAATGGAATCGTCATATAACGCGTTCATTCCCGTGAAAGTTGCAACATTTGCTTCATTTTCTTTACTCTTTGCTATGAGTTTCCTTTTTTTATTCTCCTCTAGATTTTGGCTTTTAGACTCATTTCATTCATTGGTTTACTTGTTTTTTTTATTTGATACCCTACCAAGATGAATCTACTCTGTCTGATGGAAATCATGAGAGGAATCCAGGAGGGGGGCCACCACTCTCTGCGAAAGTTGGCTATGTGGCGATGCCGACCAACACTATGGCGGCCAATTCAGACGCCTTTTCAGGAACCTCATAAAGTGTAAAAAATATTCATACTAGTAAAATGTATGTTATATAGCGAAGCGTAAGCATCAAGGGTAAGTAGTAAAGTTAAATGCGACGTAAATTATCATCATTATTCATCAATCATCACTATAACACAAATTCTGCACAAACTACACTTAATCAAGTGATGAAAATTACAATATTTGTAAATAATTGCTAGAGCACGGCATTTCTTGCCACAAATCGTGAGATTAATATGCTTGAATGAACAAGTTCAGTTGATTTAATCGTTCATAGAACTTGAGACTATTGAAGCATCTTATGGAAATCAAGATTGATTAGATGTTGAATGAAATGAAACACAGAGATACTTTCCTTTGTGAAATAAATTAGGTCAGGATTGAAATGATTTAAGCGAGTCTAATAATATTATGAAAGTTATGTAAGTCATTTTGCTTAGTACTTTTGATTGCACGGTTAGGCTTGGTGGTTTAAGCGATCGCCACGCCGCTTTTCACTTTGCCAACTGTCGTGGGTTCAAATCTCACCTGGGAAAACACTTTGTGTGTTTGACAAATTGTTGTTCTGAGTCTAGGTGCTCTTATGTTCTTATGTTCATTTCATGTAATTTTGTAAAGTATCCTGCGACACAGGATTTATATTCCTAATGTGAGAATTGTCTTTAAAAAAAATACTTATTTGTATGTATTTTTTGTGTTATGACGTGCAGATGGGCCACTTATCAACCAAAACCTTCAACAATCCTCTGTTGAACATAGGTCTGTCTTTGGAAAGTAGGTTTCAGCTTACTATACCCCGTTGACAAACGGGTTAGTTCGGTTTTGTTTCAAATTTTCCTTGTATTTTGTATTTTTTTCCAAGTTCCACGTTGCCAGCGATACAATAATATACATAGGCTATACTTAATTAACAGAACTTTTATATAAGCGAAGCTACTGGTTAAAGCTACAAAACGTCAAAAAACTACGAGTTATACATATATAGTACTAACTCAATTACTTACCTTCATTTTCTTATTGATAAGAAAATGATACTTGAGTAGGCGTTTAAGCTTGACACCTGACAAGTCATTTTAAGCAGTCCAGAACCGAATTGAATATCAGACGGGCATCTCCACAATCTATGCGTAGTTAAAATCATATCATTTCAACTATGATTTGAGGTACCAGTCCACAAGTTACAAGTCAGTTACAGTTACAAGTCCACAGTATTAGTGTTGTAAAATATATAATAAACTATACTAGAATATTCGCTATGATCCCGTTAGCGAACTAAAAGTCTGGAAACTACATACGGCTGGCCAATTTGAATCGTAACTTGCGAATTTTGCACTAACACGTTAGTACTTAGCTTTTGTTCTCTAACACTACGCAAAGTGTATTACTCAGGTGGCTACTCTACCTAATAAAATTTGGCGAGTCGAAATTGTGGGCACAAGTTAGACAGACTTAGGGTTTACATATTATACAAGTAGGTTTTAATTTAGAAATGGTTGAAGTTTGAAGTTTCATTTTGTTATATTAATTCCAATGTAAGCTATATAATAAGGCGTTTTAAGTTATCGTTCTTTATTATGAACATCATATAGAAGGTGTAGTGATGAATTCATCATTATGTAGTACTATCTTTTACCCGCGGCTCCGCCCGCATGTACGTTATCGCGGTAAACAGAAGTCTATGGTGTTATTCTGATATATAAGCTATATTATTGTGAAGTTTTATCAAAATCCATTCAGTGGTTTTGCGTGAAAGAGCAACAAACATACATACATATTAGCAAGATTCTAGGAGACCTGAAATAACATGGTCTAGGTTCTCCTCAAAGCAGGGCGCATTTAGAAATTTAAATAGAATTCTCACTAAGAATAAAAGTAACCCTAGTGAAAACTATACCCACTTAACACTAATGAAGACCTTACACAATGATATGAAGCAGAAAAGCATTTAAGCGAATAGGGTTGCCAACATAAACACATATTCCGCTAACAAGGCCTGTGGCAACATCACGTTCCAACCTAATCCCACACGACGGCATTATAAATACTATTAGGTATACGAACCCTGGGGATTCCCGCCTCCCTTCCTGCAATTTCCCCCGAAACTATACCGCATTAATCCCCCAACAGGATAAAGGTTCCCTATGACGAAAGTACAAAACAATTGATATAAAAGGAGCCCTTTTTGGCCTTATATGTAACGATGTGTGTCCAAAAATGGTAATAAGGAAATATTAAGGTGCAATGAAATTTTGTGACACTTTCTTGTAGCAGTTTATTTTTATGTGCAAAGAAAAGAGTGGGATACGTGTGGAATGTGGAATTTACTGGTTTTATGGAAGAGTACGTACCATTTGTCACATGTTCTTTGTAGGTTGTGTGGGTGGAGTCGATTATAGAAGATAGGGTTGTCAAACATAATCAACTCGTGTTATTGATGTTGGTTATTGCGTGTTATCCCAGGGAGTCAATTAGACGACACGTTGATTGTAATGCTTTATTAATGACTCTCTTATCTCTGTAAGACTCCGACTAATTTAACTTAAACTAAAGCTTATATACAATGTAATATGTGTACAGTTTTAGGTGGGGGCTACTATGAAATATTATTTACTTAATTGCTTAATTGACAATATGTTGTTTATACTTCCTTATTTAATATTTTATAATATTACTATTGTTTGCCAGCACGTACGTTAACTTTAGTAAAACAATTATTTAATCACGTAGCCGTGTAAAGATCTATACTACTATTTTGCTGTGGCTTCGCCCATAGATATTCCCCCTCTAAAGAGAAGAAACATCCTTATATTACTATACTATTATATATATTACTATTATATACTATTGTTGTATAGTTCTGGTTTATATATTATAATTGGAATCTAACCGTCTGGTGGGAGACTCTACCAGAACGTGTCCTTTTTTCTGTTTGCTTATCTGCTTGTGAAGATTCTGTTATCTTGTCTCTGATTGTTCGTTCGCTTATCTTGCTATTGTTTAAAATAAATGCTGGTTTGAGTCTATCGATAGCTACACTTTTTTGTTTTCCGTTTATCAAGATCGTGAAGATCTTATCATTGCGACTGATGACAAGATAAGGTCCCTCGTACGGTGGTGTGAGGCTGGGCCGTAGTCGGTCACAACGTAAGAAAACGTGCCTACATTCCGCTAACTGTGGGTGTACGAATATCTTGTCGTTCTTGCTTTGTCTTTGTGGACGCGAAATCATGTGTTCTAGGTTATCCTTAATTTCTCTGATAAAATCTGCGTACGTTGAGTTATTTTGTGTCTCGAAAAATGCTCCAGGCAGTCTAATTGTTGAACCGTATACTAGTTCAGCTGCCGAGAATCCTGTGTCTTGCCGTAAACTCGTACGTATGCCAAATAAAACGGTAGCTAACTCTTTTGTCCAATTAATTGTGTTTCCTCTTGCTATCAATGCTGTTTTTAATGTTCTGTGCAATCGTTCTACTTTAGAATTTGACTGTGGATGATATGGGGTGGTTCGAATTTTTTGAACTCCCATTAAGTTTGCTAAATTTTTGAATATTTCAGATTCAAATTGGCGTCCAGAAGTGGGTAGAGGTCCTACTAAATCAATATGCAGATGGGAAAATCTTCCCGTTGGCATGAATTCTCCGAATTGTGACTTTGTATGACGATGTATTTTTGCTCGTTGACATTGTAAACATGTCTCCGACATCTCATTTACGTCTTTATTCATATTTTCCCATATATAGTTAGCTGAAATAAGTTTCCTCGTAGTATTCTTACCAGGATGGCTAATGTTATGAAAGCTTTCGAAAATAGTTTTCCTGAATTTGAGTGGTATAAAAGGGCGTTGTTTTCCTGTTGATATATCGCAATATATCTTAATATTTTCATTTGGAAAGTGTATTAATTCTATTTTTAATGATTTATTGGCTTTTAGTCGTTTTAACTCGCTATCATTCTTTTGATATTTTTCTACCTCGTGCCAATCGATTGCAGAGGGTAAGGTTATCGTCTCGATAACTCGAGATAAGGCATCGGCTACCACATTCTTGTGGCCACTGATGTGCTGGATATCCGTACTGAATTGTGATATATAATCCAGATATCTGATTCGTCTATCATCCAATGATGGCTTCTTGTCGAAAGCATGCATTAGTGGTTTGTGATCCGTGTAGACTGTAAATTCTCGTCCTTCTATGAGTCTTCTGAAGTGTTTTATAGCCATATAGATTCCTAGCAGCTATCTATCATAGGTAGAGTATTTTGTTTGGGCTTCACTAAATGATTTGGAGAAAAAAGCTATTGGTTCCCATTTTGTTTTTCTTCGCTGCTGTAGTACAGCGCCTGCGCATTTGAGACTAGCATCTGTCATTAAAGCTATTTGTGCGTTGCTGTCCGGATATGCCAATGTAGTTAATTGTCGAATGTCCTGCTTGCAGCGTTCAAACGCGTGGTTTGATTCCGTATTCCACTGGATAACCGTCTTATCGTTTTTCTTACTATTAATTAAATATTTATTTAACGGTGCCTGATGCTTTGCTGCGTGTGGGATACTGCTTCTGTAGAAATTAATCATACCCAAAAAACGTCGTAACTCATTTACCGTTTGTGGTTTAGGGTAATTGTTTATAGCTTGAATCTTTTCCATAGTAGGAGTCAACCCTTGGCTCGTTATATGATAACCGAGGAAATCAATCTCCGACTTGGCGAATTCACATTTGCTTGTATTTATTGTTATGCCGTTTTTATGTAGGCGCTTAAACACCTCCTCTAAGTGTTCATAATGTTCCTTAAGGTTATTTTTCTTGTCAGCGATAAATATGTCGTCCACATATACAAATACGTAGTCCAAGTCTCTGAATATAGAGTCCATAAATTTTTGGAAGGACTGTGCTGCATTTCGCAACCCGAATGGCATTCTGATGAATTCAAAAAGTCCAAAAGGGGTTATTATCGCTGTTTTCTCTGGTTCAGCAACGGGCAGTATGTGAAAAGCTTTCTTTATGTCTATCTTGCTGAATATTCCTTTTCCGCTTGCTACATACGTGAAATCGAGTAGCCTTGGCAGCGGGTACCTGTCTGGTACTGTTATTCTATTTAGTGCGCGGTAATCTCCGCATGCTCTCCATTCGCCATTCTTCTTCTTGACTAAATGGAGTGGCGATGCCCATTGACTGCTTGAAGGACGGCATATTCCCATGTCCATCATATCTTGGAATTCTTGTTTTGCAATCCTGTATTTGTCAGGAGGTAATGGACGTGCTCGCGTAAATACTGGGAAACCCTTTGTTATTATTTGATGCTGTACTCGGTGCTTAGTCTGTAGATTCATTGATCTAGGCTTTGTAATATCTTCATATTTCTCTAATAATCCCTTTATTGGTTCCTGTAGAGAAGCGTTTATAGATCGCACGGATGCAATTTTTGTTCTTACTATTTTGGCAGGCGTTTTCAGACCTGTTTTTTTATCGATCAGTTTTTTTCCGTGTATATCCACTAATAACTGATAGTGATTCAAAAAATCAGCTCCCAGGATTGGCATCTTGACATCGGCAATGGTAAATGTCCATTTAAAGCTTCGGCGCAGTCCTAGGTTAAGCGTTAAAGTGCGTTCCCCGTATGTATTTATAGGGGTCCCATTTGCGGCGAATAATTGGTATTCGCATGCTTGGCTCTTCTTATTTGTGCTATTTATGACCGAAATGTTAGCACCCGTGTCGACTAAAAATCTATAACCACTGTTTGAGTCAGTTATAGTTAGACGGTTTGCTGGGTGGATAGCACAGAGGCCCGTCGTATTCTGTGCTAATTTTAGTTTTCCGATAGCCTGTTATTTTTAATTGTATTCCAGGAACAAGGCTTA
Organism: Phragmatobia fuliginosa; assembly: GCA_932526445.1. Lineage (NCBI taxonomy): Eukaryota > Metazoa > Arthropoda > Insecta > Lepidoptera > Erebidae > Phragmatobia > Phragmatobia fuliginosa. The sequence goes on along the minus strand of OW052069.1, from coordinate 2,106,135 downwards.
TTGCATCTATATGAATCCTGCTTGAACCGATTATGGAAATAACATAACCCATTATGTGAGTTTCTGTGGCGCGACCTTGACCGTGAAAGTGGCGTATGTCGTGTTTGGTATTTGCTGCGTTGCATAGGTCGATTCTCGCGTATGCTGCGTAATGCATTTATTTCTATTCGCATGGCTTCAAGTTGTGACGTTATGTTTGTTACTAGGTTAATGTCAACCGCTGTTTCTTGAATTTTTCTTTTGTTGTAGGTCAAGTTCTCGTATATTTTATCGGCTAACTCGCTCAAGTTGTCTAACGACATATTGTTTGTCACCGATAATATCGCTGTTAGCGAAGCGGGGAGTTGCCTTAGCCACAGCAGGCGAATAGTGTCGTCGTTTATTTTTCCACATCCAGCTTCTTTCATTTTTCTCAGGAGCTGGGAAGGCTTCTGGTCTCCAAGGTCCATTTCTGCTAGTAGTCTGTGGAAACGTCGGTGTTCGCTCTCTTCGTAGCAGTTTATTAGACGTTCCTTGATGGTGGAGTACTTGTTTTCGCTGGGTGGGTTAGTTAATATGTCACTGACTTGATGGACGACCTCATCTATGGGCGAAGCCACAGCAAAATAGTAGTATAGATCTTTACACGGCTACGTGATTAAATAATTGTTTTACTAAAGTTAACGTACGTGCTGGCAAACAATAGTAATATTATAGTAATATATATAATAGTATAGTAATATAAGGATGTTTCTTCTCTTTAGAGGGGGAATATCTATGGGCGAAGCCACAGCAAAATAGTAGTATAGATCTTTACACGGCTACGTGATTAAATAATTGTTTTACTAAAGTTAACGTACGTGCTGGCAAACAATAGTAATATTATAAAATATTAAATAAGGAAGTATAAACAACATATTGTCAATTAAGCAATTAAGTAAATAATATTTCATAGTAGCCCCCACCTAAAACTGTACACATATTACATTGTATATAAGCTTTAGTTTAAGTTAAATTAGTCGGAGTCTTACAGAGATAAGAGAGTCATTAATAAAGCATTACAATCAACGTGTCGTCTAATTGACTCCCTGGGATAACACGCAATAATTGGTGACCCCGACGTGATCTATTGGTTTCCAATTATTGCGTGTTATCCCAGGGAGTCAATTAGACGACACGTTGATTGTAATGCTTTATTAATGACTCTCTTATCTCTGTAAGACTCCGACTAATTTAACTTAAACTAAAGCTTATATACAATGTAATATGTGTACAGTTTTAGGTGGGGGCTACTATGAAATATTATTTACTTAATTGCTTAATTGACAATATGTTGTTTATACTTCCTTATTTAATATTTTATAATATTACTATTGTTTGCCAGCACGTACGTTAACTTTAGTAAAACAATTATTTAATCACGTAGCCGTGTAAAGATCTATACTACTATTTTGCTGTGGCTTCGCCCATATTGGTGATGTTATTTTATTTCATTGTTACTTTAGTCGTTAAAATAAAGATTGACCTTTAAGACAGTTATCACTAGTAGCATCGCAACCAGCTACATTTTAGATGCTTTTTTTTACTTTTTACTGATAAAACTTACACGTAAACAATGAAAGTCTAGGTGATATAGAAAAACACGCTTATTCAAAGTTACTAAATTTTAAGCTAAGCTAATAGCTACATTTTAAGAACTGTATTGTAATTTTGACCTTGGAAATGCATATAACTGTATATATATTTTGTTGCTTTTCGTCGAAACAGTGCGATTACCAGAGTTTCAATTCTTCCAACCTCATTTTCGGGAGAACTTAAATAATGTATCTGGGTTTTCACGAGCGCTAGATTTGTTATTACTTCACGTGCTCAATTATAATATTAATATTTATATTTCGGACAACTGAAACAAAACGTCCCGAACCAAGCAGAGAGACATCTAATTCGATGCGTGAACCTTACACCTCAAACCTCAAGCAGTCGCATACGCCACTGCGCCACCAAGGCAGTCACTCAGCATGACTTAGCATAATAAATTGAAACACGAACACTTTGTTTTGAAAGAAAACTTCATGCCGTTTGTTATCTATTCTGCCTCTTCTATTCCACTTTCTAACTTCTTTCTCAAAAACAAAACACCCTGTACGAAAAATATTTTTATTGACATCTCGAGAACAAAAAACTCATTTTAAATAATGTATGATCTTTTCAGTATTCCCCCAATGGAAAGTTCTATCCGTATTATTTTGTTATGGTTCTACATGGTAAATACTCGTATTTTTTTCTATTAAAGAAAGAGGGATCCTACATGAATATATTTGTATCTTTAGGTACATATGAACCTATAAATCATTTCATGATAAAGGTGAACATACACTGAAATTTTTTATATGTTTGAGCATGGCAAAAATGTATTGAGAGTTGTTTACAAAAACATAGAATTTTTACCTCGGGCAAGATACTGAGTATAAAAATCACGCTCAAATAAGATATATGTACATTCAAAACATGACGAAAAAGTAACTGATAGAAATTCATTTACAAATACAGTTATACTGACATTTTCATGAACAGCAAAATAATCTAATCTTGAAATACCAAAATACTCATATTCCTTGTCACTTTGTATATTAGCCAACGATATATTTGCATAAAATAAAGGTGCTTATACAAAAATACATTTTTGTAATGAGTTCCAATATAAATTCACGTATCTTTCAAAGCGTACCCTCAAACACTTTCATCTCTAATGGCAATACTCAAAACAAAGGCTCGATTGCCATGTCAAAAAGAGAAAGGAATGAATTCTAAACAAAGATGATCACGGCTCATTTGGGCGGCACTCCGACGCTTTGCAAATAAAACATTCATACAACAGTTAACTGAATCACCCCCTGCTACATCTAAATACCGTATTATTTGACTCACGTACCTATTTTACTCGACTGACTACAGGTGGAGCCCGAGCACACTTCGGCAATATTTTTCCGTCAACTCCGCATTTATATGATAATGCGTACCCTGGCACGAGGTTCCGTACTGATCCGGTGAGTTCCGAAAATTCCCGAAGTCATAAATCTAATTTCGGTGCCCACCTAACTTCGAGCTCATATTTGCCGGCAATTCAGACCCGCGTTTTGTTTGAGATTCAACCTTAACGCCAAGTCGCTAGTGCTGCTGATATGTATCGATAATTTCAAGGCAATATAGTTCGAATATCGATATTTATCGTGAACGATAAGGGTGATACTAAAATTTTATTGTATTGGAGTCGGGGCAAGTAGAAAAGGAAATTGTCAATTTCAAAGAGTCGAATCGAGACCGGGATCTTTAAAAATAGGTTAAAGTGTCAATTGTATTAATAATAGTATAATTTTTAAAGTCATTTGAATAATATGTTATCAAAACTATTTATTTTTAGATATGTAGCTATAGCATGCATTAAATTATTGACGCAAGCGATTTATTTAAAAGCAATAAAGCCATGAAAAACCTATTTTCCAAAATACCTCTTTCGTTTCTAGTCTAGTAATAGTGCACACCTTGACTCTAAAATACTAAGACAAGGTATACGAGTATATCTTAAACAGTAATATTATTTTAATTTTTCTAAATTGTTATAAACACAAGTATAACTTTTGTTGGAGCTTGTAGTACACATATGTATTTATATATTTGTGAAAGTATCGACTGTGATTCTACACTTTGGGATGGGTTTAGTTTTGAGCATGTAATGATAGAAAATGAGGAAGTCATTCAAAATTTAAATAGGAGCAATAAATATTCTTTATTTTTAGTATCGTTAGTAATATAATTACTCATACAATATAATATCGTTAACATCGATACACTGTATCACATCACTATTTAAGTATAGAGAGTATGTAGATCCGGAGGCGTAGAACATTAACTTTTCTTTTTGTTCGGCAGATATTTTTAAGTATACATACATTATTTCCACATTTCATATTCTCTGTGGAATCAGAATGGAACAAAAACTTTGTATATGTACTGTGTGTTTTTATTACCACATTTTTCGTAATTAACGTGAAACGTAACTAAGTTAGAAATTCGAAAACTTACTCCGAACATAATATATTTAAAATATTATGTTCGAAAAATATTGACTGTTTCCAAATCCTTACTTACATTGTGTAATCTACAAATCTGGAGTTTGGGTGTCTTCTATGTATGTATTTACTTGTAAAAGTGTGTTTATGTATTTATATCAGTTGCCTAGTACCCATTGTGCAAGCCCTGCTTAGTTTAGGACTAGATGGCGTTGCAAAGTATAGTCTAGCTCTCGAGAGCATACCGAGTCTTCTTTGCTTTTAAGAAAAGTCCTGCACTAGGAACACGTTCTGTGTTGTGGGGGACATTCCAAACATTTATTAAATGTACAATTAGAACAGCTAAACTCAGAATAGTAATTTATTGATCACATATAGTGTTGTCTCAAGATGTTATCGAATGCACAACACTGAGCGTAATAACAAGCATCCCGGTGACTGCATATAGTAATACTACTACCACATCTATGCAGTAAATGATGGTCAATCACCAAAAGGGCATTTAGACTTATCTAGCTTAATTTAGTGGAAACGTATCCTTATAAAAAGTCGCCAAACATAACTGATTTAATTTCTATATCATTGTATAATATGCCTGTTAATAATTTTACGAGTTTTTTTACACTTAAAAATGTCCATAAAATTATTAATAGGCTTTGTTCCAGTAGAAGCATTAAAAATAAACATTTAAAAATTGCTGGAGTTATTGAAGATAAATTTTACGTTCTTTTTACTGTATATAGTTCATCTATACATTCATGTTTTTTTTTTAGTATTTAGAGTAAAGGCAGTAAAGGCAGGCAGCTTCTTTTCTTGAAAATTCAAGTATTGGTTCGTAAATAGGGCAAAAACTCATTACATTACCTCATAGATATAATGTCCCTATTGATCGCCAAGTGATTGAAATTCGAACATATTTAATTTGAATTATAATAGCAACATTATTAAGGGTCTATTGTCAAATACTATAACTTCTATAATCACTTATTTCGACAAGTTAGCTATGGCGAAGCCACAGCAAAATAGTAGTTTAGATCTTTATACGGTTACGTGCCTAAATAATTGTTATACTGAAGTTAACGTACGTGCCGTCAAACAGTAGTAATATTATAAATTATTAAATAAGGAAGAACAAATAACATATTGTCAATTAAGCAATTAAGTAAATAATATTTCTTAGTAGCGCCCCACCTAAAACTGTCCACATATTACATTGTATATAAGCTTTAGTTTAAGTTAAATTAGATGGAGTCAATATGGAGTCTTACAGAGTCATAATGTAGTCATTAATAAATATTACAACCAACGTGTCGTCTAATTGGCTCCCTGGGTAAACACGCAATAATTGGTGACCCCGACGTGATCTATTGGTTTCTAGTGCTGATATAATACCGGGACGACCGGAACCCTATATGGTGTTCAGCAGTGAATCTAGAGAACAATAGCATTACGAAATTATCACATCCCAAAAATGGCTCCAACAACAACACCTTCAAGAGGCGACACGGGTGCCCACCCAGCGAAAACAAGTACTCCACCATCAAGGAACGTCTAATAAACTGCTACGAAGAGAGCGAACACCGACGTTTCCACAGACTACTATCAGAAATGGACCTTGGAAACCAGAAGCCTTCCCAGCTCTTGGGAAAAATGAAGGAAGCTGGATGTGGAAAAATAAACGACGACACTATTCGCCTGCTGTGGCTAAGGCAACTCCCCGCTTCACTAACAGCGATATTATCAGTCACAAACAATATGTCGTTAGACAACTAGAGCGAGTTAGCCGATAAAATATACGAGAACTTGACCTACAACAAGAGAAATACTCAAGAGACAGCGGTTGACATTAACCTAGTTACAAACATATCGTCACAACTTGAAGCCATGCGAATAGAAATAAATGCATTACGCTACATACGCGAGAATCGACCTATGCAACGCAGCAAATACCAAACACAACATACGCCACATTCACGGTCAAGGTCGCGCCACAGAAACTCACATAATGGATTATGTTATTTCCATAATCGTTTCAAGCAGGATGCATATAAATGCAATAAGCCTTGTGCATGGAATATAATTAAAAATAACAGGCTATCGGAAAACTAAATTTAGCACATAATACGACGGGCCTCTGTGCTATCCACCCAGCAAACCGTCTAACTATAGCTGACTCAAACAGTGGTTATAGATTTTTAGTCGACACGGGTGCTAACATTTCGGTCATAAATAGCACAAATAATGAGAGCCAAGCATGCGAATACCAATTATTCGCCGCGAACGGGACCCCTATAAATACATACGGGGAACGCACTTTAACGCTTAACCTAGGACTGCGCCGAAGCTTTAAATGGACATTTACCATTGCCGACGTTAAGATGCCAATCCTGGGAGCTGATTTTTTGGATCATTATCAATTATTAGTGGATATACACGGAAAAAAACTGATCGATAAAAAAAAACAGGTCTGGAAACGCCTGCCAAAATAGTGAGAACAGAAATTGCATCAGTGCGATCTTTAAACGCTTCTCTACAGGAACCAATAAAGGGATTATAAGAGAAATATGAAGATATTACAAAGGCCTCCACAGGGACACCACACGCAGGACGCGACGGCTCCAGCCTGGTTACCCCTACGGCCTCATCAGCGGCTAGGCACAGCACACTGCACACACGGTCCACGTAAGAAGAGCAACTCTCTCCCGTCAACGCAGCAGCCAGCCACTACGCAGCAACCGCCCCGACTCACTGGGGACTTCACCGCAGCACCGCGCATCGCACGCCCGACTCACGGGGATCAGCGGACTACAGTTCCGACTCACTGGGACTAGCGGACTACAGTTCCGACTCACTGGGACTAGCGGACTACAGTTCCGACTCACTGGGACTAGCGGCATACAGTTCCGACTCACTGGAACTAGCGGCACTCAGTTCCGACTCACTGGAACTGCTCACTCCTGGCACTGGCAAGCTCCGCAACAGAGCACAGACAGCCGACTTCCACACACAGCGCAAGCGAAAAACATACAAGAGCGCCAGCTACCGCGCGCCATCTAAAAGCGCCTACATAAAAACGGCATAACAATAAATGCAAACAAACACGAATTCGCCAAGTCGGAGATTGATTTCCTCGGTTATCATACAACGAGCCAAGGGTTGACTCCTACTATGGAAGAGATTACAAGGTATAAGGATATTTTCTCTTCAGAGGGGGAATATCTATGGCGAAGCCACAGCAAAATAGTAGTTTAGATCTTTATACGGTTACGTGCCTAAATAATTGTTTTACTGAAGTTAACGTACGTGCCGTCAAACAGTAGTAATATTATAAATTATTAAATAAGGAAGAACAAATAACATATTGTCAATTAAGCAATTAAGTAAATAATATTTCTTAGTAGCGCCCCACCTAAAACTGTCCACATATTACATTGTATATAAGCTTTAGTTTAAGTTAAATTAGATGGAGTCAATATGGAGTCTTACAGAGTCATAATGTAGTCATTAATAAATATTACAACCAACGTGTCGTCTAATTGGCTCCCTGGGTAAACACGCAATATTAGCCTTGACTATAATGGTAGCTACAATGTTAATTTGACAAAAGAGTATAGTATACGTGTGTGTCAAATATAGTGTGTGTAACGTTTTACTTATCGATTTAATGTATTTTTATGCATATTAATAAAAAGAAAATAGCTTCCTGTACTCCTCCTCCACATAATTTATAAGTGTACGAAATTTCATACTCCTCCTTCCACGCAATTTTCGTAAAAATTAGGTACAAAGTTTCTGCTTCGCGTATTAATATAATTATACTTACTCATACTTTTATATTTAACAATTAGAAGAAATGAGATCAAGTCACCTTTGAGATATGAACAGAAACAGTAAACTGCTTTCCTTCTAAAGCTATTAAAAGAACTTAAACTGGCATGATTGAACTGGCCTAGTTGTTTAAGCTGCGGCCACGCCGTATTATACTGCGTAAATGTTGTAGGTTTAAATCCCACGTGAGATAGCTCTTTGTGTCATCCACAAATCGTTGTTCTGAGTCTCAGTGCTCTTTGTGTCTATTTCATGTATGTTTGTAAAGTCTTTCATAACACAGGATGTCTACATCTCATGCGGGAGTTCTTTTAAATAAAATATATTTATAAATTCCACGAATGGACGTGTTTACAAGTTGTTATAATTACACTAAAACTATGCTTTAGCAGGTACTTAAACATTTAATAATACCTTAAGTAACATAATTACGGTACGGTAGGATTACCGCAGTATTCTCATCGCATTGGTTATTGTTTATAAATGCAAAGTAACTTGTGATCCTTTTTTTTTTTTTTTTTTTTTTTACGTGTGGAAATCCCCGCGGACCGTCACCCCGTCGGGGGTTACGGCGGGGTGGTGTGTCGGACTCGAACCGACTAAAACCACACGGTGTGACCCTCTCTGCGCCTTTGTTTTGGAAGGAGTCCAGGGAGGGGATTTCCTTCTGGACTCCAACCGGCGCCTGCCCGCACTGTTGCGGGCACCAACTCTTCACTCGACTCTCTAATTGGGCAACGTCCGGTCACACGCGGACGTCACCCCCTCGCGGTTGGCCACTACTGCGGACGGACGGGAAACCCGTCCCGCCCATCCGCGGCCACTCTCAGGGCGGCATGAGACGCAGGTATGCGCGCCTCCGCCGCCCGGGGCGCCGGCGGCGGATCGGGTCCGATTGGATGGAATCCTCCCGGGCCTTCTCCGCCACCTCCTTCTGCAAGATTACGTCCTCGCAGAAGGTTGCGACCGCGGTAAAACAACTGTCGCTGTCGGCCATCGATCTTATGACGGCCGGCAGCGAGAGATCCCCTCCGATGACTGCAGTGAGGACCCGGCGCTGCGCCGCCCAAGCGGGGCAGACCGCCAGCGTGTGCTGGGCCGTGTCCTCACTGCAGTCGCAGTGGTGGCAGGCGGGACTCGGTTCCCTCCTAGCGACCGAGTGCAGGTACTTTCCGAAGCAACCGTGCCCGGAAAGTACCTGCGTCAGCCGGAAGGAAAGGGTCCCGTGCTGCCGCCCTGCCCACTCCTCGAGGACCGGCTGAAGAGCCCCCACGGCGGCGAAGCCAGCGCGTGGGGTCTCCAGCCGGAGCGACCATCTCAGTATGGTGGCTCGGCGAGCGGCTTCGCGCCACTCGCGCACGTCCTCGGGCGGAGGGCGAAATCCGCTCTCCGCCCGGAAGTCAGCCACTCGCCGATAAATTTCGGCGAGCACTTCCGCCTCCAAATCCCACGGGGATGTTCCGGCCAAGGCACACGCCGCCTCTGTGGACACCGTGCGGTATCCGCGTATGGCTCTGACCGCCAGTATCCGCTGGGGGCGCCAGAGGCGCGCCCTGTTCTGGGCGGACAGAGCCGCCGCCCACACCGGTGCACCGTAAAGTGCCATCGACCGGACAACCCCCGTGTACAGCTGCCTAGTGGGGACACTGGCCCCGCCCAAATTGGGCAGAAGTCGCCCTAGGGCGGAGGCAGTGCCCACCAGCTTAGGACCAAGCTGTCGGAAGTGTTCGTCGAAGAGCCACCTACCGTCGTGGACCAGACCCAGGTACCTCATCTGGGCCCGGACCGGTACGAGGACCGAGTTGACCACAATGGAGGCGCCGGCGGGCGGACCGCGACGGGGAAGTAACTTGTGATCCTGGTAAAACCTCGCACGCAAATATTTTAATATTAAATGTACATACCCAATATACAATTAAAAGTACCTCTTCAAATAGTATTTAGTTCTTATGTACTACTTCTCAAAATTAAAATGGCGACTGGGTATCTTAAAATCCCTCTCGCTCAAAAACAACACAACAATTGCTTAGTTTTCTATGAGGCCGTACCATTGAACAGGATAAATGCACAGCATGGACCTTACCAGGACAAGACTGAAAACGAGATAATTGTTTGTATAGTTTATCCCGGATTCGCTATAGTCCTAGTAGGTCGCATACCAGTGACTCTTCTTCTTCCTAACTTTATTCCCAATATAATTTGGGGTCGGCTACTAGCGCAACCGGTTTTACCTGAATATCAGTTTTTCCACGGAGCGACTGGCATCGGACCTCCGCAACCCTAAGGGAGAACTGAAATTCGAATTTTGAACTAGTAGTCAGTAAGGACACTGACTTCCCAATAACGATTGCCATAGATGTTCATGACAACCAGTGACTCTAATGTATCAAATTAAATATCAAACCCATCTCCACAAAAGTCATAATCTTTTACGTGAATGACAAAACGACGAACTATGGAACCGATAACTGTTTAACAGCGAGTATACATAAGCCTTTATAGCAACAGCGCCAGAAAGTAATTTCATGCTTTAGTTTATGTGAAGAGTTTTAATTAAATTAATTCCAATAACGTTTATAGTGTTTATTGTCCAAGTTTTATTGTTACTTTAATTAAATTAAGTGTATGGCAGACAAAGGGTCAGGAGTCAGGACTATCTCGACATGACAGAAACTTTCAGCAATAAATATTCAATGCTTAGCACTATACGAACTTTGGCAAATTATCTGAATTGGAACATTTACAACAAAATAATTTACTTACTTCATTGATTTAGGTTTATACTAACTTTAAATTCAGGTATTATCTAAATACTGTAGGTATAAGTATTATTTGAATTAGTTTTAAATAACCTTTGTAGAAGAAAAATAGGTATTTTTTTTAAATATAAAATATACAGATTCCACTTAGATACAATGTATGATCAATGTTATTTGTTATAAGTTAAAAAATTTATTAAAATAAAAATATTTACATGGTTCGACTGATGAAAAAACATACAAAACTTATTATTATTGGTGTGCACGTGTCAAATTATATTTATAATCAACTAGATATTTTTCATCTTGAGATCTCAGAGAACAAACCATCCCCCATCCCTGATGGGGGAGGAGAACACAAAGGCTGGCAGCACATTAACCATCAGGTAACACGTATGCTTGCCTCTTTTGTCATCATAAACGTTTTTAACAGTTTCATCCTTACTTTATCGTAATATCAAAAATAGTAATAGTAGTAATATAAATTAATATGTCTTTGAATTTACTCTATGTAGGTAAATATAATTTACAGCATCTCCAAAACAAGAAATGCTCCAATAAACACAAATCTCAATCCCTAAGGGCACACGACAAATATTATTATAAGGCACACATCAAAATAAATTAAAACATCCTGTAGGGGATGAATTAAAGCAATCATCATCACAAAACGAACAGATTTGTTTACGGAGCAAACCTATTGGAAATGTCAATACATGTTCTAAAAAGAGGTTATTTTCCAAAGAAGAGAACCCTTTTTAATTTAAAACGCGTCTAAGAAAAGCATGGAGGGGTAACGATAAATTACATTAAATGCCAAATTAATTAGGAAGACGACACGCCACCGAAGCCTTCTAAAAAAGTTTAATCTAATAAAATTCATAACTTAATAGAAATGGGCCTTATTCGGAGCGATACTTAATGAGGAGATTTTCGTTCGCACTTTTGACATACTTTGCTTAAGTAATTTGATTAAGATTAATTTGCTAATTGGTATTAAGTATGATTTTTTTTCTTCATTTTTCTATTTTGTTTCGAAAGTTATTTTTAGAAGCATAGATTGTGTACAAAATATAATCTATCCGAAAAATGTTTGTAGAAAACATTAAAATCTTTGGATTTTAAGTGCATAAAAATCTAAAATATGAATGGCAAATCTGGTCAATTAATTTCTTTTTTAGGGTTCCGTAGCCAAATGGCAAAAAAAGGGAACCCTTATAAATTCGTCATGTCTGACGTTATAGTAAGACCTAACATGATATTGTACTTATCAAAACGATTATTTGATTATTATATTAGACACATACGTTACACAAATTCGAAAATTTAATTAATTTCAATCATTTCATTTCTTGGTATGGCCTTAACCCTCTCTTGAGAGGAGACCTGAGCCCAGCAGTGGGACGTTAAGGGTTGTTGATGATGATGATTTCATTTCTTGAATGTACACATTTTAAAATCACAAACATTCTCAGCGAACTTCTCGGCAAGTGCGTCACAGTTACTGGTTTGCGTTCTTGACCAATTTATGCCGTAAGCAACCCCATCTTTTAATTACCTTCCTTTTTTTCTTAGCCTTTCAATATAATTACTCCTTATTTTTGTATATTTACGTCACATGGCGAACGTAGAGCGTGGGTGGAAGAAAATTATAGTTGACAATGTGTGGGTTACAACCCCTACCTCGTTGGTGAGCCTTGAGTTTATAAATACTTCTAAAATTGTTTAGTTTTATTCTATTTCACACAATATCGTCTAGACATCGTGACTTTTGGGATGTGTTTCATTAACAATGTGTCTGTAATATAATAATAATACAATATGTTTTACTAGTATGGTTATAAAATACTGTTTTGAACCGTCATGATAAGCCTTTTAATTGAAGTCTCAAAATATCATATGTAAATATATTTTTATTTGAAACTATTGCGTCTCATAGTCGTCATGCTGGTTTTTTCATCGAGACACCTTTTTTAAAACAAATGGGTTACCCCGACGAATCCAATGACATATTAATTAAATAAATTCGTGCAGTGATTTAAATGATATTAGGTAATACCTAAAAAACTATAAATATTATGGAAAAATTCGTGCAACGGTAATAATGACGCTAACGCTACTCGCAAGACGACAGAGGGGTGACACGCGGGGGAACGGCATCAGGGCCAGGTGCCATCTTTAGCTCGCACGAGCTATACAAGAAAGAAAACAAAAAAACATATCAATTAAAAAAAATGAACAAACAAAGAGGTACACTTAAAAACAATTCATACAATACATTTTTTGATTACACAGAAAAAGAAGTCAACAACATGCAACAAATAATACAACACTGTGATTATGTCTTATGGTGACAGCCATCAGACGTGAAAGGTCTGGTCTAGTGGTTAGTGGGTCATAACATAAGGTGAGGATGGATGGAGGTGAGGATCTTCTTCAAAAAGAGGTGACGTCAGTGGCTCACACGTCACCCAAGAAACTTTTGTGATTAATTTTATGCTATGTAACCCCACAGTTTCAATTATTTGTTTTGCGATTCGTCAGTCAATCAATTCAGTCAGTTTCTTATTTCATAGTTTTGAAAAGTTAGTCATTAATTTAGGCATCCCCTCATATCAATTATTAACCGTCAAAAAGCAATATTCCAAATATAATGAACGACAGCTACATAAAAGTACATTTCTCTTCGTCAGGTTAATCTAAGGGCAATTATTTCAAAGGTTCGATGTTTCTGACAGGCCCCTTTGTGAGCGCTTTCAGGCTATAGTTATTCGCTTATCCCATCTTGTTCCCCCTTTGATGGACTTTTTTTTCATATACGCGTTACATTGTCGTTCAAAGGATTGTCAGAGCCAGGTGTATTGATTTTATGTTATTACTTTGAATAAAGCATGTCACATTAAGAATATGTCACATTTTTAGGGTACTGTATATCAATGCAAGAAAAAAGGTCTATGCTTTAACATGCTCTCCGAAGCAAGGGCGTGAGACATCACCACCTGCAGAGTATTAGATTTCCATAAATTATAGCAAATTATTTGAAAGTAAAACTCAATAATACTTTATCTCAATCGGTAGTATTTTTAGTAAAGTAGTATTTGAAATTCAAGTATGTAATCGTTAAGAATTCTATATATTTAAATAAATAAATCACTTATTGCTTCCTTTTCTATGAGGTATTAGATACGGTATTAGATACGGTATTAGTTTTAAGTGTTAATCTTTTGAATACGGCTGGGACATTATATTTAGGTCATAATGGAATTTATTTATATGTTAACGATGTTCTTTATATTCGGTCTCAGCCTTATTAGATATTTAGATTTCAAAACTAATTGTTGTTGCTTAATTACCGTTAAGGATGTTATACACTTGAATATTATTGTAACATTAATGTTTAAATAATAAAAAGTTTTTTATTTAAAAAAAAAAACAACTAATGATATAAACCGCAAGAGGGTCTCACTCATACACTCATATACGCCGACACGAAGACGTGGTAAGACTACGTGTCTTCAAAGAAGCTCACTTGCACATTGTCATATCAGTAAGAACCTTTTACAGATGTAATAAAAAAACTATATTTACAGATTTGAGGCAGGTAAAACTGCGGACTAAGCTGGTATGACTAAGACACACTCGTAAATTTTACATCTTTTATCATCATCATCATCATCATCAATAGCCTTCAACAGTCCACTGCTGGAAATAGGCCTCTTCTTAGAACGGAGGTTTTGGCCTACTGGCCCACGCTGGCCAGACGGTTAGGTACAGGGTTGATTTCAAGTTTTCCTTCTGGTCCAAGATCCCAGAGCCGCCAGACCTACGTCATTAGTGCAAAGCTGAAATTTTCAGGATTATTAGTACAATGTCTTGTTAAGATGTATGAGTACCCATTAGCTTGAAAGCGGGGCCGTTTCTGAGGTAGCGCGAAGTACAGACACCCGCGGGATGAATAGGGGTGGTGACACTCTGTATTCTTAATTCGTCACCATACGGATATCTTTTATAACCATTTGATATTTCCTGCTTGCTTTCTTTCTTTCTATCGTAACATGTAACCTCTTCATTTATATCACGACAAACGCTCTCCTTTCTCTTTATGAATCGAGGTAACACTCATTCATACGTTGTTTCGCAAAAATTCAAATCTCAATTTTACAATAGCACCACGAGAAAATTTTTGAAGCAATTTTCATTTCACGAAATTAACGAAATCCACAGCTTAGTGCGAGAGGCGTCCAGGTTTTTTGGCTGTAGAATTTTTGTGCGATATCACTGTGCAAAATTTCGTTTACAGCATGCACAGTTCCGTTTCGTTTTGTTTTCTTTTTTCATAAAAAAATATTGTAGCGACGACATTTGCGATGCTGAGTTTTTCACTGACTGAATAAACTGTGACTATGTTGATTTATATAGTACTCCGGGGAATGAAAATAACTATATCATTTTTGAAATGAAAGCTTCTCTAGGCAGTTTGAATGGAATGTTAATACATGTGAGTGGGCATTAGCATAGTCAAGTGACGAGTTAATGCTTGAGCCAGTTTTTTAATTTAAGATCAAATAAATTTTAACATCCAAAAATAACATCTATTTGCTTGGTTTTAAGTTTCCATTTGCGTCACCAGTCCTCATGACTCCTGTGTTTTGATTTTTTCATCGGAGAGCATCCTAAATGGACTGACAAGAATTCATAAACAAAACCATAATGTCCCAAAGCTGGTCTCGGAGTTTCCTTTTAGAAGAGGGTTAAGGCCATACGCGGCGTGTTGGGTACTGGCCGGACAACGTAGTGGTTACCTTTTAGCTACCAGAAAGCCTTCAACTAAGCTAACCTGTTATCATAGAATAACAAACGAAGCCGACTGCTTAACGCAACCTGTATGAGCATGTCGGAGTAATGTTAATGTACTTATTAATATAACTAAATATTTTAATTAAATATTGATATATGTTTGTTAATTGTTAACTTTAAACATTTTCAGAAGATATTGTTTGATGACGGTAGTTGATTAAAATAGAAACTTGTATGTTATATTCGCTGCCTATAAACACTGTTAATCATGTTAATGTAATCATTACTACTTTTAAGTACATATTTTATAAAAATATTAATATATGTTTGTATTAATAAATTACTTTAAATACTTTATGAAGATAACATAGTTTGATGACGGTAGTCATACAATACTGAAATTGCTTGTCCTCGCCTATAAAAACGAGTGTTCCGACTGGATTGACAGACGTCTTGTCGAGACGTGGACATGTTATGGTTTAATATGATTTGATTCGTTTGATTTGATATACTCAAACTGTCAAACTCCTGATATTTATTCTAATTATATATTTTTTTAATGCCTATACATAAGTTGTTAGACCAAACTCCTTTTTAAAACTGTGTTTATTTGACCAATAAATAATAAATAAAAGAGATGCCATAATTCGTTTCAAATATTCTGATATTTTAATAGATAAAACCTTTATCTCTATGTATTATTTAATCCCCTCTTTTGTTTAATCTAACAAGCGCATCTGATACTTGTGTAATACCGTCAAGCATTTGATAAATCAAATACTAGATCACACATTAAGAATTATACTAATGCTTTTCTCATGTTAGTATACTTTAAAAAGAAGCAAATTGTCATATCTACACTTATCTCTCGCGTAAGGCATTTAAAACTTTTAAGTCTTCTAAATTCAACAGAAATTCCACTTTTATATATTACAAAAAATTAAATTGAAAACTTTACGATATGATTTACTTGACAATGTTATAATAACTACCGGTGAGCAGGCCTTAGAAAATACATTTCGGAAGCATTCACCATCAGGTGGGCCGTTAAACTAACCGGGCTGATCCCTCCAGGAAAATATATAAAGCCTTAACGACCTGTTATATCAATCACTGAACGACTTTAGCATCGAGTAATCCTTCGCCCATCAATAATGTGGAATCAGGGCAGAGCGCTAATGTTGCCAGGTCTCGATGAAACTGTTAGCTGAATGGCGTGCGACATTAAATCGTAATAAAGTCATTATGATCGATAGGTCATTTGTTACAGAATGCCTGTACAGTACCTGGATTTTAATTAACACGTTTATGAGTGCGAGTGATAGCCGGGTGGTGAAGAATAAAGAATACGGACTGTCGCGTCTTCTGTGAGTGTCGTAAGAATCTACTAAGGGAGCAATCTAAGCAGGAAAACAAAAAGAAAAACTAGAGAAAAACTAATTCAATATTAAAAATCCAGCATTACATAACGAAAGTTTTAACAGTTTTAATAGGATCCTAGGATTTTATCCGAGAATACCCTCTTTATGCTTAGACGACATATAAATAATAATAAAACATATAAATAATAATAATTAATAAATATTTTGGACATCTGACACACAACATCATCTAGTCGCAAGCTAAGCAGAGCTTGTATTATGGGTACTAGGCAACTATTGATGACTAGATAAATACATAAACATACTTTTTTTTTGTAAATACATACATATTATACATAGAAAACACCCAGACTCCGAAACAAATATTTGTGAATCATACAAATAATATTTGGTACGACCCGGGAATCGAACCCTAGACATTTGTACCCCGAGACGAGGCATATGTATGTTGTTTCACGCTGGGAATATTTTAATAATAGGTCATACATCAATGATATTTGCAGAGATTTATATCAAGTAGCGAGAGACAGACGAGAAATATGAGATGATAAGAATGAGATAGGTATCATTCACACATGTTCAAATATTTTTCTTTTTATTTACCATATATGTATAATTATAGTCATAAACCAATACAAAGTAAATTAAAATAATAAGATTTCCTTCAGATAAAATGATTTTCAAAAATAAATAACGATTTAATCTTAACTATAAATGTGTAAACAAACAAGTATATGTCCCTCATACATAAAGGGAGGATTCTCCGAACAAGTGAAGGGATAGGGCAGTTGTATATTAAATAAGAAAATGTGAGCTTTTGGACTTGTTCTGTAATTGAAGCAAAGAAGCAATAAGTGCAAGAACTTCTATATCGCGATGCAGGATTTGTAGTTACTCTATGTACTACGTTCTACGTAGTTCTTTGTGACTTCAATAGATGGCGCTATGAGATATTTTTGTTGTGAAATATTTATTACCTTTAGATTTGTTTAAATTTGAATCTGTTTCAAGCCAATAATGCCATGTATTCGAATATTGTTATGTAAAAATATAGTCACAAAATATATAACGAGGCGTCGTACTAAAGATGTCTCTAGGTAAAGACGGTTGTACTGAGTTTGATTTAAATCGTTACCTCCCATAAAGTGTCCTATAAAAAATAAAACTATAATTTGTTATACAAGTCTTCGTACACTAATAAGTATTATTGGGTTTTGCGTACGAAGCACTTCTGGAATGAGTCTAGGTTTTCCGTCGTGAAACATTGCCGAACAGGGTGGGTCGCCCATAAAATTTGACAAATGAGACATTTATTACGAGAAAGCGTACCGCCTACTAATCGAATCGCGATCAAACTGTATCGAGTGCGAGTTTGAGTAGCTTGCAATATGCGTATGTAGCTGTGTTCAATATCGTTCACAGATCAAAGTAAAGTGAAGGAAGCCGCTGTGCAGTAGGTTAACGAAAAGGAAATTAGATCAAATAGTAACCTGTTTGCGTTATAGACTGGTAACTTATTTGATGTAACGTCAACTTTTTAGTGATTATGCATGCTGAAAAGGGATCAGCGGTTCGAATGACAGCACCACAAGGCGAGATTATCCAAACCTGAGTTTTCTTCCAGCGAACCTTTAGAGTGAATAGAAGATAGTTTATTCTAGATTTTAGCTTATTATAGACTCAAATGTATTTAAAATCATTTTTATTACAAAACCTCAAACTTAATATTGTTAAGTCAGTTATAATTCAACTTAAAATTAATGTGACCTGTTTTCGTGATCAAGAAATAACTACATATGAATAAGTATTTTTACTGTTGTATGCAAATATTTCATGATTCTAGCTTTAAATTATTAGGTCAGATCAGAATATCAATTTTAATGTTGAAATATTCCACCAACTCTTCGACATAAATCAAAAGTTTGTTCTAAATAAGTTTATTTCCGTTATAAAATATTTATATCGTACCAAAGAAGTTTTAAAAGTTTCGTATAAATTATTTATTTAACCCACGTGGATGAAAGGAGACTTAACAAATAGGGAATAAATAACAACATTAAAATATAAAGCAGTTGAAATATAATTACATAAAAAGATTCCGACTTAGGCGTAGAGACAATTTCGTAGCGACCTTCTACGAAATTGCTACGATTGTAACATTTCATAAAAAATATATCATAATTTACTTTTAAGTACCTAATAATAAGTAAAAATATATTATTTTATTTATGAAAAAAATATGTAAATTATAAAAAGACCCAAATATATTCTCGGAAAGGTTTTCATCATCATAAAGCAAAAGTTAGGTCATTTTTATTCTGTAATTTATTTTAATTCAATACCACTTCATAATTAAATATTGACATTTTGAACTCAATTGAAAAACATTATTTTTAGTAGTGTCCTACTTTGTTTGCTGACTATACTTAAATATAGCTGACGAATAAATAAGTCAATGTTGCTAAGCTTAAAAACTATTAATAATTAATACAGACTGAGTACAGAGATATTTATAAATACATTGCATATTCCGTTTTACACTACAATAAAGATACGAATCACACGCGTAGCATATCTACGATGTTCGTAGCTCACGAGCTACAAAAGCTACGCCATGTGCTACGGGAAGCGGATGCTACACTAAATAATGCAGTGTGCAAGTATATATACATACGTGTGTGTGTGTTGGTTATTTATAGGAACTCTACTAGCTTCTAATTAGCCAAGAATCGTGTGCTGCACAGTAACATAAACAATGAATAGTTTTTAATTAAATTGCGCTTCTTCCCAAATTAAATTTTCACATTATTAATGTTTTCAAATTATAAGTATGCTCATATTATAAGATTATATAGAAAATTGTGTATATACTAAACTTAAAATAGATGTATTAAGCATTTGTATTATAATCCCCACCTAATTATTACTGCTCTATCGTACTAAAGTTACTCATCTTTATATTAGAAAAAGTACTTTTCAATGAACTCATTTCAAATATAAATAGTTTTCTTTCAACTATTTCATTTATTTCATTCGTAGATCAGTCCTACGAGCAAATAAGAGATCTTTAATCAGTAGTGCTTTTAATTCCTTCCATAAACTATATTGTATGT
This sequence comes from Phragmatobia fuliginosa, assembly GCA_932526445.1. Taxonomy (NCBI): domain Eukaryota; kingdom Metazoa; phylum Arthropoda; class Insecta; order Lepidoptera; family Erebidae; genus Phragmatobia; species Phragmatobia fuliginosa. The sequence continues at coordinate 2,086,207 of OW052069.1, read as the reverse complement.
ATCTCTGTGTCCAAGCAAACAGCACCGAAACCTTTGACCGTTCTGTGACCTGACAAAGCTGATTGCGTCAACAAACCTTTCTCTGTCTAGTCTTACTCTTACAGCCAACGCAACCCTTATCTCAACTGAATAAAGACCATTTCTCTTCACACGAGCGAAACGCTTATATGAGTTCTCATTTACAAGTAAAGCATATCATTTTGAACGTTACTCTGAAACGATTTAGGTTGATTTTCGGTTGACATGAAAATTTATTTGTTGAATACATAACTGGCCTGAAGGCAATGGATATTGCTCTGGCCGTTTTTATACGGCTCTAGTATTGGAAACTTTGAATGATGAATTTCTATTGGTTTGTTTTTTTTTTTGAAAGTTTTGATGAGAAATATATTGGCTCATACATATGTATTCGATGCGAGAAGTTGAAGTACTAATAAAGGTTGGGGCAGACAGCGGCTGGGACTGTGCTCTGTATGAACTAACAAGTGATTCTTTAATCTTCTTTTTTTAATTTGTTTGCATAATTAAGGTGTTACTAAAATAAACATATTATTATTGATGCTACAAACAGTGAAGTGTGTCTACTCGTAACAGTAGGGTCACAATGTTGCATACGATTTTTTTTTAAATTAAAGTGAGTGGCAGTTTTCGCCTTTATTCATACTTAACAGTTTTTATAAATAAATAAGAGGCAGAGTAGAGTCACTTTGGCAAGATTAAATAAAAAAATCTCTTCCATTTTTACACAAATATTCATGACTCATGTTTTGTATTTCCAAAGAAACAAAAATGAAATTTCCCCAAACAAATTCATATTAGCCTGCACCCTTTGGCATTATATCCATGATTACGAAATAGTCCCATCAAATCAATTCAGTCCCTGGAAAATTTATTAAAAAAGGTACATTGATGAGCAATTCATGGATGCTTTGAACAGAACCTTCAATAGAACGGATTAATTAAAAACGGAGATTGCGTGTTGGTCAACTTTCGACCATAATTGATTAAATTTTGAATTTATTCATTAGTATGATCAAAATTGGTATCATTTTTACCTTTTTGCAATTTACACATTTATAACATGAAAAAATTGTAAATTTTGCAATTATTCACAAAAATTAAAAAAGTTAAAAAACTTCGAATTTTCGTACCTTAAAAATATTGCCTTTTACGTGTTGCTTTACAGATACTTATTCCGGCAATCTCTCAATACGTTCTTACTAGGTAAGTTGTTGATTTTTATTAAATTTTATTGTGATCAGCTGTTTCGACAACACAATATTCATCTAGACACGGCAACGTATCAAGTTAAACCATTTAACTTTAAATCATCATCGTTTAAATTTAAACTCGGGTTATGTATTACTTGCCAGATCTATGATAGTTTACCTCCATACAATCTATTACATACGCGGTCTACATATAAAATTAGTTCGAACACTAATATCAATACTCGATTCTTAAATCTAAAAATATGCGAAAGCCTATGGCTACAGGAAACGCGTCCAGTAACAAGCGCTTGTTGAGCTATTTCGAGCAGCCGATGCCACGGTGTGAAAGCCTAAGTTCAACGTGTATTATTAATATATAATAGTAAAAGTATAGATTTAAGTGGCTAATATTATCTATCTATCTATGGCTATTAAGTACGTAAGTAAACTACATCAAAAATAAGAAACAAAATATATTTTCAAAAAACCTATTACATTCGATCATTTTGTATTTTTGTTTAAATTATTTTGAACTTTAATTTAAAATTAAGTCAGATGAAAGTCAATATGGACTATTTAGAGCATTGACTAATTCATAACCCATATCTTCAAAAGCAGTTGAATTGACGATAATTCATCGTAAAAATGGTTCTAAATAATCTTCGTTTTAATTTTACACGCATTCATTCAACACGCACTTCATTTTAAAAAGCTAGATTTCATTCAAACTTTGTAGATTTATCGAGGACCACAATACACTAATTTGAAAAAAAAAATTAAAAAAAAAAATGTTTAAACAAATTAGTCTGATTTAGTCTAAAAAAAAATAAACAAACACGCGTGCTTTCTGATAATATTTCATTAACGTCGCCCCACGCTTTGTTACATTAAAAAAAAAACTACTTTTTAGTTTAAAAGCGTTTGTTTAGTATTTTAAAACTATTTTTTTAAGACTTCGTAGTCAAGTCTAGTATCACTTAGTTGGATCTTTTTGGTTACACCTACAGTTCACAGTCATGTTATTTACAGTTTTTCATCCTGACCTACTAGAAAGCTATTTAATCAAAATTTTTAAATCCCATTACTTTCCTTTCAAATTTAAATTGTTGTTTTATATTGCTCCCAATTTTCTAACCTTTAATATATAACATCCCAGATGAAGGCTTGTCCCCAATTAGGAAAGTGAAATCAAATTATAGTTGGCAAATAGGGAGATAGCATGAATGTATATGTGTATGTAGTACATAAATTTTCATGTTTTACATAAAGCAATATCCTAACTAGGGCAACGGGTTCAAACCGTTTTGCTATCTGTACTGCTAGTTGCATCCTGTACAACACATAAAAAATGCAGTGCGCATGCAAATTGTTCAAAGGCATATTAATTTTTATGGATGACATGGCTAGGTCGGGAGCTAGGCTGCAAAAATTTCTACAGTTTTTTTTTGAAATATTATTAAAAATGTTTCTTCATGAAAAATAATACGTAAGATGTACGAAACTAAATCTGTATAGTTTGAGGAATATTTATTCTGGAAAACAATGACGAGTTTAATTATTAATATACATTTATATTGTACATAGCTAGCTACGAGTTTTCATTATCTGAAAATGTTAATTTCCAATATAGTATTAGTCTAAATTACCTAGTTCCCCATTTTTTTAATTCATATCATAAAGTTTATCCCTTCAAGATAACTAAAATTGGTTACATGCTCATCATGCAAGTGACGGTACTACTTAAAATGAAGAAAAACTTAAGTAAACTATACCCAAAACGAGTTTTGATTTTGTATTCTTTGATTCTAATATACTTTAACAACCTAAAATAATGGAATACACAATACTTCATATTTAAGATAATCTAACTCTATTTTCTAGCAATTGTAATTCTTGACTTCTATTTGAAGCTGTTGTAGATTACAATATGATTTTATTACAGTGTGACACCATAAAAATTTGAACTTAAACATCCAATTCCTATCATCATCAGCCTATCGCAGTCCACTGTTGGACATAGGTCTCTCCAATAGCACGCCAATCAGTTCGATCCTCGGCTACCCGCATTCAGCTCCTGTCAGCCGTCTTGCGCAAATCATCGTTCCACCCGACCTGTGGACATTCTACACCACGTTTGTGAAGACACTGTCTTCACTCGAGAAACCATTTACCCCAACGGTTACCCATTTACATGTTTACCTAACCAATTTCAATGCCTACAAGAAAAATCTAGAAAATACAACCTATGACACATCTAACTCCTGGACTATAGATACTAAACACTCACGCCGATTGGTTTTTCCAAGCAATTAATACAGTGAATGCACAGACGGTATCCCTTTTATTAAAATTAACTGAGTTTTACAGCGATTAACATGAACAGATGTTGGCCGATAACAGTTCATTGGATATTGTGTTAGCTGTTCAAAAGTCTATTCAACTTTATTAATGTAAGCACTTTGTAATGGTTCATTTATAAAGATGGATAGATAGATAACTCTTTATTTGCACACCATATTACAGAGTTACATGAAAGAACACAATGATCAAATATCAAATGTTTAATATGTTGTCAAATGTTTTATATATATATATATATATATATATATATATATATATATATATATATATACATATATATATATATATAATAGGGGGCAAACGAGCAGACGGATCCATGGAGTGTCCATGGAGTTTCTTGTCTGTTCTTCTCCATAGGATCTACGAATTGGAACAGACGATTAGCTTCACGACTGACTACTGACTGACTACTTGACGTTTCAAAAGTGCCGTTGTATGGTTTATTTGAAATAAAATGGTTTTGATTTGATTTTGATTTGATTTGATTTGATCACTTGGTAGGTGATTGCCCGAACACCAGAGGAGTCACAGGTGCGTTTCCGGTTTATGATGGGAATGCACTCTTTTTTTTAAGGGTTGGAGGTCGTATCGGTCCGGAAACACCGCAGGCGACAGTTAATTACACTATGTATATGTGCGAGGCAGGATATTTCGGGAAAATACGCACTCTTGTGGACTGCTAACCATCTAAGTGATGGGGATGGAAATACAGTCGCGTGGGACGATGACGGAAAGAAGCGGCAGGGATTAATTCGAACAATTCCTCGGAGCACTCTCCGTGGTAGAAGCGATATGCGCTATGAGCGATAGAAGATGCAGAGTGAAGCTAAATCTCTTCGGAATGTAATGTAATGTACAAAGGGCGGCCGTATTGTCAAAAGCAATTTCTTCCAGGCAATCTTAGGATGGATGAAAATGTAAAAGAGAGACATTAGTAGTTGAATATGCATTTTTGAACCTACTATTTGGTAATGATTATAATTTCGTTACACCCCCAAGCGTGACGGACTCAATAAAGGTGAATAAAATTCCTGTACCATTTTCTTGAATCTATTTTATGTAAAAGATTTATATTGAAATGAAAATAATATGGTATGATGAGCTCATAGTCAAAATTGTTAAAAATACTTATAGTGGCAGAGGAAAATCGCGTAGTATTAAGAACTCTCTTATTCCACTACGGACAGATTACCTACCCTAGAAATACTTATGTATAAATTTATCCAATGTAAACAAAATAATTTAATTTAATTAACTGTGAGTCATTTTTAACTGGCGCGACTACTAAGACTTTAGACAAATGGTGCATAGTTTCGTCGATACTAAGACAAATGGATTCTCCCACTACATAGATTCTGTACATCAGTAAAACTCAGAAATATTAAGACATTTATTTAAATAGTTACAACTAAATATATAAGTATAAATTAAATCGTAGTCTATTTACAATTAAACATATTTTAGTGAAAGAATATATTCCAATTCGAAAACTAAAGAAATCACTAAACTGTAATGTATTAAAAGATAAAGCATAAATATATATTTAGTGCGCACGTTACAATACAAAAAGATTGTCATAAAAAATAAAATCTCACCTTCGTCTTAGAAAAGATTACGCACATTCTGTTTTTGCAGAAATAGCATAATAATAAAAAAACCCATGTCAATCACTAATATGATTTCGATTTGACAACTTAAACCAAATACTAGCAATCGTTACGTACAAAATTTTGTTAAAAGAAAATTATAGACTATTTTAATATTCCGCTGAATATTTATATTTTCATTATTTATATATTATGTTAAGAATGTAAATTGTTGTTCTTTTGTAAGAATAAACCAAACAAAGCGTCAATATGAATAAAAAGCACAAAGAAATGAAACAGTTGAAATTATAATTAAGTGAGTGAACTTGAGTTCATAGCCAGGGCAAAACTGACGAAATGACAGGCTATTCAGTGGTATTAATATCAAAGTAATAAGTAAGGTCCTAAAAATATAGATTGACAATGATACTAACATGATTATTAATATCTGTACTATTTTAGAACCTTCGAGGCTCCATCGGCGTGTATATCGATTATTGCAGTAAAAAGTAACCTAATGTGTTATTCTGATATATAAGCCATATTATTGTAAAATTTCATCCAAATCCGTTTAGTAGTTTTTGCTTGAAAGAGGAACAAACATACATATTCACAAAGTTTCGCGTTTATAATATTAGCAAGGATTTCTAATGTATTGCACACACACAATGAAGTATAACAATATTATGTTATGATAAAACAAGCACTTATAGAATGTCACAGAGATCAAATATTGTTTAAGTTTATTGATTATATACCTATATAGATCAAACTTCACTTACATGAGATACAGTTCATTAATAACAATGAGTGACAATTACAATACATAATCACAGATACATATATCAAACAAATCTCAGATGTATAGATTTTAAAGGACTGTATTACGTAATCGCTTCAGTAATTGATGGCACATCATTGAACGCGAAAACTGACTTCAAAAATATTTGTTCAGTCCATAAATTTAGTAAAACTATATTTCAGGTGCAATATTGTTTGTGAAGTCGGAAACAATTAATGGTACGCAGACGGGACGGATATTGCGCTCGTTCCAAAAGCTCCACTGCGCATAGCCAGTAGGGCAATTATGTATTGACATTAGAAAATACATTCAACGGCAATTTTGTTATCTATTTTGTGGGCGTTTATTGATGTTTTCTATCAAATTTACATTACTATTTTTAAGTAAACATTGGTGTGTGAAAAAAATATGCTCTTTTATTTAGGTCTGTTAGAGGGATGAAAAATTGATTAAGTAAATTTATTTTAATGTAAACGTTTGACTGCACCGTTGTACTAGTAGTATAAGTGGTCGCCACATCGTTTTCTGCTAGGCCAAGTGCAAGAGTTCAAATCCCACATGTGACAATACATTGATGATCCATGTGATCCACAAATTGTTGTTCTGAGTCTAGGTGTTCTTGGTGTTCGATTATGTTTATATTTGTAAAGTCCCCAAGTACATGATGTATTTTCCTATTGCAGGAACTATCAACTTAATTTTTTTGTTTGTTATAAAAGACAACTCCCGCATTAGGCATATAAATCCTGTGTCGCGGGGGACTTTACATACATACATGAAACGGACATAAAGAACACCCAGACTCAGAACAACAATTTGTGAATCACACAAAGTGTTTTCCCACGTAGGATTTGAACCCACGACACTTGGCGAAGTAGAAAGCGGCGTGGTGACCACTTAAACAACTAGGATGACAGTGCACTTAAATATTACAAGGTTGTTTTTTAGTATAATATATATACATCATCATACTATTCTATTTTTGTATCTCTAAATATTTTTCAAAAAAATTATCAGTTACAAGTAATTTTGTCGTAAACTTACTTTTCACGCAGACTATTTTGGTTTATTTAGAAAAAAATATTCTAATCAAAAAATCTTCAATAACTCTATTTCATTAAAATATAACTTAAAAGGGTTAACTCAAACATAATCGCCAATTTATAGAACGCTGTGAGTGAACTAGTGGACTCCATACACTATGATTTTAATCCCTTGTGCTAAAATCACTCTATGGCACGGTAACCCACACGCGACTGCTCACCGCTGATAACGCAAGCATACATGCATTCGTTAATGGAACGCATCGGTATTGACTTTTCAGAATTGCGCGTTCCAGAGCCATATTGCGTTAGATTTATAACTGTTTCAATTTCATTGATATATTGAATTTTGTTAAATTTTGTTTTTGGTATAGTCAATCAATCGTTAAATTGTATTGACTGTGTTTTAGTAAATTTTTTATGGTTTGGTTAAAAGATAAGTTTAAAAAAAACCGTTCTAACTTTCCGTTCTATTCATATATTTGTCTATTGCGCTTTCACGGCTATGCCGCTGCACCAATTTTGTTGAAATTTAGCTTGGAGTTACTTTAATTCTTCAGGAAGGTACTCTTTAGTACGACGACTGATATGAATCATAAATTGCAATCGGATCATAAATGAAGAAAAGAAAACGCACTTTTTTGAATTCGAATTATGTGGACTGACTAACGGCCGTTTTCAGTATATATCAGTTAATTAAATAATTAATAATAATTAATAAAAACTTCTATTTCTAGTCCTAAACTAAGCAAAGCTTGAATTATAGCTACTAGATAACTGATATAAATACATAAACATTTATTTTGTAAATACACATAACATAGAAAACACACAAACTCCGAAACAAATACTTGCAGTTTACACAAATATTTGGTACGACCCGGAAATCGAAGCCGAGACCTCAAGCACAACAGTCGCATACGCTTCCACTGCGCCACCGAGGCTGTCAGTTGAATCGATTTTAAATCAGTAAGTTTATTGTACCTGAATTGTACTACGAAATAACGCACATAACCACTACATTTTAATTTCTTATTCACACATAAAGTAGTTAGCATGTCAAAATAAAATATATATTTTTAGGTTAGTATCATGTGTATAAATTTCTTTAAAGTAGGTAAATAGGTTTCGCAAAGTTCGATAACACAAATTAAAAAGTTCAAATAATTAAATGTAAACTGTTTAGTAATTACTTAACACAAACGCACTTATGTACAATATACAATAAGCAAGATTTTTGCATGACGATTTTTTTAAATAAATCAGCTGGCTTCCTACTCTACTCAGCCTGATGGAAAGCATGAACAGAATCCAGAAGAGGTGATCACCATCTTCACTATCATTGCGGACAATGCAGCACGGCGGTCACATTATGGCGGCCTAGTGAGATGCTTGAGATGGACCCGAGATCGTAGAGAGAAGGAAACATATGCGCTGGTTGAGTTCCAGGTTTTAACCTCTCGACACAGAAAGAGACAAATCGTTTAGTTCGAGAGCATATGTAGGTACATATAGTATGTATGTATGTATGTATAGTGGAAGGGGGATGTAGGTATAATTTTTGGTATAATGTTGTTACTTTTCAATATAATTATTGTTACCATCTATAAGACTGGTTTTAGTGTAATATATTATGCTTTCGTAAATAATATTGCTAGGAAGAGTTGTCCCAAATATATCAATACTCCGAAATAACCCAGACAAAGCCAATTCAATACACGAACTCAAATAATTAACTACAAACGATGTTCATTGGTCCGCAAACGTTCTAATAGCTTCCCTCGTAACAGGGGTTGCTTCCTAAATAATTACCTACAGTTTGAGTAATAAATAATACTTGTACGGTAAGCTGGCGAGCTGAACTCACATTACGTAGCCAGGAGTTGACTGTGGAGTTGAGAAGTAACGTTACATTTAATGGGTACTTACATTTGCTTTGTTGCCGAGTCTGTTGTGAAAACGACGGACAGATTTAAATTTTGTTTTGTTGTTATATAAATAAATAGGTTCTGTCAGTGGATTCGCTCGCGTAACGTTTAATATATCCATCACTTTGAACTTCTCTTTAGATGAAAGATAACAACATATCTTTTGTTGTACATATCCTGAATAAACCTAATACGAATTTCAGTACGGCCGAATGAATACATAAAATACAAACAAACACGTATTTTACCATTAATACTGTCTCTTGTGCACACATGCGTTATGAGTTCTTGTGGACGTTTAACGAGGTGTGAATTCAATTTAGAAAATCCATTGACACAAAAAAAACATACAAAACAAAATAACCTTAAGTGAAGTTTCATGTCAATTAGGTCATTTAGACACTTTAGGGATAAAAGAAATCAATATGATGACTGAAACTTATCCTATTGCTTGAGGTGATGACAATTTTGAAAGACTGTTTTAATTAATGTGTTGAGAAGCCATCATGCATGTTATCAAACTAAATGCTTTACGTTTAGCGTTGGGTAAAATATATAATCATCAGCAGCAGCAACAGCCTTTACAGTCCACTGCTGGACATAGGCCTCCCCTTAGAAAGGTTTTGGCCTACTATACCACGCTGGCCGTTGGTATAGGGTTCGTTTCAAGTTTTCCTTCTCTTTGCATTGATGTTGTCTTGCGTTGTTTATCTCTTAGTCGCCTTTAACGACACCCGCGAGATGAATAGGGGTGGTGATACTCTGTATACTTAATCTTATATATAATTTTTGTGGGTAGTTGTGACAGCAACATTAAATTTTTTGTGTCTTCATTTAAATTTTAATTTAATATTATAAACAAGTATAGAAAAACATCTTTTTACAAGAATTTTAATGAGAGAGTAAAGCACCTACCGGTAAAGTGTTATCTCCTATCAAAGTTATTTATTTTCAAAGATACACTTGGCAAACACCCTGCACATTCAAGATTATCGATATGAAGGAATCCTTTACAAAAATTATGGCTGGTATTGAGGAACGCATGGCTGCCTTCGAGTTGGAGCTGCAGAAGACTGCTAAAAACACAAGTACACCAACCTTAGCGGCACTCGCAACGGATTTTGAGAGTTTCAAAGCTTTTGTTGTGGGCACCATTTCTAGTTTTCGCACACAAATTGAGCTTTTAGCGCAGCAGGTTGACAGCATGGAGATGCGCACACGTCGGAAAATGTTGCTTTTTCATGGAGTTCCCGAAGACAAGGATGGAGACCCTTTGCAGTCGGTTGTGAGTATTGCAAAGAGTCATCTTAAGGTAGAGGGTTTTGCAGAGGCAGATATTCGGCGTTGCCACAGAATGGGCAGTCACGCAGGTGCTAAAAAGCCTAGGCCCATATTGGTCAAGTTCCAGCTTGCATCTGTTCGGGACAAGTTATGGTTTGCCAAAACCAAACTCAAGGGGTCCGGTATAACTTTGTCTGAGTTTATCACTAAGACAAGACACGAAGTCTTTATGGCTGCACGCGACCGTTTTGGTGTCTCAAAGTGCTGGACACGAGAGGGTCACATTTATATTCTCGACCCCAATGGGACACGACATCGTGTAGATTCTTTTAGTGAACTCAATCGACTTGACTTCACACAGAGGACAGCACCAGTAGAAAAAGCTGCAACGAAACCTAGACGAGCTGTTAACAAAAAATAAATCTTGTATTGTGCTCGTGCTCGTGTTGTGATTGTCGGATGATGTCAAGTTATTGTTGTGTAGTTGTTAGTATTTGTATTTTTTCTCTCTACCCTATCTCACTACACTACTTCTGTATTCTAAATAGGCAATAAAGTCTTAAAATTATATTATTTATGAATACCTCAACTACACAATATTCTCACATTATTTGTTGTTCATGATTTGACAATTTGACATAACACTTTGACATGACAGATTATATTGCATCCGAACTCCGATGTACGCGACGCAGCACTGATATTCTCGTAACTTTTTAATTTTGATAAATATTATTTTTATTTTATTTTCTTGAAATATCTCTGTCTTCATGTTGATTTATGTTTGTGTATCTTGTTTGTATCACAATGTTTTTACTTTATATTTCTTTTTAATTGTTTCCTTTCTAAAGTTATCATATATTTTATAAGTTTGATGAAGTTACATTACTTTAGTGACACAACTGGCGGGTGGACAAAATATTATAAAAAGGAAAAGACTAAAATCATATTTACACATAAACTCTATTTATTTATACATATTATACGTATCATATTTATATACATTCGCATATTTATATATATTTAAAAAAAAAAAAAACTTGTTGCTTTTGGCATTATTTACATTATACAATGTTAAGTTTAAATATCAGCAGTGATGATGATAGTTTCCAATCAGCTAGTAGTCATGACGATAGCTTTGTGAGTATACCTTCACTCTGTGATACACTGCAGGCCCAGTTTTCGGATGTAATCAGGAACTTTAATGTAGTCCACATAAATGCGCAGAGTATTCCGGCCCATTTCCCAGAGATGCTGGCTAGCTTCGACTGTAAGACTATTCACGCTATTCTTGTTTCAGAGTCATGGTTGAAGCCATGTCTCCCTTCTATGACTTATTCTCTTCCTGACTTCCACTTAATAAGAAATGACCGTGCAAATGGTGTTGGGGGAGGTGTTGCCATATACTTACGTAAAAATATTCCTTTTCAAATTATAGACTTGTCACCACAACCACCATCACCAAACGCGGGGGAACACTTATTTTTGGAAATAGAACTGAATCATATTAAGATATTACTCGGTGTTTACTATTGTCCCTCTTCTCGAATAAATTTTTTACCAACATTCGAAAAATTATTAGAAAGTAAAACACCCGCTTACAGTCACAGTATTATTATGGGAGATTTTAACACTTGCTTGTTAAAAAATGGTCACCGCTCTTCCTCATTCCGCAGTATAGTCGAGTCGTGTAATATGTCTGTCCTTCCCTTAAATGCTACTCACCATTTTCCTAATTCTACTCCATCCCTTCTAGACCTTATCCTTGTCTCTTCCCTAAATTCAGTAGCTAAGCATGGACAGTGCTCAGCTGATGAATTTTCCTACCATGACCTTATATTCCTATCCTATAAAATACGCCCTCCTAAACCTAAAACCAGGATTGTTATGCAACGAAATTTTAGAGACATGGACCATGACACTCTCCGACGAGATGCTGCTGAAATCGATTGGAGTTTGTTGTCACAAATGGACTCGATTGATAGCAAAATAAACTTTTTCAACACTAAATTGACCAGCCTCTATGATACACACGCGCCGGTTCGGGCTATAAGGCTCAAACATTTACCCACACCATGGTTAACAGATGAAATAAAAACCTTAATTTCAAAAAAAGCTGTAGCCAAAAGTAAGTTCAAATCTAGACCAACACTTAGTAACCGGGAAAAATATATTACCATCCGAAATGTCTGCAGTAAGGCTTGTAGGAAAGCACAACGCCAACATATCCATAATTCGGTCGAGAACGGAGACCCAGCTAAAATCTGGAAGTTTCTGAAAACATTAGGAGTTGGTAAGTCACAATTATATTCAGATTCGAAAAAAATTGACATCGAGTTGCTGAATCAACATTTCTCTTCTTCGTCTAAATTTAACCAGACCCGTAAGGCAAATACCTTACAGTATCTTTCTATGCTTCCAGCTCCTCATCATCCACCGTTCTGTTTTAATCAATTATCTGCTTGTGATGTTGAGAAATGTATTATGTCCATCTCTTCCAACGCTGTTGGAAGTGATTGTATTAGTCGTAACATGATCCAACCAATTCTTCCTGAACTGTTACCTGCCCTATGCCATATCCTAAATTACTCTTTGCTGTCCAGCACTTTTCCGAAGATTTGGAAGGAAGCACTAATTATCCCACTACCGAAAAAAAACAATCCTAAATCCTTCTCTGAGTATCGTCCCATTTCCATTTTGCCCTTTCTTTCAAAAGTCCTAGAACGCCTCGTGCACACCCAATTAAATTCATTCCTAAATAGAAACCAACTCCTAAATCCTTTCCAATCAGGTTTTCGTGCGGGTCATAGTACGGTAAGTGCGTTGATCAATGTTACTGACGACATCAGGCTAGGTATGGAGAATGGAAATCTTACAGTTCTTTCCTTGCTTGACTTTAGCAATGCTTTTAATAGCGTAGACTTCCACGTACTATTGGGCGTATTGCGTTCGATCAACATATCTCCAACAGTAATTGATTGGTTTCAAAGTTACCTGTTTGGACGAAAGCAGCGGGTGCGCCTGGAAGAATCTTTATCTTCTTGGTGTGAAACGTCTGCTGGGGTACCACAGGGTGGCGTTTTATCTCCTTTACTTTTCACTATATTTATAAACTCCATCTCTAAGTCATTAACCTCATCCTACCACCTTTATGCAGACGACTTTCAAATTTACACTCAAGCACCGTTACACAAATTATCAGAAGCCTTTTCATCTATTAGTCTAGATCTGGCGCGCGTCTGTCAATGGAGTGAGCAATACGGAGTTGTGGTGAATCCATCTAAGACCCAACTTATTGTTGTAGGCAGTCCAAGGATGATATCGAGGATAGACTGGACTCAACTACCGAATATATCGTTCAACGGTACAACATTACCAATCAGTAGCTCTGTAAAAAATCTGGGGATTAATATCGACAACACATTAACATGGGGTCCTCAATTGCGAGAGGTCAGTCGAAAACTGTTTGCATCGGCGGGTTCCTTACGAAGATTACGCAACTTTCTTCCAACGGCTACTAAAATCGAACTTGCACAATCCCTCCTTCTCCCCATACTCGACTATGCTGATGTCAGCTATCTTGATATCACGGAGGAGCAACTTGATAAACTTGAGCGCCTTCAAAACTTTTGCATTAGATTCATATTTGGACTCCGCAAGTATGATCATATTTCTGAATACCGCAACCAGCTTAAGTGGCTCCCAATTCGCCTTCGACGGAATGCTCATATTCTTTCCATACTTTATGGTATTCTATTTCACCCTTGTACTCCAACTTATTTAAAGGAACGCTTTGTTTTCCTCAGTGACACACATTCGAGATCCTTGAGGTCATCTGAAACTCTGGAACTGACAGTACCAACTCACTGCACAAGGTTCTATGACAAGTCGTTTACTGTACAGGCTGTCCGACTTTGGAATGCATTGCCAATGGCTATAAGGCATGCCAAATCTTTACCTTCTTTCAAAAAACTAGTGAAAGAACACTACCTGTCATCTTAATCCACTTTATTCTATCCTATTATTTTTGGTTGTAATGATAATGTAAATATTGTATTTATATGTGATGTATAACTATCTATATATGGATTTATTTACTTGTATTAATGTGTATTACAATCAATCTATCATTGTAATTTACTCTTATACTGATTGGAATTCTAATATAAATGCATATGTGGTTTAGTGTGTGTGTGGGAAGGGGGATAGAATGTGTGTGTGTGTGTGTATGCTTTTTTTTTTTTTTTTTGTTTACTTTTCGCACCAAAAACTGCCCGTGAATTCGTTCTTTATCAGTCTATTTTTTCCATCCCAAGGTTGCCTGTAAGAAATTGCTTTTTAGCGATAAGGCCGCCATTTGTACATGGTCATACTTTAAATGGACTCCTAAATGTAAACTGAATGAAATGGTGTGTACAATAAAGATTATTCTATTCTATTCTATTCTATTCTATTCTATTCTATTCCGTCACCACACACACAAATATATAATGCTTTGATAGAAATGTGTCTTTCACATTCATCTTTAAGAATAATAAATTTATTAAAAATTGACATATATCGCTTCAAATTTACCATAATTAGTGAGAAAACTGTACGTCTTTATTAAGTTTATACGTACAATTTACATATTATACTTTAAAGACAGCAACAAGAATGTATGTATTCAAAAATAAAATGTCTGTTTATATGATAGATGAAACATCTTCACATTAATCTTCACAATACATATTGTTATGACGTACTTGTCGGTACAACAGACAGACAGTAATCCACAAATAATGATGTGCTCGCGTACAATGCAAATTATTTTAAAAATAAATCAAGACTTTTGTGCATTCATCTTTGAAGAAAAATGTGAGTATTATTGTTTGGCCTATGTTATTTATCGGAGAAGGTGTTTTTTTCTTAATAAACGTACCATTAATTTTTTTTACAGAGGACAAAAATTAAAACAAAATCCTTAAGGCATCACTGTGGAAAAATACTAATGAATCCCCCAGGACATTAAAGCAGGGGATCATATTTGGTGGAGCCAAATAAGAATCAATTTCAGCCCTTCAGAAAGCAGATTTGTAAATAAAGTATTGAACACTAATTATTTCTATAATCAGCATCTACAACTAAGTCCAGTTCTAAACATTGCTATCTCTCCGAAATACGAAAACTTTATTCAATTTACTCGGATTATTGTGTTCCGAAATTTCACACCGAAACGTTTGAAATTAGACTCCGACTAGTTTCGTGTTAATTAATTTCCAGTAATTGCTTTAAAACTAATAATCTGGGTCTCGTTTATTTTAATCAGCAGTATGTGCTAACTGATTATGCATAACTTATGGCAAGTTAAATAAAGTTTAAAAATAAGGTATATACAAAAAAATATAGTTTTAAAAAACTAAACAAACATGCTTTTAAACTAAAAAGTAGAAAATAATTTTAATGTAAAGCGTGGGGCGACGTTATTGAAATATTTTCAGAAAGCACCCTACGCTTTGTTACATTAAAATTATTTTCTACTTTTTAGTTTAAAAGCGTGTTTGTTTAGTTTTTTAAAACTATTTTTTAGAAAGACCAAAAAGACTAATTTGTATAAAAAAATGTAAATATTTTTTTTACTTTTTTTTCAAATTAGTGTATTGTCATCGGTCCTCGATAAATCTGGCCGTTTAAAGTGAGTCAAAATCGCACGCACCCAAAGGAGTCGGTTACAAATTACAAACATACAGATGAAGTGAACATACATTCAGCTTATATTAAGTGTATGTGCTTTTTATTAAAAAAAGCGAGTAAAAAAGAGGTTAGGTAAAAAAAGAGAGTCCACAAATTCATAGACAATATTTTGAACTTAAATATGAATTTAAGGAGTTTGTGTATAAGTTATAATCACAGTATAGGTCCGAGTGAAGTTTATAACATCCAGGTTAAGGGACCCGTAGATTCGTGCTACAATATGTACCAGAGAATTAACTCTGACGAATATAGATCATACTTTATTTAAGTTACAGATCCACGTCATCCTTACTAATATTAGGAACGCGAAAGTTTGTGAGTATGTATGTGTGTTTGTTGCTCTTTCACACAAAAACTACTGAACGGATTTGGATGAAACTTTACATTAATATAGATTATATATCAGAATAACACATAAACTATTTTTTACAGCAATAATTGAGATACACGCGGGCGAAGCCGCGGGCGAAATCAAGTGATAAATAAATAGGTATCAATAACCACATTCATATTGTTCAAAGTTGTCAAAAGAACAGAGTGTACCAAGTCTCATTAGCTCTGTAGCGGAACTGTTCCAACAGAACTATCGGAAGAAAAGGAGAATTTGTGGTAGTATCAATTTAATGCATTACACAAAAGATTCTTCGACAATTGGAAAGATAATTTTGAATCCTTAATCACGAATATTCATAACAGTGACTATTTGCCTCATGAATTTGTATCTAAAACTTTTTTTATTTTAATGTCAAATGTCTTTGTCAAACTTGTACTAACTTGTATTTGAGTTTATAAAATGAAAAAAAAACCATTAAATTGATGTAGTTTATTTAATTAACTGCAAATCTAGAGATTAATACTATAAAATCATTTAATGATGGAAATTGACTGTTAAGAATCAAAACAGAAAATAAATTTATTGTGTCAACAGAACACAGTAACAATTTTAAACAAGGCCCGTCACTTAATCAAAAGACCGACCCTTCATAGATTTACACACAATATGACGTCTAACTTCATCTTAACACATCAACGACACCCGATTATACAGCAACAAGATGACGTCACAGCAACAGTATGACGTCACAGCAACGGATCCAACGAGCGCTCTTGTTCCGCCACACTTGTCGGGCCGAAACAAGGACAGATTAGCATAATCTCGCATACTTGGCCTCTGTTGGATTTACAATTCCCCTCTAATCATAACATAGGGACAATTTTATTGTTTCGTACGACCTTTGTGTGGTTGTGTAGCGGAGTGATTTTAATATAGAAGTATTGTGATCACGCTACAGATGCTCAAAACATTATACTTGATTTTATTTACATTTTAAAGCTAAATAACCCATCCATCTCATAAAGCGCTCATATAAAAGTGGCCTTAAGTGACTGGAAACAATCACCGAGGGTAAGCAATAATGTCGCGGTCAGTTCCTAGATGGGTGACCGTTTGTGGCATGATATTCTATGAGCGTTTCCATGATTCGGAGGTCACGTTAAGCAGTCGAACTCGGTCGTTATCAAAACATAACAGTCGTGAAGCTTAGTTGGAGGCCTTCGAGTGATCCAACAGCAAGATTTACGTAGCCGTAACGTGTCTTGCTAGTCCCCAACCCGCACTCGGTCAACGCGGGAAGTAGGCCTTAACCCTCTCCTGAGAGTAGACCCGAGGTCAGAAGTGGGACGCTATGGATTGTCAATGAACCTTTTTATTATAGATTACAAGTCATTGCTTTTCGTTGTTTAACATATAATTTATTTTACAAAAACATTTTCACTACGGCATATATCTACTAGTCATCCTTGTATTAAGAGTGACAATAATCCTTCATCCTGTAATGCTAGTTTGCATTCTCAATTGAAACAAATCACCCTATAATAAACGTCTCCTTCTTCCCCTATTAAATTCAACCAACGTCATAATCTTCAACGGCATTCATTTATTTAATACCCATCGTAACATATCACAATATGTCCCATTTCACAACTTGCTGCGACATTAACAAACAGTAGAAAAGTTAATATACCAAAAGGTTTAATATATGTAGGATGTACCGCTGTTTGTGGAATATGTTATTGCCAATTGTGTTGCTAGATAGTCTCCGGGAGGTATGAAACGGTTGAAAATAGGACCATTGTTCCTGTTATGTACGTAATTTAATATTATTGTCCTAAAGTTTCAAAAGATATATATATGTGTGAAATGTTTTTGAATGGCATTGTGGTCCGAGTTTAAGTAATCTTCTATTGCATTGTACACTTACCGTGAAACGGAATTCAATTCAAATATGTTCTTTATGTACTTACCTGAAATAAAATAAAAAGGAATTAGTATTTTTGATAAATAATTGAAATATAATTAATTATATAAAAAAAAATCGGACATCCAATACACAACATCATCTAGTCCAGAACTAAGCAGAGCTTGTACTAAGGGTACATATATACATATTATTAAACATAGAAAACGCCCAAACTCCAAAACATATGTACGTTTGCAGATCACACAAACATCTGGTAAATAACGTAGCAGATAGATAGACATACATTCTTATTTTAAAATATTAGTATATATATATGAATATAATAGTGCTGCTAAATAGCACTATTCTTTATGAATTGTTGCATGACGAACAAGCATGCTGCATGGCTGCATGAAAAAACACCATAGCCAATGGTCTATTATATGACAGGGGTGTCACACGCCATTAATTTAAAAAAAAAACCTATATTGTTCGAACATATTTAGCTTTTACAAAATATTGAAACAAATAAGTGCGAAACATTTATTAATAACAGTCTGGGGGAACACGTAATTTTATTTCGTTGTTAAACGAAGCGTTTTTATCGCCTCGCTTGTTTCTCTCATCATAAATATGAACTGATGAATGTTGAATTTGTTTCGTGTATATATTTGTAAGTCGCTTTTATTTGATATTAGGTAATTGAATGTGCTTGTCTTGTATTTGAAGGCACTGTAAGTAACTGCAAATTTAAGGTACTACTTGTAAATAAAAATGAAAAAGTATTTTTATTTTTTTATTTATTTTTATTTAATAAGATTCTTTTTACAGAATTTCATAAACTTGTTCAAGTGCAACAGGAAAGTAAAAAGTACTTTAGTATATTTTTTCTCCACTAATGGCGTTCCGCTGTTTCCACCACTACTGCCGATTGTCTTTAGTAGCCTTCTCAAAATATAGCCGGTCCTAGTTCAACCAAGATATAAGTAAAATAGTACAATATATTGTATTGATCTTCCACAAACAATTGTAACAACTTTTTCTCTCGAAAACGGAACTTCGTTCGATTTTCAATTTCTACAGTATTATAATACAACACTATGTATTTAAACCGGCACAACTATAAGTAACTTTAATATATTTACTGCACCCTCTTCCTTTATTAAGACATATTAAGTATTTAATGAACAAATTAAGTCAAGAATGTTGTACGTATGAAATCGAAAATTAACCCTCCATCTTTTTACTCAAGTATAATTTTACTCAAAATAAAGAAAATAATAAATAAATATTTCAGATATCATTCCTAAGGAGAGGCCTATGTCCAGCAATGGACTGTTTAAGACTGTTGATGATGATGAATGATGATTTCAGACATCTTACACTTAACGTCATTTAGTCCCAAAATAATCAGAGCTTGTTTTATGTGTACTAGGAAACTGATATAAATACATAAACATACTTTTTATTGTAAATATATATGTAATTATTGCACATAGAAAACTCCCAGACTACGAAACAAGTATTTGCGGATTACACAAACATTTGGTCCGACCCGAAAATTTAAACCGAGATCTCAAGCACAGCAATCGCATATGCTATCGCCGAGACAGTCAAAGAAAGCAAAAATAAAATTATTTATCGCACTTATACATATTTTTTACAATATATTTATTTATTTAGTTGGTAATTAGTGCCTCCACTTCAACTAATTTGTATCGCTAAACTTCGGAACATGTAATTTCACACAACTGATACCCTTTATTACTAATATCAGCACAATACACCCAACAACAAAAAAAAAAGAAATTAACGAACACAACGCCAAAAAGCGCTTTCTAAATTACAATTTGACTCAATTTATACAAATTACAAAGTATGAGAATTTTACACCCTTTCTCTTGCTCCCTTATGATAAAGGCCTAAAATTATCGTGGGCCTTACAACCCTTGTCACGAGCACTTTGACAAATTAAAAAGCACGTTCCGCAAATAAAATTGCCGGTGTGCCAATTTTGTAATTTGCTCGCGACAACCCTAGCCTGATCTTATCGGGGATTGTATTAATTGATACATTTGCTGGTAGAGAGAAATGTCCCTTTAATAAAAAAGAAATCCATTATCTGACTCAATCAAAAAGGAAATAAGGGTTAATGTCAATGATTACTTTCCTATTGTCCTATTGAACATTGTGTAAGGCATGGAAAATAAAAAAATACTGTTGATAATTACAATTTCTTTTAGTATATAATATACAACAGGCATTACTAAAGAGTTTTAAGGTATGTAATTTAAGTCTGTTGTTTTTGCCAGTGGTTCCGCTTGCATATATTTAGGTTATCGAGGTATGACTTAACCTACGCCACACGAAAATAATGTAGTTTCCCATTGGTAAAATAGTTTAAAATCGGTTATATGGTTTAGGCATCATTCTATAACAAACTCATTCTCATTCTTAGACTATTCTCAAAGTCATTATTATCAAAACTTATGTAAAAAATACTATATGTCTTAAATCATGAATGTAGTAAAAAAAAACATTATTATTCCAATAGATGGCTTTAATTATCTGTATTTTCCTTTGTATAAGTCCGATCGGGTTCCACTGAATGGTGTTAGAAAGATGAGTATTTGTACAAAAAACCTTTTTCTTGTAGTGTTCTTATTAGTTACCTCAATTGCAAGCTTCAATTTCATGCAAAAATAATGGAATTCTTTTTACTAGACCTTTTATAATGAAACAATTAAATTAGATGCTATATATTCATACGTGTTCTTAAATATATATAAGTACTATTCTTGGAGACCAAAACAGATCATAAATTTCCACCTAAATACCATTCATAAGGGTTGTTCCTCACAACATATAATGAGAGTATATTAAAGGGAAGCGGTGTTATAACTGGGGATGGGTTCTAAGCTTTATTTATGACAATACTCTAAACAATTAGCTCTATAATAGAACTGCATAACAATATAGTTATTATTTAATGGTAACGGTAAATGCGAGCGATGGAGATTTCAATAACAGAACAATTTCAAAATGTTATTCTAACTTCGCAATCAATATTGATTTCTATTTGAACTATCGTAGAGTTTCAAGTGGCTGTTCATTTAATAAGTAATAAACTGCAACAGAGTGTAAAATGAACGTTTTACATGATACAATGCTACTACAAAATGGGTAAGTGTAGTCACGCGGTAGTCTTTCTTCCAGAAGGTCGCTGCAATCCAATTTACATAGTTTATTTGTATTTATTTCCTATTGGTTACATTTTTGTAGTACAAAAGCGCTCACATGCTTATTAGTTTTAGGCTAAAAAGAAGAAAAACGAGCTCTGCAAAATTAGTTCAGTAGATCTAAAGATTACCCTATACAACCTTACGAACTTTACGTCTTAATAATATTATTATACGTTTAGTAGTAATATCACCGGTAATGAAGATTACATAAAATTTCATTCGAAATTTTGTTTTACTGAAGAAGACCTAGATAGCCCTGTTTCTGAAGAAGGGGAACAACCCTCAAAGAAATGTGTCTCTTGAGTTACTGGTATCCAAGTTCTGTGATAGTCGTTTACCATTAACCGACTAATCTGGTGATTTCTCCCTGTATCATCAAAAAAATATAGATAGTTATTTTCAGATGAATAATCATAAAACAATATCAATATATATGTGTAAGGAGAAACTGTACTATTAATATTAGAACTGACTGCACGTCTGGCCGGTTCAAGCGGTCGCCACGCCACTTTCTACTGCGCCAACTGTTTTGGGTTCAAATCCTACACGAGATAACACTTTGTGTGATTCTCAAATTGTTATTCTGAGTTTGGGTGTTCTTTGTGTCCGTTTCTTGTATGTTTGTAAAGTCCCCCGACACAAGAATATATTCCTAGTGCGGGAGTTGACTTTTTATAACAAGAATTAATAATATTATACAACCAAATATAGTACACAGTAACTAGGAATAAACCCTTACAGTAGTGGGTACATCATTATTGCGCATCGCATTCAGCGCAAGCGGATCTCATTAACAGAGGCATGCATTCATCGTTGAATACAAAACTTGGTACTTGCGGTTGAACATTTATCCGTATGTAGTTGGATGTTCCTTGCTTTACAAAAGCCTTTACCGAAGCGACACGATATAGTTTATAATTATTTTGGCGTTACAATTAGATATTACGTGACTAATGCTTGAAATAAATGTCAAATATATCGAAGGCATACCTAATGTAAGAATGTTATATCAAAAATATATAGCTGTTCGTTAGTCTTATTAAAACTCGGGAAAAGCGGGACCTGTTTATATAATTTTTGTTTTGAAATATTTATAGAAGTCCAGAGTAAGTTTAAATGCTACAAAAATGGAGGAAACAGGGAGACGCGCGTCTTTTAAGAGATATTGACGAAGCTGTGCAGGTCAGCTAATAAATCATATCAACTATTTTTGATATTATTTTCATTACTACATTAAATTATTAACATACACAAGCCGAACAGTGGATATTCGTTGATGTGTAAGATAATCAAAATTAAAGAAACAGAAGTTAGATGAAGAAATAAGAAAATTAAAGTGTTGTTCAAAAGGGTTATTATGGTACAGTAATACTAAATTGGGTATTATTGCTACACCAGAAAGTCACTCACCTCGGGTGTACGTCGTCTGTATGCAAATGAGACTCATTACATAGAACTCTTCGTTTTCAGCCAATCCTGTACCCACTTAAGTGTAATATAAATCATGATTTAACCCAGTAAAGTGATATTCATATGTCTTATGGAGTATTAACGGAGACGCAAAAGCCCTATCTATCATGTGACGTCACACGAAAGCCAAACTTCACCTCTAAGTTCCGCTGCACTCACTTGTAAGAACACATCCAATTACTTTAACTAGACGCAGTAAATCTTTACGCGGCTCAAAGGCAGTGGTACCGTGTCGAAGCGAACTAGCACAGGAAATTACTCCTTTTGAGAGAAACTTTCAGAAGTGCTTCATACTGCTTCAGATCGTTAGAACTTGGGAGATATCAGAGAGATGGGAGACGCAAGACTATTTGGGTTTTTACTCAATATAATGAGTTACATTATATTTTCCTCGGTAGCGTATGCGACTGATGTTCGATTCCCGGGTCGGACTGAATGTTTCTATGATCTGTAAACAATTGATTCGAAATTCGGATGTTTACTGTCTATAATACGTAATTACCAAAATAAAGTATGTATTATTATGAGATGTATAGTAACTACCCATAGTACAAGCTCTGCTAAGTCTGGGACTGTACAGATGGCGTTGTGTCAGATACCCGAAAAATATTTTTAAGTCCATTATTTAATAGTTTGCTAAGTGAATATAGTGGATATCGTTCTAAGGAATAAATAAAATTTAAATTTTTACAGTACCTGTTAATATCATGTATATTATATATACATACCTATTTACAGGTGTAACATTTGCCTTTATCATTATTTAACGTGAAAATATATCACTAGATATTATAATAAAATGTGTAAACAGCCTAAAATATACATATCCAAAGCTATCTCTATCCAAAGCTATATCTATCTTATCCCCACGACTGTACAATATTTTTTTAAGATAATCTTTCATAGACACATACACATAACATAATAGACATAGACATAACAAAATAGTATTTCAAATCGTTTAACAAACGAGAATTTCCCTCATAATGCCTCATCCATAGCACTGTTTATCTTCGTACAGTTTGTACCCTCCTCCCATTTTCTGTCCACATACCTTAAGATAGCAGTGTTACTCGACGCCTGAATACGAATTACACATGTTACAAAGTAGAGACGAGATGATACCGTGTCACATGTTACATTAACACTAGGTTACTTTGTCACTGCTAAATGGTTTTCTGAGTATCTCGCGTTTCGCCTTAACGTATGTTTCTTTGTAAATTAAGGGAAGTACGTTATTATGTTTATTTTGTAAGATACAGGAGGCAAACGATGGGAGATATAACTTAAAGGTAAGCTACGCTGATTTCAGCATGAATGAGCAGACTCGACCAAACCAACCCAAAAAAGACAGAATTTGTGTTGTCGTATTTCGTTGGTGAGTGTGAAACCGTCTGTGATCCATAAATTATTGTTCTGAGTCTGAGTGTTCTTGTGTCCGTTTCACATATGTCTGTAAAGTCCCAAGGCGATTCAGGTCGTTATTACTAATGCGAGAGATGTTTCCTTTTTTAATTAAAACAGAAACAAAAGGAGAGACCTCAACTCAAGAGTCACTTTCTATGCCTTTTGAGCTGAAAAGTAAGGGAAAAATTGCTTAGTATCGATTTTCGTGGTATTACTTCGGTCGATTCTGTCAATCATTACCAAGTAAATTTGAAACGAAAAATCTTTTTAGTTATAACTGTTGTTAAGACAGCTTGAACTATATGACAGACGGCTACGAAACCCTGCCAACAACTTTTAATACGCGATTTTATTTTGCATCATAAATATTTTCATCTACCCTTTGTATTATATACCTCTTAATAACACTACCTACAATTGACTAAGATATCAAGCTTTATATCAAAGACTTTTGTAGATTCTTTTTACACAGCTTTTATTGAACATAGAGTACAGCTTGGGGATTCGTGTCGATAGACATTCTAAAAAAAAAATGAACTAATAACTTTAACTTATCGAGTTATTCTTTATTTTCTAAGTTTTACTTTCTTAAAAAACAAATCATATGATATTTATGATGTAATATTTATTTTAAATTGTTTGTTTACAAAAATACTAACAGATGCATTTCACTACTCAAAACATACGCATGAGCTATTCACTACACAATCTACTGAATAAAAATCAATGGCAAAGGTAGCGGGGACCTCAATAAAATATTTATATATTCAAACCGCAGTCGCCACCCCTAAATCTAAATTAACTTTCGAATTCGTCAAAAAGCATGGAGTTCGCTCTCATTAGCACATAAAACAATCCAGTGAGTGACAATCACAGAGACAATATTAGTGGCTTCAAAAATCGGAAGGAGGATTGTGAACCTCACAACCCTGACAACAAACATTTGTCTAGAGAACCTCTAAGGACTGTCACAATACAAAATTACATCCATTTGTATGCAGATGTTGGAGGAATTAAGTCGGCACGCGTTTGACTCGATGCAAATAACTCTTGGAAATTAAGCCATCGATAACCAACCCTATCCTGTTCTAACGTTAATAGAAGCAATCAGAAATAATTTTTCAAGTGGCAAAATTTAATTCGGCGTTCTTGATGAAACACATTAGGGGAACGAGCAGAGTTCTATGTACTGTGCCTTTTGTTCTCCTATCTGATTAAACTTAAAGAACGACTCCATTCAAAGACTTAGGAGAAAGTTAGTGAATAGCATAAAAAAGTGATATATTTTTATCTTAAGTTTGATTCTGTTTGTAACTTGCAATGTTTTGTGACCCCCCTTCTTCCTTTATTTGTATTTCAAAAAGTTTTCAAAATACCTTCATAAATTAATTTTTGTTTTGTTGAACATTATCGTTTAATGATTCACAACTACAAACAGAGTTTAAACAATAGGTTTGTATTTTTGCTCATCTCATTTTTGCTAGAATTAAGCTCTAATACTTAAATAGCTGCTTGCCTGAACAAGGGTAAACCTGTGTTTCAGGCGATTTGATCCTTAATGAAGGCTTTATAAGGTGGTCATAGATCAGCCATGTCAGATCGGTATCTTGCTTATTTGCAATACGATGTAAATATTTTTTATTTATTACTGGCTGAGCCCCGCGTTTGTTGTTGTAACCGCAGGCAACGCCGCGGGGCGAAGCTGGTCTAAAAAAAGTAGGTTACTCTTTATATCATCTTTATGTCAGTGAAAGTCCCGTCGAAATCAGTCCAGCCGTTCCAGAGATAACCCGGAACAGACAGACAGACAAAAATTGTAAAAAAAAATATTTTGGCATATGTACCGTATACACATAATGCATTTAGTAAAAAGCGGTTATTTTAATAATACAAACAGACACTCCAATTTTATTTATTTTTATAGATTGGTGTTCTCTTGATGAAGTACTCTATTGTTGCGACGACTTTGAATTAATCTATTACTTGTAATATTACTATTAAAAAGACGACGTTTCGTATTTGACGGAGTTTAAAAAATAGTACGACCCATCGATCTATATTATGTAAAATCCAGATAGACTATCAACAACTGCAAGAAAATAACGAAAAGCTTAGCGAAGCGAAGGTAAAAATACCTTAAAGCTTTTCTATGAACTTTATAAACCATATTTATTACCTACCAGCTTTTTCCCGCGGCTCCGCCCGCGAGTGTGTCGATTTTCGCGGTTAAAAGTAGCATATGTCCTTTCCCAAGGTCCCATATATGTCTATACCAAAATTTATCAAAATCGGTTTAGCAGTTTAGGCGTGAAAACGTAACAGACAGACAGACAGAGTTACTTTCGCATTTATAATATTAGTAGGGATGTTACACCTAGTTATTAGAAGTACCTCAAAACGATAAGAGTACCTAGAATACCTATTACGTAAGTCACATAAGTTGAACAGTCCCTTGACAAACGGGTGGTCCACCTTCTGTTCATTACGTCATAGTACATTAAGGGCGGCTCGCTGGAATGTCCTTGCATACCTTCACACCTAGAGGAATCCGAATGCCAGGTGATTAATGGCGGCGATGATATTTTTGAGGTTCCGACGGCTCGAGAATTAAAATGGTATTATATATAACAGAGTTATTTTTGGGGTATTTATGGTATTTCGGCGTGGAATATAAGTGGTACTTATTATATTATTACTAGCTTTAGCCCGTGACTCCGTCTATGGCAGTTATTGTAAAAAGTAGCCTTTGTCTTTTCCCAAGGTACAGTCTATTTCATAACAAAAATTCATCAAAACCAGTTCAGCGGTTTAGGCTTGAAAACGTAACATGCAGACAGACAGAGTTACTATCGCATTTATAATACTAGTAGGGGAGTAGGGATTTTGAATTGTATACAAATGCCTATTGAGATCTGTCACACAGGTTTGCAGGCTAATATGGTCTCCAGCTCTCACTAATGAACCTTTAGTCAGATATCGTGTTACTAACATGCAGTACCTTACGAGAGAAATAAAGTTATATAAATCCACAAATATTTGTTTCGGAGTCTGGGTGTTTTCTATGTATATTATTATGTAGTATTTACAAAAAAAGTATGTTTATGTATTTATATCAGTTGTTTAGTACCCATAATACAAGCTCTGCTTAGTTTGGGACTAGATGGTGTTGTATGTAAAAGATGTCCGAAATATTTATTGTTTATTATGTAAAGCCGCTCGACCGCTGTCGATCGACACAGTCGACATAGTGTAGACGTGTCGATCGACATTTGTCGAGTCGAATAGAACCCGAATGAAGTGCATTTTATTTTCAGTCGAATGGAAATAATTGCCAAGTTTGGACCTGTAGAGCGTGATAACAAAGTTTTAAATCTTTAGTATTGTTAAAACCTGTGTGCGCAACGGGAGAAGTGGTTCTATAATTGTGTTTTACCAAAGTTAATTGTTTTATCAAAATGAATTACACAGAAGAACAAACATTAAATTTTATTGATATGTACAGAGACCGCCCTCAACTCTGGTACTGGTAAGAGTAAAAAACAAAAACAAAAGCAAAGAGCACTCAACTACTCACAGTCGACTGATGAAATACGTCCACACAGCAGTTTATGTGTGGACGAGACGAATGTCGCCTATACTATATCGTTCGACATTGTCGATCGCCATAGTGTGGACGCGGCTTAACAGTTACATCACTTTCCAAATGCTTTTGTGTTTCTGCTAATAACTTTGTTAAAAAATGATTTACTAACAATTCAAACTAAAAAATATAAGCTGGTGTTCAATTTACATTTATAGGTTAAAACTCGCAAACTAAAAACTTTATTTTCTACTAGCTTTCCCACGCGGCTCCGCCCGCATGTATGTCGGTTATCGCGGTAAAAAGTCTATGTCCTTTCCCAAGTTCAGTTCTATCTTCATACCAAATTTCATCAAAATCGGTTCAGTTGTTTAGGCGTGAAAGCGTAACAGACAGACCGACAGATAGACAGATTCGCATTTATAATATTAGTAGGGATTATTAAATTTGTACCTGAACTACGAGTAGTCATTTATTCGAACAATTTTGATAAAATCGTTAAACGCTGACAATTATCGAAACTCGATATACTATTAAAACAATTCCTAAAATCCGATAACAAAAGGTGCCTGATTAAGATATATGCTAACTTTAGCCACATTGTGCTTTAAATGTAAACGTTTATTAACTAACAATAATTTAAAGTTGAATACGTGAATAAGCCACTGCAATAAATGTGCAGTTATAAATAACTAGCTGACCCCGCGATCTTCGTACCGCCTAACAATCGATCGATTTAAAGTCACTTAATTGTTTTGCCTTCACGGAACCCCTCCAATAAAACTTAAACTTTATGGTATGGTATTAAAATTCAAATTGACTTTTAAGTATTATTACGAATCTTTTGTATGGGAATATAGACTTTTACTATAGAAGACTTTTTCAGACAATTTTTAAAAAAAAATCTACGTAAGAACCATCCTCGTACTTCAAGGAATATTATAAAAAAGAATGAGCAAAATCGGTCCAGCCGTTCACGGGTGATGGCGTGACCAAGAGAAATAGGGATTCATTTATATATATATAGAAGATATACATAGTTTATAAAACTAAAAAACACGTAAACAAAAGTTGAAAACAAAGAAAGAAAACAAACTTCCAAGTGAAGCTAAGAAAAACGGGTCAAATAACGGTATTATGGTTCCGTGTATTTATGCAAAGTTCTATCTAGTTTATAAAATCACAAACCATCCCATTTCCGTCGGTCAAAATACAACCACACAATACTTCGATAGTTATCGCAAACACATAAGTTTTACGTCATGACAACTGCAACGAAACGAAAATCTAATCACTAGTGTTGTGAGATCTTCCACATTCATTCTCGCCTTTAATCACTCTAGTTCCCAACGAAGAATTCCATAGACCATATAAATCTAAAAATACTAAAATATTATCTGATTGCTGAGTCAGAAAAATTAATATATCCTTTGAAGAACTCAACCTTAAAAGGACATCCCGAAATGGACTGCTACACCGAAGGCTCTGTCGGCCAATATGAAGTATCATCAAAGGGCAGTACAAACAGAACTCATATGTTACGCACGTATGAACACCGTCGGTCCATCGTTTACTGGACTTAATTAAAATAGAACGTGCATAGACGATAAAAAAATCAGATGAGATGATATTTTTCGCCTGTTCGAGGAAGTTACACAGGATAAAAATGTATTAAAACCACAAAAGGAGTTAAAACTGTACATTTATATATATGCTACTAGCTCCGCTCGCGTCCTTAGTATATAAAAAAAAAAAATTGGTCGATTGTCAGACCTAACCGATAAGTACACAACATTTTATACAACTCCAGCCATTTCGGCGGTGTATAGTAACTAACATTTGACACTAGAATTTTATATACAAGATGACATTAGTATTATAAAACAAAATAATGAAATGTTGGTAATATTTGCATTAGGATGAGCTTAAAGGGTTTATTTAAAATTAAATGTCTGTTTTGAAACAATCTATATAAATATATTGGAAAATATGTAGCTAACTAGCCAGCAAAGTCGAATATAGAATTGTCATTAAATAATTTAAAGAATCTAGTTACCGAGGGATATATATACATAGGCATATATACAACTAGATTTTCTTTATGTCAGTTATCTCGGTAAAATGTAGCCTTTGTCCTTTCTTAGGGTCTAAACTATCTGTGTATCAAATTTCATATAAATCGGTTTAGTAGTTTTGACATGAAAGCACAACAGAGAGATAGAGTTACCTTTGCATCCTTACTAATATTATAAACGCGAAAGTTTGTTGCTCTTTCACGTAAAAACTACTGAACGGATTTGGATGAAACTTTACGATAACATAGCTTATATAACAGAATTTAAAGAGACAAACTGCTGGTTTGAGTTCAATTTCGATTAAAAGGAATCATTACTTGGCAACATGTAGGCATAAACCTATCTGATAGCTCTTAGATCTCGTGGATGTGTTCGCGTCTGTCGAATCTACACCACAATATTCTAGCTACAATGATTATGTGTACAGGGGCGTTTGTTTAATAAGTGCTTCATCTAAGCAGGCAGCGCCGCAGGCGATCGGATGTCGGCTAACAAAATTGTGTCGTTTGCACAGAGACCGCCAGACATAATAATATGGCTGTAAGGGTGTGGGCATTTAGCTTTAGCTTTTATTAGATGTTCTAAGTAATGGCGTAATTCGGTATAATACGAAAGTCGTAGAAAGCCTTCGGAATAATGAAGAATAGAACTAGTGTTCAGATATGACATACTTCTAGCCTCTACTAATGTGTAAGTACATTTAATTATTGCTCTGCCGTCTGTCTGTCATCTGTTAGACTTTATCAGTCTTTCAATTCTTCAGTGAAGAACTGGAGAATCTGAGGATAGGAAATATACGAAAGATATACGTATATATATACGTAAAAAATGGCGGCAAACGACATACTTATTTTTTATTAATTATTTCATACTAGCGGCCCGCCCCGGCTTTGCACGAGTAGATATAGGTATTTAAAAACCACTTGAAACTTGACAAATTACATACTAAAATCTATTCATTGCTGAAAACAGCATGAAAATCGACTTTGTTTTATTATATTATTTAATTTATTAAAGATGTGGCTGCACTCAGAGGTCTAAGTCTACCTATCTTCGAAGGCGGACTTTTAGGTTAAATTACGGTCAACCTAACAACAATACTATTTATACTTTTATCATCAACAGCCTTCAACAGTCCACTGCTGGACATAGGCCTCTCCTTAGAAAGGAGGTTTTGGCCTACTATACCACGCTGGCCAGACGGATTGGTATAGGGTTGGTTTCAAGTTTTCCTTCTCTTTGCATCGATATTGTCTTGCGTAGTTTATCTCTTAGTCGCCTTTTACGACACCGACGGGATGAATAGGGGTGGTGACACTCTGTATTCTTAATCCGTCACCACACGGACAAATTATACTTTATAGATTACTATAAAATATAAATAGTATGTTTAATCTCCACAAACTGACTGCCTCGTTGGTCTAGTGGTTAGCGTATGCGACTGCTAATTAAGAGGTCTCGTGTTCAAATCCCGGGTCAGGCTAAAAAAGTGTTGTTCGGTTTTTCTAACAGGAAATTCTTAATAACAGCCCTGAGTTTGGAAGTTTGGAGGTGATTCACGCCCGTGCCTCGGAGTAAATGTTAAGCCGTCGGTCCCGGTTGTCATGAACATCTATGGCAATCGTTATTGATAAGTCAGTGCCCTCAAATATACTGACAACTAGTTCAATCTTCGAATTTCAGTTTTCACTTAGGGTTGCGGAGGTCCGATGCCAGTCGCTCCGTGTAAAAACTGTAATTCAGGTAAAACTGGTTGAACTAGTAGCCGACCCCAATTAAACTTGGGAATAAAGGCTAGGAAGATGATGTTTAATCTTCACCAAAAGTATTAACTCTTAGTTGAGATTAAACATGGTGGATTTCATTTACAAGTACCATAGTTAGTCTATAACACAAACGCTACCGAGTTGTATTAAGTACCCTCTGATATATATCAATGATAAGTATCTATAATTTGGCTACGATCGGAAAATTGTTTATGTATCTATTCAATTGTATGACGTTTGATCTCACAATTCTCTCAAAGAGTAATCAGAGCTAACTAGTGAATCAGGATCAGCTTTCATCCATTAACACAATTACTGCAATTGGCAGGCATCCAGTTTGTGGTTTTATGTAAACAGATCTATTGTTTGTAACTACTTTATTTGTAATCGAATAATAGGGCTAATAATAAATACATAATAAAATCTATTATCTATAATAATTTGACTCTTATACAGGGTGAATTTTTGAGACGGGACAGTAAGGGTAGATACCTAAACCGTTATAGTTAGAGGAAAACGCTTTTAGAAGACTATCCATAATTTTTAAAATATTCTGAACGGCATTTACAGATTTTGGAAAAAATGTACAGCCAGCAAGAAAATGGCCATTTTAAACAAAAACTTTTTTTGATGCCAATCGATCCTGTTTCTTATAAGGATCAAAAGTCTCTATTGGACCGACTGAGGTTTGAGTACTAGAAATGTCAGAAATCGCAAAGTTTTTAAAAATTTTCCCATACATTTAAAGACATTACATTTACATATAAAGTAAATGAACTAGAATCAAGCAAAAACGTACGAAAATATAAATGCACATAGATAATCTAATGAGAAATATCAAGTAAGGCAATGCAAGATTACCTCATAGTGAGAGGAATAATGAGCTTAGTGAGCTGTAAGATAAAGTCATAGAGAAGGGAGTTGACTGTACGGGTGGCTGTGATATATATGACCGCCATTCACTACCGAGCGCAACACTTACCAAAAAAATGTGTACTGAGTTTGGGGATCTTTTTGACTATTGTACACAATTACCTTGTGACATAGAATATATTCTAATATGAAAGTTATCAAAAGTAGAGTACAATATAAGGATAAATAAATTCAAAATGTTTCATAAAGCGGGCAATTATGTGCAAATAAAGAAGTATACGAACCAAATTCACACTAAGGCAGGATTTAATTGAAATCAGTTCGACTGTGGCTGATTTCGCCAAGGCTACGCTACAATGTTAATTTGACAAAAGAGTATTTTTATTTATTTATTCTTTATGGCATTCTTTATTTTTTATGCAAATTAAATACATAGCTTCCTGTTCTCCTCCTCCACATAAACCATATAGTATATATATAGTCCATGCAGTTTGCGTAAAAAGGGGTACAAAGTTTTTGCTTTACGTATTAATATATATTATAGATAAGTGCATATTTGAAAAATGCTATAAAAGCGTTAGGTACGTTCTTATAGTTTATGCCTTTAGATTACATGTAATTTATGTATAGGTAATACTTTGTCAAGTAAATTCGTGTATTTACTTGACTAAGTAATAAAGAAGTAATTTTGGGTCCGTGGCCGGTATTCACATTATTTATGAAAACCGCTATTTCATCTTGTCATGGTAGTAGCTTTTGTATTATCTTGTTGAAACTAATAGATTAGAACTACACACACGCACATGCAATATAAGCAAGTAGTTCAAAACGTTTCACGTACATACGTATAAAAGTTTTTGTTTTCCTGTATTCTATATCATCTTAAAAATAAAATTCTCATGTCACAATGTTCGTTCCCATACTCCTCCGAAACGGCTTGACCGATCTTTATGAAACTTTATATGCATATTCAGTAGGTCTGAGAATCGGCCAACATCTATTTTTCACACCTCTAAAACGCGAGCGGAGCCGCGGGCATCAGCTAGTCTTATATATATAAAATTCTCGTGTCACAATGTTCGTTCCCATACTCCTCCGAAACGGCTGGACCGATTTGTATGAAATTTTGTGTGCACATCGGGTAGGTCTGAGAATCGGCCAACATCTATTTTTCATACCCCCAGGGTGCGAGCGGAGCCGCGGGCATCAACTAGTAAGTATATATAAGTATGTACAAAAGTATACACAATAGCAAAAACACAATTCACTCACGACAATACATATGTTCAATGAATTCGTGTGTGACAAATGAACTCACAGGGATTATCAGAGTGGGATCTTTTGGATTTATTATTGTCAGAGACAAATCAACATTGATATTGAATATTTATTAGGTTTTATATCGCTTTGATTTTTTTGCTGAATTTATATGAGACGTACAATGTTTTTTTAATTAGGTACTTTCATTTTATTTATCAGTCACTTTCTTTTAACCGAAAAAAATGTTTATATATAAAGTTGGAAGTCGTAATCCATTTCATGAACAATATACTAGTCAAATTAAAACATCCGCATAAAAAAGACAAATTTTATTAATCAACAATATGAAAATTCCGAAGATATTACTGATTGTGCTCATTGTGAATAGAATATAATTCTTAAGAAATTAAATAGTTACACAGTTAAACCATTATACCGACTAAAACGTCATACACAACGCACTTTAGAGTCACTCCCCTGTCATAAACTCCCAGGGGACTCAAAGCCCACGTGACTTTGGAATGCATTCATTAAGATGTATTGTGTGCAATGTGCTACGAGCCTTGCACAGATGCAGGGAAAACTAAGAGAGGAAAGGGACAGATGTTAAAATTAAATTAAAAGCCTTTGGACTTTATATAATGTTGAATGTTTAGAGGTGTTTGTAGAAACACAAACTATAAATGACTGTTTTTTTTTTAAATTATGATAAAAGGTAAAATGACCGAAATGTTATATTCATTCATTGACCATTTATTTATTGAGGTTAGAGAGAAAGTTTCTTTCAAATTATTGCATTAGAATTACCGTCGTTAGGTACCATTTATTAAAAACTAATATTATAAATGCGAAAGTAACTCTGTCTGTCTGTCTGTTACGCTTTCACGCCTAAACCACTGAACCGATTTTGATGAAATTTGGTATGAAGATAGAACTGAACTTGGGAAAGGACATAGGCTACTTTTTACCGCGATAACCGACATACACGCGGGCGGAGCCGCGGGCGAAAGCTAGTTAAAAATATTTTTAACAAAAAGAAACCGACTTCAAAGAAAAACTATTCCAAGTTATCAAATCGCGACTAGTATACCTATGATATTTCTCTTTTACTTTTTTGAAGGCAACTCCCGCATTAGGTATATAAATTCTGTGTCGTGGGGGACTTTACATACATAAATATAACGGGCACAAAGAACACACCCAGACTCTACGACACTTGGCGAAGTAGAGAGCGGCGGATTAAACCACTAAGCCAACCGTGCAGTTTCCTCGATTTCTCCAGGATCCATCATTAGATCCTGGTTTCCTTATCATGGGACTACATAGGAGGCACCAGCTTTCAAATAAAAAGAGAATTATCAAAATCGTTTCACCCAATCGAAAGTTCAGAGGTAAACAACATTAAAAAAATACAGACGAATTGAGAACCCCCTCCATTTTTGAAGTCGGTTACTAAGTGAACATACATTAGTGTGCTTGTCCTTTTGTTTGTACTTTATTAATAGGACAGAGTATCGTAGGAAAGAACAGTGTTCTATTTGAACTGACTTACAGTTACCGGTGATAAGGACCGGCCGACCGCTTCGTGTATGCTGTGAAATATGCAGTGCATCCGTAACGATTGTACTGTTTGATTTCCGCTTTGAACACCATCGTAACTAGGTTTTGTAACTAGTTACGTTTTGAAAAACTTTTCTATTCTTCCACTTTTCGAAAAAAATGTTTTTGGTTGCTTAGTCTAGATATATTATATCCCTACTAATATTATAAATGCGAAAGTAACTCAGTCTGTCTGTCTGTCTGTCTGTTACGTTTTCACGCCTAAATCGCTGAACCGATTTTGATGAATTTTGGTATAGAGATAGACGGAACCTTGGAAAAGGACATAGGCTACTTTTTACCGCGATAACTGACATACACGCGGGTGGAGCCGCGGGCAAAATCTAGTAATATATAGTTCTCGTATAGCATTGTTATTCACGATGAAGTCGGAAAATATCTAATCGATTTTCAGGGTTTCTACTATGTTTTTGCTGGCATGCCTTAAATAAGATGGTATCATTAAAAAGACACATAGACAAGTAAATGTTATATACCATTAATAAATCTCAAAATCAAAATCAAAATCAAAATCAAAGCATTTATTTCAAGTAGGCCAGTTACAGGCACTTTTGAATTGTCGAAACAAAAATGTAGCTACAGTCCCAGTCACAAGACACAAAAACTGTGAAAGTACTGTAGTTGCCCATTCCCTAGCGTAGATCTCTATGGAGAAGAACGGGCAAGAAACTCCATGGACACTCTTTTAAATCAAAATGTTTTTACAAAATCATGGTTACATCATTCATGTTGAGATGGTACATTATGTGAGAACGATGTAGCAAGACGTGCACGTTAAAAGTGTCCATAGTATAACAAAAATACAATTGAAAAATAAAATAATTAATTCAAATAAGCCGTGGCAACTAAGAGATGACCAGTCACAACTGACAGCGCCCGTTCACGAACATGACGCATGGATCCGCACCATTCAACTCAACCATTTTGAAGGGAATCAAATGATCAGACACACGCGCCACCATCAGCGTGACATTTGAGTGAGCATGACATACTCTCAACCGCCAGGGCAGATTCAGGTCAAGAAAAGACGTAGGTTTCCAGTGAATGATAGCTTGAATAGCTTCCTAGTACATAGTACTCACACAATATGGGCTATGCGATTATATAACACTAAAGAGATTGAATCTATACAATGCAAAGAAAGTTGTACAATCTTCAGCAGCTCCAACAATACCATTCAATGCTATCAATTTATGCGCCCCTGTCCTTGTGAAGCAGGACCAGCATTGAGCCAAGCATTTTTATCAGCGATATAATCGCTCAACTTGTAATATGCTTGCTTACATAGTGTGCGTTTAATGCATGTTTTAAATTTTGTCTCATTCAGTTCAAGAATACTTTGTGGAATTTTATTATAGCATCTCAAACAGTACCCCATAAAAGAAGAGTCTACTTTAGCGAGTCTAAAGCCTGGCTGAACTAGTTGGTCCCTATTTCTAGTACTGTAATTATGTTTGTCACCTCTTTTGCCAAAAAGATGAAGATTTTTCCTAACGTACATTATGTTTTCGTAGATGTATTGACTATGTACCGTCATGATGCCAATATTCTTAAACAGTTCCCTTAGAGAATCGCGCCTACGAAGATTATATATGGCTCTGATGGCTCTTTTTTGCAGAATAAATATAGACTCAATATCTGCAGCCCGTCCCCATAACAAGATGCCGTAAGACATTATACTATGAAAGTAACTGAAATAGACCAGTCTAGCGGTATCTGCATCAGTAAATTGACGGATTTTTCTAATAGCATATGCTGCTGAACTTAGCCGCCCCGCAAGAGATGTTAAATGAGAACCCCATTGTAGCCCTGCATCAAGCGTAATCCCCAGGAAAACAGTTTTATCTACGAATTCAAGTTTCTCTTTATTCAAAATTATATCACAATCACTACTCTTAACATTCGGTAAAGCAAATCTTATGCATTTGGTTTTTTTTTCATTTAATACCAAATTGTTTGCTGTGAACCAATTCTGGACTTGAACTAGGGCATTATTCACGTCATCTAGATTTTGGGCCCGTCTTTTTATCTTAAAAATTAAGGAAGTGTCATCAGCAAATAACACCATATTTTGAGGTTGATTTTTTAATAAATATGGTAGATCATTTATATATACTAGAAAGAGGAAAGGACCCAATATTGAGCCTTGAGGAACCCCCATTTTTACTTTTAAACCCTGTGAAATAACACCATTTATTTGTACATATTGTTGTCTATCACTCAAATAAGATTTAACCAAATTCAGTGCAAGTTTTCCTAGTCCGTAATGCTCAAGTTTCAAAAGTAATGTGTCGTGATTTACGCAATCAAATGCTTTGGAGAGGTCACAAAAAACTATTAAATGAAACCTACAGAAATGGCCTAAAGTTGGCTTTAGATTTCCACAGAATACTCGTATATATCCCATTCCAGATGTCGTCTGTATTTTAACATACATTTTTCCTAGAAGTCACAAGCAATGTGAATATACAAAGACATGGAAAATGCATCATACTATCAATTCAACTACGCTGTGCCCGCATACATTGCAAGCTGTGTAATTCAGTCAGAAAACATTCTGAACTCAATATGTTGAGTGCAAGTCTGCAGCCGGTAATGAAAATCAAATTTACACAAAACTCTACGTTCATGAGGTATAAAGTTTGGTTTCCACTAAAAGCTTTGTGTCGTGTGTAGCTTGTCTTCTATAAAAATATATATTTCGGATGTCTAACACACAAAATCAACTAGTTTCATACTAAGCAGAGCTTTTACTATGAAACTTATTTCCTGACAGAATATTTATATATTTTTATTTGTAATTAAACAACAGCCAAACTCCGAAACAAATATCTGTAGATCATAAAAATATTTCGTGCGACACAGGATTTGTACCCGAGACCTCAGCCACAGCAGTCGCCACTGCGTCACCGAGAAAGGTTTATGTGATAACATGGCAGATTAGTCTGATAATCTGAGAATTTTCAAACTTTTGGTGTCAGTGTAAGTCCCCCTCCGAATGTGTAATAATAATATTATGAAATCGTTTTAAATGCGATCGAAACTCCGTCATTTCAGTGTCATGTTGATTTCGGTTTAGTTATATCATCTTCCTAGCCTTATTCCCAATTTTATTTTGGGGTCGGCTACTAGTTATATAATAACCCTAATTGTTCATGTCCAAAAATATTAGTTATCTATACCTATATCTAATATATCTATCTAATTATAGATATGATATATATAGGTATAGATACTATATATATCTATATCTATTTTCAACAAGTTTTATTTGAAGAGGTACAACTAACCTATGGACCTAGTAGCTACTGCTGAGGAAAATTATGTATATTAATAATTATATTAATCAGCAGTTCCCGAGCGCCGTATGTGTGGTGTTTCTAGTTATTATATTTAAACCGTTTTTTTTAATATTTAAATCTGCCAGAGAGACACTTTTCTTATTTCTTGAGTAGAATCCAAGAGTAGTGGGCACCATTCTCATTGTAGATGCAGACAATATATCATCTCTCTCTGGAGTCGGTCCCTCATGTCTGAGGATCGTGGTCATCTTCAGGGTTGCATCTGCGGATGATCTTCCTCCATCAGTTTCTGTATGTAGCATGGTTACCCACAGTATGAAGGCCTAGAAAGGAGCCAATATGGAGGCCCTATGATGCAAAAACATCTCGCTTTTGCATTAATGGGCCCCCGGTCTAGCACTCACCAACTAAATACGACAGTTGGTCTTCTGGGGTATTACCACTGCGATCGAGTAAGCCTGTTCGTGCTGAAAACAGCGTGGCTCTACTATCTTTACTACCTCATGATGTTTCGGTCTGTGGATACAAAATATAGTTTCAGTTCGCTTTCGGCTTTATGTGGACGTACAGCTCAAACAGTAGTGAAACTATTTCACAAAAATGCCCGCCTAAGAACCGTGCTGGCTGTTTTATGCGTTTTCACTGAGCTTTATATGTTGACAAAGGCACTGCTCGACAGTCTTTTTCCTACAGATTTTCTGTACCGCTGCAGATAAATAGAAGTTATGTTTTCCTCTCTTTTTTTATAAAAGAATATTTTTTGTCTTCATGTCTTTTAATCAGCATGGCTCTACGAACTTTGTTGCAACATCAACTCTTTTTGTGATATTAATGTGATGAAATGGACAATAATTTCGTTAAAAGTTACATCACTATGGTATACAAAACTTGACAAATTCATAAACGTAAAGCATAATTTATAACCCAACATTAAATGAAGCAAGACAAAACTTAAATTTATTATTATTATTGTTTCATTTTTCCCCAATTTAAGAGCCATTCATAAAACAAAAATCAGAACAATTTCTCCTCCAAAACCCTCTTCCACAAAGTTTAATCTTCAAACTTGGGTGCTCACAATTTAAATGAATCACTTCGTTGGTTCACGATTGCGTTCTATCGATGCACCCATCACTCTCGTCTCGAGGGATTTTTCACCCCCTTGCACCCGTTGGCACCCCTAAATTCTCATTGTGGCAATTTTTTCCTGTCTGTCAAACTCTCGCCAAGGGATGTGCGCGTTAGTCTGTTGTAATTGGATAAACAGACAGATGTTACTTTTATACACCTTTTACCATTTGTCAATCGGATCTTAGAGGTTTGTTATAGATGATCAGGTCTTGTTCTTGCGGGAGAAATTTAATTTTCAAGAACATTAAAGTCAGTAATCAATATATATTTATGTATGTGTACACTACTTATGTCCGTGTGGTGACGGATTAAGAATACATAGGGTCACCACCCCTATTCATCCCGCGGGTGTTGTAAAAGGCGACTAAGGGATAAACTACGCAAGACAACATTATTGCAAAGAGAAGGAAAACTTGAAACCAACCCTTTTTTTTTTATGTGTGGAAAATCATCATGGACCGTCACCCCACCGGGGGTTACCACATAGGGCGGGTGGAGGGAAAACCCGTCCCGTCCACCCGCGGCCACACTCAAGGCGGCATGAGGCGCAGATGTTCGCGCGCCTCCGCCGCCCGAGTCGCCGGCGGCGAATCTGGTCCGATTGGATGTCGTCCTCCCGGGCCTTCTCCGCCGCCTCCTTCTGCGTGATTACGTCCTCGCAGAAGGTTGCGACCGCGGTAAATGAGCTCTCGCTGCCGGCCATGGAACGAACGACAGCCGGAAGCGAGAGATCCTCTCCGATGACTGCAGTGAGGACCCGGCGCTGCGTCTCCCATGCGGGGCAGACCGCCAGCGTGTGATGAGCCGAATCCTCACTGCAGTCGCAGTGGTGGCAGGCGGGACTCAATTCCCTCCTGGCGACCGAGTGCAGGTGCTTTCCGAAGCAACCATGCCCGGAAAGAACCTGCGTCAGTCGGAAGGTAAGGGTCCCGTGCTGCCGCACTGCCCATTCGCCGATGACCGGCTGAAGCGCCTCTACGGTGGCGAAGCCAGCACGTGGAGTCTCCAGCCGGACCGACCAGCGATCCATCGTGGCTCGGTGAGCGGCTTCGCGCCACTCGCGCACGTCCTCGGGCGGAGGTCCAACTCCACCACTCTCCGCCCGGTAGTTAGCCACTCGCCGATAAACGTCGGCGAGCACTTCCGCCTCCAAATCCCACGGGGGTGTTCCGGCCAGGGCGCACGCCGCCTCCGTCGATACGGTGCGGTAACCCCGTATGGCTCTGACCGCCAGAGTTCTCTGCGGCCGCCTGAGGCGCGCCCTATTCTGCTCGGTCAGAGCCGCCGCCCACACCGGTGCACCATAGAGTGCCATAGACCGGACAACCCCCGTGTACAGCTGCCTCGTGGCGACACTAGCTCCTCCCAGATTGGGCAAAAGACGCCCAAGGAAGGAGGCAGGCCCATGGAAAAGTAGGGCTTCCGTCTTTTCTAGGGCCACCCGCAAACCCAGCGCCTCAATGCGCCCGACCACCAGGGAGACTCCTGTGGTGGCCAGGCGTGCCGCCTCTTCGAAGGTCGCCCCCCGGGCTGTCACAAGAGTGTCGTCGGCGTAGCAAATTACACCGACCCCGGGGGGAAGACGCCCTCGCAGGATCCAGTCGTATCCCATGTTCCACAGGAGTGGTCCGAGGACAGACCCCTGTGGAACACCGCACGACATGGCCCGACGTCTCAAGACTCCTTCTCGGTCCTCGTACATGACAGTACGCTCCGTCAGGTAGTCTGCCACTAGCCGCCTCAGGTACTGTGGCACTCCGTGGTACTGGAGTGCGGCCCTGATGGCCCTGATGCTGAATGGCAGACTATTGAATGCGTTGGCGATGTCCAACGACACCGCCAACAGCACGTCGCCGCAGCCCACCGCCTGTTCGGTCGCGGCCTTCAGACGCAGAATTGCGTCGACCGTCGAACGCCCCTCCCGGAATCCAAATTGGGCGTCCGACAGATCGGGGCCCACCTCGCGCAGGTGACGGACGATGCGGGCATGGAGCACCCTCTCGAACAGCTTACCCGCCTCGTCCAGCAACACGATGGGCCTATAGGACGCGACCGAGTCGGCAGACCGACCTGGCTTCTGGAGCAGAACCAGCTTCCCGCATTTCCAACACTCAGGGAAGCGTCCGGACGCCAGACTAGCGTCTAACACTCCCCTGAGGCGGTCCGACATATGATCAAGGGCTCGGGCCAGCACTCGGGCAGGTAACTTGAAACCAACCCTATACCAACCCGTCTGTCCAGCGTGGTATAGTAGGCCGAAACCTCCTTTCTAAGGAGAGGCCTATGTCCAGCAGTGGACTGTTCAAGGCTGTTGATGATGATGATGATGATGTACACTTCTTAATCACCGTTTGAAAATAAAGCAGGTTGTGTACAACTTATACATTTATGTATCAAAAAAAATGATACAATAATCCTAATTTTAATATTTTTTGATCTACATAAGAAGAGAAACGAATTATTGTGGTCATCGCAGCATAGAGCCAGATAATTATTATGGTAATCCTGTCTCTCACGCGTAAGTAGGGTTTTCCACTATTTCTCTTAAATAACTATACTGAATACATACACATTTATCATAAGACATAAAAATAACAAGTTATAAAAGAGTTTTTTAATGTAAAAATGTCGCTGCATTTTAAAGAAAATATTTATTAAAGTTTATGTGGGCTTTAATGATAGGCTTTTCTACTGCAAGTATCTCCGGCAGAAGTAGTTACACTTTAGTCTTGAGTTAGGCTTGTGAAAGAACAAATCAATTACCTGTAAGTATTAACTGTTAGCTCACATGCTTATTTTACTACTCAAGGTCCTGAAAATATGTCTCAAAAATTAGTTATAGAGGCATTATTAAACAGGAGTCTAATAATATTAGATACAAAGTTCCACAGTGCATAAGCGATGTCGCAACTTGTCCCAGTTGCATAGAGTAGTTGCACGAACCGATACGCCTACGAACGCCTACGGGGTCGTTGCCCTGTCATGGAATATAAAGGAATGTCTATATAAAATCTATTCATAAGTGGGTTATAGGTATTCATAAAGTTTACGTTTTATTAATAGTGAAATATGATGGGATAGTAGATTTACCATTGAATATGCTTAAACCTTTACAGCTTTTTTCTGTATTAGAAGGCAACTGAATAAACAGGTTATCTTATCAACTGAGGACTGTCACTTGTGATCACCGTAATTCGAGAGACACAGTACAACATATATTCGCCATCTGTTGGGTATACTACCCGTACAATTAAGTGAGGCAGGCTATTGGGTACTCCAGAAATCTTACACATACGGTGAAAATTTACCTATTTTACTATGAGTTTTTAAGAAAATACGTTTCAATAAATTTATTAATATCAATAAATTTAATTGCATAGACATTGTGACTGGTAAGTACCAGTTTCTTTGGGATCTCTGTAAAGCTTTTTACAAAAGAAACTATCTGCTTATTCAATATTCATCTCCACTCCTTAGAAAGGTCAAAACTTCCTGTTTAATGAGAGGTCTATGAAATGTTATATTAATAACCATAACCAACAAACATTTGGTGGCAACACACATGCATAGTCGTTTCATTCTAGCAACAAATATTTTTAAAAATCTGTTTTGTACAACCAAGTGTCCGTTTGATATTGAATGAAATGAAATAACATGAACTAACAATTATGGTGTAAGTCAAATTGTTCTTGGTTCTGGGGCGAATCATGCATGGAATACAATAATGTCCTTTATGTGGAACTCTTGATGGGCGAATGAAATTGAAATCGATCCAATTTTGATAAATAATAAATCTAAAATAGCAGACTAACATTTAGACCATTACCTATACCCCTATGATTCTGGCTGTGTTCCCATAATCTCCTAAATGTATTAATGCAGTGTAATGTTTCTTGTATAGAAAATTAATTTCTACTTCTAATCGTAAGACAGTTTATCAGTAATGGTATTCATTAAACCACGTGTGATACTAAAATGCTATTGTGTGGTTGTAATAGTTTAATAGTTTTATTCATTTCTCTCATTCACAAAGATAAGTACAATTTTAGTATCAGCACAATACAGGTTGAGTAATTGTCGTTCCTTTGTAAGAGGCCGGTGTCAGTAGTAGGAAAATCCTGTGTCACAGATCACCAGGCTCCACCTCTTGGACGATTATTATTAACAAATTCACAATTAGATTACTAAGTACTTAACACTATAATACCATGTATGTACAGTATGTACATACAAAACATATGTTACCTTATGTACATTAGCGGAGGTGCGATTATGTGTTTGTGATAGTAATAAATAGGTGTGTGTAC
This sequence comes from Phragmatobia fuliginosa, assembly GCA_932526445.1. Taxonomy (NCBI): domain Eukaryota; kingdom Metazoa; phylum Arthropoda; class Insecta; order Lepidoptera; family Erebidae; genus Phragmatobia; species Phragmatobia fuliginosa. The sequence goes on along the minus strand of OW052069.1, from coordinate 2,041,989 downwards.
TCGTAGGTATATGCCTGTAGGTGTATTATTTCTAGAACACAAATAAAACTCATATCAAATGCCTGCATTTCCAAATCAACTTTCGTTCTTATCCTAAAAGATAATCTACGCATAATCCAATGCGAATCGTTAAAAGTTGCAGCTTTACGCGTTATTTTCATTCGAATACAGGGCGCCCTAATTTGTAGCTGTCACAAAACTCACATAAAACCAAAATACAATTTTAAAACAAAGAAAACAACATTTTGTTGAACATTGTACTTGAGACTAATGCATTATTGTATAAAAGCTAAAATGGGAGAAAACTCATTTTGAATTTGACTCGTATAAAAGGCCAGAAAATCCTCGTTTGTTTAAAGGAAAATCTTGACAGCACTTGGACAAATTAAAAACTTTGGATGAAAAGAATGGTAACAATACAACGAGCCAAACTTTTATTTGAGAAAGAAAGTACAAGTCAAACATTCTCCTTAAGGTTTTGAGGACCCTGAAATTTCCTAAGTGTGAACATAAGGGTCATTGTTGTTTAAAAATAAAAATCTTCAGATGCTGTTTAACATAATAACAATAGGTTTTGTTTCTTAGACTCTCTTCCACAAACTTTGGTCAGTCTTAGGCTTATAGATACCTACGTACTATTCAGTCAGCTGTGTATACTGTCGATTTTGAATTCCTCGATTTTTTTCCCGAAAACATAATTATATCAGTATATTTGTTACTGTAAGAGCCCGACATATGGTAAATCCTAAGATTTTCCAGTAAATCCTAAGATTTACCAACACGAGTCGGTAAATGTAAGAATATGTAAAAAAGAAACGATTTTATCGGGCTTTTACCATGTTCTTACCTAACCTAACATAGGTAAATCCTAAGATTTACCAAGTGAATGGTGGTAAATTAAACGATGATCATAGAACGTTTCGGACTTTTACCATTAAGAGTTGGTAAATCTTAGGATTTACTGGAAAATCTGAGGATTTACCGTAGTTCGGGCTTTAATAGTAACATATTCATATCAGATTTCTTAAAGTAAACACTATCTGTTGCTCAAACACCCGTCCACGTGTATGCCAGTTATCACTGTAAAGTATCTCCATGCAAAATTTAATTAAAATCAGTGCAGCAGAAAGCTAAAACACTTTACTTAAAAATTCATAAAGTCTGTATATTATGCACATCCCGACATAATCTTCCGTACAAAATATGATAAAGTATCCTAAATCCAGCCATAATACAAAATAATTTTAACAATCTTACTGATATCTTCAAAAATAGCATAAAGTTAACTTGCATGATCAGATTCTCACCTATTTCCATTAATGTACTCAGTCAATGGAGCTGTAATAGACACGAACCTTTCCGTTCCTTAGATGATATCGTTAGAATCAGTATGCTCATCGGGTGGTATGGTATTGCAGACATTATTAGCGTTTGAATGCAACTGATTGCTTCTCATTAGTATATATATTATGTCTACGCCTTTTCTTTATTCAGGTTCACCTTCATTATTATAATTGAGTTCTTTGGCGGGTTTCGTCGATAGAATAACTTTAAGATGGGCAAATTACATCTTGAGATACATTTCAATTCGAACAGTGAGATGGAAATTTGGGAAAGTTTTTGAAGTTCATCGCTTATTTTGGCGTAGAAGTTCGTTTTCAAGCAGATTTTACGCAAATTTCTTATCTTGTTTTTCTTTGAGTTAGACAAGATTTTGATTGTGGAACAAATTAATTCAATAGTGTTACAAAGTTCAGTTTAATGGCAATGATTTTGGCAATGGATGGCAAATTTATTTAGCAATATATTACGTAAAAAAATTTGTTCATGACAAATAATAAACACGACAACCAGAACCGAAACTGAAAGTAAAACTAAAACTCAAAATATGTTTTTTTTTTCTTATTTCTCATAACTCTCATAACCTTATAAGTACCAGCTAATAAAATGTCAAGGTAGTAGAGCCACGCTGATTTCAGCACGAATGGGCCGGCTCGACCCGGCCAGTACTACCCTCACACAGAAGACCATCCTAATAATGACAGCATTCTTGCTGTCGTATTTCGCTGGTGAGTGTGAGACCGGAGGCCCAATCATTCTGCATCATTCTCTTGCCCTTCGAAGGCCGGGAGAATGATGCAGAATAATCTAACCAGGCTGCCATGGTAGGGGTCACCATGCTACATTGCCTACCCTCACAATGAGCATGGTGGCCCCTACTCCTGGATTCTACTCATGCTTTCCATCAGGCGGAGTAGAGTCACTTTGGCAGGCTTAAATATAAAAAAAATAAAAAAAAAAAAAAAAAAGTTTGTAGCTTCTGCGATTAGGACTGCGTTGACGTATTAATCACGAGGCAAATAACTTTACTTTTATTAAAAATAATATATTATAAGCCACAACGGCGGTAGTTGTCATTTTTGTGGCGCCATCACTTCACTGCGCTTGGTTATAAATAGGAGTGATCTGTTGTATCGGGACGCATTTCTGACGAATGCGTCGCGGAGTGTGGATCATTGTCTTTGGACAATTAGTACTACTCTGTTAACAGATGTGGAAAGCTGTCTTTGACAAGTTAGTACTGTCTGAATTGCGGTGGGTGCGAGGAAAACTGTCTAACAGCTAGTACAGCCCTATGTGACCGCCCTTGCTGTATAACTAACTGTAATTTGTTTAGATTCGTTACTTAATTAACGGTTGTTTGTGTCTAATTGCATTTCTAAGATTATTTTGTAATTAATGAAATAAATTGTTTAGAATTAAAGTAAATTGTTAAGAATTATAATTATTTTTATTATTTTTCACTTCTGGACTCTAACATCAGAAGTTGGATCGATCTACGTTCACAAATTATTAATTTTCAAGATTTGGGAAACGATCAACTACCGACATTTAGTTAGATATTTTCATTTAATTTGCCTATACTTCATTATCTAGGTGTCTTACGATAGAGAGCATCGACAAATGCACAATAGATCGCGCTGTCATATAGAACCAAAGTGAATATACGCAGTGATTCGCCTCAGAGGTCCCGGGAACGATAAACGCGTTCGTTTGTTAGAAAAAAAAGGCATTGCACACTATTAGTGCTCATTTGAACGCTATCGAAATTCAGTGTTCGTTGTGATTTTTCATAAGGGAATCAGACTTTTGTGATATTCTTATCCGCTCTAAATCAAAGTCAAAAATCAAAACAAAGTCAAAACATAGCAAATATAAAAATCGTAAAGGAAGTGACGACTAATATATTTGGTTTTTAGTGACAATTACAAACGGTTTTAAAACGATTATTTTAATAAAATAATGAGGGTACTTGTACTTCACGCTATGTTTCGGTTTGTTCGTGTTTATAATGCTTTCTTTTCAGATAGTAAACATTGTGCTAAGCGATGGAAACTGCATCCGTGCCAATGTACAAGGTGTACAATGTGGTCAACCAGTGCCGACACGGTTATGAGAGAAGGTTGGAAGCTTCAGTTATGAAAAACTTGTGAGTTGTATTTGACGCTGTACTGGTAAGATCAAATCATATTTACATGTGGAGTTGTGATTTATTTTCACATAATTTTGATATGTAGTGTACGAATGTAAATCGTATGCGCAATTTAAAGTGATAAAAATATCGCGACTGCTCGGGGTGTATCATCGGAAAATGCCTTATAGCTGATGCAAAGCTGTGGTTTAACGAAAGAGCTTAAGTAATGATCTTAGTTGGTTGAATTTTAACAATGAACTTCTACCGTTTGTTATTGCAAATATTTTGTTTAACGAGATTAAAACTTTTCGAATTTTTGTATCCATACCACCTGTGCATAAACAACTGGGCTTCTTTACTGTGGATGATGAATTAATAGCAGTTGCAGTTTTAAAGTGGCTGCCTAATGCAAAGCTAACCACATTTTGATCGATTTACGTAAAATGAAACGAAGTTGCACTAACGTAAGTACGCTGAGAATAATACCCACGCACGTTGTGATTAATTTATTTCTTTCTTTATGGAAAAATAGATACTTGTCAGATTATAACAATTTACAGTGTGTAAACCAGGTTACTAGATATGTTTCTCCGTAAGTGTAAAAATGGAAATGATCATTATTAAACAACTAGCTTTAGCCAGCGGCTCCGCCCGCGTGTATGTCGGTTATCGCGGTAAAAAGTAGCCAATGTCCTTTCTCAGGTTCTAAACTATTTGAGTTTCAAAATTCGTCAAAATCGGTTAAGCCGTTTAGGCATGAAAACGTGACAGACAGACAGTTACTTTCGCATTTATAATAGTAGGGATGATAAAAAAAAAAAAAAACAAGAAAAAGTTGATGATCAATTACATTTCTAATTTTTATTTTGATAATTCGATGGGGCTATTCTTTTATATTGGTGGTTGGTGAGAGCAAATACATCGAGAGTTTAAAAACGTGTGTTGTAACTATTCACAATACGGCGAAAGGGGGCGTGGACAGCAGTGCTAGTCCTTACCGGAGTCTGTATAAAACAGCTTGAGAATCTTCCGCCGTATGTCACATTATTTACTAGTAATTGTATCAGTCAACTGTTATTGTAAAATCTGTAGTGTTATGACATCGAGTGCCAAACGTTTAGGTTCTAAAGTTATTATGTTAAATTTATTATAAAGTTACGAGTAGGTAATACCAAAATGACTACAATTGTAATTTATGGTTCAAAGAAACTTCTTTAAATTCGTCTTTAGACGGCGTATATATTTAAATACGTAGTTTGGACTCCAAACTGGAACTTCATATTGCAAATGTAATCTTATTGGGTTTACACAACGTCAACAACAAATTTATAGAAAGATTATGATAACGTGTAACACATCGTATGTTTGTTAATTATGTTTTGATATGTTTATGAAAATGCCAAATATTGATACCGGTAACGACTACATGTCTATCGATCTTATTAGTACGTCTACTTAGGCATAACTTTAATAATGGGTTAAAGTAATTGAAGCATTATGAAAGGTTTTAAATACCCTCACTAGTGTCAGGTATTAAATTAACGTTAAGTGTTAGTTTGCGAGACATTATGTTGTTTGTGAAACTATAAGTACTAATGGTCAGGTTAGACCGAGCTAAAACAAGGTTTAATCACTAGCCAATGCGAGAGTACCAAGTAGTGTTACATAAAGATAAGGCTAGCTATTTCGGGTTTTAAGTTTTAAGATCTTAAACAAAAACATTCTAGAACACTGATAGTAAAGGTGTGACACTCATATGTGATCACGAGTTCATGTTCATGAGGACATTACAAGCCAGCACAGGTTGTGATCTTTTTCTTCCTGACAGAGGTACTTATTGAAACGTCAGTACTAGTGTGTACTGAGTAGTGATGGTTTCGACTGCTTTGTTGGGCCGACAGTTAGTGTATGCGACTACTGTTCAATATAGGTTCGATTTCTGGGTTGAACAAACAATAACTAATAATACTGTGTACTTCTAATTATAGATATGCTTGTCACGGCCCGAAGTTTAAAAGTTGTGGTCAACGCTCCGTGACTCGAATGAGTACAAAGAGTCGACGGTCCTACGCCTGATCTCTTTCGGGTCATGTTGGGTGGCCGTCTCATCGAACCAAAGGCGTACACCTGTGTTAGACAAGTACTTGCGTGCTGTAGTGTCTACTGTGTTTTTGGTTGGTCACCATTGGGACTGGCCGCCGTAGCAGAAAGGTAAAAAGGTTAAAATGGTAAGGTTTAACTACAGACTCGAGACGATCGACTATAAGCAGACGGTGGCCTATTACAGTAAGTGATTAAACGACACCTGTCGGACAAGCCCTGGTCCATAAAATGACTTTGAGGGCAATTAGTCTGAACTCGAATTCACTGCGTGGGCATACTTGGACATGTTTCGGGTTTGCTTGACGCCAATCGTCAAGCTGCAGACATAACCAAAACTGGTGACCCGGTATCATAAGAGCTTTGCGATTATTGGGAACATCCTTAACCGAGTACCGTGAGACTTCTGTAACATTTTCTGACATCCTCCGGGTCTTGCGTCCTGAGAGATATGCGAAAGTTAGTAACATTCTTGACGGTATTACTGCGTACATACTGAGGGCACTGTTATTTTTAAATATCCTAAAAGCTTTGCTTGCTAGTATCGCCTTCTAAAAGCTCTGATTATTCATGACGATAATGAAGCATATTGGTGACGTTAAAGTAATACCGTATTCAAAATTAATGCAATGTTCCATGCTTTCCTTAGATGACAACGATGCATTGAGAGCCTCGTCACTGTGCAAGGTGCAGTCTACGCGAGCCGAGCCCGGGCTGTGACCTGGTGTCTGCTGCTGCCTGGTGAGGCGCAGACTTGCGGCCTGCTCGCTGTATCGCGAGGTGCGGACTTGCGTCCTGCATGCCGCTCAGTGATAAGCGGACCTGCGGTCTGTTCTCCGTGTGCCCAAGATGCAACCTTCCGCCTGTTCACCGTGTGTACGAGACGCAATCTTCGGCCTGATCCCCGTGTGCGTGAGGTGTGGTGCAATGTATGGCGGATGGTGGAGAGCATGAGGTGTGTATATTGGAATGGACCCATGGACAGGGTAACCAGCCCCAAACTCGTGGTCTTCCTGAGATAATTTTAAGACCCATGGACAGGGTAACCAGCCCCAAACTCGTGGTCTTGTTGAGAGAGGTAAGACCCATGGACAGGGTAACCAGCCCCAAACTCGTGGTCTTGTTGAGAGGTAAGACCCATGGACAGGGTAACCAGCCCCAAACTCGTGGTCTTGTTGAGAGAGGTAAGACCCATGGACAGGGTAACCAGCCCCAAACTCGTGGTCTTGTTGAGAGGTTTAAGACCCATGGACAGGGTAACCAGCCCCAAACTCGTGGTCTTGATGAGAGAGGTTTAAGACCCATGGACAGGGTAACCAGCCCCAAACTCGTGGTCTTGTTGAGAGAGGTTTAAGACCCATGGACAGGGTAACCAGCCCCAAACTCGTGGTCTTGTTGAGAGGTTTAAGGCCCATGGACAGGGTAACCAGCCCCAAACTCGTGGTCTTGATGAGAGAGGTTTAAGGCCCATGGACAGGGTAACCAGCCCCAAACTCGTGGTCTTGATGAGAGGTTTAAGGCCCATGGACAGGGTAACCAGCCCCAAACTCGTGGTCTTGATGAGAGAGGTTTAAGACCCATGGACAGGGTAACCAGCCCCAAACTCGTGGTCTTGTTAATTTTAAGTTTAAATGTTTAAGACACACACTTATGATACTGTTCTTATGATATTATGGTTCTTATGGTAACGGTAGACCTTCATGCTGAAGTCTACTCTTGTGTTAGTACTAAGTTTCTAGTTTTATTTTAAATGTATCTAACAGTGACTGTTTGTTTCTAATCTGGCGCGGATTATAAATAATCTTTCACTCTTTTCCTTGGAGGTTCGAACCTTTCTTATTCGTGTTAACTGTTATTATCTTGTAAAACTATTCGTTAACTGTAACTGTTTACGCTAAATTTGATAACTGTTTTTAGTAACTGACCAATTGGACGATGATGTATTTACAGAGGCGTCCAATAAACTTTTATTTTTGTACATGTTCCAGTAACCGCGAATGAGAACAATGAAGAAGTGTGGTCATCCGGACCTGCCGAGGACGTCAGGGTGTCAGGAGAGGCCGTATAAGCCACAACGGCGGTAGTTGTCATTTTTGTGGCGCCATCACTTCACTGCGCTTGGTTATAAATAGGAGTGATCTGTTGTATCGGGACGCATTTCTGACGAATGCGTCGCGGAGTGTGGATCATTGTCTTTGGACAATTAGTACTACTCTGTTAACAGATGTGGAAAGCTGTCTTTGACAAGTTAGTACTGTCTGAATTGCGGTGGGTGCGAGGAAAACTGTCTAACAGCTAGTACAGCCCTATGTGACCGCCCTTGCTGTATAACTAACTGTAATTTGTTTAGATTCGTTACTTAATTAACGGTTGTTTGTGTCTAATTGCATTTCTAAGATTATTTTGTAATTAATGAAATAAATTGTTTAGAATTAAAGTAAATTGTTAAGAATTATAATTATTTTTATTATTTTTCACTTCTGGACTCTAACAATATTATTATTACGGAAGAAATTATTGTAAATAAATTTAAATAAAATTTTAGTACAATATATTTTTAGACCACAAAATCCAGAAAACTCTTATAGAAACGTACATCTACTATTAAGTACACTTTATTTTACTATCGGTATACATTCGTAGCTGACTGTACGAGTTAGTTCTAAGTACTGGGTGGGGGCGGAGAGAAGCAGGGGTCATATCGACATACGTTTACTGGCAATATCCGAGCCGCTTTCTTCAAGACGCCCATTACTGGCTTGAGAGGGCAAAGAGTAAGTTGCAAATAGTAGGTTATTATATTAAACATAATATATTTTAATTAAAAGTATTTTGGTATGATTACGGTGTATCAATTTGCGATACTCGATAGCCAAGTTCATTTTACTGACAAATTGGATTGATTGCATTTAAAGTTTACTTGACCAGTGAACTGTTTGTTGAGATCAATATTACACGGTACTATTTTACTCGTCAATGCTACAGCATTGAATGCTACTAAAAATTTTTACGGTTTTCTACAAAAGTTACGATTTTCTCTGCTAGGATAATAAAGTATCTCTCTATACAATAAAGTTAAGTTTGAGAGTTTGTGACGTTATAGGGTGTAAATTCTGCAGCTACTAAACTAATTAAGTAATTTTTTTTACCAATATAAAGCCACATTATTTGTGATTATCCTAAGCTATATTATATTAATAATGATTATTGTGATACCCGGATATACACGTGTGGAGCTGCGGTCAAATGATAGCCTTCTTACAAACATATTGTAAGTTGTTTTAAGTTTTGTAAGAACTTTAAGAATAAACATTTCGAACATCTTACACGCAATGCCATCTAGACCCAAACAAAGCAGAGCTTGTCTTATGGGTACTAGACATCTAGTTTAAATCCATAAACATTCACTTATTCACATTTCAAAAATTGTCAGCAACTTTTTCATTTCCAAGAGTAGGTATGCTCAGCGTTTTAGGCAGAAAACATTAAATCCTAAACTACCCTTCGTATAATCTACTCTATGATGTTATATAGGGGAAATACGCGGACTTAGCGTGGTTCACGGTAACCATCTAGTTAAATCAACCCCGGTACGGCGCCGATAACTGACGTGAATAGCCGCCTTTATTTTGTTGCTATTGCTGCTCTGACTCACCGTGTTCTGTAAATATATCCTTGATACGGCTCATTTATTAGATATATATTTGAGAGATATAATAATTTTGGTTGTAATATACATATTTTTTTCCTTACTTGTTATTAAATGTGTGTGTATTTACGTTACCATATTGACTGCCTTGTTGGTCTAGTGGTTAGTGTGTGCGGCTGCTGATCAAGAGGTCTCGGGTTTGATTCCCAGTTCGGACTAAGTGTTTGTGTGATTCACAAATATTTGTTGCGGAGTCTGGGTCTTTTCTATGTATAATATGTATGTATTTACATAAAAAAAGTATGTTTATGTATTTATATCAGTTGTTTAGTATTCATAATAAAAGCTCTGCTTAGTTTGGGACTAGATGATGTTGTGTGTAAAATGTCCGAAATATTTCTTTATTTATTATTACATATAAATATCCATTTTTAACTTGGCCATTGTTAGGAAAAGGATAAATTGTTATAAATTTTAATAAAATAATAAATATTTCAGTCGTCTAATACCCAACGCATTCTATTAGACCTTGTTTGTACTATGAAAGCTATATTGACTTATGTATGTATATGTACGCTATAGATAGAAAACACCCAAACTCCTAAACAGATATCTGTAGATCATATAAATACTTGATCCGACCCATATTTGAACCCTAGAATTCAAGCGCAGCAGTCGCGAAAACTACCACTGGGCCGCCTAAGCAGTCAAAATTGTCTGTATGTTAAGTTCAAAAACAATATTCCAGTTAATTATTATAAGTCTTCGCAAGACAACAGCAAATTAAAATGATATCAAATTTATAATATTTTTCCTAAGTTTTAATTAAGTTTGATAAACTTCAATTAAAATAAAAAGTGTGTTGCTTCCATGTACTAACATGGAAGCTTTTCGTACTGTATTTAGTATATTTATATTCTGTGCAGTAATTTCAAAGAATAATTAAGTTATTGTGCAAACAAAATAAAGATAATAATAATAAAATGTATTAATTACTTACTACATGCTTAGCAGGAGTCAGTTCATACAATCTTTGCACGATAATATACCCATGCACAAGCTACAAACTTTTATACAAAAAAGATACCTAGAATTGACTGTATTATCTGAGTTAGTGAACAGGAAAATAAAATGTTTACAAGAGCGGAGCTAATCAAGTGTACACATTTTTTCAGTTGGATGCTAACACAAACATGTTTCTTTTTAATGAGCTTTTAAAACCACCTAACCCCGTAGTATCAACTTTATGACAACATTTTCAATTCCCTCTGCAGACCACAAGCAATCAGACCGTCACAAGATTCAGTGCACGCTAATCTTTTTCCAATTCCAAAGTGAAAAAAGAGAAATTGTCCATACAGGAACGAACATTTGAAATTAGAAACTTCTGTGTAGCCAATCGAAGCAAACGCGTGAGTTAGATGCGGCGCACACTTGGCGCCCACTTTGTGCAAGTGCAACCCTACGGGTCGAGCGGCGGTCGCCCGGGAGACGAGCTTGGCCCGGGCCGCCGTCGTCCCCGCCGGGGTGCAAACGAACCCTTATAACACCCCCCCAACCAGCAACACACGCGAAACGAAACCTTATGTCTCCCAGCCGTAGGACAACTATCACTTTTTGAGAGACTCGCTACATCAGAATTAGCGATTTGTATGCTATGCAACATGGAATAGGGTCTGCTTTTCGAACGCTAATTCGGTTATCGATAAGTACTGTTATGACATTGGGAAAATGTGTCTAATTTCTGTGAGTATAAAGTTGATAATGGTGTGCTGCGATGCGGTGCGTGCGATACAGTAGAAAGGGGGGTGTAGGGTGTCCCCTCATTCATAATCACAGGGATGTCGAACGCTCAGGTGGTTTAGGTAGCAGATTTATCGTTCCTAGGTTAGATGGCCCGCCGTTGAATAATCTGTATTGTTTATAAAGCTCGCGTATTGTTTTATTATAGCAATTAATATATCTGAAGTTTACAGTCCGTATCATATATGACACCTTTTTGCTGGCATCATTTAGGAGTACAACGAGTTGTTAATATTAAAAGTGTCTGTCGTGAATTATATGAATTGTTCTATACTTGTTTTGTTTGTAAAAATATGAATTAATGTCTAGTATTGACAAATATTGTGTATACACAAAAGAGTATATACTCGTATTACTATGTACAAGTGGACCTTGGATTTTTTTAAAGCCTGCCAAGGTGACTGTTCTCCGTGTGGTGACGGATTAAGAATACAGAGTGTCACCACTCCTATTCATGCCGCGGGTGTCGTAAAAGGCGACTAAGGGATAAACTACGCAAGACAACTTCAATCAAAGAAGGAAAACTTGAAACCAACTCTATGCCAACCCGTCTGGCCAGCGTGGTATAGTAGGCCAAAACCTCCTTTCAAAGGAGAGGCCTATGTCCAGCAGTGGACTGTTAATGGCTGTTGATGATTATAATGATGATGAAGGTGACTGGACCTGAAAGCATGAGTAGAATACAAAAGTGGGGATCACCACACTCATTGAGAATGCAGGCAGTATAGTAACCCACACTACAGCGGCCTAGTGAGATGCTTTGTCCGCTAAAAGTATCCGGGACCTTGGTTAGTGAGAAGGAAATCCGTGATCTGGTAGTGAGTACCAGATTTTCAATACTCGGTGCAGGAAGGAAGAGCCGAACTGTTTAGTTCCAGTGCTTCGTGACTTCGAAGCACATGTTGTCGAGTAGAGGAAGGGAGAAAGTAGGACCAGTTGGAAGAGTTCATAATAGTATCTATGGTATAGGCGATAGAGGACTGCCCCTGAGGCGACATTTATTCAATAGATTTCTTTCATTCTACCAGGGGGGTGTCACTCCGCAGTTTAGGTATAGTCGCCGGTCGAACAGACATCGTCAAAACAGTTCAGAGTTATACGATAGAAAGAGACGCAATTGTAGGTAAATATAGTCGTAGTGATTCGGCGCTGTGCGATCTGAATTGAACTTAATCTTTTGACACCGAGGGTATCTATAACTTTAATTTACTTTTCGGAGTGAGTCTTCTGTGCTGGTACTATTATGTATTCTGTGATTCTACGTAATCAGCTGAAGTTTTCTACTGCTATTTCACAATAAATAGCAAATGACGTGTTTCAAAAAATTAACACGAATCAAAAGTTAAAATACGTACTGTAAAGTATATTATCAGCTTGAATGTTGTTCTCGACTTACCTGAAACAAAATAAAACATAATTTTAACGAAAGCTTTGCCTAATCTTCGTGAGTTTTATTTTCTCATCGCTTTATATTTCCTCCGAGAGTAATAAAGATTGTAATAACCTGAAATAGGTAATGTTAAATTATTATGTACAGTTCAGTATAATTTTTTACTGTGATTAGGTAATCACGTTTTAGAATACATTTAGCTTTTTATCTAAAGCATATATCAAAATTAATTGCTGGTTGTTTGCTAAAACTCGAGAATGGATGTGTCAATTTGAGTAATATCGATCTTGAAATATTTATGGATGTTCATGGAAGGTTGAAGGTTCAGTGAGAACTTAGGTCACTTAGTTTTCAAATAATTATAGTTGCGTTCTCGTCTGTTTTATTGGTATGTAAAACAATTCTGTTTTAGAAAAAATAAAAGTATCAAAGTGTCAATTAGTTGTTGGCAACAGTAAATCTACACACAAATATGTTTGTGATGAAAATTTCACCGGGTCAACGAGTAATTAATAGATGTATTAATTCTCTTTATTTACAACACCGTTTTTAAAAAAATTATATGCGAAAGTCACCGATTACAACTAACCCATACCCCACATTCAAAGTATCATCGTTAATAAATTCCCCTAAATGTCACCAACCCGAACCCTACTAGACCAGGTGGGGTTCGAACCCGCTAACACTTGACAGTAACACCGCATCCTAATATTTTCCAATTAATTATTACTTCCAAAATCAGAGTGGTGTGCAATGGGAGAGGCCTACGCCCAGCAGTGGACTGCGATAGGCTGATGATGATGATGATGAATTATAACAATTCAATATATTCAAACTTTAAAATGGTATACACTAAAGGACTCGCTAGTTATTTCGAATATCGCCAAGCGTTGTAGTGTCCTTGCAAAGCAGAAACACAGCAGTATGCAAATAATGTCTTGAGTTGCAGTATTGGTTTTAAAAATACTTACAAACCAAATACTAAACCACAAAGTGCATTTTTGAGCTAAGTTTTATTTAACCTTATCTTAAGAGTTTTACAACAAAATGAAGACTCAACAAACTGATCCAAATTGCGTTTAACCATCAAAGGAGCTTTAATGAAAACAAATATCAAGACAAAAGCCGTCAAACAAAAGTAGTTTGAGACCACCAATTGAAGCCTACAGTACTTTTACGAGAACCAGTAACGACCTGAGTAGCGTGGAAACTCGCACACTGCCTATTAAAGTCTATCCTAGAATCTCATAAAGTCATACTAAAACTGACAATATAACTCAAATAGCTCTTATTCCTTAAGCAGCAAGGTTACTTTTAATGTGATGTAGATGGAAGAAAAGTTTTCAGCAGTTTTCCCCGCATTCGCCATTTTGTTCGTCGTAAAAAGTTAATGGCATTTCTGTAATTTTGAGGCCAGCAACAAGTAAAATTAAACCGATAATTACTTGAGAAACGACTCTTGTGTTATGGTGTAAGATGAAAATGTTGCTATCGCAGCAACTATAAATATAATCTATTTAATATCTATACTATTTAATATCCAATAAAATAGTTACAGAAATAAACACATTTTTTTTATAAAGGAATATTTTACCTAAGTTGTGTCGATAGCTTAATCACATATTGTTACATGTAAATAAATAATAAAGTACAAGCCCAATATCCAGGTTAATTTCGGTTACTCGGAAACTTGGTCGACATAGTAATAAACGATAACAAAAATACTATCAAAGATTGTCCTATAAAGCCAAGAAGGCAACGTGCCGAATGTAATTCTTTGCATTTCTACAACACCACCTTTTCACTAGAAACATCCCTTGATATATATGAGCAATATATAACCCTGAATCGATTTATCCAATGAAATCACAACTGCGCAATCGATCAGTGTGCTCTGAAAGTAATCTAGAGAGGTTACGACCTCTCCACGAAACATAGAGACAAGCTGACCAATTACCGTCATTTGTTACTGTGGCCGAGACTTGTATCGTAGAGGAACAGGCGAATTTTATATCCATTTCTAGGGTGTGAGTTCTCCTCACCAGACCCTCTTGCAAACACTTAATTAGTTAGCAGAAGTTTGATCACAAACAAAAATAAGAGTAACGTGCTGATATTCAAAGGAAAAATGTTTTACAATTATAACTTTATAAGTAATCATTGGTGGATAAATTAAAATGTAAATCTGATTTCAAGACAAGGAAAACCATTTGACGATAACCTTTGGCGGTTTTTCTGCTTTATGTTCTGAGTTTATAATATAAAGCCACAGAACTAGGAATTTGATTTCATTGAATTAAAAAATGCCGAAAACAACGGAATTAATTAAGGGTATTACATACCTCTGATTTGCCTTAATTCCCGTAAAAATAATATTAATTATCATGGAACGCGAAAGTTTAAAAGTTAGTGTAAAAACTGTGTTGGAAAAGAGTGACCCAATGGAGTTTCTTGTCTATTCATCTCCATAAGATCTACGAATTGGAACAGACAATTAGCTTCACGACTGTCTACTGACTGACTACTTCACGTTTCAAAAGTGCCGTTGTATTTGAAATAAAAATGATTTGATTTGAAAATAATTATAGTGCCTAAATATATTAAAATAAATAATAAGGAAAATATAAAGAGGTTGAAGTCTTAGGAATGTTATTTAAAGTTAGTGCGTTTTGGAGTATACCCCGGGCTAGTGTCTGAAGATATAGAAGTGTGTGCAGCATAAAGTAACACTAAACTAGGTGGTACTAATATGTGTAAAACAAACTAAGCATGCCTCCTTCCTGGCCTTTATTCCCAAGATTATTTAGGGTCGGCTAGTTCAAACAATTTTACCTGAACTTTAGTTTTTCCACGGAGACATCGGAGCTGCGCAACCCTGAGGGAGAACTGAAATCCAACGTAAGCATGCGACTTACTTAAATAAGTTATATACGTATACTCCCTTGCTAAGTACGTAAAACATTGCTATTTTGAGAATAAACTCTTAGTAAAACTAATTATGATCCAATAAAACATTTATTTTATAATCATTTAGAGAAACGGTATTTGATTGAATCTTCACTAATCAGAACTAGTTTATAACGTTTTTTTCTTCTTTAAGAGATGGTAGCATAAAATTCATTTTTACATTTTCAAATATAGATCAAAAATGCAAAATTTTGGTAAACCGCCATCTCGAAAATTTAAATACCAATCTCTCCTCTGAATCTCCTCAGATATTTATGTACCACCCAAGAAGAATGTTATCGAGCACACATAACTAAAAGAATTGTTACCACAGAATATTAGAAAATGCTGTGGATATTAAATGTTTTCGATATTCAACTCTAACGACTTAAATTTTCAAAAGACAAAGAAACTTTCAAAGGATTTAATATAGAATTAGATGAGTTTCAAAGAAAGATGAAAGTTTTGAAGTTACTATAATAATTTGAAAGTTTGCAATGCGGCTTAAATAGTTCTTCAATATCTCAAAGGTTTAGAGATATTAAATAATTCTCTAGGAGCGATTAACTTTCAAATGAAAGCAAAGTTGTTTATTTCTACTTGTGAAGCATTGAAGCATTAAATTATGCCTATGTGGTTTGATTTTCATGTTTGATGGAATTGGGATTTTCAGTCAAAAATACTGAGGTGCAATATTAAAGTTGGAAATTGGAAAAAATTGCTTCCGACTGATGTTTTCCATTTATTTTTTCTTTAGTTCTGATTTTTTTACAAAATCCTATTTCGTTTATGAAGTAAAGACATGTCATGTCAAATATGAAAATATTATAAATCCGGAAGCCGGGAGAATGAAGCAGAAACACTGCTCTAGACCGCCATGAAGACAGTGTGGTCACCATGTCTGTCACAGTGTTTGCACTCACATTGATGATGGTTACCCCTTCTTCTGGATTCTATTCATGCTTTCCATCAGGCAGAGAAGAGTCACTTTGGTAGGCTAAAATATATAAATGAAAATGTGATATAATGATTAGGGTAGAGCTGATTCCATTATATACATACTTAACTAATTAAAAGGTAAGACGGAGGTGGAATTATCAGGTTCAGGCCCAATAATCACTAGACGCCTTTAGCGTTATAGGGTAAACAAAGTTTAATAAAAGCAACAATAAATAAAAACGTTTGCATTATTAGTCTAAGTTATATATAATAATAAATTAAATTGAGATGAAAAAACTTTGCCTAACAATAAGTGTTAAAACTGAACGTTCGAAGAATTTTTTTAGTTAAACCAAGTTAAACCGTTATTACTTCAAAACCTTTTCCGTAATAGTTTCTTCAAACGATTTTTCTTGGCCCAAAACAAAGAAACTTTTTGGTTTTTCCTGCAGATCGTTTAATGCTGATGTTACTGTCTAAATGTTTTATTGAAATATAAGTTTGAAGAAATAAGTTTCTATTGCTGCTTCGTTTCGTTGTTGAAATATATTATGAGACTAAAATCGTTTAAAATATACTTTTGTATTAGGTATCATTTTTTGAACTTACTGTAGTTTAACATGTCCAAATACGGATATGACACAACTATTTTGTTTTGTAATCCGTTCCAAAATAACGCGATACGTGGTACTACCAAGTATACTATGTAACAGGGTTGTCACCAGTAATCAAATTTAATCAAAAATTTTAAAAGCAAATTATTGTTCAACAAACTATTTATATAAACGGTATTTAACTTTAAACAGTGGACTGCAATATGCTGATGAAGATGAACCTTAAACAACGATTCTGTGTTATTTTAAAATTTTGAGGCTGTAATTTTATAAGTTGAAAATAAGACGCAAAAGTTGCTTTTTTGTTTTATTTTTTAATGTAAATACCGGCCAAAGTCACTTTGAATAGAAGTAAGGTGCTAACTATTACATACTATACATTATATGTAGAGCATACGTTCATACATTCATTGTCATTGTCAATTGACATTTCACCGGACAAAACAAAATTGGGAAAGGAAAATGAATGAGTATTATCTATCATCTTAGGAAGATGATGATGGTAATGACGCAATACAGTGAGTATTTGGTCATAAGTTAGTTAAGTAAAGCTTTACACGAATTAAAGGTTTAATACAGACATCCTTATATGAAAGAGGTTTTTTAGAACACACTAGTGTCAACCCTAAGCAAGCTCATCAGTGCTCAAAGTTCACGTGTCGGGCCGTTTGACTTCTTTATTAGGTAGCAGGCAGCTAATGTGCCCGTCTTGATTCTGCTCACGCGCGACAGCCCTATGCTTCGCAGATATTCTGCTTATTATGCGAGCCCTGAGCACCTTTAGGTTGACTATATTCAGTTATATTTTATAGAGAAATGTAAAGATATTTTATTATTCAGTGTTACAAAAAAAAAAGATTTTTTATAAGGTAATTGTGTTTTCGATAAAGTGCTTGGTTTTATGATCAATACAGACGAATAAGTACTAACTCTTACAAAACTGGAGATAGTTTGAATAATAGGTTTTGATTATGGGTATATGTTTTCATAGAATTTGATCATGATATTAGCGGTTTCATCATCAAAAGGACTTCAATAGGCTGATGAAAATGATGTTTTAACTTATTTACTAAATAATTTATATTTTGTAATATATGCTCTGCCTGTATGTATAGACATACACAGAGGCTTTATCTTGGTAAAAAGAAGACTATGTTCTTTCTCAAAGTCGTCGAATTAAGACCGGAGCAACGGTTTAGGCGTGAAAGCACAACAGACAGACAGAGCTTCTTTGGAATTTAATATAAGAATGGATTAAATACAATAAATAAATGTTTGATAAATGTCCATCATCATCATCAACATCAACAGCCTTCAGCAATCCCCTGCAGGACATAGACCTCTCCTTAGATAAAGGAGGTTTTGGCCTACTATACCACGCCGGCCAGACGGGTTGGTAATTGGTATAAGGTTGGTTTCAAGTTTTCCTTCTCTTTGCATCGATGTTGTCTTGCGTATTTTATCTCTTAGTCGCCTTTTACGACACCCGCGGGAAGAATAGCGGTGGTGACACTCTGTATTCTTAATCCGTCACCACACGGACAATTGTTACGTATGGTTAAAATGTCTTGTCGTTCAGCTATTTTTGGAAGCGTCGTCGAAAAGTTAATCCAGATACCACATTGATCTATTTAACTGATTTTTACGATTATGAATACTTTACGTATGTTAGATCTGTAAATGTAAAGGTATATCATAATATAATGCGCCTCATTAGTGTCCAACAACAATACTTTTAAAGTATATATAAATAGTATGTATAATAAGGATATTTTAACATAATCACAGATTAAGTGGCAATAATTAAGTTATTTAGTCACAAAAGTAGGGAAATAAAAGGTAATTAATTTCCTTCGCGAGTAATTTACGTCAGTTTAAAACGCATGTAACCGCCAACCCACAGCCACGCTACCACTTGCTCTAAATACTCTTACAAAATATATCATTTACGCTAACTATAACGATCAAAATAATAACCCACTTTCTTATTTCACCTGTCGATAACTTATTTTAATTTAGTATTTAAACATTGCCTAGCTTCGATTTCATTTCACTGCCTCGGTTGCGCAGTGGTAGCGTATGCGACTGCTGAGCTTGAAGTCTCGGGTTCCATGCTCGGGTCGGACCAAATGTCGAAAAAAAGTGTGATGCGCAAATATTTGTTTCGAAGTCTAGGTGTTTTCTATGTATAATACATGCAGTTATTGTATGTATGTTATTCGAATATTTACCACTTTATTTTATTAGCTTTATAGAAAAAAAAACAATAACATTCTATGTATAATACATACATACAACATACTAAATCAATAACCATGAGCATGAAGTAAGCTGGGTACATCTGTACGAATATGCCTTTCTTTATTTATATTATAAAAGCCAGTGGGCATGAAAAGCAAAATGCCTACGTCACACGCACCCCACATACCAAAACCTCAGCTAATCCTACAGAACCCGATGAAAATAAACATGTAGTAATTAAACCGGTGTTCAGTGAACAAAGCAACATGTGTACTTTATTAATATGGCCGGGTGACGAGATCCCAACAAAAAATTTGAGAAACAAAACGTTAGGGAGTTAGTACACGTAGCTATCCGGTTCATTTCCGTTCATTTATATCCGTGTTTGACCGCTAATCACACAGTGTAACTGGAAGATTTTTAAAATCACATCATAAAAATCCTGGAGAGAACAATTTGACCTCCAAGAATAGAGAAATACTTTTTATACTACACCTGATCGGAACAGTATTCATTATTCCTTGAAAATGGAAAGAGAAAGTTAGTCTTTTCCTTGACCTAAATAAGCGGGAGGAAAAAATGTATGAAAATCCATTTCTAACGTGTTTTAGCGGGAGAGAAAGTTGTATGAATTTTCATTTCTCATGTGTTATCTTATCTATGGCGCGCGCCTGCCCAAAGAGTTTTCATATATATAATTTAAATATGGAATCTCCGTGCCACTGACATCCTTTCGTGAAGAATAAAAAAAAACAAAAGAAGCGCGAAATATTTATAATTATTATGTCAAATTCTAAGCTAAATTGTTTCTTACATGGTGTCTTACGTTTTGATTTTATTTTATAAATACTTTAAATGTTCCTCACAGGTGTAGTATAAAGCACTGTGTAGCACTCGGGTGAAAGTCCCATTCCTAGCTCGGGAGTATTGTGGCCCTAGGCTGCGCCTTCGGGCCACAAACTGCTCCCTCGCTAGTAATCGGTTCCTTTCCTCCCTCGGTGAACAATGTACTATTATATTTTTTCCACTTTACACATTAATTACATAAAGTATTTGTTTAGTGTTAGTAGTTTCGGAAGAAGTGCACGGGAAGTAATACTGATACCGTGAAACCTTTAAGAATATATACTTTATTTTGATACTTCTATAAAATATTACATTGAATTGTAAAAATAGTAGTGTGCCAATATAATTATTTTGATTATGATATAATAACGCTATTCAAAACTATTCGCAATAAACTCTAACCTTTCAGGGTCCGGATCCAAACCGGACGGGATCTAATCCCGTCCTTACCGGGTTTGATACAATATCCCTTATCACGTCTAGAGTTCCCGAAGCGAGAAAAATATGAAATAAAGGGTCAAAGTTTGACGCAACGGGTTCTGTCGTTAATCTTTTTGATGGTGTAATGTATCTTCACGCCTGTCTGCTTTTGGAGTGAGAGTGAGGTATGACTCTACTGTGATGAGCATCAAAAATAGGGTACATCATTGCACCTTCCGGCGATGAAACTTGCTGATATTAACTATTATGAAGTAGCAAAGAAGTTTCAGTGAAAATTGTACCGTAATCAAAGTGAAAGAAATTATATTTTTAGGTTAGTTTGTAGTTTTTATTTAATTTAAATTGTAACTATCGCACGTGATGTTACTGATATGATAAATTGCTCAATCCGCGTGAACACTAAATATTTTCATGAAAACAAGTAAAGTGGTAGTAGATATAATTTTAAAAAAAAGGAACCGACTTCAATGAAAAACTATTCCGAGTACCCAAATCGCGACTTTGTGCCTATGATATTTGAGGAGTTCCCTCGATTTCCTTGGGATCCCATCATCACAATCCGCTCCCGATATGGTGACGATGGGACCACCTGTAAGCTACGCCCATTCCAATGCAAAAATAATTTTTGAAATCGGTTTATAAACGACGAAATTATCGCTGAACATACATAAAAAAAAAAAAAGAAGATTCCGACGAATTGAGAACCTCCTCCTTTTTTTTGAAGTCGGTTAAAAAAGTAGATAAAAGTAGTGAGCGTGAAGTAATATCAAACACGATTACCCACAAACTGACACCCTTATAAATAATACAATAATAAAGAGATTTTTTCATTATTTTTATAACGTTAAGATAACATAGTTATTTTCTTAATCGTCAGCATACTGCTATCCACTACTGAACTAAGGCCTCCTCCAAAGAGCACCAACCATCCCGATCTTGGACTGTCCAATACATCCGCTACCAAACATATTCTTAGAGTTCATCGTGGTCATCGTCGCAGGACGTCTTTCACTACGCCTAATGGCGGTCTCCAGTCTAACACTACTTAAACCTTAATTTAAATAGTTCAGTATAATATACTTCTAGTTCCCTGATTTTTTTTTCTTGAAGAGTCCCAAACATAGACTGATAAGAAAAGCAATCTACTCAAGCGTTTTTAGCTATGAGATTCGAAACCCTGAATTTGCGTTTCAAAGCGAAAAGATCAATCGGTATCAGCAGCCACCTATCTTTGATCACCACCACTGCAATTTGAATCGTAAGGACTCCTAAATAAAATTATTTCTTACAAGTACCTTGATTAGGTCTCGAGCTCGATTGCCGGGTCAGGTCCAGTGTTGTTTGGTTATTTCTTACAAGAAAAATTATCAAGACATATATAACATCAAGATGTTATTCATTTTATATTACGGGGAAACATATTATTGTCTTATAGGAAGAGTATTTTTAGATGTGGCTGGTTTTAAATTGAGTAGATCGCAACTTGACCGTGTGGTGACGGATTAAGAATACAGAGTACCACCTCACCACCCCTATTCATCCCGCGGGTTTCGTAAAAGGCGACTAATGGATAAACTACGCAAGACAACATCAATGCAAAGAGAAGGAAAACTTGAAACGAACCCTATACCAACCCGTCTGGCCAGCGTGGTATAGTAGGCCAAAAACTCCTTCTAAGGAGAGGCCTATGTCCAGCAGTGGACTGTTAAAGACTGTTGATGATGATGATGAGATCGCAACTGAATACAAAATAAAGTTACTATCAGTGTATAAATAGTCCAATATAATTGTATACTATCATAAAGTAGGTAAAACATAATCCCCAACACGCACTCCGCCAGCGTAGGGACGTATGGCTTTAAACCTCTCTTGAGAGGAGTCCCGACCCCAGCAGTAGGACGTTGTGGTTTGTTGACGTTGAAAAGGTACTGCTATTTATACTGGTGGCGCGAATACCCTAATCATGCCACTATATATAAAATACCCTTATACAGTACCAACCTAATAAGCAACTACATTTATGGAAATTACAGCAAATGTGTGTAGGCACACAGTCGAAATACTTGACAACGTTGTACCAATTATTCTATAGTGGCAATCAGTGTTATTCGATCAAAGCGTAAGGCAGGTATGGTGTAAAGGAATTTCATGCACTTACCTACATTCTGAAATGATCGTGTTAATTCACGTAAATGGAATCGTTTGGCATGCAATGCAAACGTTCAAAACCTGATTAATTTTCAGACAAACATTCATCGAAACTATAGTATCGCAAATCAAAATGAATATGCTGCAATGCAATAGCGAACCGTGTAAAGATAAAGTTTTTTTTTTATATATTATTAACTTTAGTTTTCTCGAATCCACAGACCAGATGATGATTTGCACAAGACGGCTGGCAGGTGCTAGGCTATGCGAGTGGGCGAGGATAGAACTAAGTGGCGTGGGATTGGAGAGGCCTATGTCCAGCAGTATGTAGTATAGTTCAAACACGCGTGTTAAAACGATACAGAATTAGTGGTGATAGAGTATGATGCCTACCCGATGTAATCTTACTCCCATTCCGGCAATTGAAGGGATAAACTAACATACAATCGAAACTCCTCTTTAGGAGGATTACCCGCTTTAGTCTCTCACTCTCTAATCATGTATTCTATACCAACAATAACTCTTAATTCCTCTTACAAAACTTGTTAGCCTGTCTAAAACAGGTGTTACGAGCTTCGCACCTACACAGCTCGGAAAGTTCACAAAAGGGGGTTGAAAAGTGGCGCGCGACGTGTTTTGTCACGCCATAATCAAACGTCACGTCACAGGGGGATGATCCAGCACCCTTACACCCTGCCCTCCCTCGTCTCCGCAAACATTCGTGTTACCACCTAACCTACCTCGTGGATTAAGAATATTGTTTGTTTCCATTCAGTGCAGGGAAGGTTAAATTTTGTGATCGAACGGTGGAATGTTATTTTGATGTGACACTCAATTTCATTAATTTTCGTTGGCGTTTGATATTGTAAGCTTTTTATATTCGTGATTCCTATTACTTTGGTTATTGAAGTGCTGCTATGAGTATTACTTTTATCATGTGTAATACGCATTACCTACCTATAACTGAGTTCTAAGCCATAGCCGGCATGAATGCTTGTTGTTTGTTTGAATAGAGAACTTATCGTATATAATACCCTAATACCCTATATACCATCTACATTTTTTATTTCTATTTCGTCACTTGCCAAAGTATAATTTTGCCAGTTTTAATTGGTAAACTCATGGACTTTGCTGATAGCTTTACATAACTCTTATTAGTGCTCACGTAGATTGATTTGATTAAATTCTGTTTGATAAAAAAATTCATGAAAAAATATCGGTATTTTCAGACATATCAACTCATATCAAACACAGTCTGCACAAAAATCAGATAATATATATTTTGTGAAATTGCATATTTTTTTAATAAATCCAATGGAATAAATATTATGGACGGGAAAACCACTGAAAAATCCTTTTAAACTGAATCCCGTTAAAGTATTTACACACTTAATTTGCAAAAACTTTTTACTATATTTGTTGAAAGTCGAAGAGGTGAGAAAGTGTCTTTGAACTAAAGTATTTTAACATTTATATTTCGGGTTTCATTATTTGAGATAAAAGTTACATAAAACTGTTAGACATAGCTATGAAGCCATCTCAACCATCTCAATTTTCATCATCAGCAATCATAAAAAATTTTGATAAAAATATTTAAAAAAATACAAATTTCGCCATGTATTATTAAAGTGGGCTGCTTCAACTGCATTAAAACTCCTCTTCTTAGATTAGGAGGATAGGAAGATTTGTCCTAGAATACCACGCTGGCCAGGCAGGTTGGTAAAGGAATTGTTTCAAGTTTTCCTTCTCTTCACAGAGATGTTGTTCCGGTAGATACACGGTTGGTTGTAAATATAATAATAATGCCACCCTACAAAACTCCTAACGCCTTCCAACCCCAGTTCAGTCTTCTTGTAGATGTTTGTATTGCATTAAACATTCTTTGTTGGAAATAATGAATGAGGAACAAACTTCACCCACTCAGCGAATATTAACCGATGTTGAACTTGGGTTTTTACTCTTTTAGGGTTGCATTTTTAAGGGTGCTGGAGGTAATGTTTAAAAACAAAGATGTTTACAGAGCTGTTTAATGAAAATTCAATAATAAAAGCCGCAAGTAAAGCTAAAGACAAAGTACTTTAGACAATGAAGTTTTAGAAAACACTTTATTTATTTTCCCGTAATGGTTTGAGTCATCGGTTTAGCAGTTAGCGTATGGTGTCAAATTGGATTCCCAGGTAGGGCAAATAAGTGTTAGATTTTTTTTTCTACATGGAATTCTTATCAAAACCCTGAAGTAGGGAAGTTCCTGTGTGTTACGACCGTGCCTAGGAGAGCACGTCAAGGCGTCACTCGCGGTTATCATGAACATCTATGGATATCGTTATTGGGAAATTAGTGCCCTGAAATATATTGGTAACTAGTTTTTATTTCGAATTCAAATTGATCTTGTTCCGATGCTAGTTGTTCCATAAAAAACTGATATTATGATTAAACAAGAAGCCAACCATTAACAATATCGTCAATAATAAACGCTAGAAATATGAATTTAATAAACATCTGAATGCTTTCAATATCGTTCATTCATAAAAGGTTTCTATTGTATTTACCCCTTTCTGTCCTGTCCTGCTCAGGCTTAAAGATAAAACGTGGACATTAAACATTGATACTTCGAAATTAATAAGTTTCGAGTCAGAAGAAAGTAAAACAAAAGTAGATCAATATCAAAAAGCAGTTCATACTTTGTTTTTTGATTCCTATTCTTAAATATCGTTTTTTTGATTATTTTACATCTATATAGTGTTTGTTGTTATCTATATAAGTAATTGATAGAATTTAACCATAAATAAGCCTGGCCAGCATATTTCAGACATGAGTCTACTATCGATTACGTAGAATTCGGACAGTCATTATATCGTTGACATAAAGACGTGAAGGCACACATTTTAACGATAGGTTTTAGGATATTTATAATGTAGCTGTAAGTCGGTACCTACGGCATACCGTCGAAGTAATAGAGCGATAACTAAGACTGAGTTCCCGAATAATAAAGATGGCTCCAATTGTGTACATTGGTTGTTATTCGTTTCGACCCATAAGTTCGTTATATTGATGATGTGGTTGACCAACAATTTGCTAACGCGGAATACCGAAAAAATTTAGATTTTAAGTTTTTCAATAGGTAACCAAAACTAGTACTTATGGTGGTTATATTTATAGCTCTGTCAGTCTTTATTCTCCTACTGTTTGCCAGTTTGGGGTGGAGCTCCTAAGACTTACTTTCTTAAACTTGAAAGAGCACACTCGGTTAACTTAAGTACGTATTCAGTTAATATCTTATTGGAATCAAACAGTTATAACTGCCTATCTGCATCATTGTAAGTTACAGAATTCATTAAAAAGGTGCTCTGCTCTATACGAATTTCTTTTAATTTGTTTTTCTCGTGATAAAGCAACTTGAAAACCATAGTGAAATTACATTATTTAATTATTTTAGTTCTGTTATATTGTTTTATATTAATTCTACTTAAGTAAAAAAATATAATTTTATATTTCTAAAACAAAAAAGTAAATACCCAGTTAAAATGAAATCCAATTCATTTCGAGTTAAAAGTCATATCAACCCTACTTCTGAAATAACTTTAGTTCAAAGAAACCATCGTCAACTCTATCAATAGCTAACGTTCCAAAAGACCGAATAACTTTCTGGCTATTTGATTTACTAACGAAATTTCACATCGAAATATCTTAAACACACATAGAACACATATAAAGGCTTTTCATTCAAGCAAACCGCAGTTTTCAAACTGTATAATGTAGAAGGTTTTCAAGCATATGGAATACATACATTTAATATGAATCTGCGTTTTAATTAAGGATTATTTACTTTCTTACTTTGTTTGTGTAAAACATACTGAACTCGAAACCGGTCTACTAGGAGTGTGTCTATCGGATGAGAGATTCGTGTTTACTCGAGATTTTCAACGCTCGTGTATAAACATTGTAACGTACTAGATGTCTATCCAGTTTCAACAATGTTTGTGGTCACTGCTACGCTCTCGAGTCGTGTAGTGTGAGACGTGAGACTAAATTTTACTATACCTAAATTCGAATACATGCTCGTTAGTCGAACATGTCAAGTTACTCGATTTTAATGTATCCTGATTCATGCAATACAGACATTTGATGTTAAGCTACTTTTTAGGGTTCATGACTCGGAACCCTTATAGATACGTCATGTCAGTCCGTCCGTCCTTCCTCGACTTACCGTCTAAACGATTAGTGCTAGAAAGATGAAACTTTGAATGGATATGTGTGATAAATTTAAAGGACATTATTTTTGAAACAGGTTGTCACTAAAAGCTAAACGGTGGACTCGAAAAATCCAAAAAAAAATTGTGATGGTAGTCCAATTCATGAACTTTAAAGGATAACTATAACGGGTTGGATAGCTTTGTTAGTTCAGGATTTATAGAGGCTTAACTTGTGAAATAAACCTTCTTGGAAAACTTTGTACAAAAATAACGAAATAATAGGTAAACATAACAATTTTTTATTAGACATTGATTGGCATTGGCATTGTATATGACTACGGAACACTATTCTATGTATGCCCTGACACGCACTTGACCGATTTTTATAGAAACGCAGATCATTAAAAAGTGGCCAAGTGCGAGTCGGACTCGCCCATGAAGGGTTCCGTACCAGCAAGTAACATCATATAAAAGTTCTTGTAGTTCGTTGTAACTTTCATCGATGTTTTTAGACTAGTGTATTGCTTGGATGAAAGGTATATTGCGTGTTACGATTTATGACGTATTAAAAAAAAACTACTCACTAGATCTCGTTCAAACCAATTTTCGTTGGTAGTTTACATAGTAATGTACAACATATATTTTTTTAAGTTTTATCACTCTCTTATTTTAGAAGTTAGAGGGGGGGGGACACACATTTTTCCACTTTGGAAGTGTCTCCCGCGCAAACTATTCAGTTTAGAAAAAAATGATATAGAAACCTTAACATCATTTTTGAAGACCTATCCATAAATACCCCACACGAATAGGTTTGATGAAAAAAAAAATTTTGAGTTTCAGTTCCAAGTATGGGGACCCCCAAAATGTATTGTTTTTTTTCTATTTTTATGTAAAAATCTTAATGCGGTTCACAGAATACATCGACTGACCAAATTTTAACAGTATAGCTCTTATAGTTTAGGAAATAATTGGCTGTGACATACGGACGGACAGACAGACAGACAGACAGACAGACTTGACGAATCTATAAGGGTTCCGTTTTTTGCCATTTGGCTACGGAACCCTAAAAACGCAATTTTTAAAAGGTACTTGAAGTTTTCTACATTTTCTGGTACATAATTTTCAAATTTAAGCGCAAAAAGTACGCATCAGTCAGACTAGAGTCACTTTGGCATTTGAAAGAAGAAAGGGAGGGAAAGAAGAAAGAAGAAAGTAGGGGACCGTCTGCAAACCATGGATGGCCCAAGGTACGTCGGCGTCCCAGGGTTGTCACTTCCGAGGGTGCACCTGGTTCCCCGACTTCTATTGCCCGAGAAGACGTGCTATTTTGGTCGGTTCGTGTCCGACATAGCCACCATTGTGCGGCATACAGAAGGATTTTCGCATATAAGAAAGAATTGTCACTTTGGTAGGCTCTAAATATAAAACTATGATAATCTTGCATCAACCTATCATATACTTAGGTATATCTAAGTATACCCTATCCTAAGTATAGAATAGATATTCCTAAAAACGAACATTAACTAAAAACTGTAAGTTTGCCTTGGAAAGTCAATTTATTACATGCAACTACGATCTAACAATCTTGAACATCAGGTATAAGAGTTCAAATTAAGCAGAAGACATCCTTTCTAAGACTATGACAGTTAAGTACAAAAAAGTTGAGTAAACTTATTTTATTTGTTTGTTTCTACACTGTTTACATTCCACTTAAACAAAATGAGCGAATGGAAAATCTATCCTGTTTGCTTACCCCAAGCAAACAAAATAAGTCTGTCCGTCCATCCGTGTCCCAAAACTGTTTTACGAGTGACCATTGTTCAATTACACAAATAAACATATGGATATTATTCCAATTCGCATCGGAATAAAAGAAAAACCGTAACGGAACAAGGGGATGTTGAAAAAGAGGGTGTACTGGTTTAGGTACGTGTGTGAGGGATATAATGTGTAAAAATAAAAAGGAGGTAGAATTTTTTCCACTACTAAAGTATAAATTCACTATACGTATAATAACTTCTTGTATGAAATGAGATTAATTAAAAACATATAAAAAAAAATTTACTACTGCATACATTTTTTTATTCTTAGGAACAAGCTTTTATTGATGCGTTATTATAATATAGAATTAAAGTACTAGTCAAGACAAATCAAAGGAGCCCATTGTGTCGTCTTATTGCTCCTAGTTATAGTTCCTATCGCCACTTTTCATCTTCATCAACAGATCAGTTCCATGTCAAGAAATATACATATGCTTGGAAACCTGGAAGTTGGTCAAATTTAACTTACAAGTTTTCATTACAGACAAAAGGACGGGTAAACCTAAATTAAAGCCTATTTTTTTATGGAGCCTGTTGTTTTACGTACTTTTTACAGGAGCTAACTGATAAGTTAGAGTTCGCTGGGTTCAATTCTCACCCAGTAGAAATATTTCATAATGAGCATAATCATTTACCAAAATTGTTTTCCTCGTAGCCATATTAGCTACGAGTAAAACAGGTTTGATGTGGAAACAAACACGTTCAGAGCACAATTTAAAAAAGTATATTACAATTTTCTTTTTTTATCTTCATTTAGGAGCTTAGCCACAATTATAACAGTGTCACTCCTATCAATTTTCTTCTAACAATAATTTGTGTGTTAATTAACCCTCGAAACACAGGCAAGCATATTTATATTATAACAGTTTAACATGCAACATGAAATACGCATACTGTACCAAAACACGTATACACATTTCTTTGATAACTGCCACATTCATTGTCTAAACGAAAATAACGTTCGTCTCGCCAATTCCAATGGGAAAACGCACCAGCGCCGTTCACCGCTAAATTAATCCCCCAACCTTCCCCACATTTGGGTAATACTGGGTATTAACCATTCATACCCCGGCAATTCCCTTATTTCTCCCAAACGCACAAGCTATTCCTATTATTTTTTATTCCCCGGCGCCAAGTTGCGACTATTTCGTCGAGTGAATAGTAGCAATTTGGCCATGAATGCCTTTATGTTGGTACAAGAATTTTTCACTTCACGTCAAAAGCATGGAGTTATTTAAAATCCAAATGACGTGAATAAATGTTGCTAAAGCTTTTTTTTAAAGCTATGAGTTAATAGGCACAGTAATTGCATTTGCTAATTTAAAAGAAAAAATATCTATAGATTATTATGTCGGCTTCTATTTATGCATCAACACATTGTCAAACTGATATTTTCTTACAATTACTTTGAATATAGAAAGTCACTGAATTGAAACAAACTTGACGTCTAAAAGACGGAAGCTTCTTCTGATCAATACGTCACGACAAAAAAAAAAAGTTATGTCAGTCGCCATTTTAATGTTGCAAAATCATTCTTTCGACGAACTCATTTTCCTAAGGTTCGACTAGGCCGTTATAGGCAACCATTTTTTATACACCTGCCAACAAAGACCCACTTTTCTTAGGTATATTTATACAATTTAACATTTGCGACACTTAAAAATTATAATACACTCTATTGCTTTGATATAAGAGCGATGTTATTCAGAATATAATCTGTTAAAGTTTGCAGAGTTTGATGTATTAGGGAGGTGGCAAGATTGAAGATCGATTCGTTTCTGCACAGGCTGTACATTTTGCGTGATTTTGATTTTAAAATGAGCTTAATGTTCGTGTTCGTGGTTTATTAATTAAATATCGATCACGGTAGGTTCACGACGTTACTTGATACATATAAATGCACTTACTTATTAGAATGAGAAATGTGTCTTATAAGTAACATGAAGTGGTTCATCGTAAAAATTAAATTTTAATTCAATCTAAAGATGCTCTGAATCTCAGGCCATTGGTTATAGTTTTAATAATATATCATAGTATATATAGATATTATAGTTTTAATAAGTTTATTGGTAATAGTTTTTTTTAATTGTATGTTCTTAGATTAAATAATTTAAACTATCATGGAATATAAAATACTCCATACAACAATTACATGTCATTGCCGTATAACAGATAATTTAGACTGCCTATGTGTGCCGTGTGGTGACGGATTAAGAATACAAAGTGTCATCACCCCTATTCATTCCATGGGTGTCGTAAGAGGCAACTAAAGAAACAAAATAAGCAGCTAACATCACTGCCAAGAGAAGGAAAACTTGAAACAAACCAACCCGTCTGGCCAGCGTGGTATAGTAAGCCAAAACCTCCTTTCAATGGAGAGGCCTATGTCCAGCAGTGGACTGTTAAAGGCTGTTGATGATGATGATGATGATGTCACTCGGGTTGTTATTACAAACCTATTGACATCTTAATTATTCATAATATCAAAGTTATATTTAGTTTAGACATGTGTCTTTGCAGTGGCTTTTATGAACATCTTTAATATGTATTAAAAGCCACTGTTGCATTAAAAGACATATAAATTTCTAAATTAATATTTACTCTACAGAATCCAAAAGATAGCTTAAGTAAACACCATCTGAGCACAGCACTTAGTTCCTACTATTAAATTCTGTGTATGACTTGAATGTAATGTGTACATGTAGTTTTTTCTACAAACAACGAGGAGTGAAATCCTACTAATGCAACTGTGCATGGATGTGTTTCTATCACGACGACAAAGTGCTACAAGAAAATAATACTCGCACATATACTACGTTCGTAAATACACTACATACATACATATTATGTACAAACATACGTTTAGGTATATACAATATTCATACATATTAAACACACACATTTCTTCCTTCTTATGCCGAGCAGTGAAAAGCTAGAACTCGCTACCAGCTCACGTGTTTCCTTCCCTCTATGATCCCGGGTCCTTTAAGCGGGGCGTGAAAAAGCATCTCACTAAGCCGCCATAGTGTGGGCCGCCATACTTTACTGTCTGCATTCGCAGCAATGATGTGTGGTTTCTCCCACTCTTGGATTCTGCTCATGCTTTCCATCAGGCGGGGTAGAGTCACTTTGGTAGGCTATATATATATATATATATATATATACAAAGTCTAGCAGAATCTGACGTTTTGGTTTGTATGTTATATATATATATATATACAAACCAAAACGTCAGATTCTGCTAGACTTTGTATACAAGTTCTTATAAATCTAATAATACCTTCACTTCGGTGTTTAAATTACATGGCATGCTTGGCACGCAAAAATATTTAAACCAAATCGTAAAACAAAAGAAACGATAGGGTACATCTCTATTGGCAAATCGGGAAACATTCAGTCCTGTCAAAAAATTACCTCCGTCCAATCAAAGAAAATGTACACAGTCGAATTCACTCAGTTGAGTCCGGTTTTAAAAATGTACTTCTCTCTTTCAAATCATTGTGAATTACTTTTATCCCGTTTGGGTACACTCACAATAAGGATGATTTTACCCCTGAGGGGCTTATAGAGACCTTCTTAAATTGTCGATAAGAATTAATGAGGTTGAAAATCTAAAATTTCTATTTAGAAATTGAATTCTTAGATTGAACAGGTGGAATGATTAATGAAAATAAAATACTTTGTAAAGAAACATTCTCACGTTGTCAGTGGAGTGAAAATATTTCGCAAATGTTGCCAAATGTCGCATTTCGTTCCTTAGAAAAAGCGGCCAAGTGCGAGTCGGACTCGCCCATGAAGGGTTCCGTATCAGCAAGTAACATCATATAAAAGTTCTTGTAGTTCGCTGTAACTTGCATCGATATTTTTAAACTAGTGTATTGATTGGATGAAAGGTAAATTGCGTGTTACGATTTATGACGTATTAAAAAAAAACTACTCACTAGATCTCGTTCAAACCAATTTTCGTTGGTAGTTTGCATGGTAATGGACAACATATATTTTTTTTAGTTTTATCACTCTCTTAATTTAGAAGTTAGAGGGGGGGGGACACACTCTCTAACGACGTCTCTAACGGGGGGACGTCTCTCGCGCAAACTATTCAGTTTAGAAAAAAATGAAATTAGAAACCTTAACATCAATTTTGAACACCTATTCATAGTTATACACACGTATAGGTTTGATGAAAAAAAAAATTTTGAGTTTCAGTTCCAAGTATGCGGACCCCCAAAATGTATTGTTTTTTTTCTGTTTTTATGTAAAAATCTTAATGCGGTTCACAGATTACATCTACTTACCAAGTTTCAACAGTATAGCTCTTATGGTTTCGGAAATAAGTGGCTGTGACATACGGACGGACAGACAGACAGACAGACAGACAGACTTGACGAATCTATAAGGGTTCCGTTTTTTGCCATTTGGCTACGGAACCCTAAAAAAGAAGCGCCAACAGTAATGTTTATTAGCCTTCTGTTTATTACAAATTACAAAAGCCAACAGCTATAAAAGTTTGATGGTAACGAAAAATAATGAAATGCGAAGTCATTGTGAGCGGTCTACATGACCGGAAAGTTATCCGTTTATTTCTAAAATTTCGCTGGGTAATTAGACTATAAATTTAAGTAACTTTCTCTGTCCATCTTTTTGCTTGTTTGTAATCTATAGTATCTGTAGGCTACTCGTTACCGCGACAACCAACATACACGCAGGCATAGCCGCCGGCAACAGCAGGCTAGTAGTACTATAAATTCAACAGGAAGTCGGTCTGTCTGTCTGTCGCAACTAAACTTCTACATCCATTTCAACGAAATGGGGATATTTTGATTCTGAGGGAATGACAAGCTACTTTTTACCGCGAAAACCAAAATTCTAGTTAGACAATAGAATCAAATTCTAGTAAAGTTTAATGCCTTATACCGTATGTATCAGGCCAGATTATTCAAAAATAAATAATAATAATAAATATTTCGGACATCTTACACACAACATCATCTAATCCCAAACTAATAATAATAACAATAATAAGCATTTATTCTCCTTTCACAAACGTTTGCTTTAAGATATAAAAGTAGCAATTATGACTTGGCTTCCGGATTCCACCTTTGTGAAAGACTGGTGCCTGATATAGGTTATAAAAAGATAACCTGTGTTACAGGTCACCAGGCCCTCTGCACGGTAAGAATAGGAGGACAATAATGACCGTCTGAGAGACTTTACATTTTAACAAATGAATACTATAACAATAAAGTAAGGAAACACAAAACAAAGACAATATCTCATAAAGACATTACACTTAAGATTAAAAAACAATTTGATATGTATGCGCGTAGTGTATGTGTGTGTTTCAGTGTGTGTGTGTGTGTGTGTGTGTGTGTGTGTGTGTGTGTGTGTGTGTGTGTGTGTGTGTGTGTGTGTGTGTGTGTGTGTGTGTGTGTGTGTGTGTGTGTGTGTGTAAATACATTAGATTTGCGAGGAGCATCAAGAGAATGTTCTGCGAGTTTAACGTCAATGATAGTAGGGTTAGGGCATTTAGAGTAGGACTTCATTTGATGATGACCATAATATTTTCAGTTGCATCGTAATCCAAAGTTTTCAAGTACTGTGTTAAAATTTTTTGACAAACAAATCTACTTTTAGGGTATATGTTAAGGATACTGTTTATTTTATTGTAAATGTACGATCCAAGAAAACAGAAGAATCTTTGAGAGAGTGAAGATTTGAAATTAAGACGGGGGCATATATTACCCTTACGCCTTTTATCCTTAAGTAAATTAACGTCAAACAGAAGCTCTGAGTGTTTTTAAGCACAATTTGCAAAATAAACGTTTGACGGACAGTAAGTATACTCCACTCTCGATATAATTCACATGTTGGAAAACGCAAAGGGAGACTAGCAGCAAAATTAACTAAGCAGAGCTTGTATTAAGGGTACTAGAAAACTGATATAAATACATAAATATACTGTATTTTTGTAAATACATACATATTATACATAGAAAATACCCAGAGTCCGAAATAAATATTTGTGGATTACCCAAATATTAGTCCGACCCGGGAATTGAACCCTCTGAATAATACGCTAACCACTAGACCAACAAGGCAATCTACAAAAGCACACTTTGATGACGTTTTTGATTGATATAAGTTTTAAAAGCAAAGGTCACATATATAAACAGACGTTATCAATAACGTATCGACATACCTAAAAACTGATGAGATAAGATTTTGTTGCAATAAAAATTTCGATTTGGAGTTTTCTAATAATATTATTATTCCATAGCAATAGCTGACTTAAGACGTTATTGCCTCGTAAATTGTATCGTCCTGTAATTTCACCGGCCTTTATCCAAACGAATTAAACGGTTTAGTGCTTATTTGTTTAGCTAGTATTATTACATCTTAGAAGTCAGTACTTCTTAAAGCCTTAGAAAGTCGTTTTATAGAGAAATGTTTTAAAGAAAATTTACTGATGTTGCTGTATGTCTATTTTTATTACTTGAATTATGATTACATATTTCTAAGTATTATCTCATCTTAGAAATCTTGTACTTCTGACACATGCTGACATTTACTCATAATTTGTGTTAAATGTAAACGTCGTGGATTCGATTCTCGCGCAGTATAACAAACTTTGGGATGAGTTCAATTAGTTTTGTGTCAGAGTCTGTAATTCTCGGGTTAAGTTGTTGCTCACGATGTACTCCGAAACTCATCTTCATCTTCCTAGCCTTTATTCCCAAGTTTATTTGGGGTCGGCTACTAATTTTTACCTGAATTTCAGTTTTTCCACGGAGCGACTGGCATCGGACCTCCGCAACCCTAAGGGAGAACTGAAATTCGAAGACTGAACTAGTTGTCAGTATAATATTTGAGGGCACTGACTTCCCAATAACGATTGCCATAGATGTTCATGACAACCGGGATCACGGTTTTATGTGCTCTCCGAGGCACGGGCGTGAATCACCCGCCAAACTTCCAATTAGGAATTTAATTAGGAAGTTTCTATTAGGAATTTCCTAAGAAAATCCCAAAACCATCCGAAACTATCTATCCGAAATTCACGTTTTTCTTTAATGCCTATTATGCTAGCGTACCTAAGAAAGGATAGTTAATATAACGCTTAGACCAATAGGAGACGAGCATGATTGTAAGAAGACTCAGATGAGCTAATTTTTCTACGCTATTTATGTGCCTAAAAATACATCAGCAAATTGAGTATCATAGCAAGTGTCTGTTAAGTTTGAGATCATAATGTCGTTTGTGAAGTTATTGTTAATATTTAATTTACAACAAACAGTACAAGCTGATGACTGTCTTGTCGGTCTAGTGGCGAGCGTGTGCGACTGCTGATCAAAAGGCCTCGGGTTCGATTCCCGGGTCGGACCAAATGTTTGTGTGATCCGCAAATATTTGTTTCGGAGTTTGGGTGTTTTCTATGTATAATATGTATGTTTTTACAAAGAAAAAGTATGTTTATTTATTTATATCAGTTGTCTAGTTACCTATAATACAAGCTCTGCTTAGTTTGGGGACTACATGGCGTTGTGTGTAAAATGTCCGAAAATATTTATTTATTATCAAGCAGTCCTGCACCAATCAGCCATTGATGCAAGAACAGGTTGTATTGTGCAACTTAATTAGTACAAGTGGCAAACGCCGATATATCTTGTTCTGTACTGTCTATTCATATGTTAACATATAACATTATCAATTACATTTAGTAAATTACTGGACAATGTGTACATGACGTCTAATTAATGTGTTAATTAAGCTGCAAGGTACTTAACGGTTTCAGTTTCTGTTTATCTATTTATTAAATATAAATAATCTTCAATACATAGGATCTCACAAAAATTTAACCGAGAAAAAAACGGGTTCTCAGAAAAACTATTCTGAGTACCCAAATCGCGACAGGCATGCCTATGATATTTGAGGGTTTCCCTCGATTTCTCCAGTATCCTTTCATTAGATCCTGGTTTCCTTATCTTGGGACTACAAAAATAATTATTATTAAAATCGGTTTACCCAGTCGAAAGTTTAGAGGTAACAAAAAAAAAACAGTCCAATTGAAAACCTCCTCCTTTTTTGAAGTCGGTTAAAAACTAGCTTTACTAATTTGAATTAATAACAACAGCTTTTTGTACAGTTGGATTGATCCCACAAAGCAATTATGGTATCGCATTTAATATATACAAACTTCTTGTTAGACCCAGGCCAAAATTATCATCGTTTCCTTGTTATTGTAACTGGGCGCAGATGACAGGGGCCGGCTGAAATCCCGGGCTGAGCTTCAATACAGTATCAACTGAGTTCTTAGTCTTTGCTGCACAATGCAGTCGTACCGCACTTTGTATTTTGCAGCAAAACTAAATAGTTTAAAATATAAAATCACGCGCAGTTGAATTACCAAACGCGATATGGTAAACTAATCCGGAAAAGCGAACATTTAACTATTTAAGTTTGAAGACAACCTGTTGGCTTAATGAGATCGTGGTTGAAACTGCTAAAATCTAGTTATGACTCGGGTAAGGTGGTTATCGCTTTCAATAACACGCATATAGAGCAATTTTGACTGTTGCCAATTGTAACTATTAGCTAGGTATAGTTTCTTCTGGCGACACGTACTCTATTCAAGTTGAATGTAACTATGAGTTTCTGTTACGTTTTTACACGAAAACCGCTAAGCTCATTTGGATGAATTTCGTTGTAGACATAGGTTGGACCTCTGAGAAGATAAAGATATTTTTTGTCACATTTTCTTCCTTTATACGCCTAACCTATATACCCACAGTATAGTACAGCGAGCAAGTCGAGAGAATCGTTTGTGACGGGACTTACATGTTTATGTAGCACATTGTATACAGTCAGGCTCATGGCTTCTGATGTTTGCTTACCCTCTGTGTACCCCAGTCTCTTTGTGCTAACTATCCCGTGTGAAGGACACAGACAGATGTTTATGTTACAAGTCTGCAATATATTCTATGTGGTAACTACTGTAAATACAACAAGATATATGAAGGATGAATAGTTTGAACGAATTTAAGCGTCTCTCGATTTTTTTTGGTATGGTAAATGGCTACCGTCGGCTATGCTAAGCGTATTACCATTTTTTAAGTGCCTTTACCCCACTAATTAGGACCTAGAAGTTTTAGAAATTAGAATTAGGAGGAGAGAGAGTTGTTGATCTCTGGGTATTTTACTTACTCTGTGTAAAACTATGAAATAATACCTAACACTGATTTTCCGTGAAATAGTGGTTACACTCCGGTCAGCATATCAGCTCAAAGATAGCCACTAACCGAACATAGGCCTCATAACAATCGATCCTGTACTGCAAGAATCCAACAGTTTCCCGCGACGGCCGTTGAACCACCTTGTAGGGCCTTCTCAATCTCTGTCTTAAAGTACGTGGTCATTACTCCTGAACTTTTTAGGGCCCATAGGCCATCTTGTCTACGACTTACGAGCAAACCAGTCAAATCTTCAATTTATTCCAAATGCCTGTAGCTATTGTAATATCAACCTCCTTTCAAAGGAACCTGTGTCCAGCAGTGGACTGTTAAAAGCTGTTGATGATGACGATTGTAATATAAATATAAGTAACGTACGTACTTTTATTAACATTACCTGTAAGTTTGATTGTTTGCATTTGTTTGTTTTTTACATTATATTTTTGCACTAGCTTTCATTTTACCAACAACTGTACGTTTTTCTGTTTTTTTGGTTAAATTGCAAGAGGTATTTACATAATACAAGCTTTGCTTAGTTTGACACTAGATGGCGTTGTATGTAAGATGTCCAAAATATTTATTATTATTATTTATTTTCTAATGCATTTCATTTATTGTTTTCATGATAATATTAGTTAATAAGTGAATTAGTCTAGCATACACATTATCAATTGAAAACAGGATGGGACATAATAATAATCATTTTTTAAAGAGAATAGAAAACTCATATAGAATCTCATATGAGAAACTTACCGGCACGAACCTCATACCTTTACGTAGGCAATAAAAACATCGGCGCATTCCAACTCATAGCTATTTCCAATAAAAATCGCTAGTGTACTGTTCAAACGTTCTGAGGTCTAGTCCCTTTGTAGTCTTCAGAGGAACACTTTCATCGCGTACGTGTATTCGCAAATTTCACACGCATTCCTCTATATATACATTACATCAGTATCGGTGAGTGAGCAAAGATTTTATATACGTGGATATTCTTTAAACTAATGTAGATATCGGAACCAAAAAGTCAACATAGTTATTATTATTTGTAGTTTTTGTAAATTTTAAGTTTTATTTATAGTTGTTTTATACTTCTATCCTAATATATATTGAAGCGCTCATAGCCGAGTGGCCTTAGGTGATTGGAAACAATCACCCAGGGCAAGCAACGACGGCGCGGTCGGACCTAGATGGGTGACCGTTTGTGGCATTATATGTAATGAGCGTTTCCGTGATTCGGAGGTCACGTTAAGCAGTCGGTCCCGGTTGTTATCATAAGATAGCAGTCGTGAAGCCTTAGTTGGAGGCCTTCGGGCGGCTTAAAAACATTACAGCAAGGTTACGTAGCCACAACGTGTCTTGCTTGTCCCCAACCCGCACTCGGCCAGCGTGGGGATGTATGGCCTTAACCCTCTCTTGAGAGGAGACCCTGAGCCCAGCAGTGGGACGTTATGGGTTGTTGATGAATATTATAAAGAGGTAAAGTTTATGAAGTTTATGAGG
Organism: Phragmatobia fuliginosa; assembly: GCA_932526445.1. Classification (NCBI taxonomy): domain Eukaryota; kingdom Metazoa; phylum Arthropoda; class Insecta; order Lepidoptera; family Erebidae; genus Phragmatobia; species Phragmatobia fuliginosa. Next base: position 2,002,657 of record OW052069.1, on the reverse strand, counting down.
TTGTAAATCTACTGATTGAACAGATTTTGAAAAAAATTTTTACCGATAGAAATCCAAATTATTTCTCAGCAATAGTATTCTAAATAAGTAATTATTTACAGGAATATATCCTAATGCGATATCTTTTAAAAATAATAAAAAAGAGTATTTGATGCCTATTTACCGAGAGCAGTGAATATGTTCACTATTTACATAAAACAAAAATATCTTATATATAAAATTCTCGTGTCACAATGTTCGTTCCCATACTCCTCCGAAACGGGTCCACCGATTCTTATGAAATTTTTAATGCATATTCAGTAAGTCTGAGAATCGGCTACTTTCTATTTTTTATACCCCTAGGACGCGAGCGGAGCCGCGGGCATTAGCTAGTTATGTATAAAAATAAAGAGCACCAACTCATATTTTACTGTTTACAAATTTATCACTCAACTCTTTTACAGTTGTGAAACAAGAAAGTACACTTCACCAAGCAAAGTACATTCGTACATGTGTCCAATCCTCATTCGTTTAATCCTGACAAAATCTTCACAAAGAGCGGTCTCAAAGGCAGCCGATGGGAAAAATCTCCCGAGTTATAAAGATTTACTATTACCGGAGGGACGGATAATAATGGAATTTCAATCAGTTGTGGCGAGGGGGTGTCCCGGTTCGGGGGCGAAGGGAGGAGGGGGGGGGGAGCTTAAGGTTATTGCTGATTGGGCGGCTAAAACGGAGCTTTGACTATTCGACATGAAAGCTCGAGTTTGATTAGTAATATTGGATTGGGAAACAATAGTGGTTTAGTAAGATTGTGTCTCAAAAATGTCAGAGGAAAATATATCATATTACTAGTTTCATAGCTTTTATTATCATAAGTGAGGTAATTTTGTGTACTGTTGTCATCGTTACATAAAAATTACGTGGATCTCATCGATTTAGTTTACGATGGCTCTCTGGCTCAAGATATTTATTTCTCGTAAAGAATAAATTGACTTCAAATTGAAACTCAAAGATAAACTAGTTCTTTGAGCGCAATTAAGCGGTGTCTATCTTCATTTGACTTCCAAATCTATACTTACTTTAATATTTACATTTACATTTTACACACAACGCCATCTAGTCCCCAAACTAAGCAGAGCTTGTAATATGGTTAACTAGACAACTGATATGAATACATAAACATACTTTTTTTTTGTAAATACATACTTAATATACATAGAAAACACCCAAACTTCGAAACAAATATTTGCGGATCACACAAACATTACGTCCGTCCCGGGAATCGAACCCGAGACCGAAATCGAACGAGGCAGTTGGTCTAGTGGTATTAATATAATGTTGAATAATTTGTTTCCAGGAATTTCAGGAAGTTCTGATTGGAAGTCCGAAGATTTCGATTTGAAAAATCATTTCAGTATTAGACAACCCAGTTATCCAGGAAGGTTATAGGCTATGTATCATCACGATATGACCAATAGGAGAAGAGTATTCATGAAAAAGAGAAGAGAAGCTTCCATTACGTGCGCTGCTTAAACAGAGTTTCATTAAAAAAATGATTCCCTTTAAAATAAAATAAAAAATAACCAGAGCATATGCCTATTTTTTACGGTTGGCTCACAATATCAATTTTATGGTTAACAAAGTTCCCGCTGTAAAATATTACGCGACGGGCAATAGAAGACGGGGCTGAGTCGGCTGGCGTTTATATAATAACGAACCAATACTGACTTGTATCGTGATTCATCGGTTACGTAAAATCGTCCATTCAATTTCCTAAATAAAATCACATATCCCATTAGTAGCCTTATTTCAAAGTTCGCAACAGGACATAAGCCTCTGCTTCAAAAAACCTTTATGTAAATAAAAAATAAAACACAAAAAGAATAATTTCCCGTACCGGGAATCGAACCCGAGCCTCCTGGGTGAAAGCCAGGTATCCTAGCCACTAGACCATACGGGAGATGGTAAACAAGTGTAAAATTTCAAATTACATTAAGTTGTGCGAGATCAAGAGATGTTTTATCTGTTATCTATACAAATAAATAAAATTGAAGTATGTTTGTACCTAACAATAAATGAACAGTTTTTACTCGATGCCTATGAAAGTATATGCGGTACTTACATCAAAATATATTTAGAATTTTTGTCTGTCCGTTTATTTCGGCTAATCTCTGACTTTCACTAACTGATGACAAAAGGAGTAACTTGGTAAAAAAAAGTCTAGCTTTGCTAAAAAAATCTCTAATTTTCTAATTTCAAACATATTACCGAGAATACAAAATCCAGAAAAAAGCTTTCTCGGAAGAAATATATACTAATGCAATATCGCTTAAGCAAATTTCATAATCAAAGTCAAGCAATTAAACCATAATTTATGGCTCAAAGGAAAATCATATCGGTGTTTATGCAAATAAGATCGTTGATGAGAGCGCCCCCTCTGAACAGGGGAATGCTATTTAAACTTTTTTATGTCTCAATCCGCATAGAAAAGGTGCCCACAACTTTCTTATTAAAGGTATTACGGTGAGACGCCATGTAAATTAGAATAGGGTCATCACGCGTCAGTTCCGGAACTATAATTAGTACTATCAAGTAATTATTACTTTAGTTTGAAATAACTATTAACTATAACTTAGGGCTGTGTTGATACTGTGTTATCCGTGTGGTGACGGATTAAGAATTTAGAGTGTCACCACCCATATTCATCCCGCGGGTGTCGTAAAAGGCGACTAAGGGATAAACTACGCAAGACAACCTCAATGCAAAGAGAGGGAAAACTTGAAACCAACCCTATACTAACCCGTCTGGCCAGAGTGGTATAGTAGGCCAAAACCTAGTTTCTAAGGAGAGGTCTATGTCCAGCAGTGGACTCTTAAAGGCTGTTGATGATGATGATGATGATGATGATGTGTTGATACTTATATTTAAATCAATATAATGCTTTACGAAAATTTGTTGCGGTAAATTTTTATCATTGATTTACTGTAATAAATAACATTTTTTTTAAATAAATAAATATCTGTTTTATATGTGTACCTACATACAACAATATCATACTGCCTGCATTCTCAGTGAGTGTAGCGACTTTTGGATTCAACTCATGCTTCCCATCAGACATATAAGATTCCTTTTAGCAGGCGTGAAATAAAATAATACTGCAAAATAGGCACAGATATAAACAGGAGGCAAAATGTTCCTTGTTTGCTTGTAAAAAAATCATATTTTTTAATAGTTGAAATGGAATAGGCGTTTGTCTTCCATCTCACCTGATGGAGAGTGTAGATGAAGACGAAGGTGGTACACGCCCATCCAAAAGAAACCTGTTCACTCTACTCTTAAAGGGTCCGGAGTTTTCTATAGTTTCGAAGAAACTCTCCTTACTTTCATTTATCGACTAATAAAAACCTTTAATTAACAAGAAAAGTTTATCTTTTGAAAATTCCTGAATATATAACATTGAAAAAACTCTAAGTACAGAACATGCGACTCATAGATGTTGTCAAGTTTCAATAATGAGATTGGTTTTTTGACAACTGTACAAACACTAGTAAAGTTAAACATTTCATACACTAATTCAATTACTTTGTTAAAACGCGTTCTGGTGGTAACACCTGCGCTCTTCTAAGAATATATTTCCTTAAACACCGTATTCTTTTATCCGTGCATCACCATTCATTTCTTTCAGAGATACAATAATAAATTCATTTGTGTGTCCGTAGCTAAGATTAATCAAAAACTTGTCACAAACATTTCGTTGGAAAAAAAGGACATTCTTTTTATCCATTGTCTTCCTAATTCTGGTGACAACCCTGTAACTTGAATATTCCATTAGGGATGCGACACTAAGAATAAATTATTCCTTCTCGAGAATTAGGTGAACGCCATTCAGAGGTGATTAAATTTCTCTTTTTTTTTAATCGGATATTTGTCTTAACTGAAGGTACGAAGATTGCTTTTATGGCTTTTGTAGATTTCATTCAAATTTATTGCAACGTTTGACTTTTCTAAGTAAAGAACAATAAATTGGGTGTTCTGTATTCGACAATCTACATTTGATGTGCCTCGCGATTTTACATAAAATATTTCTGACTTTTGACATCTTACATGTAACAGCATCTATTCCCAAACTAAGCAGAGCTTGTACTATGGGTACTAGCCAATTTATATAAATACATATAAACTTTTTTTGTAAATAGATACAATATTATGCATTGAAAATACCCAAACTCCGAAACAAATGTTTGCAAATCAAACAAACACCCAAGTGTTTGTTTGATTTGGGTTCGATTCCTGGATCAGACCAATCTGATCCAGGAATCGAACCCGAGACCTATTGATCAGCAGCCGCTTACGCTAACCACTAGACCAACAAGGCAGTCAAAATGCAACGAATCTTTCTTTTTTATTGTTTTTTTTTATATTTAAGCCTACCGAAGTGACTCTACTCTGCCTGATGGAAGGCATGAGTAGAATTCAGGAGTAGGGGTCACCGACCCATACCATGGCGGCTAGATCAGATGCTTGATGTGTCTTGATTGGGACTTGAATGATTGGGCCTACGGTCTCACATGCACCAACGAAATACGACACAAGAATGCTGTCATTATTAGGATGGTCTTCTGTGTGAGGTTAGTACTGTCATGGACGAGCCTATACATTCGTACTGAAATCAGCGTGACTATTCCACCTACTACTAAAATTACTACTTTTATTCACTTTTAACATATCTCTTTGAAGTCTCGTTTGCTTATTTTTAATGACGTATCACGTTAAAACGTATACGAACAAATGAAATATTAAAAATCAAAAACTTTATAGGCTAACAAAACGCAGAATAGTACCCCGGCCCTATTAGAACATAACCTCAACGATCCCGTATGCAATGTAGGGGGAAAATCAGAGAATAATGTCATTGGAGCGGTGTCAATGGCGTTCCACCTCCTGATGGTTTTCGTTTTGACGTAATGTTATTATGGGAGTATACGATAAAGCTAAATGTCGTTTGGTAACATTTTTGTCGACATTATATGGTATTTTGTATTACTGTTCTGATATGTAAAAACTGATAGCCCATCTATCAGTTTTTACATATCAATTTACATATCATATCATTTTAATATGTTTTTTTTTTATAATTACGTAAAGCAATCGATGTCTATAATCATGACTGTGTGTGTTTACTTGTGCTTTCTAACTAATAGGACAGCTTTATGTAATAAATCTCATTTTAAATATTTATATTTTAAAAAGCATTGAATTTGTTTAGATATATGTATAGATCAAAACTTGTGTAGGAAAATCAAACACACATCAACTTCCTAGCCTTTATTATTCCCAAGTTTATTTGGGGTCGACTACTTTTTCAATTGGTTTTACCAGAGTATCAGTTTTTCCACTCAGCGACTGGCATAGGACCTCTGCAACCCTGAAGGCGAAACGAAGTCGAAAGGTAAAACACGCAATATAAACATAGTATATTGTATGAATGTTCTTAATGTATAATGGGATTATGAAAAGAAACTATTTATTTTTGTACGGCCAATTAGAAAGTTAAAGCCAATTAACCTAAACGTAGAAAGAATTATTTGGCTTCATGTATTTTTACCAGAATATATTTTAGGAAGTCGTCGAAACAGATCAAAACTGTCATAAGTCTCGAACGCATCAGTTATCGCAGAACTCTGTTTTTATAATTTAAGCGACATTTATCGAGTGGCATCAAAATAGACTGTCTACTTTCATATGCACGAAGGAAGTTTGTACACGAAAGACACGCTTTATCTTCATATATTATTCAATGGGCACATTTGTACCAATATTTTGAGGGTTACATTTCAGTAACCGTTTCTAATAGGTACCTACTAATATTATAAATGCGAAAGTAACTCTGTATGTCTGTCGGTTACGTTTTCACGCCTAAACTGCTAAACTGATTTTGATGAAATTTGGTACACATATAGTCTAGAGTCTGAGGAAGGACATAGGCTACTTTTTACCGCAATTACTGACATATACGCGGGCGGAGCCGCGGGCGAAAGCTAGTTCATACTAATATTACAAATTCAACAATCCTGTCTGTATCTGTTACGCTTTCACGGCTAAACCTATTTTAATACAATTTGTCATAGTGATAATTTGAATCTTGTGGAAGGACATAGACTACTCTTTACCGCAAAAACCGACATACACAAGAACAAACTCGCTGTTGTATGCTAGTTGTAAAATATATTGACGCTGTAATGTGTCAAAGTAATAAATAAAAAGAAGAAAACAAATTTAAAGAAGAAATGCCATATGGCATTATGTCCGCCTCATGCAAATGTAATGCAGGAAGTGTAAATCCCTACTTCCCTACTTATATTATAAATGCGAAAGTAACTCTGTCTGTCTGTCTGTTACGCTTTCACGCCTAAACCACTGAACCGATTTTGATGAAATTTGGTATTAAGATAGAACTGAACTTGGGAAAGGACATAGGCTACTTTTTACCGCGATAACCGTCATACACGCGGGCGGAGCCGCGGACGACAGCTAGTAATAAATAAATAGAAAAAAAAAATTTTTGAAGGAATTGTACAATAATATATTAGAATTGTATTACAAAAGATTAACAGTTGGGTTGATTAGCATTGTGTACATAATTTGACATTCTAGTGCATGAGACGTTGTATTAAAAAACGACGAAATCATCGCTGAACATATGTAAAAAAAAAAGATTCCGACGAATTGAGAACCTCCTCCTTCTTTGAAAAAAGGATGGCATTTTACATACGAGTAAAAGGACAGCCTCTAGAATTATTTATTATTCATTTTATAAATTTAAAATAATATTATATAGCAAAAATAACTATTTGCTGCAAACTGTTCTATTTCTTTGATTTTGCGACATCCATAGATATACTATAATTATACTTTTCAGTTATGTCAATTTAGTAAGAAACTTGTGCAAATATTCTAATAGTATTTGATAGTAAATAAAATACAGATGTTGAATTTGGAAGGATGATGTTTGAAGTTATTATTGAGTTCGATTGCCTGCAACATAAAGCAACATGGTAGGAAGAAGTAAAAGTAGGCGTATCCCGTCAAAGCATAAGCCCAAATGGACATAATTATGCATTTTACTAACGGATGTGTGCAATTTTGTTATTTTTTAACTTGGTACGTGTTATAGCGGCATGACAATATAAATATGCCTTCTTTGATAGCATGAAATACAACCGCAATATATTAACTGCCTTAACAAAGGCGTTTAAAAACCCAACCAACCCTGACCTGAATTGGTAAAGAGGTCTTTGGAAACATATATTATACAGAAACAGTTAGTTGATATACACATAATAAACATCACTTGGCACCGAGCCAACGAATAAAACTTGTGAAAATTTCAGTATACAGCCGAAGAAAACCTTAAACTTTTATTGTGACCTAGAACAAGTTCGAACAGGCTCGAGTCTTATTTTGTAATTTCACCAAAGTGGGTTAAATAAATAATGCGAGTAGTGAATGTGTCTAACTGTCGCGAACTTTGAGCTAGGAATTGCTAATTCATCATTGAAACTATCTGCTTTTATGGACATCTAAAAAAATAAATATTTGTGTGATTCACAAATATTTGTTTCGGAGTCTGTGGTCTATGTATAATTTGTATGTATTTACCGAATAAAAGTATGTTTATGTATTTATATTAGTTGTTTAGTACCCAAAATACAAGCTCTGCTTAGTTTGTTATTTATTTTATCTAAGTATATACAACAGGTCATACGATTTTACACAACTCTTCTACATGACATGGCTGACGTTTGTTTTACTGCCGTGTTAAGTTTATGGTTTCCATCACACTTCTCGTGTTCGCGTGTAGGATACTGAATTATTCTTTACCTAGCAGCGACCACAAGGAGGGATTAACGAGTCCGTAAACATATATATTTTTAACCCAAGAGCGGAGGGCAGTACATTCATTGAAAATGCAGCACGGTATCTAAAACTATGGCCGACTAGTGAGATGCTTTTTCAGGTTCCGAATAAATGACCTGGGATCAAAGTGGGAGAGAAACACGTGTACTGGTAGTGTGTTCCAGTTTGTGATTTGGCACAGGAAGAAAGATCCGGAACGTTTAGTTCAATTGACTTTATAAAAAGGCCTGGTCTTTATGCACAACATATTCAGTTAGTAACAATAACAATAAATGGCTCAATACGAGTACACATTACGACACCACATTATTTTCTTTTTCTTAAAATTTATCTCTAAACAGAAAATAATAAAAATCTTGTAGTTGATGTTTGACGTTTAGGACCAGAAATATTATATATCTATAAAAATGAATTGCTGTTCGTTAGTCTCGCTAAAACTCGAGAACGGCTGGACCGATTTGGCTAATTTTGTTCTTGTATTATTTGTCGAAGTCCAGAGAAGGTTTAAAATGTGAATATATAAAAATTAATTGCATTTTTTATTTATTAATTATGGATTCCTTTTTGTTTGTTTTAAGTTTATTTTATAAAAAAGTTTGTACGCACGTAGTCTGTCGGGTCAGCTAGTTTGTAATAAATTTTCCAAGACACTACACTAACTTAAATTAATATTTGTTATTGTTCAAATCAGTCGTTATAAGTTTAGCGAAAACTTTTAAAAGGAACAAATAATAATGATTGTTAGGGCACACTTAAACTAAACATAATGATCCAGCAAATTATTCAAGCACTTAATTTACTGCAAGCGTTAAATAAAAGCTTTACAGTCATGTTATATTAACAGCCAACGAAAACAGCAAGTCGAAAGTGCTTGTAGTTCTAAATTATAGGTGTGTTTTACTCGCGTGCACAGTGTAACTGAAGCCAGTAGTTACTTTAAGGTTTCGCAATGAAGTACAACCACGATCGCTCTTGTAATTGTAACACCTTATTTGTGTAGAATTTAGTTGTGAAACTTTTTACAAGACGTGTTGGTTTTTCATTTATTAAATAAGGGACTTGGTATTTATGATATAGTTTTTCGTATGGAGTCTACTTCAATATCAGCAAATGTAAATAAGAAGTAATACTTACTGGGCCGATCCTAAACAAACATGGGAAAAAGATAAATAGTTGATGGAATGATGATTAGCCTGTGAAAAAAAACAAGCTAACAAATACGAACCAGTACTTAAATGTTAATATAAATCATCAACGTAAATATCAGACGTGATAAAAACCGTTTTCTTGATCTTGCCATCGCCAACGATATGAATAGCAGAAAACGTTGCAAATATAGAGAAAAATATATTGCAGTTTCCCAAAAAGGTGATAAACCGGATTATTTCTTAAGATATACTTAAATGCGAATTCAAACTACTAACTCATACTCAACAAAACCAGAGCTATCCACAGTACAGGGGAAATAGGTTGTAAATTCTTCGCAAATATATAGTTCAGTGGCTGTGAGTTTTATGAAGATTTAGTATTGGCAAAACTCCAGAACATTCGCTTTAAAGTTAGGGCAGTTCATACTTTGTCGATACTGTTAAGACCAAAGACTGAATTTCCAATGTTTGATACATAAATTGACTGGCATCTGCCACTGAATTACTATGGCAGATTTTGCAATCATTACAATTTACTATTACACAATCGTCCAAGAAACTCGAGTCAGAGAAACTAAACACTACACAACTAAACTAAACAGTCAACTATCCGAAATATAGTTTACGTGGTCTGAAGAGTTCTTCAAACAAGAAAGAGATCAAAGTGGAATAAACTATGAATTAAATAAAATAACATAGCTCGTAGAATTTCACAATGGCATGTCCCATATCAGTTTTTTAATTTTCAGAAGAGACAATTCCCCTGCAACTGACTAAGCACGAACGAGGACGTTCACCTGTACTTTCTAAAAGGGAAGAATTTCTACTCATTTGACAATAATTTGTATATACATTATGCTTACAAAAATAAAAACCTCAGAAGATCCTTTTAGGACATAAATTAAATCCTCTGTAGAGAAGACAATATTAAATTTTCTGTTTACAAATGACCAGCAGACAATGTTGGCGACGTAATTATCGGTCTCCCCTGGCAGGCCAGGTAAGTAAAAATAGGACACGTTTAACATTTTCAAATAAGAATAATATCATTAGGAGTCCCCTTGCTAAATAAATGTTGTGATTATGTATCTCTTGGGAGAGGGTAATTTTGAAACAGAGGACAACGTTTCGCTGCTAATTTACTTTGTCAACCAAAAGGAACATATGACTAATTGTATTATGGATTAGGATAATTTATATTAAGATAATTTAGTTAGGCATAAAGAAAAATATTCTAAAATGAAATATAATAGTATCTTACCATATAAAATGTCGACATTTCAACTGTTTCCATATCATCGTCTCGCAAACCCTTCTTTTTGCGTGTGTAATGAGATAAAGTTTGTAATAATCTTTGCCAGAACTCTAAAGTAGTCATGCACGGAGTCACCTTGATCAAGTCAGAAGGAAAGGTCACGTGCTCACACCGTACCCGATCCCGACCCGATATAGTATACTATTTAACATGTATATTTATAAAAAAAGACATACTTTTTACTGATAAAGAAGCAATCACCCTCAAAAGTATAAACCATATAGTCGTTTTCATGTGAGTCCACGTTATCAAGTCGTAATAAAGGGAGTTTAATTTAGCAAAGTCAAATCACATTCTTGCTGCACATCTGGCTTATGCAATACTTACTAAAACTGGTAACACATGCTTGCTTGATATTACGAAAAACATTTCGAACAGATTTTGTTTTTCTGTTTCACTTTCAACATTCTGTTTAGTCTAAAATCCCACTAGGGACACGTTGTGTCCATAATTATCCATCCATAAATTGTTGTTGTGATTCTGGGTATTCTTTGTGTCCGTTGTAAAGTCCCCGCGACGTATGTTCCTAATACGGGATTTGTCTTTTAAAGGTGCGCGTCCATTGGCCCGCGCCGGACACACCGTACGCACGGCACGCAACGGATTGAACGGATTTGCCTTGCTTATAAATGCCGGCACCATGTGAAATCATACAAAGCAAAATAAAATCCGTTGCGTGCCGTGCGTGCCGTGCGTCCGGCGCGGGCCAATGGACGCGCATCTTAAAGAAGAAAAATAACAAGGCGATAGGTATATATCACCGTGCTACATTGTTGCGATTATCTGCATTCGCAATGTGTATGGGAACTACTTCGCTTCTTCTGCTTATGCTTTCCATCAGGCAAATTAGAGCCACCTTGACAGGTTCATCTAAAGAAAAGTATTTTTTTTTCTATTTGGTTTAGTAATAAGCTTAGATTTCTCATCATCATCATCAACAGCCTTCAACAGTCCACTGCTGGACACAGTCCTCTCCTTTGAAAGGAGGTTTTTGCCTACTATACCACGCTGGCCAGACGGGTTGGTATAGGGTTCGTTTCAAGTTTCCCTTCTCTTAGCAGTGATGTTAGCTGCTTATTTTGTTCCTATAGTCGCCTCTTACGACACCAAGGGAATGAATAAGGGTGCTGACACTTTGTATTCTTAATACGTCACCACACGGATTAAGAATACTAAGATTTCTAAATCGACATAATATATTCTTCAGAAACGGCCGTATTAATTCGGACCTGCATGTCATGAAACACACATCTAACCAGCGAGTAGCAATCCAATTACCAAAATCATTAACATCGTTCTAATTGTTCGTATTGGAACACGGCCAGTGAGCTTGTCGTACAAGATTCGATTCCTGCCCGCCATTGTCCACATATCAATTGGTGACGTAATGACGTTTGATATTCAAGCCATTGTTGGTGAATTAATGTGTTTAGTGTAATTAAGCGCATTATTAATTGTCTCTCTGACGTGTAGTAGCCTATTTCATATAGATATTTGTACTAACATACTGACAGTAAGTAAATCTTGGATGTAGGCTGTGCAGGATCAGGTGTTATGATGAAAATGGAATGAAAGCTATGTTCAGTAGTGGACGTCTTTCAGGAAAAGAAGCAGAATAACTACATCTAGCAGGAAGCATGCACAGAAATCTGACTAAAAAATTGATACTTAACTATTAACTATAAACATACATATTATACATAGAAAACAACCAGACTCCGAAACAAATATTTACGGATCACACAAACATTTGGTCCGACCCGGGAATCGAACCCGATACCTCAAGTCCAGCAGTCGCATACGCTACCACTGCGCCACCAAGGCACTGAAAAGTATTTAGAATATATAGTATGTTTATAGGCAGCTTAGCCCGTTTTAGGATCAAACCGCCATGTGTGAATATCTAAAGTTATCATAATAATTCAAATTCAGTTTTTGTTAATAGAAGATTGATGATATTTAATTTTAAATGTTAAATTTAAAAATATATCATTAGACTTTTAAGTTAACGTCACGTCTCGATTAAAGCGGACCGCCGTCTCGCCCCGCACACTGTCTGCCCCAGTCTTTATAGTTTCTCATTTACAATTAAAAAAAAATACGCCAAGTGCGTGTCAGACCACGCACAGGAAACGGTTCCTCAGACACCCATAATGGTACGTGGATTTAAAATCGTATCCAATAAATAAATGTTATGTTTACGTATTAATGCGTTAATTTTGTATGACGTTTTCCAAGTTAACGCATTTTACAAGTCAAGTCTTTATAACTAATGAAATAACAAAGTCATCTAATCCGTTATAGTTTTCCTTTAAAGTTCATTTCTTCTATTTCTCTTAAACGAATACCTTAATTAAAAAAATCGTCTTCGAAACCCTTTATTGTTTTTAAAAGACCTATGTAATGGCGTAGCCAAAAAGAAAACGTAGAGAGAAGAGAAGAGAAGAGAAAAAAAACATTCCCACTTTACGTGTAGGGGAGGTAAAACAAATAAAAATATTTTTTTATAATTTTATTGTAGCACTTTGTCGACGTAATTGCAATACATATTCATGCAAAGTTTTATTTTTCTAGCACTTACCGGTTGGACGGTAAGTCGAGGACGGACGGACGGACATTACGAATCTATAATGGTACCGAGTCATAAACTTCGGAACCCTAAAAACATTTCTTTTAGTTCAATTAATTGGCTAAATCTGACAATTTAAAAGAAATAATAGAAACAAAGTAGTTCCATAGGTCAGAAAGCCCTTCTACCCACACGAGTATCTAAATTTCTGCCTTAATAACACGAAAATCAAGTAGAAAGTAAATAATGTCACCCACGTTACACTCAATAATATCAACTGATATTTATTAAAGTTATTGATGTATATCTTGTGGATACTGTTGAATTAAATATTAGTGTTGTGCGTCACACATCACTACGGTTATTGATGATGAAACTAGAATAAAAAGTAGCCTACGTTAATTCTGATAACTCTGAACTAGTTCGGAATAAATGATTTATTTATTTATTATTACAGTTCGAGTTCCGTCAAAATCGCTCTAGCCGTTCCAGAGATTTTTTGATTAGATGAAACAAAGGGACAGACAGACAAACAAAATCATTTTTTTTACTGTAAAGCTGTTAATTTCAAATCACAAACAGAAACTTTAATTTTATTAATTAGTATATTCTATAGTTGTTGTTTTGCAAACATATAAGGAACTTACACAAAGAACACCCAGAGCCAGGAGAACAATTTGACTGTTCGTTTGAACCCACATTACTTCAGCGCGGCAGAAAACGGCTACGCCATTCGAGTAACAAAATGGTTCCTTACTTTTGTTAGGAGGCGGTTCAAGATGATAATGCACATAATATTTGGTGTGGTTTCAACCCACAAAGTCATCATACGTACTTTTTAACTCTATGATATTCTACAATCTATACAATATTTAATTATTCGCCATGACCATTTCGTCTATAACCGCAGAGCCTAAACGACGGGAGTTATAAGCATGAAATTTTGGCAGACAGTATTTCTATACCTAAGATAAGATTCTTTTATAAGCAATTTTATCCCTAAAAGGATTAAAATAAAGAATGAATGTCCGTTATTTCTCAAGTTACACACAAAACAAGAACAAACCACTTGAGCATTACCACTAGTAACAAATAGTTTTCGATATTTATACAATTGAAGAAGGTTTTATCTTTGACCGCAAACAAATAAAATTTTCCCTAAAAAAATAAAAATCCAATCATAATTTTCGTAATACGCATCATTATTTTATGGTGATTGCTGCAGTTTATGGTGAAGCCGTATTTTATTGCACAATAAAATAAGGGTGAATGAACTGAATTGCACACAGTATAGGCAGGCAAATAAAAAATATGATGTAATAAATACAAGAAAGTTATGTTCAGAATCCTAAAATTTCTGATAACTTCTTATCAATAACTGCTACGGCCGTTTTCAAAAACCTATCTCTAGTTAAATTTGGAAATAGTATAATAAATTACTTTTTGTAATTTCAATATGATTGATTCAACACTTTCATTTTAACACACACAGGTTAATTTTTTTTGACAAGATTTAGTTGTCGAATAAGAGAACAATTAATACTCTTTTTAAGGTAAAATCAGATTGTTTGGAATAACCTCAAGGCAATATTGGCGAAAGGTTTTGGAAACGATGGTTAGTCATCAACATATTAATGGAAATAGATTTTGTTTTTACTAAGAAAAACATTCTGAATTTTTAAAACAATTCCTGGTTTTTACAGTATTTTTTTCTTCGTCGAGAGTTATAAACCTACACAATGATCAATGATTTGCAGAGAAAAAAAACCAAACAGTGCTATTTACACTTTTAACAAAACAAATTTTCCTTATTTCTTCATTTTCGATTCTTAAAGATTGTAAGTCAAGAAACTATGGTATAAAATACAAGCAACACATCGAATCCTGAAATGCTAAGCGGGTAATATTGTCATCATCAACAGCCTTTAACAGTCCACTGTTGGACATAGGTCTCTCCTTAGAAAGGAGGTTTTGGCCTTCTATACCACGCTGGCCAGACGGGTTGGTATTGTCATAGCTTACTATATTAACCAATACTTAAATTTAACATAGGTTTTTTTATGTATGTTACTACCCTCTATCCGATACTACTCTCTCACATAAAACCAACCTTTCCAAGAAAAGAAGAGACCATCTTCCTAGCCTTATTCCCAAGTTTATTTGGGGTCGGCTACTAGTTCAACCGTTTTTACCTGAATTTCAGTTTTTCCACGGAGCGACTGGTATTGGACCTCCGCAACCCTAAGGGAGAACTGAAATTCGAAGGTTGAACTAGTTGTCAGTATATTTGAGGGCACTGACTTCCCAAAGATGTTCATGACAACCGGGACCGACGGCTTTAAGTGCTTTCCGAGGCACGGGCGTGAACCGCCGCCAAACTTCCAAACTCCGGGCAGCTATTAGGAATTTCCTAAGAAAATCCCAAAAACACTTTTTGGCCCGACCGGGATTTGAACCCGAGACCTCTTGATTAGCAGTCGCATACGCTAACCACTAGGCCAACGAGGCAGTACTTCTCTCTCACATAAAACACACCTTTCCAAGAAGCCCAATAATATACACAGAAAGATCTCAATAGGCCGCCATTTTGTAGGTCACCATTGACTGCATTCGCAATGAGTGCCACTACTTTTGGATTCTATTTGTATGAATAGTAATTTTCATGAAGCAGAAAGCAGTAAATTAAAAAAGTTTTTTTTTATCTAGGTTACCTAAAAGCTTGTCAATGATGTTCTCGTGTTATTCAGTAGATATATTATCATTTCTTTTACAAACTGTACAAATCCTTCCTATCCTATCGCCATACTGAACAGGCAATATACATTGTAACGATGTTACAACTGATACTAAAACGAAATACTCATTAAATGTTCGCAGAAAATACGTATTCACAAGTACATTTACATATTTACAGGAATTGAACAGCCTGTGCATCATAAATATCACAGGAAACCACGATATAAGTAAAAAAAACCATTAAAATACTCTACCGGTCAGTCATATGAACGGACTTTACTATAAACCGGATAGTTTATTTCAAAAGGTCGTAGGTGTATGTGGAAATGTATGTATTTACGTCGCTTTAATATTGTAGAAGATATTTTACAAGTTTGATGGCGAAAGGTCGTAACTTACTACATTTTGTATAGGAGTAAGGTCTGTTTGGTGCTGTGTTGAGCACCGGTAGCAAGGCGATTTGAGTTTATTAGTTCTGTCTATAAAAGGGGCAGAGGTCGTAAACTCGCTTTGGTAGGGATATACAACATTGTTTTTAATACTTTTCAATCGGTCGATGTCATAAGCAATAGCGTTTCGTTCCCTCAAGTGAAATCCATTTTTTTTCTTCTCTTTTTATTATCAATTTTAAACATACATCATGTAAGCAACTTCTAGGAAAAGAGATTAAAATCTCTAGTACTTTTGAACCGCAACCTTACCACTGACATAGGTACGCTGTGCATAAAAGTTCATCATTCATCATTTATTACACACAATTGTAGGGTTAAATTATTTTCACTAGGTATGGCGGTTTAACTGAACAAACATTTACAGTACCTTACTCTTTTTGGATAAATACCTACAATGACAGCATTCGTGACGTCTTTCGTTGGTGAATGTGGGACTGGAGGCCCAATCACTCTGCATAATTCCGAACATCATTAGAATGATGCAGAAACATATCACTGAGCCGCCATAGTCTGGGTCGCCATGCTGCATTGCATACACTCGCAATGAGAATGGTGGCCCCTAATCCTGGATTCTAGTCATGTTTTCCATCAGGCAGATTAGTAACTTATAAAATAACCTCAAAATATTTTATTTTCTTTCGTTACAATGCATAGAAAAAGTATTTAAACCGTTACACATATTTTTATTTTACATGCAAATTATATGTGTAAATAATCTCATTACTTTGGCCACACGAAAACCAAACTGCTCAAACAATATTTAACAACAAAGTTACACTTGAAATTAGACCTTCCGGCCCCGTGACAAAGATTAAAACAGCTGGAAAGATAAGATTGTACGTAGTGGTAACGTGTGACATCCGTTCGCTCGCTCACTGTATGTTTTTTTAATAAGACATTGATTTTCTGTGTTCGTGTTTTCGGTAAAAAGAAGCAACAGGTGCTTTACATGATGTAAAACACTAAGCTAATATTTGTTTCTAAGTTAATAAGGTCTTGGATACGTCGGACAAAAGTCGTGACGCATGATACACCCGAGAATGTCTTCTGTTCGAGTATACAGTTAATGAACCAATTATGAGGTACCCTGCAACTTGATGTAAATGTTGTTATTTTTATGGAGGCCTACCACAGTTACTCTACTTTGCTTGATGTGTGAAAGCATGAGTATAATTCCGCATATCCTCGAATGCTATTCACATACTACACTCTAAACCTTCATACTATTTTCATTCACAATTATTATTATTAAAATTAAATACTAAATATTACGGACATATTTCACACAACGCCATCTAGTCCCCAAACCAAGCAGGGCTTGTATTATGGGTAACTAGACAACTGATAAATACATAAACATACTTTTTTTTTGTAAGTACATACATATTATACATAGAAAACACCCAGACTCCGAATCAAATATTTGTGAATCACACAAATCATATTTAGTTCGACCCGGGAATCGAACCCAAGACCTATTGATCAGCAGCCGCATACGCTAACCACTAGACCAACTAGGCAGCCCAATGCAATGCCAGTAAGAAGATGACCATCTTCATCAGCAAAAATACATATTAACAGTCAAGCTTCCTCAATTGAAGGTCCATTCTATACTGTTGTAGGTAATGTGCCGTGGTCCACTTCATCATTTCAGCTAATTATCGCCGTAAACATCATGCCGTTTCGTACACCGAATGATAATAGGGCAGTATAAAGGAAACTTCCTCATTCCCTCCCTCAGTCCCCCGGGCGTCATAACTTGCATTTACCAAGAGGTTTGTGCTGTTTCTAGGAGAGTGCTTATAATGTAATTGCTATATAACTTGCTAAAGGAAGCTTACGTTAACTTAATGGAAGATAAAATAAAACATCTGAATTCGGAAGGGCATTGCAGTTTTCTTCATTAAATTCTTATTCTTCTTTATTCATACTGCCTCGTTGGTCTAGTGGTTAGCGTATGCGACTGCTGATCAAGAGCTCTCGGGTTCGATTCCCGGGTCGGACCAAGTGTTTGTATGATCCACGAATATTTGTTACGGAGTTTGGGTGTTTTCTATGTATAATATGTATGTATTTACAAAAAAAAAGTATGTTTATGTATTTAAATCAGTTTTCTAGTTACCCATAATACAAGCTCTGCTTAGTTTGGGGACTAGATGGCGTTGTGTGAAAAATGTCCGAAATATTTATTAAATTTATTTATTTTGTGAAGTTTCTGTAAAAGACTGCATTTAAGTTCTAGGGTCACTCTGTGTACATGCATATATTTTTCTTGCATTTAAGAATGGCTAATTGGCGCCGTAGGAAGCAGGGTATATGATAGACTAATTTTAAATTACTTTCAGTTTCAATTCTCCTTATATATATTTACACGCGACCACTTCGACTTAACACAATAATCATCTTCCTAGCCTTATTCCCAAGTTTATTTGGGGTCGGCTACTAGTTCAACCGGTTTTACCTGAATTTTTGTTTTTCCACGGAGCGACTGGCATCGGACCTCCGCAACCCTAAGGGAGAACTGAAATTCGAAGATTGAACTAGTTGTCAGTATATTTGAGGGCACTGACTTCCCAATAACGATTGCCATAGATGTTCATGACAACCGGGACCGACGGCTTTACGTGCTCTCCGAGTACTTAACACAATAATATCAAACGAAATCAAAACTAATTCAATAATTGATCAGTTGTTTTTTAGCTTCTTTTCTTTGTAAATATCAAATTCAAATTATTATATTTAATAATAGAGTATTTATTTATTTATTTTATTTATTTATTTTATATATTGATATTTAACCGCGGGACAACCATGTTACTGCATTTTTTCAACAGTGTACGATGTGTGTATTATCTACATGAGTAACATTAACCTCATTGCACCTACCTTAGTAGGTGTCCACGGTAGGTGCAATAAGCTTAAATTAACTTATGTAGCGCTCATAGCCGAGTGTCCTTAGGTGATTGGAAACAATCTCCAAGGGTAAGCAACGACGGCGCGGTCAGACCTAGATGGGTGACCGTTTGTGGCATTATATGTAATGAGCGTTTCCGTGATTCGGAGGTCACGTTAAGCAGTCGGTCCCGGTTGTTATCATAAGATAGCAGTCGTGAAGCTTAGTTGGAGGCCTTCGGGCGGCTTAAAAACATCCAACAGCAAGATTACGTAGCCACAACGTGTCTTGCCAGTCCCGAACCCGCACTCGGCCAGCGTGGGGACGTAAGGCCTTAACCCTCTCTTGAGAGGAGACCTGAGCCCAGCAGTGGGACGTTATGGGTTTTATTTATTTATTTGGTTTACCAACATCTGTTTACACTTTTACATGAACAATAAATGAATGTACTTAAAATTGATTCAAATGTAACAAATAATAACAGGTAAACACCACATATCGAATAATAATGTGCTGAAGAGAAACATAGGTACTTTGTGCTTACAATAGCGATTAAAATTAACATTAAACTAAATTACTGGGTTGATACCAGAAAGAAAACAAAAAAAATATCAATTGAAAAAAAAAATCAAAACAAAACAACAAACAAAGAGGTACACATAAGAGCAGTTCAATATGATAGATTTCCACATTACAAAGAAAAAGAAGTCACCAACATGCAACAAACAATTTAACACTGTGATTCCACTTTTCCCTATTCTATTGTGGCAGCAGATTAAAGATTATCTCTTTTATTTTGGATTGTGAGTCATAATTGAGGTCTATACAGTCACTATAGGGTTGTTGATGAACTTATGTAGATAATACACACATCGTACACTGTTTGCAAATGAGGAGGCATGTTATTGATTAGGTCACTCCACCGTTCAATAACATTCTAGGATATGCGAATGATGACCTGAGACCTGAGGGTTAGAGCTAAGACCAAATTAGGCTTATACCACGTCAACACAAAAACATAAATAAATAAATATTTCGGACATCTAGTCCCAAACTAAGCAGAGCTTGTATTATGGGTACTAAGCAACTGATATAAATACATAAACATACTTTTTTTTTGTAAATACATACATATTATACGTAGAAAACACACAGACTCCGAAACAAATATTTGTGGATCACACAAATATTTGGTCCAACCCGGGAATCGAACCCGAGACCTCTTGATCAGCAGCATACGCATACGCTAACCACTAGACCAACCAGACAGTCATCTCAACAATTGTAATCTAATGGACTTTCGACAAAGAAAATAATTAAAGCTCGACAAGCTTTAATTATTTTTTCTGAGTACCAATAAGACCATAAAATAGTGATGTTTACCTCCCACATCAACTAATTTCAATAGAAATTCCTCTCCTCTCCTTAGAAAAAAGTCTTTAGAATCGAAGCCATATATTCAGAGTCACTATTCACTCAGCCAATAGGTCTGAAGAAAGAACTAAACGAATTTCTAGTTTAGAAAGGTACTCCAAAAAAAAACTAAAGTATGTTTTTCGCCTTCGCATTTCATAAAATAGGTTTAAACATTCACACAGCACACGGTTTCGGTAAATTCAAGGAATTCATCATTCAAGGGTTGGTGTAATCGCAGCTAGGATTAAGAGGGGTGAAATACAACGACCAGGTTTAAAACCTCTTTGAATAATTAACTGTGAAAATGTAAATCTTAATGTTTGAGGTTGTCGTGTGTTTCGGGGTAGCGAATGGTTTAAAGGTTTCCTCTTTAGACTTTTTTTTTTTAATCCCTCTCTAAATTTAAATTAATCTTGCATTTATTAAGAATTGAAGGATTGTGTGTATAAAGCTAAAACACGATTGATAACATACATTTGAAATATAATTTGAAGAAGGAACACGGTCTTTTCTTGACGATTTCAACAATTCACAAAATTCCACTGCAGGGCTTTGTCTTCTCTCAGAGAGGGTTAAGACCATACGTCCCCACGTTGGCCAAGAGCGGGTTGGGGACTGGCAAGATACGTTGTGGCTACGTAATCTTGCCGTTGGATGTTTTTAAGCTGCCCGAATACCTTCAACTAAGCATCACGACAGCTATGATAACAACCGGGACAGACTGCTTAACGTGACCTCCGAATTATGGAAACGCTTATAGCATATAATGCCACAAACGCCGCCACATGCTTACCCTTGATGATTGTTTTCCAATCTTTCCAATCACTCAAGGCCACGAGTGCTTCTCGAAGGACGTTGGAGCAATTTCAAGGACGTTGTGATTAAAAAATTAATATAAAAATATATAGTAACCTAGCAATTTTGGATCACTTCTAAAACAAAGGCGAGCCTGTACAAGGTAGAGAGTACAATGCAGTATGATGTGCATATTAGTTAAAAGCATTAAAACATTGAGAGACAAATGTGCCAACGAGACAACAAAGACGTGTTCAAGACAATGAATTATTGCGGTTACGTTTATGAGAGACGATTAGTCTTGTCGGAGCCGTCCCGTCATGTTTCTTAATAATGTTATGCTTCGTATCCAAAAGAAATATATTTACATGAAAAATCTGCACCTAAAATGAAACTATAATTAGGTATTTAAGACAACTATAGCTTCAAAACTATAAATTATACTAGAAAGATCACTATTATTTATTGTAATTAATATAACCGATAATATAAATTTATATTAATGTCATAAAACAGTAACGTTTATGACGTTGTAGATTATGTATATATGCTGTATTAGATATACAAACAAAAATTAATACAAATTGGTACAGTCGTTATGGAGGAGTTTGGTAACAAACAACGAGACACGAGAACTTTATAATTATATTAGATATAGAAAGTTTTTTTCATTTAAGCCTAACAAAGTGATTCTTCTCTGCCTGATGAAAATCTTAGATTTTATCACTTTGTCACTAATACAATATCATCTTATAAGCCCAAAGCACATTAATACCTACAAGAATTCCAATAACGTTTAGTTTCAAACTGAATGACACTTCTAAATACCTATAAGCATGCTGCTTAAAACTAAATCGGTTTGTACCGCAGACTTAAGCTCTCAAATTTCCAACGAACTAAAATCGTATCGCTCCCGTGCCGTCCATTCTAACACCACAACATCCCCACGCTAAGCATTAGTTAGTGAATCACGTCACTCCAACGGCCAATTGTGGGCAAACTGTGTCCAGCACACAAATACACAGCTGACTAAAGTGTCGTTTTAATGGCCGATGTAAATATAGCACTCTTTATCCGAGATTAATCATCGCGAATGACATGTGCACTGCATTCGGAGATTAATATGGGATGCTGATAATATTTGTAATGTGATCGTGGTTTTCGATACTTGGTGGCCATTGAACGAGTCAATGATTTTAAAACCAAATATTTTTTATATTATGTTAATATGTTTTTTAATATTGAATCGCGGGGCGAAGCTAGTCGCAAAGAGTTTAACTTTTTCTCCTACTTCTCGATAGGTCCAGTAATCTTCTCTTTTCAGAATTGTTGCGATCAAATAGGTACATTCTTTCTGTGTCTAGAATGTGTATATATTTTATATTAATATTACATCGACATATATATGCCCGTGTGGTGACGGATTAAGAATACAAAGTGTCACCACCCCTATTCATTCCATTGGTGTCGCAAGAGGCGACTAAAGGAACAAAATAAGCAGCTAACATCACTGCCAAGAGAAGGAAAACTTAAAACAAACCCTTTACCAACCCGTCTTGCCAGCGTGGTATGAGGCCAAGACTTCCTTTCAAAGAAGATGCCTATGTCCAGCAGTGGACTGTTAAAGGCTGTTGATGATAGACATATTAGTGTATAAAATGAAAACTTTTATACACATACTAGCTTTTGCTTGCGCCACTACCCATGTGTATGTAGGATATCGCGGTAATTATTTTTCGGGTACATAATATATGACACTCAATAATAACATAGCTTTCTATGGGTGAAATAATTTTCAAAATCGGTTCCATAGTACCAAAGATTTCTCCTAAAACATTATAAACTCGGAAACTCACAACCTCACAAACTTTACTTCTACTTAATACTGATATATACTTACTTTTGCAGTGTACATGTCGGTTTTCATGACAAAAAGTAGCCATGTCCTTTTCCATGAAACAATCTGTCTCTATACAAAATATATCCGAATCGGTTCAAAGGTTCAGCCGTGATTAGTAACTGACGGAGAGATAGGCAGGTTTACTTTCAAATTTTATCTATTCAATGAAATATCGAGGAGTATTAAATCATTACCATTATAAATTTATCTTAACGAAACACGTGTCATTTACATCACGAAAATACAAAAGCAATATACCTGCGTACATATAAGCATTAACAGCTCTCGATCAAAATGATTATCATGTCAATGGAAATGAATATCATTGCTATATCAAAACCATGCTGTAATATGTACCACATGTACCACATTATACTCTGTAACACACATCAAAGTAAATCTACGTGATTTAATCGCTAAAATCTGTCTGTTAACATTCAGTAATCATATTACTAAAAGCTCTCGTAATTAAATTGACGAGGATATTGCTATTCCAATGAAATCGTTATAATATGATCATAAATTTATTGTCAAATACGATTGAACGATGGAACAGATTTAACATGGATTTTTTTGATATTAGCACGATAGGCTTGATATCTTCAGATTGTCTTTACAATGTACTACTAACCAATTAAGGTGGTTGTTAATGCTTAAATAGATATAATATGTTCAGTTAGGTGCCTATCAAATATTCATTGGCTGCACGGTTGGCCGCTTTCTACTACGCCAAGTTTCGTGGGTTCAAATCCCACGTGGGACAATACTTTATGTGATCCAGAAATTGTTGTCCCGAGTGATGGTGTTTTTTGTGTCCGTTTAATGTATGTTTGTAAAGTCCCCCGCGACACAGGATGCTATGAGCGAGTTAACTTTTTGATTTTATTTTTCCTTTTATATCAAATTTTTCCAGATTTTTTGAGCCAGCCGTTTAGCTTTTAGAGGGGAGGGGGACGCACTGTTTTACAAAAAAGTGCCCTTTAAAGTGGAATATCTCGCAAACGGATATCTAAATCAAAAAATCGTCTTAGAAACCCATGATTTTTTTAAAAGACCTATCTAATGATACCCCACACGATGGGGTAGCCGCGAGAAAAAAATATCATCACCACATTACGTGTAGGGGATACCTCCCCTACACGTAATGTGGTGATGATATTTTTTATAAATAAAAATATTTTTCTTAACTTTATTGTAGCACTTTTTCGACGTACTTACAACACATATTCTCGCAAAGTTTTATCTGCCTAGCACTTACCGTTTGGACGGTAAGTCGAGGACGGACGGACGGACGGACGGACGGACAGACGGAATCTATAAGGGTTCCGAGTCATAAACTTCGGAACCCTAAAAATTAAGTGTTTGTTTACGATGAAATGTCCGTGTGGTGACGTATTAAGAAAACAGAGTGTCACCACCCCTATTCCTTCCATGGGTGTCGTAAGAGGCGACTAAAGGAACATAATAAGCAGCTAACATCACTGCCAAAAGAAGGAAAACTTGGAACAAACCCTTTGCCATCCCGTCTGGTCAGCGTGGTATAGTAGGCCAAAACCTCATTTCTAAGGAGAGGCCTATGTCCAGCAGTGGACTGTTAGAAGCTGTTGATGATGTTGATGAAATCATAAACCGCTATTTACATTTTTTTCAATCAAAATAGTATTATTATAACATTGATGAAAGATACAACGAACTACAAAAACTTTTATATGATGCTACGGAACCCTTCATGGGCGAGTCTGACTCGCACTTGGCCGCTTTTTTTCTGTTGTTCTCTTATGTTTGATATAAGCATCCCCCAAGGCTCACAACAACCGGCTCTATGCTGAACCGATCCTTTGCTGCCCGCATCCAACGGTTTCCAACCCAGGTCTTCAGACCACCAGCGTTCTAAAGGACTAAAATAAAATTCTAAAATAAAGTCGTAACATTTAAAACGACAATGTTGCCATTATGTTGTATCAATAAAAGAACCAATGCGCTTACAACATCGTAAAGCCGTTAAAGACCGACCACCTCCGCTATAAGTCATTTGCTGGCTCAGATTAAAAAAAAAACAAAGGCACGGTACACGATTTACGAGGCAATAATTTATAGTGTAGGCTAATTAAGGTTCTATTGGGCTTTGACGTCTCGACCTGGTCAAGGAAGTGGGTCAGATCTGTAACTAGGTTTATGACTTGGATTGTTTTAAAACATTGTCATTAGGGAAGATAAATAGAATATTCTAGCATATTAACTTCTATAGTACTCATATTTTTAGAAATTAATGTTTTACTATATTATTTGCCTATTAATGTAACTAAGACAGTGTGGTATATATTATTTATGGTATATACATATATGTAATAGATTAAGAACACGGAGTGTCACTACCCCTTTTCATCTAATGGGTGTCGTAAGATAAATTATATCGACTACAGAATCTGTATAATACCTAATACCTAAATAATATCATTTATCTATAACTTTTTCTTGCGTTTCGATAATAATCAATACAGTTGATAACAAATATGAGCATTTAAATTGCTACTTATTGTCATTTCGTTTTCAAACATACCACTTTCCGCATTCATCTGCTTTGTGATTTTCTTTCAAGTGAAAATAATAAAACTGCTTTCAAACTACAAAATTATAATAAACTTAAAATATACATTTACGATTTTAGCTTGGAGAGTGCCACGTCTGAATTTTGCAACAGACAACGAGATTGTACTTAACAACACGCCACTATCGCAGGCTGTGTAAGCAATTTTGTTTAAATTGAGATGCACATCGCAGTTTATAATAAAACATAAAAATATTTAGAAAATTTGGTTTCGTTTTATAAAAACCTTTCTTGTAATAATAAAATGAATCGGTAATAGGTTGATATTTCACTTTTTCTTTCTTTAATCCTTTAGCATGCATTCTTCTTTTATACTTCTTTGAACAATATCTGGTATTGCGTATTTTGATTTTGAAGTAATAATCAAGTACATCAGTATATTGTAAAAGTTAATCAAAAAATAATAATTTAATGATAAAATAAGACGTGTGGTGTCGGATTAAGAATACAAAGTGTCACCACCCCGAATCATTCCATGGGTGTCGTAAGAGGCGAATATAGGAACAAAATAAGCAGCTAACATCACTGCCAAGAGAAGGAAAACTTGAAACAAACCCTTTACCAACCCGTCAGGCCAGCGTGGTTTAGTGGGCCAAAACCTCCTTTCAAAGGAGAGGCCTATGTTGATGATGATGATGATAAAATATGTTTGTTATAGTACTACAGTTATATTGTTATTACTTATTCTACCACTTACCGCTTGTATGAAGAAGTCCTCGTGCAGCACGCTAACTATTCCAAAGTTTGTGAACTTGAATATTCTATCCATGATCCACATCAGGTTGGGCAGGACACCAGGGCGAGGGTTCCAGGCAGCCATTAACATGGGCACGTCTGCTGTGCTTTGGTGATTGGCCAAAACTAAGGTGCGTCTTCCAGCGCATGCTGCTGGTTCGTCTCCAGTTTCTATTACTGTGGAAGATAGAAAAGTAATGGTGAGTATGTGTCGTCTTCCTGGGGTACTTGAAGATTAAAATTTAATAAAAAAGCTTTCATTCAGGTAAGCTTTTTTAACCCTTTTTCAACGTTACATTACTGACTCTAGTTGCGATTGCAAAATTTAATTTCTATGAAGAAGGAGAAGAGCTGATAAGAAATTCCATAACTTACTCTTTTTCAAATAAAAAGCATCCGAAAACAAATCGATAAAGAAATCTGTATTCACTAAGGTTTACGCTGTTACAATATAAGGTTGTATAAATATTATTACCATTATGTCTGACTGTCTGTCTGAGTTATTCGACAGCAAAAGCAAGATAGTGAATGAAGAGTTCTTTGTCCTAAATAAGTACTTAGTAGCAACGATATCTAAATCTCACTTATACAAATGTTATTCTCGAGAGATTAAAACTGAAAAGCTTTTTCCTTCTATGTATTACCATTCCTTTTAAAATGGAAGGTTAATAATTAGATAAGAAGTATTAACTTTTCGTAACATCTGATTAAATATTCTTATGAATTATTAAACTTGTTGCCCTGTGTTTATTCAATTATTCAAGTAGTTAGGAAGGAAATGAAATCATTTTCACTTTAGATTATTTATTTATATATCTAGATGGTCAGTCAAACTTGTAAACACAGGAAAAAATAGACGCCAACTATTAGTACCTAAATGCTTTCGCACAAATTCTATTATTAATTTTGATGTTTAGTCGATAGAAGTGTATAATACTTATCAATTCCGATTAATAAGTTATCATTTCCATAAAAATCTAATTATAAAACTATTAAAATTATTGACTATTTTGAAAAAAAAACAACATCTGATATCACACACATAAATGAAAAGGTGTCCCATTACTTTTTTGTAATCAATTGTCGTTTTATGTTGGAAACAGACCACCATTTCCAACTGCACAGTCTCAGTGAAAGTACTTCGCAACATTTTTTTAATAAATGGAGTGATGTCTTATCTATTTATTACGTCTTGAGTTAAAATTATTATTATTAATTAATTATTAAATTCAATTAGATTATTAAATTAAATTATTAATTAAATATTTCGGACATCTTACACACAACATCTAGTCCCAAACTAAAAAGAGCTTGTATTATGGGTACTAAACAATTGATATAAATACCTAAACATACCTTTTTTTGTAAATACATACATATTATACATAGAAAACACCCAAACTCCGAAACAAATATATGTGGATCACACAAATATTTAGTCAGACCCGGGATTCGAACCCGAGACCTCTTGATCAGCAGCCGTATACGCTAAACACAAGACCAACAAGGCAGTTAAAATTATGACTATTATAGTAATAGTTTTGACCGGGAACAAATCTTAGTTAAGTTATCAGTAATATTATGACTCCGCAAATAAAATACGAGATCTGAAAGTGCCAAAAAATATGTGTTAAATTAAAGAGTCCGGAGTATTACGTCACGAACCAATATTCAGCTAAACTGTTGTTCCGCCATATCATGTTCCATCTATCAACATGGCACCTCATCAGAAATTCACCACCCCTTCGTTCCACTCTAAAACTATTACCACTTCTAGTGGAAGACGACTGTTTGTCCCGCGTCGCGTAAATACGAACAACACTGAAATATTTATTTGCTCCGAGACCGTTTAGAGATGCTGTCTCATGTTTGTGGAACGTGACGTATAAGAAGATGGATATTGATTCCGGTATATACAGTTTGTCTATGAATTTCGCGGCTCCGCTTATGGCGATAAGAAAATGCCGGCCATTTTTCTTTATATATGATAGGCTATATTTGAACATGGTACGGTGAATATGGATTACGTAGGCGTTTGCGTTTGCTTATGTTCAGTTACTAGGCGAATTTTGTTACGTGAAATATGAATGAAATGGTTTGAAGGGATGTGTCTGAAATATAAGGATGCGAGTTGGTCTGACGATCAGTCATTTTACTAAAGAAATTTCGAGAAACAAATGTCAATAATGTTACGTGCAAATTAAGTTGTCTTTTGTTTATACAATTTCATACTTTTAGCGTTTGCCTTTGATTAATGGATGAACAAAGCCTATTAGGATAGTAAAAATCGACTATTTCTTGTGAGTAAAGACTACTTATTACTTGTTAGAAAAATATTGAAATTAGGTTAGCTAAAAGTGGTCAAACTCATAAATTAGTTTGAATAATTAAGTTCATTTGAGTCACAGAGAATAATCTGCTTGAACTGTTACATTGTATTCGTTTTATAATAAATTGTATACTAATCGTTTAGAATATATATATATTATAAGATAAATATATTAATCGTTTTAACATTCATTATTGCCCTGCGAGCCTAAAAACGAGTTAAGTCTACGTTATTGTCTATTTTAATGAAGTAAATAATTGTGTATAAATATTTTATACATTAACAGTAAAATAAATAAAATAAAAAATTACTTCATAAAATATAGACAACAATTATATTCCAGTATATACTTTTTTTTTGGGCGGAAATCCTGGCGGATACCACCAGCCAACCAGCTGGTGGTTATATCTGACTCGAACCGACTAAAAACCGCACGCCATCTCGGGTACTAGAAGCCGACGTACCGGGTGCACCCTCGAAAGGAAATCCCTGGAACCCCGACATACCTCGGGCCATCTACGGTCTGTACATGACCCCCTTCGGTGTGGGAACCCTATTCTTCCCTATTGCCCTTTTGGTTTGGACTCTCTTTTGAGAATCCGCACGCTCTTTGCAGCGCTCACGCCTCTACCCCGGCCTGCTTCTGCTAGGGTGACAGATAGCCTCATCTGTCACCCCAGGCCTGCGCTTATGAAGGACGGAGATCGTTCGACTTGCTCTTGCTCAGTATCATGGCCGCAATCATGTTACGGAGCGAGCGAACTCCCACCCCGATAGCCGCCACGAGGTCACGCCTCGGCTCTTCCCTTTAAAATTTATAAAATTTATAAATCTTGTCAAAATACGTACAATCAATTTATTGCAGTTAGACGCAGGCGACTGACATCACATATTCTTACATGATACAAAAAATACATGTTTTTTTACATCATTGTAAATTGGATCTAGTTAAATTTATAGATTTTTTTTTGTACTATTGTTTTAAAAATTTCCCCAATCCATCGAGCTCAAACATCGTAATATTGATACTGACACGTGTATAATTTATAAGATCCACTTAAATATTTTACGTGAGCGGGCACTCGAAATCATAAAAGCAAAGAATCAGAAGAAACATAGAAGTACAAGAGCCCTTCAAACTTAACAAATTTAATACGAAACGTTCAATCGAAACTCAAGATTTTCATCACAAAAAGAATCACGCATTTTTTTCTCTACTTAAAATAAATAATGGCTTTCGTATTAAGATTCAAATTACAGTATATCTACTTAAGTACCCCCCTCCCGGGCACCACCCTACACCCCGGAACCACCCTAATAAAAGCCGCCCTTCTATCAGTTTCAAGAGAGAGCAAAAAATTCCTACCTCCGTAAAAATTATTAACATTTTCATGAATTCGTAATACTGTTTAGACGAGTGATCTACGAGGAGCGTTTCCTTGAGGTTGGCCAAATTAAAAATGTATTAGTTGCCCTTTTTGTTAGAAATTGGTTGCTCCCAACGTTTTCGCCTAGAATTTTTAAATGAACAAATAGAATGATTCTGACCAACTGCTTCTAATATTCCTTTGTATTAAAATATACACTATTAACAAATTTTGAAAGATGGCGAAATCTACACAAAATTTGAGAAATACAGCGATTGGAAATAGGAATTGACATCTTTATTAAGATAAAAGATATACAGAGGTGGTAAAAAGTCATCTAGTAAGTGCTATAATCTATCATTGATAGAACAGTACTTCTAGAAGTAGCGTTGCATAGCTCTTAAAGTAAATTCTACAAGTATTATCTACAAATATCGGCAAATAGGTAACAGGTATGCAGTAGGCAGAGATACTAATTAAGAAAGGAGTAAGTGTGAAGACGAGAAATTATTTACATATACTATTATTATCCGTATCATTGTATAACGTTTTAAATTAGTCTAAATTAGTAAACTTTACAAAGCGATATATATTGAGTCACTGCAAAAGGCAAACAAAGAACATAATAGGAACATAAATATAGGCAATTATTTTCAACCATTATAATTATATTCCAACATAATCTTCGATACTTATTAAACAGATTTTGTAAAAAAAAATGCAAAGTTAATTGCTCAAAGTTTCGCAGCACTCAACATTTCTCCCTGATCCCTGAGGGGTTGCATCAGACGCTAAGACAGTACCCAGCAAAGAAAACTGTTCATTAGGCGACTTTATTAACTTGTGATGCTCCAGGCACAACTTTAGTTAAGATGAATGAATATTGAACGGATAGATGTGATAATATTCAAATGACTGAGATTCCTATTACTTGATAGCAGTGAATGGTCTTATTTAGCCTAGAGGAAATTATTTCCAAGAAAAATTGGAATAGTCCTCAATTGTAACACACACATATTTATGTAAACTTAATATTTGTACTTTAATAGACTTTGGTTAAATTCCAAGAAAACCCGTATAATTACAAGGAAAAAAAAATTAACAATTAGATAAAAAATTAACAAAAATAAATGCAACCCATGTGTTGGATTCCAATGTGAATTTTAATGTGAATTATTTCAATAAATGAGTGTTTGTACCAAACATAATGTGTATTCATTGCACTCAATACTGTTATTTGAGTTATAAAGCAGTAATAGACGGCGCGCGGAATATTTCTTTGAAATAGTCACATTCCTTTTACGTGTCACACATTGATTATCAAAAAAAAACGAAAAAGCTCAAGTAACAAATCGATAAAAGAATCTAAAACGTAATCATGTTTCTAAGCTACTACACGGTTTTTCTTTTCCAACTCCTTTTGATTCGAGTTCACCAATTTTACGAATGTAGCCCACTTAATTCTTACATTTGAATTGCTGATTCAAAAAACCAGAAACGAAAAACAAGGGTACAATAAAATTTCATAAGAATAAATCGTTTTCATTTATTTTAGTTATATATTTAATACACAAATGTATCAGAATTTAGGTGACTATTTTTTAGTCTTTCTATTTTAGACCGTTTTTGAAAACTAAATGAACTGTCTTATTAGGTGCTTCTAACACGGCACTCTAATGAGCAATTACAATGTTTTGTTTATATTGTTCCAGCTCTGATGATGATGCATTTGGAGCATGATATAATTCTGCATCCAGGCTCTAGGCGAGGGAATTTACTATGTTGAGGACAACGATCACAGAAAACGAAAACATTGTAGGGATGCTCATGAAATCATAGTACTTTAAACAAAATAATCACATTCGGTTAGGTATTGCCTCTATCGGGGGCTTCATTATTGGATTTGAAAGTTAGAAATATGTTAGCATGATGAGATTTATTCTAGTTGGTTTTTACTCCAAATACAAGTTCTACACGAATTGAGTTTAAAGCATTACAAGATAATTACACAATTTGCGTCAAATGTGTGTCACAACGGAGTTTGGCAGGGCACATCTACAATAATAGTAACTTTATTTAATTACATAATTATATAAATGTAATTTTAATTATTTATCTTTATGGTAAACACAAAATAGTACAAAAAAGAAACAAACACATAGATATACACATACAGTTACATGTGTGTATGTACAACAATCAGCGGTCTTATCGCTCATGGCGATTTTTTCCAGACAACCACTGTCCAACTATGAAATATGGAGACTGGGTGTTTTCGATATATATATATATATATATTGAAATTTGATAAAAAAAAAATATATATATTTTTTTTTATCAAATTTCTAGTACGCATAGTGCAAGCTCTGCTTAGTTTGCGATTAGAGAATGTGGTGTGGTAGACCTAATGCGATAGAGAGGCTTTCTTGTTCTTCTACTGCTACAGCTATTGTTTTATAAGAGCATAAAGAAACACAGATCTACAGTTTCGAAATAAAAACTTAATTAAAAAAAAAAACATAATAAAAATTAAATATTCCCTCCTCCAATAATTTCGTACCTCATTGCACAGAGAGGGCCCTGGGGCATGTTGCGAGTAATTAGCAAAGATGCACCAGTTATTGCTGGCGTGGTGTACTGCCCACAAAGAGATGTCGACAGCTCGTTCAACCTGTACCTTTCTAGCTATACTATGTTTACATTCCTAACAACTGACGCAAAGTGTGCTTTATGTGGTTTACTGCTAGGTATATGAAATAATTATTAAATGATGGGTTAAATATTTTTCGTTAAATCTTCCTTGGCAAGATATTGCAGTGTTATGTTTAGAGAAGAACTTATAGTGTTCCATCAGAGAAGTAAAATAACTAAGATAGAATATAAACCAATCTACAACGAGTGAACAAAAGTATTGCGTACATCTGGTACATCTATTAGAATCTTTGACAGAGGGAAAGATTTCTTGGTGGTATTTTCCTGTAGATTACATAAGTAAAAGTATTCCTAGGCATACAGTGGCTAAACTTGTTTAGAAATAGCACCTTACGAAATATAAAATGGGATAGAAGCCTCAATCCTCCCCTCCCCCGCCTACTTAGCTGGGAAAGGGTCAAATCACTACATGTTATACGAGTAAAATAAAGCCCTCCGACGCGTATGTCTGTCTGTATGTTCGCAATAAACTCAAAAACCATTGCACCGATTTTAATAATATTGTGTACCCAGATAGTTTGAAGCCTGAAAAAGGACAAAGGCTAATTTTTATAGCATAGCCGAAAGAGCTAATCGTCAGCTTTCTATAACATCAAACACAGCAGTAACAATTTTCGATCGTATGATGTATTTGTTTAACCTTAAGCTCGTTTCAATTGCCTACTTTCTCCGTTTACTAATGGTCGCTTGTGAAAATAAGGGGTTCCATATCGCCAATTAGTCGGATGGATCTAAAATAAACCGGAAAACACTTGATATCGTGACAAATCTACACGATAATTAGCGAATATCGGTTTTCTACCAACTTTAATCAAAGATTAAGACAATTGGAAAAATAAATGGTGGAAACAAGACTTAAAAGAGATATTTTCAGTTGTAATGGCATTTTTTTCGACCTTCGTGGCTTTTACACATAGCACTAATATATCACATTTTTAAAGTATGTTCTTTTTTATGAGATCCTTCTTAGTGACTAATCTATGTCTAAGGGAAATTATGAAGAGAATTTCTAATTTTCAAGCATTTTTCTTACGCATTACTCTTAGCTTTGCTTGCGACATCTATACATTTTTTTAGTTACAGTTTGTTGGTGGTTGGTACTCCAACACAGCAACACTACAACTACTTGAGAGATTAGATAGAGTTGTTAAACAATAAATAGTAGTAACCGAGCAGCGCTCGGTCGCCCAGGTACTTTAACCTTAATATTGTAACAATTTATGTAAAAACTTTCTAGATTCGAGTCGACCGTCTGTTTTATATTCTTTGGCAGATAATAAGGAGTTAAATACGAAAGGATAGCGGTAATTAAGCGTCTCAAAGGAGAAACGTGCTTAAGTAATTGAAGGTTGCAGAGGATTTAAGGAAAGGGTTGCGGGTAAAGGCTTTCTTTACCTATTGTAATGTAGAAAGGAAATTTAATAAATTGTTTGGCAAAGTTGTTTTTGAAAGTGATATTGCTAGTGCTTCTCGGTTTAATTCGAAATTAGAGAGATGTTATATAACTTTATACTACGGATTGTATTTCTGACAATCGAGAACTGGGTGTTGGTGAATAAGTTTGTTAATAATGGGTATTTATGTTGTACTTTTTTTATTTGATTTCTTTTTGTTATACTTAGATGGATGGATTTGTAAAAACTCTTTAGACGTTCTAATAAACCTTTAGCTAGTATTTTCATTATATTCATTATAAAAACTAACGTTAATAATATGAAATTATTTTTGTAAACGACTTGATCACTACATTTAACTAAGAAAATGAAATGATAGCACATTGAAATAAACTATATTTTTCATAACTGTACAATGTTTACGAAATTATTACAAACCACAACTGAGAAAAAATAATAAATAGGTACAATGTTATTTAGAAAATTTCACAAAAATATCAGGGTTGTATTTTGACGACACTCGAGTCAGTGGTAGTTAAAAACCAATTACTTAAACCCTAGCCTCATCTGGATAGCTATGTGGCTAGCCGATGTGTCTAGCCCAGGTTTAATGTGGAATAATTATGAAATTATCATTGCTAAAAGAGTGTTATTCCACACTACACTTATTTATATCTAGATGGCAGGCCTTAAAACTTTTTTATGTATTGCAGTAAACTGTGAGATAGACCTAGTGTTTGTTGTCAGCAACTCTGCTCAAATCGTCTCCTTACTAATAGCCCCCTAACGTAGTTCACCTAACTCTATATGGCCCCTTAAATTTAGAGTTTGATAAGAGAACAATTGGTTAATGTTAAGCGAAATACAAGCTCTTATAATAAACTAACCTGTATTAACAAAATCTGGACAAAAAATATTTTCTTTTGTAGTAGTATTAAGGCTTCACACGTAAGCGAAGTTCAAACTTCTACGAAAACACAATGAGTTAATATCACAAAAGACGTATGAACAAATAACTTTCTTATACAAAAACTACGAAACAAATATCACAAGAAAAGTCCTTTCTCAATAAGATTACTATCTCATATCAAACAGGCTTTTATTCCATCTTCCCAAATTTTTGCAATGGCTACTATCTTTTATCTTTGTATAGAACTTATACTGAGACGAAATCTGAAGGAATCGTGACAATAGAACAAAGAGAAAACAGGTCAGGGGCGAAAGATGTTTAAATATTTAGGTTGGAATAGAATTAGGGTAGTATTAAACTGACTACCCGAATCGTCGGCAACATCGTATAAGTTTTCATTCATTTGCATACGATTGTGAGGCCGGGTTCTCGGGTCGGGTGAATTATCATTAGATTTTTCCATTTTACCTCGGACTTCAGAAAGGGGTCTATTTAAGCTATTCTTATGGAAATGTGACCGTTAGACTATTAACTTCATATCTGTTTCGTGGAATTGGGAAGAATATTCTCGTAATTTTTCCTTCGAGTAAGATTCGCTAATAATCATACTAATCCTACTAATATTGTGTACGCGAAAGTTTGTGAGTATGTTTGTTGCTCTTTCACGCAAAAACTACTGAGCGTATTTGGATGAAACTTTACAGTAATATAGCTTTTATATCAGAATAACACATAGGCTACTTTTTACTGCAATAATCGAGATACACTGGTGAAAGCTAGGTGATTATAAAAATACATAAATACAAAATGTATCACTATTTATCTCCTGTCAAAACTTCACAGGTTGCTATGCATAACACACTTCCATAGCAACCATAATGATAGTTTGTAAATGGCTAATTTAAAAATTAGTTCCGGATAATCACATATCTAGGCTACTTTTTATGACGAAAATACGCGGGTAACACAGCGGGGTGCAGCCAGTTGTCATATTAATTCAAAACACAGTGACCTAACTGTCCGCGGCTCCGCCTGTGTGTATGTTGGTTATCGTCGTAAAAAGCCTATGTCCTTTTTCAGACTCTAGACTATCAGTGCACAAAATTTCATTAAAATTAGTTCAGTAATTTAGGCGTGAAAGCGTGACGACAGACAGGGTTACTTTGGCATTTATAATATAAATCAAGGTAGTAAGGATTAAATAATATATGAAGGCAGGCTAAAAATTACATATCGTCGTCATCTTGAAGGTCACGTTCAAAGACAGGACAGCGTGCGAACTTGACATTGTTCCCTGGCATACTATTTACATAAATTTCACTTATCTTGCATATATAATATGTAAATGGATTGTATACACTGTGCTGGTGTCAGCTAATCCATATATATTATACTAGCTTTGGCTTTTGGCTTTGCCCGCGTATATTCGGATACCGCGGTAAAAAAACCTACTAAGAGCATAGGCAAGAATCAAAGCATCTCCATGACAAGCCTCATTAAAAGCGGTTCCAGCGGTTTAGCCGTGAAAACGTGAGCTCTGTGAGGATTTATACCATCATCATCATCATCATCATCAACAGCCTTTAACAGTCCACTGGTGGACATAGGCCTCTCCTTATACTATATCTTAAAATATTTATACGCTCTTTATATTTATATAACTTTTACCTATTTAAAGAAAACAATTACAAGTTAATTAAATTAACGCCTATTAATAAATTACTGTTACTTACAACTTTTTTTAAAGACAACTCCCGCATTAGGAATATAATTCCTCTGTCGCGGAGGATTTAAAAACATACATTGTTTAATGTATGACATAAAGAACACCCAAACTCAGAACAACAATGTGTGGATCACACAAAGTGTTTTCCCACGTGTAATTAGAACCCACGACACTTTGCGAAGTAGAAAGCGGCGTGGCGAACGCTTAAACCACTATGCCAACCGTGCAGTCTATTTTAAAAAGTAAAACTATTTGTCGCATTGCCCTAACACTTCCGTAAACATTGCCTAATAGTCCAACTTACGAGACGACAATTAAAATAATCATTTACATAAATTTGTATACAATGTAATAGTAATGATTCATTCACATTCAAGTGTCAATATGACGAACATTTGTAAAGTAGGGAACAAAAAAGGTTATCTAAGATCGATCTATTGCACGGACTCCTGACAATCATATTGGCTATTGAATTAATAATTTCGCTTTCGTTTTCGCTACCCACACACCCACGTTTTGCAAGTTATATCTACTTACTTTTATATCCGTCTTCGCTTGCGATAGTATCAACTTTCCCAGGAAAAGCTACTTATGTACTAATTGTTTTTACACTTTCGCGACTTTTACTTGTATTTGTAAAGCGGGAACGGGACGGTTATGTCACTTGTGGTCAAGGGTAGTCTACCCTCAAGGTTTACGCTGATTTTAGCACGAATGAGCCGGCTTGTCCAGGGCTGTACTTCCCTACCATAGAGGATCAACCTAAGTTGACAGCATTCGCGCTGTCGTATTTCGTTGTTAAGTACGAGACCGGAGACTCAATTATGCAGAAACGCTGCTGTTTTTACAAAAAAGTGCCCTTTAAAGCGGATTTCTCTCAAACGGATGGACGGACATGACGAATCCATAAGGGTTCCGAGTCATAAACTTCGGAACACTAAAGATAAACAATCTGCTCTTGCAACTCAAGAACTTCGGAGCATTGTTCCACTTTGGGTACCCAAGCAATGTTTTTGAAATATAAATATGTGTTTCTTTGTTTATTAATGCGCATCTCCGTTTGTATAGATATGTCTCCTACAACTGGATCTTTTTTTAAATTTATTAACAGTGTAAAAAATAAATGCAAATCCAAGTCACGGACGCAAAAATAAAACCGCCAAAAAGAAGCAAAACATGAAAATAACAAGTTGTTTTAACTAGTTTTAATGATAAACAATTTTGATCTTAGAATATAGAAAGACAACACGACCAAAGAACTCTAATTCAAATAGAAAAGACAAAAATCTCAAAGTACATAACACAGATTCAGAACAACAAGTGATTCAGTAAAACAATTTTTCAGATATAAGCCCAAAGAGAATCTTTTTTTTCTTATAAAAACAAAACAAGACATGTCGTCCTATAATTTTGAACCCCAAACATGTCCCCATTTCGGGGTATAAACTTCGGCCTACGCAGATAAACCTCTACCCAGTATAACTTGACCCATAGGTGCGTTCAATAAAAGGAAACTTTCCTGGATAAGACCTCGATTGTTCTATAAGATAAGTAATGTTTATTTTTATCTATACGGATATGCAATAACAATTTTTAAATCTCTTTATTTTGTTGTTCAAATTTAGTTGAGTATTTATTTTTCGTATTATATTAAATCCTTTAAAACCTTATAGTTTTAAGACACGAACCGTTCCATTATATGAGTATAATAAATCACTGCCCTAAAATCAAACTTCAGTTCAGAGATAAACAAAATAAATTCGACGCTAAAAAACTGTATACCTACTCATTTTCACTTCAATTAATTGACAGGCACAAACTACATAATATGTAAAAAAGATTGGTAATGTCTGTGATAGACTATATTGAACTTATCTGACAAAAAAAAATGTTTCAACAAATTAGTCTTTGTAGTAAAAAAAAATAGTTTACAGAAACTAAACAAACACGCTTTTAAGTACGCTAGTTTAAAAGTGATTAGTTTTTAAAACTATTTTTTTTTCTAGACTAAAAAGACTAATTCGTTCAAACATTTTTTTTTAGTTTTGTTTTCGAATTAGTGTATTGTCATCGGTCCTCGATAAATCTACAAAGTTTTTAAAGTAGGTCAAAATCGCACCAAAAGGAGTCGGTTACAAACAAACATACAAGTGAAGCTAATATACAGCGTGGAACTAGCTGACCCACAGAACCTCGCCTGCGTCTCATAGTGCCTGTAGCGTAATGCTGTTTGTTTACCTTAAAAAAAGTTAAAGTGAGCTAACCTTAAATATTATATAATAACCTTAAATATATATTTTTTTCGAAATGCACGCAACAAAAGCCCTGATGTGCATGAATGGAATCCAAGAGTGGGGGTCACCAGACTGCCATACTGTCAGGAAGTATGGCGATACTGACCCAAACTATGGCGGCTTTGTGAGATGCTTTTTCACACCCCTCTTAAAGCACCCGGGATCATAATGGGAAGGAAACACGTGGGATGGTACTTTGACTGCACGGTTGGCCTAGTGGTTTAAGCGGTCGCCACGCCGCTCTCTACTGCGCCAAGTGTCGTGGGTTCGAATCCCACGTGGGATAACACTTTGTGTGATTCACAAATTGTTGTTCTGAGTCTGGGTGTTCTTTGTGTCCGTTTCATGTATGTTTGTAAAGTCCCCCGCGACACAGGAATTCATATTCCTAATGCGGGAGTTGTCTTTTAAATAGATAAATAAAAAAAATAGATAAATGGTAGCGAGTTCCAGTTTTTAATCGCTCGGCACAGGAAAGAAGAGCTAAACCGTTTGTTCTAGTGCGTATTTCTACCACTCTAAAGCGGTGACTTTCAAGGCCAGCACGTGTGTTCCTGTAAAGGAAACGACAAGGTGGGATCAGTTGGATGAGCTCATCAGAACACTATCCGTAGATACTCCTCCCCTATTCCATGTAGCCTGATGATATTTAATGCAACTTTTATTATAGGTAGGTTCAAGGCAACTCGAAAATCGATAGAATTGAATTCAACTTTTTTGTTAAATCGCATGTGTGTATCGAATATAATAGGAAACGTGCCCATCGGTCATACTTCTACACTCGATTTGATGACACAAAAGTCCAATAACCTGTTTTTCATCCGGTAGATCTAACTCAGACCCGCACAATAATATCAGAGAAAGGAGAATCAACTAGGCCATGTATTATGGGACCTAATCCGCATTATTACTACTAAAAGAGAATATGTTGACAAACAAAAACATTCAAGAAAAGACCTTTTTTTCAGGAAAATAAAGATGAAGATTACGGGCCAGATTTTCTCTCGTATTAAGATCCCATTACAGTAGTTGCTGGCATTTTGGGTCTATTTATACGTATGTAAGGGTTCTTCCATAAGTCATTGCAGAGCAAAACGCCTAACACAGTACTAGCACATATCTGATTACTAGATTTACATTCGGTCTTATGAACGTGAGTGATTTTTTTGGTCAAGACTATAAAGATTTTATATAAAGAAATTTACTATCACAAGAGAGGATTACATAAAAAATTCATAATAATAATAATATTATTAGTATAACTGCCTCGTTGGTCTAGTGGTTAACGTATGCGACTGCTGATTAGGAGGTCTCGGGTTAAAATCCCGGGTCAGGCCACATGTTGGGTTATTTTTTAAAGTGAATTCTTAATAAGAGTCCGGAATATGGATGTTTGGCGGTGATTCACGCTCGTCGTTCCTCACAGAGCACGTCAAGCTGTCGGCCCCGGTTGTAAAGAACATCTATAGCAATTTTTTGTTTTTAATATTTCGTACATCTTACACACAACGCCATCTAGTCCCAAACTAAGTAGAGCTTGTATTATGGGTACTTAACAACTGATATTTATTTATTTATTTATTTATTTACTTCATAGGCTCACCAACAATTGTATACACTGTTTAAATACATGAACCTACTTTTTTGTAAATATATCCCTATTATACTTAAAAAAATACGTTTTTGGGAAGTCAGTGCCCTCAAATATACTGACATCTATTTAAATCTTTGAATTTCAGTGTTCCCTCAGGGTTGTGTAGATCCGATACCAGTTGCTCCTTCAAAAAACTGATATTCAGGTAAAACCGGTTGAACTAGTAGCCGACTCCAAATAATATTGGGAATAAATAATAATATTAAATCTAATTAAAAAAAACTTCAAATCATATACCAATCCGCCTAGCAAGCGTGATATAGTGGACCTAAACTTGCTTTCTAAGATGAGTCTGATGTACAGCAGTGGACTGTTAAAGGCTGGATGACTAGGGTAAAGGTTTTTTTTGCAAAACATAGCCGTTTTTACTTTTGCAAAATCAAGAAATAAGCCATTTACAAAATTAACCGTATTATATTTACATCTACTAAACTCAAATAACCCCCAATTCAAATTAATAGGCCATAAAAGTGGGCCGAGATCGGATTAACCAATTCTTACGATTAGTGAAATACTGGCCTGATTTACACCAAATCGGTTAAAGATACCTTTAAACTGAAAACAATGGCTTTGTCATATCTGATTTCGTTAATTGTGTTATTTGTTCAGTATAATTTAATAACCTGTTAAAATAAGAAGCTACCAATAAGTTTAGTCATTAATAAATAACGAAATTATAAATTAATAGTATCTATTACCTAAATATCTTATATATAAAATTCTCGTGTCACAATGTACGTTCCCATACTCCTCCGAAACGGCTTGACCGATCTTTATGAAACTTTATATGCATATTCAGTAGGTCGGAGAATCGGCCAACATCTATTTTTTATACCTCTAAAACGCGAGCGGAGCCGCGGGCATCAGCTAGTATATATATATATATATATGCCTCGATGGAGCAGCAAATTTTTGTGTGATCCGTAAATATTTGTATCGGAGTCTGGGTGTTTTCTATGCATAATATGTATGTATTTACAAAAAAAAGGTATGTTTATGTATTTATATCAGTTGTCTAGTACCCATAATACAAACTCTGCTTAGTTTGGGATACTAGATAGCGTTGTGTTTAAGATGTCCGAAATATTTATGAATTTATATGTGTAGATTTGTAACTAAGTGCGTTTCTAAACTTATTGTATGGACTTTGTGCCCGTGATGTCCATATTTACATAATTACTTAATATACTAATCTTTGGTATAGTCCAATAAGATTTGGGATCCCCTACAAGTATGTAGTAGTTTTCATAACATTTAAGAGCAATGTTTTTTGAATTTTCTTTGTGGAAATCCCTCCGGATAGCACGTGCTGGTAGTTATGTCGGACTCGAACCGCTCAAAAACTGCACACTGACAGGGACAAAAAACCAGGTGCTCCCAGACATCCAAATAACGATTTTCATAGATGTTCAATACAGCCGGGACTCACATGACTATATTAGTATGGATGTGGATTATGGATAGATTGGATTGCATTATGAAAACACAAAAAGGCTTTGTAAAGACCGACTACAAAAACGTACAGAGATCCAATTGGCCTGAGATTTCAAGTTATGATGATACAATGATATGAAAATGAATAAATTATGATCGACATTAGGGCGCTAGGAGACTCCTTCCATATCTACTGTACGAGCTCGTACATGATTTGATGACTCCGCACTTAACAAAAATATATATATAATAACAACTTAGTTCAATGATCACACGTTGCGTAGTAGTATAAAATAGCTGATTGGGCAACTTGTAACAAGTATTTTATTAGTACAATTAAATCTGGTTTACGTTAACTACAGCACCCTCCTGTTTTATCTGAACTCTACCTACTACGGAGAAACCTCCACTGCTCCACCAGCTATCTGATGTCACTGTACACCTACACATATACAGAAAAAAACGTGTCAACCCTAATCTATTTACATACACGCAAACATCATTAACTATCTATTCGACATAAAGCTAACCATCAAATCAACCATTAATTTCCGTAAAAAGTTTTTCCAAATCAACAACTGGTGATTAGAATAAACATGTGGCCACTATGGGGGTATACTCGACCGAAACGCTGGCGGAAGCTCCATTTATTATGACTGTTAACCCCCCTAACGTAGTCGGAAATTGTCCGTTATTATAAATCGATTAGTTTTTTGTTTGTTTTTGGGTACAGAAATACTCAATGAAATATTTATGTATCAATATGTATTTTTGAACATTCGTCAACCATAGATAATGGTATTTGATTTCATTTGATATATAATGTGTCATTGATTGTTTTTGTTTCTAGCTAGCCACTTGCTTTCACATGTGGCACTGATTTAAGTAACAAAAAAGTGCTATAGGTGTGGTTTAAATTTTAATTATGTCACTTTTTAAAACTTTTTATTAATTTACAGGTAGACTCGTATGTTGTTATATAAAGTTTAGTAAAAAACCGTAGGAATTTTTTTAATACTTTTTAGTTAAAGATTGTTTATTTGTTAAAAACAAAACAAATCGAGTGTTGAATATTTAGGTTAGAAGTGTTATTCATATTATTAGAGCTTGTATGAAGAAAATATAAAAGGTTTTTTTAAAGACAACACTCGCATTAAGTGAAATCTCTGTGTCGCTTATATAACCACTAGATCCAAATTAAGATATATTCTATCGTTATATTCATTTAAATATGTAATAAGTTCTAAATGATGAAAAGGACTTATTATTTTCCAAGTTTATACTTTTAATTCGGTAGTCCTTATTTCTAACTTAGGGCTAATAAGCAAATCATTTTCACAGCACAACAGCGTCTTTGTAGACAGACTATGTATTATCAAAACTTAACAATCTATTTGTTAACCATTCCAGGGGTATGTACGCTAAGCCTAGTATATATGTGAGTATTAATTTACCTACACCCATGCACTGTATGCGACAAATTTCTCGTGCAAACTACGAGTCCATTGCAAACATCATCCAAGTCGGCACACGTAAAATATCGCCATTCAGAGGGGCACACGGAGGGCTGACTGATTTAGTTTGTTCAACTTGGGATATTATCGATTTAAGGGTCCGAAACTTCTTAGTTGGTGACTCATAGAGATGATGTTCTTTGACTAATAATTCAACCCACTAGACAAAATATAGGGGAAATTCTGG
Source organism: Phragmatobia fuliginosa (assembly GCA_932526445.1). NCBI lineage: Eukaryota > Metazoa > Arthropoda > Insecta > Lepidoptera > Erebidae > Phragmatobia > Phragmatobia fuliginosa. The sequence continues at coordinate 1,958,670 of OW052069.1, read as the reverse complement.
TGGAGGTTACTACCATAATATCTTTGACTGAATAATTTATTTACTACCAAATAATGTTTTACGGTTAAGTGATATATAATAAGTATCAAGAACTTCTTGTAGAATTAGGTGCGTTCAACTAAAGTAACTTTATATTATAAAATCTAGTCCACAAAACGCTTAGTTATAAAATATATAAACTTTTAGAGGATCTTAAGAAAAAAGTTATGGGATGCAACTTCTAAGAATGGACTAAAATTTTGAATGCTTCTAATCTCTTGTGCCTCACAAGAAACCAGAAGGAATATACAGATAGGACTATCAAGTTTCTGTAGTCATAAAGTTACTTAACAAGACTTGGGTAACACAGTAAATTCAAAGAATCAGAATCTTCAAAAAAATCTGTGATTACTAAAAATACTGAATATACAATCTACGATTCTTTGACAAGGGAACAGCTATTTGCTAATTGGATAGTAATCTCACTTCTGTGCTACCAGTCATAAGCAGCTCAATGACGCAGACATCCAATATTCACACGTAAATTTCGCGGTGTCACTTCGTATATTGGCCATTATATAAATGGGTTAAAAGAATTTCTTCCGCCCACCTCCAGTTGGTATCAAAATATGGTGAGCATCAGTTCACATCCTTATAAGCGTGGTCTGTAGGTGGTCTCATAATCAACGCATCCTGTTTAAACAATTGGTTAATTGTGCAGTATTGTATTGTAGCGCATGCCCTGGGAAATTGTGGTCTAGTTTGATCGTTTTGTGAAAAAGTGAGTGTGAAAGTGCTATGCTCATTGTGAGTAGGCATGTTTATAATGACTTTTCTTCTTTAAAACTGTTGTTAGTTCTATTAAATTTATGTGTTCATAGTCTTCATAGACAATAAATGACATTGCTTTTTCAGTTGCTACAGAAATTCTAGTTTATATTAATACTCTTGTTTTTGTTTAGAAAATGTTACAAAGAGTTCTGAAACCTTTTTGTTAGAACGGCAATAAGCTTAAAGCAGAAATTAGGAAGGTCAACATTTGCCTATCCTTTCAAGGAGCAGTTAACAGTTGTTACAGATACTTATAAACACGTTAGCAATAGAGCAAAGAATAGATTATTCAAAAATTACACTAATATGATTGCAATTTCCATACACGTAGGTGGGCTTAGACATAAATATCAATTTGGAGCTCAAACGTCTAATAAATAGGTCTGAGAATTTCCTTTGAACTACAATTACTTCGATCATTTTTCTCCCACGGGTTAACAGTTTTGTTTTGCAAGATGTGATTAAATATAAATTTCTTTTTGAACTGCCAATACAACATATAACTGGGCATAGGCCTCTCCTTTAAAAGTATGTTTTGCTGGTCAGACCAGTTGGTATAAAGTTTATGTCAAGTTTATAAGGATAGGTAAACTAATTATTGTGAGTGGAAATACAAATGTTAGAAGCACATTATTTGAGTATGAAGTGGGTTTACGTCTACGTATTGAGTGGGGTTCGAACCCGTAACCACTTGATCGCGATCCTATGCCTTAGTCATTACGCTGCAGTCGCTTCAATTTAACTCAATTATAGGGAATGACCCCAGCACGCTCCTTCAAGCAAATTACAATTACAGTATTATTGTATTTCATACTAACTTATGCCTGCCTCTTTGATCGGATTGATGTTATTTGTGTTAATATTAACCTTACTCTCGAGGGCTATATTTTATTGTGTCCATGTAAAATTTTGTAATATAGAGTCGTCGAGCAAAAGTCGCTCCTACCTAAGTAAGAACAGGCTCGGAGTATGTTAAATTGTAACAAATCTATAGGAATAAATTGAAATGAAGTCATCATCATCATCAACAGCCTTTAACAGTCCACTGCTGGACATAGGCCTCTCCTTAGAAAGGAGGTTTTGGCCTACTATACCACGCTGGCCAGAGGGGTTGGTATAGGGTTGGTTTCAAGTTTTCCTTCTCTTTGCATTGATGTTGTCTTGCGTAGTTTATCCCTTAGTCGCCTTTTACGACACCCACGTGGGATAAATAGGGATGGTGACACTCTGTATTCTTAATTCGTCACCACACGGACTCGGAGTATGTTAAATTGTAACAAATCTATACGAATAAGTTTAATTGAAGTGTATGTTTGTCATTTCAAACTAACAGATTTACACTAAACGCATATGAAGGTATATCTGTATTTCAAAAAACTTTTTTTTTTGTCTGTGTGCTCCGGCTAATCCCTAAAACGGCTGAACAGATTTACTGAAGGGAATAAAAATGTCCGTGTGAAGACGGATTAAGAATACAGAGTGTCACTACCCCTATTCATCCCACGGGTGTCGTAAAAGGCGACTAAGGGATAAACTACGCAAGACAATATCAATGCAAAGAGAAGGAAAACTTGAAACCAGCTCTATACCAACCCGTCTGGCCAGCGTGGTATAGTAGGCCAAAACCTCCTTTCTAAGGAGAGGCCTATGTCCAGCAGTGGACTGTTGAAGGCTGTTGATGATATTAGTAGTAACTTAGTTTCTTTAGACTAGTTTCAACCCATACTAGGCTACTATCAGAGGCTTATGGCTCAGCGAGTAAATATATAAGTTACGATTTAACAAAATCAACTCATTACAATTCAGGTTCAGGTTTAAGATAATTTATTTCTCATAAAGAATATAAATACAAAATTCACTTACATGAGAAAATATAGATATTTATAACAATATTTCACTGCGATACAGAAAGATGAAACCAACACCTTACAGAAAATAAAAAACCAAAAAAACCACAACAATCCACTATATCTTTAATCTCACTATATTTTTGATTTACAAAATTAAAAATATAGTGAGGGTACATTGAAAACATCATGCACCTCAAACATTTGTATAACCATGTTATCAGTAAAAATACAAAGATTTAGTACAGCTAGAAGCGACAAAACTGTTTGTATACATATCCAATAATCACATTCTAATGCATATAAAAACTATTGTTATTATAGCGGCGTAGTAGGTATATAATTGTAGTAGTATTTATTACGTATTGATTTTTTTTAGTTATTAAAATATTTGAATATATATTATTAAGATTTAGGCAATCGATGCATGATTTTTTAAAAAAAGTGAATTAATGTGTGACTCTTTAACGTGTGATAACGTGACTTTTTAACATTTTTTTAAAGTTTTGCATATTTTTTGCTTCCTTAATCACATTAGGTAGCTGATTATAGATTTTAGCACCTTCGTACATGATACACCTCTTGCCATAATTCGTTCTTGATTTTAATAGATATATGTCATTCCTACTTCTGAGACCGATTCTATGCACTTCTTTCTTTTTAGTAAATTTTATTTGAGAATGTATATTATTATTTAGTAGTTTCCTTACAAGTAAACAGTTATAATATTTGTATGTCTGTTCAATAGTCATGATTTTAGTTTCTCTGTAAATTCTATGAGATGGCGTGAGAAAATCATAATGAAATAATTTCTTTATTAATTTATTTTGTGCTGTTTGTAAGATTGCTAAATTGCTTTTGGCAGCAGTACCCCATACTTCTATTAAGTAGTCTATATGCGGTTTTACAAGTGTATTATATATTGTGTGCCGTAATTGGCGTGGCACGCAGCGCACGAAGCCACCCAACATCCCTGATAATGATGTACATTTATTTTTTAGTTTTTGTATGTGTGGTTTCCATGTAAGATGGCTATCTAATATCAGACCTAAGTACTTTTCTTGATTTACTTGACTAATTTTAACATTATTTATAGTTAATGGTGGAAAATTTGTTATTTTTTTATTTTTAGCTGAGAAAATTATAAAGTTTGTTTTAGAGGTATTAATTGTTAATAAGTTACTGAGAAACCACTCGTTCAACCGTTCAAGGTCACTCTGTGCATCCGAAATCAGAGTGTCAATCTGGTGGCCAAAATAAAATAACGAAGTGTCATCCGCATATAAATTTAAGTCTCCCTTTAATCCTAGTTGCTGTATATTGTTAATATATATGAGAAATAGCAAGGGGCCCATAATTGAGCCTTGCGGTATACCGTATGTTATGTTTTTAGGTACGCTCATTGTCTGACCAACTTTAACAATCTGTCGGCGATCGGATAGGTATGATTTTAATATACTGTGTGCATCCCCGCCAATACCGATGTCACTAAGCTTCTCCAGAAGGATTTCGTGGCTTATTGTGTCAAACGCCTTCTTTAAGTCAATAAAAACACCCAGTGCAATTTGTTTGTTGTCGATATTGGTTTTAATTTTTGTTATAAGATCTATTGTTGCCGATAACGTATTAGACTTCGCTCTAAAGCCGTACTGCTTGGTATAAAGAAAATTTTGCTGGTTTAAGTATATTTCTAGACGGCTATACAAGACTCTTTCAAAAACCTTTGACACAACTGGAAGAACCGAAATTGGCCGGTAGTTGCTAGGGTCACTCCTTTTGCCAGATTTGTGAATAGGTGTTACTTTTGCAATTTTGAGGCTCTCAGGGAATATTCCCCGATCAAGACAGACGTTAATACAGCTTGTAAGTTCTTCAAGTATTAGAGGAGACACACATTTGAGAGATTTGGTACTCATACCATCTAAGCCTGTGCTGGTGTTACTATCTAGACTACGGATTATCTTAGCAACTTCAGTTGTATTAGTATGTTTGAATTGTGCTATTTTGTGATTTTTGTTAATTCCCAAAGAACCGGTGTAAATTGTTCGGTTGTGGTATCGTTTTGGAATATCATTTGCTAGGGTTGAACCAATATCTGAAAAATATTCGTTAAAATAGTTGCTGATTTCTTTTTCTGTGGAAATATATCCTTCTGATGTCAATAACCGAGGTGGCCCAGAATTGTCTTTTATTTTATTCACAGATAAACAGTTTACGAGGCTCCACATTTTTTTCGGCTTGTTTTGGCAATCAGCAAACTGCTTGTGATAGTATCGAGACTTCGTTACCTGTATCATGCCAGACACTTCGTTACGTTTTGCAACAAAATTTTCTTTTTTTGTTGTATCATTAGGGTTACTTTTATATAGTTTCCACAGTATGTTTCTTTTATTTATCTCTTCTATTATTTCTCTATTTATCCAATCTTGACGAGGGGGATTTTGTGCTTTAAATTTAATAGTTTTGCTCTCATTAATTGCTGTTAGTATTCTATGTTCAAGTAGATGATAACAGCAGCTGTTATTTTTAGTCTTGTCTTCTGCCATAATATGGTAAAGTTTATTATAATTGATTGCTTCATACTTTGCCTTCTTAATAGACTGAGGTGGGTGTTTCTTGATTTCAAAATATATTTGTTTATGGTCAGACATAGGTGTTTCTATTAAAGCAAGATGAAATTTGTTGCTTATTAAGCTGCAGCTTACGTGGTCAATTATTGTTTTTGAGGATACAGTTTCCCGGGTGCAATATTCGGCGTCGATTTTGTTCATAATCTTACAACCGTTCTCATGTAGTATATCTTTGTATTCAGAAACCGCGGGGTCACCAGTCAATAGGTTAAGGTTAAAATCTCCGAAAACTATTACTCTTTTAGATTTTTGCAAATATTGATTAAAGCATTGAAGGAAACTTTTGATGTTAGTAGAATCTGGCTTCCTATAAACAGCGCCAATGTCCAAAGAATAACTTTTGGTGTGTATCCAGACATAGTGATTACCACTTGTGCTATGTTCTTCAACTTCATAATGGTCCAAACTTTTCAGGGCAAATATAGAAACTCCTCCTCCCCTAGTATTACATCTGTAACTATAATAGTGCTTATAACCTGCAATTTGAGTTCTTTTAGCTTCATCTTCGTTTTTGATCCAGGTCTCCGTAAGAATAATGAAGTGTAGGGTGTTTGTAAAAGATTTAATTATGCATTTTAGTTCATCTAGCTTTTGCGGTTTCACTATACTACGAACGTTGGCATACAAAAATCGAATCGCTTTTCTGCTACTCGAGATGTTATCGTGGGCAGTAACAGTTTCATAAGTTATGTAATCGTTCTGAGCACTATTACTACCATCAACAACACTTAGTTTTTTGGATGTTTGCTATCTTCAATTATTTTTGGTACGCCATTAATGTATTTAATTTTTAAATTTGTCTTACCACTTTCTATTAGATCACTTGTTCATTAAAATATTTCTGTTGTTGCCTTGTCTGATCCGAATAAATCCTGACATTAGTGTGGGAGATTTGGTCTTTGTTGCGTAGTATATTTTTAGCCATTTCTGTTGAGTTGAAACAAACTTTTATGGGTCGATTTTTGGTTTTGTTGTATTTTCCTAATCTGATTATGTTTTCGGGTTCCGGACAATTATTTTTTATAGTTTTTAGTAATTTAATCACTTCCAGCTTGTCCGCGGCGGCACTATTTTCTTTATTTGTCGAGACTGGTTCTGGTATACCAAATATAACAATATTCTTGCTTCTTAACTCACGTTGTTTTATTTCGGTGATTATATTTTCAGAAATATTAATATCGTTACCTGGTTGTGAACCTGCTGACGTTAGCTTCTCGACTTTCAACTGCATGTTGTCGATAGATTTTTGCAGAGCATTTTCTTTGTTTTGTAGCGTTTTTATATCCGTTTTGATCACAACTTGTTCGTTTGTAATGGCATAAATAGTAGATTTAATTTCACTCATTTGTTCTTTTATAGAAGTCATGTCAGCTGATATTTTTTCCATGAATTGTTTTTGGTTGGAGTCCACAGATTTCATCAGAATTAACATTTGGGTCATTTCCTTGCGCATCTCAACAATCTCATTATTGACGTCTTCAGATCGTTTGCGCTTATTTCTCATGGCCACATTACGTTCCTCAGAAAATTCAGGTGAATCTACATTTGCTAAATTTGTTAGCGAGCCACATCCAGTAGGTGAGCCCAAGACGCTCATAGTTCTATGTTACGTTCAACTCACGTTTTGTATATCAGCGGTAGTGTATTGTTGCTCTCTTTCCAGCGAGACAGAGAATTCGGTTACCTCTGCAGTGTTCAGTTGAGTAAAGTTGAATAATACACACACTAATCACTCAAATTCAAAACTTATCTTTAAACGCTTACACGCAATTATAACTTGTTTTGTCTTAGAATGTATTTTTAAAATAGAATAACAGTCAGTGGCACGTCCGCACTGTACCGCAGCGAGCGAGTAAAAAACAATTGATTGGAGGAACATCTCTCGTTGGTCTAGTGGATAGCGTATGCGACTGCTAATGAAGAGGTCTTGGGTTCAAATCCCGGGTCGGGCCCAAAAAGTGGTTTTGGCTTTTTCTTAGGAAATTCCTAATAGCAGCCTGGAGTTTGGAAGTTTGGCGATGATTCACGCCCGTGCCTCGAAAAGCACGTGAAGTCGTCGGTCCTGGTTGTCATGAAAATCTATGGCAAGCGTTATTGGGAAGTCAGTGCCCTCAAATTTACTAACAACTAGTTCAACATACGAATTTCAGTTCTCCCTTAGGGTTGCGGAGGTCCGATGCCAGTCGCTTTATGGAAAAACTTATATTCAGGTAAAACCGGTTGAACTAGTAGTCGACCCTAAATAATATTGGGAATAAGGCTAGGAAGAAAATTGAAGAAACATCTCTGCCATCCTCCTCAACGTTTTAATTGCATTAATCACCATTTCAGACATAAGACCTTTAGTGCTAGACATAGTGCTAGCTAACTCTTGCAATTCAATTTCAATTGCGACTAAATGTTCAGTCTAAAGTAATTACCGTCTCCGTACCGCGCGTCGGACTTAAGTCTGAGCGCCAGACGTCGGCCACCTGTTTCAATGCCGTATTTCACGGCGCATTCTTTAAGTAAATGTTAGGTTTTATATCCTACACTGTGCTTGGAATCGTTGAACTTAGATACTTCTATCGCAGTTTATGTCTGTCTTGTAAATATTAGGTATTTTATTGAGGTTTATCTTCTCACATATGGCCATATGATCCCACACTATACTCGGATGTTGTTAAACATTCTACATTTAGTTATGTTTAGAGATTGTTTTGCTTGTTTGTAACTTATTTGTTACTTGTTAACCTTTTTACTTAAACAACTAAATCGATCATAAAGATTATTAAGCTAATCAGTTATAAAGACTACCTTTAAATGCATATTCAAGGGATACGGGTAAATGTGTTACAAGGTGTATACTGATTTCAATGGAAATTGGCATGGAGATAAATCCTACTAATCTTATTAATATTATAAACGCGAAAGTTTGTGAGTATGTATAAATGTATGTGTGTATGTATCTGTTGCTCTTTCTCGCAAAAAATACGGAACGAATTTGGATGATACTTTACAGTAATATAGCTTATATATCAGAATAATACATAGAATACTTTTTACTACAATAATCGAGATACACGGGCGAAAGTTAGGTGATTATAAAAATACATAAATCGAAGATGTCAGAATGTATCACTGTAAATCTCCTGCCAAAACTTCATAGGTTGCTATGCATAACACACTTGCATAGCAACCATAATTATAGTTTTTATACGGAACAAAGTCAAAAATTTAAAAAAAAATAAAAATGAGTTCTGGATAATCACATAATGTAGGCTACTTTATATCCCGAAAATACGCGGGTAACACCGCGGGACACAGCTAGTATAATATAAATAAATCTAAATATTCTGACCATTTTACACACAACGTCATTTAGTCCCCAAACTAAGCAGAGCTTGTATTACAAGTACTAGACAACTGACATAAATACACTTTTTTTCTTTATATAATACATATAATACATAATACATACTTAATACATACAAACACCCAAACTCCAAAACAAATATTCACAGATCACACAAACATTTGATCCAACCCGTGAACCGAACCCAAGTCCTCAAGACCAGCATTCGCATACACTACCACTGCAACCGCGATACCCGATCTACAGGCGGGCGGAGTCGAGGGCAAAAGATAGCAATTCAATATTATGAATCTCTGTATTATCAACATCTTAAAATTGCATAATGATTTAGTACCAGACGTTTCCTCATATTCGATTCACATAACGCATGTGTAGATCGAATTAACTATAATTCTTGATACAATATCTTGAGTATTGAACCATTGGGAGGTCGTGACCGCTGCCCGTATGCTCTAATCTGATTAACTGAGGGCACTTCCCTCCCTGGACTCTCTATTGGAGTATATTATTATGATGCCAGCTTTCGTTAGTCGATCATTCACGGTATTGTGGGTCTAATAGCCGCAATTGTAGCGTGCTTCCGATGCATTTAAACCGGTTTTTAGATTTTTATATAAATACTAGCTTCGCCCCGCGTTTGTTGTCGCGGGCAACGCCGCGAGGCGAAGCTAGTCTAAAAAAACGGTTTTTTTAGTCTAGAAAAAAAAAGGTTTAATAAACTAAACACACACGCTTTTAAACTAATAATTTTAATAAGCGTGGGGCGACGTTATTGAAATATTTTCAAAAAGCACCCCACGCTTTTTACATTATTTTTTTTACATTAATATACTTACATATATAAATATTTTCTTTTTGAATGCCTCGGTGGCACAATGGTAGCGTATGCCACACACCACGAAGTCTCGGGTTCGATTCCCAAACTATGTTTGTGATCCGAAAATATTTGTTTCGGAGTTTGGGTGTTTTCTTGTACAATATGTATATATTTACAAAGGTATGTTAATGTATTCATATTAGTTATCTAGTACCCATAATACAAGATCTGCTTACTAGATCGCGTTGTGTGTAAGATGTCCGAAAGAAGATAACAAGCTTAACAGCTTGGCGAGTATATTAATTTATAGCCTTCTGTAAAATGTTTTATTTTAAATCAATAAAAAAATACATTTAAGCACATATATGTATTTATATTACATTTTTATTTATCTTTTACTTTTTTTGTATTCCCCTTTAAAAAGTTTAAATATCTTACATGAGAGCGCACTCATGCCGTTCTGCAGTATAAAATTTAAGGTTTAAGTTCACACCTAACTTCAAATGAAAAAGCTCATTCCTGTGAGTGTTCTTAGACCAAAAGGAATGGCGTACCTCAATTAGAACCGGTAATAAAAGAAAAGCTCTTGAAAACATTACGAAGGAGGAGCGCATGTTAGAGTGCACCTTAAGGAAGGTGGGAACTTAGTGATTGCTGAGGTTTGAAAACAAATTTGTGTGTTATTTACCTAGATATATTTATAGTTAAGACTGCCTTGTTGGTCTAGTGGTTAGCGTATGCGGCTGCTAATCAAGAGGTCTCGGGTTCGATTCCCGAGTCAGACCAAATATTTGTGTGATCCACAAATATTTGTTTCGAAGTCTGGGTGTTTTTCTATGTATAATATGTATGTATTACAAAAAAAAAGTATGTTTATGTATTTATATCAGTTGTTTAGTACCCATAACACAAGCTCTGCTTACTTTGGGACTAGATGATGTTGTGTGTAAGATGTCCAAAAAATATTTATTATTTATTAGTTAAATGATATTAAATATAAATATTTTTATATCATTACTAGTTGACCCAGCGAACTTCGTAACGCCCAACTTTAAAATTCCAGAACTTGATCGCAGCGCCACCTACCGGGTCCAATTGCAAATCTAAACCATTCCCAGATCCCCTTGAAGACACACAAAAAATTTCATCAAAATCGGTCCAGTCGTTTGAGAGAAGTTCAGTGACATACACACTCACACAAGAATTATATATATAAAGATTGTCAACATTAACCCGTTGGAATATAATGTTGATTGGAAAAAAAAACTAGCGTCTAAGATAGTCAGGGTAGACTTACTTTGAATAAAAATATTGTTATGCCCGGTAAAAGTATCATAGGTCAAGAAATGATCTGCATTTTAGTTGGTTTTAGTTTGAAAAAAAAAAAACTTAGCAAATGACTTGAAACATAGCGCTTGCAACAATTCTGTAAAATTAAGAACTATCGAAATATGTTGATCCAATTTGATATTATAAATGAGATTCATTTACAATGTCAAATTTGATCAACATAAAATCAATTCAAAGCAGACAAATAAAGCATTGATTACAAAACATTTAATCAAAGTCACTTTCATCCTTTAATACGCAGTGGTTATACCTCAATATGTCGGCAAGGCGCTTGTGCGCTAGCCACACATTTGGGCACATGTATATGACATTCAATTACGAAGCTCGACTTGTATGAACATGTAGATATTGGGATGTGATTTGGTATAACGGCCAGTATGACAGACACGTATCAAAGCATTGATGAAAATTTGGTTTCAAATCTTAATATTCAACGTAATAGCTATTTCAGCTGCGATGAAAAAGTATCTGATATTTGAAGGGTGGAAATGTCATATTTGAAGAATATAAGTACTTTAAATATGAGTATTTTCGTAGTGGATTCAAAGACGATGGAAGCAATAAAGCTGAGTATCAATTTCTTTGCGCCCTTTTCGTTCGAAGTTGTTAGTTACTACAATTGACCTTACTGGTAGCTCCTACAGGTCTCTTAAAATATCTAAGTTCATTATGGATTAAAATAAAACAGAAAAACTTTAATTATATCACTAAAATTTATCATACCAAATATCAAAATGTACAATCTCACAGCTCCAGCACTCCACAACTGCTTACTCTCTCTTCTCACCTTTCATCACACAAATCCACTACAATACACATACTCAATTAAGATCCTCAACTACATTAATACACCAAACCAAACATATTCACGCATTTGACTCAGAAACTCATATTTATGTTCATGCTAAAAGTCAATGGATGCGGCTGAAATAGGTTTGGTCAGTTCATGTTATGCTCCAGCTTAACCGTTTATACACTGGGTACGTAGGTGTCGCCATTTATTCATGTAAGCTCGGATTGCTGGCCAGCACCTAAGGTTTCAAGTTTTACTCCGAACACAACCCTGACAGAGTGGTCATGCGTCAAATGTCCAGACAGTGGTGATAAAGCATTTCGAGAATGCATTCAGCGTGCATCAACGATCGATATTTATGTGAACGTTTTGAATAACATGCTATACATTGCGCTTTAACTTCAAAGATCAGTGTTGATAATTATAAAAAAGTGACTAATGGATAGTGAGTTATCAATAGGTTATCTGTGTGGAGGTTTTATTAGAGGTCAACGAACAGTCCTGGGCCTAAACACCTGCAATTCATATCAGAATTCCGGTGTGATCAAATCACGCAAATTAATGTTGATTTTAGTTTGTAAAGTTCTAACTTAGCCTCCATGGTGTGGATCTCCATGCTGCATTATATGTACTAACAAACCGTATGGTGGCTCCTACTCCTGGATTCTACTCATGCTTTCCATCAGGCGGAGAAGACTCACTTTGGTAGGTTATCACACCCATTGTCAATGCAGACAATTAAGCACGGAGCCCCACACTACAGTGGCCTATTGAGATGTTTCTACTTCATTGGACACCCCTTTCCCCAACCACAACGGTTGCACAGAATTGCTATTTACCGTCTTTCAATGTGGTTATAGTATTATGAGAAAGGTCTGTCCAGTAGTGGACTACTACTACTATTAATTGATAATAAAAATAGTGTAACTGAGATCAGGCCTCCCATTAAAAGTCTCTCACAGTTAAAAACTTATTTCGATAGGTCTGAATGACTTGCTCTGAAGTAATTTGAATATTTTTAATACCGAAACATGTATTTGGAAACTATATTATTCATGTGTTAGAAGTAACTAATATTTAGTAAAGCATCAGCAACACTGGTGTGTAAAGGAACAGCGGATAAGTCGGAAGCTTGTAAATGTAATATCCTGGACTTGGTGTACGAGCACGGATATTATGGAATTGGGTTTATTACTTCTAGGCATACAAAAATCTCTCAATAAATCTTTTCAATAGTGTGTTGAGAATATTATTCTCAGCAAATCTGCGACTCGGCCATGCCCCGCGTACGTGGGCGTCGGCCTCCAAGGAAGGAGGTCTACTGGTGGTCCCAGGAGTTGGCGGACCTCCGTGCGGCCTGTGTTCGTGCCCGGAGGTGCCTCACTCGTAGTCGGCGACGCCACCGCGGAGTCGGTGAGGAGGTGGATCGGCTTCAAGAGGAATACCGTGAGATCCGGCAAACTCTGAAGCTGGCCATCTGCCGCGCCAAAGAGGAGAGCCGCAAGGAGATGCTGGAGAGTCTCGAGCGTGACCCCTGGGGTCGGCCCTATCGTGCGGTGCGCAAAAAGCTTTGCGCGGGGGGCCTGCCCCTCACGGAGACTCTCCAGCCCAGCTTCCTGCAGGAAGTGGTCGAGGGCCTATTCCCACAGCGGGCGGTGCACACGCCCCCGTCGATGGCCGTCATGGCCGGAGGCGACGACGAAGGCGAGGCTGATGTGCCGCCCGTCAGGGAATCAGAGGTAGGGGCGGCTGTTCTAAGGATTCGATCCAAGAACACCGCCCCCGGGCCAGACGGGGTACCTGCCCGAGTGCTGGCCCGAGCCCTCGATCATATGTCGGACCGCCTCAGGGGAGTGTTAGACGCTAGTTTGGCGTCCGGACGCTTCCCTGAGTGTTGGAAAAGCGGGAAGCTGGTTCTGCTCCAGAAGCCAGGTCGGTCTGCCGACTCGGTCGCGGCCTATAGGCCCATCGTGTTGCTGGACGAGGCAGGTAAGCTGTTCGAGAGGGTGCTCCACGCCCGCATCGTCCGGCACCTGCGCGAGGTGGGCCCCGATCTGTCGGACGCCCAATTTGGATTCCGGGAGGGGCGTTCAACGGTCGACGCAATTCTGCGTCTGAAGGCCGCGACTGAACAGGCGGTGGGCTGCGGCGACGTGCTGTTGGCGGTGTCGTTGGACATCGCCAACGCATTCAATAGTCTGCCATTCAGCTGCATCAGGGCCGCACTCCAGTACCACGGAGTGCCGCAATACCTGGGGCGGCTAGTGGGAGACTATCTGACGGAGCGTACTGTCATGTACGAGGACCGAGAAGGAGTCTTGAGACGTCGGGCCATGTCGTGCGGTGTTCCACAGGGGTCTGTCCTCGGACCACTCCTGTGGAACATGGGATATGACTGGGTCCTGCGAGGGCGTCTCCCCCCCGGGGTCGGTGTAATTTGCTACGCCGACGACACTTTAGTGACAGCCCGGGGGTCGACCTTCGAAGAGGCGGCACGCCTGGCCACCACAGGAGTCTCCCTGGTGGTCGGGCGCATTGAGGCGCTGGGTTTGCGGGTGGCCCTAGAAAAGACGGAAGCCCTACTTTTCCATGGGCCCCGTCGTGGTCCACCCGCCGGCGCCTCCATCGAGGTCAACTCGGTCCTCGTACCGGTCCGGGCCCACTTAAAGTATCTGGGTCTGGTCCTAGACGGTAGGTGGCTCTTCGACGAGCACTTCCAACAGCTTGCTCCGAAGCTGATCGGCACTGCCTCCTTCCTTGGGCGTCTTTTGCCCAATCTGGGAGGAGCCAGTGTCGCCACGAGGCAGCTGTACACGGGGGTTGTCCGGTCTATGGCACTCTATGGTGCACCGGTGTGGGCGGCGGCTCTGACCGAGCAGAATAGGGCGCGCCTCAGGCGGCCTCAGAGAACTCTGGCGGTCAGAGCCATACGGGGCTACTGCACCGTATCGACGGAGGCGGCGTGCGCCCTGGCCGGAACACCCCCGTGGGATTTGGAGGCGGAAGTGCTCGCCGACGTTTATCGGCGAGTGGCTAACTACCGGGCGGAGAGTGGTGGAGTTGGACCTCCGCCCGAGGACGTGCGCGAGTGGCGCGAAGCCGCTCACCGAGCCACGATGGATCGCTGGTCGGTCCGGCTGGAGACTCCACGTGCTGGCTTCGCCACCGTAGAGGCGCTTCAGCCGGTCATCGGCGAATGGGCAGTGCGGCAGCACGGGACCCTTACCTTCCGACTGACGCAGGTTCTTTCCGGGCATGGTTGCTTCGGAAAGTACCTGCACTCGGTCGCCAGGAGGGAATTGAGTCCCGCCTGCCACCACTGCGACTGCAGTGAGGATTCGGCTCATCACACGCTGGCGGTCTGCCCCGCATGGGAGACGCAGCGCCGGGTCCTCACTGCAGTCATCGGAGGGGATCTCTCACTGCCGGCCGTCGTTCGTTCCATGGTCGGCAGCGAGAGCGCATTCACCGCGGTCGCAACCTTCTGCGAGGACGTAATCACGCAGAAGGAGGCGGCGGAGAAGGCCCGTGAGGACGACATCCAATCGGACCAGATTCGCCGCCGGCGACTCGGGCGGCGGAGGCGCGAACATCTGCGCCTCATGCCGCCTTGAGTGTGGCCGCGGGTGGACGGGACGGGTTTTCCCTCCACCCGCACTATGTGGCCAGCCGCGAGGAGGCGGCGTCGGTGTGTGCCGGACGCCGCCTAAGAGAGGGTCGTCGTACAGAGACGGTGCCCGCATCAGGAGCGGGCAGGCGCTGGAGAAGTTCAGAAGGAGATCCCACCCTGGACTTCTCCTACTCCTAAACGGAGAAGCGCGGAGAGGGCACACTGTGTGTTTTTTAGTCGGTTCAAGTCCGACACACCACCCCGCCGTAACCCCCGGTGGGGTGACGGTCCATGATGATTTTTCACACACTAAAAAAAAAAAAAAAAAAAAAGGGTTTGTTTCAAGTTTTCCTTCTCTTGGCAGTGATGTTAGGTGCTTATTTTGTTCCTTTAGTCGCCTCTTACGACACCCATGGAATGAATAGGGGTGGTGACACTTTGTATTCTGAATCCGTCACCACACGGACCTTGCAGAAAAATCAGAGATTTTGCAACAGTGAATACATAATATGTCAATGGAGTTTTGTGTTTTGAAAGTACCTAATACTGCCGCAAATAACGTATTATATTAAAAGCCAACCTTCAACAAATTGACTTCTACTTCATAAATAACACTCTTTATAATTAAATTGTAATTTTTGATGAAAAAAAACTAACAAACTTAAACACAGAACATTCAACTTGTTTTACTTAAGGCTCTTATCACATTACTTCATTGTCTAAATGGCGTAGGCAGTTAAAGATAACTGTATTTCCACGTCTATGTCGACGCCCACGTGCGCTGCCCACGCCTGCACTCCCATCAATATAACGTACACCTGCTCAGGTACTGACTTCAGTATCTTTGAAATAGCTATAAAATTCTATACTTACATAAGTCCAGGACTCGTAAAAGCTACTGAAAATCACATTCAATATTTTAAATGAATTGAATGCAATGTTGATATACTTTTTCTTTATTTATGAGCCTACCATTATGACCCACACTATGGCGACCTATTTAGATGCTGCTGTCTCGCACTCGCCAAAGAAAGACGATAGCCTACCAAAGTGACTCTACTCCGCCTGATGGAAAGCATGGGTAGAATCCAAGAGTGGGACCACCACACTTGCTGCGAATTCAGACAGTAATGTATGGCGGCCCACACTATGGCGGCTTAGTGAGATGCTGTTTCACGCCCCGTTTAAAGGACCCGCGATCGTAGTGGGAAGGAAACACGTGAGCTGGTAGTGAGTTCCAGCTTAATACATAATAAAATACATATTAGACAATTGCAGCACAATAAGACGTTAATTCGAACTTACTTATTACCAAATGAAAACAAAGTATTTACTACATAAATATCATTCCAATACAAATCAATTTCTTATTTCTACTTGAGCCACTTGATTCAGCCTTCAACAGAAAAAGAGCTTTCAAGAACCCAAAGAACACAACGTACATTTCATGAAATATGTCTTTTCCAATAACGAAACAATTAGGCTAGTGGTTTTCGCCTTTAATGATAAAACGTTTGCCCTCCACGCCCCCTCGTTAGAGATGTCAATCTAGCGAGGAAGTAATTCGTCAAATGTTAGTTTATTTTCAACATATACTGTATGTTCTTACTCCATCAATATATGTCAACTGGAATTTTATGAGCTGGGTTTATTTATATATCGTATTTTTATGTAAGTATATAGGTACATGGATAAGTTTTTTAGTAAATAAAAGATACGGCACCTGTGTATTAACAATTATGAGTCCATTTATACCCTTATCTATACATCTATAGAAATAAATAAAATTAAAGTTATGTGTTTGTAATATATTTACATATATCGTATATACTTTATATACGATACTTACATAAAACCAATTTTTTGACGTGGCAAACGATGCAATCTTATCCATAATGTCTTGGATCTAATAGTATCTTTAAGTGTTAAATAATAAGTGTACAACAATGAAATATTTTACATTATGAAATTAAAATCACTTGTATTATTATGCCACTATTTCAGTAACCAAACATAATCTGTCCAGTTTTGCCCTACAGTGTCATCAATGGTTACTTCGCCACATAGGACGCAAATGGTCAGGTTCAAATTCAAAATAGTGGAATAAAAATACATTTAGGTTTAATTTCAAGAATCTATTTTAACAAGATCCTCTAAGTTCCAACAGTTGAGAACATAATTTCATAATGGATCTAATTATTCGATGTGCACAGAGAAGAGTGAAGTTTCACTCAATACTCTGATAAGAACACAAACTATATAACTGTTATAATTTGACTGCCTTGTTGGTCTAGTGGTTAGCGTATGCGGCTGCTGATCAACAGGTCTCGGGTTCGATTCCCGGGTCAGACCAAATATTTGTGTAATCCACAAATATTTGTTTCGGAGTCTGGGTGTTTTTCTATGTATAATATGTATGTATTTACAAAAAAAAAAGTATGTTTATGTATTTATATCAGTTGTTTAGTACCCATAACACAAGCTCTGCTTACTTTGGGACTAAATGATGTTGTGTGTAAGATGTCCAAAAAAAAAAGTATGTTTATGTATTTATATCAGTTGTTTAGTACCCATAACACAAGCTCTGCTTACTTTGGGACTAGATGATGTGTGTAAGATGTCCAAAAAAAAAAAAAAAAAAAAAAAAAAAAAAAAAAAAAAAAAAAAAAAAAAAAAAAAAAAAAAAAAAATTGCTATTAACCTTTATTCACACAATTTCGTAAAGGCTATAACAAAACAAGAACCCGATTCTTCATCTTCCTGTTATCCGTAAAGCTATAAAAGCTAACTTCCTAGCTCACATTCCTACTTTATTGTAACCGAGGATCGTTTATTTAAAGGCTTCATACAAAATGTCACGTATAAATTTGTCAAAACGAGAACCCGAAAGACTGTGTAAAGGTCATAACTCATGTGTAACATGAGACTGGTGTAGGCCTCCAACAAACACATGTTAAAGTAAATTAAACTCTAATGTATGTCTTCAAAGCACATTTCCATTTATGTATATCTTTATTAGTGGTCAGAAAACACTATAAGAATTAATTACGCATACAAAGGGCTCTTGTAATGGTGTCGCTGAAATGTCACTATCGCGCTGTGGAATGATAAGTAGATAATTATAATGTTATTTCTATTAAAGGGAATGAATGCGTTTTGATGAATAACTATATTTTTAACTGTCCAAAAACTGTTTTGTGTATAATACCGAGTGTCCTTTGTAATTATATTAGATTTATATCAATATTTTGTGTTTTGTGTGCAATGGGTGAATGGTGTGCAATGGGAGAGGCCTCTATGTCTAGCAGTGGACTGCAATGGAACGATGATGATACAATAACACGTACAAATTAACAGAAAACCCAAAAAAAGTTTTTAATTTACAGGTATAGGAAGGCATCTTCATGTCACATGAACAAAACAATTTGTTGACTATAAGCATTGACCATGTATTGCGTTGTCTATTGGAAGTATCTACAATAAATTCATCTTCATATAAATATAACACTAAGCTACAATGCTATCACCTTTACTCTTATTCACTAACATCACAGGCACACCTTTCATTAGCGCACCGATAGATCTAATAATGTATATCACAATCATAATAAAAAATATTTGTTCATAAGAATCATAACGTAAAAATTCTTTAGCCGATTCAGTTTATTTTCATTGGAAAATGTTCCTATAAACCAGAAATAGATATGTAGGAAAACAATATGTTAATAAGTTTTCCTTAAAACAAGGAAAATTCAAGGCAACTTGGTGTTTTATTTCGAAAAATAAAAATATATTATAAACATATTGCCCAAACGGCAACGATTTTGTTGATCAGCTAAATATAAACAGTTATCAGAGTACGTGAACGTGTGAATGCAGCATAAACGTTGTCCCCTGAGAAAACCTCGGAATATATCCGTGAGGACAGAAACACAATGTCCACAAAAGTTTATTTTAACAGTGAGACGTGACCTGTTTCTCTTTTAGATTTTATAGACCTTTTCACCGCAGCCTTTATACCTTATTTCTGAGAGGGGAGAGCAATTAAAGAGCGTAAACGTAGTCACCTATTCTAAGATCTATCCTTTACCTCTATGTCATATGTAATATATACCTCCATCACACCATATCAAAAGCCTTTAACACCTACTGAATGTGGACCTCACCTTCCAATGGAGGTTTTAGCCTATAATAGCACACTGGTCAAACGAACTGAAATGTCAATGGAACTTCTGTAAACTAGCAACTACAGGCTGTGATCCACGATCTTAAAATAACGAATTAAAATAAAATCAATTCCGGTATATTATAATTTATAAAATTAATTTATAAATTTAATATATGTTTCCTATCCAACTAAAACAATTAAAAGAAAGCTAAGTGTTCATGACCCAAGTTTTCGCGTAGTGAAAATTCAATTATGCGTCCACTCGCCGTATTCATTTGTATTGGTTCAAACATTTCTAGCGACGTGCTTGGTCGCAAATGCACTTTGGGTCATTGTTTACCGTCACATCTGCGGAATGGGTTCAGTCGGTATTTATTTTGCGGCGGCTGTGTGTTTAAGGTTTTATTTTCGTGTTATTGTTGTACGTGGATTTGTTGCTCGATCGCGATATCGAAATGGTAAAAGTAAAATAACAAACTCTTAAAATGAAATGGTCATCAGTATTACACAATGGTTAAATATTAAAAAGTATATAAATTGATTCCATTGTATGTTGTAATACTATTTGTACCACCTTTTATTTCCCCTCTCGGGCGAAAATAGATAAGTCGGTCCTCTGGTAACTTCACTCATTCGTAAAAAGCAATCAGAGTAATTAATTACTTCAAAAGTTAAATACTATACCTTCTCTTCTCTCCTTTACATAGATGTGAAGAGCCCTTACTTACAGACCAATTTACTTAAATACTAATTACAATAGACTAACGCCACACAAAAAAATATAAGCTTAAGTTTCATTTACTTTGAGTGTAACCGCGGCGACCTAAACGACCTACGCCTTACGTCATAGCTAGGGTTGGCCAAAAACTTTCTTTGTTCTAATTCAAAAGCATTGTCTTATCCAAAGTGTCACAACACAGAGTATTGTGGTATTTTTGCCGCAATATGTATTTCTTGGCAAACTATTTAAGTGGTTCGTTCTAACTAATTGAGTTTCGTAATGAAGAAAGTGGTTTTAAATGCTTTTAATGTCACGATTAACAGACGGCATTAACAGAAGTTGTATAATCGCCATGCAACAGAGACATTTCTTTTTTAAGTTTCTCATTCTCGTTTAATATTTCAAGGAGTTCCCTTTCATTGTCATCCCTTTCCCCAATGAGTTGATCACAACTCTCCTTAGTTACCTTCAGTTCGCTCAAAGTCAGTTGAAGCTTGGACTCCAATTGACGAGCCAAGGTATTACGTGTCTGAACCATGATGTAGCTACTGCTTTATGAAAGGCAAACTAATAATAAATTATCACCAAGGAGAGTTGATATCACACAGTGGAGGGTAAGTTATGAGCGTATTAAGAATTAACTATACTTTCAACTAAAGCGTATTGATGAAAATAATAAATAAATCAAATAGTGATACCTGTAAAGCGATGACAATAAATCCCAAGCACAATTTTCAACACTTTTTTATGTTATTCGTAACTTGCCGGTAACCTAACCGTCACTTACAAACGTATGTTTATTGACTAAAATAATAATTATACACCATTCTTAAAGAATTTAAGCAAGTAGAATTTATTTGTTTAGTGAGAAATTGGTATTTAAATGATATTTTAATATAATTTAAAGAAAAAAATAGACGGGAGCAATTCAGAACAGCTGTTTACCGCGGGGTTGCCACAAGCCAATATGTGGTAACTAGAGTGGTAGACATATGCTCTCGAACTAAATGGTTCGATGTTTCTTTCCTGAGCTGAGATATCAAAACGGGAACTAACTACCAGCGCACGTGTTTCCCTCGCGCTATGACTTCGAGGTCTTTAAACTTGGCGTGAAAAACCATATCACTAGGCTACCAAAATGTGGGTCGCATAGCTGCGTTGTATACGTTTTACAACGAGATTTTACTCATGCTTTCCATCAGACAGAGAAGAGTAATTTTGGATACATAAAAAGAAAAAAAAAGACTATTTTTATTAATCACTTCGTCTGACAACCCTACACACACGACCTGAACCCATTAGTGTGGGCTTTGCTTTATAACCTTCGGTATGTTTGTACTTCTTTGATATGTTAATTCGTAATTTCTGACTGGACCTCTGGAGTCAAGAGACTCAACATTACTTATAAATAACGCTGTGAGATTTTCATAATGTTATGAGTGGCTTTGTAGTAGGTTTTGTAATATTAATGATAATATGTTTAATATATAATACTAGCTTTTGCCCGCAGCTCGACCCTTGTGTATATCGGTTCTCGCGGTAAAAAGTATTCTTTGTACTTTTTTACCAAATTTCATTTAAGTCAGACAGATAGAGTTACTTTCGCATTTATAATATTAAGTAAGGAAGTGGAGATTATTTTTCTTTTCTCTTTCTTCTTCTTCTTGCTAGCCTTAATTCCCAAGGTTATTTGGGTTCGGTTACTAGTTCAATCGGTTTTACCTGAATATCAGTTTTTACATGGAGCGACTGGGATCACCGCCGAACTTCCAGACTCCAGGCTCATATTAAGAATTTCCTAAGAAAAACCCAACAACACTTTTTGGATTTATAAAACTAAATCTAATATATGTAGCGTTATTAATTACTAGTCAATTTTATCAATAAATCTTCATTATAAATGGTATTTTTTGTTAGGGTTCCGAAGTTTATGACTCCCTTTGTTAGGGTTCCCCTTATAGATTCGTCGTGTCCGTCCATCCGTCCAACATCGACTTACCGTCCAAACGGTAAGTGCTAGAAAGGTGAAACTTTGCATGAATATGTGTTGTTATTACGTCGACAAAGTGCTACAATAAAATTTTATGGAAAATATTTTTATTTGGGGTACCTCCCCCGCGCATAAAGTGGGGATGTTTTTTTTTCACGCTACCCCATCGTGTGGGGTATCATTAGATAGGCCTTTTAAAAACAATAAAGGGTTTCTAAGACGATTTTTTGAATAAGGTATCCGTGTGCGATTATTTCACTTTAAAGAGCACTTTTCTGTAAAAACAGGGCGTCTCACTCCCTCTAAAAGCTAAACGGCTGGCTCAAAAAATCTGGAAAAATTCGTGATAGTGGACCATATAATGAACTTTGAAGTAAAACTACAACGGATTAGATGAATTTGTTAGTTCAGGAGTTATAGAGGCTAAACTTGTAAAATGAGCTCACTATGAAAACGTCACACAAAAATTAACGTATTAATACGTAAACATAACAATTATCTATTTGATACGATTTTAAATCCACGTGCCATTATGGATGACTGAGGAACCCATTCCTGTGCGTGGTCTGACACTCACTTGGCCAATTTTTTTATATGAGTGCTTGTTACTTTTTTAATCTGATTAAACAACTTAATTTAGGAGTATGCATCCTGTGGCGCTGGGGACTTTACACACATACTTGAAACGAATACAGTGAAAACCCAGACTCAGAACAATAATTTGCCAATAACACTAAGTGTTGTCCCATGTGCGATTTGAACCCACAACACTTGGTACAGTAGAAAGCGGCGTGGCGACCGCTTAAACCACAATGCCAACCGCGCATTTAAGTTTTAAAAGATTTTCTAATAAAAAAAAGCTTGTTGCAGATATAACAAAGTTTACAAACTCAATTTCCCAATGTACAAACTCAATATTGAAGCAAATCCGTCGGCAGTAAGCACTGTAATATATATCCACTGATTAATGTGACTCGTTTTAGGCCCGGCTCTGTATTTCCCTAGGGACGCTAACTTCCGACGCAAGAACTATCGGCCAAGGCTATGTGGAGACAATTCTATTATTACTGCGGTACGTGATTCCTGTCTTAGGAAACTAAGTAATAGTGTGCAGTAAAACATGAGAAACATCTATATAAATAAATAAAACTTAAGTGTGTAAATAACTAACCTAACATTACTATTTAATTTTATACTTATCCCTAGCAACACTCTGATTTTTGTTTTCAATAAAAACAAGTTTTTATTTTAAAGAAAAAGGTTTTGACTTTATAAAAAAAAAAGTTGTGTGTGCGATTCACACGATAGAAGTGAAACTTCACAGAGGAGAGACCGATATTTAATTTTTTTTTTCCTTTCATCTAGGTTTTTAAAACTCCGGGGGGTCTACGGGGGGGTCAAAATTTTTGTTATTTCTGGCCTAGGACGCACCGTTTTCGAGATATTTCAATCTAAAGCAAAAAATCGACACTTGATAGTGGACAGTGGAAACACGCACAAAACCAGAATAAACCAGTTTACGCTGTTCGCAGGTGCCACGTGACCATACACTACTACAAACGCAAAAATTTCTCCAAGCTAATTTACCTGTACGATACCTACATTAGAAACGTTTTTTTTTTATTTGTGTCTGTCTATCTGTCTGTTCGTTTCAGCTAATCTTTGAAATTGCTGAATCGATTATTGCAGGACTTTCACTGGTGATGACATCAGGAGTAACTTAGGCGATTTTTGTTTGTTTGTTTAAAATTAATTGTTTGTAGACTCGCGACTTTTTCACATACTCATTTTTTTTTTACCGTAAACGGGACTTATTCTTGATTAAAATTAAAAAGGTTACAGGACCTTCTACTTTCCGACGTTTCGATAGCGAATTTTCAAATCAAATTAACATTGCGACTTCGAGTCTCTAAGAGCCTCGCAAGTTCGAGAACATTCAAGATTTTCTTCGCAATTTTCCCGCGCGTTCAATGTTTTCGAGGATTATTCGTAAGTGATTTTTAAAAGAAGCGACATCTTTAAAAACATATCAATACAATATATTTAGTAAAGCAATTTCCTCAAATTTAGCTTCGCCAAGTATTCAAAGTTTGAGTAAAACATATTATTTTTTAATGTTTTTTCAAAAATGATCACAATGTTGTGTTAGAAATATTTAAGCTTTACTATAAGTGAAAAAAAGTCTATAAGAAAATGATTAATATAGGCTGAGTGCAGAAAGGGAAGGGCTGGATGTTCAGCAGGAATTGCGAGGTCCAGCAGAGGGCGAGAGGGCTATAATATATTATTTGACATTTAAATACTTTTTTCAGTATTAACTTAAAATGTGACTTATATAAAATCTTTTAAAATAATAATAAATCAAAGTATTTAAATTAACTAACGATTTTTTACAAATAATATTTCAAAGCTATGGTTATTTTCCCTTGCTGAGCAGAGAGTGAATTCCAACATTTTTATGGGGTCACGATCTAATCAACTTTGAGAACCGTTGCATCGAAACAATGTTCATAGGTATGCACTACCAGTCCAATTATCTAAACACAATACTCGACTAATTAGATCAAATTAATTGTATTTCGCATGCCTTGAATGCTTCATGAATGCCTCGGATGCCTATTATTAGCTGCTACACATTGTCATACTAAACCCTAAACCACAGGATAACTGCGTTACTGTACAATTTGTCTATCGGATTTGTCCTGTGTACCTAATTATATAGATTTTGTATAAATCATTCACATTCAATTACTGTGGTTCGGTTGAATCTGTGGCTTCTAAATGCAATGTGGCTAATAAATGAAATGTTTGTGTTGGTTTACAAATACGTTCATTATGATTAGCGCTTTCAGGGAATCTATTGATTATAGAGAAAATAAATTACATAAATTATTTGGTACAGTTTTCCAAACAGTTTTAAAATAAAATAGAATATCTTTACTATCATTTAAAAAATTAAGCAACTTTGAAATATAATTATGTCATGTTGAAAAAAATCATATGCATAAACTATCACTGTTGAAACCGTGGTTATATTCAAACGACTTGAATAAAGATATGTTACAAGTGCATAATTCTAAATCAATAGAAAATATTTTTAGCTTCATTTGAGGGTATAAAAGAGTTTTTGTATTTCTTGAAAGTAATGTAATTTTAGCCTGGTAAAAAAATGTAAGATAAGCCCTTCAGCGGTTTATTTTAGTCTAAGAGTATAGTCCTATATTGCTAGACTAAAATAAACCGCTGAAGGCCGGTAATCTGTAATTCATCGTCATCATCATCATCATCATCATCAACCTATCGCAATTAACTGCTGGACATAGGCCTCTCCTGTTGCACGCCACTCCGATCGATTTTCGGCTTCTCACATTCAACTCCAGTCTGTACTTAACGGTTCTGAAGCCTACACAACGAATACATTTGTGACAAGCGACCGTGTGATTTTTATCATCAGTTCAAAGTAGAGTGAAATAATATTACAGAAATAATTACATAATTTCAAAGCAAGTGGAGACGATAATAATTCATGAAACCGATTTCGAATCATCAATTGATGTGACCCCAATTTTGAAGCCGAGTATGTTTTATTATGAGTATTTGTATACCAGGGTTAAATTACATGGTAAAAGAGTAAATAAATTGGAAATGTCACGTACGGTTCCGAGTAAATTAATGATCATTTCAACCTAAAATGGACTGAGCTCTTAAGGTGAATAATAATTTTCCGACTGTGTTATTACTTTCAAATAATATTGTAATCACTCTGTATTGTCCTGTAATCATATTACACTTTGTGGTGAGATAATTAGAGGCATAAACAACAAATTATATACGGTTATATCCAAATATCATAAATAAGAACTTAGGCACGTGGTAAATTTAAAAGCAAAGGTTCCTAAGTAATGGGTCACTTAAATAGACTACACTAGAAACAACCCTTCTAAACATGATTTAATAATTCACTAATGACAAATAGAACGAACAATATTATGCTTCATTCCATTCTTCATTGAACAAGAAAACACATGCTCATAATATATTAGCCTGCGACTTTGCTCGAGGTAATTAAACTTTTTATATGTATCAGTAATAATTTAGAACTCAGTACTATGTTATTTACGTTTATTTATTTAAAATTATTGCACCAAATTTGTACAAAGGCGGACTTAATGCCATGAGGCACTCTCTCCCAGTCGACCTTCAGGTGTTGTAGAAATGTGTTGCGATAGGTTCAGAGAGAAAAAACCATTACTATGAATAGCTATGTAAAAAAACCTGCTTAAATATAATTTTTAAAAACACATACATACATATATGCATATACGAGATATTCCTAAATACACATACATATACAATACTACTCTATATATAAAACTACATATACATACGTACATTCAATATAATAAAAATATACACACGGGTTGTAGCTATACTGCCAATTCGCTTTGATGCAATTCGCCCACTTTCATTTTAAAGCTAATGCGATTTGTGGACATTCTGATTTCGGTCGGGAGCGCGTTCCATAGCAGGACTGACTGCACATAAAAGGAGGAATTGATAAAGTTGGAGGTGTGAGAGGGGCACAGAAGCAGTAAGCTGTTTAATGACCGGAGACTTTGGTCGTGATTGGAGCATAAGAAACGGAAATGAGGTTCAAGGTATTCAGGTACACACATCACCATAATCGATCAATAGAATTATCAAGGACTGCATGAGCGTGGTATTGGTTTTAATGGGAAGAAAGTTCTTAAGGCGATATAGAGCACGGAGACCTGATGTAACTATAGTCGTCACAAAATAAGAAGCCCGGTTTGACATTTGTCATCGTGGCGTAATTATTACGATTAATTCGTGTTTTCGAGTGCAATTTTTCAATATCAAGTTAAACTTGATGCTTATTTATGATATGCGTTGTGATGGTGTATGGGTAACATAGTAATTAAATAGGATTATGAATTTGATTTTTCAATTTCTTACATGCGGCATGTCAAACGACAAATGTCAAAACGGGCTTCTTATTTTGTTACGACTATAAATATAAAAACTTATAATTAATTTAAAAAATTGAACACCGATAATAATCCTGTTAATCTTGGCAAAGTAATATTACAGGTTTACAGCAATACCTTTCAATTCATTTAGAAGATAATGTTGTTATCTCGAAAAGGAAACAAAAACAGAAAAACCAAACATTCGTATTTGTGTATGTAGTTAATCGAGGTGACGGCGACGTGCACACAAATCGTTGTCCAGCTTGTCACCACCGCTGAAACGGCAATTAACCAGCGACCTACATACATTGGAGCCAATAAATTCGCGATATACATTTACACCGATGACAAACGATTCACATCAGCAAGCAGCTAGATCAAAACAGACTTGTTAGTTTCTGGAAATTAATCTGTACTAGTACTGATGATCAACACGGTTCTTACAATAAAAAAAATGTTAAAGGTGTTCTTTTATATCTTGAAATATGATGAATTGCACGAACTGTTTGTCTTTTTGTACGAGAGCAAATACTACTCATTGTTATCACCTCGTCGCAAGTGCAATAAAATGAAATGAAATGAAAGCATTTATTTATTAATTTTGCAAGTTAAACTTTTTTTGTTTTGAGCAGTAGATCTAGACATGACTGCATGTGTCGCTCAAGAATGTAAAGTATATCTGCTTCCTTTAGGTACATCTCCCCCTCTCCAATTAGAATTAGGGGGAGACGTATTTGCTCTTGCAGGTGAAACGCAATGAATAAATTGCTTAATTTTTTTTTGAGTGCGTTTATGTTATAAACTTCGGTCTTAACGATCTATTCACAGAGTCTAAATAGGCTGGCATTGCTGTTAAATCATATATATTTCTGAGTAATAATCAAATTCAAAAATAATAACAATATACCTAAGTAGGTAAGTACTACCTTCCAAGTAGTAGACCACACTGATTTCAGCACGAATGGGCAGTCTACACGGGTATAAAACGCCTCTCTCGTCTCCCTAATACAGATGATCAACCTGAGATGTCAGCAAATGTTTCCTTGGCGGATTTGAGACTGGAGGACCAATGGAACAGACGCATCTCAATAGGCCGCCATAGCGCGGGTCACCGATCACAATGCTGCAATGTGGCATGGTGATCGGTGACCCGCTCACCGAATTTAGCGCAATGGTCACGTTGGTGACCACTGCGCTAGAACTCTACTCAAATTTTCCATCATAGTTAATAAGATTTTCTATTGTAGCAGCTTTTTAAATCGTTCAGTAAACTATAAATCTCCAAGAATTGTTAACAGAATGTTCGATGCTAGCGCTATATTCGCTGTTTTTATGGCCAGTCCCAAAAAATTGTATCCATAAAATATTTTACATTACAGTTTAACGGTCTCTCTGACATTATGTTTATGAAATTTCTAGCACTATTTGTACAATTATTCGGAAATAGAGGTTTTGAGGAAGTTATTAGAAAGCAATTACATGGAGTAATGAATTGGCATAAAATAACTGTTATTGAAATTCTACTCTAACAATTTATGTACGCATATTATTTGTATATTTTGCAGTATAATTTGTATGTAAATAACAAGAAAGCTAATAATAACTTGAGATATCAGATTTATGTTCATAGCATTTACTCTCAGACTCCCATAACCCGTTTTAAGCTCTGGTGACAAAACGCAGTACTACTCTTTCAAGTTATGCCGAGCAACAGCAATATTCTATTCTATACCTGTTGCCTCTCTATTTTGCAGCCAACCTCAGAACGTACCTAAATTTTCTGCTTAGTGAAAAACTATTGTAATACCTATGCTATTTCCTTATTTTAGACAGCTCGGACTTATTTAGAGTTATTGAAATTTTTGAATTTTGGTTCCATTTAACTCTGCGTACTCTTTTAATGATATACACATGAGTATAAGTATGTCTGTATTTTCTTCCTAGAATTATTCCCAATATTATTTGGGGTCGGCTACTAGTTCAACCAGTTTTACCTGAATATCAGTTTTTCCACGGAGCGACTGGCATCGGACCTCCGCAACCCTAACGGTGGACTGAAATTCGTAGGATGAACTAGTTGTCAGTAAATTTGAGGGCAATGACTTCCCAATAACGATTGCCATAGATGTTCATGACAACCGGGGCCGACGGTTTTACGTACTCTCCGAGGCACGGGCGTGAATCAAAGCCAAACTTCCAAACTCCGGGCTGCTATTAGGAATCTCGTAAGAAAAACCCAAAAACATTTTTTGGCCCGACCCAGGATTTGAACCCGAGAGAGAGAGATTAGCAGTCGCGTTAGCTATCCACTAGACAACGAGGCAGTTAAGGGGCTGAAAATCAAAATAGAGGTAGATAAAGATCGTTTTGTATAAAAACCTATCGCTCATATCATTACCAAAATCAATGTCTTTATAATTGAACATATTCCTCACATAGTGGTTATTTCCAAAACACGATTTGAAAAACTTCACTCGATAAAAAAAATAATCAAAGTAGCATCTGAAAATAGTTAAATTTTGACTTTACACAGTTGTGCTTTAAGTAATGTAAATGAAATTAAGTAAAATTGTGTATCATATGTAACTGAAGGAAATGGTTAACTTTAATTTTTAAAAAAATTGCAACATTTACAAAAAATAACGAATTTTGTGGTTTGGCACTTACGCCCTTCTATTTCAAGCGCTTTTTCTCTGTCACTCCTATGGAGAACGACAGTGAGCGCTGAGGCGCCCTGCTAAACGGACCTATGTCGCTCGACTCGCGCGCTATATTTAGCTGATAAATCTAAAAAACTTTATTAAAAAACAAAACAAAATCATATTATGATGGAGGCTATAAGGTAAGAATAATTTATTTTATTAATAAACTTATAATTTGATTGACATGTAAGATTATTTAACTAGATATCCTTACAAAGACGTAATGTAGTTTCATAACCCTAAAAAATGTCAACTGTGTTGTGGAACAAGCTTAAGCTAGAGACACATTATCGGAAGCGGCTAATGGACGCGGCTGATAGCCGTGATCTAGAGTATGAACATACACTCAGCTGTGAAAACTATCGGACGTAAGTCGTGGACAGACTGACCTTGAGCGTTCGGACGTCCGACAGAAATCTGGCACAAGACCGACTGACGAGACTGTGCACACTTATTTCCACTAAAATCAATTTATTATCATAATTACTGAGTCAATATTTTAATACATTGAATGAAAATATATTACCAAGGCACTCTATCAGTGTTTTAATAAAATAATGTACAATTTACAGACGCCGCTGTTAGCCGCGTCCGTCAGCCGCGTCCGATAATGTGTTTCCAGCTTTAGTCTTGAATAACGTAACATACATAGACTTACAAAAGTCGTAGACTCTGCCATTTTAGTTACACAATGTATCATATGATGGCCTTATTTTATGCATAGTCATTTTTGATAGTGTATCTAACCGCATAATATTATCATCATAATAATTAAGCAAAAAATATATTAAATTAAATAAGTACTATTATTTAATCACAGGTTGCAAAATGTGGAATTCTCACAAAACGTTCAATGTTCTGAAGTTCCAAGGTAAGAACAGTGTAAAATACTGCACGTCCTGAAATGTCACTCAAATCTAACTAACAATTCATGGACTATTTATTTACAGCAAAAGAAGACTATTGGAAAATAGCTCTGAAGGAGATGGACCGCAGAATGTAGTTTTGCATCATACACAAATCACATACTCGCTGAGCTCTGACGGTATCGTCGCGTTCAGAATAGTTTCATATTATATACTATGACTGTATTGTTTGGCAATAATATTGTTAGAATGTATGTTGGTAAAAAGACAGTGTATATTGTTTTGTAAACTTGGATTAATATTAAATAAAAAAATACTATATAAATAAAAAATAAATAAATAATTAAATTGCATAAGTTGATAAAAAATGCTATGCAATAGCTTTACCGCGGCAGTCTCCGAGTGCCACATGACTTTTTTTATCATACCATTACGATAGCATTTTTATTTTGCCCTATCTAAAATATTCTAAGGCCCTGTGTTAAAAGCAGAGTTCAAATTCAAAGACGAATATTAGTTCTCGGAGACTGTGGTAGTACCGATAACGAACCGCGTCTCAAACGCGGCGCTGCTTTATCGAACAAAAAGGGGTGTATCCATTGCTCAAGGTCATTGGCTGCACTCAGCGTCTTAAAGTATGTCTATTTCAATATATATTAATTACTAGCTGCGCCCCGCGGTGTTACCGCGTATTGTCGGGAAACTCTAATTATGGTTGCTATGCAAGTGTGTCATGCCTAGCAACCTGTAAAGTTTTGACAGGAGATAAACAGTGATACATTTTGACATCTACGATTTATGTATTTTTATAATCTATATATAAAATATCTCGATTATTGCAGTAAAATGTAGCCTATGTGTTATTCTGATATACCTTTAAGCTATATTATTGTAAAGTTTCATCCAAATCCGTTCAGTAGTTTTTGCGTGAAAGAGCAACAAACATACATAAACACATACATACTCACAAACTTTTGCGTTTTTAATATTAGTAGGATTTAATTTAAAATTCACAAAAAAGGAGCGACCAATGTTTTTACACATTTTTCAAACACGCGGAACGTTTTCGACAAATTTGTTTCTCATTCAAAGGTAAGATTTCTAAACTCTCAATACTAACCATAACTCAAACAGTTTATACCCATCTACAAAATCCAAGATCCAACCGTTGTAGGCGTTTTATCTGAGTAATCTAACCATCTGCTCAAAACTCTAGGTCTGCTATCAACGGTACCATAAACATCAATGCGGGAGATAAGTCATGATTGTTGAATAAAAAGCCTCGTCTATTCGAGTCACGTCTGTCAGGTAGAATTGTTGTAAAAACCATGGTCAAACAAAACAAAACTGTGGCCAAGTTCACGCCCACGCTGAGACTTTCTTGTACCTGAAGATTTAAAAAAAAACATTGAGCATCTCCGATTTCGAGAATCTACTTAATGTTTATCTTGAATTATACACCGATGTTTAAGAAATATCAAGCTGTTACCTACTTACTTATACTGGCGGATACGAAGAAAATGGTTTTGTAACTTGGTGTTTAAGAAATTGATTTTTCAGTTAGCCAGGTCCAATAATTGGTCCGCAAAACACTTTCCCTCAGTCCAACATCGCTGTTTATGTAGCCTATCCTCAAACCCTTATTGATCGCTAAATAGGGTCAAAGGAACTTTAGTACAGGAGTGCCTTTTCTAGAGGATAGAGCTCATACATATTTATAGATTACGTTAGTTTTGGGAAGAAGATTTAGTTTCAAATGTAGGAACTACGAGACAATAAAGGACATAAGTTAATCAACAAAAATCTTACTAATATTATACATATTTGGCAGTCTAGCCTGAGAAAAGACCTGGCTACTTTTTACCTCGATTACCGATACACAAATTTAAAGTGAAATTCATAAATCATTTCCTTCAAATTTATAAGTAAACAATAATAGCACTCAAGTTGTGTCAGAGGTAACCAGAAAGTGTAAAGTGCTTTCAATAAACTAATCTCTTCTAAAAAGCTTAAGATTCTCAAGGAAAGTACTCGAGAAGATTACAATTCAATTGAAGCACTTTAATTCATCCACTTTAATTCATCACATACTTCATTTTAGAGAGCTATTAGCATTTATAAACAACGTTGGCGTAAAATTCATCTAGAGCGCGTATATTAGTCCCTAGACATTAAACGTAATAAACCTTTGATCCAACAATATTGGAACTAAGTTCAACGTTAATAATACTTTGAAATTCAAATCGATGTTTAAATTTAAATTTATCGGCAGCTCGGAAGTAAGATAAAATACCCTGTGAGAGGAAATCCGTACTAGTTCATGTGTGTATCTATAGAAGTTTTAATTGAGAAATACACGAAGGTTATATTTTTAATTACATTATCTAGTTGTAAGTAGCTACTCAACAGGGATTGGTTATATTCGTGTGTTATAGAATTTTGTTAAATGCGGATCAATAACTTCCACTAGTGCTCTTAAACTAACAAACCATACACCTCAATGAGATGCACTCTTGCGCATAAGAAATTTACAATAGGAATTCACATCTCAATATTTGGTGTAAAAAGTGAAGATAATTTTTGAAACTGTCCTGAAAATATGCACTACATCTTTTTTGTTTACAAGATAACCAAACTGGTTGGTTGGAATAGCTGGACAAAAAGTACATGTCTAAGAAGTGAGTAAGCAGTGAAATGCATGGTGATAGAGAAGAATGAAGGAAGATAACTCATGCAACGACATCAAATAAAGTTTGGAGAAGGTTATTTAAATGTTAAAAAACTAAGCGTCGGTGTTATGTGTTGTGGATATCATAAGATATTACAAATGTATACATAAATATAGACACAAATCATTGCCAAAAAATCAAAAGTGAGCTAAACACATTGCCTTCGTTCTTCTAAACTTGACAAACCACATTTCAACCAAACAACACCAGCCACAAAACCTTCCGTGAAACATCAAAACTAAACCCCGTATCGACGTCATTCGCACACCATTACACAGAGAGCGCATTAAATCTAATGTTATCGGCCGACGTCCGCCATTTCCCCGCGTCAAGCAACAATCCAGACGGGGCCGTGAATAAATCAGCTAGGGCACCTCTGATCCCTTAAATAAGTAGCCTCTCGTGTGTGAAATATCGAGTACGACTGGGCTTGGGAGGGTTTACGTCGCTACCTACCTTTATACAAATCAAATGGGTTCCGTATGGAAATTGTGATTTAAATAGTTGCAAATACAATAAAAACTTATTAAAAAGAACTCAAAGGAAACAGTATACGTTACAGGCCAGGTGGAGTGATGCTTTGCGCAAGACGGCTGACAGGAGCTAGATGCGAGTAGGATCGAACTAAGTGGCGTGCAATTGGAGAGGCCTATGTCCAGCAGTGGACTACGATAGGCTGATGATGACGATGAAAGGAAACAAAGTCTTAATTAGTACTATTTACCTACTTTACTTTCACAAGACCTTGCTCGATTGTAAATAATGATATCACAGGACTGGTTCTTTGCTAGAGCCTTATGAGAGGCATATATCCAATAGTGGACGTCTTTACGTTAAGACGATGATGATGATCAATTTGTTTTAAGTCTAAGTCTTCAGTGGTCTTTCGGTTTCTATCTCTTTTCTACTATTTTCTTAAATGGTCAATAATATTACTTCATTTGTTTGAATAATAGGATTATCAATATAATTAGTTGATCTTAGTATTTTAGCATTAGGAAGTGTGGACTTACCACATGCAAATGTGTAAGTCAAGCACAAAACACTTACGTTGTCAAATTCTGTAAAACACAACAAGTGCACAAGATATATGGTAATTTTATTTTACTCGAAATATACGCCCGCTTTCTGAATGTTCTAAGAGAACAGCATTATCCTCGCGTTTTGAACATATTTCATGCATGACTTTGGTGCACATGCACTTATTCAACTTCGCCAGATATTAAATCTCAGAGAGAACAGAGCATTCAAAACACACGCAAAAATCTTTTGTCTTAATCTTAAACATTTTTTCAGTAAGACCGTAGAACCATTAAAGTATCTAAGTTTCTGTTTGTATATAAGTGAATGAATTTGCAGTTGAGTGCAGTTGGGTGGAAACAACTTCGAGGACGAGGTGAACAGGAGAATTCAGCTGGGTTGGGCGGCGTTTGGGAAGCTTCGTCGGGTCTTCTTATCATCGATCCCACAGTGCCTAAGGACGAAAGTCTTCAACCAGTGCGTCCTACCCGTCATGACATACGGAGCCGAAACGTGGACACTCACGGCACGGCTGGTCCACAAATTCACGCAGCGTGCTATGGAGAGGGCTATGCTCGGAGTTTCTCTAAGAGATCGTGTTAGAAACGAGGTAATCCGGCAGAGGACTAAAGTTATCGACATAGCCCACAGGATTAGCAAGCTGAAGTGGCAATGGGCTGGCCATATTAGCCGCAGGACCGACAACCGTTGGGGTAAACGTGTTTTTGAGTGGAGACCGCGTCTCGGCAAACGTAGTGTAGGACGTCCACAGGCCAGGTGGAGTGATGATTTGCGCAAGACGGCTGGCAGGTGCTGGATGCGAGTAGCCGAGGATGGAACTAAGTGGCGTGCAATTGGAGAGGCCTATGTCCAGCAGTGGACTGCGATAGGCTGATGATGATGATGATAAGTGAATGAATTAGAATATCAGAAGAAATATGTTTAAATCTTGCTTTTATTTTTAAAATTAAGTTTACAAAGGGATGTTTTAAGTAGGTAATAAGGGAGATCAATGGAAGACATGCATACTTAACGTTGCTTTGAATAATTTATTGCCAAGGCATTACCTATAGTGAAATATTCTCATAATTCGCTTTGGGAAAGAAAAATAATTCGTTTCTAGAGAGCAAAAAAATAATAAACCAACATATGAGTACATTCGTCTAAATTCATCACCAATATAAAACCAGGACCATCTTCTTACGGGACTCCATCTAAACACAATCGCATTAGGATGCAGGTAGTGTCGGGCCGAAACGACACGTACGTCGGGCATCCTTCAAGCCCGGACGAATATTGTGACGCAGCTATACGAACGAATACATTACTGTACTACATTAGCTTGTAGATCGGTGATGCTTTATTATTACAGCAACTTATTATATATATATAGTTGTTATAATAATAATTTATTGTGCACCAGGTATTAGGTATGTAGGCGGTCTTATCGCTCGGAAGCAATCTCTTACAGGCAACCATAGGATGGAGAGAATATGGTATATATATGGTACTTCAACCTGTAAGTACCCAAAATTTGAAATGCAGAGGTTAGTAAAACTCTCAATGTTAAATGTTTAGTCAATTACTTGATCAAAAGGAGAAACATTGAATAAGTAAACCATAAGTAAACAGAGTGTATATAAGCAACCACAATACGAGTTTTCTTAATACTTAGGATATTCTTACCCTAACTTTATTTTCTATTATTTGACACAACACCATCTATCCACAAACTAAGCATTGGTTATACTCTTTGTCCAGTATCCACAGGGATACTGGACAAAGATATAAATACATGTCAATTTTTTTTTGTAAATACATACTAAACATAGAAAACGCCCAAACTCCGAAACATGTATTTATAGATCATACAAATATTTATACGACCCGAATATCGAACCCAAGGCCTCAAGCATAGCAATCGTTTCCATTATCACTGCACCACCAAGGAAGTGTTGAGCTTGAGCACTTCATAAGGCACATAGTTTAAGCAAGGCGTTAAACACGTCGCACGTGAATATCGCTAGAATACTAAACATTGTATGACAAATCACTTCTATTTAATATTGAATAATTACTAGTATTAAAAGTTCACAGTGTGGGAACCATCCAATAACAACAGAAAATAACTCATCCATATACCAAGTCCATCTAAATCGACCATGACAATCATTCATAAAGCCGTCTAAATGTTTGTCTATGCCTTAAAAAGTATATTGATTGTATTATAAAAGAAGCTCTGTATCAAGGACCTATGAGTCAAACAATAACGGTGACGTTTATACAACGACCGGAAAACTATAAAACCATTGGAGTTTAGTAGTTGAACAAACCCAAAAATGGTTGCATATCATAATCCAGAGATTGAGAAAGACAAAAAAAAACAGAGGAGGAAGCTTCTTACTGCTCTGTAGAATTAAATTTAAGTTGAATGTTTACACCCAGCTTGCCTCTAACTTGGCCAACTTAATGTAAGTGGGAGAAAACAAGTGAAAGAGTTCGTTCCTCGGACTTATTCTTAGACTAACACGAACCATGAACTTTGTTAAAACTAGAATCCTAAAGAAATAAAGTGCAAACCATGAGAGATAGACGCGAAGAGAAAATCAGGTTTTTGTACAACTTGAGAGAATAATTTGGGTGACTTATAATACTTGATAACGGATCTGTTCTGTATTGTATATTACACCGTAGCACCTAAACTGATTATGAACTATTGAACCCTGCATTCTCAAAGTAAGCT
Source organism: Phragmatobia fuliginosa (assembly GCA_932526445.1). Classification (NCBI taxonomy): domain Eukaryota; kingdom Metazoa; phylum Arthropoda; class Insecta; order Lepidoptera; family Erebidae; genus Phragmatobia; species Phragmatobia fuliginosa. The sequence goes on along the minus strand of OW052069.1, from coordinate 1,921,528 downwards.
GTATAATGTAAAATGTAACAACTCTTCAACAATACTAAAAGATGTGATGAAGGAGTTATCAATAGATTCCCAATAGAATGACCTACACAGAACAGAATGAAATTTTACATAGTTGGGTTTATTAAACTTCTTCTTTTCTAGTATGATGAATAATGACTGCCGCGGTGGCGCATGCGACTGCTGTGTTTGAGGTCTCGGGTTCGATTACAGAATCGGACCAAATGTTTGTATGTTCCGCAAATACCACCAAAAACCAAATGGCGTTGCGTGTAAGATGTCCGAAATGTTTATTTATTATAATAAAAAAAAGACAGTTCTTTAATTCAAGAAAAAACCTACAAAAGTTAATAAGATATTAACCTGATATATTAAACGTCTTAGATCACGCTTAAGATAGACTAATAGATTCCATTATGCGAACTTCTGGATTTTGATGTAAACCCATCGGTTAACATTAAACTACCGAAAGTCAACGTGTACGGATTGTTCAATAGCTTCCCCGGAATAATTGCCAGCGCTTCCTTTAGATCCTACACATACACTATATAAAGAACACAATGACCGATTGCGTGTCATATTTAATTCGCGACAATTACGCGCTGTTGACATTGAAATTGAAGTAGGTATCTATCTATTCAAACGGCAGTCTTTGGGCGAAATTAAAAGGACCGCGGTTGAATAATGCGGATTCATGCGCATGTACGACCACAGCCCGTAGTGAATTTAGTCATTCAAACTATCTTTAAGCTATCATGACTTACTGAGATGATATTAGACTTGAAAAACATGTGTGATAACGTATGTGTGTAGTATTGTGTAATAATTGTTTAAGTGTGTTACCAATGTGCGCCTTCTTCACAAGATTTCTACACCACCCTAAGGTTGACTAGGGGAGAATGCCCTGGACATTAAGTGCACCGATGTGCAAAAGTGTATAAAGTTATTATTCTACTAATCCTACTAATATTATAAATGCGAGAGTTTGTGAGTATGTAGGTTTGTTGCTCTTTCACGTAAAAACTACAGAATGGATTTGGATAAAACTTTACAGTAATATAGCTTATACATCAGAATAACAATAGGCCACACATAGGCTACTATTTAGTGCAAAAATCGAGATACACGGCGATAGGTGATTATAAAAATAAATATATTGAGGATGTCAAAATGTATCACTGTTTATCTCTTGTCAAAACTTCACAGGTTGCTATGCATAACACACTTGCATAGCAACCATAATGATAGTTTGTAATTGGCTAATTTATCCCGAAAATACGCGGGTAACACCGTGGGGAGCAGCTAGTAATATAATATAGTAAATAAAAACAGTTAATTTTAGACTAATAAACTATAATTATTATATTTACTAAACTATATTTACCAGTACACCGCATGTTTGAAATTGAACTCCTTATAGCCATCACTTTTAAAACGGCATTGAATGCCGTACACACAGCTTTTACCCAGAAACAATTTATAGAAAAAATATATAGTCACCGGATTTATTACCCAACTCAAATGACCCTTAAACATATATTCAAAATTGGATGTGAAGGTTGCCAATAATCTCTGTGAAGAATAGAAAGTGTCAATTAAAGGAACTACTGTTTTTGAACAAGAATTCAAAAACTATCAAACAATCTGGCGTGCGGTCACTTACATAGTCACTTCGCCTTCGAGATCTCAGTGGTGTTATTATGTAGATATGTGTCTAGGAAACTGTTCCCAGCTAGTGGCCAGTGAAATATATTATGTGTACAGTCAACTGCGGCGTGGATTACTCCCCAGTGAAGACTTTTCAAGTACAACACAACAGAACCAAATAATTAATGAAGTACTTTCTGCAGAGACATTCAAATAGAAACAGTTTGGTTCATTATTTTTGCAGTTTGGTATGGTATGGTTGAGTTTAATGGAATTTAACAAGACATAATATTATATATTTTTTAAATATTCAAACATAAATAAATAAATATTTCGGACATCTTACACATAACGTCATCTAGTCCCAAACTAAGCAGAGCTTGCATTATGGGTACTAAACATCTGATATAAATACATAAAAACATACTTTTTTTTTGTAAATACATACATATTAAACATAATAAGCACCCAGACTCCGAAACAAATATTTTTGGATCACACAAATATTTATTCTGACCCGGGAATCTAATCCGATACCTCTTGATCAGCAGTCACATACGCTAACCACTAGACCAACAAGGCAGTCATAATAATATACTAAAGTATTGTATTTACAATAAACTGCTGATGATGAGGGAAGTTGTGTGTAAACTTCTACAAGTCGTCGCCAAGCACAATCACAAACAAAAATTCTTCACAAAAACTGAAATCTTGTTAAAGTCTTAGGGCCGCGGTCTTAGATATACTTACTCTAGATTATATTCCCGTAAATCAGAAATCAAAGAATTATACTCTTATATGTATAATGATCTATATATTGACGCAGTATCATCATCATCATCATCATCAGCCTTCAACAGTCCACTGCTGTACATTTGGCCTACTACACCACGCTGGCCAGACGGGTTCGTATAGGGTTGGTTTCAAATTTTCATATACTGACACAAATACTTAAAATATCTATTGGTATCATTTGAATTAATCGCTTATCAAGAAACATACCCAGTAAGTACCTACTTACATCAAAATCAAATTTTTGAAATTCTTTGTCTGTCTGTCTGTTTGTAATCTCTTGAACAGTGGATGTGATTTTGATGGGATTTTCACTTGAAAATAGCTGATGATATAAGAAATAACTAAGCCTTCTTATCTGATACTAGCTTAGCCGCATGGTGTTACCCGAGCGCGTGTTAGAAATGTATAACTACAACCGCTTATAAAAACTGGTTAGTCTCAGCTATTTATAGCAATAACCTGGCTCTGTATAAATTAATTGTTCACAAATAACATTCTACATTCATCAGAAGCCAGTTTGCAGACGGATGAACATCATCACGTACTACATAATTTGTAGATCAAACAAAAAACCCACATTGCAATTGTACCCGCATTTTGTACAACGGTAAGTCGTTTAGACGGATGTCAAAAATGAATTGGAACGGCATTTATATACCGATATGATAGGAAGTTTTGATTGTCAGCGAAGTTAATTGCAAGGAAATAGATATTATTAAGTGATAGTATCAATTATATGTGCCAGTTAATAATGATATAGAATTATAAAAAGGTCAGCAGTTAAAGAAAGCTATAGCTGTGTGTGTACCTACAGACGTCGATCGTAGAGATCTATGCCTACAGAGGCGTAATAATCCTACTAATATCAGGGGGGTGTCACTCCGCAGTTTAGGTATAGTCGGCCGGCTGCCTGCCGGGTCAGACACGCCGGTCGAACAGACATCGTCAGAACAGTTAAGAGTTACACGACAGAAAGAGACGCAATGGGGATTGTTCTCTTTTAAAAAATCTGTTATAATATGAAAACCATTTCGAGGAATAGGGCTACTGATGTCTGCTAAGGGTTTAAAACAAGAAAATACTCATGGATTATTAGTATTTCAGGCAAAATGTGAATAACCTTCAGTTGACCTTCTGTGACGTCATTGATGGCATTATGGATAGTTGCCTTTGCTTACAAACGTTGACATAAAAGAAGTTAAAAGTGACATTCGTTCGAATGCTGTCACTATCAATATAAATAATAAACATAACCTCAAGATTTAACACATTCAATAAATCCTTTGACAGATTGTCTTTCAAATACATGACATTGGCAAAGTTGTGGTTACACTCTTCCACAAAGCCATTAGCCAAAAGTCAAGTCAAGTCTCAAGATTTAACAAAATATTCGAGATTTAAGTGAAAGTAAAACAACCATGGAATATAGGGAGTGTTTTGTTCCCACCTGCAAGAACAACACAATAAATAACCCTAGTAAAATGTTTGTGCGCATTCGAGAAGATATATGAGAATTTTAGTGTTAGTGTAGTTTTAGTGTAGTTAGTAAATTTAGTGTAGTAAAATTAGTGTTTTAGATAAGATATTCAGATCTACAAATGATAATTGATTGCTTTGAAATACAAATATCTAAACCATCTAATCCTGTAAGGAAAGCCCAGACTTGGTCTCAGTACAAAAGTTGTAACACTATTAAATATTTAATAGGTTGTGCTCCAAATGGCTTTGTCAGCTTTATTTCAAAAGGCTATGGAGGATGAATTTCAGACAAAGCTATTGTTGAAAAAAAGTAATTTATTAGCTCACTTGAATCCAAATGCTGTTATATGCTATAGCTGACAGAGGATTTAAAGAAATAGAATCATTACTAAGGTCACAGAACATAAAACTCCTGAGACCACCAAGTGTCGATTCAGGCACCAAGCAAACTATCTCAGGCACAGCAAAGTAAAATTATAGCAAGCTTAAGAGTCCATATTGAGAGGGTAATCGACTTGTAAGAGAGTATGCCCTACTGAAATCATACTCAGTTGTCCAATACCAATATGTACCCTACTAAGACAAGATTGTATTGATAGTTTGTGGCTTAATTAATTTACAGGGAGAAATAATAAAAAGTTATTAAAATTTATCAATGTTTTATTATATTTTAGCACTTGCTACCAATTTTGGGAATATATATGTACTCCAAAAGAGTTCTGCACTTATCACTATGTTTGTAATATAACCTTCATCATAGTCTACCCAAATCACATGTAATATTTTTTGTTGTTTCAAATAATGGGTCCGCAACACAGAACAATCCCTTATTTTTTTTACAGGCCATCATGTGGCACATTATATGTGTTTTAAATTTCCAGCTATAGTCGACAGCTTTTTCAGAGTCTGGGCATTTTATTATAACCATAAAATCTTCACCAACTCCATCCGGTGATGCCCCTAAAAGGCCATTAATGAGACAAATTCCTGACTTTTCTATTTTTAGATTTAGTTTATCTTCGATAGCTTGGAGTACCCTGCCCTCCAATTTCTTCCCATGTTTTATAGCTTTTGTCTCAGGCACCTTATATCCTCCTAAGATTTGTTGTACTAAAGCACCATCTGTTCTGAAATGAGCAGCTTCATGTAATTTCAAAGCTGTCAGTCTGCCTTGCCGTATATTATGCCGGTATTTACTCTCGGCTTGGTCTAAAGTTAATAACATAATAATATCATTATTAATAATTTATAACAATCATCAAACTTCAAAATGAGCGCATTGCTAAGATTTCTTCTACGACACTCTTCTTTAAAGTAGCTTAAGATGGTACTGCTTTTTGGAGCCAATTTTGGAACGTTGGCCTTAGGAAATATTTCTTTACTAGAAACATGTTCAGTGCTGGCACTGGCAAGAGTAGGTTTGTTCCAATAACATTCAACTGTGGTCGGAGAAGCTTCAGATTTTTTGTTCACTAGCCAAAATAGTAATAGAAGGAAATGCTTACAACCACCTGTTTCTAATTATGCTTGTTAATTTAATTTCTGTTAAGTTATGCTTGTTACTTTCTGCCAAATATTCTAAAATCATAACATTTTTTAGCTTAGGCAGATTACGAGAGTCCGCTTTTATAAAAGTATTAATCATAGTGAATGATAAATAGTTTAATTTATGTAAAAGATTAAAGTATGTGAATGCAAAGTACAAGAAGACTATGAAACTATGAAGAGTTGAAGAGATTATCTATTAAGATGTCAACCGGTGAAATCTTTTTTGACAGTTACTTTTTTTTGTGTCATAAAGTAAGGCAAGGGTACACACAATTTTATGCCAGCGATGACGTCATCGTGGACGTATGATTAAAAAATTTTAAAAAATAATTTTGAAGCAACCACTGAAAAAATTACGAAAATATTCAAATTAGTTTCTTATATTCCTCTATATTTTCGAATTCAGGGGTAAAAAATAAGGTTGAAAATTTTTGGACAATCCCCATTGTAGGTAAATAATATAATCGTAGTGATTCGGCGCCGTGTGATCTGAATTGAACTTAATCTTTTGACACCGAGGGTATCTATAACTTTAATTTACTTTTCGGAGTGAGTCTTCTGTACTGGTACTATTATGTATTCTGTGCTAATATTATAAAACGCGAAAGTTTGTGAGTATGTGTGTATGTATGTTTGTTGCTCTTTCACGCAAAAACTACTGAACGGATTTGCATGAAACTTTACAGTAATATAGCTTATATATCAGAATAACGCATAGGCTACTTTTTACTGCAATAATCGAGATAAACTGGCGAAAGCTATGTGATTATAAAAATACATTAAATCGTAGATGTCTAAATGTATCACTGTTTATCTCCTGTCAAAACTTCACAGATTGCCATGCATAACACTTGCATAGCAACCATAATGATACGCGGGAAACACCGCGGGGCGCAGCTAGTACCTAATAACCTCACAGGTGCCGGTCTAGTTCCAAACTAAACAGAGTGTATTATGATAATCAGAATTAACATACATACTTACATTTTACTATCATCAATCCATAGTGTCCCACTGCTGAACTCGAATATCCTCTCAGAAAAGGTTTAATTCCATTTTACTAATTACATAAATTTTGTAGACTAGTTGAATCCCGAGGTGTTACTCGCGGATATTTTGATAAATCACGTATCATCATCATCAACCCATCGCGGTCCACTGCTGGACATAGGCCTCTCTTTGATCGATTTTGGTCTTCTCGCATCCAGCTCCTGCCAGCCATCTTGCGCAATTCGTCTCTCCACATGGCCTGTGGGCGTCCTACACTACGTTTATCGAGTCGCGCTCTCCACTCCAGAACTTTTTGACCCCATCGCTCATCAGTTCTGCGGCTAATGTGGCCAGCCACCTGTCACTTTAGCTTATAAATAAATCACTTATAACGCCGCCGAACCTTAACTTTTTAAAAAATTCCTAAATTACCACTTAAGTAAAATAGATAGCTGATGAGCTATCTATTTTTTTTCATTTGATGCCTACCAATATAACTCCACTCTGCCTGATGGTAAGCATAAATAGAATCCAAGAGTACCTGCGATACAGGAAGTATGGTGATGTCGACCCAAACTATGGCGGCTTTGTGAGATGCTTTTTCACACCCCTCTTACCTTACTCACACCAGTAAAAGACCCGTAAAAATCAATCCAGCTATTGTATATAATACGGAGACTGTTCTATATTATAGAACAGTCTCCGTGTATGTTGGAGTCAAGAATCTGATTAAATATTTAATATCTCAACATACTCTCATGAAGAGAATATATATGCATGACGAAGTTTAAAACGTCGGAAACAGAAATTGTATTTCGCAACAATAATCCCCAACGGCTATCATAAAGCGGCGGTCGCGTCCGTCGTATAATCCACCGGCAAGTTGGAGACAGTAGGTACTGAGGCATTCAGAGTAACTTACAGGAATACATCACGGTACTTTTATTACATAGAACATATATAAATATTTAAAACTAGCCACCTCACGTCGCCCACCTGCGTTATCTATTGCCTGAACAGGTTATTTTAAGCTAACCAATTAAGAAACATATATGCTGTTGCAGAATTTGTTTTAGAAATTTTAAAAGAGAACAATTCTTTAATTTATTGTTTTCGTGCAACATTAACCGTTTCAGGAAAATCCTAATAGCAGCCCGGAGTTTGGAAGTTTGGCTGTGATTCACGCCCGTGCCTCGGACAGCACGTAAAGCCGTCGGTCCCGGTTGTCATGAACATCTATGGCAATCGTTATTGGGAAGTCAGTGCCCTCAAATATACTGACAACTAGTTCAATCTTCGAATTCTAGTTCTCCCTTAGGGTTGCGGAGGTCCGATACCAGTCGCTCCGTGGAAATACCTACTGATATTCAGGTAAAACCGGTTGAACTAGTAGCCGACCCCAAATAAACTTGGGAATAAAGGCTAGGAAGATGATGAGATGGTCCTACTAATAGAATAAAGAATCTGGCTGTGTTCATGCATGGACAACATCGTTAATAATTTGGCTCTTAGTGTTACAGCTCGTTTTTCAATAAGATCATGAAAAACCCATAACATCTCACTGCTGAGCTCGGGTTAAGAGCATACGTCCCCACGCCGGACGAGTGCGGGTTGGGGACTGGCTACAATAATACCTCAGGTTAAAAAGAAAAACAAATAAAATAAAAATAACCAGATTAATATAATTCCTCCTTACTCGATTCTGTTAAAAACACACCAAGTGCAGCGCCACAATTCGCAACAGGCGGTATCGATTGAATATGTATTAGGACGATACACGGCTGGAGCACCGCAACTTGCACACATATAACTAAGGAGAATTATGATAAAACAACACATAAATATGCCTTGAATTTAAACTTGGTAATCAAGTACATATACGACCAAGAATATACATATACGAGGCGACTGGTATACAGTCTCGTTTATACATACATATACCTATATACACATACCTCTGTATTTCAGTCTTTTGAAAACTTGAGAGCTACGTGCAGCACCAAAGAGCCGGTTTGGCTTATTGAAAGCAATTCTTAGCTTGCATTTATTTTCATTGAGGGATTATAGTAATATCGGTATATTGAGCATTTGGATGCAGCAGTCTTTATTAAAAGTTTTTTAAATAAATGTTTGACCACTTTTACACACAAAATACTTTTACAAACAATAGGCTACTATTGTTTGTAAAAGTAACGGTGAAACGTGGTCTGATGTGGTAACTAATAGGCATTCCATACCTTGCAACTTAGTTAAAATTTACAACTACTATAAAATACTACACTTAGTAAAGGATTTGTCAAATTAATTTACTAAATATAAATCCTTCTCTCTCTCTCTCTCTCTCTCTCTCTCTCTCTCTCTCTCTTGCGGTAATATTGTAGCGACTGCCATACTTGAGGTCTCCGGTTCAAATCCTGGGTCAGACTGATGAGATGAGATGAGATGACTGGTGAGAATTTTTAAATAAAATTACCTATCCATAATAAAATGATAATTATTTATCTGCATAAAGCAACGTAGAAAACTATTAAGCTAGCTTATTTTCCATTTATAAACAGTGTTATTTACAATCGTGCTTTTGTATCAAAGGGAAACTATCTCATGAAAGATTTTCCTACAAACTACCAGCGGTTTAATTTCCTAGACTCGGAAGACAGACACTAAGTGGTGCCCCCGGCCGCAGTGTCTGTTACGTTGCTTAACATGACGTGAATAGTGCAAAGCCTTTGTGCTTGAGCTCCAGCGATAATACCGATACCACTAAAGAGATTCTTCTCCCATCCTATTAGTATTGAGAAACAATTTATCAAAGGTATCAATTAGACTGTGTTGTGTATAAACTGATCTCATACCCAAAAACAGTATAGTTCTTTTAGTTTCGAAAAAAAAGTGGCTGTGACATACGGACGGACAGACAGACATGACGAATCTATAAGGGTTTCGTTTTTTGCCATTTGGCTACGGAACCCTAAAAAATCTAAATGGCTGCTGAACTTAATGCTAATCGCATCAAAAATGATCAGTATTTAGTTTGCAGATTGAATTGTCTCTTTATAATACGGTTACCTTTGGTAAAATACTACTTAGTCTATTATTTAAGTACTACCTATTACATTTTAATATAATTTCTACATTTCGTTTAGAGTAGCAATATTTAGAAGTACCAACTAGAAATTTTGAAAATCATAGATAGATAGATATAGATTGGAACTTGTAGAAGTACAAAAGCAACTTTTTGTCGCTAAAGCAAATAAAATTAGTAGTACAAAGTACAATTACATTGAATATTTAAGTGTTTAAAACTAAAAAGTCAACGTCAATACGTCCAAATCATGAGGATGAGTGCAATAATTCTTGGGTCGGTTAGTGAAATACAAATCAAGCGGAACTCCAGTTCATATTACTAATAAATCGGCCACTTAACCGTCCACTAATTTCTCGGGTCCATTTCGAATCTTAGTCCCTTATTTTTTGTCTTCAACGCCAATAAGAAAGAACCTTTGTGGTCCGACCCCGACTAAATCTTTCGACAATATTTTTCTATTGTAAGCTGCTATTTATTGGCTTTTTTTTCTATGACAACGGTCCCGACTTGTCGAAGAAATCGGACAGGTCCTGACATGATTTCGTAACAGTCAAAAATAATGGACCAGTAAAAGGTATATTTTTAGCTAATACAGATGTGAAATTAAGGCGAGAGTTCTGTTAATGGAAGATGTCAATATAAAAGTCTGATTAAGATCGGCGATCGGCGATCGGCGATTTGGCGACTGCATCGATGCTGCATCGCGTTTTAGCGACTTCCTGCTTTCGATCGCGGTATCGGAAACGCGCGTTTTAGCGACTGCTCAGATGCCAAATCGATGCTACCGGCATCCGAATGTGTGCGGAGAGTAGCGTTCAGCTGCTGTGTCGCGCTTCTAAAAAGCGACTCAATCTCCGCGTATGGCGTTTTGAAGCGTGCGGTGTAGAGCGTTCGGTCGCCGTATTTAGCTTCTAAAAAGCGACTAGTTGCCGATCGCCGATGCTAAAAGTAGCTAGTGTGCTGTGGCCCTTAGGTATAAACAGATCTAGGTCAATGGTGGTAACATCTATTCTAGACATATTGCGGAGGGCTGAGTGCCCATTTATGACAAAAAAACTTACGAGACATCGTAGTAGCAAATTTTGTAATTTTAGTTTTTCTTTGACAGTTTTATTTCTACATTTTGTCTAGAATTTATATTTATGCGCTATTTTTAGGTTATATATATTTTCATGTATAAATAAAGGCTGTAGAAATCGGCTGGAGTAATGATTCCTTATTATGATGGTAACTAATATCGAACGGGCTAGTTGAAACGTAATACAGGTTTGCTTGTAATTTCAAATTACTTGTTTACTAAATGCGTACAAAATTATATACATATAAGTATGTCCGTTTGTTGCGACTAATCTCCGGAAAGGTTGAACCGATTTTGACGGGACTTTTAAATGTATATAGTTGATGGTATTAGGAGTATCGTAGGTTACTATTTTTAGTCTAGCTTTGCCGCGCTGCCTGTGGGTATACAATTTTCTCGGGTAGCCCCATTGGTTACAATATCTGCCATATTTAAATCAAGAACAATTGTAAAAAAAGAATAGAAAATATATTTGTGCATTAAAAGTAGATAAGTGAGAGTAGAATTAAATTATACCTACTACATTAGCTTTTAACCGAGGCTTCGCCGATGTGTTATTCTGATGTATAAAGCTTTATTCATAGATACGATGATTGCTTTTTCGCCCCATTAGGGGTGGAAATTCCAAAAATTCTGATTAGTGTTTGCCTACACTCCTCAAGGAACACACATGCCTTTCAGCACAGCGTAATTTCGGCTGTGGATTGTCTGTCAGTCAGTCAGTAACGGAACTGTTTTATATAGTTATATTGATTGCAAACAACACAAACACAGAACTATTAAACAACACTATGCAACCTGTTAACTTTGAGTACCTGTCGCGAACATGCTTTATTTAAAAGATTCTCGTTGCCGTAAAGTTAGCTTCCTTCAAGAACACAAAATAAACAAAGGCGATTGCCCAATGCCATGTTATATTTTTTAGGACTACTGGAAGCATGGGTCGCGATTCTTGTTAACCTCCCACAGAGATGGCAATAAATAATGTTTTTGTTAAGGAGTTCGTTGAAAGTACATATATTTAGTAGATTTGGAAATTGTAATCACTGGATTTCTCAACACGTGCCATTTCGTTACTGCTGGCATGTTATTAAAAATTGTACATAGGTATATATAAACTTATTTTATTTTATTAAAAAGACAACTCCCACTTTAGAAACAAATCCTTTGTGGCGAGGAACTTTACAAACGTACATCAGACTTCCAACTGTTCCACCTTCTCCTTTCCTCTACAGGACAACGCGTGCTGGCCTTGGGGTGGCTTTAGAGTGGAACCAATACGCTCTAGAACTAAGCGGTTCGGCTCTTCCTTCCTGTGCCGAGCAATCAAACATTGGAACTCCCTGTCAACTCATGAGTTTCCTCTCTACTATGATCCCGGGTCCTTCAAGTGGGGTGTGAAGAAGTATCTGACTAGGCCGCCATAGTGTGGGTCACCGTGTTGCGTTGTCCACATTGACCACCTTGGATTCTGCTCATGCTTTCCATCAGGCTGAGCAGAGTCATTTTGGGAGCACAATATAAAAAAAGTTGATCATCAATTTGTGGATCACAAAGTGTAGTATCCCATGTGCGGTTGGAAGCTATAACACTCAGCGCAGTAGAAAATGGCGGCGATAACGCTTCGTGCACTCAATATGGTTATTGGATTAGGTAATGTTATTGTATTTCATATATTTTGAAAGCGGTAGCTAAATGCGAAGATATGTGGAACAATAGGCTTATGAGATCAAAGTTCAAGAACATAAATAAAAACAAGTTAATGCGCCTCAAAGTGAAATTGACTCATAACATTTGCGTAGGACGGTGCAGAGTTGATGTGCTAACCTCTTTGTTTCATTTATAGGTCATTAGCGTTGGCGAATGTTAGAATGAGACAGACGTATTACACAGAAATTTTGTACAATCAAGTAATGTAACATGACTATAGATGCTTAAATAAAAGGATTGATATCTTTAGGTTTAACAGATGCTATAGTAATTGAGTGGTGTTTGGGGCTTCACTTTTGTAGCAAGAAAAACTCCAAATCGTAATTTTTACTTGGTTTATATCCGTAAAGTATTTTACAATAACAATTAGATGTTTCGTGCAAGGCGTTGAATCGATGAGTGGAAAAATGAGTTAGTAGGAGGTACTTGTGAAAAATATATGTAGGTAGATTAAAAATAAATGCAGGCGTCAACATCCTCCCCCCGTTGAAAACTCCAAGTTTTCAACCTCTTATGATTTCCTCTTCGGTTGGCAAAGGACAGATGCGCACTAGAGGTCGTCGTACAGTTCCTCGAATTGTATTGATATCGGCGACGCGCGATATTCCGTCCGGTCCAGGAAACAGTCTTGATATACGTCCAAGTCTCCAGCATAAGGGTGGAACGTCATCTTCTTGTAGTACGACCATGTCGCCAATTTTCGCAGTTGATTTGTTGGTCTTCCATTTGCGGCGATGTTGTAACTCTGATAGGTATTCACGTTGCCAACGAATCCAAAAATGTTGTAATATTTGCTGTAGTCTTGCGTACTGCTGCAAATTAGTGGCGTTGCAGTCTTGCAGAGGACGTGATGGCAGTGCGGTGAGAGCTCGACCAATGAGGAAGTGCCCAGGAGTAAGGCAATGAAAATCGTCAGGAGAGGAAGATAAAGGATATAAAGGCCTACTATTCAAAACAGCTTCGACCTGTGTGAAAAGAGTTGAAATCTCCTCAAAAGTTAAATGGGAATTTCCCATTACGCGTTTAATATGAAATTTTGCTGAACGCACTCCGGCCTCAAAAATCCCACCAAAGTGAGGAGCGTAAGTTGGTGAAAAATTAAATTTAATGCCTTCCGAACATGCAAAATCAGATAGGTCATTACAATACATTTTGAAATTATGATTGATCTCTTTCGCTCCTGCAACAAAATTGCGTCCATTATCGCAGAATACCTCCGTTGGCTTGCCCCTACGCGACACAAACCTACGAAATGTCATAATAAAAGCGTCCTTAGATAGATCGCTTACTGCCTCTAAATGTGAAATTTTATATCTTAAGCATATGAAAAAACAAAGATAACATTTAATTACAGTAGCACCGCGGCCTCTTTTATTCAAAATAAGAAAAGGACCTGCGAAATCCATACCTACTGTTTGAAATGGAAAGCTTGTCGTGACACGTTGTGACGGTAAATGTCCCATTATAGGGGTAATGGTCTTACCCTGCAGACGCCTACATCTACAGCAATTATGAAAAATGCGTCTTGCTAAATATCTACCGTTAACGGGCCAAATGTATTCCCTAACCATAGCAAGTAACAGTTGCGGGCCAGCATGCAAGCCACGTTTGTGTTCGTATTCAAATATCAGTTTGGTTAAAGGATGAGAAGCATGCAGCAAAATAGGATGTTTTCTGTCGTAATTTAAGTCCGATAATTCTAGTCTGCCACCAACTCGAATGACTTTATCATCACCTAAAAATGGCGTTAGTGATAAAATATTTGATTTAGGACTTAACGGTTTTTTATTATGTAACAAATTATATTCGTTCAAGAAAGATTCTTGCTGTGATAAACGACACAGTATGAGAAATGAATTATTTAATTCGTCGACTGTTAAAAAGCCAGAATATTTCTTGCTAATATTTCTACAATTATTGATGAATCTTAAAACATAAGCAAAAGATCGTTTTAGTCTATTTAGGCTAGAATATTTTTTGAAAATTATTATAGATTCATTACTTGAACTAATATTGCAAGTAACAATAGAATTAGATTTAGTTTCAGGTAAGTTTGTCTTATCTATTTTATTTAAAATAGGCCAGCTATTCTCACTCTCCATAAGGAATAGAGGGCCTGATGAAGTAGGAGCTGAGCCATCGAATACGACTCTAATCTTTGTTGATTCGCTAGTTTCTTTAAAAACAGCATGGTGACATAGGAAATATGATGATTGAGTTGGAAATGAGGTTACTTCAGACAGGTGACCTAAGTCTGCGTACTCACGCATAAATTTAATGTATTCAGATTTAACATGTGGTTGTTTTCGAAATCTTTTTTCTAAATTTAATAGTCGTTTTTTAGAAAGTGAATATGAGTCGCCAAGACAATCAGGCGCATCCTTTAAGGGCAAAGCTATAGAAAATCTGCCAGATTCGAGGCGTAAGGTGTGGGCTAAAAAATGTGATTCACATGACATCTCACTTTGACTAAAAATAGGTTTCGTTTGTGGAATAGTTTCAATGTCCCAAAACTTACTGAGTTCTTGATGAAGGTCAGTATCAGCGGACATACAAGAAATTGTTGATTGAGTGTATTGGGTATTTGTGTTTTTAATCGTATTGTTGAAATGAAAATTTATATTAGTAGGACCGGAAATTAACCAACCAAAACGAGAACTTCTCAAAATAGGCAAATTAGCACCGAGAGAACGTTGCTCACGGCCGAGAATGTCCCAAAAAAGATCGGCACCTATTAGAACATCAATAGGTGCTGGTTGATGAAAACTAGGGTCTGCTAAAAATATATCTTTAGGAATATTGAATTGTCTAACGTCAATGGGTACTTTAGGTATATCTCCTGTTAATGCTGGTAACACTAGAAAAGTAGAAGTGACGTTGAAAGGTTCGAGAATAGACCTCAATTGCACTACACATGTGTCTGTAGTCTGACTGGTAACTTTGTTGCCTATGCCGATAATGTTGACATGAAAACTAGACATGGCTTCTACACCTAATTTTGTTTTAAGAGATTTAGTTACAAATGATGACTGACTACCACAATCCAAAAGGGCGCGAACCTTCTCCTTTTGATTTGTTTTCGGATTACAAACTTCAATGTAGGCAGTAGACAGTAGAACATGTGTATTAATTTGGTTTGAATAATTAACAGTTGTGTCATTACTATCGTGGCTGGAAGTAACATTGACATCTGAACTATTACAATTGGTAGCTTGTTTATGTATAAGGCTATTGTGTTTAGCATTGCACATGCGACATGGACCCATACGACAATGTCGCATATTGTGCCCAAACCTTAAGCAGTTGTGACACAAATTTAATCTATTTACTTCTTTAATGCGGTCGGCTATGCATTTAGCCAAAAATTTAGGGCAGTCGTAAATGCGATGATCACCCTTACATGCAACGCACAAAAAAGTCGGTGTTGAAGTATCTTCAACATTAGATGCGCAAGACTGATTACGTTTAACGGGAGTTACACACCTTGGTGCTGTCTGAGACTTTGTCTTAGTATACGAATGACTCCTATTTATAGCTTCGAGAACATCGGCGCGATCTATAAGAAATTTAAAAAACTGTTCCAAGTTGGGAATCTCATCCAACATGCCACGGCACTCTTCCCATTTCGTAAGGGTGTAACTATCAAGCTTAGAACTCATTATGTGTATGATTAAAATATCCCACGCACTAGTAAGTTGACCAAGATTCGTTAAAGCGCGTAAGTTTTTAGTAATGTGATCAACAAAGAATCTTAAAGATTTTTCAGACTCACGAGTTATGAAAATGTTGTATATTTAATAATGAATTTAAATGATAGCTAATTAATTGACGTTTATTGTTGTATCGATCACATAATAACTTCCAAGCAGTGTTATAGTTCACACTAGAAACCTCCAAGTTAGCTATAATGCGAGCGGCATCACCCGCCAGGTACGAAATCAGATAATGGAATTTATGAATTGGAGCAATACTATCATTATTGTGTACAACAGACAAGAAGGTGTCGCGAAATTCAAGCCAACGGAAATAAGACCCATCAAACTTTGCAATTTCAATGCGAGGTAGTTTGAATCTAATATTTTGATCGTCATTACAATGAGGTGAAGACATCATAGATGAACTTAAGTCCTTAGAATTACTTTCTTCGCGCTGACTCGAGTTATGCTTTTGTATAACATTTTGAGCAATTGCAATATTAGATATAAAAAACTGTTCAATGACGTCACGCTCGTCAATCTCACTAGATAAATTTTCTGAATTTAATACTTCTATTTGATTTTGCAATTCATCGAAACGGCTATAAATAGTATGAAACTTGTTGAGTTTTAATATCAGCTCAGCTATCTCAATCTGAGACAAAGTCTCTTTGGATGTAATATTTGACAAAAAGTTTCTAAATTTTGTGATTTGACCCTTTATAGAACTTCGTTTAACCAATAATTCTTGTAACTCTTGTGTTGTATTTGTGCCAATATCACTTACAATGTCTTTAGGCATGATGACGATAAAATAATGTAATTACGTTTAAAAATATATTACTAAATCTCCTTATCTATCTTAAAAGAACTATTAGACTTTATTTAAGACTGATAAATCAATTAAACCCAACAAGATAAGGTACTTTTAGAAAAAAAAACAAAATAAAATAATAATTTTAGCTCACGCTCCTCGTCCGGCGCAACCTGAGTCCGGCCCTGTGCTCCCAGCAAAATCCGTTCGCAGAGCGGTCGTCTTTTGTCTCGAAATTGCGTAACCGCAGCTGATATCGACCTGGAATATTCGGCGGATAATATGTTATATTCGTCTAAACAATTTTTTAAAAGCCGTTTGTTGTTAGAATAAGAATAAAATAATTTTCTTTTCACAGAAAAATATAACTGTTTGTTTACTTTTTAAGTTTGTTTAAAAGTAACACAAAATAACTTTCGGTGGATGAAGGTTGACCGATAGGTTTGTATTTGTATATTTTATGGAAATAATATAGATTTGTAACTACATATACTTTGTACGGTTAACGAAACACAAGTAAAATCTATTTTGAATAGTAGATAGGTAGGTAATAAGGATTAAAAATGTTGATATGTAACTTGGAAAGGAATTTCACAAGGAAAGGGCACTTAGCTGCATTGGCCGTTGCTGCGGTGCGTAGCTGACCGGCGGTGGCTGCAATGGCTGGTAGTTACACTTCCAAGGAAACCAGGAAACTTCTTGAAATACACTGCGGCGCAATAGCTCGACCGTCAGTGTACAGATGCTTGAATTTATTTGTTATTCGAAGATTACAGGTCCTGTCACGGTCGCCAGATGTTTGGGGCTTCACTTTTGTAGCAAGAAAAACTCCAAATCGTAATTTTTACTTGGTTTATATCCGTAAAGTATTTTACAATAACAATTAGATGTTTCGTGCAAGGCGTTGAATCGATGAGTAGAAAAAATTAGTTATTAGGAGGTACTTGTCAAAAATATATGTAGGTAGATTAAAAATAAACGCAGGCGTCAACAAGTGGATTTTATTTTTAGAAAGCTACGACTCAAAATGCGCTTTGTAGCTTGTTCTTTAGGATCCGATGAAAACTAAGGACGGGTTGTCGTCATCTTCAGGCATAGTAAAACTTCTTTATTTGGTATTGGAATCCCTTCACATATATCCCCATTGCGCCTGATTTTAGCACGAATGGACCGGCTCGACCGGGCAGTTTCTGTGTGAGGGTATCACACAGAAACCATCCTAATAATGACAACATTCTTGCTATCGAGGCCGACTTGGTATGGGTCAAAATGCTTCACAATTAGAATGGTAACCCCTGCTCCTAGATTCTGCTCATGCTTTCCATCAGGCAGAGTAGAGTCACTTTGGTAGGCTTACATATAAAAAAACTCTTACATATAAAAAGTCTTTATGATAAAAATAGGGAGTGTCACGAACTCTATTCATTCCACGAGTATCGCAAGAAGCTACTGAGAGAGCAACAACAACAAAGAGAAGGACAACTTGAAAGTGAATGCCGTCTGGTTAGCTTACCGAGGCCAAAACATCTTTTCTTAAAAGAGGCCTAATTAAGGCTTTGCTGATAGTGATGGCGATGTTTTAGTATCTAAATTTCGTCTGATAACGATAAGTCTGAATAAAAAGCCAGGAGATGTACGATGAAACGAGTATTTTTTTATATACAAGAGTCGGCTAAAATAACTCTGCCTGATGGAAAGCATAAGTAGAATCCAAGAAGGTTACCATCCTCATTACAAATACTGATAATGCAGCATAGTGACCTACACTATAGTGACCTAGTGAGATGTCACGTTTCGCTCAAAAGACCCAAAACCACGTGGGAAGAGACTTGTACTCTAGGACTTAATGTATGTTCTTCGATTCAATACGTAGGTTTCTATACCGCACGTGTATAAAAACAAACTGATGCTCACGTTAGCTATATTACACAACTATTGACCCGGTATTTTCTCATAATAATAATCGTTATATATTCATTTAAAAAGATTGGTAGCTCTCCAATTCCCACGGTACAGCAATCAGAAATACTACGATCAAATATAACTACCAAAATTAGTTATAAAAGGTTTATATGCAATAAAAAGTCGCTCTTTACATTATATGAGAGTTGAGATGTGTGTATTTAAATGTTATTTGCGCTGGCAATGTGTACAATTGTTACTTCAGTTTACGAGATAATTAAACTTTATGTACAGTCAGTCCTCTTTTTGGTTTTTGGTTTGGTTTGGAGTTTACTATTTCGATGGCCTAGTTTGATAAGTATATAGATCATAATTTGAAAAGAAATGTGACGTAGAGATGGTTTTGTTAAGTAATGATGGAATAAAGAACGACGTATGATAAATGATAACAAAATCATAAGTACCTGAACCCTCCTTGTATGAAAAGTTCGAAGACGGTAGAAAATGCTCGTGAGGAATGTAAAGAATGAATATGAGGAATGTTAGGTACTGTGGTTCAATTTGAACGTTTACTTGGAATTAGGAAATTAAGTTCAGATAAGAAATTGTGAAAGATAACACTCATAATATTTAAACTTTTTAAAAGTTTACTTCTTTTTGTTGCTAACTGTACTACCTTTACTATAAAAACTGCAGTAAAAACATAAAATAATTACCGTATCAGTAGTTCTCTAACAAACTCTCTATAACTGCACTTAATTAATCTCCACCACAAAGTGCGTACACCGTGACTGTCCCCATTATCATAGGTACTCCCAAAAGCGGTAGAACAAATTATGATACTGTTACCTTAGACCGAGGTAGATTTCACCGTACCTTCTTGGCAGCGTCATCACGAGATGTCAGGTATCGACCGCAAATTGCATAATTCCGCCGCCCGACAACGGCCGTCATAATAACAACACGACACAAAATATGAAGTTTGGTGCAAGTCACAAAATGTAGCAGTGTTTAAATTTTATACTTTTGAAATGTAAGACTATATCGGGATTAGATAAATAGGGCTTAATATAATATAAATCGTCACTGGAATAAATTATTTTTATCTTGGTATCAACTACAATCAGGTTATTATCAAAACGAATTTAACGCATTCCTAAGGAGTTTTCTTTATTTAACCTCAAAATATGTACTATGCTATTAATATTATAAATACAAAAGTTTCTGAAGATGTACAGTCGTGAAGTTTATTTATCAGAATAACACAGCTTCTATTTACTGCGATAAAGATAAACACGCGAAGGTACGGGTATGAGCTAGTTGTTTAATGTCTCTTATAATATCATCGCTCCAAACGGTTTTAACAGTAAAGCCGTGACTAATATAAAAGCTAATCCAATTATAACCTAGTCTAGTTAAACAGTGAAATATAACTTTGAAGTACTAATTGCTTCTATTCAATAATACATTGTAATACGACACGGTTAATCCTATAATCTCTTTGAACTAGAGTTGGCCTAGTGGTTTAAGCGGTCGCCACGCCGCTCTCTACTGCGCCAAGTGTCGTGGGTTCGAATCCCAGGTGGGATAACACTTTGTGTGATTCACAAATTGTTGTTCTGAGTCTGGGTGTTCTTTGTGTCCGTTTCATGTATGTTTGTAAAGTCCTCCGCGACACAGGAATTCATATTCCTAATGCGGGAGTTGTCTTTTTAAAAAAAAAAAAATTATGAATCTGCTTTTTGATCTATGAACGAAAATTTCCCAAGGGCAGGTATAACTTTGTCACTGAAATTTGCTATTCCTTATTTAAATGTATTATGTTATACTAGCTGCGCCCCGCGGTGTTACCCGCGTATATCATTATGGTTACTATGCAAGTTTGTCATGCCTAACAACATTTTGACATTTTGACATCTACGATTTATTATATTTTTATAATAACCTAGCTTTCGCCCGTGTATCTCGATTATTGCAGTAGAAAGTAGCCTATGTGTTATTCTGATATATAAGCTATATTACTGTAAAGTTTCATCCAAATCCGTTCAGTAGTTTTTGCGTGAAAGAGCAACAAACATACACACATACACACCTACACACATACTCACAAACTTTCACGCTTATAATATTAGTAGGATTAGTTTGATTTATTTTCATCACTACATTTAAATATTATTTATTTTATCATTACAATTATTAATATTTTATTTTAAAGCCTACCAAAGTGACTCTATTTTTCCTGATAGAATGTATGTAGAATCTAGGAATTGGGGTCATCAACCTCCTTGTGAGCCACACTATGGCGGGCTACTGGGAAGCTACTGCATTATTGGCACTAATTTTATAAAACAACTAAACATTTAATCGCTCAACGCTTTTGACAAGAACCGTACAAAAAAGCTCGGACAGCCGATACAATCTCCGATACGACGGCAACAAAAAGAAACGCCGTTATTTCCCACGGGGTGTTAAATTCTTGTGCCAATTCGGACACAAGCCTTTTGCGATCCCCGGACTGTCGCTAGATTATTTCGTTTAATATTGAACCTGTTTACAATAGGCATTTGGTTCGTAACAAGTACGTGTATACGCTCAATTCCATCTGGTATTCTTAAGGAATATTGGATATTTTCTGCAAATGTAAATACGTTTCGAGCTTAGTTTTGTTATTATTTCCAGTATACATAAGCTTACAGTTATAATACTGAAGAACTGTACAACGAAGTCCTCGCAGGATCTATCTGTGTAACAGGGAGTCCTTAATTACATCCATGTTAAATATATTGTCCGTGTGGTGACGTATTAAGAATACAAAGTGTCACCACCCCTATTCATTCCATGGGTGCCGTAAGAGGCGACTAAAGGAACAAAATAAGCAGCTAACATCACTGCCAATAGAAGGAAAACTTGAAACAAACCCTTTAATAACCCGTCTGGCCAGCGTGGTATAGTAGCCAGCAGTGGACTGTTAAAGGCTGTTGATGATGATGAAATATATGTTGTTTACATTTATCAGATAATATTTTTTCAACTCACATTGGCAAGCATGTTGTCCTTTTCTTTACAATTCCTTTATCTCTTTAGGCATTTTATTTAGAAGAGTAGGATAACTGATCTCTTTGGAATTGGAACAACTTCTACATTGAGAACAAGCTTTTGATGTCATTGGAATAGCAAAAGTCACCGGTTTCTGGGTTTCTTGACCCCATTAATAATAGAAAGAAAAAACTATTTTCACACTATCTAGTTGGACAAGGCAAGTCTGGCAAGAGTAATAGTTCATTGTGAGCGAAGCTGCTGTTCCTCTTCAGTGCAGTTAGAGTCAATCGATACGCGATTACGATCTCGAGTCTAACACGTTTAGAGATCTGCTGACTCGATTAGTTCTCGATAAGTGAGCCTTTGAAACTGCCGACAGTGTTTGGTGTTTAATTGACTTGAAGATATATTTCTTAATGAAAGTTAAACGTATGATTCTAAAACGTGAAGAGAAATTTAATACGTATATAAATAGACAACGGAGAAGGATAGAAAGAATATAAAAGATCATTAAATTTTTCATCAACAACCCATAAAGTCCCACTGCTGTGCTCGGGTGTCCTCTCAGCAGAGGGTCCCCTCGCTAGTCGAGTGCTTGTTGGGGACTGGCAAGACACGTCGTGTCTACGTAGGCCTACGAAGGCCTCCAACTAAGCTTCACGACAAATCTTATGATAGCAACTGAGACCGACGGTAGTTATGTAGGTTATCGCTGTAAAGTGTAGTCTATGACCAAAGATCAAAGTATTTATATGCCAAATGTCATCTAAAACGGTGCAACTATTTAGCCGTGAAATCATAACAGACAGATATTTACTTTCAACTTTATAATATTAACTAGCTTTCGTCCACGGCTCCACCCGGATCTATATCGGTTATCGCGGTGAAAAGTAGCCTCTGTCCTTTCTCAGGTTTTAGACTATCTGGCTACAAAATTTCATTGAAATCGATGCAGCGGTTTTTGAGATTACCACGAAAAGACAGACAGACGCAGCAGGATTTTATTTTAAAAAATGTAGTGATACGAACTGTTACAACTGTAAAAGATCTCAAGTTATTTTGACTTCAACCATATAAATTAAATTTGACTAAAGCGAGAGCATAATAAATCATATCGCTAACCGATTGGAACGTTAATTAATGTTGTTATTAAATCATTTTACGACGTTGAAAACAAGCTTATCTTGACGAAAGGTTCGTATTCCGCAGTTATTGAAATACACATGAGCAATTTAATAATAATGGTGCAATAAAATATCATTCTTATTTAAACTGATGCTTGTTTTCACCAACTATACTCAAAACGTCGTAGCCGAGTGGCCTTAGGTGATTGGAAACCATCACCGATGGTAAGCAACGACGGCGCGGTCGATACCTAGATGGGTGACCGTTTGGGGCATGATATGTTTTGAACGTTTCGTTATTGGGAGGTCCCGTTAAGCAGTCGGTCCCGGTTTTTATCATAAGTCGTGAAGCTTAGTTGGAGGCCTGCGGGCGACTTAAAAACATCCAACGGCTCGATTACGTACAACGTGTCTTATGATCAACGGGACATTATGGATTATTGATTGATACTTCAAAAGACTAACTAAAATTTTAAGATAAATAGATGCATTTAAGTGTCCCTTAAAGATTGGTGTAAATGAAAACATCACTACAGAACTTAGTTAACTATAAATTTTTTTACTAAACTCCTCCGACTGAGCGATTTCTATGAAATTTTGTGTGGATATCGGGTAAGTTGTGTGGATATCCTCTTAAAACTCGCAATGTGTCGACGACCTAATTCTGTCTCACCCTGCCCTTAAATTTAGGGGACGTTTGTGAAAACATCCACAAGCTTTTCATATTGATGAAATGTCTTTTTAAATAGGATACAAATGAAGAGAAAATAAAATAATATTGTGCCATAACATTACAAATTTTAGTTTAATTTTACCACCAGCAAATGCGACAGTTGAAACACTTCTTCTTCCTAGACTTTAGTCCTAATATTTCTCGGGGTCGGCTACTAGTTCAACCGGTTTTACTTGAATATCAGTTTTAACACTGAGCTACCGGCATCGGACCTCCGCAACTTTAAGGAAGAACTGAAATTTGAAGATCGAACTAGTTATCAGTTCATTTAAGAGGACTAACTTCCCAATAATCATTGCCATAGATGTTCATAACAACCGGGAACGACGGCTTAACGTAGCAAGTTTGAAACACTGAGAATGTAAAATTTATCGTAATTTCAGTAGTAATATAAATCTAAAAATCCAAGAATCCATATCCATTCAGGCTTTTATAGGAACAGAAACCCTTACAGAAGCCCTTAGCAATCTTTATCCACTAATTCAAGTACACATTACTATCAAATATCGCTTTAGTATTCCTCGGTTTCAAATCCTCGTTTGGAGTAACCCTACCGCATTACCCACAGATAATACATGCACTGCTAGGAGTAGCAGATACGTAAATAAATTCTCTATGGCTGTAAATGAAAAATAAGGTACGAAAACTATGTAAGGTAAGAACTCTTTACTATTAGACCAGGGTAGAAATCTCTTAAAATAACAAAAAGTGAACATAAATTATAGTAGGATGAAACCCATTGTAAAAGGAGGAGAATAGTACAAAAATTAAAGGAAAAATAAATTACGGGCGATCTGAGGTCGGGAAGGGGGAGAGGGGTTTAAGGGAAAAAAAATGGCTTATCTCGATTTCCGGCAAAACTACAAGTCCTATGGAAAAAAGTTAAATGGCAAAGTTGTAGGTAATAAAAAGATCTACATCTTTTGCATTTACACTTTTTTCACATAACGTCCAATTTTATGTGAAAAATTCAAAAAACCAAGTTTTTGTTTTTTTATTTTTATCTTTTACAAATAAAATTATTTTTAACGAAATTTTGTGATAACTTAGCTTTTCATGTCCTGAATACACCGTAATTTATTTGATTTGAAATATCTATTTTTTCACCTCATTTTGACTGAATACCGAAAAAAAACCCTAATTTTCAATCGAAAATTCGTCCGTCAAAATAACAACGTTTTTCACAAAAATTGGGTGTTTTTTATTCGATGAAATCTCTACTTTCCGATGGTGTAAAAATATATATTTATTACCATAGTAAATCTTCTCAGAAAATGCAAAAAATGAAAAAACTCGAATTCGATTTTATTTAATTAATATTTAGATACACTCGGTTCCAAAAATTACGGGTCAGTCACAAAAATTGAAATACCTCCAGAACTGTAAAAGCTAGATCAATGAAATAAAAAACAGAATAAAGACTTTTTAGTTGCGCTTCTAATAGCATATTATTTAAACTGGTTGATGAAAAAAACTTCATTAGAAAAACAAAATTTAAAAAAATGACTATTTTTAAAAACAAAATTTTTGTTTCATGTCATTATGGATAATAATAATAATAATAATAATAATAATAATAATCTTTATTGTAACAAAGTGGTTAACATAACACTGTACAGCCCTGACTCCCAAAAAAGCGCTAACTGTGTGTTGGGAGTCAGTTCCTTATCAAAGGCAAATAAACAAAACAATAGTTACAATATTAGACATTTAGTTTGTATAGTTAGTTATGTTTGTGTGTCGATGTGATGTGGTGTGTTGTGTGTGATTGAATATGGTTTGTTGTATGTTTGTGTGTGTAACATTATTCAAGGTTTTCATCCTTTTATTATTTAACTATTTGTAGTAGGCTTTCTACATCATCAAATTCCAGATCTATAAGCCACAATTTTACGATTTGTTTTATTTTATAGTTTGATAAGTTTCTAGTTTTATAAGTTACATTTAATTTATTATAAAGCCTTGGTGCAAGGTTATTAAAATGCTGTTGGGCAAATTTACTTGCTACCCTTGAAACCGGACATTTGTCTATCCTTTTTCCCGATGGTTTTAGATGTGGAACAATAGTTTTATGATATCTGCGTATTGTCTGATATACAAATAGTTTTCGTACAGTAAGAACATCAGCATTCTTATAGACTAAATGTGTAGGGTGGCGAAACGGTAGCTGTAGAAGTACTTTAAGGACAACGCGTTGTGCCCTTTCAAGTTCAATTATATGTGTCTTAGCCGCTGAACCCCATGAGCATATACAATAGCTAACTACACATTCAGCTAGTGCTTTGTAAGTTTGAATTAAAAGTTCAGCATCCTGGATCAGTCTCAAGTCTCTGAATATATATATGAGTTTTCTTAGTCTATTACTAACCACAGTTATGTGCTTCTTCCAATTCAATTTGTCATCGATGCTTACTCCCAAATACTTAACGTCAGTATCTCTTGTTAACGTTGGACAGCAACAAATCGAAGGCAAAGCTTTAGTTCGGTTACATGGATAGCAATGGACACGAAGCTGACAAATGTTAGGCGCTGAGGCCGATGTCTTGCTAAAGCAAAGAAACTTGGTTTTGGTGGTATTTAACGATAGTAAACTATCTTCAAGCCATGCTGTGATAATAGACATGCCTTCTTCTGCTAGTTGTCGCACAAGGCACCATGAGTCACCGTGAAAAAGCAAGACAGTGTCATCTGCAAACACTTGTATATCAGCGCCCCTTATCTGGTACTTGCATAAATCATTGATATACGCCAAAAAAAGAGTTGGACCGAGGGTACTGCCCTGCGGAACCCCATACGTCACCGTGTCGTAGTCACTGGTATGATTGTCAACTCTCACACATTGCCCTCTATCCGTAAGGTAGTCCCTGAACCACAGAAGAGCGTTTCCTCTGATTCCTATGTTCTCCAGGCGGGTAATTAGGATTTTGGTCGATACTGTGTCGAACGCCTTCTGTAGGTCCAGGAAAACGCCTATGCATTTGTTCTTTTGGTCTAGGTATGTTGTGATTTTAGAAGTCAGGTGTAGAACAGCGTCGTCAGTAGACCGATTGCGGCGAAACCCGTACTGATTTTCCGAAAGAATGTTATTATTTTCTAGGTACGCAATTAATCGCTTGTTCATTACCTTTTCTATAACTTTAGATATAGTACTTAAAAGAGAAATTGGGCGATAATTTGTTGGTAGTGATTTGTCACCTGATTTATATATAGGAGAAACAACGCCGCGTTTAAATATATCAGGGAAGACACCCTGCTCAAAACTTAAATTAATTAGATGACATATGGGCCCCACAAGACAATGACGAAATTTCTGTAGAATATACGCTGTGATTTTATCTATACCAGGAGCGCTATGTTTTCTCAAGCTAATGATCACTTCATTAACCTCAACAGGGTCTGTTAGGTACAGTGCCATCGACTTTAGAGGCGAATCCGAAATTTTAGCTTTTTGTGCTAGTGCTGTCTCTTTTGTATTTAATTTTTCTAATGTTTGTTTTGCAAGACTTGGACCAATAGATGTAAAAAACCTATTAACTTTATCAAGAGAATCAGCAGCAGTCACTTCAATGTTGAGTAATTCCGATGCTGATGCGTTTGATTTGTTCATGTTACATAATTCCTTTATAATATTCCATGTTTCCTTTATATTACCCTTATTTTTGTTTAATTTATCTTTGTAATAATTTTGTTTTAAATTTCTTATGATTTTCTTTAATGTATTTCTGTAGTTAATATACGTATTTGTATTATTTAAATTACTATTTGTTTTTGTTTTTTTAAACATTTTGTCTCGTTTTCGTATTGATTTAATTACCCCTACAGTAATCCAAGGTTTTAAAGGTCTATATTTCTTAGTAATTTTTCTTTCTATAGTGTTGACATTAATAATATCTCTTAATTTAGTTGTTAATATTACTGCAGCGTGATTGACATCGGTTGTAGAATACAAATCACTCCATGATTCCTTCTCCAAACACTCACCCATAGCATCGAAGTCAATGATAACTTTACCTGTATATAACGTTTGCTTGGGCACAGATGTACTATCAATGTGCAATAGTATAGGTGAGTGATCAGTCAATTCATCAAATACATACGTTTGGACTTTAGAAGTGGTTCTAATCATAAAATGATCGAGGCACGTAGTTTGTCTAGTGGGACAGTGTATCCCTTGCCTAAGCCCGTGATTAGCCATTAAGTTCAAATATATAGCAGAATTGGTACTTATATTATCAGGCATAATGTCTAGATTCAAATCACCAGTCACAATAACAGTTTTAATTTTGCTTAATGTATTTAAAATGCAATTTAAAGAGTATATATAGCTAAGCGGATTTTTAAAACTAGGTGGGCGGTATGTACAGACAATATATACGCTATTCGAAAGACTTACCACAATACAATTGCCCTCAGGACAAACCGGTTCCGTACACGATGCTTCAAAGATTTCCCGAACGTACACAACAACTCCGTCATTTTGATTTAGGGATATTTTCGATCTAAACATTTTATAATCATTAATAGATGGCGGTGTAAAGTGTTCATTTGTCCAACATTCTGTCAACACTAAAACATCCATCTTTACGTTAAACTTAGTAAGAAACATTAGAAAAATATCGAAATTTGCACTTATGCTTCGTATATTCACAGTAAGAATCAATAAGGAATTATTTTCAGAGTAGGATATCAACTGTAAACAGTCTGAAGGCTCATTTAATCTCTTACATTCAATGGTTTCATTGTCAACGTCATTTGCTAATTTAGTATGTAGCTGATTAAATTTTGTTTATAAATAATTTCAAGTTACGATTTAGTAGTAATAAGGGGGTAGTTTGAAAATATAATATCCTTAGTAGACCTTTGGTATCATTCAAATTTATACTTAAAATACATTGATGTATTAAAAAACCCAAGATACACACTCAGCGTCTCAAAACCGTCCTCATAAAATACGAGCACAATTGCTCCTTTTTCAAATAATACGACAAATTTCAATGGCCGCTTTTTCAGTGTGAGAACGACTATTACACAACCTTTTATTTTAGTCGCATAATCCAAACGACCCTGTTCTTATTCAAAACTTCGGTAGTAAAATTTGATTGGTCATGGTACACTGCTTTGTAATAAAAACTTTAACCAATGCGCGTAAGGTTGAATTTGCAAAAGATATGTTTATAGCATAACTAAAACTACCCACATTGATATTTTTATACATCAATGACTAAGTGGGACAGTTTCGTATGCCGCTTTTGTTTGAGACTGTGCATCTAGGGTTTTTATATATCAATGTTAAAATATTTTTAAAACATCTTAGAAAATTAATAATTTTTCCATAGTGGGTAGTTACATAAACAACGGAATCATGAATAATGTGTTTATAATATGTTTTGTTAATTATACAAATGGAACGAGTTTGTATGTAGTGTTTATTGTAGTAGTTTACGATTAGTATGAATGTAGTGTAGATAGCGTATGGTATGTGTAGGTGATAGTGAAGTATTAATGTGCATATATGGACACCGAAATACATTTCTTTACATTTAGTCATTACAGAGAAAAAGTAATGGTTACTAGAACATAATAACAAACGTGTATAACATATCCCTTTATAACATCTGTTCCAAAAAACCGACCATAATCTGATAATGTCTACCAAAAATAGTTTTAAAGTAGTGAATTTAGGTAATGTGTGTAATTGTGAGTGTGATATCGATAAAATTTTATTAAATGCTTTCCATTTCTATTCTGTCACAAAAAAAATTATCGTGAACGTCTTCCACGTGCATAATTATTATTCTGTGAGGTGAAGCATGGCAGTCACGCTAGAGGAATGTACCAGAATCCTAACTTTTTTGGAACTTGGGCGGAGCCAGCGTGAAACAGCCAGAAACATTGGTGTATCTTTGTCGACTGTTCAGCGGGTAGTCCAGCGGTACCAAGAGACCGGATCACACCTTAGAAGACCAGGAAATGGCAGACCAAGATGCACAACGGCCAGGGAAGACAGACAACTGGTGGCTACAATGCTCCGAAATCGTTTTCAAACTGCTGTTGGTCTAAAAACTCACTTTATTCGCTTTGGAGGTGGCAATTTAAGCGCTCAAACAGTAAGAAGACGTCTTGCTGAAGCAAATTTGAAACCATTGAGGCCCGCAAATGGCCCCAAACTGGAACGGGGACATCGAATTGCAAGACAGAGATACGTGCGCGAACACCTAAACTGGACACTAGACGATTGGTCTAGGGTAATGTTCACGGACGAGTCTAAATTCATGCTTTATAAGCATGATGGTAGGCAGTTGGTGTACAGAAGACCAGGGGAGCGCTTCCATCAAGCGTGTGTGGAGGAAAAAGTGGCGTACGGTGGAGGCTCCGTACAAGTTTGGGCTGGGATTTCTGCTGAGGCCCGCACCGAGCTGGTGCTCATTCAAAATGGAACTCTAAATGCAGAGAGGTACGTGGAAGAGATCCTCAATGAACATGTAGGTCCTTTCATGGCCAGGATGGACCGGCATGGCATATTAATGCATGATAATGCGCGTCCCCATACCGCCAGAATTGTACATGACTACCTTGAAGAGGTCGTATCGAACTCATGCAGTGGCCAGCGCGAAGCCCGGACTTAAACCCCATCGAGCACGCCTGGGACGAGCTTCAGAGATGCGTGAAAGGTCGAAACCCCCCACCAATCACGCTTCCCGAGCTCATACAAGCACTGGTGGAGGAATGGGAAGGTATTCCTCAGCACCGGCTCCGAAATTTGGTGTACAGCATGCCTAATCGCCTGGAAGCTGTCAGAAGAGCTCGTGGAGGCAATACAAAGTATTAAATGAAGAAAGTGATGAAAAACAGCAAAAAAACAATCATAAAAAAATGTAATCTTAAGAAAAATATGACTACTTTAGTTTTTTTTTAATTTAAGATTAATATTGTGGGTGTAACTAAGTTTTATTTTATTTTTTATCTGTATAATTAAATTCTCAATTGAACAGTCTTCGTTTCATTAGGATGGCATACGTAGTTCGGGAGATATTCGGGTTTATGTGACTGACCCGTTATTTTTGGAACCGGCTTTATTTATTAAAATTTACACTTTAATCACTCGAAAAACGTAAGATTGCATGTTACAATGATAAACAAAAATATTGCAAATCGAAATATACTACTATAATTAACAATGAAATAAATAATAAAGTTAATATTAAATAAAACATCTACAATAATTTGAGAAAGGCGCAGAATCTTCTATAAAGTATATGCGTATATGCATATTTATTACTATTTTAAGATAATTTAATACCTGAGTGACCTATGAAAAATTTTTGACTATTAAAAGTTTACACGCGACTATATTTGAAAACAATTTGCTAAATAAATATCAACAAACATTCTGTTAAACCTCAGTTGTACACAATTCCACAGGCGACATACCACAGGTATAATACATCCTCAATTTAATCTAGAAAACTGTAATAAAGGTTTGCATGTAGTACATTCAGTGCTAGAGGCCATGAAAATTACGATGGCAAAGTATGTAATGTACGGTGCGAAGGCGTTTTATCTATCTTGAAAATTAATTAGGAAAGTATAGAACGCTGTGGCAAATTTATAAGATACTAGCTGACCCCGCGAACTTCGTACCGCCAATTCAACGTCACTCAATGGCTGTGAATGACATTGACATTCGTTACGCGCGTTTTTTTAAATATGCAAAATTAAATGTATATTTTTCAATATTTCTGAGATTTCCTAATATTTTTTCCCGTAAGAACCTTCTCCTAAAAATAACAAATACAACAAAAAAAGAATTAGTGAAATCGGTCCAGCCATTCACGCGTGATGCCGTGACCAAGGAAAACGGGTTTCATTTTTATATATATAGATTGAGAACCTTGTTTAAATGTCATGATTAAATTTACATGTAAAAACTTTTAACTTCGTACTTACCCATTGCAGAAAGTCATAGTCGAGTTGTGAGCAGCTTAAAGGTTACTAGACTTACCTAGAACAAAAGGAAAAATATTGTTAAATAACATATTCACTTTAAATCACAGTCCATAAAGGAATTAAGAAGGTAAAGAGGTAAAAAGTATAAAATTTTACGTACTTTTTGTTAGGTACTTAATCTAATATTGACATCTTGCTAGAATCGATTTTAGCGCAGAAGTTCTTGTTTCGATCACATTTAATCGACACTAATATTAGATGTTATTATTATAGAGATCTGAGTTTGTGACGTTGTAAAGAGGTAATCTCTGGATCTACATATTACCGTGCAAAATGATTACCGCGATATTCAACATAAACGTAAGCGTAGACGAGGGGAAAAGCTACTGTTTAATGTATAAGAGAATAGAGCTAACAATCGAATCAGTGCGTAAAATAAATCAAATATCAATATATATAAAACTGTTCCGGTACTGACTGACAGACAACGTACAGCCGAAAGTACTGGACGCAGGAAGCTAAGAACTGTCAAACAGTTCATTGAGTAGCGTAAGCGAGTACTAATAGAATTTTTTGACAATTTCACTACAAAGAAGGTGCAAAAGACAATCAAATATATACATCAGAATAAGATGTAGGCGAAGCCGGGAGAAAAAGCTAGTCTTACATATAATATGTTGGCTTATTACCGCACCAATAAATATTGAGATGTTAATTCATGCGAAAAATCGCTGGTTCAAAGGCTCCAATCAAATACTCAAGTTGATTAGCTCTCCGTATGCACAAACGTAAACGTTTTTACGTGTTGCCGAGTGGATGAACGTTTATGGGACTTTACCGAGACGGGACCGAGTAATACTCGTAACGTGGGAATTACTGGTAACAGCAGGTTTACCGGTGATGCAGCAATCACTGATGCGTTCCTCATGGGAGTCTGGGAATCGCATTTTAGTTATAATATATGTTAAGCAATGTGAACATACTTTTATTTTTTCATGATAGTATATAGTCCTACGCATTTTTAAGGAGTCTCTAAAAAAGCTTATGATAACAGGTTTACTGGGTTCTTTATGGTAGATCGATTTATACAAGGACTAGCCTTTGCCCCGGAGCCACCTGTGTAAAAGTCCGTTAACACGGTATACCTTTATATAACAATTTGTACTAAAATAGATTCAGAGGTTTGGCCTTTAAAACATAACAAACACATAGACAGTGTTATTTTCGAATTTAAAAATAGACATCTTAGGTTGGAAAACAGACAATATCGTTTCAATCACGGAGAAATTTAATTTCTATTAAAAATATTTTTTCATTAATTTTTCATCAATTTTACATGATTTGCTTACATATTCGGTTAAGTATATGAGTACTATTCACGTAAATATTGCGTTAATATAGCTGAAAGGGCCGTCACATAAAAATATTGAAGTAAACTCAATCGTGATGATGGAAGTTCTGACGTCATCATCTATTGTTATCCATTGCTAACTTTTTCCCGTACCTCCGCCCGTGTTAATTTCGGTTATCGCGGTAAATAGGAGATTCTAAGTATCTTCAAGACAAATTTATTTGAAATCAATGTAGTACAGCCGTGAAAATATAACAAACAAATATGGTTCCTATCAAATTTATAATATTACTAATTTTATAAACTCAGCCAGTATATATCAGTAATTGCCATAAAGGTACCATTTATCCTTCTCTAAGGTTAAATCTATCTCTTTACCGAAATACCTCAAAATCGATTACTTTTTTTGGTTACTTTCGAATTTAAAATATATTGTATTACGAGCGGATTCCGCGGCACTAGTTTACGTCAAATATCTTAGACCTACTGAATAAACACACAAAATTATATAAAAATCGATCAAGTCGTTTCGGAGGAGTATGGCAACTAACATATGACATGAGAATTTTATATACATACTAGCTGATGCCCGCGGCTTCACTCGAGTCGTAGGAGTATGAAAAATAGATGTTGACCGAATCTCAGACCTACCCGTTATGCATACAAAATTTCATACAAATCCGTGCATCCGTTTCGGAGGAATATGATAAGTAACATTGTAACAAGAGAATTTTATATACATTAAGATGATTTAAGCATGAATAAGAAAATGTGTATTTACGAGTATTAAAATATCTTACTTGTCAAGCAAATGGAATAATTACCAGTGGGTCGGAACTTCGCAGGGGGCAAAACATCAGTTAAATGACTCTCATCACAAATATACTTTGTCTGTGTCAGTTAACAGGGTGTAAACGAGACATAGATCAGATACTAAACACAATACAATATAATATGAACTTCATTACTATGTCGTAAGGTACCGATTCGAACTGAAATGTGCATTAAGTCGCGTGTTGTTAGGATTACAGTTTTATTGCGGTCGTAAAATGTAGTTAGTAGGCATGTGCTTGCGCATAGGCATAGACATTTGTAGATAGAGCAAGATATTTTTCTTCCTACCCATTATTCCTAAGATTATTTTGAGGTCGGCTACTAATTCAACTGGTTCTACTTAAATATCACTTTTTACATAGTGCGACTGGCATCGGATCTCCGCAACCCTGAGAGCTAACTAAAATTCAAAGGTCAGTATCAGTAAACTTGAGGGCACTGACTTCCCAATGACGATTGCCATAGATATTCATGTTCAAGTACACGGGCGTGAATCACCCCCAAATTCAAATTCAAAATTCTTTATTCACTTAGGATGCAATACATCTCTTGTGACAGGTCAAGATTCTATAGTCGGATTTTTAATTAGACGAAGCTACCTGACAGTAGCTAATGTCACTTAGTAAAATAATGCTGCCATATTTAAAGTAATAGTGATGCGTTCAGTTCTCATTCAATCAGATGAATGAACAATGAGTGTGAATAGTTAATCATTTCAAACTATAAAAGAATATTATATCTTTTTAAGAATGAAATTGTATAAAAGTGCTCTGATTTAAGATACTAGTAGTATGTAACAACAATCAGTTTTTTGACGGCTCAACGCCGCGTATTATGTTTTTTGACCCAAAAAACAACCATCCTCTTATTATATTTTTATTAAATAGATAAATTAATTTAAAAAGAAAGACGAGAATTCCTGATGTTCAAATGTGCTTTGATCAAAAGATTTTTTTTGTAAATATTTAAAAAAATTTTTTTTATTAAAATCTTAGATCCCATATGAGTTTCTGTAAATCTACTAATGTCCTTCTTTGCGGCTTTAACATACACAAATAACACAAAAATATAAACCATAACATGAAAAACACCGGAGAGAAATACAAACAATGTTATTTCAGGATATAATTTTTTACAGCTATATCTTGTCTTAGTTGGATTCAAAACCTTGATAAATAACTAGCCTGCAATAGTACCAGTAATACAAAAAAAAACAAATCCTAATCATCCAGGATCTTTAAGTTACAAGCTTCTCGATTTTTGTACTTTTTTCTTTGGTTTTAGGGTTGTTAATAGAGATATTACTCGTCTGTGGGCAAAGGCAAAGCAAACAGGAAGGGTATTGGCAGTATACATGTCAATAAATTTCACTCTAGTGTTTAAATTACTGAACATCAATAGATTTGCTTTATTGTTTTGGTTTGTTTGTTTGTTGTACTTTCTTGCACTTGTGTTAAAAATAAACGAATCGAATTGAGTGACAGACAGACAGAAAATTTTGCCTATTTATACAAATTTTTAAAAAGAATCAATTTTGAAAGTCGGATGTAAAAATAAAATCCTCACAATCTTCAAAGAGATCATTTACATCATCTGGTTCATTTAAATCTGATGTTGGTATTTGATATGGTTGGATCAGTTCTAAAGCCCTCACTGGTAGTGGCTTACGGTCTAATTTTTGTAGCCTCTTCTTCACTCTTACATCAGAAATGTAGGGGTCAGACGACACAATTGCCCTGTTAAATAGATCTGTCATGTCTTATTCGCGGCCTGACTTTCTAACATGGTGTTCCCGGTCATATCTCTAAAAATTTATTTCTAGATTCACCAGTCTTTCCGGATAGCATGCCTATTGGAAGCGCCGAATTTCTTATGATCTCTTTACCTCAAACCAATATTTTATGTAGAGTTACTGTCATCGGATACCAAGGATATTCTGTTACGTATCTGATGGCTGAGGTGCTATGCACAGCTTCATAATTTCCCACTCACATACCAACAAGGAGGTTGGCACCCTCTTGTCCTCCTTGCATTAAGTCAGCTGGTCGGAGCCCAGACTGACATCCCTCAACAGGTTGGGTTAATTCCTGTTGAGGCAAAGTGGCAACATGGGTCTTTGACGGCTCCATGGTGCTTCACCCCCGTTCCTCCAAAAGAAATGTTTAGGTATGCGGTTTTAACCAAAGTCTTACGAGGGCGGGCCCCTTCCCCATACCACATTTTTTCTTTTATTGGAAAATTCCGGCTTTGATGTATGTCAATGAAAACATGACATATAAGTTTGTATTGATAGAAAATACAAAAGAGTTCATAAACAACAAAAAATACTATTTTATAATAAATAATTATAAATAAAAAAGTATTTTTTGTTGTTTATGATCAGAAATGTTTATGTTTTTAGAATAGAGGTTCTAGTGTTGGTAGACTGAGCTAAAGCAGACGTTCTTCATAGGACATGTTTTTCAAAGAGAAGACCATTTTAGTTACCCTTTGTTGTACTCTTTCCAACATTACAATATTTTTTTTTTAAATATGGATTCCATATTTGAAAGGCGAATTCCAGCAAGGGTCTAATGTACGTTAAATAGATGCTGAGAAATAATTCTTTATTGATAACATAGAATGCCTTTCTAATTATATACAATAATGAGTTTGCCTTCTTTGTTATCATTGTAATATGCTCATCCCACTTCAGTTTATGTGTTATGATAACTCCAAAGTCTCTTTGGGAGTCCACTGGTTGTAATGGCACAGAATTAATTGTGTACTTGTGTTTAGGATTGTTTTTTAATTTTATTAATTTTTAGTAATTTTATTCATTCAGGAGTTTTTTCAATCATTCACTTTGTCACAACACTATTTTTATTTCATCAAAAACTGACAACACAGTAAACGTCAGTGGATATCGTCTAATTAAAAATCCGACTATACATGTACATTTATGCCATGTTCGCAAACAATAGGTAGAGCCGGAGAAAAGAACATGGCAATAAAAACTCGCGGCCACTCCTTTCAAATCGCCAATGTTTACATAGTTTTAATGTTTATAAACCTGATATGGGGGTAAGGTGCTGCCACTAATATACTATACACCATGTTAGAGGACTGATGCAAATTATAGTGATTAAAAATTAGAACTTATGCTAATTTAAAAAAAAAAAACAACAGCCTCAGTGGGTACAACATAGTAGGAGCATCTACTTACAACAAAGGTAAAAACTATATGTGCTCAAATATTGGCCAAATTACTGGTAACCAACAATTCTAAACTACAGGTTATTATTAAGAACTTCATGTAAGAAAAACCCAAACAACACTTTTGGCCCGACCCGGCTATGAACCCGAAACCTCATGAACAGCATTCGCATATGCTAATCGCTATACCCACAAGACAGTCGAGTCAGTGTATAATAACTGAATTAGTGAACAGTACAACATACTTCCTGTTCTATTTAACATATTGCTATGCTAATCAATTGTCAACTATAAAATAAATAGCGCCATTGCAGAAAATGCTAATATAAATAGTTTTTAATTTCAATTTGCTTTGCTATCTATTAGCAAATGAAAAGGCAATGAGAACCTCTTTCAATACAAGCGTCAGATATGTGTGTAAGCTCTTTACGTAATTGCAGTTTTAAGTTAAATGTTGGCATGGAATAAAATGTGATAATATCAGGACGATAATTTTGCGTGTAATCAAAATGCATGTCGTTTGAATGCATTAAAATGTCATATATATATTATGCTAATCAGCTTGCTAATCCGGATTAGCAAGCTGAAGTGGCAATGGGCTGGCCATATTAGCCGCAGAACTGATGACCGTTGGGGTAGAAAAGTTCTGGAGTGGAGACCGCGTCTCGGCAAACGTAGTGTAGGACGCCCACAGGCCAGGTGGAGTGATGATTTGCGCAAGATGGCTGGCAGGAGCTGGATGCGAGAAGCCCAAAATCGATCAAAGTGGTGTGCAATGGGAGAGGCCTATGTCCAGCAGTGGACTGATATAGGCTGATGATGATGATGATGATGATATATATTATAGGTAGGATTGTTATTTGGAGATAAGTTATTTGTACAAAATAATAGGTATGTAATAAATCGTATGTATAACACGTAGTCTGTTTTAAGATTTATCAAGCAGTTTAATAAAGTGAACACAAGAACTGTTTTTAAAGTATTGCGACTTTTACACATAGTTTTTTTTATAAAATTATTTTTTAAATACGAAACCTTTTATCGCCTTTGATAGCTCAGTTGGTAGAGCGCTGGACTGTAGGTTAAATAGAAGGTATTGTTGACTTTTAAATTATTTAATCGCGAATAAGTTTCGCGAATAAATTATTCAATCGGCCTCAGGAGGCCGGGAGAATGATGCAGAATTATTTGACCAGGTGGCCATGGTATTGGTCACCATGCTGCATTGCCTACACTCAAAATGAGGATGGTGACCTCTACTCTTGTATTCTACTCATGCTTTCCATCAGGCAGAGTAGAGAGATATATTTTGGTAGGCTTAAATATAAAAGTCCCTATGTACATCAAACACTATGAACACAAGAAAGGTCCTTCCAACTTTCTATGTATGATCTAAGACCTCGCATTTTCTGCTATCATTCATTCACACATAATTTGCTGACACAAAAATCTGGTTAAGATTGCCATTGTAAATAACATTTATTTGTAACTTATATACTATATATGTGTCTAGTAAACGCCAAATGAAATAAAACAGTCAATAAAATCGCCACACAACATATCGCTTTATAAATTGTTCAACATTCGACAGATGAGTGTGACGTGTGTCCGCAACTCGTATAAACCGTGAACCGTGTCGGCGGGATATTACCGGTATAACATTTTGACACATTGTCGCCTTGATATCATCTGATACTATACGTAGTCTTCCCTCAACAGGTGGGCGAACATTCTTCATAAAGTCTTTATTGAAAAAGTTTTAGGATAGAGAAAATATATGTTTGTAGGCGATAAATCTGTATCTGTCAACACTACAAAGGAAATTAATCACAATGTGTGTGTGAACAATGTTTTATACACGGTAGTCATTTTATTACATTTGAGTAGTAATATATTC
The DNA here is from genome assembly GCA_932526445.1 of Phragmatobia fuliginosa. NCBI lineage: Eukaryota > Metazoa > Arthropoda > Insecta > Lepidoptera > Erebidae > Phragmatobia > Phragmatobia fuliginosa. The sequence continues at coordinate 1,882,668 of OW052069.1, read as the reverse complement.
GGTGAGGTGACGGATTTGGAACACGGAGTGTCACCACCGAGTGTCACAGAGTAAAGAAGCAAATTACGCAGGTCAACATCACTGCAAAGGGGAGAAAAACTGGAAACAAACCCTATAGGAACATACTCGTAAGGCTAGCGTGGTATATTAGGTCCAAATTCCATTTCTAAGAAGAGGTTCAAGGCTTCTGATGTGTTATGATGTGAATAATTTTGTTACTAAGATTATAAAAAGTAGATGGTTATTGTGATTTTCACTTGTGTCTATTAATGTATGGGAATTTACGAGATCACATAGTAGATTGAACATTTGTGTGAAACAACAGGAAATTCAAGGCTATGTAATTAAGCAAAATTATATATCATAAAAAGTGAAATTTTAATAGTTCTTTTGACATCAGGTCAAATATCACTTAAATGTACGCAAATTACATACTCTCATTTTACTACAATTATCAACACATCATCTATCATTGTTTATACGACCGCAAGTCTAAAGCAAAAACGAAACAACTGAACATATATTCCTGTTCGTAATATTGCCCTTACAAAATCATTACAAAAATGTTTAAGTAATCTCATTCACTCTCTGTGTCAATGTCAAGAATTAAACACAATACGCTTCACGATTCTCTTAGATTTATATCGCACGATTAAGACTTAATCCTTCAAAGAAAACATGTAAGAAGAACAGAGAACTATTATCGAGACAGCGGAACATATAAATTACAAAATATCTAAGAGCACGTAGAACAGCCGGTGGCGCGAGTGTCGACGACACTCGGATACACTTCGAACAACGGATTTATTTGTTGTAACATCTGTTTTGGAACTTTACTGTAGGTGAGAAATATTAAGTGGAATTTATATTGGGCATTATCTGGAGTTCGAAGTCTTACTAGCTAAATATTTCTTTAAACTGATGTGTCAATTCGATGGAAATTAACATGCATGATGTTAAGTTAAATAGAAAGAAAATAGGGAAAACTAACAAACTAGTAATTGAAAAAAAGAACGAAAAGGCGACTGATTTAAAATATACAGTTACAAAAGCTGCGATTTTGTTTTTAAATAATCAGTGCCACTGACATAATGAAAAGGAATTTAACTACTAGTCAAACGTTTAGAGCCTAAGACATATACCTACATAGGTATTTACACGCAAAAAATATTATCGTCCTAACACTGAAATATTTAAGACAACAGTCAATCTTTGCAAAAGAATCTTTCAAGGAATCAATACCAACAACCCATAGAGCAACATGGTAGGGAAGAGCCATACGCAGTCGTTCTCTTTTGTCAAAGTGAAGCCCTTTACACATTTTGCTTTCTTGAAAGTAATAAATTAAAACATACAAGATAAAGCAACAAATCATTAAGTAGTTTTAAAATAGTATACCCGTAGTACAAGTAACAGAAAAGTATTTTCTAGTCACATTTCTCAAGGAAATAAGTAAAGTACACAACAATGATAAACTCATCTTTTAACCTAGTTCCATCGAAGATCTAGAACCGAATCTGTGTTAACGGCAGTTAATAAAAACAGTGATGTATTGTGAAGTTTTACCGCTCCTTTTATGCATTAGTCGTTTGCATTAATTCTGTGGGGCGACGTGGAGACTGGCGCCTCAGATAGTTTCCCATAGTAAATAGTGACGTTTGTGCGACGAAGTTTTTGAAAGGTAGTACGTACGTATGTACGTAGCCACGCTGATTTCAGCACGAACGGAACAACTCGACTGGGACCAACTACCCTCACATTGAAGACCAACCTAAAAATGACAGCATTAGTGGTGTCGTCGAAGGCCCAATCATTCTGTATCATTCTTCCGGCCTGCAGAGGCTGGCAGAATGATGTAAAAACATCTCACGAGGCCGACATGGTGTGGGTCACCATGCTGCATTATGTACACTCACAACGAGGATGGTCACCTCTCTGGATTCTACTCATACCTTCCATCAAGCAGAGTAGAACCACTTTGGTAGGCTTAATTATATTTTTAAAAAAGAAGTACGTATCTGACTTCTATTTTAATTAACTATTATTACTATAAAACAAGCAGTACCAATGCATCTGGTTTCTGTTCTATGATAACGTACAATAGGTCAGAGGCGCAGGAAATCCTTGAGATAAGGGGCAATTCCAGTTAAGAATTGTGCGTTTAGCAGACATTATGACGGCAAAATATTATTGTATTGTAGTCTCTACAATACTCTATACTCTATATCTACTCTATAATACAATACACCAGGGGAGCCAAACGGCTCCCCTGGTGTCATGAATACTATAATTATATTTGTTTCAAGGATGCTAAAAGATAATGATTTTGCTGTTACTAATAATTTCTCAAGAAAGTAAGAGCTCTGGTTTTAGAATGTTTGAATAAAACTCGTATATGATCCTTATAAGGGGTAAAGATTTTTATTGGAAAATGTGATGTACAAAGGATAGCCTTACTGCTTATAGCAATTTTTTGCAAGCAACCTAATTTTTTGCAAGCAACCTTTGAATGGACAGGTTTCATTGTAATAAATATTAATAAATAAGGTTTTGCCAATTAAATAAAATATTACATTTCCAATTAAGTAATATATGAAATAATAGTAAAATAAATAACCATACAAAATAAATACAAGTTAAGTTAAATACCATAAATACATAGTCACACTAACGTCTTTGTCATAACTTAATTTGATAACATTCTGCTCCAGTGAGATTTTGGAATTATACGAATATGACAAAGTTTATTAAAGCCAATTTATTTTAAGCCATAAAATGATTATTTTTAAGACGTTAAATCCCATGAATGGGTACATAAAACACGAGTTAAAGTCGCCGCGTCGTCGATATTCATTGCAATTGCGCGACCGACAGAAGATATATCGTGTTACATGTCTTAGATTAATAGTAGTACGGAATTTCATTCAGCTACCTGTTAAGAAATGAAACCATGATGCGAGTGGTATCTGGCTCTATTGAAAGATTTAATAATATAGGTGAAACTATCGTTTTATCTCGTTTTACTATCATCAAATCAATTGACCTTGAAGTATACTCTTATTACAATTTGAAAACAAGATTGAAAATTATTTGATGAAGAAAATAACTTATTATAGTATTATAAATAAATAAATATTCCCGACACCATCTAGTCCCAAACTAAGCAGAGCTTGTAATATGGGTACTAGACAACTGATATAAATACATAAATACTTTTTTTGTAAATAAATATACATATTAGATACATAGAAAACACCCAAAATCTGAAATATTTGCAGATCAAACGAACATTTTGCTCTGGCCCGGGAATCGAACCCGACGATCAGCAACTGCATACGTTAACCACTAGACTAACAAGGCAGAAGATAAAAGTGAATGATTCAGAAGCCGAGGATCAAACTAAGTGACGTACAATTGGAGAGGCCTATGTCTAGATACTATCCAATACAGTCTCAATAGACTGCGATAGTCGGATGATGAGATGTAATATGATTCAGGCAATTATTTATTGCATACACGCAAAACCGAACCGTATTTCAGTAACAAAAGTAACAATATACTTTAAGAATCAGCATCATTAATTCCAACATACATTATGTGAGAAGTAGGAATTACTCTGTCAAGTGTCAACGAAGCTAAGAGAGTATTCACGAGGGTATTAAAATGTTAGAGAATTATGGTTGCTGTAGTTGCCCGCGCCCGCTCCGACTCAGACTAAAGTTATTTTGCGACGTCTTCAGGATTACGTATGGTCCTATCATGGGCTACATAATAACTTTCTGTGACGTAAAATATAGTCTGGTATAGTCTGGAAAATGTGCAATGGTTATGGTAAATGTATAGAATTGTTGGATTCCTTTTGGGTGAAAAATAGTTCCTTGGAACTTTCTTTGCTTTGAACGGTGTGTTCACAGTTTGAGTTATAGATAGGTGACTTTAATAGTTCATTTTTAAATTAGGTTATTAATTTTAATATTCGTCTTAATCTAATTGACAAGCAATGCTAATAATTTTAACAAAAGAAACCGATTTCAAAGAAAAACTATTCCAAGTACCCAAATTGCGACATTTGTGCCTATGATATTTGAGAAGTTCCCTCGAATTCCTGGGGAACCCATTATCAGATCCCGATATAGTGACAATGGGAGCACCTGTAAGCTACACCCATTCCAAAGCAAAAAGAATTTTTGAAATCGGTTCATAAACGACGGAATTATCGCTGATCATACATAAAAAAAAAAGATTCCGACGAATTGAGAACCTCCTCCTTTTTTTGAAGTCGGTTAAAAACAAAGAAAACCTACAACAGGCAGGATATTGTCACTAACACAATCACAACTAAGATTCTAAAAGTCAATTGCAGACTTCGGCTTCGAAAGATTTCGGTCTAATATAATTATCCCGCTGCCAAGAAGAAGGGTTGGTTTTTCTTACCTTATATGCGACCTCACAACGAATATTCTAATAAAACCCCATGACTATTTATATATAAGACTTTATACGCGGTATCTTTATACTTTGTTCTTCTGTAATCGTGTTAGCTTTAAAAGTAATGTGACCTAAGTAATTTTGAAGACATGAAATATGAACTTAGATATTAAATAGTATACAAGTCATTTGTCAGACACTTGTAAGCGTCTATCCAGTCCTAAAGAAAGTTATTTCGCTGAAAACATTGTTTTAAAAATAATTTTTTCGCGTGTGCAGAACCTTGTGGCATAATCACGAGTTCATTAGAAATCATTATAAACGCTCACGCCATTAAATGTTTGTTTCAACAAAATATTTGTATTATGATAAGGTTTACTAACATTGTTTAAGTTTAATTAGAAATTCTGTCGGTGAAATGTTTGTAAGTTTACAAGAATTCTTGATGACCTAAAAATTATAATTGACATTTTTTTTTATATATAACGCCCGCCAAGATGACTTTACTATGCCTGATGGAAAGCATGAGTAAAATCCACAAGTGGGGGTCGCCATACTCACTGCAAATGTAAGCAGTATGGCGAACCACATTATGGCGGCCTAGTGAGATGCTTTTTCACGCCCCGCTTAAAGGACCCGGGATCATAGTAAGAAGGAAAAACATGAACTGGTAGAGAGTTCCAGTGTTTAACTGCTCGGCACAAGAAGGAAGACCCGAACCGCTTAGTTCTGGAGCGTAGTCTTCCACTCTGAAGGGGTGACTTCGCTGGCCAGATCGTGTTGTTCTGTAGAGGAAGGGAGAGGGTGGGATGAGTTGGAAGAGCTCTTCATATCTCTAAAGATGATGGATTATATTATTAGTTTCTAGGTATTACCTAGGAACTGAATTCCTCGACAACAAGAAAAAACAAAAGACACAGACGTGGTCTTATATTTGCCTCAAATTGAGCAAAGTGACAATCCAGACCATTTTTAACGGTTAAAAACAAGTTTTATATTTTCCTTAACCTACAACTCAAAGTTTTTAACCTCAAATGTAAGCCTCAAGGTATTATCTATAATTCAAAGCAAAAAAACAACCGAAACGCTATTACCGCCTCTTTACAAACACGCTGAAATACTCTGCGACAAATTATTGCTGAACACGCGACAATATTATCTGCAGTACCTAGAAAAAACATAGTCACAAAATACGGACAAGTTCTATAAAAACAATTACATGAAATGCAACCGTTAGTGCTACGTTATAAAGTATAATTATGTTCACATCCTAGTTCATAATTGAAAAGGAACCGGAGGCATTAATACTGCGTGTGTCCTTTACACATTTTCTTTCTCTACTATAATTTTGACTGCCTCGTTGGTCTAGTGGTTAGCGTATGCGGCTGCTGATCAAGAGGTCTTGGGTTCGATTCCCGGGTCGGACCAAATATTATTTGAGTGATTCACAAATATTTGTTTCGGAGTCTGGGTGTTTTCTATGTATAATATGTATGTATTTACAAAAAAAAAAGTATGTTTATGTATTTATATCAGTTGTTTAGTACCCATAATACAAGCTCTGCTTAGCTTGGTACTAGATGATGTTGTGTGTCAGATGTCCAAATATTTATTTTATTTATTTATTATTATCTAACCTTAGAAGGAGAATTAGTTGATGAATCTCCTTGACCGCTGACCTCGTGCCCTGAAATTTCCTAAGTCTAAAAGACGCATGTAGGATACAGTATATTACTTTCTACTGTCCCGAGCCTGCCTGCCTGCTTGCTTTTGCTGTAGGTGCTCAATATTACTCTGACGATGACGACAATACAAAATATTCTAACGGTTAATTTTTTCTAGAACCTGATAACGGATGATGAACCGGCTGTCATAGATACCTGGAAATCAAGAGTTATAAGTCCCCCTAGTTCGCTACTCCAAAAAACAAGAGCAAGTGGAAGATTTGGGCTTCGGTAACCTCACTTATATACTCAACCGCAATAAAACAATTGATTTAAAAAGAAGAGAAGAAAACCCATTGCTTTTATCTCTCTGGACGAGCCTCAGTCAACCTGATCATACAAATGGTTCATTAAAAGCCCTAATGAGGTTCGCATAGCCAAGTGTTCAAAGACCTAATCTAGACAAATTTGTACGATAAGATTGATTAACGACTAAAAACGGATAGTACATTAACCTTTGAACCGACAATCTGTTCTTTTTCAATAGATCGTGTTACTACAACATTGTTGGTAGGAACGCATTAATCATGGTATTAGTGGATATTACGATGACTCACCGATAACGAAGCACCGAGAGAACATGGGAGAAATGAACCAAATAATAGAAATCTTTTGCTAATCATCGCTATATCTTAGTAGTTACAAAAGGTCTTGATTGTTTTATTAACCAATAGTATATTTGTACAGACTAGTATATCATGATAGATCACAATTTGTACTAGATTCCTAAAAGTTTAAAAAAAGCCATTGATGTCTACCAATGTGACTCCACTCTGCCTGATGGTAAGCATGAATGGAATCCAAGAGTGGGGGCCACCAGACTGCCTGCATTGCAGGAAGTATGCTGACCAAAACTATGGCGGCTTTGTGAGATGCCTTTTCACACCCCTCTTAAAGGACCCGGGATCATAATGGGAAGGAAACACGTGGGATGGTAGCGAGTTCCAGTGATTAGATCCTATTGTTGTGCTCATCATCAACATATTATAATATAAAACTATTCCGTTATTGACAGACAATGCACAGCCGAAACTACTGGAAGCTGTAATTTGGGATGTGTGTTCCTTAAAGAGTGCAGGCGAGAACTAAGTGAGGGTTTTAGAAAACTCACCCCTAAGAGAGTGAAAAAGGCAATCAAAGTTATACATCATACATTAATTTGGTATAGCTCGAAGTCGAACTCATAAACTCAGAGTCAGTAGTGAGGGTCACATCCAACGGTCAAATATCTGGTGAAAAATTTGAATTACAGTAGACAATAGACATCTTAAAAATAGCAGGAATTTTCTACGCTGTATAGTTTTCTGCAATAGCTTGACACCGTATTATTAACCGTAGTATTCGCTTAATTATCAATGTCAACCTAAATATATATTTAACTATATATAAATAAATAAAAATTGAAGTGTCTGTTTGTAATATCGAAGTTCAGTTGTTTATTAAATGCATACAAAAGTTTATACGGTTCTTACATATATTTTTTTTATAATTTTTGTCTCCCTGTTTGTCCTATTTTTTTTTGTTGTTATTGGACCAATTTTGATGAAACTTTCACTAGCAGACAGCTGATGATAAAATAGTTTTTTCCTACTGCGTTACGCGTGGTTCTTGTTGTAAACAACAAACGCACGTAACATCGCAGGACTCTGTTAGTCTGGGATAAGACGTTAAAACCGTGCCAAAAATATGTCAGAAAGACAATTTATTGCTTATTAGTAAATTAGATTGAGTACTAAATAATGACTCGAGTAATTCACAATAAAATGAAAATTGAATCATGAATAACTGTTTCAAAATAAGTTATATTTTACTTGACACTTAATTTTGTAACTTTAATATCAAAGCGCACGCTTCTATACACTAACTTATTACCGAAATGAAGTTGCGAAGTTAACGGTTTGAATTAAATTGAATAATTGAAATTTTCCTTATGCATAATTACTTCAATTGTGATGTATAGCAACATTTCTCTTTGAGGTGACACTTTGACAGTAGCTCATTATACGAGTAATTATGATTGAGAATGAAGGGAAGACCGTAAACGTCACACACACCATCTTACTTCACATTTAATCATGCACCCCTTAGAAGTAGATCGAAGCGTGTTATGCGCCCTCATTTTGTCTATTATAATTTTATTTTGACTTGCGTAACTGAGGGCCAACAGGACCAAGTCAACTTAACAAATAATAGACAAGATTAATAAAATAAAGACTTTATTATAATAAAAGTAAACGGATAAAACAAGACATTGGTACAAAAGTGAGAGTAGTTCGAAAATGTCAAGGTCGCATAACTATTTAATATACCTAATACTGTCGGGTTACCCCTAACCTATTTTATAAACTGCCTTTATTAAGCCGCTTCTAGAAAAAGACCTCTCCTCAAAAGCCATCATATTCTTAATTACCTTTAATCGCGAATGCGAAAGTGTTTAAATAAAATCTACGACCCGTATATGATAGCTCAAGGAATATATTTTATGTCTTGAAATACTTTTATTTACAATCCACTTTCCGAAATAAGTGACTGTGATTAATACACGAACTACGAAACTATCAGTCCTTGTTTATTAGTCATACTATCACTTCACAACCAAAGCATATTTCAAATTAATCCCCGTTTGCAGACCATTAATCTCTCGGTACTGACACCCGAAAGGTTTTATTTGTCAAACGCCACATTCTCCCCAGTTATATTTGAAAAGGAATTCATTTTGCAAGTTAAGTCAGCCGTATGTTATTCTGACGGTCGTGGATTCTACAAATATTACCCTTGGAGGGTAAAAAATTGAACCTTGGGTTGGGTTGACGGGTGCCATTAGGTACAACTAATAAGTCACACGTACGAACTTGAAGGGCCTTGAACGGGGTAAAAAGATCGTCGCCGTTTTTGGGTCGAAGATAAAAGACCTTATTTCTTTTTAAGATTTATAGACGGAACTTTTTGTTCCTTAGTTGCTTTTTGAACGTACCTAACGTTAGTCCTAGGCGTCCTAGGAGTTTTATTACACAACATACACTACAACATTAATGTCGGTATTATGTGGTTGTATATGACACAAAATTGTTATGTATAATATCAGTGTTTGAATGATAGTGGTAAGCTTTTCAATTGTTTTAATAAAATTATATTTGTTTTTTCCCTAATCTGAAATGTCCTTAATATTAAATGCCAGCTGAAGACAACATGAGAAGAACTGACTTCATATAAGTGAGCACGTAATTCGGAAATACATGCGGAAGGATCGACAGATGACTTGAGGAAAATAGCTGGAAGCGGATAGGTGCGGACTGTTCAAGAACGGGATGGTTGGCGCTCATTCGGGCAGGCCTTCGTTCAGCAGTGGATGGCACATCACAAAGTGTATGTAGCTTTTACTGTTTGGAATTTTTTAATCAAAAATACTGTTAACGTTTTCCAAAAAATAGTGTTTCTAAAAGGATTGAAGTGGAAAAATAAATAAGTAGAAATATGTGATACTATTTAAGGTACATCTCTTGATAGAACAGTGGTAAGAAGTGTAAGGTAAGAATATTTATTAAGCTTAATAACAGTAATATATTATTTACTTGAAGGTACAAAAAAAATATATAATTGACCAATGAATGTTTAAATGAAATCAAAGTGTTTTTTACACAGATAAATAAATAAAATAGTGCATCAGTTTATAATATCAAAAGAACAGATTTTTACATAATTCATATCAAAGTATATACGATACTTACACCAAAAAAGCTATTTTTAACATTTTTGTCTGTCTGTCTGTTTGTTATCTATCCGACTAATCTCAGGAACAGCTGAACCTACTTTGCGAGACTTTTACTGGCAGAATACTAAAGACAGACAAGGTGTAACTTGGGTTATTTTTTAGACTAGCTTCCCTCCGCGGCGTTACTCACGACAACAAGAACCGCGGGCAATACCGCAGAGCTCAGCTACTAAATATTTTCGACATCTGACACACAACGTCATCTAGGCCCAAAATAAAAAATTAATAAAACATACCTAAGTACTGGTCAAGCCCATCGGCTTAGAAAAAAAATACACCAATAACCTGCACACTTATTTGTTTTTTCCTTGACCACTAACACAGTCATTTCAAGGTAAGGGGTGAGATGCCCTTTTTCATTGAATTAGTTTAATAAACAAGTCCATCCTGTTCCTGTTAACTAAAATAGTATTTGTTTTGAAGACGTACTGTCAGTAAGGTTAGTGCCACGCTGTAGCGGTATGTTATAATATTAGTGTTATATGTATGTTATGTTTACTGTTGTAAACCAGTGACATCGAAATGTATGTATTTTTTAATTAGTAAGGGGAAAAATGAAGACTGAACTAATAGTTTTTTGCTCTTTCCTATTGTCAATGACATTTCTAAAATTTATTCTTATGTTTAACAGTTGTCAAAATGAACTAATTTTATTTTAACTCGACTACAGCAACGCCAAAAAGGGTAATAGCTTTGGCATTCTATGCATGTATAATGTATATATGTTCAATCGGAGCGCCTTAACTACTGAACAGATTTTAATTAATGGCATCATTCAGATGTGCTGATTTGAATGAATGTATTTACATTCATTTAAATCAGCACATCTTAATGAATGACATAATTTACGAATCTAATGATAATGGCCCGGATGACATAGGCTATAATTTAATATAGACACATTACAATCTTTTAAAACTTTTCGTTTTTATACACATAATTCAACTACATGTAGGTACAGTTGTACCTACATGTACCTACAAGTACATGTACAACGCACCCCACGATTTCACAATTAATCATCTCTTAAAGCTATTTGTTTGGGATTAATAATATTTATATATTTGGTTTTTACTTAAGTACTAACACTGTGTTTTTTTTTTGTTAAATTTATTGCCAGACAGAAAACGCTTGCCCAGATTAATCATCCATTATAGTGTGGCCATAACCTTGTCTATTGTATACGTACAGAGTTGAATGCACTCCTGAAACCAGGACAGCAGGAAAACCATTAATATTTTTAACTCTTCTGTTCCCAGACAATGTTTGTTCAATTATTCATAAGCATACATCATTTCCTATTGAATTTACTTAGAAAACTTGCGCCAATTTGTTTAAGGAAAAACTGTATTGTATTGTGGGGACTGATTAATAGGGGAGAAGTGAATACATTTATTGAGTTTTTTTAACTATGGTAACTTTTTACATGTTTATAGCTTTAAGCTCAGTAGTCACGATAAATTCTTCCTATGGCCTTCCTAAGAATCTGACAAACAACAACAAGTTTTATCATTAGATTTACGGTGAGAATAGTTACTATTTACTAGATGGTGGTATCTCTTTATTTTAAACCCACCTTTGACAAATAGGTAAAATCTGATAAGCAAGTATCCATTATTTTTTTGCATCTGAGTGTAATTTATTTGTTATATCTTTTTTTATATATATTTAAGCCGGCCAAACAGACTGTACTCTGCCTGATAGAAAGCATGAATCGAAGAGGAGCGGTCTCATTGTGAATATAGACAATGCAGATGGCCACCCACACTATGGAGACCTAAAGAGATGCTTCTGCATCACCGACAGTACAAGACAGTCTTCTTCTTCTTGTTAAAATGACAACTCTCACATTAGGAATATAAATTCCTGTAACGCAGGGCACTTTACAAACATACATGAAAAGGACACAATAAAAAACACCTAGGCGCCTAGGCGACCGCTTTAGCCACTAGGCCAATTATTGTGCAATCTGTTCTGTGAGAAGGTAGTACCGCCCCGGTCGAGATGTCCCGTTCGTGCTGGATTCAGCGTGACTCTACTACCTTAGAAACATTGAACCACGAAGAAAACACGTAACGGTCTATACGGAGTAACTACTAATCCTGAATCGCGAAAGTGACAATGTCGCGCCGATTAGCATATATAACAACATCCCAGCATCAACTGTTGTGCAGTGGCCTATCAGGCATGATCACCTCGCCTGGTCGGAGGATCCTCCCTTTGTGATGGAGGAACACGACACTCCTTCCTCCACAGCAGCATAGTTACAATAGCAGTATATTTGTTCGTTCAGGTACGGTAGTCGTTGAAGGTGAAAGAAAAATAAAATTCCTTTGTTATATAAATAGATATAAAGTTAAGAAGAAGTACCCACTACACGTGCCAAGAAATAACATCATAAATATGAATAATGAACGCCAGTACAAGTTTAATAAAGGAAATAGAGCGATGCTTATCGCACAACTCGCGAGGCAGTCCTCAAAACACCGAAACGAAAATTTGATTTCTGATATCGAATCTAAAATTACAATCACCTAACCGTTAGATACCTACTATTGGGTCAGTAACCAAACACGGCGTGTATTTACTGTAGTTTGAACAAATCTCCTTCAATATAGAATTGTGCGATCCGGAAATATTTGTGTATTTACAAAAAAAAAAGTATGTTTATGTCCTAATATCAGTTGTCTAGTACCCATAATACATATGGGTACTAGACAACCCATAATACATAATACATATGGGTACTAGGGTAATAGCTCTGCTTAGTTTGGGACTAGATAACGTTGCGTGTAAGATGTCCAAAATATTTATTTTATTTATTTATTATAAAAATTGATTTCACGCCTTTAATATTAGAAATTTTTGGAAACAAGATTAATGATAATGGTACTAATTCAGTTAGATTTAATTTGAAAGTAATCTTCCTATACATAACTTGGAGAAACGATTTCTAAAATGCTGTTTTAGAATATTGGGCATGACGTCTATTTTTAGTGTGACATATGTAATTTTAGTCGTTTAATAGAACAATAGTCATTTTCATTAATTATTAATTTAGTTTAGACAGTTATCAAACAAATAAATTGGCACCAATATTTATCGAAATCTATACATAAATTTCTTTGTAATTCAATGTCAGAACCATTGAATGAAATTGGATAAAATTTAGTGCAGGTATAGATTTCAAGTAAGACGTATATTCCGTTCTTTCAATAGAATATAGACATAGAATATCATTAACCTTGGAATAATGGACTGATACAAGTGCCACACAGGTAAAAATATTGATTTATTTTTAATATATGTAGTTTACTATTAAAAATCGTAATAACATCAATTATTTTATGATTTCAGTGATTATGCGTATTTAACGTATATGCATTTTTGTAAATTTTATATTATTTTTTCTTTCTTATTATTTATTTACTCGTAAGTTTGGACAAATGCTATCTATTTTATATAATTTGATTACTCATTACGTACAACATCTCCCGTATTTCTTGGTTTGAACATTATTTTTTACATACATAGTGATCGTCGATTTTTGTCACAAACAAAGAGTTCCTGCAGATTATTACAGTCATAAATATTGCTGGAATTCGGAACGAAATAAAACCTCTTTGAAACTTGCTCATTTCACGTTGAATCATCATTAATTTGTCCTATTTGTTTGTTAACGATACTGAGAATGCTTTAGTACTTAATTGATCACGCAAATCATAATATGACCAACATTCTGGAGAAACAGTAGATCATCGACTGCCTTGTTGGTCTAGTGGTTAGCGTATGCGGCTGCTGATCAAGAGGTCTCGGGTTCGATTCCTTTGTCGGTCCAAATTTTTATGTCATCCGCAAATATTTGTTTCGGAGTCTGGTTGTTTTCTATGTATAATAATTATGTATATGTATTTACAAAAAAAAAGTATAGCTATGAGAGCCATCGCGTTACTCCGAACGCCTCCGCGAGACTCTGAGCGCCTCCGCGTGCCTCTCGACCGCGCTTTATGTCGCTCGCCGTCATTGTATTTCGTTGTACCAAATAGTTGTATTCTGAAGCGTTTTAGGTTGAATTTAAATTGTTACTGAATTAGTCTCTTCGCCGCTACTCCGTCCGTCGGCGCTGAGCCTAAGGGACAAACTGCGCAGGACAACATCACTGCAAAGAGAAGCAAAGCTTGAAACAAGATTGTCTGACCAGCGGGTCTATGATCAGCCCTGAACTATAAAAGGTTGGTTGATAATGTTGATGATGGCAATATATCGATAAACATTCTTCACGTTTAACAATATTTTTATCGATTTCGTTGTATTCAACAGTGGTGAAGAACTGATCTAGTAAAATTTATTGGTCATCGGAAACTCAGAGATACTTCAATTTTAGCAACACCTATGTTAATATGTAATCATTGTCATCAGTCCGATGGAACACGATAGAGCTCAGTCTGCTAATTTTTGCATCCAGTCACTGCCTACCAACCTACGCAAGTCGTCCAGCCATCTGGCCAGGGGGCAGGGGTAATCCTACACTACGTTTGCGCCAGTCGTTATTGGATCTGCGTCATTTGTGACAAGCCCATTGCCACTCAAAACTATTAACTTTCAGAACTATGACCGTCACTTTGTTCTAGTAGTCACTTTGGTCATTGTCTGACAGATTACTTCGATTCGGAATCAATTACATTGAATATACCAACATCCAATAACAATTTGTTACGTAAACAGTCTTGGACCACCTTACAGCGCTTTTGTAAACAGATATCACGAAACAACAAACAAATCGTAAGTACAAAACAGGACTTTACTGTCTCTGACCTTTTCATGTTTATCTACGGAAAGGTCAACGCAAGGCTTGTGCAAACCTGACCCATAGGCCGTCGAGATCGCCACAGAATTCCATAACCGTTAACTGTAACATTTAGACCGACCAGAATCCAAAGACACCCCATAATCTATTATTTCGCATGTTCAGATTAAAATTTTCTACCACGTGTGAGTGGCGATGGATCTCGATAAAGTGGTGATGCTTTAAGGTTCTGAAGCAAGTTGCTATCGTATAATCTTGGAACAAATCAGAATGAGGCAGTAATTATCCATTATTTGCATTGCTGAAGCTAATAACGGACGCTGTGCTCTAACAGCACACATGGAATCCAAAATGACTTAATATTCTAGACACTTGTATAGCAGACTTTCTAAGTGTTTTTAGCGTTCCGCGACTTTTACACATACTCATGTTTTTTATTTATTTTATACGGGACTCATTCGAGAAAATTAAAAAGGTTACGATAGTATCTTTCTAGGATCTATCTTTCTAAGATTTTCTTAATGAAAATATGCTTTAATTAAAACATAAAGTGATGAGTTTAATAGCTGAATCATGACAAAAGATAACTTATTATGAGATTTATTTATTAATTGATTACATGGAGAACCGACAGCGTAGAGAAATTTGCTGAATATAGAGGAGAAGTAAGCTAATTATACTAATATCATCATAATATCAATATTCATCGGAAACACGACAAAATTTTCAAAATATAAGTCATGTCCAATCCTGCCGAGGTAGGTGAAAAGCTTGCAAAATTTCAGAATGGCCGTTTGAGTAGTTACATCAGTATTCGTATGGTGATGGATTAAGGATACAGTGTGTCATCTTCCATATTCTTTTCATAAGAGGCGACCAAGGTAGCAAACTACGCCGTATAATATCACTGCAAAGATAAGTAGTACTTGAAACAAACCCTATTTCAAAATCTGACTAGGCGGTATTGTGGAACAAAAAGGGAGTTTTTAAGACGAGGTCCATGTCTAGCAGTTAACCGATAATGTGATGTGAATATCCACCAAATATGAAAGAATAGTAAACAAAAGAAATTTCGCCGTAAACTGCCTTCTCATTTCTAGTTTACCTATAGTTCTAGTTGTACATCCTCTATTGGTATATCAACTAGTATATCACCAACAACCATTGGTCAGTGCGACTTATGTTACAAACTAACAGTAAAATTGCAATGAATTCGAAACACTTTCAAAATAAGAACCGACAAAAATAACAACAATGCAATAAAATTTTACAAAGTTTCTTTCATAGACACAGAACTTCAAAAATAAACAAAAACGGCGTTATTTGCACGTTTAATTTAGAATATCTCATAAATCTGGCGTGATAGAGCGATTCTGCCACTGTAACTGAATTTAGCACACCAAAATCCTTCGGGAAAGTATATTCAGGTGTTTGTTTTTTTTGTTCCATTGTGTAATGTATCAAAAAGGACAAAATGAAAAACAATTGTGCAAGTAGCACTTGCACACACCCAGGTATAGACACTTCTAAAATCTCACAAGAACAAATAGTAACTTTAAAACTGTATTCGAATGAAATCGGTCAAAATAACGGCTTCGATCTCCTGTGGCGTTGCACAATACATTCGTCCACAGATACCCCGGGGGTATACCCACGACTTTACACAATACTTCATCCCAAAACAAACCTTTGCGATCAAGGATTAAAGTTTAAAACAGCTTAAGAAACAGGATTGTTTATATAGTTTCAACAGAACACAAATCCCAAATGGAGATACCATAGTGTACTTTAATGTTAGTGGATTATTCAACGATGCTTGTGTCTTTTTACTTTTTTATTAGTGATTAAATGTTTTGGAAAGACTTTAATTTCATTATATCTATAAAAATACCAATCTTAATTATTTTTCTATGCAGTCGTTAAATAATCTTAATCAAGCGATCTGTCCATGTCTCGTTTCTTCCGAAATAGTTACCTGTTGAGTCAAATTGATTGTAAGTTTATTGATAATGTTATAAAATTAGTACTATGAATATCATTTTCTTGATAATCTTCTATCAGCTGTAAAGCGGACTAGAAAATTCGTCTTGAAAACATGAGCAATAAATACCGTAACATTTGATTAATTATTTTGCAGGATAACATCCATCGACAAACGTAAGGACTTAAAATATAAATACACGAAGGTAATGTGAAGGTATAAGCATTGCAGTCACGACGAACATAAATAAAGTCGGAATCTCGGTAGATTGATATAGTAAACACCTAAACAGCGATCTCTGTTGCCTACGCAATAAAGTCTAAAATCGGTGAATTAAATAGCAGAGATCTCCCAGATGCGCGTGAGCACAGAAAGTTATGCGCCGCCAACTCCTTTAAGGGGGGAACGAAAGGTACGTCCATAGTTTTCAAGTAAAAGCTAATAGATGTCGCTAGTTAGGCAACGCGTTTTAACTCACGCTGTGATTTTAATGAATGGACTTCACGCAACGTACACGATTGTCGTGATGTTAGAATGAGACAGAAATACTTGTTTCTTTCTTGTGTTGGAACAAAAGTATTTGAGCATCTTTTTGTAGTTTGTACTCTTTTGATTTACCTATGAATAATGATGTATTTAGTGATTAATTCGCGTTGCGTGAAACTACAATGATACTGCTAATAGTTGGTAATCAGTCACTTTTTTGTATAATACGAAGTATAATCTGTAATTTGAATAGCAAAAGCAACGGCATCTTCTTGTGAGATCTGATTCTGCAATTTATATTTCAAATTAATCTTTGTCCGTTTAGTAGATCACTGCACTGTTAATCTTCTATTAAGTTTTATAAATTGTTATAGAAATAAATTATTAGTCTATTTTAGTAATTCACATTTGTATTTTTCAGATTGTATTTGAGACAATGTTTTGAGAAGTAGAGACCCTTTGTATTTGATTTGCAGTCTCTAGTATTTAATTATCGATAAATCGTGGATTGACATGGATGGACTGGCCATCATGCCGTAGGAACGGAACGGAATCGACTTGAAGAAAATGGTGGACCACTGATGGATGCGGATTGAATAAGACCAGGATGGTTGGCGCTCTTTGGACGGCCGTAGACTGAAATGGTTGACTGATTGAAATCGGTGACGATCTTCTGACAGGAAATCTTTTTCCGTTTCAAACACTGATGTATCTGTTATGACAAATCTAAAAGAAGCATGTCAGTCTTCTGGTATTTTTGTAATCTCCATTATTCTGTCCCATTAGATAACTTACGGATGTTTTCACCAACGCACCTTAAATCCTCAGTGATATTTGCATTTTCGTCAACATCAACCTTAGTGCTTAGAAGTCTCTCAAAATGTAAGGACAATGCAAAGTTATTGCTTCAAATTAACATTTTATACGACTTATAAAATTTATACTCCATGATCTCTTGAATCGCAATAATAACATTACCAATCAAATACAGTATCAAAGAAAATACCAAAGAAATGGGATCAAGTTTTTGCAACGCAGAATTTATATTGTCAGCTATTTACCTGTGAGCGGGGCACAAAACTCTAATACAATTTCGTTTCGTTCTCCAATTTTATACGGATTGAGATAAGATCGCAACATCTACATAGTTAACTGTGCCATATAAAGTTAAGACGAAACAATAGAAAGTCTTCTTAAAACTCATTGTTTCTTTGAAGATCTTTGTTTGGAAATGGGTAGAATGGTGTTACTTAATTGTGCCCATTTATAAGTATTTACACTTTAGTCAGAATGAAGAAGGATTTTCTTGTAATCAGTAAATGACTGGCCGCTGGGTCTAGTGTGGTTAGTTATTCTACTAAACTAGAGAATGTGGGTTCAATTTCTGCCAGGAAAAAATGATTTTGAGATGAGCACGAACACTTCTTCCTTGTTCTGTTTGTGTGTGTGTATTGTTATTATGTCATCATCATCAACAGCCTTCAACAGTCCACTGCTGAACATAGACCTCTCCTTAAAAAGGAGGATTTGGCCTACTATGCCACACTGGCCAGACGGGTTGGCATAGGGTTGGTTTAAAGTTTTCCTTCTCTTTGCATTGATGTTGTCTTGCGTAGTTTATCCCTTAGTCGCCTTTTACGACACCCGCGTGATGAATAGGGGTGGTGACACTCTGTTTTCTTATCACTCACCACACGGACCTTATGTTATTATGTAACATGCGGTAATAAAAAAGTAAGTATGATTATTAGCAAACTAGTTGGCAGAGAATATATGAAATGTGTGTTCTGTGTGAAATGTGGCAGGTAAAGTCTAATAGGTTGTAAGAATATTCGGTTAAGTAGGTTTCTTTCAATATAAGTCCATAAAGTCAACGTAAGAAGCTAGTCAAGTTTTAATATTTAATATTTGTAAACGGTTCATAACCGTTGACTGCAACCTGTCATCGTACATCAATCATTCCAAACAAAAGCACGTATATGACATATAGAATATAATTTCATTCATTCATTCATTCATGTAACAACTACAACCACACAATACAACAAGCCTATAATTTTCGTACACGATTATTCAAATGAGATAGAGATAAAACGCATCAAAAAGACAATTACATAGCCAACAAAAAATAATACAATATTAGATAAAAATCTGTTGAAAGAACGTATACAAATGACTATTATAAAAAAATGTACATTAATGCGTATCACACAATACAGACATAATTCACTTTCGCTCCTAAACAATGAAGGTATTAAAAGGGGACATGGACAGGAACAAAGAAATTACTCGCCATCACTCGGGTCACCATCGTTCTTGGAAACATCGGATAATTTGGTGAATGAATTACTGCCGCTCTTTGTACATTAAATACAAGTCTTTTATGTTCTGTTTTGTAAATCTGTAACACGGTGTAGAAATAAAGAGTTTTCTATCTATTTATCTATACTACTACTACTGGATATCTATCGACTTAATATTATTCTTTCTGACCTCCACCTCCACTCTTAAATTTTATTTATGCTTTCCATCAGTCAGAGCAAAGTCATTTTGGCAGATATTATATATACCTGAGAAGCATATGAGCTTAAGTGACTTATTCATCGTACACAATGAGCAACTTACGAAAGTAGATTATATATTGTGATAGTTTGACAGCTTGTTTTTGGTGAGAGTCGCCAGAGTTTGGAACGACCTGCCTGGGTCTATTTTTCCTGATGAGTTGAACTTTCCAGAGTTCAACTCATAAGAGTAGAGTGAACAGGTTTCTTTTGGATGGGCGTGTACCATCTTCGTCTTCATCTACACTTTCCATCAGGTGAGATGGAAGACAAACGTCTATTCCATTACAACAATAAATAAATTTAAAAAAAAAAGTTTAAGGATCAAAACATGGAAGACACTTTGTTTTTATATAAAACAATAGGGATGTCAAGTACCGCCGAACAACCAATTTAAGATCGCTAATGAAGTAGTCAAGAAATACTAACTAAGGCGATTCACACACTGGCGACGCGAACACGCGCATAGGCACGGGGCAGCCATTGCAGCCAATCCCGAATCTGCTAGCCACACAGGTATGTTGGACCTGGCGTGTTTTCTATACTAATCGATGTACTTGCATACAATATTAAAATCTGCCGCTCCGCGCTACGCGTCGTAGCGCGGTGCAGTGTGTGAATCGCCTAAATAGATATCCATTATCACACATTACAATTTTTTTTCTACAGTGAAAACAACGTCTACACTAAAAATATTTTTTTACAGTGAGTTTCTAATAAAAATTTGTATAAAACAACTTTCAAAAATCGATCAACCAAAGAAAATCAAGGACAAAGCAGGATCACACTCACACTGTCTTGATTTAACTCCTAGATATTAACTTTTTAAGCTTAGCAAACCGCATTGTCACCCTAGTACTGCCAGAAACACATAAGTACAACCACAATTTATAGCTACAATACGTAGGGTAGATTCTTTCAGGCTATAAAGGTACGAAATGTGTTAATATCTCAGTATTGTATTACTATAATAAATAATGCTATAATTACATTACATGCATATAATTACATTTTTGTGTAACAAACACGCACTTTGAGGAGTACGTGTAGGTCGAGTTTTCGCCAAGGTTAACGAAAGTTGATGACGTAAGGTTGGGGACAGTTTTGGGAAAGTCCATTTTGGTATTGATTTTTATTAACTCCCTGTTTATTATAACGAAGTAGTCTACCAGCGGTTCCATTAAATGTTGAACCTAATTGTATTAAAATCTAGTAATTATTTAAATTCAAATTGAAAAATGTATGTTTTGTTCTTGAGATATCGTATAGATATCTAAAGATATGTTTTATTTAATAGTGATTAGCTTATCCCCCAAAACATCCTTGACGCAAAATGTCTCTGTCTTGCACATTTTCTCCTGCAAATTATTTAAGTTTTAGATTAGTTTTTGGAAATTAGATTTATATTATGTCCATTTAGGATTGGAATATTTTCTTTTTGGTGCAAGGTTTAAATAAATTAAATGTTTACCCACACTCGGGACAGTTACACTCGAGCCCTCATGCACAGCAGACGCATATATGCTACCACTGCCCAGCCAGGTAGTGGAAATATAAGTGTAACCTAGAGTATTCTAACGATAGTATCAAAACTCCTTCGAAACAAATTACGAATTCAGTAATACCATTCCCCTAAAGAGTCGATCGACGAGTGGAACTCATCACCGGGAGTGGTTGATACGGATGCTATCGTACCTACTCAGGTTCCGATGAAATGCACGATAGTGAGGTAAAACACTGAAGCTAAACGGATTTCTTAGAGAACAAGAGATTGGCTGTGTTACTAAGCAGAGAAAATGTGTTTAGAATTCTATAGAACAATCTCCAACAATTTTGTACATAAATTACATTTTCATACATAGGGTAACCTTTGACAATGCCATTTAACCGGTCAGGTAAAAAATAAGTTCATTAAATACTGGAAAAAGGTACAACTGAGTTAATTTTAAGAATGTATTCTAATGATATATTTCACTATTCATATTGTGGAAGGGTTCCTTAAAAAACAGTTTATTAACACAGGACGAATAAATTTAAGAATCATTTATATTGTTTTATCATTCATCACCGAGATATCAGATTCTACATTTTAAGAGATATTATTTGTTCATCCGTCAAATCTCAGCTCATTAAACAAAAAAGAAACCCTTAAAGAAGTAAAAAGTAAACCAGTGAATTAAGATCCATAAACTTTAAATAAAGTTATCCCGAAATACCAGAGTCATGTTTAATAACAAACAACGAAAAGATTCCAAAAAAGTATTTTTTTTATTAAATTAAATACCAAAAAACCCTACCCTTTTAAACTTCAAAGCCGCGGTAAGGCAACGTCCCATCGACAGCGACGATGGTTCAAGACTTAGACTAGTGTCATGATAAGGATTTGATGTACTTTGTAACATGAAAGTCTGTTTCTGAAAATACCTGAAAAAGGAACTTCAGTTTTAGATTAACTGCTGATTGGATGGTAAATCCTATATTTTAAAGAATAATCGTGTTTCTTAAAACATAAACTTAAGAGAATCATTTCAAATTAAGGTAATATTTTAGTTTTTTGGGTCAAATCGATTAAGGATTATATCAATCTTATTTAATAACGAGATCAAAATTTATTCATGTTGTAGCACTGAAAGGCAAATTTTAAAACAACGTATGTATTTAAAATCGCTAGCAGTCGCACCTGGGTGCCATCGCGTGTTGCCGTGAGAACGCCACCCCGATTACAACGAGTAGAATCAAAGGCGCCGCTGGGGCGCTTAATCGCTCTTCCTATTTGAACGTGCCCCTCACATGTGCAGGTTTAGAGCAGTTTAGTGTTAAATACTTTTATTGATTCTATAGAATCTGAGCTGTGAGAGAAAAGAGAAATGTAAGGGTCTCGCCCTTGTCATTTTCTATTTATGTACGATGATAATATACGATAGGAATTTATTGCTATTTATCCGGTAAAGGTGGCACCATACGATCAGGTTTTGGGGATCAAATAATTCGTTAAGCAGGAGCGCTTTGTAATAGAGAGTTCGTGATAATCTGGGACACGAGTTTGAGCATCGTATGTTCCTTGCATGATCTGTGTCGTTCTTATTTAAGTATATGAACTAAATGAACATGGTTCATATTCCTTCGTACTATATTGATGATACACAATATGCTGAAGCATATAGATTTAAGTCTTACAATTTCATACAGATATAATGATCTTTCTCTGGTTTAAATAACAAATATCACAGTATCCGACTTAATTTCTAACAAGTACAGCTGATGAAGAAGGATAAACAGGTTTTTTAACAGTCACGTCAGGATATAATACTTTACTTATATTATAAATGCGAAAGTGACTCTGTCTGTCTATGGGGTTTTCTTTGACGCCGAATGTTGGATGAAAAATTTAAATGAAATTTGGTACACAGATAATCAAGAGCAAGAGAATACACGCGAGCGAAAAGTAGTTAAACTTTAAGGATTTTGTAGCATTGATATAGGTACATATACATAGCAAGAAATCTAACAGGAGGTGGATGCGATTAGCCGTGGCTCGAACCAAGTGTCGTGCAGTTAGAGTAGGATTATGATTATGTGGGATAGAGATGATGATTATGATATTATAAGCAATGCAGGATTAGCAAGCTAAAGTGGCATTGGGCTAGCCATATTAGCCGCAGAACCGACAACTGTTGGGGTAAACGTGTTCTTGAGTAGAAACCGCGTCTCCGCAAACGTAGTGTAGGACGTCCACAGGCTAGGTGGAGTGATGATTTGCGCAAGACGGCTGGCAGGAGCTCGATGCGAGTAGCCGAGGATCGAACTAAGTGGCGTACAATTGGAGAGGCTTATGTCCAGCAATGGACTGCGATAGGCTGATGATGATGATGAATGCAAATATGTTAGCGCAAAGTTTTAATGGTACCTACATCAACTTTTACATTTCAGTTATAATACATTTTTTTATAAACATAACATTATTCTTTAAATAAAAAAGAATCAAATTATTATGAAGCTAAGCTGCACAACCTAATTTGACTGTAAATTTAAAATAGTTAAAATACTTGTCGGCTTGAAGGTATTTCTTGAATCTTGGAGCTTTGCCATTAGATGTACAAAGCACAATCATCCATTGTGATTATAAATAACCACGTTAACGATCCTGCCGCTATTTTTATTTTAATATTACTTAATATTTACAACTGATTACAGCATAGCCAAGTAACCAAGATAGTACAATGCGTTTTAATTAAGAATAGAACTCGATTTGTGCCGCATTTCACTGGAAATATAGCTAAGAATTAAGAGTTTGAAAATTAGAACAGTAGCAAAACTTCAAAACTTTTTCTGGGTATAATAGTTGATATACAAAGTTTGCAATAGCCATACTCAAGTCAGATTAGTCTATATCAAGATGCTAATCATCTAAATTGGGGCTATCTTCATAAATTTGAAGCACACGACAACCAGCAACGGTTTAGTTATGAATGTTTGCGTGACTGCCTAAGCCGGTAGCATGCGCGTCACGCCATGCGTGGTATTCGAAATGTAAACAATACGTTTACTCATCCTATTTCTGACAACTCTAACTTTGTCCATCTTGTGGACATTCGTTCATTCATTCTATAACATTCCTTACATCAACTTTTAGTAAAAGTGATCTAGTTTATGAGTAGAGTAGTGTTGTGTACGATTTCACGAATTAGTCGCTGCACTAATTTAAATGAAATTTGGCATGGCGATACTTTTATTCTTGAGGAAGGACATAGAGTACAATTTACCTCTACAATCGTCATTTACGCAGGCAGAACCACGGGCAATAGATTGTAATAGTATATTTTGAAGGTATAAATACTATTTTCTAAGTATCAGTAAAGTACAGTGTTCGCATTGTTCACAGTGTTCGCCAACAAACTGGCATGCAGTTTGGCGAAATCATTTATTATGTACCAAAATGTATCACATCTGTTATAAATAAATTAAAAAAAAACGCGAAAGTTTGTGAGTATGTATGTTTGTTACTCTTTCACGCAAAAACTACTGTACGGATTTGGATGAAACTACGCAGTAATATAGCTTATATATGAGAATAACACATAGACTACTTTTTACTGCAATAATCGAGATACATGCGGGCAGAGCCGCGGGCGAAAGCTTGTCTAAAATAAGCATTGAGCTATGTACTATGTATACAGTACCTACTTAGTTTAATGGTATAAAGAGATGATTACGTTACATGAATATGTGTCATTGTATGACTTATCATCTAACACTGAAGCATATAATAAATACATTTTGTCAATCTGAGTAACCCCACGGAAAAATGAATCTTATCGATTTGAATTTATCAACCAAAACTGTGAACTGATAAATTTTGTTAGAACCATTTTCGAATTTATTGCCTTGTTTAAGAGACAATTTATTTTCCCTGGTAGAATTACAATCATAAGAATCGGTTTTCAAGCTTCTGGAGCCTCAGACTTGTTTCCCCATCA
Source organism: Phragmatobia fuliginosa (assembly GCA_932526445.1). Classification (NCBI taxonomy): domain Eukaryota; kingdom Metazoa; phylum Arthropoda; class Insecta; order Lepidoptera; family Erebidae; genus Phragmatobia; species Phragmatobia fuliginosa. Next base: position 1,857,432 of record OW052069.1, on the reverse strand, counting down.
GAAATTAGAGTTGTCCCCTAACCTTTGCCGTATCTGATCTTTATTACAATTATACTATCCTTTTTCCCATAAAAAAATATATTCCCGTGGTGAGTAATCGTCAAGTAAGCTCTAGAAATACATTTGTAATTGCATAAATTACATCAGCCATAAATATGTTATCAGGACACAAACATGACGAGGTAGCAATGATTAGTTCCAAGGTCTTTGAATTCGTTTATATTGTTGTTGATCATTGCATATTGCAGTTACGGTAATGTTTCTGTAATGTGTGTAAATTTTCACCTTTCATTTACTCAAAACGCCATAAATTTTATCGAGTATCATAGGTACATCGATTACAATGTTTAAATAATTAAAAATAGTACAAGTAATTTCAGTACAGCTGACTCACATTGTTATCATTAGTCACGTTATCACGGGAACCTACGGTGACGTCATATAAACAGACGCAAGCCTGTGACTCAGGCCGCAGACGTTCTTGGAAAGAACTCGCAGACGATCCATAGGCAATATAGAATTTTGATATATTATTTTAGATTCGAATACAGCATTAAATTTAAATAATGAGGTTTTCGCGTTTTTGGTTTCATGTTTATCATAATCAACTATTGTTGTTTATGGTTAATCGGTATTACAATAACTGATTTGAAAAAAAAAAAAAATTAAGTGAACGAATTACAATCCTTACTAATAATGCGAAAGTAACTCTGTCTGTCGGTCTGTCTATCTGTCGTGCTTTCACACTAAAACTACTAAACCGGTTGAGGTTTTAGGCCAGGTGGAGTGATGATTTGCGCAAGACGGCTGGCAAGAGGTGGATGCGAGTAGCCGAGGATCGAACTAAGTGGCGTGCAATTGGAGAGGCCTATGTCCAGCAGTGGACTGCGATTGGCTGATGATGATGATGATAGTCTGGAGCTTGAGAAAGGACATAGGTTACTTTTAACAGGAGCATGTCGGTTATAAACGGACGCGTCATCGACGGAGTCGGAGTCGCGGATAAATTTAGTTATAGATAATAATTTCCAAATTTTATTCTTCTCGTAATCTATTTAACTTAGTTTTATTTAGTAGGTCAATTGTCCTCCAATTTAGGTCGAAAGTTCAAATCCTGACCCGTCGCACTGAACTACAAAACACATGCATAGTTAATAACTAGGTCAAACGAATAATGTTACTCTAATGTTTTATTACTATGCAGTATTTTGATAGGGTTATACTCCGGTACACGAATAAGCATAATTTAACCGATTACCTATAATTTTGAATGATTTAAAAAGAGGAAGTTTCTGTATCGTGACAAACCTAGAAATAAAAACATGTTTCTAACATCAGACTTGTAGTGTATGTTTTTTTTTTTGATACTTTAGTGACATAAAACATCTAGCTTAGTGCTTCAACAAATCTTCATACCTACACATTATTTTTTAAACTCTTTTTATGACCAGATAAAAGGCTGGATATCGTTTGCACTTGAGGGGATAGAGGGTTCCTTTGAACTTTTGGCGAATAAAAACTATTGCTGTATTCTGCTGCTTTCCTTTTCATTGACACTAGGGTTCATGATTTCTCGAGCTTTTCAATTTCTCGGGTCTCGAGAATTCTCGAAGCTAATTTCTCGGGTCTTCTCGGGTTGTCGAGAAATTTACATTTACGTACGTTTTCTCATATTATTTGGTTGCAATACTTCAACAAATTCAGTTTTCCTCACAAATAAAAGTATTAAATTAATTACAGAACTTTTATTGATTATATTAAAAAACATTAATCTTATAAATAAGCTAATTAAATTAAAAAAAAACAGAAATGATATTATTCGGACTCATTATTGATGACAGCAACATTTTTGGCAGGTTATTTAGAGCTTATAAACAAAAGTAGCTTCTATTAAACTAAACAAAAATCAACAAAAAGAAAACGTTTATATCATAACCTTAATTACAATCACAGCACCATACCAACAGAAAGTGAATCACGAATGAATTCACTTTTTAGGGTTCCGTAGCCAATTGGCAAAAAACGGAACCCTTATAGATTAGTCAAGTCCGTCCGTATGTCACAGCCAATTATTTACGAAACTATAAGATCTATACTATTGAAATTTGGTCAGTCTATGTATTTTGTGAACCGCATTAAGATTTATACATAAAAATAGAAAAACAAACACATTGGGGGGGTCCCCATACTTGGAACTGAAACTCAAAATTTTTTTTTTTTCATCAAACCTATACGTGTGGGGTATCTATGGATAGGTGTTCAAAAATCATGTTGAGGTTTCTAATATTATTTTTTTCTAAACTGAATAGTTTGCGCGAGAGACACTTCCAAAATGGAAAAATGTGTCCCCCCCCCCCCTTTAACTTCTAAAATAAGAGAGTGATAAAACTAAAATAAATATATGTTGTACATTAATATGCAAACTACCACGTTTGGACGAGATCTAGTAAGTAGTTTTTTTTTAATACGTCATAAATCGTAACACGCAGTTTACCTTTCATCCAATCAATACACTAGTATAAAAACATCGATGAAAGTTACAACGAACTACAAGAACTTTTATATGATGTTACTTGCTGATACGGAACCCTTCATGGGCGAGTCCGACTCGCACTTGGCCGCTTTTTGTGATTCCATTTATGGTGAAGTCGTCCATTGCAGCCAGCCTCGCCAATATTTCACCCAATGATTGTTTCGGACGAGTTTTAAAGTTTAGTTTCTGTTGCTGCATATTTTCATACCCAGGCCTGTTTTTTTCGGTGCACTCACACCTGAACTTGTAGATGCTTCAGATTCGGATTCTTCTTGGGTCCCGCATTTAGTAATATTGATTTTATGCACATGTGCTAAATGTCTCACCAACCCGCTAGTATTTGAACCTTTGCAAGCAATGATTTTTGTCACTTTAGGCATTGCGCATTTGCAGATTCTTTTTTTTTTAAATATTTCCATACTTTTGATGCTTCCATCTTTACTGTTATAGTGACGTTTCGGTAAAATCTATAACAAACGCAAATAAAATTAATAATAAGCCCTTGGAATAATATGTGATACACACACACATACAACACAACTGGCAATATTCGTCTCACAAATTTAAAATGACACATTAACTAATTTCAAATTACTTACATAAGAAAAACATATCAGAATAATAAAAAACTAAGCTTGTGTGTTGTTGTTTTACAAAAATAGAAAATGTAATAAGACTAAGTAGTATAATTAATGTATCGTTAGTTATTTTATGTATTAAAGTTTGACTAAAAGAATAGAAAAGAACACATAGGTACTTACTCGTACCTAGTAAAATTTAAGATCATATTTAGATTATATTATTGATAAAAATAATATGTATAATAAAGCCATGATGTGTCAATAAAAGTGAAAGGACTTACCTGTTTGATTTCAATTTATCACGTAATCTGTGAACCACTCACCATGTAAACTATCGTGTAAAAACGACGCCGCAGAGCGCTTGCAGCGAAATCAAGGGTTCCGTTGCGCCTTGGCCCGCGCCTCCAAGCAACATAACAAAAAAATTCTAAAGGTACATGATTTCTCGAGTTCTCGACTTTTCTCGAGCTTGATTTCCCGGGAACAAAGCACAACGATTTCCCGGGAATTCTCGAGCCGAGAATTCCCGGGAAATAAACCCTAATTGACACCATTCCATAATTGTCTAATCTACCCGTCGTACAGAAGGCCTCAACAGACTAATTTTCCTTTTATTTAATTTCCCTATTTCGAAATACTTCGCTTTAAAATTAAATGCGCTCGCCTACCATCTGAACAGTCGGCTTAGGCTTACTGCGTTGATAATTAAATGGAATGACACCCGGAGGCTATCTTGCGGTGGCGGAAAGTACGCGCTTCTGTAAACTACTATCAAGAACTGGATTATCACTTTAATATTCATATTTGAATAGGGGATAATGGTCTATGTTTTGTAGTATGAATGTTTTTAGGTCAACCGAAGCGGTACTTAGCTGATCTAGAAAGTGGTGTGAATGTTTAGGGCAAAACCATTTTTAGGGTTCTGTAGCCAAATGGCAAAAAACGGAACCCTTATAGATTCGTCAAGTCTGTCTGTCTGTCTGTCTGTCTGTCCGTCCGTATGTCACAGCCAATTATTTTCGAAAATATAAGAGCTATAGTGTTGAAATTTGGTCAGTCGATGTATTCTGTAAACCGCATTAAGATTTTCACATAAAAATAGAAAAAAAACAATGCATTTTTTTTTTTTCATGGAACTGAAACTCAAAAAATTTTTTTTCATCAAACCTATAGGTGTGGGGTATCTATGGATAGGTGTTCAAAAATGATGTTGAGGTTTCTAACATCATTTTTTTCTAAACTGAATAGTTTGCGCGAGAGACACTTCCAAAGTGGAAAAATGTGTGTCCCCCCCCTCTAACTTCTAAAATAAGAGAGTGATAAAACTAAAGAAAATATATGTTGTACATTACCATGCAAACTACCAACGAAAATTGGTTTGAACGAGATCTAGTGAGTAGTTTTTTTTTTAATACTTCATAAATCGTAAATTGCATTTTACCTTTAATTCAATCAATACACTATTATAAATACATCGATCAAAGTTACAACGAACTACAAAAACTTTTATATGATGTTACTTGCTGATACGGAACCCTTCATGGGCGAGTCCGACTCGCACTTGGCCGATTTTTTATTATACGATTCAAACAGATAGATGTCTCGTAGCCAGATCCTAAACTACTTAGTCACCGGAATACTCATATACATACTAAAATATTTATAAACATACATGTTATAGAGCAATTACATCCAGATATTGAACACTTGATCAGACGAGCGATCAAACCAGGATCTGAAAATCATGCATGCAGCAATTGATAAATGTGAACGAAACAAGATTAGTGTGTCAGGACCGTAGTAAGTGGAGATTAATCGTCTCTGCCTACCCCTCTGGGAAATAAGTGTGTCTCTATGTACGTTTCTATGATCCTGTTCATCACACAATTATTTAGCATGGATGATACTCACAGCACAGAGCTACTCAAACTCACTATTAAATTAGGTTCCATAACCACTAGAACGATATGGCCGTCACACACAACAAACTAACGCCAATATATATAAATAATAATAACGCAAACTAATATTTTCATCTTGACTGACCAACCCTCGTAAAACACAGGTCGTTAGATTACAAGGACACTGCTGACACACCTAAATCCTGTATATCTTTATAATTAAAACCTCCAAGGGCTTGTCACCGAAGTATAAAAGCAAACAAGAGGAGCGACGCCGAGGGCCGGAGTTACTTCATTATACGGAGAGCAGCTAAGCCGGGTTGTCGAAGCGGTTGAAGTTAGCACATGGATTTAGCTGTGCAAGTGGAAGGCAATCGCTTTGGGCCTCAGAGGGCCCTCACACCGAGTTGTGACATTCTGATTTGTATAATTAATGAGAAGTATAATTTTTTAAAGTGAATACGAAAGTTAAGTGGGATAAAAGTTATATTATCGATTTAATGATGAATGCTTGTTAAAATTTATACCGATAGGTCTCAGGTTCGATTCCCAAGTCGGGTCGGTAACATTGATGTTTGGGTTTCCTATTGGTTATTCAATACCCTTTAATATACTGACAACTAGTTCAGCCATCGAATGCGGCCCACCCTCAGAGATCCCGGTTCATCCTGGTCCGATGCCAGTCGCTCCATGGAAAAACTAATATTCAGGTGAAACCAGGTGAACTAGTAGCTAACCCCAAATAGTCATAAGATTAATAGAGGTCAGGAAGATGTGTGTAAGATGTATAAGATTAAAAACATAATACACTAAAGGAACATAATGCTTGTTGTCCTTCAAACTTGTATGAAGGTAGTATTACGCTACGGTGTAACAACACCCGCATTGGCGCAGATACGGTTTTAGTCTTCACCGATGACGTCTTCCTAGTAGCGTCAAATCCCTCGATGTACAACACCCCGACTAATTAAATTCTGCTACACTGACGTAAAATTTGAACAGACTTAATTACCTATCCAAATTGGTTGTGTTATAATTTGCATACAACAGCATTATGTTGGAATACAGAGGAGGCATGTATTATGTATTCAATCCCATAAATCAGTATTAGGTGTAAGATTCTTAGCTCTGTTAAGAAGTGTATATTTACTGTAGCATTTGAATTATATCTTAAGAGTTATATAGGCACACATGCCTAGTGTTGTGTTCTTAGACGGAACAAAATATTAAAAATATAGTAATTATGTATTGAGGATGACGATTTATATTTAAGACTAGCTGAGTACCGTGGTGTTACCCGCGGTCGTTATGGTAAATCACGATTAACGCCGCGGAGCGAAACTTGTCTATGAAAGATCGCCTAAGTTACTCCTTATGTAATCAACTTTCTGCCAGAGAACGTCTCGTTAAAATCGGTCCTGCCGTTCCATAGATTAGCCGGAGCAAACAGACAGACAGACAAAAAGATTTAATTACCTTTTAGATGTTACTACAGTATATAATTTGATATGTATTTAGTAGAAAACTGTTCATTCGATATTTCAGACACTCCAACTTTATTTATTGGTACAGAAATTACTAGTATTACTAGGTAGATGAACAATGTTGGGTGTATTGATATATTCGGCCAAGTGCGTGTCAAGCCACGCACAGGAGAGGGTTTCCAGTCACCCATAATGGTACGTACGTAACTTCGGAATCCTAAAAACTTGTAAAAAAAGCGGCCACGTGCGTGTCTCTCGCGTAAACTATTCAGTTTAGAAAATAAAATATTAGAAACCTCAATATCATTTTTGAAGACCTATCCATATATGGTATGGTTTTAATGAAACAATTTGTTTTTTAATTTCAGTTCTAAGTATGGGGACCCCCAAAATTTATTGCTTTTATCTACTTTTGTGGAAAAATATTAATGCGGTATACAGGGTACATCTACTGACCAAGTTTCAACTGTATTTCGGAAAAAAGTGGCTGTGACATACGGACGGACAGACAGACAGACATGACGAATCTATAAAAGTTCCGGTTTTTTCTATTTGGCAACGGAACCCTAAAAATAGGCGCGTAATATATAATACGATACGTTAGTTACTATTCTGTTATTATTCTGTTTATTCATCATCAAATTCTACTTTTGATGGGACTGTAAAATAGTAGGACTTTCATTTCTGATCGTTTTGGGCTCCCGTAACCTACCTCTTTTGGAGAAAAACATTACTACGTTCAATGAATTACACCGATTGAGCCGGTGTATACACTTATGTCGAGGCATGGTCTGCCACGGTGAAGTTGAACAAAACTTTACCAATATATGGATGTAATATTTGTGTGATTCACAAATATTTGTTTCGGAGTCTGGGTGTTTTTCTATGTATAATATGTATGTATTTTACAAAAAACAAAAGTATGTTTATGTATTTAAATCAGTTGTTTAGTACCCATAATACAAGCTCTGCTTAGTTAGGGACTAGATGATGTTGTGTGTAAGTTGTCCGAAATATTTATTATTGCTATAATTTTTATTTTAAATATTAGCCTCTAACCAAGTCAGTTAACCAATCTTTTATTATTATTATTTTTATTAGTACTGAAGTTTCTTGATATCGGTCGAGCACATAACCAATCGGTATAGGCACCTACAAGACATACTTGCCTAGTGTGCGGTCTTTTGAGAAATTAATGAGAGTACTTTGAGTCGGTTTTGAAAATGACGGTGTATTAGCATATCACCAGGCCGCCATAGGTTGGATCACCATCTTGCATTATCTGCTTTCACAAAAAGGATGGTGACCTCTACTCTTGGATTCTACTCATAATTTCGATCAAGCAGATTACAATCCCTCGGGAAGGCTAAATGAAAAAAAAAGAATTAGAAATTGGTAAAAAAAGATCCTAAAAACCTACCTATCTCCTAAGGTCAATGACTTTCATACAGTTAGTCTGCAATCATTATCAAGAACACAAATCTACACTTTACATACCAAGTGGGCGCCATGTGGATGCTGTCTTGAAGACACTCGCGTTTAATCGACACGCGACCGTTCTGTCTATCAACATTAACGGTTACGTCATATCCGATCTAAACCGGATTATCTAGACCGCAAATGTTTTTATACACTAAGAGGACTGATAGTGAACACCGTTGCTTATAATGACATATTAAGACAGGTAATTCAACTTGCTTCAAAAGATGAACGGATGTAGCAAAAAATATAAATGGCGCCGGCTATTATAACGGGCACTTTCTCCCTGTATCAATTAGCTGAGACATCTGTATCTACTGTGCTAGCTGAGAACACCACAACCATGGTGTTACCCGCGGTGGTGTATGAGTAGTTTAACTCACTCTTTATGACATTAACTATCTGCTAGAAAAAGGACCGTCAAAATCGGTATAGCCGAGCCGGTTCAAAAAATAGACAGAAAAACATAAATATATATTATTTACTTTCATATGAATTTTGTAAAAAGCTACAATAATACACTTCATTTTTATTTATTTGTATACTCGTAGATGGAGTCTGGAAGTTTGACAGTGATTCACGCCCGTGCCTTGAAAAGCACGTTAAGCTGTCGGTCCCGGTTGTCATGAACATCTATGGCAATCGTTATTGGCCAGCCAGTGCCCTCAAATATTATACTGATAACTAGTTCAACCTTCGAATTTCAATTTTCCCTCAGGGTTGCGGAAGTCCGATGCCAGTCGCTCCGTTCAGGTAAAACCGGTTGAATTAGTAGCCGACCCCAAATAAACTTGGGAATGAAGGCCAGGAAGATGATTTATACTCTTAGATGGAAAAATTCATAGTTGCATCTCTGAGGTGGTAGACAAAGTCATAATAAACACTAGTCTTATATTATACGGCAAAACAGTTAACATTTAAATATGACAGACTTGCATTTGAACGACTGCACGATTGGCCTAGTGGTTTAAGCAGTCGCCACGTTGCTTTTTAATACGCCAAGTGTAGTGGCTTCAAATCCAGTGGGACAACACTTTGTGTAATTCACAAATATTTGTTCTGAGATGAGTGTTCTTTGAGTGTGTTTCATACATTTGTAAAGTCCCCTGCGACACATGATATATAGTACTAATACGGGAATTGTCTTTTAAAAAAAACATATTACTTTGTAATAATTGCAAGATGTGAAATTGAGAATCACAGAGACTAGAAAAAGTACTACTGATTCGAAAGACCAATGAACATTGCTAGGCTTTTAGAGTTTCTCAGAACTTATCAGACAGTCTTTTGAGAACTGACAACTCACAAATAACTTCACTAATATGGTGCAATTGTTTACATTACTTTGTTTATATCAGACCCTTCTATTTATACTAAGAGGACCGTGCTGTTCCATTAAATATTCTAGGAAATACGTTCGTGAATTTCGCCTATCATTCACATAAATCAATCAGTTCCATTGGCCTACTCAAGTGCTAGGTTAGTGAAGCGAGAAGTTTTTGAACAGTTTTTATACGTCAGGCCTCTCGAATCGATACTGCAGAATTTAGGAGGTTATCTCGAATTAACAAAGTTAGTGGCACTACAGCTACTACATTTTTTAGGTGACGATTCAGCTCTATATGCGGCATAGTATGGTGCGCTATTGTCGCAATTTCATTGATGCTAATTCTGTTGTACGAAAACTCTTTCGAAATAGGTTTGGTCCAGTCAAACGGCATCCTACTATCCACGCGTCCTAATAGACATAGACATTGTCTAGTTACATATTTACAAAAATCACCACACTAAAATAAGAAAATTTTGGAGCGATATTTCGGATTTATCTTTAGTGGGATACAACAAATACTTTTGTTTTTACTCCACTAAATATAAATTGACGAATTTGCACGTAAGTCTGGCCTCTCTATTTATTTTTTTATTAAAGACTACTCCAAAACCAGGAATATATCCTGTGTCGAGAAGGACTTTAAAAACATTTGTAAAACGGATAAAACGAACTACCAGATTTAGAACAACACTATATGAATCACACGAAGTATTGACCCATGTAGGGAACCAACCCACAACAGTAAGACTCTTTATACATCCACACTGTCCTTGCATTCCGCTAGTAATATTAGTTAAATGTAAACATTGCGCTGTATGTTTGTTTGTACAGTGGCCAGTGACAGGTGGCAGTAGCAGTAGTCATTCTACTATAATATTAACCCCTCTCATAGTTTTTACAATTGCAGGGAACGAGGGGTAGTAAGTATTGATCTGTATACGGCTTAAAAACGTACGCAACGATTCTTAGTCACGGCAAGTTGAAAAAAGGACTATTGCATTAATATTATACAAAAAATAATAAACCCTTTGAAGATGTTAAAATATTTTAGACATCTGACTCATAATCTAGTCCCAAGCTAAGTAGATCTTGTACTATGGGTTACTAACAACTGATATAAATACATTTATACTTTTTTGAAAACACCCTAACTTGGACAAATTTGGTCCGACCCGACACTACTACTGCGTCAAATAAATATGTGTGTAAGATATTAAATCCTCATACTAATTCATAGTCTCATCAGAAATTTAATAATAGCATAATAACTCTACAGCATCAGGTCTTTCATTCACTTATCACACTCAAGTTATGAAGTACCAACACGCCGTAACCAAGAGCAGTACTCCAACAGTAGCCGACATCCCGCAGAGATCAATACCACTTATCTGTACTACACTGTCTTCAAAACCCAAAGTTTTTTGTAACAACTACTAAATCACTTGCGACGATGCGTGGGGTCCACGCGTGGGACAATGCCGCCCCTTCCACGACCCTTGTAACTTGACAACCAGAAAAACGTGACCTTCCTTGCCCTTCGACCTTCAACGAAAACAAGACAAAGAAAGCTTCGCTCAATAAAGACGAGGGTTCAAATAAAAATGGTCAGAAACAACAGCTGTTGTGACTCTTTTGAAGTACTTTAGTCGACTGTGATGCGAGTATATGTAGGTATAACGTTGATATCGAAGTTTTAAAACGTCTTCGTGTTTATTTATTTATGAGATGAGGGTATTAGCTAAGCGAGAGGGGCTGAGGAAGATGAGGTACTGTTTATGACATTAAAGAGAAACGTAATACATGGCCCAGTGTAGGTACTCATAACGGCTTGTACTGTGTTCGATTGTCTCTAGTATTCGATAAGATGGAATTCACTACTCTCGATATTGTAGTTATCGAATCGATTGTTATAATCGCATGAAAAAATCATAGCTCAGAGTCTTTTAAGAAATCCTTACGAATATTATAAATGTGAAAGTAATATGTCTGTCTGTCTGTTACACGCCTGAAACTAGGGAACTGAAATAAATGAAATTTGGAACACTGATAGTCTAGAGCCTTAGAAAGGATATAGTCAATGTAGTAATAACTTGATACATCTCAAATTCTAATTTCAGACTATGATATGTCAATAATCATTACATTACTACTGAACAACTCTGCACATATATATGCACATAACGACTTGCCTTGTTGATCTAGTGGTTAGCGTATGCGGCTGCTGATCAAAAGGTCTCTGGTTCGATACCCGGGTCAGACCAAATATTTGTGTGATCCACACACATTATGTATTTACAAAAAAAAAGTATGTTTATATATTTATATCAGTTGTTTAGTACCCTTATTACAAGCTCTTCTTAGTGTGGGACTAGATGACGTTTATATTTAAAAAAAAAAAAAACTTCCTAGCCTTATTCCCAACATTATTTGGAGTCGGCTACTAGTTCAACCGGTTTCACCTGAATATCAGTTTTTCCACGGAGCGACTGGCGTCAGACCTCCGCAATCCTAAGGGAGAACTGAAATTCGACAGTTGTTGAACTAGTTGTCAGTAAATTTGAGCGCACTGACTTCCCAATAACACAAAAAAAATATACATAAGGCATTTAAATGGTGTATTCTTTGGTAACACACAATGAATAAATCCCGCCATCGAAAGTCCAGACTCATTTACAATTTCAAACACACCAATATTCAGAGAGCTGTCAAACAACGTACCCAAAAAATCCCAAAGCTTTTACATCCCTCTTCTAACGCCCAACACTTTTAGTTAAGAGCCTCAAATACACAAATCTCTTACATCACAAGTCTCATACGAATATATTGTCAACGTGGTATGTTTAAAATTCCTGCACACTACGAGAGGACCACTCGATTCAGCATTACAGCCATTCAGTAGTCTCACCATCCATATAATAAAGACCTACCTCACCCCTCCGTTCTGTACTGAAAACGAGTTAAAAGGTATTTTTTTAAGTAAACTTGGAGGTCTTCTCTGAGTGGTTTTTGAACAATGGAGGTGTGAAAGGGGTTTAGGTAAACACCCTTTTGTGAGAGCTCATGGTATTGTACGGTCGACGCTTTGTGCAAATAGATTACTGCGTATTGTTGCGGTTATGCTGACGCCGAGTGACAACAGCACAGTGATGTCTCACAATACTTTCAGCTAATTCAAGTAAATTCATGAATTCACTACAATTTAGAGTCTAAAGTTATATAATACAGCTCTCGTATTATTTCAACACAATAGGCTTATGATATAAACGTTGTTTTATAGCCACTTAATTATAAAAAATCTTAATAAATGTGAATTTACTGACGTTTTAAAGTGAAATTTAAATTTATTATTACCTCTCCCGTATTATTCAGTAGCCAACAATTGGCCAATTATGTTATTTTATTTCTACTTTCTATGTGCTAAAGAAGGAGTACACAAATGAAGCCGCAGTACACATTTTAAAGTACTAATTTGCCTTCTTAGTCGTATAAAAATGTCTCCATCATTTTAATTTTATACTTTACATTATACAGTTAGGTAGGTATATGATTTATTTTATCGCTATGTTGAGTCTAGATTACGTGACTCACGACTAAGTAATGTATAGTTCCCACACTAATAAAACCAAACAATAGGTTTCGTTCCATTGATATCATTATGTATGCTCGTATTCTTGGGCAGTTAATATCTTGTAATAAATAACAAATAATTAGGTACTTCCAACATATTTAGGTAACATATCCTGTTTTGATATTTCTAGGCCAAAAGCCTTAGATTATACAGCTATAGATGTATCAGAATACATCTCTATATTTGATAGGACACTTTAAGTGTCTTCTCACGATATGCTATGACAGTTAAAGTGTAACTGAAACTGACAACTGCTTAATTGGAGATCAACAGCTGACTGCTATTGCTACTAAATTGGAATATTTTCACAGGTCTAATTTTGCTAACAATACGTGAGTTCTTTCTTTTCGACAAAAGTAGATTTCGGGAGTTAGATTAATAATTTGTATTCAACAACAATCATATAAAGTACAAGTCAGCTGCTAGTCCGTCAAAATCGGTTCAGCCGTTTCAGAGGTTAAAAATTGTAAATTGCTTTATATACGTATATAACGTATATAAGTATTTAGTAAAACACTATTATTTTTATAATGCATAGAGACATTTCTATTTTGTTTATATTTATAAATACAACATGCACAATGGTATATTTTGTTTAGTTTCCGCAATAGTACAACACACAATAGGATACCATAGCTTACATATGTATCCACAAGAAGATTATTTCATTGTCTCAAATAGTCTTTGTGTTCTGAACTCTTATTACATAATTGTTACAAACGGCAAAGAACGTTTATGAACGGGTAAGTCCCCAACACGTACTCGGCTGATGTATGGCCTTAGCCCTGTCCGGAGACCCAGCAGTAGGACGTTGCGATAGAGCGATTTAGCATTAGTATGTTGGAAAGAGCTAAGGTAAAGTAGGTTTCTGTTTGACCTTAACGTAACCATGTAGGAAAATAATGAAAACTATAGAAAATGAGATTACACATCAAAATTTACTGATATGTGTTGTATTCATGACAAGAAAGGTGGCGGGTTTAATATCACACAAATATATGTTACGATTAAGAACATATTTATTAGTATTATAAATTTGAAAGTTCGTCTGACTGTCTATATGTCTGTTACTTATCTGTCTGTATCGATTTCAATGAAATGTAGCAAAAAGATATTTTGCTTCTTCAAAGACAGGCTACTTTTTCACCGCGATAATCGAAATACACGCGGGCTACACTATAAAAAGAAATCAGTAACAAAATTAGATTGTACTTTAATATTTAATGCTTGCTTCCAGAAAATATCAATCAACAATTCGAATGCCGTACCAAAACCAATCAAAAAGAAATCTCTAGTTTCTCATATATCATCACTAATCTCGTAAAGACAAACATATTTTTCAGAAAAAAATACGCAATCTTCCTCTCGCGTTCATACAGAAAACACCCCATTAAGTAATTTTTTCTACCTAAATCTAATTTTGAGGGTGGGTAGCCCACATGTGCCTGTGGGATTTAAAATAATAACAAACGTAAACCAACTCTATTTGACTAAAGGATGAGTTGTTTTTTGCCTACACTTTGCAGAATGCAGTAGGGTACATTCAGAGTCCGAAACAGCTGCCAACAAATGCACTATGCGATCTCAACCCTCGAATGCAATGTTGTGTAATAATAATAAATTTGAAAAGACAAGGTAATATTGCAATCGCGAACGAATGGGGTTGTCCCAATCGTCAGGAGACTTAACATGAATATTTGTTACATTTTAATGTTTTTTTGAGACCCACAATCCCTTCGGTAACGTTTCGTATTACGATTAAGCGTCCGTGTAATATCAAAGCTTGTAAAAGGAATATATATAAGAATAATTTTACGCTCTGATTCATTCAAATTGGTGATTAATACAAACGAAATTACGTTTGCAATAAATTCGAGTACGTTTTTTGATTGTGTAATGTTTACATTTCTGTTGTACACTGATGAGTACAACACAGGAAACCTTGAGGTTAACGTGTAGAATTGAATATGGTTTACAGTTATGCATCACAAATCTGCTGACCTTGTGTCTTTCATCCTTGACACGAACTAAATTCATTCCCACAACATTAACGAGAACTAACTCTAGTTCTGTGTACACAGAACAGAGTAGTATTACAGTTTCGTGGTAATAAGTTGTTTTTTTTTTAAATAAACCTTGAACTGAATGTGAGAAGTCGATAGACGAACCAAGTGGCATGTAATTGGAGAGGCCTATGTCCAATATTTCACTGTGAAAGGCTCTGAATGAAATGAACGTTATTCGTATTTAAGTAACGAGTCTTTTACAATGTCATCATTTGTCAAATTGTTCTAATAGTTTGTAGGCGACTTTCTTAGTATATTAAAATATTAGTACTAAAATCATCTCAGTTGTTAGGTATTTATTCCGGGAAATGTTAGTTATGGGACGAATGGTTGTGTGAAGTTTTAACATTTTCAAAGTAAGAAACACGAACTAACCGCGAAAACGCGAGTAGAAAAAATGTACGTAATACAAACAAAAGTTTAAAAAGCAAATACAACGGAAAAAAAAACAAATTCGTTACAACTTACGGTACTATTTTCATAGACATCGCTACATTAGCTAAAACAGTAAACCTTATCAAATCGATCAAAATCGATTCCATCTCAAAATAAACATCAAATTGCAAAGAACCTGCTATTTACAATATTTGCCACGCAATTGTCACACTACGGCCCGCAATAATAACGTACAATTTACTAACTCTTGTACCACATATTGACAAAACACCTCGAACCATATATCCAGGTGTTCAGTAGTTATTTCGTTGACAATAGCAATACCCTTTTGTCGTTAATACCTCTACAGTACCTCTAAGCTACCCCTGTGTCTCGTACGTGAGTCATTTAGAGGGGTTACACACATATAAGTGAGGTTAATCGTCTTCTTATGTGTTTTGTATTGTAGGTACTACAATGTAGATTCTCATGTTTGTAAAGGTGATACAATAAGTGTTAGATGTTAATCTTTACTGTGCCATAATACGAGATGATACAGCTGGTAAATACATACGGCTTTTAGATTGTGATACCGTACTTAGATTTAAGGCTTTCAATTATTGAAGAACATTGTATTTTGACTGCCTTGTTGGTCGAGTGGCTAGCGTATGCGGCTGCGGATTAAGAGGTCTCGGGTTTAATTCCCAGGTCGTACCAAATATTTGTGTTATCCGCAAATATTTGTTTCGGAGTCTGGGTGTTTTCTATGTATAATATGTATGTATTTACAAAAAAAAAGCATGTTTATGTATTGACATCAGTTATTTAGTACCAATAAAATTTAAAATTTAGTACCCAAAAATTAAAAAATAAAAATACAAGCTGTGCTTAGTTTGGGACTAGATGACGTTGTGTGTAAGTTATTTATTGTATAGTTTAGTAACTCAAATTAATGTTATCAAATTTAATGTCGTAGTTGGGTAAATAGTGAATACTCTCAATATAATATGTATTATAGTGTTTGTGTTTAAAGCAGTCTGGGAATGACCGCGTATTTTCCAAAGGCACTTGATTCTAATTTTCCCTAATACTGGAAGTCAAGAAGTTTTGACTGCAACCTGGTAATGGCTACCACATGGCTACCACAAATATCACTCGATGTGGTTATGAAGTTTATTTATTTTTATACCTAATTAGACACGCTGGAATATCGAAAATAGTTGACCTAAATACAGACAACTAACCTATCTAAATACGGTATCACGCGAACTATACATTATTTATTTAAATAATTAAGAATCCATTTTGAGTAGCCATTTAAAACTTTCTAAGTCATATGAAACCTCTTCTGAGTTTCGTCGAAATACTGGGACATTTGAAGTGTTTTGTGGTTTCATAAATAGAGAGGTATGTATGCCCCGTATGTCTGAACGAAACCAATGTGAAATGGTTTTGCAGAGAGAGCGGATATCAGCTTGCGGTTACATCTAGGCTTCGGATTTTACACCCACAAACCGAAACAAGAATAGGCAGGAATTGAATTCTGGCAAGCCTCAATGCATTTTAACTGCTATTTTTGCTTGACTTGATATGGATTTTGAATTGTATCATGCTTTACTTTTTAAAGTGAACTATCATACTAGAAATTTGAGTGTAGCTCAGTTTGAGTGCCACCAGCAAATGTTGTAATTATTGGACATGTACTTTACTTCAATGTTGACGTTTTTTTTCTAACCCGGTATTTAGAAACCTTTCTTAGATCGTAAACAGTGGCTACTCTAGAATATTCCCTAATTTAAGAAACTTAAATTAGTAGTATATAATGGCTAATAGTCAGACTTGCGATCATCTTCAGGTAAAACCAGTTGAACTAGAAGCCGACCCCAAATAAACTTGGGAATAAAGGCTAGGAAGATAATGAGTCAGTCTTGCGGTCAGTTTTTTTTAAAGTAACCACAGCGACGATAAACCTGTAACTTAGTCTGTTCCAAGTGTAGTGAATTCAAGTCGTAAATTAAACAAACAAACATACGAATGCAAACAAAGAATCCTTTTATTTCTTGCTGAGTATATGTGATGTGACATAACCGTTTGTAGGTAGTAGAGCCACGCTGGTTTCAGCACGAATGGGCCGGCTCGACCCGGCCAGTACTACCCTCACACAGAAGACCACCCTAATAATGACAGCATTCTTGCTGTCGTATTTCGTTGGTGAGTGTGAGACCGGAGGCCCAATCATTCTGCATCATTCTCCCGCCCTTCGAAGGCCGGGAGAATGATGCAGAATAATCTAACCAGGCTGCCATGGTAAGGGTCACCATGCTACATTGCCTACCCTCACAATAAGCATGGTGACCCCTACTCCTGGATTCTACTCATGCTTTCCATCAGGCAGAGTAGAGTCACTTTGGCAGGCTTAAATATAAAAAAAAAAAAAAAAAAAAAAAAACCGTGTAATTTTATAACAGTCATAGAAAAACTACTAAGAAATAACAAAATCCCACTATAGCTTGACCTCTCAAACAACCAAAGACACATCTCACCCACGACATTCTTTCAACAAACAACTTACTCAAATTACAACCATAGTTCAAAACAAAAATAAAAATCCAAAAACAAAACCTCGAGCCTTCATTGTTGTCTACAATTGAATTACGTTTTAATGGTGACGAAAACATGACGAATAAGTGTATGGACCACTACAACACTCGTGAAGAATGCAACGACTAAACGAGACAGAATCACATCACATGTGGAACAATAGAAAGGGATGCAACACATCTCATGTCAACAATGAAAGAATGACTTCGTGCAGTAATGTGAACACTCAATGGACTTGAATTCAAAGGTGTGAGTGCATTTGATTTCTATGAAGTACACTAATATGCACCTTATATTCAATCAGTAAGATACATAATCACGTTAATGACATGTAAATATCGCTTGTGGATGAGGTATGTATATCATGATAATGGCTCATTATCTTAGACATTTGGCCTAGACTAGGTCTAGCTTTTACGATTGGTAATAACATGCGTGGAATATCTCTGTTTATTACTGCGAACTGCGGATCAAAAACATATTATTACACAGGCTTATTACGATCCAATTGATGGACGATCTGACGAGGTTTAATGATTTGCAGTTTTATTGGCAAAAGGCAAGTGCTTCTCACAGAAAAATCTTGGTCCAACAAAAGGTTGAAATAATCGGTATTTATTGCTCAAGACCAGCACTCATACTTAATACGTAAATCAAAAAATGTAATCATTGTTTATTTGTTTTTGTCTGTCTGACAAAGAAGTGAATGGCTTGAGCACTACTTTTTATGAACAATGAACAATTAGAATAATTGGAATATAGTTTTAATAAACAATTAAGACTTGAGGTAGATATTTTATTTATTAAATTAATTAAACGGGAAATAACACGATATTCAATAGCGTATTTGCTTCCATTTCGAGAAGAGTCAGCAGTAGATTACTGAAAGTTCTTGTTTAAAATCATGATGACAAATGTTTTTAGGCGTGGTCACAAGTCAACCTGTAGTGATGGTCAATTGAAAATACCTATTAGCATATTATAAATTGTATTGCATATCTATTAGGAATGCAGTCTAAAATACTTATTAGGATTCCGATAGCTGGAATAATGAAAATCTATACAACTTTTTTTTTCGGATTTATTCTTTGGTTACTTCTTTAAAAAGTTAGCGAATAAAATTCTGGTAACAAAGGCTCATTTCCAGCACCAGGTTCATTACTCGGGTGCTGATAAAAAGAGGTCAAATACTGGTAAATGAGATGATCAACATCAAAGTCCGCGCCGTACAATATATTTAGTGATTCAGAGTTTCTATAGAACGTGTTCACTTTTAATTTTTATTTCATTTAAAAATTATAATAACTAATAAAATATCTTGAAATAATAAACGGATATTTTCGTACATTGAAGGTAAAATACACTTAGAGTTTTGTAAACGGGGATTTATTTCAAATTGAGATAATTTTTATGACTGTTTTTTTCTGCCAAACATATTTAATTTATTTCATCATAAGATTACTTTACCTATTCTCTGAAATTTTAGTTGAAAAAAAAAAAGGACATTTAGGGATCAAAGAGGGATTTAATATTTTACGTGATTTTTGGTATTACATATTAAATTATTATTCTTAATCTGACATTCTCTCGTTTGCCAAATTGTCAGTGTATTGAACACGATATAAAAATTTTCTAAAAATAACAATATATAAATATGACCTGGACAGCTTTTTATAGTAGGCCAAAGCCTCGCTTCTATGAAGAGGCTTTATGTTCAGCTGAAGACTCAAGGGCTGTTGATAACGATAACGATGAAGCCATGGATGGACAGACAGACAGATAGATAAACGAACAGAAAAAAACTGTAGAGGTATATTTTCAGTTATCATTCCTAACGCAAGGGCTAGTAGAATAGTTCCAGAAATGTCAATTTCAAATGATCTCTTGACTATTCGTTGGTATTAGAGACGTTGTTCCTAACCATGATTTACTAAGAGTATTGTGAGAAGTAAATTCAAACAGCTCTGCGTTATGTACTTGTCGCTTACGAAACCAATGAAAATGTTAGGATGGTCTATGCAAACTGGAGACCAACTGATTTATTAATACAAGTTCGCAGTTATATTAGTTAGCCGTGATATTTACTAATAGAATTGACACAGCCTGCGTGGGAAAATAGCAGATACGAGAATAGTAGATGCAATTTATATGCCATGGCGTTTGTAATGCGACTAATTATTAGCGCTATTGGAAATGTGATGTTTCTTTTTGCAATAATTCATCAAGGTCGTATAAGGACGATTAATAGCCAGCGTTAGTCTGTACATGGGATGATTGTGTTGTGGAGGAACGGGTTTTGTGTCCCTCCAACGCATAGGGAGGATCCTTCGACCAGGCGAGGTGATAATGCTGTTTACAGATAATTATTTTGAGTGTGGAGGTATTCCATCCATGTCTATTGGAAGTGTCTCTGTGGTTAGTTTTTTTTTCTAGTAAATGGCTATCTATTATACCAACAATGAGCCCTCCCTCTGGCTGATACAATCCGAAAACTGTGGTAAGTGAGTATTAATGGGTCTGATTTAATTAAAATGAACACTACAGACAACAGACTTGGACTACCCGAGATTGATATGGTGAGCCCTCCCAAGGCTTCATTCATCAGAGGTCGGTAATAAACTGATGATAGACAAGCACACGAATATAATCATATTCTGATAAAAAAATCTAAATACAATGGTTTCAAACAATGAAAACATACATGTAACGAGAACGCATAGCCTAGACTTTAGGCGACCCTTTAACAATAAATTGCTATGATCGGTCAAGGCAGTCTCAGGCATTACGAGTTAAGGTTTCTATTCAACTTATATTAATATCAACGAATGTTATGGAACTTACGACTCTTGATTTATTATTTGAATACCACTTAGGCTTAATTCTTACAAGTAGCGTATAATTTGCTTAATTTTGTTACAAATTGTTCGCCAATGGAAATCATTTACGGAATAGTATACCACAGATAAGTATATGACAGTATAGTGTATAGTGTCAACCTATCGCCGTCCACTGCTGGACGAAGGTCTCCCCCAAGGAACGCCAACCATCCCGGTCTTGGGCAGTCCGCATCCATCCGCCGCCAGCCACCTTCCTCAAATCATCGATAGTACATATTATTAATTCGAAAGTAACCGTATCATCTGTTACGCTTCACGGCTTTGATTTCATATGCCACCATACATATTGATACAAAGACTCCCTGAGCTATGCAAAGAGGAAGAGATAAAAATAAAATAAAAATTTAAAATGTAAAACTCATTTCTTTCCTAGATTTATTTAAATGTAATCACACAATTTTTTTTTTATATCACTAATTGTTCCTTTGTATTTGGTGAATTTAACTAATGACTGTTATTTTATCCGCCGTGGTGAGGACCTGGTGATCTGTAATACAGGTTATACCTATGATAGACACCAGCTCCTTGCAGACACTTGACTTTGATTATTTTTGTTGTTCAATTGGTATTTGTTGAATTACATTTTACTGTACCATGTCTTGTCTTTGTAAGGGGAAATAAATAAATATTATTATTACATTCTTATTTATGCTTTAGATTCTTGAGGAAGGATAGATTTTATCCTTAACTGCGATAATCGACACTCACGAGGTCGGGGACACGGGCTAAAAGTAGTAGTTAGAAAGACAAAAGATCTTGCACAAAGGTGTGTTGTAAAGAAATTCTTATTGATCATATATTCTAGAAAGCCATTGTCCGCTTTACTTGGAATAATGCCAAGTGTGCTGCGTGAATCATTCGTTTTCATTAATTTAGTTTGTTGTACTAATCTTAAATTATATTTTTCTGGCCTATAGTTTAGTATTTGTAAGAGATATTTTATGGGATATATTTTTAAATCATCGTATTCATCACAAAATTATTATGTCCTGGATAGGACTATGACCACTGGTTCAACAGACAGACTTACTAAGTAATAAACCAAACATTCAGCCAAAAAAACTTGTCCTTAAAGTGATAGATTAAGGCTACACCAAGCCTATTAATCCCGTGGGTGTCTCAGAAAGCAAACTACGTAGGAAAACAAGAATTCAAAGAGATAGAAATCTTAAAACAAATTTCATACCAATAATTTTGGTTGTAATGGTACAGTATGGCAAAACCTTCTTTCTAAAGAAATGCTGAACGCAATGGACAATAGATCCGTTAAGATACTTTATGGAAGTAAAAACAGTTACTCACTCTTAGCTGATTTTAATCGATCTTTAAAGATCGCCTAACGAGAACAAGTCCTAATGTTTATCGTCGAGGCATTCTTACTTTTAGTGTTCAGTCGTAGGTTGGATGTGATATATTTTATGGTGTTTCGCTAGGGAGGCTGTGTTCGTAGGACTGGTCAATAACGCGATTCTTAAGTGTTATTGCTTTATTTAAATCTAATACTTTATTGATATTTGTTTGGTACGTTTCCTGGTTTATTCTTGGAGTTTGTATAGACTATTGCTTATTCAATAATGGTAAGGGTTGTAAGATATTGAATTTCGATAGAATAAAGCCAAATAATTTATTTTTCCAAACAGGTTAAATGTTCTGGTAGAAAAGCCTTTTGGAAAAAACATGAATCAAGGGATAACTTTCTTTTTTCTTAAATTTTTTTTCTTAGTATCGTTAGTCAACTGCCTCCGTTACATATATAATATTATAGTCCATGACACCATAACACAAAAAAAACATAAGGATTAGTTTTTAAAGTACCTAAAGTAACCAGAACTTCATATCAGATAAGAAAAGAAGAGTACATCTGATTTAAATACCAATCACAGTCTTCCACCACAAACATAATAGTAGTAGGTAATAGAGCCCCGATAATTTCTTCTATGCGACGGTAGGTAACCAACCAAACCAAGAACAAAATTACAGTATTCGTGTTATCGTATTTCGTTGGTGAGTGAAAGACCTGAGCTGGAGGTTCAATGATGCAACAGCATCTCAACAGGCCGCCATATTGTGGAGTCACCATACTGCATTGACTGCATTCACAATGAGGATGGTGTTTACTATCGATTCTGCTCACACTTTCCATCAGGCAGAACAGAGGCATTACAGCACAAAAAATGTAGAATACAAATTATTAAATTAAAACAAAATTTACAAACTATAAACGAATATCAGAATATGTCAGAATAGCTAGCAACCATTAAAATCGTCTATAGATTTGCTGAGAACTCCGAAGCGACCTAATTCCCGCTGGCGAAAATAGACGCACCTTTTTGCTTCGTGAATAAAACAATAAAATAAAAAGGAAACGAAAAACGTCCACGTGTCATTAATAAATGAGGAAGGAAGATGGCTACGGGATTTCTAGGGGACTTTCGGGATGGACGCCGTCCACTCTACGCCGACTGAATTAAAAATTTAGATATACTATCTATACGTAGGTTTCTATATCGTTAAGTGGCTATCGATGTATCTAATAATTTGTTTTTTTTTGGAAGCCATGATACGAATGGGAATTTATGGATCAAAAGCTGACCCGTGCAGTGAGACTCGATAGAAACGTCAGGAACTTTCAAAGTAGAAGATTTCTAATTGAACATATTTGTCGTTTGATAATGGATTATAAGTTTTGCCATTGAATTCATTAAACGTAAATTAGGTCTCAGAGAAAAAAAAATTAGAAACGAAGTTCACTGCTTATTCCAAGCTTTACTTTGAAATAAATAAATAAAACACATTGATATTTACAGATAGTCAGTTCCTTTTTATAGTTTCTTAATTACTTAGTAGGTACACAATCTCTAATCGACTGCACGGTTGGCCTAGTGGCTTAAGCAGTCTCCACATCGCTTCCTACTGCGCCAAGTGTCGTGGGTTCAAATCCCACGTAGGATAACACTTTGTGTGATTCACAATTTGTTGTTCTGAGTCCGGGTGTTATTTGTGTCCGTTTCATGTATGTTTGTAAAGTCCCCCGCGACACAGGATTTATGTTCCTAATGCGGGAGTAGTTTTTTTTTAAGAAAAAAAAACCTACATACCTCCTAGGTTGTATACTATTAAGAATTATATAGCAAAAGAAAACCCCAAAAATAAGTTTAAAAGGACTTAACATTACAATTTTCAAGAAATTTATTGTATAATTCTTGTCACACTTTTTTACTTATGATGTAATTTCCCTAAAATTTTCCCTTTTTTCCAAAAAATAAGTGTTTTCCTGACTAAGAGCCGAGCTGATTCAAAAGATACGCAGACGAAGTTGCGTGGGTTGACTAGTTATATTATAAAACAAAACAAAACAAATGAACTCTAGACAATGAAACAAAGGACTTCAACCATGAACTTGACAATAAACGTCACCGAAAAGACTATGAATACAAAATATAAACACGAAATGGGTTCAAGTATTTTACCATGAAACAAATAATCCATACTAATACTACGTGTATAAATACGATAATGTGTCCATCTGTTTGTTGCATTTTTACGCTTATACCGCTAAACCAATTTACATAAAATTTGGTATACTCGAAGATATGTCTTGAGTTCCAGAAAAGAACATATCTTATGATTTCCCAGAAATCATTTTTGTTTTCAATATGCGTTGATCCAATTTAGATAAAATTTGTTAAGGATAGTTTGATTATCTTACTAAGGATTTAGGCTTCGTTCTACCACGATAACCAACATAAACGCGGGCGGAGTCGCGTGTAAAAGGTAATGTGAATATTGAACGCCCACGCCGTACAAGCAAGGTTGATTTATATAGATATGGAAGGTGCTACGTCTGATAATGACGAAGGGCGCGGTCGCATTGCTTGTCGAGCGCATATTAATGAAGATTTACGATGAATCGTTACTTTGGGGTACGTTCCGAATGTATAAACTATTTTTATGGTACAGCTATATCTGATCATAGTATTACATGTATTTGGAACGTTGTTCAAACTTAAAGAATCCTCCTACTTGTTTTTTTAACATCAGTTAAATGAAAACATGAACTAAATTCGAACGTTGAATTAGTTGCCTAATAAGTCCATACAATTCGAAATTCGGTTTTTTAGGGTCTGTCCGTCCGTCCGTCCGTCCTCGTCTTACCATCCAAACGGTAAGTGCTAGAAAGATAAAACTTTGCATGAATATGTGTTGTAAGTACGTCGACAAAGTGCTACAATAAAATTATGAAAAACATTTTTATTTGGGGTACCTCCCCTACACGTAAAGTGGGGATGATACTTTTTTCTCGCGGCTACCCTTTCGTGTTGGGTATCATTAGATAGGTCCTTTAAAATCAATACAGGGTATTTAAGACGATTTTGTGATTTATCCGGACGAATCCGTTTGCGAGATATTCCATTTCAAAGGGCACTTTTTTGTAAAAACAGGACGTCCCCCCCCCCCCCCCCCAAATTCGTGATGGTGGTTCATATAATGAACTTTGAAGGAAAACTATAGCGGGTTAGATGACTTTGTTAGTTCATGAGTTATAGAGGCTTAACTTGTAATATACGCTCACTTGGAAAACGTCATACAAAATTAACGCACTATTACGTAAACATAACAATTATCTATTGGATACGATTTTAAATCCATTATGGGTGACTGAGGAACCCTTTCTATGCGTGGCCTGACACGCACTTGACCGATTTTTCTCTTTAGTTTTCAATTAATTTTCAAACTTACAAACAGTTCATACATGTTTACCTCAATACGCCTTAACTATATGTATATAAAGCAATGGTACCATAGTATATAATCTATAACCCGTTCTTCTGTTATTACCTAAACATATCGTACGTGTACTTAGACAAATCAATAACATAGAATATTGAAGATCATTTTACGAACACGTAACGGGTTGCTTTGATATGAAGTTAATCAACCATTGCTCAGATGATCAAAGGAGATCAAAATCGAATAATTAGCTATAGAAACACTCATAACAGCAATTATGTTATTTCACCTGTTTGATACACTTGAATAAAGCAGGGTTTATGTAATGTTAGATTTATTTAGCACAACTTTCAAGACGGTTATTTTTTTATATATGAACCTACCAAAGTGACTCTACTCGATCTGATGGAAAGCATGAACAAATTTCAAGAATTGTGGTCATCATTCTCATTGCGAATGCAGATTATGCCCCTACTATAGCGGCCTAATAAGATGTTTTTTTATGTCGCGCTTAAAGTACTCGAGATCATCATCATCAGCATCATCAGCCTATTGCAGTCCACTCCTGGACATAGGCATCTCCAATTGCACGCCACTTAGTTCGATCCTCGGCTACTCGCATCCATAATGTGAAGGAAACGTAAACGTTATGAAAATATTACCGAAATATGGTTGACGGTCAAGTCATACCTTTTAAAATAATTGAAAGATAAGCAGCCAAAATTCAACAAAAGAAAAATATAGCACTATCGTGACGGACCTAGCACAATTTAAAAAAACAAACAACTTACAAAGTAACAAACTATATCATAGTCATTGTTGCCGTGGGCTTGTTTTCCGTAATAGAAACTAATCCTTCTTCAAATTAGACCCAACTAACAGTTCCTAAGACGTAAAGTACTTCTCTAGCAAAGGTGGAAGCCGTAATAATCAAGTAAGGTGCGTGGGAAGTGTCCATTGTTCGGCTACTTTCGTATACAGTAATGATATTTCGGCAGCATTATTCTACGAATATTAATGTCAACTGCTCCTTCTTCGCCTATTTAAAACAACTATCTATTTATATCATCAGAATATAACCTAGCCTAGTCGGAGGTCTATGTATTGAATCAATAATTATGACATCCGTATTTGTTTAGGTTTCAGCTTTTCTAATTTATATGAATTGTAATGCAAGCTCAATTTCCATTTCCTTTCCACGTCCACCCAGGTTACTTCTTCAGCGTTCGTACATAATTTTTCATCAAAACTGGCTTTTCTTTTTATTAAAAAAAAAGACAACTCCCGCATTAGGAATATCAATCCTGTGTCGCGGGGGACTTTACAAACATACATGAAACGGACACAAAGAACATCCAGACTCAGAACAACAATTTGCGAATCACACAAAGTGTTGTTCCACATAGGATTTGAACCCACGACACTTGGCGAAGTAGAAAGTGGCGTGGCGACCGCTTAAGCCACTAGGCCAACCGTGCAGTCAATTGTGTCAACTCAAAAGTGCAGTTTTGATATCATATACCCCATAGCCTTCCTCAATAAATTTGCTAAATAATTCAAGATTTTTCAATTAGATCGAGTAGTTTCTTAAAGCGCTTGGGTTATAATATTATAGGTATTAGTATGGATGTAAGACATTCCAAGCAATAGAAGATCATTAAAAGAACAGTATTTGTTTGATTACTGACTTGAAAAAAGAGCTGAAAACAAATAAGATATCTGAATAAAACATGTCTCTACCAAAAAGGTATTTTTTCCCAAACATTAATATCCAGCCTTCAGAATAAACTGATTATTATGCATATCGAAATTAGGTGTTATTTTAAGCAGTAGGATAGATATTGGTGTTTAATGAGAATTCAGATATAAAATCTCCATTTTAAAACGTTTGAATACTTATGGGCACTTTAAAATGAAATGATTTTTTAAATGTAAATCACATTCTGTTCCCATCATTAGAAACTGTAACTGGATCTGATACATATCGTTAAGTAAGTGAGGATTAAACATTAATTAATTAAAATACCAAGAAGACATTTTCTTTACGAAATTAAAGGTGATTGGAATTATCTCTATATGGGAACATCGCGTTGCATTCAGTGTTCAGATCGTTTGTATCTATACCAATATTATTATTATTATTATTTTTTATTTATTTTTATATTTAAGCCTGCCAAAGTGACTCTACTCTGCCTGATGGAAAGCATGAGTAGAATCCAGGAGTAGGGGTCACCACGCTTATTGTGAGGGTAGACAATGTAGCATGGTGACCCTTACCATGGCAGCCTGGTTTGACTATTCTGCATCATTCTCCCGGCCTTCGAAGGGCGGGAGAATGATGCAGAATGATTGGGCCTCCGGTCTCACACTCACCAACGAAATACGACAGCAAGAATGCTGTCATTATTAGGATGGTCTTCTGTGTGAGGGTAGTACTGGCCGGGTCGAGCCGGCCCATTCTTAAACCATATAACCATAGAACCATTATAAATTCTAAAGAACTCTTTTTGTGTGTATGTCTGTCTGTTACGCTTTCACGGCTAAAACGCTGCATCTATTTCAATGCAATTTGAATAAACATACTTTGATTGTTGAAAAGGGACATACTATAGGTTTCTCATAACCGACATACACACAAGCGTAGATGCGAGCGAAAGCTAGTATTGCATACAAAAACTCGTATTATGATGTAGCTGCTTAACTATTAAGAAACAAATTTGGTTTAAATAAAATAGAAACCATTTAAAGTTTCGATTCGATATTTCTATGTATAACTTCAAAACTATCATTATTTTTAATGTACCACTAGCAACATTAGCTTGCCAACATCACCACGGTCTATGCAGCTCATTTCTGTCAAAGCATGGCTCTCCCACTGTTAAAATCAATCTTATAAAATTCCTTCTAAATCAGTATAATGATCTGATGATAACAAAACTCGACCTGGTAGTATTGCTAAACCAAAACATGAAGATCAACATAATACCACTCACCCAGTAGCTTTTAGTAATGAAGGCATTGCCTAAATAATTAAATGTCGATTAGAATGAGTAAAACAAGCATGGACAGTACAAAAGTCGCCCATAAAATACGTCACTCTGATAAAAATGATGATAACGTCGAATCGAATGTCATTAATCTTGACCATATGAAGGTAAATGGGCTACTACCACGAGTATAGAGCGTATCGATAGCGAGGATAGTAAACGAAATGTATTCTAATTAAACTATTGTAGCTATAGTAATAACCAGACTGTCGAGGCTTTAAAATAATGTTGTTTTCGATAGTAGAACGTTACGGTATTGCCCTTGTGATGATGAATTAAGAATATAGAACGTCATCATCCCCTAGGTGGTGAAAAAGATGGTTGAAGAACAAACTAAATAAGTCAACATCACTGCAAAAAGAAGGAAAGTTTAAAACGAACCCTGTATCAATTCCTCTGGCCAGCGCCGCCTAGTAGGTCAAAACCTCCTTTCTAAGAAGCAGCCTATGCCCAGCCGTGGATTGCTATAGTCAGTTAAAGGTGATGATGAAGATGAAGGTGATACTACTGTTATATTAATCTAATGTAATAAGTATACATTTTAATTTCGGTTATGACGAACTTGTTGTTATCAATTTGAATCGCATCTAGTAAAAAATTATGCTCCATTAGACTTAGGCGAAGATAGAATCATAAACATGAGTTTAACTCTAGTGCTTTCAGAATTTCAAGGACATGTATCTGCGAGTAAATACTATTTCCTGGCTCAAAAAAAGTGTAACATGTTTTTTACAGTTTAGTATATCTAATTCTATAAGTCTTTCTAACTGTGACAATAGTGGTAATGTGTTTGAATCCGTTTGAAGTGAAAATCTGAATATTTCAGGGCAAAATATATATGTATCTTTTACGTAGAAAAAGAAGGCCTTTCTATTTGTTTAACCCTCGCAAAATAATCTATGACATTCTTAATCTTTGATAGAATATTCAGTGCCGAAAACAACATATCTTTCTAAACCGTAACTACAGTAGTTACGTCGCCAACTCGTGGTACTCACACTAATAGTTAAGATACAGCCATCGTTAAATATCCACGAGTTACATTATCTCGCTCATAAATATGTCAGATAAATTCTGAGGAAGAGAACCGAAACGAATTTATGGACTCATTTCTAATTCTTCTCGTATCATTGAATTTATCTTTGAATAATTGTGTTACATTATATAACTGTTTGATAATGGTGTGCGTGTGTGACTTTTAATTATTTTTTATCTCAATATATCATTTTCATGACTTACTTGTAATTAAATGTTTGTCGGAATTGTAATAGTTTGTAAAATATATTTTTATGAAATATACTGAAAGCGAAAGTGAGTTTGTTTTCTATATTTAGTAACGAAATCGTGTCTGTTTCGATCACAATGTTTAAGCAAGGGTACAGGACACAACGTGTAGTATATTCCACTTGTACCCGAGTCCTGTGCGTTTATTATAGATAAACGTTTTCATAGATAAAAGTCCTGTGCGTTTAATATAGATAAACGCACAGGACATAATACGTATTCAGAAATGTTCCGTCAAAATCCGTGTGGTTGACGAATTAAGAATACGGAGTGGCACCACCTGTACTTATCCCATGGGTGTCGTAACGGGCGATTAAGGAAATAAACTGCGTAATGTAAGTAAGCAAGTTCAACATCAATGTGTAAAGGGCACAAAAACTTACAAATCCTATATCAAACCGTATGGGCATCGTGCTACGGAACCTGAAACCTACTTCCCAATTTGAGGCCCTTGTCCAGAAGTGGACTGTTAAAGGCTGTTGATGATGATGATGGAATAATTGTCAGCAACCTTGAAACCGCAGTACAGGCTCTGTTTAGTTTGGATCAGATTGCCGCCGAAGGGATCTCTTTTAAACAGCACTTTTCCCACATTACAAATATTGTTATGAAAACTACTTTATTTTACTAAAACATGTATATAAATAATACACAACTTGACGAGCAGCTGCAAAATTGACATTCCTCTAATACAGTGAAAGTTTGTCAAATTAATCCAGTCCAGTTCAACAGCTGACATTTTACACTACGATGTATCTAACTCGGCCATCAATTATATAACCCTTCAATGCTGTAGCCAAAAATCCGGTTTCCGTATCAACAAACGATTAACCGGACGAAAATACTCCAAACATTGGACAAATAGTAGGAGTAAACATGAATGAAATGTAGAATAGTATTCACGTAATACAGACAAACGTCACAGTTAAAGAATTAGAAGCAATGTCTTGTATATATTACAATCTTAATTTACTATTACGACTAAGACAGACCGTTTCATGGTGTAGTGTTGATAAATATTTCATGCGGTAGGTACAAGCGAGAGATCCGATAATTTTGCAAAAGATAGAAGAAGTAAAGTTTAAGTTACCTGGGGTTACTCAGATAATAAAATAAGATTATGTGTCAAGTGACGTTTAGGAAGTCTGTAGTCAAGATTAATAATATGGTCAAATAATCTAGCGTATAACTGAGAATGCTTGAAATGGGTACGGGATGGTTCACATAAAAATTCTGTTAGGGTTAAGACGTAAAGAAGGAAGATAAGGTTACCTTCCTAACCCTGTTTTTTCCATTTGTAATAATATAATAAGCTGAAGAGTGACTGTTTGGTTGAAGTATTAGATTGCCTATTTATCAAGGAAGGCTTTCAAAGTCGTTTTGTTTTCTCTTGAAAGCCTAAGCTGTGGGTGCTGCGTTACCGTTAAAGTTTCGCAAACATCATATAGGACATAATTGTTCCCCTTTGAAAGTACTAAATAAAGTCCGCAACAGCATATGTCTATCTTTTAAGGTTGGCTTGGCTCAATATACTCTTTTTTTAGGGTTCCGTAGCCAAATGGCAAAAAACGGAACCCTTATAGATTCGTCAAGTCTGTCTGTCTGTCCGTCCGTATTTCACAGCCACTTTTTTCCGAAACTATCAGAGCTATACTGTTGAAATTTTGTCAGTCGATGTATTCTGTTAACCGCATTAAGATTTTTACATAAAAATAGAAAAAAAAACAATACATTTTGGGGGTCCCCATACTTGGAACTAGAACTCAACAATGTTTTTTTTCATCAAACCCATACGTGTGGGGTATCTATGGATAGGTGTTTAAAAATGATGTTGAGGTTTCTAATATCATTTTATTCTAAACTGAATAATTTGCGCGAGAGAGACTTTCAAAGTGGAAAAATGTGTGTCTCCCCCCTGGAACTTCTAAAATAAGAGAATGATAAAACTAAAAAAAAGTACATATGTTGTACATTACCATGCAAAATACCAACGAAAATTGGTTCGAACGAAATCTAGTAAGTAGTTTTTTTTATAATACGTCATAAATCGTAAAACGCAATTTACCTTTAATTCAATCAATACAGTAGTATAAAAATATCGATCTAAGTTAGAACGAACTACAAGAACTTTTATATGATGTTCCTTGCTGATACGGAACCCTTCATGGGCGTGTCCGACTCGCACTTGGCCGCTTTTTATGGGAAACAAATTGGCTTCCGCGGTATAACATCACGCTATTTACAATAGAAGATGCAGACGGGGCTGTGTTGGTCAGCTAGTCTCTCTCTTACAAAATTGTCTTTAAAACTAAAGTACCAAGTTCCTCAAAGTTGTGATACCATAGAAAATATTCATCCAGTTGACGACCGGCCGAAGTTAGTCACGTTTCGTTCGCAAGGTCGAATGCTAATTATTTTAATGGAACTTACACACGCGTGTTCTCTACGCGTTTATTTCTATCGAAGTTTAACGAGATCAAATTGGCGGTTCCCCAACCTTATTATGAAGGTATTAATCCATTTATGTGTAAATAATTAACGATGGAGATAGAAAAAACTTCTATACCTACATTATTAAACTTAATCATCTTATATATAAAATTCTCGTGTCACAGTGTTCGTTCCCATACTCCTCCGAAACGGCTGGACCGATTAGTATAAAATTTTGTGTGCACATCGGGTAGGTCTGAGAATCGGCCAACATCTATTTTTTATATCCCTAGGACGCGAGTGGAGCCGCGGGCAGCAGCTAGTTTTATTATAAAGTTTAGTTATTTTATTATCTTTTATTAAATAGCTCTCATAACCTTTAAACATGTATTGAATAGCGCTATAGCCGAGTGGTCATAGGTGATTGGAAGCAATTATGGAGGGTAAGCAACGCACGCCCCGTTCGGTACCTAGATGGGTGGACGTTTGTGGCATGATCTGTCATGAGAGTTCCGCTGATTTGGTGGTTAAATTAAGCAGTCGGTCCCGGTTATTATCATAAGATAATAGTCGTGAAGCTTGTTTGGAGGCCTTCGGGTGGCTTAAAAGCATTCAACGACGGGATTGCGTAGCCACAACCTGTCTTGAAAGTCCCCAATCCGCACTTTGCCAGCGTGGGGACGTATGGCCTTAACCCTCTCCTGAGAGGAAACCCGAGCCCAGCAGTGGGACGTTATGGGTTGTTGATTGATTGATGTATGTTTATTCTAAAATCAACTGTAATTTACAAAAAACTAAGACTAATTTATACAATACAATCTTAGTTTTAGTTGATGTCTCAATATCTTTAAGAATGTGTTATCAACGCATTCAGAACATAACATTAAGATGTCAGCTGTAATCTTATACTGTATCATTCATATCTCTGTTCTACTTCCAAGTAGGTCAACATTAAATCTTTAAAATAAAATAAAAATATATTACAGTTAAAAAAAAAGCGGCCAAGTGCGAGTCAGACTCGCCCATGAAGGGTTCCGTACCAGCAAGTACCATCATATAAAAGTTCTTGTAGTTCGTTGATTAAATGAAAGGTAAATTGCTGATTACGCTTTATGACATATTAAAAAAAAACTACTTACTAGATCTCGTTCAAACCAATTTTCGCTGGTAGTTTACATGGTAATGTACAACATATATTTTTTTTAGTTTTATCACTCTCTTATTTTAGAAGTTAGAGGGGGGGGGACACACATTTTTCCACTTTAAAAGTGTCTCTCGCGCAAACTACTCAGTTTAGAAAAAAATGATATTAGAAACCTCAACATCATTTTTGAAGACCTATCCATAGATACCCCATACGTGTAGGTTTAATGAAAAAAAAAATTTTGAGTTTCAGTTCCAAGTATGGGGACCCCCAAAATGTATTGTTTTTTTTCTATTTTTATGTAAAAATCTTAATGCGGTTCACAGAATACATCGACTGACCAAATTTCAAAAGTATAGCTCTTATAGTTTCGGAAATAATTGGCTGTGACATACGGACGGACAGACAGACAGACAGACAGACAGACAGACAGACAGACAGACAGACTTGACGAATCTATAAGGGTTCCGTTTTTTGCCATTTGGCTACGGAACCCTAAAAATGATACCTAATCTCGAATATTAGCACTTGGTGGCACTTATTAGAAATACCTGGGCGACGGAGCTTTGCTCGGTTATCATTAATATTGTTTGACAATGCCATGTAATACAAATTATACAATAAAATTAAAGTGCCTGAATGTAATATCAAAATACCACTTTTTTAACTAAATGAATATGTAAATATATACGGTACTTACAACAAAAAAAACTTTTTTTTAAAGTATATTATTTTGTTACAGTACTTAAGTTTTTTTTTGACTAGCTTCGCTCCGCGGGGTTACTCGCGGTTTACAACAATATCCACGAGTAAAACCGAGGGACTCGGTTAGTTAAAACTAAATGTGATTTGTTATATCGAAGGTCAGTGTATTAGCCATTTAATATAAACATGCCGAGGTGAGTAAGCTTTAGCCAATAGGGTCAGATACGTCTACGTGTGAGAGGCGCCTACGCACTGTGCGGTAACATTTTTTCGTTGTGTTAAGACAAAAACAAACCATTTCGTTCGATTCGAAATTATGTCAATGCCTTTAAACTTTACTGGTTTTCGAACGTTTTAATAAAGCAATAT
The DNA here is from genome assembly GCA_932526445.1 of Phragmatobia fuliginosa. NCBI lineage: Eukaryota > Metazoa > Arthropoda > Insecta > Lepidoptera > Erebidae > Phragmatobia > Phragmatobia fuliginosa. The sequence goes on along the minus strand of OW052069.1, from coordinate 1,822,847 downwards.
GTTAGTACATTTTAAAATAAAGTCCTCCGTCTGTCTGTCTGTTCGTGATAAACTCAAAAACTACTGCACCGATTTAAATGAAATTTTGTACCTAGATAGTCTAAAGCCTGCGAAAGAACATAGGTTTCTGTTTACCGCGATAAACGACATAAACGCGGACGTAGCCAGGAGCGAAAGCTAGTTTAGAGTAAGAAAAAGTATAAGTGTCTATACTATGTCTATATTATGTCCAGCTGTGGAATGCGATAGGTTAAAATTGATAACGATTGGTAGATTCCAATGCACTTCTTAATAAAACTTTCAATACAATCTTAATTCAATGTCTTATTTTTTTCTTTCTTCTATTAAAAAGCTCCCGCATTAGGAATATAAATCCTGTGTCACGGAAGACTTTATACACAAACATGAAACGGACACAAATAATACCTAGACTCAGAACAACAATTTGTGAATTACAAGTTGTTCAAGTGGGATTTGAGCCCACGACACTAGTAGAAAGCGGCTTTGCGACCGCTTAAACCACTAGGCCAACCGTGCAGTCATGTTATTCATTAGTTACTAGATTCGAACAGCCAACCGAGTAGTACCAGTTCCATTCCCGGTTAGTTCACTAAATTCTAAGAAAATATACGAACGGTGTATTTTCTTTTCTAGATGACGAAAATTAAAAAACTTGAATAATGTTAAAATTATTAAGATTCATTATGACGTAGGCGTATTAAAGTCAGATAATAAAATAATATTTTCTCTATGATTTAATAAAATAACAATACCAAATTAATTATATAACAAAAACAGTATAATATTATAACAAAAGGTTACATAAACGTGGGAGAACCTTTGTTCAATTCCGAGTAATATTCCGACAACGTTGAGTCTTTACATGGTATAACAACGCTTTCGCTGTCTGTTCGCTTTGATCTTTTAATTTACTCAACAGATTTTAATGCAGTTTTAATCATTAGATACAGTAAATCAAGGGGAACGTTTAAAGCAAAACGGTAGGAAGCAGGTACCTATTCCCCTTTGTCTAAGCATAAGCCCAAATGAGCATATGTATTACACTGTTGTTATGACGCGACACGAATCAATGTGTTCGTGTGTGTGAAATTTTGAGTGAGTTCATAGTGGCACACGATTGTTTTTATATGTGAGGACTAGCTTTTGCCCGCGGCTCCGACCGCATGCATGTATCTCGATAATTGCAGTAAAAAGTAGCCTATGTGTTAATTTGATATATAAGCTATATTACTGTAAAGTTTCATCCAAACCCGTTCAGTAGTTTTTGCATGAAAGAGCAACAAACATATATACAAATTCACAAACTTTCGAGTTTATAATATTAGAAGGATAATACGAGTATGTCTATGTGTGAAGTTTTACACCGCAATTGTATTGAAATAGTTTATTTTTTAATTATTAAAGCCTAAAAAAGTAACTTAGACGTCACCATCCTTATTGAGTACATACACAGATAAAAGAAACACAGGAGATTAGGTTTGTACACAAATTTATTCGTGTTCAGATGTCTCCGCGTTTCTCCCACTTCCTTCACTAACACAAAACCAAAAATTGTAAGCACGGCACACAAGCTCGTATTTCTCCCGCACACAAAGAAACTTACAGCAACACCAATAAACCCACTAATATAACACATTCAAAAAGAGGGCGGCGCATCTACCTGTAGCTACGGATTCCGAATAAACACACATGTGTGCAAATTATGCAACTAGTAATGTTAAGTGATAATCATAGAAAAATATCGATTGAACTTCAGTTAGCTATATTACCTACTCTTTCTCCTAAAGATTTCATTGACTGTGAAAAGCAAAACTAAACAGGAGTTTAATTCGAACATATTCTATACAAGCGATGTTTTATCATAATTGGAATATTAACTAACTAATTACCAAGAAACAGGATATCAACTTCTCGAATCTAGACTAGAACACAGGTAAAAGTGCAAGAATTTTATTGATAAGGGTTTAATTAACCAGTAAAATGTAAATATTTATTTAAAACTTGCCGCTTAGACAGTTTAGGTGTTGCGTTCTTAGTACAGTAGTGTAATCTTACGTTTGCATATTTTTCCATTACGGCTTTTATTAGTATTATTAAATGGTTAATCATTGGCGATTGATCGTATTGGTGAAAATTTATTGGGACCAGCAAATTGTGCCATTTTTTGTTACGAACCAGCTTGAACCCCCTTCCTGTCGCATTTATCCACATTTTTTTAAGTTTTTGATCCTTCGGATAGCTAAAATTTTAAAAATAAAAGCAAGGTATAATTATGCTTGAGTACCACAATAAATTAAAAATCTAAACTTTTTATTTACACTTTTTTTACGTTTACATAATTATAATATTATAATTTATTTATATCTTTAATAATCATGCGTACTTAATAGGATCGTATAAAATATCGACAATCATAAATATCACAACACATCTCTAACACAAGCCGGCCGGCAGCGGCCGCATCCCGAAACTATCATGTGATTGAGAGTATCAATAAAACACTTATCCATTGCGCTATTAGACCAGCCGATTCATTGATCGGTTCGCACTAAGTAAGCAATGGTTTTAAAAGTTTTTAGTTCCTAAAGAAAACGATTGATTTGGTATTTCATCATATTTTTAAAATGTTTTAATGAATTCAGTATGAAAAACTATAATATTATAGTACTTATATATGAAATTAGAAGCCACCTTTCTTGTAATTTACAATACAGCTGTTATTTTTGCAAACAATCGCTGAACAACGCGGCATTTTGTCAAAAATCATGAGCAGTGAAGACGTCGCAAGTTGGCATTCGACTAATGTCCGAAAATGGCATCAAGCCGCTTTGAGGCCAGATGCGTTCGCAAGCGGCACGCCTCAATTGCATATCTCCTGTGTTTCTTTTATCTGTGAGTACATATAATGCAGCATGGTGACCCACACCATGGCGGCTTAGTGAGATGTTTCTGCATTATTCTCCCGGCCTCCGAAGGCAGAGAGAATGATGCAGAACGATTGGGCTTTCGATCTCACAAATACTAACGAAAGACAGCAAGAATGCTGTCATTATTAGGATGGTCTTGTGTGTGAGGGTAGTACTGCGCCGGTCGAGCCGGCCCATTCGTGCTGAAATCAGCGTGGTACTCATGTGTGATACGTGCATATTATAGAAAAAACTAGCTGCGCCCCGCGGTGTTACCCGCGTATATCATTATGGTTGCTATGCAAGTTTGTTATGCATAGCAACCTGTGAAGTTTTGACAGGAGATAAACAGTGATACATTTTGACATCTACGATTTATGTATTTTTATAATCACCTAGTTTTCGCCCGTGTATTTCGATTATTGCAGAAAAAAGTAGCCTATGTGTTATTCTGATATATAAAGCTATAATACTGTAAAGTTTCATCCAAATCCGTTCCAGTATATTTTGCGTGAAAGAGGAACAAATATATGTACATACACACTTACTCACAAGCTTTCGCGTTTATAATTTTAGTAGGATTTCACAATAGCAATGACTATTGTGTGAAGCCGGGTCGGGTTGCTTTTAGAAATATAAAAGGCAAAATCTTTAAGCTTGTATTCTTGATGTTCCTATTCAAAATCCACTTAGCATGCTAATTTGGAGCGGGCATGTTACCTCGTAGAGTATAAATTCAATATATTATCATAATCTTTTTAGCCGGTCTCTAAATATGGATTAATTATTTTTTGTATTGATGCCATACAGAGATATACAAGTTCGAGGTCCGATATATTAACAAAAAAAAATCTTATTATACATATGATCTTAGATATTATAATTTATTCAATACTATTTTATTAATGAGAGGTTTTTGTAACATTGAGTGTCTTTTGGTTTTGTGTTATGTGTATGTTGATTGTGATCTAATATATTAAATATATTTACTAGTTGCTGGTTTGATTTGTTATAATTACTTAAAGGATTATTTTAGGATAGCTTTTGCCCGTAGCCCTGCCTGCGTGTATATTGGTGATTGCGGTCAAAAGTAGATGTCCCTCCGCAAGAATCAAACTACCTCCATACCAAAATTCATTGAAATCGGTGTAGAAAGCGTAACAAACGATAGATAGACATAGTTATTTATAATATTAGTGTGGTTCTTTAATTCTTAGTTAAGAATATTTGTCTCTGCATGCGAGAAGCCCAAAATCGATCACAGTGGTGTGCAATGGGAGAGGCCTATGTCCAGCAGTGGATTGCGATAGGCTGATGATGATGATGATGATGATGATGAAGAATATTTGTTACAAACTGAGATATAAATTTTAATTTCAAGTTCCATTCGAGAAGCCATGATTTCATCATCTAAACCAAGCTTTATTTCGAAAATATTTAGTGCTTTTTTTAAAGAGACTTAAAAACATAACAGAAAGTCGGAAAAGCTCACGGTATTTAATTTCACCATTGAAAGATATATTTTTTTGAATAATTATTATAAATATTATAACCCACCAACCAAACGCATCACAACCCAAACGAGGTTTTATTCTCCCTAATAACAAAGTAAATAACACATCTAAACCTTGTAGAAAGCGCGGGAACAGGCGTCAGTTGGTTTGGAACAGCGCCAGAGGGACGAGCTAGAGACACACAGACGGGCAACTATACGGCAACAATTATAACACTATCACATAGATACACCTTACTACAGTACACAGCTCGAGAATGTCTCCGGAGTTATACCATGGTATCAGAGATGATCGTTTCATGATTACTAGAGTCAGTGCTGGATTTACATATTGTGAATTATTTATTCAGTTATAATAATATTGTAGCAAGTTTATATATTAGTATATAGCTTATTACTCAGTGTTCAAACTTACACGTGTCTTAATATTATTATCAGTTTTAAAAAAAATACAGATGTGTTAGGAACTGCAGAAATTGCATCTTGACTGAGGGAATCAAATCAAATTAAATAATTTTTATTTCAAATAAACCAATACAACGGCACTTTTGAAATGTCAAGTAGTCAGTTAGTAGTCAGTCGTGAAGCTAATTGTCTGTTCCAATTCGTAGATCCTATGAAGAAGAACAGACAAGAAACTCCATTGGAGCAGAATTAATTCAGCAATGTTACTTTAATACTAGCAAAGTAGCGAAGAACTTGCAACAAGATAAAGATATTAAAACCATCGTCTTCACAATACTAAATAGCCAAATATTTTAAGACTACTTTAAATACTTGCATTACCTAACAAGCCTATAATCTCATTTCTATCCGTCTAAGGTCCGGCTTATATTAACAACCGTGTAATGCAAACGATAATGAATCTTGCCGCGTTTGATATAAGGCTTAAAATTGAACAGTAAGTTGTAAAGATTGTATGTAAAATAACTTATCAAATGTCAATTGCAACATGACCATTACTTCTGCTATCAACATAAACACTAAGTAAGCACCTAAGCTCTGATCTGCGGTAAGTAATCGTCGATAATATTTGGTTGTTTTATACAGACAAATCAATAACGTCTGTAATGCAAAACTGTTTCATTTATCTATTATGTAGTTTTTCCTGGCGGCTCGGTATATCGGTTATTGCGGTAAAAAGTAGTTCCTATGTTCCTCCTCAAGAACCAAAGTATCTTCAATCTTCATGTCAGTTTTCATTGAATTCGGTGCAGCGGTTTAGCCGTGACAGCGTAACTGACAGCACTATCGAATTTAAACTAGTATGGATTTATTAGACACGCCGTAAGTTCACATTTGTTATGTTTACTTTTATACTAACGTCTTTGCATTCAAGTAATTAAATTACACATTTTTTTTATAGCGTCTCTTTTATTGTTTTTGCTACTTGAGCGGTTTTATACCCAGACACATTGCTTTTAAATGACATCTAAACTATTAAAACTTTAATTATAAGTGTAATAATAATATAGACATCATGAGTGGACTTAATCTATCATTGATGGTAATCAAACTATAAATAAATATCATTCCCAAATTTCAACCATCATTGATTGTGATATTGAAAAAATGATCAATTGATTGACTGCCTCGCTAGCGCAGTGGGAACGTAAGCGAATACGCTATTTTAGCTCTCGGGTTAGATTCCCGAGAAGGACCAAATGTTTGTGTGATCCGAAAGTATTTTATTCGGAGTTCGGGTGATTTCGATGTATAATATGTATGTATTTACAAAAAAAAAGAATTTTAATTATGTATTAATATCAGTTGTCTAGTACCCATAAATTTCAAATCATTTCAAATTTCATAATACAAGCTCTGTTTAGTTTGGCACTAGATAACACTGTATGTAAGAATACAGAAATATTTATTTTTAATATTTATTAATCAATATCATCATTTGATACCGATCAAGTTGCCCGTCTGTTATGTTCCCGCTCAACTCTACAAGTTATCAGCGTGGCGACAAGCCGAGAGGGTTTAATTAGTGAGGGGACAAAGCGCTTCCTGCTCCCTCCTTCAAAAGGCCAACGATATTATGAGCTTGGACAATGTAGGTGCTCCTAGAAATCTCCTTGTTTATACTTGAAAAGGACCCGATCTTAAGATTTGTGAAGGAAACGGATGGTATCTTTTGTGGAAGGATTCAGAGGTGATGCTTAATTGGAATACGGTAAAGGAATGTGTATACAAAAGCTACTTTAGATTTGCTGAATAATTAAACAAAATTTATTTAACTTTGATCTTTCTTTTCCAAGAAACTAATTTTTCAAGGAATCTAAGAATAGCACCTACTTAGTGTTTTTTTTTTATATTAAAACAAACCGTAATAATAATTAGTGCATTAGTCACTAGTGTTGTGATGTTAGCAGTCTTAAATCTAAACTTTAAACAGATTTTTTTAAACGGTTTTAAACCAAATTGTAATTAATTATTTTTAATAAATATCTTTAATGTGTTTAGTAATAGTTTCTTTTAAATAAATATTGTTTTTATGACCTTGCACGAATACTTTTTGTTTCTTTAAATACTTGCTTCTTTATCTTTATAATCATTTTATAAGAAGAATTATGTTTTTAATAAGTAAGTACAGATGTTAAACCATAAGTATCATTTCATTATAAAAACTTAAAGCTAGTAACATATTGTTTCGTTCTTAATTTTCAAAATGACATCGATTCAATTGCTACCGTAATTATCTAATAATAGCAAACACGCGCTATTAGCTTTTAACTACAGTAGAACACCGACAAAGGAACCGAAACTCAAACAGGAAGACTTTAACAATACCCATATGTGTAGGAAGCGCAATGATTTAGATCAATCGCTCGCTTTAATTAACAGAACATTGGACTGAAGTATCAACTTTGAATGACAGTAAAAATACTTATAAAGATATCTGTATTTCCCTGTTTCACATAAAGGCGTAACGTATTAATTGACTGCCTTGATGGGCTAGTGGTCAGCGTATGCGGCTGCTGATCAAGATATCTCGAGTTCGATTCCCGGGTTGGACCAAATGTTTGTGTGATCCGCAAAAATTTGTTTCGGAGTTTGGGTGTTTTTCTATATATATGTATCTATTTAGTATGTTTATCTATTTATATCAGTTGTCTAGTACCCATAATACAAGCTCTGCTTAGTTTGGGACTAGATGGCGTTGTGTGTAAAATGACCGAAATATTTATTATTTAAAAAAAATCTGCGTTTCTACTATATCACTGACCGTCAGGAGCCTGGCCCTTAAATTGAGACAGAGAGTCTTAATATAGATTCGATTGTGTATTGATGACAATCGTTATTACGTCATAGAAAATACTTATCGATATTAATATTCCTGTATATTTATGTACCTACGTCACTAGTTGTCATTGTCAAGTGACAAGAGTGGACAAAAATAGATTCATGTTTTCGTAAAGTAACATAGTACTCTTGCGTTAATCTACTTTGGAGGTATAACGTTTCGTCGTATGTGTCACTAGCTGTGTTCTGCGGTGTTACCCGCGGTTATTGTGACTGCCTTGTTGGTCTAGCGGTTAGTGTATGGGGCTACTGATCAAGAGGTCTCCGGTTCGATTCCCGAATTTGTGTGATCCACAAAAATTTGTTTCGGCGTCTGGGTGTTTTCTATGTATAATATGTATGTATTTACAAAAGAAAAAGTATGTTTATGTATTTATATCAGTTGTTTAGTACCCATAATACAAGCTCTGCTTAGTTAGGTACTAGACAATAGGGGTACTAAACAACTGATATAAATACATAAACTTTTTTTTTTTTGTAAATACATACATATAGAAAACACCCAAACTCCGAAACAAATATTTGCGGATCACACATTTGGTCCGACCCAGGAATCGAACCCGAGACCTCTTGATCAGCAGCCGCATACGCTAACCACTAGACCAACAAGGCAGTTATATATATACCAGACACTTCTATTTTAGTGTCTGTTTGTATGTTTAGATTTGCATATAAATAGACATACAAAATTGTTATAAACTTTTATCTCTTAAGTACCTTTTGACAAGCTTTAAAATTAGGAAATCGTTTAAATCAGATGATTTTACGTTTAACATTTTATTTGTATTGACCGATCAGAGATGTAGTTCATACAAGTACAGTTGGGTACAGACGTAACTGTATTAATTATAATGTTTTGGCTTCGGTACTTGCAAAGCAAATTTTGTAGAGTAATCTCAAATAATGACTAAATTTCCTAAGCATAGTTTTAATTACCACAGAGATCTGTTACGCACATTACTCACTGAACCAACTCAAAACTCAACTCGCTCCAATCTATTAACGAAAAAAAAACGTTCAGAAACAGTTATAGGTAACTAAACAAAACGCCTAACTTAACGGTGCACCACAGTGTAAATAAACTCAATCAAAAATCAGTAAGGCCACATTATCTACCGTTACAGAGCGTTGCCCAATAGTAAAGTAATTGATTCAGCAAAAGACACTTCGTTACAAATCCACGTGCGGTACAAAGTCTGGCAATCTGCCAATTTTTTTTCGGACATCTTACAGACAACGCCATCTAGTCCCTCACTAAGCAGAGCTTCTAGTAAGGGTACTAGACAACTTATACAAATGCATAAACATACATTTTTTTTGTCATCAACAGCCTTGAACACTCCACTGCTGGACATAGGCCTCTCCTTAGAAAGGAGGTTTTGGCCTACTATACCACGCTGGCCAGACGGGTCGGTATAGGGTTGGTTTCAAGTTTTCCTTCTCTTTGCATTGATGTTGTCTTGCGTAGTTTATCCCTTAGTCGAATTTTACGACACCCGCGGGATGAATAGGGGTGGTGACACTCTGTATTCTTAATCCGTCACCACACGAATCATACGTAAAAAACACCCAGTCTCCGAAACAAAAATTTTTGGATCACACAAAAATTTTGTTTGGGCCCGTGAATCGAACCCGAGATCACTTGATTAGCAGCCACATTCGCTAACCACTAGAGCCTAGTGGTAGATTTGACTGCCTTGTTGGTTCAGTGACTAGACCAACAAGGCAGTCAAATCTACCGTTACAGAGCGTTGCCCAATAGTAACATAATTGATTCAGCAAAGACACTTCGTTACAAATCCACGTGCGGTGCAAAGTCTGCCAATCGGCCAATTAGTCAGTAGGTCATTAAATTTGCGTAATTGTTTACAAATTCGTTACTAATAGCTGTGAGTAATGAAAGGGAAAACTGTTCACTTATATCGGATGATAAATTATTAATGACTTCCTTAAAAAATAATTGGAAGATAAATAATATTGTATTTCATTTACTATTTAATATGTTTAAATAATAAATAAATAATAATTATTATTATTTTATTCTTTATTGTACACACATTTTCTTATTACATTTACAAGGAGATTACATTTACAAAGGCGAGCTTAACCCAAATCTGAGTTTTCAAGGTCCAAGTTGCAAACGTTTTTCGTTATTTATTCTATTCTCTTGTTTCATTGGATAATATTTTGTTTTGATCACGTGACTGAGCTTGACATTAGCCAATGAAAAAAGAAAATAGAACAGAAAACGAAAAACATTTGCAACTTGGATAGGGGGCTGTTGTCGCTTCGAGTGAGATTTAAGCAAGAAATTTACTAATCAAACAGTTCATAAATTCACTGTACATATTCGTCAACCTAAGCCCTGACTACTTTTGGTAAGTTAATTACCCGTGTTGTTTCTTTTTTTTATTTATATAATTTAATACTAGCAAAGTGACTATACTCTGCCTGATGAAAGGCATGAGTAGAATGCAGGAGTAGGGGTCACCATCCTCATTGTGAGGGTAGGTAATGCAACATGGTGACCCATACTATGGCAGCCTGGTCAGATGTTTCTGCATAATTCTCCTGGCCTCTAGAAGCCGGGAGAATGATGCAGAATGATTGGGCTTCCGGTCTCACACTCACCAACGAAATACGACAGCAAGAATGCTGTCATTATTAGGATGGTCTTCTGGGTAGTACTGTCGAGTCGGCCCACTCGTGCTGAAATCAGCGTGGCTATACTACCTATAGAAGGCAGAAGTGTATATATATATATATCTTCTTTATATATATAATTCTTCTGTGAGTGTGTATGTCACTGAACTTCTCTCAAACGACTGGACCGATTTTGATGAAATTTTTTGTGTGTGTTCAAGAGGATCTGGGAATGGTTTAGATTCGCAATTGGACCCGGTAGGTGGCGCTGCGATCAAGTTCTGGAATTTTAAAGTTGGGCGGTACGAAGTTCGCTGGGTCAACTAGTATATATATAAATCGATAACTAAATCCATTATAAAATATCACTTCAAATAATCTATAGTGGTGAACGAAACCAATAGCACATCATCAATTTGTCACGTCCATAGAATGAATCAGTTGGACAGTTTTAATTGCTCTCCGAAGGTCATGGCTCCGCAGCCATTGTTCAAAAACTACTGACGTCCGTTCCCATGTCGTGTATGACACAATATAAAGCTATTACATAGGTTTTGTATTGTGTGATTGTGAAGGTGATATTAAATTTGTGTTATTATTTGTGTTAGATATTAAATAATATCGGTTTTAAAAATAAATAAATATTTCGGACATTTTACTTATGTATTCTGTGATTTTACACACAACGCCATCTAGTCCCAAACTAAGCAGAGCTTGTATTATGGGTACATACTTTGTTTTTATAAATAGATACTACATAATAATATTATACATAGAAAACACCCAAACTCCGAAACCAATATTTGCGGATCACACAAACATTTGGTCCAACCCGGGAATCGAACCCGAGACCTCTTGATCAGCAGCCGGAGTGATGGCTCGACCTCACAGAAAATTCTTTAGCAATTCTCTTTCTCTGTTCTGCACGAATCAGTAAGAGTGAGTGAGAGAAAAAGAGTATTGAGGTTATTTACTCTTCTTTCAATTAATTATGAGGAGATTTAAAGGTTGATAACATATGTAATAATTAATCTTGAATTGTAATTGTCAATTTATTACGGTAATCACTTACCATTGAGTAACGATTGCTTTAAGTATGTATAAAAATAATTTTATAACCTCAAAATATATTCTTGTTACGTAAGATCATTCTTTAATTAAAACATTGATTTACAGTTAATGCTACGCCGGAAACATTTTATTTGAAGGCTTATCGTCGCGCATACATACATATTTAATTTAATACTAATCACGAGCTTAAATCGCATGATTTTTATTTAAATATTTCTCTTATAGTTGTCTTTTAATGATATCAGAACAGAGACAGAAAGGATGGTGCAGTTGCTAACGCGGTCATCTCACCGCTTTGCACGGAGTTTAGTGATGTGGGGTTCGGACCTAACATGCGACAACCCTACATGTGATTGACAAATTATTGTACTGACTCAGGGAGTTTTTTTTTGGATTCGTCTGTAAAATCCCATGCCACGCAAGATTAATTGTGGTGTACAAATTCAGTTTTAAAAGAATCGCGAATATTAAACCTTTACTGCACTCATTTATTAGAAAATAAAAATAATTGCAGATATTGGACAGCTCCGGTTAATCCCCTAGGGCAGAGAAAAAAAATAACCAATTGAAATGGATCACCTTCCCTTTGAGGCACTGCAGTACTACGATTTGCACTATCTACCCCTAACTTTGCAACTAATATATCATCAATCTTTTAGTGTTTTGTTTATTTTTATATCGAACTAGCTATTTCACAAGGCTTTTCTCAAGAAACTTTATTTTATTTTGTATTTCGGAGAACAAAATAACAAATTCATAGTTAGGTATATTATTTTACCTTCGTAGGGGAGAAATTGTCAAATACTTTTTCTTAGCAGATACTAACAACAACGATGTCATTGCAAATCGTATCCAAATCTTCTACAAATGAATAAAATTGAAGTGTGTATGTCATATCAAATGATCAGTGTTTGAATTAATGCATATGAAAGTACATAATTATATTACTTGCAACAAAAAAACATTTTTTCTGACTGCACGTTTGGCTCAGTGGTTTAAGTTGTCGCCACGCCGCTTTCTACTGCGCCAAGTATCGTGGGTTCAAATCTCAAATTGTTATTCTGAGTCTGGTGGGTTTGTGTCCGTTTCTTGTATATTTATAAAGTCCCCCGCGACACATAGGAGTATATTCCTGATGCGGGAGTTTTCTTTTCTAATAAAGAAAAATAATCTGTCTGTCTATCACTTTCGGGAAATCTCTGGAACTTTCACTGGCAGATTGCTAATGATATAAGGAGTAACTTAGGCTATTTTTTCAGACTAATTTCGACGCGCGGCGATACGTGCGGGTACACAACAACCACGGGTCACACCATGGGGCGCAACTAGTTTATAAAATAAAATAGTATATTAAAAATCAGTTTGAGAAATTTAAAATGAAGAGGTCTTAATTCCATTGGTTTTGGTTTAATTAAAACCAAACTTTTTTAAATAAACATTACAAATTACATGTTTGATAATAATCACATGTACACATATCATGGTGCCCCAGTTTGAAACTTTTTATTTTACTAACAAAGTTTCAGGCAGGTCATTAAAATATTGGTATCTGGTGTTTACAATCTACTTAAAAACCACTACTCAAATACACTGATGTACAAAATGATATCGAATATGGCCATTTATATGATACCCACATACTTGCCATGTCTAAGCTTTCAATATAGGGTTATCACTAGGGTTTATTCCCGGGAATTCTCGAGCCGAGAATTCCCGGGAAATCGTTGGGCTTTGTTCCCGGGAAATCAAGCTCGAGAAAAGTCGAGAACTCGAGAAATCATGAACCGATATAGAAATTAAATCGCCGTTTGCGTTTGCTTGGAGGCGCGGGCCAAAGCGCAACGGCACCCTTGATCTCGCTACAAGCGCTCTGCGGCGTTGTTTTTACACGATAATTTACGTAGTGAGTGTTTATTTATTTATTTATTTCGGATCACCAACAAATGATACACACATCAATTATGAATATAAAGAAAACAAAATACATGCCATGTGCTCATTCAGTTATAGGTAATCACAGCTAACAGATTACGTGATAAATTGAAATCAAACAGGTAAGTCTTTTCACTTTGATTGACACATAATGGCTTTATTATTCATATTATTTTTATCAATAATATAATCTAAATATGATCTTAAATTTTACTAGGTACGAATAGGTACCTATGTGTTTTTTCTATTATTTTTAGTCAAACTTTAATACATAAAATAACTAACGATACATTAATTATACTACGTAGTCTTATTACATTTCCTATTTTTGTAAAACATCAACATACAAGCTTAGTTTTTAATGATTCTGATATGTTTTACTAGTATTGTATTACTATATTGTTTATGTAATTTGCAATGAATTAATGTGTCATTTTAAATTTGTGAGACGAATATTGCCAGTTGTGTTGTATGTGTGTATCACATATTATTCCAAGGGCTTATTATTAATTTGATTTGCGTTTGTGATAGATGTTACCGAAACGTCACTATAACAGTAAAGATGGAAGCATCAAAAGTATGGAAATATAAAAAAAAGGAATCTGCAAATGCGCAATGCCTAAAGCGCCCAAAAATCATTGCCTGTAAAGTTTCAAATACTAGCGGGTTGGTTAGAGAATCCGAATCTACAAGTTCAGGTGTGAGTGCACCGAAAACTGGAACTCGCTACCATCCCACGTGTTTCCTTCCCATCATGATCCCGGGTCCTTTAAGAGGAGTGTGAAAAAGCATCTCACAAAGCCGCCATAGTTTGTGTCAGCATCGCCATACTTCCAGCATCGCGGGCAGTGTAGTTGCCCCCACTCTTGGATTCCATTCATGCTTACCATCAGGCAGAGTGGAGTCACATTGGTAGGCATCAAATAAAAAAAAAAAAAAAAACAGGCCTGGGTATGAAACTAAACCTTAAAACTCGTCCGATACAATCATTGGGTGAAATATTGGCGAGGCTGGCTGTAAAAGACGGCTTCACAATAAATGGAATCACAAAAAGTGAATTCATTCGTGATTCACTTTCTGTTGTTATGGTGCTGTGATTTTTATTTAATTATTAGTTAAGATATTGACGTTTTCTTTATAAGTTGATTTTTTGTTTAGTTTAATAGAAGCTACTTTTGTTTTTAAGTTCTAAATAACCTGCCAAAAATGTTGCTGTCAATATAATTATGAGTCCAAATAATATAATTTCTGTTTTTTTTTAATTTAATTTCCTTATTTATAAGATTAATGTTTTTGAATATAATCAATAAAAGTTTTGTACTTAATTGAATACTTTTATTTGTGAAGAAAAACCACTGAATTTGTTGAAGTATTGCAACCAAATAATATGAGAAAACGTACGTAAATGTAAATTTCTCGACAACCCGAGAAGACCCGAGAAATTAGCTTCGAGAATTCTCGAGACCCGAGAAATTGAAAAGCTCGAGAAATCATGAACCCTAGTTATCACACATCAACGTTTGTTCTTCTATGTCATAATGTTAAAGTGCTCGTCGGTATTTTCCCAGACATTAAGTCTTTAAGCCCACCAAAATGACTCTACACTGCCTAATCGAAAGTATGAGTAGAATCCAGGAGTAGGGGTCACCATCTAAATTGTGAAGAGAATGTAACAACCCATAATATGGTGGTCCAGTAAGTCGTTTCTCCATCTTGGGCCTCCAAGCTCACACTCACCAAAGTCGACAAAACGAATGCTGTTTAAGCATTATCTTCTGTGTGAGGGTAGTCCTGCAACAGTCGTGCTGGTTCATTCTTGCTCAAATCAACGTGGCTCTACTACTATTTTTTTAAGCCTGACGACAATTCTCCATTGGAATATATAGTATTTGTGTTCAAAAGAGACAAAAGATCAAGTTAACTGACAGGGGTATAAACTGTATCAGCTAAAAGGAGACAGAATACCCTATCATCATCATCATCATCATCAACAGCCATTAACAGTCCACTGCTGGACATAGGCCTCTCCTTTGAAAGAAGGTTTTGGCCTACTATACCACGCTGGCCAGACGGGTTGATAAAGGGTTTGTTTCAAGTTTTCCTGCTCTTGGCAGTGATGTTAGCTGCTTATTTTGTTCCTTTAGTCGCCTCTTACCACACCCATGGAATGAATAGGGGTGGTGACACTTTGTATTCTTAATCCGTCACCACACGGAATACCCTAATTTTGTTCTCAATTTTTAGGTCACTTGAACACCTACATCAACTGATCCTAATAACTTATATTCTATAAACAAAAACTGCCAATTTTCGTTACGAACGTCAAAATTTAAAACGTCAGGACTTTTGACAGCCCTATATATTTAGAAATGCCTATGTCAGCGTGGAAACAAATAATGCTGTATTTCAATCATGGTACCTTGACACCAATGTGATCGACGCCTGTCATTACTATGACCATCCACCCTCAGCGCCGACGGTCAAATAACGATAATTTCTATGAATAAATCAATATTGTCGTGTTGAAAGCAGGTTTTCCCTAAGGGCAATAAACTCGGAGTATGCCTACAGAATGTATGCACTACAATAATCTATGTTATTACTACTAACTATGAAGTTTAATGGAGCATTGTTCTGTAGACTTGTTTTATGTGATTGTGATATTTGTTGGTTCATTAATGTTTTAGATTTCGTAACTACAGTCCATTGAGTATTAGTTTTCTTTTTAATATTAAGTCTAAACTTAGTGTTTTACGTACAAAACGGTGCTAATTTTATTGTTAATTTCACTAAACAAAAATTCACTAAGATATGTTGTTCAATTATATACTTTAATTTCATTTGTTTACAGGCCATTTTTCGGTATCTCAAATCTTAGCTTTCACTATATTTAGTTTAGTACGAAATAAAAGTAGATCGAAAACATAAGCTTGTTTGTTAGATATCAACCCTTGATAAACATCTATCAAAGATGCTCCTTACTACCTAAATTATTGTCGCTATAGATATACAAGATAAGTCAGAAGACTGTAAATGAGACAAATATTAATGAATTTTAGTTTAATGATCTCAAAAAAATAATTATCACTATTGTCAAAATCCACATCAAGGGAATACGACACTATAAAACAAATATTTGATTTTGAGTTACAAAAACAAACTAATATACATGTTTCAGGCACAGAAAAAGACGTAACACTGCAAGGGAAACCGCGAGAAAAAACTAGCATTAATTAAATGAACTATACTTTATTAACATACATAAGATACATATAATAAATCCCACTAAAGAAACTCGTCTTAAACAAGGAAAGATTCAAGGTTACTTTTTGTTGATTTACATCTAAACACAGGGAAATATTTTTTTCTATTAAAAGGTTTTAGAAAAAAAAAACAAAAATACTGAGAAGCGTTACCACGAATTATTTCGTTCCGGTACCGTTACTAAGATGATAATCTTGGGTCACATAGCTAACCGAGATCAAGGTAAAGCTTAATAAATTAGTTAAATAGGTATAATACCAATCATTTCAACAAAATCCTGTAAAAATAAACAATATATTTTGGCATTTCTTTTACAATGGCTCAAATAAAAAAAAAGTTTAAAAATTCGTTACTCATTTCGCGGGTAATACGGTAAACGGGCTATTTTTTGACAATTTCTTGCTGCAATATTATAGCCGCTAAGTTCCTGATTATATATCTCAACACAGTATAACAATTCCTGTATAGCCAATAGGCGATATTGTCAATATATTTCGTTATAGTTGCAAGTATTTAATGTCTAGCCGGCTATATTGCAAATGATTTATCCCGATTGCAAATATACTGAGCTATATTAGTCAAGAAAAATAGCTAACAAGATGCAATTTTATAGCCCAACTACAAGCGACTTAAGAACAGTAAAATAACAAAAATACTAATATTATTCTTGACTCTTAAAGTTGACTAGAAGAAATGAATAAAAGTTTATTTTAACATAGTCGCAGTACATAACCTGTTGACTTGTCATTACTGTTAATTTGGCAAGAGATTAGCGAGCAATGAATGTGGAAATAACTCAAGACATTGTATCTATAGCATTATGAAGGAAGGTTACGTACGACCTTCAACATTTAAAATTAAAAGTGTATTTCCATAAATATTTTTTTACACAAGATTGTCAGATTAGAATAAGAAACTAATGTACAATATATGTAAACAAATGTTAATATCTACATCAAAATACACTAATATTTTTAAATATTATAAATAAAATGAATGACCAAATACCCCCACGCCATCTTAGGTAATAGTAGCAGGCGAACCAAGTGTAAGGAATTTTGTCTAACCTCTACCTCCTCGAGACATGATGACAATGACCCTCTCCTGAGTTGGAACCCCTATGTTCTGAATTTCTGATGGTAATTCACTTGGCTACAAATGATAAATGATATTTATTTCTGTAAGTAAATCTTTTCAGACATTTTTACAAGTCGGACTTATAGCTAGAAGGCGCCGGCATTTCCTACGACTCACTCTGGGAAGAAACGCCGAAACAAACCACAGAGGTATCTTTTTTTTTTTTAAGTCCGTGTACAATATTAAAGAGAACTATGTGAGTGCAGTATACGGTCTGGGTTGGCCTTTTGAAGAAAGGACCATAGTTTTGAGTCGACCTATCCATACAATACAATTATCAGTGCAACAATAAATAACAATAGAATTGGGGCTCTGCAAGTCTCCCCTTTAGAATCAGCTCACACGTGGAAGGTATAATCCTTTCCTCAGTACTAATAACGATCTT
The DNA here is from genome assembly GCA_932526445.1 of Phragmatobia fuliginosa. Taxonomy (NCBI): domain Eukaryota; kingdom Metazoa; phylum Arthropoda; class Insecta; order Lepidoptera; family Erebidae; genus Phragmatobia; species Phragmatobia fuliginosa. The sequence goes on along the minus strand of OW052069.1, from coordinate 1,804,669 downwards.
CGCTTATTCTATCAAAATATTATTATATTCCTATGCAAATTTGACCTAAAAACAGTTTAGCAATATCAGTTTAAATTCCCCATTTTCAATATTCACATACCACTTTATATAATTAGAGTTTGGTATCGTGTGTGAAAGCTTTATATCATGAACGACTATCGACACGAACTGTGGTGTGTTATTGAAACCGCACATAAATCGAATAAGGCTAAGCGTATTCTGAATTGCAAAATGGCGCTGAAAATATTATGTTGATAAAGCAAACTTATTACAACGACCTTAATTTTTTTTTATGAAATATTAGAAAGGTGATGATCTTCCAAAATAGGAATATAAATATACCTTGTGTAGTTGTTGGGGAACATTACAAATCACCTATATGATACTGTATCTGTTAAATGCCTCGTTGGTCTAGTGGTTAGCGTATGTGACTGCTGATCAAGAGGTCTCGTGTTCGATTCCCGGGTCAGACCAAATGTTTGTGTGATTCGCAAATATTTGTTTCGGAGTTTGGGTGTTTTCTATGTATAATATGTATGTATTTACAAAAAAAACAGTATGTTTATGTATTAATATCAGTTGTCTAGTTACCCATAATACAAGCTCTATAATTTGGGGGCTAGATGGCGTTGTGTGAAAAATGTCCGAAATATTTATCTATACTAATATTATAAAGCTAAAGAGTTTGTTTGGTCTAGCGCGTTAATCTCAAAAATTACTGGTCCGATTTAAAAATTATTTCAGTGTCAGATAGCTCATTTATCAAGGAAAGCTATAAGCTATATATCATTACCCTAAGGCCAATACGAGCGCAGCACCGATGAAGAATGTTTCAAAATCGGTGGGTGTTTTTCCCTCTCTAGAGCTTCCATTGCGGGTGCTGCGTAAACGGCTATAGTTTCGCAAACATCATGTATGACAGAATTGTTCTCCTTTAAAAGATCTAAAAAAAAGTCCGCGACAACATATGTCTATCGTTTAAGGTTGGCTCACTATAACCTTTTTTATGGGAAACAAATTTGTTTCCGCGGTATAACATTATGCTAAGGACAATAAAATACGCAGACTGAGCTGCGTATAGAATAATACACCTAGTAGTAACTTTTTTTTCTTATACGTAATCAAAACCGTAGCGTTCCATTGTACAATAATGATGCAAGAAATATATCCTTAGCAAATTCATAGATCGATACACATTTTTGATTCGATATAAAACCTATTCGATTTATATTCATAATATGTGTATTCTTAGTATATAGTAGGTATGTATGTATAGATAATTATATAGGTACAGTATACGCGTATACAATTTATTATTTGTTTTTAGGGTTCCGTTGCCAAAAGGCAAAAAACGGAACCCTTATAGATTCGTCATGTCTGTCTGTCTGTCTGTCCGTCCGTATGTCACAGCCACTTTTCTCCGAAACTATAAGAGCTACACTGTTGAAACTTGGTCAGTAGATGTATTCTGTCAACCGCTTTAATATTTTTACAACAAAATAGAACAAAAGCAATAAATTTTGGGGGTCCCCATACATAGAAGTGAAACTCAAAAAACATTTTTAATCAAAACCATACGTGTGAGGTATCTATGGATAGGTCTTCAAAAATGATATTGAGGTTTCTAATATAATTTTTTTCTAAACTGAATAGTTTGCGCGAGAGACACTTCCAAAGTGGTAAAATGTTGGTCCCCCCCCCTGTAACTTCTAAAATAAGAGAGTGATAAAACTAAAAAAAATATATGATATACATTACTATGCAAACTTCCAACGAAAATTGGTTTGAACGAGATCTAGTAAGTAGTTTTTTTTTAATACGTCATAAATCATAAACCGCAATTTACATTTCTTTCAATCAAAACACTATTATTAAAACATTGATGAAAGTTACAACGAACTACAAAAACTTTTAAATGATGCTACGGAACCCTTCATGGGCGAGTCCGACTCGCACTTGGCCGCTTTTTTTTAATTAAGAAATCACGAATTGATTACTAATCAAATTGTCTCGAAACAAAATAAAATAACACGAGTCCAGTTTCTAATTTAAGTTCACAAAACGAAGAACATCTCTGACAAAAGTTTTTTAATATAATTAAAAACAACAAAATCCACTACACCGAGATCGAAAACCAAACCTCGAAACTTTGAAGAACTTTTGCAGACTTCAATTCGGAGCTAATTGTTCAAAGGACTGAGGACCAAAGGACAAATTAGTGAACGAGATAAGCTGTGAGCACGGCAGGAGTAGCCTGCAGCCACGACAATGACCGATCATAGCGAGCGATTCCAATTCACAATATTAATTGAAAATAATTACTAAACAACGCTATATGGGGCGCAAATAGGGTTAGCGCTCACGGCATCCTATATTATGAAGCGTTTTTTTCTTTAGCTAGTTCCATCAAATTAAGCTGTTAGTTGACTAACGACAAAATACTTGTTTTAAACTAGTTTAATCCCCCGGTGTTGCTCGCGTTCATTGTTTTAAATGGCGAGTAATAAAGCGTAAATGACCCTAAGTTACTCCTTATGTTGTCAGCCAACTGCCAGTAAAAGTTCTGTCAAAGTCGGTCTAGCCGTTCTAGAGATTAGCCGAAACAAACAGACAGACACAGACAAAAAAAAAATACAATTCTATTTTAAAAAGTAGTAAAAAACTGTTAATTTGATATTACTTACAGACACTTCAATTTTATTTATGTATTTGTATACATTAAGCCTTGCCCGCGGCTCCACCCGCATGTATATCGTCTTCTCTCAAGAATCCAAGTCAAATTTTATCAGGGGGGTGTCACTCCGCAGTTTAAGTATAGTTGGCCGGCTGCCTGCCGGGTCAGACACGCCGGTCGAACAGACATCGTCAGAACAGTTAAGAGTTACACGATAGAAAGAGACGCAACTGTAGGTAAATATAATCGTAGTGATTCGGCGCTGTGCGATCTAAATTGAACTTAATCTTTTGAAACCGAGGGTATCTATAACTTTAATTTACTTTTCGGAGTGAGTCTTCTGTACTGGTACTAATAAGTATTCTGTGATTTTATTGAAATCGTTGCAGCGGTTTAACCGTTAAAGCGTAACAGACAAACAGAGTTACCAATGTATTTATAACATTAGTAGAGGATATGATGATTAAAATGAATATACATATTGAAATGTTCAGTTCAGTTATCATAAACTAGTACCTAAAAAATTGTAGCTATCAACACTGAGTTCATCCGCTAACCACAAAAACATGTTTTAACAAGAAGGAAGGAACTACTCATCATTATCAGCATGATGTCACTCTGGCGATGTTTTGGAATATAACATTATACATATATGTATTTGTAAATAATTTATACTATAAGCGTACTTTGTATTATATGATGGTATGTTTTTTTCCACGCTGTAAATATATGAAATTATCTACAGCGTGGAATTCAGTGTTAAAAAACATACCACCTCGCTTTTCTACGCAGTCGGTTAAATACCAGAATAGGGACTCATCGGTTTGCTTACAGAATAGGGACACTGTTAGTGTGGTATGCGACGGTACATGGTGAAACAAAATTTAAGGACCGACCGAAGGTTCGGTTTCGGTTTAGGTTACGGCTAGTTTCGTCCAAAAACTCTAGTTTCGGCCGCAGTATCGGTTTCGTCCAATAATTGGCCGAACCTTCAGCCCCGCCGAAACTAGGTGTTCGTAAATTTTTAAACCGAAACGAAACTTTCGGTTTCGGTTTCGGCCGAAAATTCTGTTTCGGTCGGACACTATCAAAAATATCAATAATTTCGAAAATGTGCGGGTGGATGAAGAACCTTCTACTTCGCGGATTCGACGACGGAAGGCGTGCACCGATGAGCCAGTCAGCCTGTGACCACAGGCCAGTGCAACCTGGTCGAAACGTCAGGCAATCATGTAATACCTTTAATAAGTAATCGCGTTAATTCCTGTAAAAATAACATTTATTATCATAGAACGCGAAAGTTTAAAAGTTTATACTTTGTATTATTTTTTTTATATTGGAGCCTACCAAAATGACTCTACTCTGCCTGATGGAAAGCATATGTAGAAAACAGTAGTAGGGGCCACCATTGTGAGTGTATACAATGCAGCATGGTGGCCTCCGGTCTCACACTCACCAACGAAAGACAACACGAGTGCTGTCATGTAGGGTTGGTCTTCTGTGTGAGAGTAGTACTTGCCCAGTCTATCAATAGTAGACTATATTTTGTAATCAATTTTTTAACGTAGTCTATTTAAAGCATTTTTTAACTTTTCCTTGTTTGGTACAATATGGGTGTAAACAAGTATACCGAAACTAAAACTCGCTATCCCTGAAATAGCTCAGCCCCTTAGCCAAGATGCAAATGTTTCGAGTCTATACTCTTTCTGCAATCGCTAACGCCTCTATTCTATTGTGTTATTAGGTTTTGTTTTGAACAGCCTTCGAATTTTTTCTTTCAATTCAAGGTTGCGGAGGTTCAATGCCAATCGCTCCAAGGAATAACTGATATTCAGGTAAAACCGGTTTAACTAGTAGCCGACGTCAAATAGTGTTGGGAATAATAAAGGCCAGGAAGATGAGTTTGTTTTAAACATAGACCTAACGTTGAAATGACGTCATTCACATTAATTAGGTTTTTAATAAATGACTCGGGTGGCGGCGCGAGCTCTAGGAAGCCTGTGCGTCCCCCTTTTGAGGATAACAAAGAAAACATCGGGGTTCCCACAAGCGAGAGGGCTATCTACCAGCTATAGGTGACCCCAAGTACATCGGAGTTCCAGTGATTTGCTTTCTTGGGTGCACCTGGCTCCCTAACTTCTACTAACCGAGACGGCGAGGCGTTCCGTTGCGGTTTGTAGTGGGTACATGTCCGACATAACAATCGGCTGGGATAAGATATCTCCAAAAAAAAGGGAGCAAGACGCCAGAAGTCACAAGTGCGTTCCCGGTTACATTCTAGAATTAAACTCACTTTTTTTCAAATTAATTTTAGTTGAACAAATAGGTCTGCACAGATCAATCCTTACGATTTATCATCACATGTATACCAAGCATAAAGAACATTTAAAAAGATGTATGACATAAAGACCAGAATTGAAGCTACATTGATTCGAAACAGGTTTAGACTTAGAAAAAACAGCGAAAGCCATCGACCACCCGAGAATTTGGTCATCCAAAAAAGAGTTATTAAGTGCCGCATAAAAACTATTATCATACCCGTTTATGTACATATTTATGAATATTTGGTAAAGCTTACTCTTCTTCTTCCCAGCCTTATTTCTAATTTTATTTGGGGTCGGCTACTAGTTCAACCGGTTTTACTTGAATATCAGTTTTTCCACGGATTGACTGTCATCGGACCTACACAACACTACGGGAGAAATGAAATTCGTAGTTGAACTAGTTGTTAGTAAATTTGGGGGCACTGACTTCCCAATGACGATTGCCATAGATGTTCATGACAACTGGGACTGACGGCTTTACGTGTTCTCCTAGGCACGGACGTGAATCACCGCCACACTTCCAAACTCCGGGCTAATATTCGGAATTTCCTAAGAAAAACCCAACAACACTTTTTGGCCCGACCCGGGATTGGTAAAGCTTACTAATATTATAAATGCTAAAGTAACTCTGTCTGTCTGTCGCGCTTTTACGACAACTACTAACTACTAAACCGATTTACATGAAATTTGGTACCGAGTACATTTAAATGAAATTTAAATGAAATATGGTAGATAGTACAAAGCCCGAGACAGGATACAAGCTACTTTTTACCGCGATAATCGGCATACACGCGAGCGAAGCTGCGGGCGAAAGCTAGTTATAAATATGCGTGTTTGTTTGTGCCCAAATACTCGTCCCGAATGTCATAAAATAAATTGTAAATATATGTTTTCAATGTTACAGTAAAAGGTAAATGCAATCGAAGCTGAAAATAAATAATAAGTAGGTACCTACCTATCTACACAAACAAATAAAATTATATATAGGTACCTACCTATCTACACAAACAAATAAAATTATATATAGGTACCTACCTATCTACACAAACAAATAAAATTATAAGTAGGTACCTACCTATCTACACAAACAAATAAAATTATATATAGGTACCTACCTATCTACACAAACAAATAAAATTATAAGTAGGTACCTACCTATCTACACAAACAAATAAAATTATATATAGGTACCTACCTATCTACACAAACAAATAAAATTATATATAGGTACCTACCTATCTACACAAACAAATAAAATTATATATAGGTACCTACCTATCTACACAAACAAATAAAATTATATATAGGTACCTACCTATCTACACAAACAAATAAAATTATAAGTAGGTACCTACCTATCTACACAAACAAATAAAATTATATATAGGTACCTACCTATCTACACAAACAAATAAAATTATAAGTAGGTACCTACCTATCTACACAAACAAATAAAATTATATATAGGTACCTACCTATCTACACAAACAAATAAAATTATAAGTAGGTACCTACCTATCTACACAAACAAATAAAATTATAAGTAGGTACCTACCTATCTACACAAACAAATAAAATTGAAGTGCCTGTATCTAATTTAAGCTTTTTCCTGAATGCATATTTAAATATATTTTTAAAGTTTTCGTCTGTTTGTCTGTCTGTCTCTTTGTTCCGGTTAATCTCTGGAACGGCTAGGTTTTGACGGGTCTTTCACTGGTACATAGGTGATGACATAAGAAGTAAATTAGGCTAATTATTATTTAGATTACCTTAGTTTAGCTCGCGACCTACGACAATAACCGCGGGTAAAACTGAGAGATTAAGCTAGTAAGGAATATCAAATAGAGAGGAAATATCAGAAATGCATGTACATCATGCATTTCTGATATTTCCTCTCTATTAGACTAGTATGTATTTTATTATTTTCTTGCTAGATGATTGTCACATGTATGTAAAATCTGTATTGACTAACATAGAAGTTTACTATTGAACCTAGAATTATTATTTTTCTTTATTCTGGTAGCTGGAACATCAATCAATAAGATTGACAAAACATGACGTCACAATAAGGATAAACACTCAAGACTATTTTTAACCACAACAAATATAATAACACGTGTCTTAATATTCAGAAACATTACATCATCAACAACCCTTAACGTCCCACTGCTGGGCTCAGGTCTCCTCTCAAGAGAGGGTTAAGGCCATACGTCCCCACGCTGGCCGAGTGCGGGTTGGGGACTGGCGAGACACGTTGTGGCTACGTAATCTTGCTGTTGGATGTTTTTAAGCCGCCCGAAGGCCTCCAACTAAGCTTCACGACTGCTGTCTTATGACAACAACCGGGACCGACTGCTTAACGTGACCTCCGAATCACGGAAACGCTCATTATATAAAATGCCACAAACGGTCACCCATCTAGGTCCGACCGCGCCGTCGTTGCTTACCCTTGGTGATCGTTTCCAATCACCTAAGGCCACTCGGCTATGAGCGCTTCAGAAACATTGTTCTGAATAAAAATGAAGCGAATAGCACGCGGCTGTACACCAAAAGATATGCAAAAAAAAAAGAATAAAAACAGAGCACAAAGGAAAACACAAAAGCAACACGTTTCCTACAAAAAACATTCATCTAATATTACGTTCTCGTTCAGATATAATTCAAGAATCATTCGATGACACAACACTTTCGAAGCTACCAGCCCTAAAGGACCGACAAAAGCGTCAATTACCCGCAATTTCGTATCGGTAACGTACCGCCATTTTGTAGTCGGCCATCTTTGTTCCCAACAAAAGGTGTATCTTGTTTGCTATAATCTGTCAATTCCCGCCAAAATAGCGCTGTATTGAAACATGTAAATTATCCGGTTTGAGCTTAGGATGCAATACTTCATGCCTGGTATTCCAAATTCGAAATTGGTATTCAAATCTTTAACGTTAACGAAATGTATTCGAAATATTTAACATTCTTTGAATCGGTCTTCAAACGAGTTACCAATAATTTTGATAGAATCTGATATTTCCATATCCGTTTGAGACGGTTTCTGTTCTAATCTTATACGACTGATCACGGTAGAGCTATCATTATACCAACTATAATGGCATCATAATGGAGAAATATGCGATCTACGCGACATCATTTTGTATGAAATCTTTAGTTTTCTGAGATGCTATTCCGATAAAATGTTACTACACCATATAGCCTCAGGAAACGTTCTGTTACGGTATACAAATCAGCATTATAAACGATACGATAAAAGAAGACATTTCTTCACCTATATAATGGTATGCTGTAAACTATTACAGAAAGTAATGTTGGTACATTAAATCTAATAATTTAAATACTGAAGTTTGATATGAATCAGTTTTTGTTTTACAAAAAAAATATCCATAATAGATTACAATATTTCCCAACAATTAATAAGGATTATGCAATTCATGTTGTGTAACATGCCCCTAATTTTTATAGTTTTAAATTCAAATTTATATAAATGGTACGTTCCTTTCAAATACAAATACACGTCAATATGTCACTTTGACAACTGACAGAAGTATCGCTAAAGCCAAAGAATACAAGACTGACAAAGGAGGTGTACCCGCGCCATCGCTTAAGTTATGGCGTCTAAAAAAAGTGTAGCCGGGGCTCAATTACTTAATCCTTACCGACAACGAAAGCTTCACAAAAGGCGAACTACAGACTACGTTATGGGACGATTTGTCACGATCAGTCTATTGCCGAGATAGTGAAGATAAAGTTGGAAGGGACCAATTAGAGGGATCGTTAGCATTGCTTTATAATTGGCGTCTTAAGTCGATTTGAGATAAGGTACAGCACGATTTGTAACCACAACAAATGCATTTGAAGCAGTTTAATATAATTGATAATTTTTACGCATTCCGGAGATGTCTTAGTTGATGTTACGAAAGGGCAACTTTCACATATCGCGACGGTTCGCTTCTTAACTTAAATAAGTAAGTACCAATAGAAAATTGTTTCAGAAATATGATGTATAAGCAAGGTACTGTAATGTAGGCAGTAAAGTCACGCCGACGTACCACATCCACAGAAAAGCAACTTAAAGTCTCCGATCTCCCGCCCAATGATGCAGAAGCATTTGAGATGCTTAGGCCGCGTTAGTGTGGGTTACCATGTTGCATTGTCAGAATAAACATCGTGATCACTATTCTTAGATTCATATTATATTCTATTAGGCAGAGGAAAGGCACTTTAAAAGGCTCATAAATATAAAAAACACACGCTGTCGTAATCAAAGGGTAACAGATAATGCCTTTTGGAAGAAATAACTGCTCGTCTGTACTACATTTTCTAGGAAAAGAGTACACAATAAAGATTTATAAAATAATTTACATGTGGATTATTAATAGGTAATTAAGAGAACAGAGATAAGAACCATGAGGAGTTACTGTACGCTGTACTTCTCAACGAAAAATCGGAAGTTTAAAATATCGTGTTTTTCTTTGGAAAATTTACATTTGATATTTTATTTGTACTTTGTGGGTGATAGATAAAACTCTGAGGTAAGATTACGCTAAATTCGCAGATCAGCGGTTTTTTTTTTCAATTGTTTGAGTGGCATTTGCGGTATAGATATTTCATTATTTATGCTGGCGTAATCATTCACTTAAACATAGTCTGATTATCTCAATTATATAGACGAAATACAAGTACTCAAATATTCAAATGTCTTCGACGTACCGTTAATCTCAAGGGCAAACACTCATGTGAACAATATTTAAGGAAGCACTAGAGAGAATACATCAAAATTACTATTTTGATTTAGCTTCTTTTGTCCTCAACCGACTGCCATTGAATGCAAATTGAAATATATTTTACCCAGTATTATGTTACTTTAAACAAGACTCATTACAGCCACCCCACACTGTTATAAGTCCCAAAAGATTCATTGCCTATAAATTGTTGCTAAATGGTACTATAGAAACTTTGGTACCTATAGTAGATAGGCCATAAATACACTCAAATGTGAATGTTCTTATAATTTTAATGGAGGAATACGATTTAGTCTGACATGTTATTATTTTAGATATATTGGAAAATACGATTATTAACATATTCTCTAATATCTTTAGGGTATACCAGCAGGATTTAACATAAGTTTTTATTGCTTATTCAGTTGTTGACATCACTAAACTAAAATCCACTAAAATTTGTTGTTTGATTATATACTTTAGCGCCGTGTGTTTACAGTTTTTTCAATATCTCAAATCTTAGCTTTAACTTTAAGCAAACAAAGTTGATCGGTGACAAAATTGGCATTTCTATGCATGCAGTGATGTTGTCGACTAGTTTACTCCCGTAGATGGCTCCTACGAAAATCACGAGAGGAATAGGGGTACTGACACTTCTTACTCTTAATCTATCATCACATATAGAGTTTAATTATCGACTGCCTTGTTGGTCCAGTGGTTAGCGTATGCGGCTGCTGATCAAGAGGTCTCGGGTTCGATTCCAGGGTCGGACCAAATATTATTTGTGTGACACACAAACATTTGTTTCGGAGTCTGGGTGTTCTTCTATGTATAATATGTATGTATTTACAAAGAAAAAGTATGTTTATGTATTTATATCAGTTGTCTAGTACCCATAATACAAGCTCTGCTTAGCTTGGGACTAGATAATGTTGTGTGTCAAATGTCCAAATAATTACTAATAACAGAACTATATCTGATAATTTATGCAAATTTTTCCAAACAACTCAGTATTAAGTTGTACATTACATAATACGTTGTTCTTTTAGTAGCAACATTAGTATTCGTACATTAATGTTATGCGAAATTTAATATTCAATGTGTAATGTATTGAGTAATTATAAGGTGTTTAACCTGCTCTACTTCTTGGGGGTTACGAGCTATGAGAAATTGTGGTTCCTTATACATCAAACCTTAAAAAATAAAAGGTGGAAATCTCATTATAATGCACACCCTTCTTGCTAATATATTCGTTTTCAAACGAGACAGAGAGGAAGTGCATTGAAATAAGAAGATAAGGTAAGGATCAGAGTCATAAACGAGACAGAGATGCTACAGTAAGAGTTCTATAGCACGTTTTAGTAACGTTTTAGTAATACTTAAACCGTCTCCTTGCTAGGAGCCCCTAGCGTAGGTTATCTAATATTTTCATAGAGGCCCCTTGAAGAGGCTTTATAGAGAGATAAGAGGAGGAGAACCTACTAAAACATGGACAAAATCTAACCGATTACCGTATGTATAGTTATGTTTTATACCCTTTATTACCTCAAATACATAGACAGGCAGAAATAGAGCTAATAAATAATTAAAACCCAAAAATTATAAACATGCATAACAAACTAAACACGTGAGAATATTTATTTAGTAACAGATATACAAGGGCAATAACTATATGTCAATATAAATTAATCTATGTGTTAAGTCTATCTATATGGTTATTCCATCGAATCTCTGAATTTGTTGGATCGATTTTGACAGAACTTTCATTGGCATATATCGGATGATATAAGGAATAAATTAGGCTACTTCTTTACTAATATTACTAGCTTCGTCCCGCAGCGTTACACTACAATTGAGGTGCTCAGCTAGTCAAAAATAAAATAAACCTGTTAAATCTTGAATCCACTGGGAACGTTAGTAGGCCTCATATTTCTATTTGAGGGTAGACGTGAGTTGGCGGGTGAGGAGAATATTCTCGTACATTCACTTTATATCTTAAGACAAATGTCTCCAGATTAGATCATTATTGGACGTAAATCAAAAATTAACTTTCTAAACAGCTTAATTCTAATGTATCCGTTTCCTACGAGTATGATGTTGTTATTATTTATAAACAAGTAGCCATTACATTAAGTTATCACACAAACGGAACATTGAGAGGACGTCTTGTGAATAGCTTTTGCGCAACTTGGGCTCGTTTTGTGTTAATAGTATTTGTACTACAAGGAAATATATTACGATTAGCTGACGTTTCGTTCGAGTTACAAGATGGCAATACATTGAAGACTAACTTTGGCCCGCGGCTCCGCCCGCGTTTATCTCAATTATTGCAGTAAAAGGTAGCCTATGTGTTTGTCTGATATATAAGCTATATTACTGTAAAGTTTCATCCAAATCCGTTCAGTAGTGTTTGCGTAAAAGAGGAACAAATATACATACATTCTTGCAAACTTTCGCATTTATATTATTACTAGCTTTCGCCCGCGGCTCTGCCAGACATATGGCAGACGTATGGTGACAGATTAAGAATACGGAGTATCATCATACCAATTCCTCACATCACTAGAGAAGGAAAACTTTAAATTAACACTGTACCAACCCGTCTTGATGGCGTGTTACAGTGTTTACTAAAACCTCTTTTCTGAAAAAAAAAAACCTATGTTCAGCAGTAGACCGTCAAAGACCGTTTATGATGATATATTCAAATCAATATGGTGCACTAGGATTGTGTTGTTTTTTCAATCTGGTTACCATAGCACAGACTGCTGACTTTGGGATGAGGGTTGCTCATCATGGTAGAGGGTGTGTGAGAATGTCAGCTTATCAACAAGGTTATTTTTTATACTATCAAGTACAAGTCAACCTTTGAAGAAAATAATAACTAATTACACTGGTTTACGTCCGTCGTGTATTATTCAATAAGTCGTCCGTTTGCTTTTGAAGGATGTGCATTAGGAAATACGAATGTCGGTATATTTTAAATATAAATAAGCTATTGAATTACACTTTCTCGGATTATTAAATCATTTATATTATATTCCCACAGAGCTCTTAAGCTGAAGAGGATGTGTAAAATACTTAAAAAAAAACTCGAGACTAATGACAGTTAAAATTGAAGTTCCGATTTTGCTTGTATCCGAGTGATGGAGCCTTGAAAAACTTTTTAATTGACCTTACCGAAGACTGGAATGAAAATCATCAACAACCCATAAGGTCCCAATATAGGGCTCAGGTCTCCCCTTAGAAAGGGTTAAGGCCATACGTCCCCACGCTGGCTGAGTACGGGTTACGTAATCTTACCGTTAGATGCTTTTAAACAGCGCGAAGGCGTTCAACCTAACTTCACAACGGAACCGACTACTTAACGTGACCTTCGAATCACAGAGACGGTCCTAGCACCATGCCGCTAGCGGTCACCCATCCAGGTACTGACCGCGAAGTCGTTACTTACCCTTGGTGACTGTTTCTAATCACCTAGGGCAACTTCACTATCAGCGCCTTTTTCGGTTTGCTCAATCATTTCTCATATATTCCCACAGAGTTTTTAAGCTGAAGAAGATGTGTAAAATATTAAAAAAAAACTCGTGAGTAATCCCAGTTAACATTGAAGTTCCAAATCTGCATAAACAAGTGATGATGGAGTCATGGAAAACTATTATTGAATTACGTTACCGAAAACTGGAATGAAGATATTTATGACAAAAGAATGGTCTCACCCAGACGAGACAGGGTATCCAGTAACGTACAAAACTTGTTCCTCAAGACAGGTTAAAACATGTCCTTTTTAGCGGATGGGACCGTTTACATTGGTAAAAATAGACAGGCAGGTGCCAGGGCAGTTGTTACAAGCTTGGCTTTGTTGAACAACAATGAGGACTTATTTAATAAGTTCAAATAGACACCTTATTACCAAATACACAAACGTTCAGTATTCGTAAAGCGTGGTAGTGATAATGTACACTTAAGTGAGTCTTAAATATAAGTAGCCGGTAACGTTTTCATGTTTGGAAGTATGCCAAATAAAGTGAGGTAGGTTATGTAACCTCAGATAGTGCGTTTGATGGTTAACCATACAAAGGAAAGCTTATGTCTTTAGGCCCTATCAACTTTTTTAGCTACACACATATTTCCGATAAAATGGTTATTCGAAGTTTTTATCTGGATATAAATCATTGAGAAAAGGCATTCATATTTGAATTAGATGACGTCCTATGTGGCTCGTAACATGGGAGTTGTTTGATTTTCTCTAAGCGCAAAAATATAACTTTGAATATTTAGAATACAAATGAGTAAAACGTCGGCTACTGGCAAATATAAACGTACTTTAAAACCACATGCGTTTCAAGAAAGAAGCACAGATAAATTTTTAAGGTGGAAGGGGCGCGTGCGTTTTTTTAGGGTTTAAAGTTCGTTTGGTCAGGAAATCCGCATCAGTTTTATGTTTGTATAAGTGTATTTAATGTAGTGTTGTTGAGTCAATTTATATCAAGATGAATGTATCTTAGAATATTTTACACATCAGAATGTAGTAAGTTTAAAACAGAGTTGTAAGATAGGATTGGAATCTGTCGCCACGATATTCAAAAATGATTTATAGGTCAACATACCTGTGCCTGGCTACCTTGAACTAATAATCTATAAATGAATAGAGCAATCCAACATTGTGTTGATATCAATACAGTTGATACAACAATTTAGCATGTTTTACTTTAAGAGTATCGCTATATTGTCGGTAGGCACGAACTGTTTGAGTTAATATTCATAATAATTGTATTGTTATGAGACCAGTTATTTCTTCTGAGTACTACTATCATTGTGGCAGTGGCATTACTATCGTGAGAGACTTTAAAATTGAAATACTCGTAGACAACACATTGGAGGAATGCGTTTAAGGATTACTTTGACAGAGGTGATTTACTTGACGGCCACGAATGGATGGCGTTTGTTGTATCTTTGGTCTGAGTATTGCTATATAATAATATATAATATTTTCATAAGAAATGTATCTTAGTATGGCGTTCCGCATTTTACTCTTTCACATTCAAACTTCGTTTGCCGAATTTCGACAGAATTCCGCATACCTTACTTCGTCTTTCTTCCCTATTTTCATTTTCGTAATATTAATTTCAATTCTTTCTTTTCTCGTTTGAATGTTATGATGAATACATCCAGAAGGAGTTTAAGCAACAGGCACACTGAAAATCTTCGCAATGTTACATATTGCACCGACCCCAAATGGCGGAAGGGTGGAAAAAAATTATGACGATGTCTGAAAAGCAATTTAGCAAATAATTGGATTTCACAATCAAGCCTAGAAAATCACACTTTCTGGACCAACATCAAAGCGCAATTTCATCGAAGTAGGCAAAAATCTTATAGCTACTGAGCAACAAATCAACATAAATTGACTATTTCGTTCAAGCCTCTACGTGTAGACATTCGCCAGGCACTTCAAAATATTACCTTCGGTATTTGCAAAACTGTTTCCAGCACGAAATTCATTTGAAACACAAATAAAATGCCGGTAGCAACTGGGGCATGCTGTAATCGAACTATTTGCATGTTTTACACACTGAATGGATTGAATGACGTTTTTACTTTGTTACTAGTTAGTCAATTCAATTTTCGACAGTTTTTTATTACGCTTGTCAATATTTTTACCAAAAAAAAGGCTTAAACCGTAGTTGTGCTTAAAGTATGTTTTTTTATAATCCCGTTTTTTAATCATATAGTTGTAGTACATATATAAATATCGATGTATACCTAGGTCAATCAGGTCACCTAACATTCAGAAAATTCAAATGGATAGCGGTAAGTAGAATAACTTAAATTTTACAAGTGCGTTAGTATTCTAGTTACAAGTGTTCTCTTTCAGAAACCTTGTTAATATATAAGCATGTACTTACATCAAAGACTTTTTAAAACAAGATATCGTCATTTTTTACAAACATTTCAAGGAAGAACAGGAACGCTTAAAACTCATAAATATATAAGTAACGTATGCCATCTAATCCAGCAAGAACTTTAACTTTTAATACAACATATAACGTATGTATAGTCGTGGCCGCGCCTCTCGATCTGAACGTTCAACAGGCGAGATTAAGCGAGAGGAGCGTCATATTTTATGTAACGAGGTCAGATCTTGAACCATTATATAGTATATCGGTGGTGTATGCCGCATTCGTGCAATCTAGCATAAAGTGAAGTGAAGGCCCTGAAAGGTTTCTACCGGACTTTGAATATGAAATAGTATTTGTATAAATCCTTACTCTATTTGCTATAGGTGTTCATAAAACTGATTCTATGTGTGTACATAGAGATATTATTTTCTCGTTAAGGTTTGTAAGTGTTTGTTAAGACTGTTAGTGATATTGCCATTTAATATAATATCAGTATATTCTAGAGCTTTCGAATACAGTATCGATGTACCAAAAACTACAGGATTAAATTTCAATTCTCAATATTTTTCCTGTAATGAGTAGAGGCGTAATCTTGAGCCTTTTGGAAATAAATAAATAAGGCAAATTCTAAGAAGTTTTAATAATTGTAGTGTATTAATGGTAGAATTTAGTTACTGAGAGACAGAAAAAACAATGTTTTTCATTGAAAATGAAGAGATCATGCGATGTTGGCTCACCATAGTATTTTACGCTCTCGTTTTATCCCAAATATAAATATTTCAATTATAAATATTGTTCTTGATTTATCTTACACAGAATTATATACCATTATAGTGAGATTAATTCTATTAATTTACAAAACAGCTTCATCTAAACTTCAAACGATCTAAGAAAACGCCACCAAAACCGAATTCCACCAAGGTCAATAATCCGAGGGAACATATACGAGAATTTCTAAAATTATCACAATCTAACGCCTACTATGTATCAATAAAAATATTTAATGTAGCTCAGTGCACACGTGGCTACGCATCAAGACATTTTTATCTGCATTTTAATCGCTGCTGTGGCCGGTCATACGAATGACTCATGGGTAGGGAAACCACTACAAATGGAATTGTTCGGACAAATATTGATAGTTAATGGATATTTGATGTTTACGCAAATACTGAATTGTTCAGTTTTTATTTTTAATGGTGTTTTATTGTTTGATTTCAAATAAAACTAGATGAAGTTTATCTTGTTACGATGATGCACAATTGGACCTACTTATGCAACAAGGAACCAATCCACTATTTTGCGAAATCGAGATAATCTCCTGTCTCCTTACTATCCTGTCTCCTTATCTCGATTTTGGAAGGTGTGTGGATTGGTTCCTTGTTGCAAAAGTAGGTATATTAACCAAAGTCTCAATTATCGTTTATAATATAGTAACATTTCAAGAAATAAAACTTATAATCATCATCATCATCAACAGCCTTTAACAGTCCACTGCTGGACATAGGCCTCTCCTTAGAAAGGAGGTTTTGGCCTACTATACCACGCTGGCCAGACGGGTTGGTAAAGGGTTGATTTCAAGTTTTCCTTCTCTTTGCATTGATGTTGTCTTGCGTAGTTTGTCCCTTAGTCGCCTTTTACGACACCCCCGGGATGAATGTACTTAATAAAAATAAAACTCAATAAGACAACAAAATTAATAAGAATTAATGTAAACAGCACCTTTTCTTAAACCTTTATTTACCTCTGTGTAATGATTAATATTATATTCTTTACACGACATATCTACCCACCAATCACCACGCAAGATTCCCCAAGAAATCATGTTTCGACAGGTTCAAACACGTTTAGTGACGTATTGTAATACGATCATTGCAGTGAAAGGTGATGAAACCACTGCTCTTTGTCACTATTGTTTGTTGTTTAAGAAAAAAAGCAAGGAACAAAAAGGCATTAGTAAACTAAAGAGAAACGTGAACTCATTGTTTATGTACCTTTACCTACTTATTTTAATATAGTTTATGATTTATTAATAACAAGTTTTGTTAACTTGATTATCACTTAATGGCTATAACTATACTTTTAGAAATCTTTAAGTGTTACAAATATTCTGCACAATTGACAATTGATATAAATACACACACATACTTTCTTTGTAAATACATACATATTATGCATAGAAAACGCCCAATCTACGAAATAAATATATGCGGATTACACAAACATTTGGCCCGACCCGGGAATCGAACCCGAAATCTCAAAACTAGTTACAAATCCTCCAAAATTATAATTTATTTTGGTAATCCTACATACGTAATGCATTATTACGTCATTACATGTGGACAAACGAATTAAATGCCCATCAGTGTGGCCAATGGCAAAAATTTATGCCAAGATTGTGGTCGACGGCACTTATTTTGTTTATCTTACTACCTTTTACACCTAACAATAAGTTGTTAGGTGTAAACGGTAACATACAATGAACAGGTAGCTGTGTGCTGTGACCTTCATAACTTCGTAGAAGTATTTGGTCAATGAAGCTATGAAGCTTATACTTAAAGATAACAATCACTATTTCGAACATCTTACACACAAACGTTAAATATACATAATATAAATACATAAATATATTTTTTTTTGTAAATACATGACATATTATACATAGAAAACACCGAGACTCCGAAACAAATATTTGCGGATCACACAAACATTTGGACCGACTCAGGAATCGAACTCGGGACCTCTTGATCAGCACCCGCATACGCTTACCACTAGACCAACAAGGCAGTCGAATAAGATAATTTTCTTTTATTTGTTTCGTTTTCTCGTCTATGATTCTAGATTGTTTTTTTATTATTTGCAAAGGTACTAATTTTGCTAGTTCATGTTGTTGTTGCATATCTATACAAGTAAATTAAATTGGAGTGACTAAATGCATATCAAAGTATATATGGCACACACGAAATGCAATCTGTCGGTCTGTCAGTCTGTTGGTCTGTTTGTTGTGGGTAATCTCTGGAACGGTTGAACTGATTTTGACAGTCATTAATTTAACGTTTTGAAAGTGCCTGAAAAGGCCTACTTAAAATAAAAGCTTTTGATTTTGATTGGATTTACCTGATTTATATATCATGCGATTAATTTTTAAAGATCTTTTATAATTATAGTTACGGCACACATAACTCATTAACCCAACAAATTTATATTTATTCTGACTGAGTGGTCATAAAAAACACGGTTTCAGCGCTACTATTACTAATAATATCGATCGAGGGACCCATTTAAATGGACTTCCAACTGTTCCATCAAAAGCGGTCTAGTGGTTTGAAGAGTGTTCAGTAACTTCTTCCTAGCCTTAATTCCAAAGTTTATTTGAAGTCGGCTACTAGTTCAACCGGTTTTACCTGAATTTCAGTTGTTCCACGGAGCGACTGGCATCGGACCTCCGCAACCCTGAGGGAGAACTGAAATTCGAAGGTTGAACCAGTTGTCAGTATATTTGAAGGCGCTGGCTTTCCAATAACGATTGAAGAGTGTTCAGTAACCACGTGCATTTAATTATATAAAAATTATACCTACTGTAGAACTCAAAAATGAGCAGACATCTGCTGATACCATCAATTTTATGATGTAATTAAAATGTTATTCTTGAATGCAGTATAGCACTTGGAACATTACTAAATTGCACTTGAGATTATTGTCCATCAACATATAATATGTACTATTTGTACGCATGTTAGCATTCCATTTTAATTCCCATGCGTAACTAGATACAATGTATGTGTTTTCTATACATCATCATCAATCATCATCAACAGCCTTTAACAGTCCACTGCTGGACATAGGCCTCTCCTTG
Organism: Phragmatobia fuliginosa; assembly: GCA_932526445.1. Taxonomy (NCBI): domain Eukaryota; kingdom Metazoa; phylum Arthropoda; class Insecta; order Lepidoptera; family Erebidae; genus Phragmatobia; species Phragmatobia fuliginosa. The sequence goes on along the minus strand of OW052069.1, from coordinate 1,785,191 downwards.
AAAAGGAGGTATTGGCCTACTATACCACGCTGGCCAGACGGGTTGGTATAGGGTTGGTTTCAAATTTTCCTTCTCTTTGCATCGATGTTGTCTTGCGTAGTTTATCCCTTAGTCGCCTTTTACGACACCCGCGTGGGATGAATAGGGGTGGAGACACTCTGTATTCTTAATCCGTCACCACAAGGATATTTCAATCGTTTTCTATACAAATAAAAACATTTAACATGTCTGTTTGTAACATCAAATGAAAGTATATACAGTACTTATATCTTTCTGTTTGTTCCGGCTGATCTATAAAATCGCTGTACCGTTTTTGACGGGACTCTCATTGGCATTTTGCTCATGATATAAGGAGTAACTTATGCTAGCTTTGCTCTAGTGCATTACTCGCAATTTACAACAATAAACACGAGTAACACCGAGGCACTAGGCTAGTAAATAATATGTAGGGCATCGTACAGGCTAATTAATCATTCACATCACACTCAAACAACCAAGGTAGTATCTTTCTATAGTAAATAATATCTACCAACTTTGTATGAAGTACCAAGTTATGACTTATCATCAAAAATGGCGTAAGGATATTTTTTGTATTTCATAGTTGCGATGTGCCACAGTTCAGTAAATAAAACTAATAAATATTGAAACAAAAGAGTTCGTAAAATGAAAATTACTTGGCCAAACCATTTTAAATTTTTATATGACTGGCAAATAAAGAAGAATCACGTTAATCGGATCATAAATCTCTGCGTAATCATAAAACAATTTTTTTTAATAATCACGTTGAAAACCTCCTCCTTTTTGAAGTCGGTTAAAAAGACAGAAATAGAGGTGTATCAAATTTATTTTCGCAGTTCGTAGTTTTGCTCTTTTATAAGCTTTTATTAAGTTTCATCTGTCCCTTTGTCTGGAATATTAATCTCTGAAACGGCTAAAATGATTTTACGGAACTTTCATTGACAGAAAGCTGATGATCCAAGGACTAACTTAGGCTAATCGTTACTCGCGATCGACAATAACAACTACGGGTAGCACCGCGGGACAACCAGTATAGTAATAAAATAGTTCTCACAAAATGGCGCAAAGTTCCACAGCCGCAAGTAAAATCATAACTTAACAAGTGATAAGTAGAGGTCATCGCTCGTGTTGTGTTGGACCGGACGACAGTATCTCGGCGATAACCTACCGCCCGTCTGTTTCAACTTTTATCTATGGTCCCTGGTCGCACTGCGAGCGTTAAAGGGTTAAAGGTCAATTTTAAATTTTAAAGTGATATGTTTATTAAGTATACTTTTACTTTTAAGTGAACACTTATTTTATATACATACTAGCTACGGCCCGCTGTAGTTGAACCTATACAACAACCACGAGTAACATCGCGGATAGAAGCTAGCTTAAAATTAAAGTAACCTCAATTACTAATTATATCATCATGGCATATTTACTGTAAGCAATTAATGATGTTAGGGGAGCAATAAATTATATTTCTATTTCTTTCATAAAGTTATTATTTAAAAAAAAAACATTTATACAGCATAATATTATTATTATTATGATTTTAGTCATCTATTGTTCCAACACATGAGTCATATCTTTATTGGTATTGGTAAGCAATGTCTATACATACATAGATGGATAGATACGCCTATTTATATGGAGTTCAAAATATAAACCGAACCAAAAAATCTATTTGGTTAGAATAATTGACAATAAAATACAGGTATACAATGGCCTACACACGTTCAAATAATTTGAATGGGATTATTTTTGAATGATGATTGTGTTGGCCTCAGATGAGACAACAAAGAGATAGAAGAACACACCATGTACAGGTAAAAAAGCAACATGTCTTAGGAACATTACATTAACAACCCATAATACCCCACTGCTGGGTTCGGGTCTTCTCTCAAAAGAGGGTTAAGGCCATACGTCCCCACGCTGGCCGAGTGCGGGTTGGGGACTAGCACTACTACTACATTAGTCTTATTTACTCCATTGTAATCAACCTGGAATGATTTTTTTAATATGCTAATCTCTTGAACTTTAAGTTACATTCATATGATTTTTTGATGAAATACAATTTTGAGATGTAGAGAGCATTTCTTGAGGAATAATTAATAATATAAAGTTTTCAGAATGATATACCATAAATCTAAGTGAAACTGCTAGCGATGGCTAGTAAGTAATGAATAGAACCTTTAAACTTTTGCAATAAATAAATAAAAACAAAGTGTTTTTGTCATAAAGTTGAAGTACTAAAACTATTCGTAAGAATCATACGAATTCTTCGAAATTGTGGGTAGACGCAAGTACATAAACCTAATATGTATCATCACATATTATAAAACAAAGTTATCTGCCGCGTCTGTGTCTGTTCGCGATAAACTTAAACGCTACTGCACCCATATTCATGCTGTTTTCAGCAATGGATAGATTGATTCTCGAGGAAGGTTTTAGTAAATAATTTGTCAAATTTTAAATGTTTTTAAATAGATATCTATATCTAACCGTGCAAAGCCGGAACGGGCCGCTAGTACAATATACATATATGTAGTCCCTAACCTGCACCTCTCCTAAGACTCCTCTTAGGAGAGGTCTTAGGAAAGGTACCTGTCGGGTGGAGACCGAGCCCAGCGGTAGAAAGTTAAGGGTTGTTGATGATATGTGAATGTAGCTACTATTTAAAAGCCATATTAATTTGTTGTTAAATCGCTATATCGACGCCATGGGACAAAAGCTTTACGATTTAACAATCAAATTAATAGTACGCTTCAGTATGTGAAGAGGCGAATGCTCGAAGGGTCAAGCTATGCAGTTGTCGTTATAATAATTTCTTGAGTCATAGAATAATATATTTGTAAACATAGGTAGTTATTCAAAGTGAAAGTGATATTTAAATCAAGGTTAATCAGAGATAAGCATGTATATAATAAACATAATATATGTAGATATGTAAGTTTATGTTTGATTGTTGAATAACTAATTGAATGACTAATTACTTCGATCATAATTAAAGTATTTACATTGCATGGATGTAAATTTAATATTTTTTTAAAGACAACATGTATCTGATACCCCAACATGTTCCCTATGTCGCGGTGGACTTTACAAACGTACAAGAAACGGACACAAAGATCACCCAGACTCAATAAAAATTTAAGAATCACACAAAGTGTTATTCCGTGTAGGATTTGAACCCCCAACACTTGGCACAGTAGGCCAGCCGTGCAATTAATTGAACGGGTTATAGCGGTTTATTCGTGAAACCGTGACGTTCCAATTAAAATATGAAATAAAAGGTTCACATTGAACCTGCATATTTGAAGTACCTTTATAATATATCGAATACTTGAATCCATCACCAGGAGAGAATTTCACTGCAGCATAGACTAGTTACAATATCCTACAGATTTGGAATCCAATTAGCTACTATCTTTATAAAATTCGAATAATGCATTGTTTTGTAAGCATTCTAAACAGTATAGTGTCGTAACATAACTTTGGTAGATATTTCTTTAGCCGTAACAAAGTATTGTTTATCCTATCAGCAGCACCATAAAGTGTTAAATAAGCTTACAAAACGATGCATTAGTGAGTCGAATTTCATATAGATATTACCTTCTAAAATGCAGTCAGGAAAAAAAAGTATTTATGATAATTCAGAATCAACTACAGTCACACGCACCAAGATGGTGCTGAGATAAATGCAACAGTTTAAAAACGCAAAACTATGTACATCTTGCCAAAATGTTTTGAATTCACTGATGACATTGATCTGGGGTCACGATAAAGAGCTGTTATTGTACATATTGCGCAATGGAAAAAATCAGAAGAGATTATGTACGGGTCAAATCATTAATGAATATGTTTTTATATGGAATAACACAGGTCGCGTTAATAAAAGATATGTGATTGGATTTATGCATTGATAATAAATAGTCATAACAAAATATTTAAGAAGCTGTGTTCTTTTTCTTTTTCGACATAAATAAATCAACTCCTGTGTTAGGAATAAATCCTGTGTAGCGGTGGACTTTACAAACATACATAGAAGAGATACAAAGAACACCCAGACTCAGATCAATAATCTTTCGATCACAAAAATCTGTTGCTCCGAGTGAGGTTTGAACCCACAACATCCAGCGCAGGAGAATGCGGCTTGCGACCGCTTAAACAACAAGCTATCTGTGCAATTAATACAGAGGTAGCCATATCTAGACCAATATTTAGCATAGTTTGACTATGCCTATACATTGCCCAAGACTATTTTACTAATGACAATGTGTTCTAAAGAGATTATCCGTCCATTACGTAACTTCATTCCCTTAGACACTTGACCCGCCCCCTTCCCCCCTAAATGTTAAGACACTTTTTGTGTCTTAACATTTAGGGGGGTTGTGTATGTAAACAACAATATCAAGTGAAATAACGATTTTGTAAGTTTGTCTAAAGCTCTTCTGCTTTTTATTACAATATTTTTTTATATTCTAGCAAATTTGATTTTGGTGTGACATCACGATGCTTATGAACTTCACCACCCCTTGTCATATTCGTCACACTTCGTTGACCCCAGTTCCCCTGATGTGACAAAATTTATAAGTAGTCCAAGTAAGAACGGTAGGCGGTAGCCATACTCTTGATTTCAATTTCGATCGATAGATATTGAAATTAAAACTGCCTCGTTGGTCTAGTGGTTAGCGTATGCGACTGCTAATCTAGAGGTCTCGGGTTCAAATCCCGGGTCGGGCTATAGAGTGTGTTTGGGTTTTCTAAGAAAATTCCTAATATCAGCCCGGAGTTTGGAAGTTTGGCGGTGATTCACGGCCGTGCCTCGGAGAGCACGTAAATCCGTCGGTCCCGGTGGTCATGAACATCTATGGCAATCTTTATTGGGAAGTAAGTGCCCTCAAATATACTAACAACTAGTTCAATCTTCGAATTTCAGTTCTCCCTTAGGGTTGCGAAGGTCCGATGCCAGTCGCTCCGTAGAAAAATTTTAATTCAGGTAAAACCGGTTGAACTAGTAGCTGACCCCAAATAAACTTGGGAAAAGGCTAGGAAGATGAGATATTGAAATCGTAAATTGAAATTAACACTTAAGTCGTTTTGTACGTTGAATTTCTAGTAGCTATTTCCCAGGATCTCTTGTTCGTTAGTGAATAAAACATCCTAGGTTAATTAGTGAGTAATATGCTTCACAATATTACAAAATGGATGTATTAAATGCATATGATCTAGTGATATATAAACTGTCGTGAGTACAATTCACGTTTACATTAGATAAATCTAGACAAGCATTAAACTTAGTGGTTTTGTGACTAGTAATGAGAATCAGTGTTTGCAGCGAAATGATTTACGTGAGAAATAGAATATAATATATTATCGTATTGTTATTCATGAATTTATTTCTTCTAAAGACAGAATGAAGACATATTTATAATACGTATGTATTTACAAAAAAAGTATGTTTAATGTATTTATATCAGTTGTCTAGTACCCATAATACAAGCTCTGCTTAGTTTGGGACTAGACGAAGTTGTGTGTAAGATGTCCGAAATATTTATTTATTTATATGCTAGATATAGATCCTTGTAAAATGGCTTTGTTGTTGAAGATTTCATCATAGAGAATAATTGTGGTGTAGGTAATACAGTGATACACATTTTTTTACTTGATTGACTTCCAACGTGTTTTAAGATAAATATCAGGACTAGGTATATACACTACACTAAAAACTACTTTCTTTGAAGTTATATTAAAGGGTCTCTTGACAGAAAAAACTCTGAACTTAAAAAAATCTTCAGAGGCTGCTTAAAACAGAATAAAAATTTAATACTTTTGTATTAAATTTTTATTCTGTTTTAAGCAGCCTCTGAAGATTAATAATTACCGTTGTGAGTCACCGAAAGAATACTCGACACACACACACAAACAGAGCCTGTTTGTATGAGTTTCAAAAGTACGATTTAATGGATTATCTTGTTTAAGTATCGTTTCGATATTAAATCAATAATTTAGAAGAAGGTCAGCCTTTATTCAAGCATTTAATTCATTTGTTCTAGCGGTCACGATTATCAGTCACTCAAATTGTTTGATTGACAACTAGCAACGTTGCGGTCAATCGACCTTTGGAAGTAATTGGAATTATTGAGCTTGATATCGAGCAATTTAGTCATTGCCTGGCCACTGAACATAGCGCTAGTTTTTGTTGACGTTTTAGGTGATAAAAATAAACGTTAGTGTAATGAAATTGACCTAGTTCCGTCGATGACGTGCAGCATTGTGATACATGGATACAGAGCAGACGTGTTAGATAATTGGTTTGATAAATATAATGAGTCATAATGTTAGACGACAAAGAGCTAACTATGGATAATGGCAATACAAAGAGAAGGACTACCTGAAACATATTCAAGTCTGACCAGCGTGCTATAGTAGGTCCAAATCGGGTTTCTAAGGAGAGACTGTTAAAAGCTGTTTGAGTGAATCATTAACAACTCATTACGTCCTACTGCTGAGCTCGGATCTACTCTCAAGAGAGGGTTAAGGCCATACGTTCCCACGCTAGCCGAATGCGGGTTGGGGACTGGCAAGATACGTTGTGGCTACGTAAATCTTGCCTGAAGGCCTCCAACTAATCCTCACGACTGTTATTTTATAATAACAACCGGGACCGACTGCTTAACGTGACCTTAGAATCACGGAAACGCTCATAGCATATCATGTAACAAACAATCACCCATCTAGGTAGTGACCGCGCCATCGTTGCTTATCCTAGATGATTGTTTCTAATCACCTAAGGCCACTTAGCTATGAGTGTTTCGATCGATGAATGAATGAATACAACTATATGTACTTATGCTTTAGAATAATTAGAATAGAATGTAACAAGAGTACTAATATTGTAATTAAATACATTGATGCAGAAACATCTCTCTAGTGTGAGTCACCATATATCTGCACTCGTAATGAGAATGGTATAGCACTACACTTAGATTGTAATTATACTTTCCATTTGGAAGAGTGGAATATGGCATCATCATTATCATCAACAGCCTTCAACAGTCCACTGCTGGGCATAGGCCTCTCCTTAGAAAGGAGGTTTTGGCCTACTGTACCACGCTGGCCAGACGGGTTGGTATAGGGTTGGTTTCAAGTTTTCCTTCTCTTTGCATTGATGTCGTCTTGCTTAGTTTATCCCTTAGTCGCCTTTTACGACACCCGCGTGGGATGAATAGGGGTGGTGCCACTCTGTATTCTTAATCCGTCACCACATATGGCATGCATGAGTATAAAAAAAAACTTTCGACAGTTACTTTCCATAATTTAGTATGGATTTTTAATTTTACTCGCATATTTCGGAATCCACCGACTAGTTCCGGAATAGATAGAAGTCATTTATCAAAAAATGAAGCGAACTTCCGCGTTAGTGTCAGGAGTTTGACACGCGCACACCTGCTTCATGACACAAAACTAAAAAAATATCTATGGCTTTCATAAATAGAAACAGGTGGTTAGGCTTCACAGAACTTAGGCCCTTTTCTATGCCAGGAGCATGCATGAAGCGTAAGTATTTACTAGAGGAGCAAAATTTTGTTTATCACAAGTTTTGAAAGATATGCAATATATCTGTCTACCATGGGCATGATGACTGTTGTCTTTAAAAAACAAATAAAATTGAAGTGTCCGTTTGCAATTCAAATTAAAACTTTTTCACTGAAATTATGCATATTATAAAACATATACGGTACATAGAAAAATCTGAAATTTGATTGGATTTGCATCCGTCTAATTGTTGCGGCTAGTATCTGGAATTTGAGAAGACTTTCACTTGCAGATAGCTGATTATATAAGGAATATAGACTACTTTTAATTTAGACTAGCTTTGCCCCGCTGCATTTCCCGAGGTAGTTGTTGTAAAGATTCAACAAGAACCACGGAGCAGCTAGTATAAAAAGAAATTATTCCCACAGTTTTAACGCCCTTCGTCTATCTCAAACTATGAGAATAGATAGGGTAGACGATTATAAAACCACTTCAATAATAATGCCTGTCGATCACACTTGACAAACCCTTCAAAACGAACAAAAAAGAACTCAGAATTAAACATTCAGTCAATCGAAAAAAAAGATCCTGAAAATACATTTATAAACATGTTGAGAAGACGTCAACACACCACCCCCAAAAATGCAGAGACACAGTATTTTAATGATCTTTTTTTCTCGTATACACATTTACTCATTCACTCCGCATCTTTATTTTCCCATGTCGGAACATGTTTCTAAAACAGGGTTGACGCACATTCTAATTTATTTACGCGACGATCGTGCCTCGATTGGAGAAAAAAGCAACCAAATCTGTATTGATGTGCTTGTATAAAATATTATGTGTCTTTGTTATATTGTAAATGGGCAACAATAGAAGGTCATATTTGATAAAAATATCTTTTTGAAAACGCTTACCTGTTTAGTGAGGTTGCTATTTTAGGAGTGTCGGATGACCTAAAAATATTAGAGTTTCATCGTCAAGGTTCAACACGAAGATGACACTTAAAATAAATAAATACTTTGGACATCTTACACACAACGTCATCTAGTCCCAAACTAAGGAAAGCTTGTATTATGGGTCTGGTAACCACTGATATAAATATTTGTATATTATTGTTGTAAATATTAACACATAAACTCAGAAACAAATATTTGCAGATCACACAAACATTTGGTCCGACCCGGGAATCGAACCTGAGAACTCATTCACGGTAGTCGAATGCGCTACCGAGACAGGTAAAAAAGAATTGTTATTAGAGTTTATTTATATTTATACAGATATTTATACATTAGAATGAAACCAATCCCTTTCACTCTAAGTAACAATCAAAAGTCAAAGTAGAGACCCACGAACACTCGGGAAGTCTCAAGAATAATTCTTTTTTTTTTTCAATTTAACAAATAAAAAAAAAAGGTAGTAGTGTCAAACTGATGTCGTACGTGACGCAGTTGACTGGGGCGGTAATACCCTCGCACGGAAGACCACCCTAGAAGGACAGCATTCTTGCTGTCGTATTTAGTAGCCGGAGGCCCAATAATGCGGAGGCATCTCCCTAGGCTGCCATAGCATGGTTCACCATGCTGCATTGTCTTTATTCACAATAAGGATGGTGACCACTACTCTTGAAAATCCGAAATACGAAATTAATCAGAAGAAATTGGAGTATACTAAACGACTGTACTAAAAAAATCGTTATAATTCAAATCCAGCAAAAGAAAGTTAAAAGCCACAAATTTCACAAGCCACGCCCTCGACAACCCCGTTTAAAGGAATGCGTCGCCGCCGCCGTCAAGCAAAGGGCAAACAAATTCCTGCGCCCGCGCAGCTTGACAACTTGACGATACACATCCGAAGCGAGGGCAGAGAGAGGGATAACTTGTTCCGTTCGCCTTTTTCGGATCTTGTTGCGTAAGGCGCATCGTTAAGGTTTAATTGCGAGTGAGTATGTGTTTAACGGTACTTGATGGTACTGTAGTTGGCAATAATGTAAATTATACTGGAAGACCTTGACTGTTGTTTGATAATTTATGAGCATCAATGATTTTATTGGCATCAAGCATAATGTTTAATGAAATTGGGTTCAGAATTGGGTTCAGAATTGGTTGAGACGATGACTAACTCGGAGTCCTCGTGAAAAGTATAAAGCACGTCAAAAAGAGCTACGCTACTTTATTCTACTCATGCTTTCCATCAGGCAGATTTGGGTCATTTTGTCCGCTTAAATATATATAAAATAGGTACTTTTTGTTTTTTTCAATCACTAGCTAATGCTACAGCTGATACATATTATAGGAACAGTCCTAAACCAACTCAAATATCTCTCAAACATTTTATAAAGTAGTTTTTTGCCGTTTAATTTGATATCAAATAAAGACATGTAAAATATCATACCATTCTGTTTCCAACGAATGTTATCTTATCAGTACGAGACGGATGTGATACCAAACGAAAATGTTACACAAACATATAATTCGCGGTGTGTTTCAATGTATTTACATTTATGTCGGTTTATATCACGTTATCACTCTCGTTCTATATTTTTTGCAACTAAATCAGCTGATACGAACTATCTACAATACGATGATACTTGTTTAAGAATGTAAAATAAACTATGAACACTTGATAAGATATTACTAACGGGATATTTAAGGAACCAGGAACCAACGAGCACGCAATCGAAGACTGATGAATGTGGTCGAAATACAAGAGGTGCGTCAAGACCGTAGTAAAATAATATCAATCGTCTCTGTCTACTTATCTAGAAAACATGGGAACATAATGTTCGTTCGTGATCATGGCACCTGTCATGTCAGAAATCGGAAAGCAATACCCGAAATAAATAGTAAATTTTCTAATATTCTAATCTATCTTTATTTTACACATTGAAATAATGTTGGATAGTATATTTTTTAAGAAATCGAATCCAAATCACCAATCCAAAGTGTCGCAATGCGATGTCAAAGTATTGTCCCATATAGAGTTTGAACCCGTAACAATCAGCGCAGTAGATGGCGTAGTAATCTTACTTATTTACACCATTACGCTGTATGTACTTGGGTTAGAGGTTTTAGAATTTAGGCATAACCATACACACGTGGACGTCATATATGCTAGAACTTAGCTTACATTCTTGCACCGATTCAGTCTTTATTTCATATGCCTAAGCTACGTTTCTCCTAACATAGTTCGTATAATAAGTCGGCGTAACCTATGCCTTTAAGGACTTTTTATGTTATTATCTGCCTAAATGACTACTCTAGACAGCATGAGTAGAATCCAAGAGTGGTGATCTCCATCCGCATTGCGAATGGCGACAATTTATGGTGACCCAAACAATACAAAAAATCTCTAAACTATTTTTCTATATTAGCCAATGAAACAAGAAAATAGATAAATAGAATAGAGAATATATAATAGAAAGTGAAAAACATTTTGCCACTTGATTTAGGGACTGAGCTGTTTGAATACAACTGTTTCTCGAAGCCACCTTAAGGCGCCATACCCACGCTCTGTCTTCCGTCTTCTTAATATTCACTAAACATAATTAATGATGCTTCTATGTCCTATTCAGCCAAAAAGAATTTAAACTTATATCTCATATACAACAATGGAGGCGGCACAGATCGCATCGCCGATAAACGCTAGCCAAGTTAACTATCAGTAACTTAATCCATTATGTTGTAGAACTTGTTGAATAGTTGAAGCTATAATTTGATTTAGTATGCCGTAGCCGGATCGGCGTCACGTTCTATTGACTAACTTCTTGGTATTCACTAGGAGTAAATGTGAATGTAGTCTCTAAGTGCAGAAGGTTTATAATATAACAACACTTAAGTAGGTACATAAGACATTTAGTAATGTGGAACTGTTTTAAAGCTATTGAAATTGAATATGAACTTATTATTCCTACTAATATTATAAGAAAGTAACTCTGTCTGTCTGTTACTTTTCACGCCTACACCACTCATTTTGATGAATTTTGGAACCTTGGGAAAGGACATAGGCTATTTTTTACCGTGATAATCGCGAGTAAAAGCCAGTAATACATAATATTAGGCTGTATGCGAGAAGCCGAGTATCGAACTAAATCGCGTGCAATTGCAGAGGCTTATATTCAGCTTAGATGATGATGAATATCAATTAATATATTTGAAACTATTTTATTATTGACTGACTGTCAGACAACGCACAGCTGAAACTACTAGACCTAAGCGTAGCTCTAAGCGAAACCTTATTATAAATTATTATCAATGATTAATACAGTGTATACGATCATGATTATATTCTTTAAAATACACATTTCTAGAGAATTTATGAATGGAGAAATAAAATCTATACCTACCTATTCATTGGGATGTTATTACTACATAGTAAAAACTAGTAATAGCAACTTGATGCACTTAATTGTGTGTTTGTTTGTTTTTGTTTTAATAGCTATTGTTATCGAGGAGGGTTATAAACTATAAAAACAATATGAGAAATGTCGACGAAACCCGTTGCTACTAGTAAATAATAAACTATAAAAATACTAATATTCCTTTAATTTCAAAACATTGCGTGAATATAGAAAGTGATTCATCAATGATTAAATGTTCATACACCTTTAACACACATATTGTTTGCATAAACATGTTTAATTTATTTATGTATAAAATTTTATACTATTTAATGGCGACTGAATAATGTACAATACTAGCTCTCCGTCGCGGCTACGCCATCATGAATGTCGGTTTTCGGGGTTAATAGTAGCCTATGTTCTTCCTCAGGCTCTAGATTATCTGTATACCAAATTTCATTTAAATCTGTGCAGTAAATAAATAAATAAATATTTTGGACATCTTACACACAACATCATCTAGTCCCAAAGTTAGCAGAGCTTGTGTTATGGGCACTAAACGACTGATATAAATACATAAACATACTTTTTTGGTAAATACATACATATTATACATAGAAAAACACCCAGACTCCGAAACAAATATTTGTGGATCACACAAATATTTGGTCTGACCCGGGAATCGAACCCGAGACCTATGGATCAGCGCATACGCTAACCACTAGACCAACAAGGCAGTCAAGTCAGATTGCCGTGACAGATGGGCAGAGCTACTGTCGCATTTATAATATTAGTAAGGATATTTTGAATATATTCTTTCAACATCAGACCATTATTATCAAGCTCACTATGTTTGACTTGTAAAAACTAACCATACAAATCCAAAACTTGATAGATTTACTTGGAGCAGCAAAAGAGTTTCATTAATATATGCTTAATCACTAGAGTAGTTCAAAAAAAAATCAATTCTGATTTAGGTACATTGTCATGTAGTTCGATCGCTTACAGTTTTTTTTTTAAATACTATTGAATTTCAAGACGACAACTAGAACTAGCTCCTTTCTAAGGAGAGGCCCATGTCCAGCAGTGGACTGTTAAAGGCTATGGAATTAGTTTAAAATTACATATTTAGTTACAAGAGAAGATAATAACAAACGTGTTAAAAAGAATAACTATTTAAAAAGATATCTTTAAAAGACACGTAACACGGATCTATAATAGAAACATATATTTTTAAATATAATCTACCATTTTTCAACCATTACTAACTTCATATCAACAGTGTTTGATAGGGTATGTGGGTATATGGGGACAACGTACTGGGCACATCTGCGGTATTCTGCCTACTCATCTAGCTATAAACGCATCTCCTGTGCTAGGTATAGGATTAAGTGGCCAGCCGCAACGAGGCGACCAACACGACGGTGCCCGCGTGTGTAAGATATCGCCTAGTTGACAAGAAGCTACTCGAAAAGGTATAGGCACCACTATAGTAGTTGACTGCCTGGCTGCTGGTAGGCTTGTTTTGCAACCATAATAAAAATTGTGTGTATCTGGTTCCCACAAACAATTTAGGGTCAAGCCAAGCTCACCCGCACGTGGTTGACGGACGAGGCTCTGGCAAACTAATAATAATAAAGCTTTATTTAATTCCACACAAGTTACACTACATAAAATTAAAGGATTCACTTAAAGTCTACTTAGTAGTATAAATATGTGACACTGCGAAATATAATTAAATAAAAAGGTTAATTAGAACTTTGTGTGGACCCCTTGCGGGTAAAAGCCTCCTCCAAGACATTCGTTCCTCAATAGTGTCTTCTAGTATCGTTATACAACATATATACAGTATATTAAAATATATATATTTTTTAAGAAAGATCGATATTATTTTCCTGTGTTATAATATAATGCAAGTTTGTTTATGTCATCGTTGCTTGGGTGTAGATGCTTAGTTTAATGTCCTGGAGGGTTGTAGTCTAGTACTCCCGCGGGGACAAGCCGTACTGGGAGACGATAGGAGGTAGCTTGTCGTTTCCATTTTGGTGTAGGATTGTGTGCTTGGATTTTTCTTGCTATTTATTTCTGTGTGTTGTATGTAAGTTTCGGATTTTGAATCAAAAAATGTTTCATGTTTGTGGTCTTGTTCTTCTTCATGGGTTGTTTTTCGTTACATTTTTTTGGTTGACTACTCAGTGCTATTTCGGGAGACTCAGAAAGAAATCTTTTATTGTTGTTATTGTGTTTATTATCCAGTACAATCAATTTATCATATTTAATGAATGCATTTTTACCCAGCTCTTTTTCTCGTTTTAATTGAACTTGTAACTCTTTGCGTTTGTGGAGTACTTCAAAAGGGTAGTCCTGTTTAATGTAATAAGGTGAATTATCAAGACATTTTCCGTTTTTCAAAATATTTATCTTCATTCCTAAAGTACTAAATGTAATTACTACTGGTCTCACTTTCTCGCCTTTTTTGCCTAATCTCCGCACAGCTTCGATACAATTTTTATCACATTGATAGTCGAAATATTTATTTATTATTTTTATTATACTTTGTTCTAGGTCATGGTAAGAAGTTTCCTGTTCCTCAACACCAAAAATAATCAGGTTTTTACGCCGTATGTGTCTCTCAAACTTATTAATCACTGTATTCTGATCTTCGACTTTTTTCTCCAATAGCTCGTATTTTAATTCCAGTTTTTTAAATTTCTCATCTATATTACTGTTTATTGTGTTTTTTATATCCTCTTTCATTTCTTGCATATCCATTTTTTGTTGTTTTATGTCTTGTTGCATATTAATCAGCATTTGTTTTAACTCGTCCATATTTTTTTTTTTTTTTTTTTTTTTTTTATGTTTTGTTTAGTATTTGTAATATAGTGGTGTAATATAATATTGAAGTTACTTGAAATGATAATACAAGTAACACCCTCTTTTACGAGTTTCCTGTAACTATTGAGTCCATTGATCTAACTATCGTTACAATAACTTTACTACATAAATCAGAGATCGACTGGTTCATTAATTATTACCGGTTTTGGACGCTAGATGGCGCTGGGTGAACTCCTGCTTAAAAATTTTGAAAAATTGATCGTCTTATGGACTGCAAACTTCATATTCCACCTAGCAAAGCGAAGGTATCAATGTTTATGCACCAAGGAAATGTGTAATGCACTTTAAAAACGGTGTAATAAAGTTTAGGACACTTTTTCACAATTTGGTAGCAGGTGACTGTTTTTTCACAATTTAGAGTTTTCGGCACAACACTTCATGTAATTCCGGTGTAACGTGGCACGATAACACTTTTTTTACATAAACTTGGCTTCGTTATAAAGTGATTATATTTTTAGATACGAGATAAACACAGAGACGGTGTTGACAAGTTTTAGTAGCCTACCCTCCGTCCCAGCAGTCAAGTCAGATTGCCGTGACAGATGGGCAGAGCTACTGTCGCATTTATAATATTAGTAAGGATATTTTGAATATATTCTTTCAACATCAGACCATTATTATCAAGCTCACTATGTTTGACTTGTAAAAACTAACCATACAAATCCAAAACTTGATAGATTTACTTGGAGCAGCAAAAGAGTTTCATTAATATATGCTTAATCACTAGAGTAGTTCAAAAAAAAATCAATTCTGATTTAGGTACATTGTCATGTAGTTCGATCGCTTACAGTTTTTTTTTTAAATACTATTGAATTTCAAGACGACAACTAGAACTAGCTCCTTTCTAAGGAGAGGCCCATGTCCAGCAGTGGACTGTTAAAGGCTATGGAATTAGTTTAAAATTACATATTTAGTTACAAGAGAAGATAATAACAAACGTGTTAAAAAGAATAACTATTTAAAAAGATATCTTTAAAAGACACGTAACACGGATCTATAATAGAAACATATATTTTTAAATATAATCTACCATTTTTCAACCATTACTAACTTCATATCAACAGTGTTTGATAGGGTATGTGGGTATATGGGGACAACGTACTGGGCACATCTGCGGTATTCTGCCTACTCATCTAGCTATAAACGCATCTCCTGTGCTAGGTATAGGATTAAGTGGCCAGCCGCAACGAGGCGACCAACACGACGGTGCCCGCGTGTGTAAGATATCGCCTAGTTGACAAGAAGCTACTCGAAAAGGTATAGGCACCACTATAGTAGTTGACTGCCTGGCTGCTGGTAGGCTTGTTTTGCAACCATAATAAAAATTGTGTGTATCTGGTTCCCACAAACAATTTAGGGTCAAGCCAAGCTCACCCGCACGTGGTTGACGGACGAGGCTCTGGCAAACTAATAATCCCGGTAAATGGCCTCAGCTTACCCTCTACTGGTCTACTATGTCAATAAAACTTTCCGGGTCTATTCTATTTCAAGCGCAACATGGCACACCGTCTGGATTTAGTCGATTTGGATAAGACACCCCACCCCAACGCAAACAGAGGATACTACCAAGCGGAGTTCGTACTAATAACCACGTTATCGCAAAACCTAGGCCAAAAAGTTGGTGTATAAACGTTTAAAAGTTCCCATTCTTTGTAACATTATTTCGGCCAAAGGGCTGTCACTAAATGCCTCCAGTTACAAATTACAAGACGTCTTATCTCGAGTAATTAACCTTCGGAGATAAGACTGGTGCAGATAACGCAGTAATTAAGCTTCTCCATGAAAGGTCACAGTGTCTTTATCTGGAGTAAGGGTAGGTCGGTATCTGCACCTAATGAAACAACGAAAAAATAGGGCAACGTTTTGTATTTATGTGGCTCGAAACGTTTAATACAAGACTGAGGAATAACATGGAAATATTTCATGTTAGAAGTGCTAATAGCCAACTGGCCGTAGGTGATTGAAAACCATCAGCGTGAGTAAGCAACGAAGGTGCCATCAGTACCTAGATGAGTGACCGTTTGTGGCATGTTATTATGATAGGAACGTTTCTGTGATTCGGAGGTCACGCTAAACAGTCGGTCCCGGTTGTTATCATAAGACCATAATCGTGAAGATTAGTTGGAGACCTACGGGCGGTTTCAAATCATCCAACGACAAGATTACGTATACGGTGGTTCCTCATTTGTTTACCAAGATATATAATACATAAGAGTTATGTTTGTGGCAGTTCGGCCAGTTTGACCTTATTTATACCATGGCCTCATAAATAGGCAATAAGGCTTGGTCCCTAATCTTGAGTGTAACTAAAAGGATAATCAGTAATACGTGAACTTCTAATAAGCCTCTCTTTACTATTTTAGTGATAAAAGACATGAGTAAATGTAGGTACAAAAACTGAGCTAAGTACCATAGTACTAATTTATATATGATTTAGAACGTGGATAAACATTCCGAGTTATTTGAATAGGAATACCTACAATGTGCTGTGTGACTATTAGCTTGTGGTACATTTATATCCAGGTCTATTTGAACAGTCCGGCCCTTTCAGCCGTCGAACCTGCTTGCCAAACATCAACCAGCTAGCCAATTAGTGAGACTGCGGAGGTCAGGCGTCATGCTCTCCGTTTATAGACTGATTAGCCGCATTAGTGCGACCTCAACAGCTCGGTAAATGTGTAACTAGTGAAATTTGGTTTCATGGAAATTTTGGATTATTCAAATTAAGTTTAAAGCCCATATTTTAGAATAATGTTGATAAGAAATATGTTAGCCGCAGGACCGACAACCGTTGGGGTAAACGTGTTATTGAGTGGAGACCGCGTCTCGGCAAACGTAGTGTAGGACGTCCACAGGCCAGGTGGAGTGATGATTTGCGCAAGACAGGAGCTGGATGCGAGTCGCAGAGGATCGAACTAAGTAGCGTGCAATTGGAGAGGCCTATGTCCAGCAGTGGACTGCGATAGGCAGATGATGATGATGAAGAAATATGTTTACGTTTTATTAAGAATATTACGTCCCTGTATAAAATACTACTATGTATATGTATAAGTTATTTTCGGAATTAAGTTTACATATTTGAACAACTAGTAATATCAAATGTTTTGGGAACTTTTATTGCCAGATTTAGACTCATGAGGAACATGAGATATTAGTGAAGTTAGTTAAGTGGGTCAACATAATTTCTTGTGGAAACAAGGAAACAACCATCGTATCGTCGGATTATAACATGTATCAGCTAATATTTGTCTAATATTAGACCAAAGAAACAGAAATTCAGAAGTGGATAGAAACAAATGACAACTCTTTAACACTTACGAACAGACGGACGCCATGATATTATGGAGAAAGCAATCTAAAACTGAACCAAAATAATTCAAAGTCGCTAATAGTTCCTTCACCTAATGATATTTCGTATTTTTTCCGACTTCGTCTAAATCTAAATCATAATATTTACGAAAATATTCTACAGAAGCTGTCCCTACACATATTATTCTAAATTTAAAATACCCTCATCTATTTCGAGACAAAAGTTTGCAGTCTGTTTCCTTTCATTTACAGCTTCAACATATGCGGCACTCGACAACAACGACTTTTAAAAAAAAATGTGGGCCAAACCTGTGAAAAAAATCCTCAGAATCATAACCTTTAGGGCCGCTATCGAATGCTTTCGTATCCATTCAAGGCTCGTGAGAGTCGAAACCGGTTGCTTCGGGAATTCGATCCTCAGGTTTTATCGCTTTTTTTCTTAAACATGTGACGACGAACGCAAGGCGATGCAGCCAACAGGCAGACGTTAATGATTGATTGCAGACGCCTTTGGACCTTTTTGGTGGTCTTAACCGTTCTATGTTTAAATTTAGTGGGGTATACCTTGGCCTGGAGGTGATGTACAGATTAATTTTGTATAATAGTGAATACGTTAGTTTAATTACGTTTTAAAACGTGTTTATAAACGGGCCTAAATTGTTACCGAGACAAATTCATATTATTAGGTTCTGTAGACATATGCAATGGTAAGTGGAAATAAAATCGAGTCCAATAGTTATTAATTGTTGTTTACTTATTATTGTATTAATTACATTGCGTATTTGGTTTGTGTAATGGTCTTAAATTGAGATGTTTCAAATCTTTTTTGTTTTAATAACTAACACCTCGTTTTCTATTACATTGAAAGTAATCGAAAACGAGTAAGTATTTTTTAGGTTTACTACACATAAAGATTGTATAGGTTGATGTTAATGAATAGGTTACTGCATTTTTTTTACAGATTCTAAAACTTTACAATCGATCATTAGTAATACTAAATAATTTCAAGCTTCTGTAAAACTTAAATAAGCATACCCAAGTCAAGAAGGGGCAGATCTCATTTTCTAGCTTCTGAGTACTGTAACGAGGATCATATATACCTTACTAACTATCCCTTTATAACTAGCAGAAGAAAATATCACTAAATACCTTCTGTTTTGTTCTACAATGTTCTAAACAATCTGTTGTATCGCACGTCCCCATTTTATGTACCTATTATACAATAGATAACTATTAAAAAAAGTTAATTACACACCATCTGCGGTCGTCACGATACAGCGAGGGGTGTAAATGAACGGAATCTTGTTCCTTGTATGTTAAAAACGGCATTATGACATGTTGAAGCAAGTTCATGAACACAATCTTGTTGACAAACGAACACTATGACACACACATCTTATGCAGGCACCACACTTCGTTATGCGCTATTCGTTAAGCGGGTTATTCGCGCGCATACGGCGAAGTGTGGAGAGTATATTCGTTTCGTTCACCATAAAAATGACAATGACACATCTGTACAACACACATATTTGCCTTATTTGATGCTTATTTGGCATACCAGTTCGAAGTGTGGATGGCATGTTTGTTGTTTGCGCGAATTACTAATATTTGGGCGAATACGGCGTAGACACATAACGAAGTGTGGTGCCTGCATTATGGCTATTTAATCTCAACTGTAGATCTTAGACTAAGCAGGGCTTGTATCATGGCACCTAGACTGCTTATAAACCTACCTTTAGATTCCTAATACATAGATACCCATACTGATATTATAAATTCGAAAGTAACTCTGTTTGTTACGCTGTACTGATTTTGATGAAATTTGGCATACTTTGAGCCCCGAGGAAGGAGAGGCTACTTTTTATAAAGACATACACGGGGATGGGATCACGGCAGACAAAAGTTTGTGATATAACCAACTAACCAACAATATTATAACCCACAATGTCCAGCTACTTAGCTCGAGTCTCTTCTCAAGATAGGGTTCTGAAGCCGAGCTGAGTGCGGGTTTGGAACTCGCAAGACAATGGAGAGGCCACTTAATCTTGTCGAAGACCTCGCAACTAAACTTCACGACTGTTGTCCCATGATAACAATCTGGACCAACTGTTTAACGTGACCAATCACGGAGACGCTTATGGTATTATCCATCTAGGTACTGATCGCACCGTCATTGCTTACCCTATGTTATGTTTCTGTTCTCCTAAGGCAATTTCTCTATGAGCGCCATCCAAAAGCATTACATCATTAAAACTAACGCAGACAATATCTAAATGCATTTCGCATGACGACAAATAAATTTAAATACATAATACTATATATAAAATTGCGGTAAAATTTTAATTCATATTATTTGAAAGTAAGTAAGGTGAAAGTGATATAAAATTGAATGACGAAACTATTCTTTCGTAATTCTAATGCTGTTTATTTTAAGTATTAAATGATCTGATATTCCGTAGTTATTTTTTATATCACATCACTAAGGCCGAACCATTTCTTGTCAGATTACTAACTAGGTACCTTTTGTACTTGTAGAAAGAGTCCCTAAAGGTAAACTTATGATGAAATTGAAAAAATATCCATCGAAATACTAGTAGAAAACTATAAATTATTGTTTATAATAAATATCGGGTAGTTGTGGTGAGCCTTCGGTAAGATCAATGTCCAGCAGTAGGCGACGATAGATCTCCTCAAGGGTTATTAAATAAAAAGACAAATCGGTTAACATATCACAACACTAAGCAATCGCATTGATGGTTATGGCCCATGGGTAAGTCGGGTAACTTTATATACGTGTTTAAAAGTAAGTCTTTTATAACGCACAAGTGGCAACATTGTTGTAGGGGTTATGGTTAGGGCAGACAGCGGGCGTCCTAGTTTACTGCTAGTGTACTATACAAAAGATCACCGCAGTACCTTCACGCTCTGCGATCACAGACCGTATAAACAAGGCGGTGTTAATATGATCTAAGCCCACTGTCTCGTTCACCCTTATATCCTGCATTGTAAAACTTAATTAAATTAAACTACATATTATTTCTGAAAGTATCAAGAGTAATTGGAACACGACATACCAATTGCTACCAAAAATTAGATATAATCAGAAAACGTTCTATTTTAATCTTAATAGGTTCTAAATTTTAATTTCCCGACATTTGTAAATCCGGATCCCAAATATTTAAATTACCGACCACTAATCGGATCGACGGTACCTTTGATGTTAAAAGTATGTGATGATAAACAGTAGCTATTTAAATAGAGTGTGTTTTGTACTTAAAAGCCAGTTAGCCAGACAAAAAGACATTAAGAAAAAAAAATGACACAGTGGACAAAATATGTCAGTATTTTTAAAAATCGAACGATATTTTAATATTTCTGCCATGTTAGGAACATCCGCAATACAATTTACTTGAAAGTCAATAAAAATATAGTGTTATCAAGAATTTCCAGCTGTATAATGCTATTTTACACTAGCATTCAAGACTTATTAATAGCACAGTTATCGTCATAAACGTTCAGTGACATGCAACAGGCCTACAAGCATACACGCCATATTGAAACATTCGAAATTCGAACAATAAACAAACCGATACTAATTGTAAATAACGTATGGACTGCGGCCGGCGTGAGCGAAGAAATATTTGGACATTCCAGTTTCAAACTTTGGTTAGTTGTTAAACATTAAAATTTTGTTCGAACATGGAGGTTGTACGTACAAAATTTAAATTTCTAAATAGTTTAAGCTTAATTTTACATCAGGAATTATACTAACCGACCTTTTGTGCAGTTTCACTGAAGCAATTGGTAAGTAATAGCCATGAAAAAAAATTGGCCAAGTGCGAGTCGGACTCGCCCATGAAGGGTTCCGTATCAGCAAGTAACATCATATAAAAGTTCTTGTAGTTCGTTGTAACTTTCATCGATGTTTTTATACTAGTGTATTGATTGGATGAAAGGTAAATTGCGTGTTACGATTTATGACGTATTAAAAAAAACTACTCACTAGATCTCGTTCAAACCAATTTTTGTTGGTAGTTTGCATGGCAATATACAACATATATTTTTTTTAGTTTTATCACTCTCTTATTTTAGAAGTTAGAGGGGGGGGGACACACATTTTTCCGCTTTGGAAGTGTCTCTCGCGCAAACTATTCAGTTTAGAAAAAAGCGGCCAAGTGCGAGTCGGACTCGCCCATGAAGGGTTCCGTATTGGCAAGTAACATCATATAAAAGTTCTTGTAGTTCGTTGTAACTTTCATCGATGTTTTTATACTAGTGTATTGATTGGATGAAAGGTAAATTGCGTGTTACGATTTATGACGTATTAAAAAAAAACTACTCACTAGATCTCGTTCAAACCAATTTTCGTTGGTAGTTTGCATGGTAATGTACAACATATATTTTTTTTAGTTTTATAACTCTCTTAGTTAAGAAGTTAGAGGGGGGGGGACACACATTTTTCCACTTTGGAAGTGTCTCTCGCCCAAACTATTCAGTTTAGAAAAAAATGATATTAGAAACCTCAACATCATTTTTGAACACCTATCCATAGATATCCCACACGTATAGGTTTGATGAAAAAAAAATTTTTGAGTTTCAGTTCCAAGTATGGGGACCCCCAAAATGTATTGTTTTTTTTCTATTTTTATGTAAAAATCTTAATGCGGTTCACAGAATACATAGACTGACCAAATTTCAACAGTACAGCTCTTATAGTTTCGGAAATAATTGGCTGTGACATACGGACGGACAGACAGACAGACAGACATGACGAATCTATAAGTGTTCCGTTTTTTGCCATTTGGCTACGGAACCCTAAAAATGATGTTAGAAACCTCAACATCATTTTTGAACACCTATCCATAGATACTCCACACGTATAGGTTTGATGAAAAAAAAATTTTGAGTTTCAGTTTCAAGTATGGGGACCCCCAAAATGTAAAGTTTTTTTTTCTATTTTTATGTAAAAATGTTAATGCGGTTCACAGAATACATCGACTGACCAAATTTCAACAGTACATCTCTTATAGTTTCGGAAATAATTGGCTGTGACATACGGACGGACAGACAGACAGACAGACAGACAGACAGACTTGACGAATCTATAAGGGTTCATATATTCAATCATTAAGGGTATAATTAAAACCAATACATAAAGGAGCAAATGAGGAGGTAAGGGTAACAGAGCACTTTTTATGTCAATATAGCTCAACTCTGTCTGATGGAAAGCATGAGACGAACAGAAATATAGATGGGTAGGGGCCACCATCCTCACTGTGAGTGCATACAATGGTGACTCACAGTATGGCAGCTTTAGTGGGATGTTTATTGGGCCTTCGGTCTCACATCACACACACACTTCGGACTGCACGGTTGGCCTTGTGGTTTAAGCGGTCGCATCGCCACTCTCTACTGCGCCAAGTGTCGTGGGTTCAAATCATAGAGGGATAACACTTTGTGTGATTCACAAATTGTTGTTCTGAGTCTGGGTGTACTTTGTGTCCGTTTTATGTATGTTTGTAAAGTCCCCCGCGACACAGGAATTCATATTTCTAATGCGGGAGTTGTCTTTTTAAAAAAAAAGAATAAAAAAAAAGAGAATCTGCTGTCATTTTGCTTTAACTTTTTTTAATATTGTACTGTGTACTGCTGTCCACCACGATGCTGTCCTGCGGCACGATGGACCGACTATTTGAGGAGGGTGGCTGGCGGCGGATGGATGCGGACTGCCCAAGACCGGGATGGTTATCGTTCCTTGGAGGAGACCTTCGTCCAGCAGTGGACGTCGATAGGTTGACACTACTGCTGTTCACCAAGATCAACAGCAGTGACCCACTAGCACATCGAGTTATGAAACTCGGGAACTTCTACGAAAATAATCTACTTTAGAACCCACAGAAAAAAAACTGGTGAAGTTGGAAATACAAGAACTTGAAGATACCTCAACTTCTAAAATCATCCTTTTCCTTTCTTTACCCAGTGTAACACTGACTTTAAAATAAAACAATTAAGAATGCTCCATTCCTCGCGTTATCCAAATAAAC
The DNA here is from genome assembly GCA_932526445.1 of Phragmatobia fuliginosa. NCBI lineage: Eukaryota > Metazoa > Arthropoda > Insecta > Lepidoptera > Erebidae > Phragmatobia > Phragmatobia fuliginosa. Next base: position 1,761,059 of record OW052069.1, on the reverse strand, counting down.
AAATGCACCGACTCAAGTGACGAAATATTTGGATTTCAACTTGTTTACCAAGGAGTTAGTTCAACTCGGTACATTACTCACTGTTATTACTGCCTGCTACAAACGAACATACATATTACACATACAGATTTTATACATGGCAGGGTAAGCAACACAAAACGATAATCGGCAAAGACTAAGTTGAACTGTATGCCTATTACCTTTATTTACTAATATAGCTTGTGGTTCTGTGATATGCTTCGTTTAAGTGACTTTATGACCGTTTGTAATGACTTCCCCTAAACCTCAGTGATTTACGTTTTCACCAACCTTTAGGGGAGATCTATCTGCTTAGATGTTTCTTAATCATTTAGGGCGCATCTACGTTATGGGACTCCTATTAAGGAAACGGTTTAAGTATGGTTGATGAAAACAAAACTATAGTATATATAGTATTAAATACACACCTACGCACGCCTTATTACGCACATATTCAATACAGGAAAGATTTATTTGCTTGTAGTCGATACTTATAGAAAAACGCGGTTAGAACTATTACACCAACATCTCCTTGAATGAATGAAATAAATGAATGAAACTGATTTATTCATAGCCCACAAAACGCAAAGCATATGGTATAAAAAGTAACAAAAATGACGTATAATTGAGAATAGAATAGCATAGAATAGAAAACACATAATTATCTACTCATTTACGACATTTACCTAGAATGCGTCAATTAGTCAAGCGACCAAGCATAGTTTGAGTCAAGCACATGATGTTTTGGACGTAGACGTCATTTTATATAAAACAGTAATACAAGTAATTCACAAACTCCATGTTTTTTCTCTCGCTTTAATGCGTTTAGAGTGACGTAATAATATATTCTGTCCTGACACATCTCACACGCGACTGTCGAATCCTAAACCCGGTAGAGCCTGTGATACTGAGACCAGACTGCTAATAAAAATACCTATCTATACAAATAAATAAAGTTCAAGTGTCTATTTATGATTTCAAATTAAGTAAAAGCTTTTCACTAAATTGTATACCTTCATATTCAATCTACACATTTTATGACGGTCTTTGTTTATCTCTGCACCGGCTAGGCAAGACAAATTTGGGAAAATCTCTCTCTGAAGTCGGTCCCTCACGTCTGAGGATCGTGGTCAGCTTCAGGGTTGCATTTGGAGCGGATGATCTTCCTCCACCGGTTCCTGTCCAGCGCGTCTCCCACAATCGAGTATAATTTAGAGGTCGACGAGTCCTTTACTTGATCGGTCCATCTTGTTGGTGAACGACCGCGCGATCTTTTGCCTTCGGTGTTCCCCACCACGATCAGTTTTTCCAGACTTCCGTCGCCTCTGCGCATTGTGTGGCCGAAATAAGAAAGAATGCGTTATTGGCGAGGATAGAAAAATCTAGGGCCGTTTAAAAATATTTTTTCTAGATGAATATACAAAGAATGTAATATCGATGTAATAATAAACGCTACATTAGATATTATGTGTTAATTTAGTTTTCACATTATATAATATAGTATTAAGTGTCTTTTGTTTAGTGATAACATCGTTATCGGTTGGATATAAAATAATCGCGAAACAATTTTGTCCACAACTAACTCTAGCCGTAAGTTGGGCGTATTTGGTAAATTAATGATCATTTTGTGGGTGCGTTCAGTTTCAGAAAGAATCACAAAATTGTGAGTAGACAATAGTTGGTAAGCTGGCAACACTAAGAAGCGTTACTACTTTACCAGAGAGGCTCACGAAAGTTACTGTGACTAAATCTTGTAATTATATTGTTAAGGTGATTCATATTCTTCTTATCTACATACGACTACTTGATGAAGCCGAAAGCATATTAAATGTGATGGTCTGTCGGGTAGTTTACCACAAGACACCCCCACAATGTCTTTTAGTGTAGACAAACTAAATTCGGGAACGTATAACCCTGCATCGTACATTATTTTTTTGCATATCGCCAGTCCTGAATGTAAATATTCAACGTTTACTCGTATAAACGACAAAACGGACGTAAGTTCTGAAGCAGAACAGAAGATGCCTGTCAACAACTAGCATGTGAGATATGTCACAAGGTATACCATACGTAGGCATGCAATAACACTATTCTCTATATAACAAACACGAGACGAACGACAATATAAAAAAAACCTTTAATTAAAAAGCTTCTAATTGTCGCGGATTTATCCGTTTATTGTTTCAATTTTTCCCGGCCGTACAAAAGCTTTTCAATACGCTCTCGAGCACGATCGGGCTTAAACGGTACATTTTTATTACAGTTCCAATGAGCCATTTATAAGGATATTACCTAAAGTAAATATTTTTAATTGAGCTTTATGTTTTACTTATTAATTGCGGTTACATTGGGGAGTTTTGTGGGTTCGTGGTTTAACATTATTTATTACAATCAGCATTGTATATACTACAATGTTGATCATTCGCATTTCACAATTATAATACTCAATTATGTTTATAAATTATCTTTCAATATATAATTGACAAACATACACACGTAGTATTGTTATTTTATACACAATCATTTTACACAAGCGATGGAGCTACCACAATACAAGAAGTTATAAGTAAACATGTGAATGACATGGTTTGCAATAACCATGGGAATTTGATCAAAATCAAGAACTCAATCAATATATCACAAAAACAACATATAGGTAATCCAATCCACGTTAACTACAGCAACTAGTGTGATTTTTATTGAAATATCAAACCTTGGTTTACAGTTACTACGATTCAGTCTTCTCAGATCTAAAATTGTGCAGCAGGAAATCCTGCATTTACTAATCGTAATATATATGGTATATGTATAGTATAAGAATTAACTTCAATAATTACCTGCGATAAATACATACATATAGTATACATACATAAACACACCCACACAAACATAAAAATACAGACGCACTATCTTATAGATACACATCCTTATTATATGCCGCCATACTTAAGATACAAACAGAGACTCCCTGTGGTTTGCAAAGAAGAAGACAAAAAAAAATCATTTCCTTTCTAGATTTATTTAAATAGGCTGATGATAATGAATCACACAAATATTTTAAGTCATTAATTGGTCCTTTATATTTATTGGATTTAACTAAGGATTGTTATTTTGCCGCCGTTTGATAAGGACATGGTGATCTGTATTATATATAGAAAAATACGAAGCCAGGAGCATGAATGGGCCGGCTCAACTGGAGCGGTAATACCCTCACACAGAAGACTAACAGCATTTGTGTTGTCGTATTTCGTTGGTGAGTGTGAGACCGGAGGCCGAAATATGCAGCAGCATCTATCTCATTAAGCCGCCATAGTGTGAGTCACCATGCTATATTCACTGTACTAACAATAAGGCTGGTGGCTCGTGGATTCTACTGATACTTTTACATCAGGCAGAGAGAGTCACTTTAGTAGGATTAAATACAAAAAAAAAAGATTTAGTTAACGTCACTTTTAATATATGACCTTGCATCAAACATTCAACGGAAAAGTAGTAAACATTTTTTATATGAAGAAATATGAGAACGGTACCAAAATTGGAACCTTGCCCGATAATGGGATTAAGGGTTGGAATAGCTTATCAGTTGAGCGTGGGAGGACGTTATACACCTACGCTCCTCACATTTATTATAAATGATTCGTGAGAATAAGTTTATCGTATTTTCCTAAACCTTTCATATTTTGGAATAATCTTTCAATTTACAGAGGTCATAAACTACACAGCCGATGGTCATAGTAACTTCTGCCAGCGTTTATGAGAGCGATAAGTATTTAACCAAAGATCTTAATATACTCAAGTGATATCATTAACATCAACAACCCATAAGGTCATTGCTGGCCTCGGGTTTCCTACCAGGAGAGGGTCACGCTGGCCGAATGTGGGTTGGGGACTAGCAAGGCAACGTTGTGTCTGCGTAATCCAACCGTTGAATGTTTTTAAGCCGCCCGAAGGCCTCCAACTAAGCTTTAGGACTGATATCTTAAGATAACAACCGGGACCGACTGCTTAGCGTGACCACGGAAACGCACATAACATATCATGCCACAAACGGTCACCCATCTAGGTCTGACCGCGCTGTTGTTGCTTACCCTCGGTAATTGTTTCCAATCACCTAAGGTCACTCGGCTATGAACGATCCAAGTGATACAGCCATACTAAATACATATAAATGCTTGTAAGTTTGTTTAAACAAACACAACTGTAAAGTAATGCTCCATTATCACTAACACATTCAAGTAAGGCGATAATTATATTAGAACCGAACAAACATTGTTCTATTTATATATTTTATCTCCAGAATCACGTACAACGTAAACAATACATATACAGACCCACAGAAAAATGCGCTTCAAGAACTTAACACATACTGACAAACAGTTTCAAGTTCATGTACATTTGGGGCTTTGAAGTCTGCGAGTATAGAAAGACGGAAAACTTCCATTTATACGACTTTAATCTTTAAAGTTTCTGCAATAAAGTTTAAAATGATTTTTTTCTTTTTGTTGCAGGTAGACGTGTATCTGTTTTACGTCTTTTCGCCGCTATTTAAATCTATTTAGAAGGATCAGTTACCGTTATTTTAATGTTAATGCAGTTATAAATAAAAACAACTTTTTTTACTGTTATTATCTGCAAAAAGGTAAGTAAAAGAAGACTTAGGAACAGGCGAGCAAAAATTATTTATTTTTTATGTACTTAATAATATAGGTACTTAAATACTCGTATAATCTGCTGCTATTAAAGGGAAAAAAGCCAATAATAAACATCTAAAATATATCAAAATTTTATTAAACACTTTGGAAATTATAAATTGTTTTCTTATAGTCCTTAGTTGAAAACATTTAAAATCAAGAACACTGTTCTTAAGACGACACTGTAAAGGGGCCATTCTTTTATTACGTTAGATGACTTAGGGGACCTGGATTCGACCGTGTCTAATTTTTATTATCTTACAGGAGCTGGATGCGAGAAGCCCGAAATCGATCAAAGTGGTGTGCAATGGGAGAGGTTAGGTGTACCAGCAGTGAACTGATATGGGCTGATGATGATCATAAAAATACGCAAAGTTAAAAGTAGTGTTTTCATTCAACATTATTGATCAAACCAGTTACATGTTCATTCATTTTTAGGGTTCCGTAGCCAAATGGCAAAAAACGGAACCCTTATAGATTCGTCAAGTCTGTCTGTCTGTCTGTCTGTCTGTCTGTCTGTCCGTCCGTATGTCACAGCCAATTATTTCCGAAACTATAAGAGCTATACTGTTGAAGTTTGGTCAGTCGATGTATTCTGTGAACCGCATTAAGATTTTTACATAAAAATTGAAAAAAAAACAATACATTTTGGGGGTCCCCATACTTGGAACTGAAACTCAAAAATTTTTTTTTCATCAAACCTATACGTGTGGGGTATCTATGGATAGGTGATTTAAAATAATGTTGAGGTTTCTAATATCATTTTTTTCTAAACTGAATAGTTTGCGCGAGAGACACTTCCAAAGTCGAAAAATGTGTGTCCCCCCCCCTCTAACTTCTAAAATAAGAGAGTGATAAAACGAAAAAAAATATATGTTGTACATTACCATGCAAACTACCAACGAAAATTAGTTTGAACGAGATCTAGTGAGTAGTTTTTTTTTAATACGTCATAAATCGTAACACGCAATTTACCTTTCATCCAATCAATACACTAGTATAAAAACATCGATGAAAGTTACAACGAACTACAAGAACTTTTATATGATGTTACTTGCTGATACGGAACCCTTCATGGGCGAGTCCGACTCGCACTTGGCCGCTTTTTTCTTTTACATTCTTACGTAATAAATAGAAAGCGGCCAAGTGCGAGTCGGACTCGCCCATGAAGGGTTCCGTATCAGCAAGGTACATCATATAAAAGTTCTTGTAGTTCGTTGTAACTTTCATCAATGTTTTTATACTAGTGTATTGATTGGATGAAAGGTAAATTGCGTGTTACGATTTATGACGTATTAAAAAAAACTACTCACTAGATCTTGTTGAAACCAATTTTCGTTGGTAGTTTGCATGGTAATGTACAACATATTTTTTTTTAGTTTTATCACTCTCTTATTTTAGAAGTTAGAGGGGGGGGGGGGGGGACACACATTTTTCCACTTTGGAAGTGTCTCTCGCGCAAACTATTCAGTTTAGAAAAAAATGATATTAGAAACCTCAACATCATTTTTGAACACCTATCCATAGATACCCCACACGTATAGGTTTGATGAAAAAAAAATTTTTTAGTTTCAATTCCAAGTATGGGGACCCCCAAAATGTATTGTTTTTTTTCTATTTTTATGTAAAAATCTTAATGCGGTTCACAGAATACATCGACTGACCAAATTTCAACAATATAGCTCTTATAGTTTCGGAAATAATTGGCTGTGACATACGGACGGACAGACAGACAGACAGACTTGACGAATCTATAAGGGTTCCGTTTTTTGCCATTTGGCTAAGGAACCCTAAAAACAGGGGTAAAACAAAAATAAAAAAGGAGGGGTACGACTATTCTTAGTTTTTCGTATTTAAGGGAGGGAGAGGGTAAAAAAAAAATAGTAAAAATCTTCTTTCTTAATACATAAACGGCCCCAAAACTGTAAGCACCTCACAAGTCTTCACTCGCTGATTTCAAAGACAAACCATAAAACGTGCCCATACATTGAATCAACGTATCAAAATAAGTAGTGATGTACCTGCTGCGTACGTTATTGTAACGTGCTATCGTTGATAAACACCATTCTATTCATACACTTTCGTATTACGTCATCTGCGTGGAAGGTTGGGAAACGTTGATAGTAAACTGACTGTATGTGGGTGTGAACTTCAAACGCTGATTAATTATTACAACAATTATCGAGCCCAGCATCTTAATATTCCTAATTGGAGACTTTACAATAGCTAAGCGGTATTTGATGTTATCGGAATGTCTTAACGATCAAAGATTGCAAAAGCAATACATACATGATTGATCAGAGCTGATGAGTTTGTTGAATAGATGAATTTTACATAGCTGGTTTATATTAGAGAAAGCATTTCACTTTTATATTCGATGGTTACTTTCTATGTTTTTAGTTAAGGACATGTAAAAAGCACCATCTGGATTATTTTTCCCAACTGTGTAAATTAAATGATTGGCTGAATACTGACGCAAATCCTGATTGTTCCTTTTCAGGCTAACTGAAGACGTAACTGGACAAAGGGAGAAAGAGAGATAGTAAGGGAACTGAAGACGTTACTGGATAAGGGAAGGAAGATACGAGTAAGGGATAGCAAACTAACAAGCCCCAGGAAATTAAAACGAGAATGGGTGAAGCACCACTAAAAGCCTGCCACTACAGACATGACAATTTTATGTATTTTTATAGATATATATACATTTTAATACCTTGTAAGTTCTACACAAAATGTATTGTAATGTAAATAAGGCGAGATCATAAATTATTTATCTGTTTCAAAACTTGAGTGTTAAGTATAAACCATTTAGTACCTGGGCGACCGAGCTTTACTCGGTTTAGTTTATACCATTTATTGTTTTACAGCCAGCAACAGCGCCATCTATTCCCTTAGTTGTAGTGTTACTGTGTTGGAGTACTAACCACCAACTAAGAGTTACTGAAAGAGTAGTAAAGATGTATGTCGCAAGCAATGCAATGCAAGCAAGCAAACATTAGACTCATTTAGATCGATTTTTCATCCGCGAAAACCCCCAATTGTTAAATTTTATAAGAATTATTCATTGAAAGATATTAGACATACCTACAATAGCAATCATTATTATTATACTCATTATGTATGCATGCCTATACGTATTCGAAGCAAGGTCAGCAATATGCATGCAAAACGCATCAGCTGTTAAATTTCCCAGACAATCAGTGCACTTCAATTATACAGTGAGTTCATTGTGTATTAACCCTGGTATGTACATTACAGGAGTACAGGAAACTGACGGCCAACCTTCAAGATAGAAGAGGCACTTATAGGAGAAGAATATACATTATGCTTTAAATATAGGAAGTCATATCCTTGTTATTTGTCATTGAAATATTACTACATATAATTGAAATATAGATCGAAAAGCTGTTGAAATTAATAATGAAAATTATAAAACTTTATTAAATTAATTATTTACATATAAATAGAATTAATTTGTACACAATTGTGGTGGAATAAAGATGGAAGGTCAAGATTTTATTTTTAAGACTTTATGCACAAATGTGACAATAGCGGACTTAATGCCTTAGGCATTTCCTACCAGTCGACCTTAGGGCGAAGCAGAGCCAATTCTGGTAGATTCACATGTATACGGAACATAATAGGTATAGATATATACAGGAGATACCCATACTGCCTCGTTGGTCTCGTGGTTAGCATATGCGGCTGCTGATCAAGAGGTCTCGGGTTCGATTCCCGGGTCGGACCAAATATTATTTGTGTGATTCACAAATATTTGTTTCGGAGGCTGGGTGTTTTCTATGTATTATATATATGTATTTACAAAAAAAAAAATGTATGTTTATGTATTTATATCAGTTGTCTAGTACCCATAACACAAGCTCTGCTTAGCTTGGGACTAGATGATGTTGTGTGTCAGATGTCCAAAATATTTATTTATTTATATACAATAAGAAATAGAAAATAGGTGAAAGGGTAAAAAAGGTGTTGATAACTTTAATAAAAAAAAAATCTAGATTATATAGATTACAAATCATTTTTGATAACTAGTTACTTACTACTGACATCTCCAGTTTAAACTAGAGATAGGTAACTGTAAATATGTTACATTCTTCTCGGATAGGTACCAATCATTGTAGGTGTTTTGTGGTTAAAAACATGATAATTTATCATCATTATTTTATTACAATTCGACACCCGACCCCCGGTATCTATAACCGGAGACAGTTATCACACTTATCACCTTCATTTTAGTCTCCACATTGTCATGTTATTTTTAGTAATAAAGTATGTTTTATTATTTACTCATCTTTACTCCTGGCTTAGCTTGTATACGGAGAACAATACTTTTATAGTAGACTAGCTAAGTCCCGCTGTTACCCTCGCGGTTCTTGTTGTAAACGGCGGGTAATGTTAGTTACTCCTAATATTATTAGCTATCTTCTAGTATAAGTTCCGTCCAAATAGGTCCAGCCGTTCCAGAGCTAAGCCAAAACAAATAAACAAATTTATATTTAAACACGGATGAGAAGCGCTCATTATCACGTGTCCTTAGGTGATTGGAAACGATCGGATGACGGCGCGGTCAGTACCTAGATGGGTGACCGTTTGAAGCATAATATGTTTTGAGCGTTTCCATCATTCGATGATCGGTCACGTTAAGTAGAGGGTCCCGGTTGTTATCATAAGATAACAGTCGTGAAGGTCCCGGCCAGCGTGGAGACATATCTTCTTCTTTTCTTAAAGACAACTTTCGCATTAGGAATATAAATCCTAAAATGGAACTTCACAAACATACATGAAATAGGACACAAAGAACACCCAGACTCAGAACAACAATTTGTGAATCACACTAAGTGTTTACCCACGTGGGATTTGAACTCTTGGCGAAGTAGTAAGCGGCGTGGCGACAGCTTTAAGCACTAGGCCAACCGTGCAGTCAAATAACATATGGCCTTAACCTTCTCCTCAGAGGAGACCCTAGCCCAACAGTGGGAGGTTATGTGTTGTTGATATATTGATATTTAAATATAGAATGGATCGTGACATCATTAATTTAATGTTGTTATTGCAACGCTCTGATAACCGTAATGACATGGAAACTTTTACAATGCAAAATCAGATTTATTACTAAAAAAGTATTTAAGATTATTGTTATATGGTTAGTTTTATTATTATCTTAGTAACAGATCTTAATATTCCAAATAAAATAACTTTGGCCGTTTGCACTTTAGGAAGTAATTACCTAAATACAAAACACACAGTAACACAACATACAGTTGTAATCGTAGTAAAAGTAGTTCAATGAGCCCTAATTTTTTATATTTTTTATTTAGGAACTTAACGTTCCTACTTAAACTGTAAACACACACTATAATAAACATGGACATTAATTTAAACCTATATTCATGAAGCGGATTTTATAGTGAATATTTGATTCCAATGGGAATGGAAAATAACCAGGATTATTGATAGTCGTCAGTGCTATTTTTTATTTAAGGAAAGAAACGTCATAAATGACTTCGGAACGATTTATTCATACATGTTATTAAACTTCAAGCAACCGTTGTGTTATTTTCATTGACTTTAACTTAAAAATAGCAGATAACTGCTTAGCAACTTCTCAGATTTAAACAACGTTTATTTAAAAGGTCGTTAAATGAATATTCCTACATATTATGTATGAATTAGACAGAATAGATTGATTATTGTGGCTGAGCTATTGATGAAAAGGCCAACAGCTGTTGGTTAGAGATGCTGACTATTAAGTCGGAGATTGTGGGTTCTGTTTTTATCTAGGACATGTAATTGTGTGATGAGCACGTCCACCTATGTTGTATTTGACTGTAATTTGTCTAATAAATGAATACTACACACAATACGACTTCTAATCCATGTACTATTAAGGGTGACTGAGGAACCCGTTCTGAGCGTGGTCTGACACGCACTTGGCCGATTTTGTTGTCATGTTGCAATTATTCTACAAAAGTATTCCTTCCTTGTTGTCCAGTCCACATAATTTTCCTATTAATCTTTGTGTAGTGGAAATACCCTATTAAAATAAACCAGTGGTCTCCCAGTTTCGCTAGGCTCTTGAATGGATGGACCGATTTTGTCGATGACCGAAGTTGAAGGAGTAACTTACCTGCGATTTACAAAACAATATGTAGTACAAAATAAAACCGCTGTTCGAAGTACCTAACTTCATCTGTTCCGTTGGTCTGGCACAGAGATGAGGCTACATTTGAAGGATTATAGGGGTAGTTTATCTATGTACATAGAATTTTATTACATTCTTATTGGTATTGAGCTCAAATATTTGAAGAACAACTCCTCTTTTTTATGTTCCATACAATTTCTTACAGCTGTCTCAAGAGCCAATTATTCAATTGAGCTTTAAGACTTTTAGATAACTTCAAAAATGGATATGTCAAACCAGCTGATTCACTCCTACATCGATTCAACTATGGTACTCCTAACACAATTCTTCAAAACACTATTTGTTGTATGCATCATGCACTCACACTACTAAAGACATCTAATAATATCGTACAGAATTTCATACCCGTTTAAAAACTTCTAGAAACTTTTTTGTATTCAGAACTACCTTATTTGAAACATGGAAGTATTACCTGCACTACCCCTATAATAAAAACTTTCCCTTTTAGTTTCATACTCTGCTTTATTTCATCATTTGTTTAAAAAATAAGATCAGACACTACAACTCGAACAATGCCACTAATGTTCTTTACACACACTGCGATCATCGCTCTCGGATTGGTAGAAAAGTCGGACACACACACACACACATATAAATAATGTGGTTTTGTTGCGAGAACTCGCTTCGCTCTGCTGCTTTTGTGGTAAACTAATGTACGCGCAAGACTCAAGTTAACATTTTATATGTAGTTCTGTATTGGAAGCGATACTGTGTGTTATCGGGTTTTATTTCAGACACTCAATCACAAACACGTAGCTACATGTTTAGAGAAGACCCGTTTAAGTGGAACAATAAATAGGTATCTACCTACACTCAGGTATATAGGTATTAATACATTTGAAGCCTTTGTATTCGTACTGTACCCAGTACGAAGATAGTCAAAACTAGATCCTATTAATACTATACAAGATTCTAAGGATGTATGTATGTTGGTCTTTCACGGAAAATCTACTGAACGGATTTAGATAAAAAATTACAGTAATGCTTATTCATCAGAATAACACTTAGGTTACAATTCATCCCGATAACCGACCCAAGGAAGAGTTGTCAAATACATATATTAAGACTTTCAAATCAAATCAAACTATTTTTATTTCAAATACACCAATACAACGGCACTTTTGAAACGTCAAGTAGTCAGTCAGTAGTCAGCCGTGAAGCTAAGTGTCTGTTCCAATTCGTAGATCCTATGGAGAAGAACAGACAAGAAACAGACAAGTCTTTTATGCATTTTTTTTCTTTGGCTAATATTTTGTTTTAACACTTGACTGAGTGACAATGAAACAAGAGAAAAGAGAAATAGAATAAAAAACAAAAAACATTTGCAAATTTGCAAGACAGTGACTTCGGTACTCAAAGACTAAGTAAACTTAAAACGGCAACTCTAAAATTAGTTGTTCCCCCTGAACGATGGTCTATAAACGAAGCTGGAACCAGTTATTTGTTAACTCTATGGTAAGTACGATTGTCCGTGCACCATGAGATCGTATCTAAAACAGGTTTACGTTACTGCTTCATGTGAAGTGTTCGGTACCAGTATATACTACTAGTTACGCCACGCGGTATTACCTGCAGGTTTTGTTACTTTTCAATCAGATATTGTAATCATTGGTTTGGTTACAACTTTTCGTACTATTCCAAAAACATTAGTACCTACAACATCGAAATGCAATCCGTCAGCGAAGTTTCGTCAAAATCAGCTAAGCCGTTCCAGATATTAGCCAGAAGAAACAAGACAAAAAATTGATTTTTTATACAAGTTGTTGGTCTAGTGCTTAGTATATGCGGCTGATGATGAAGAGGTCTCGGGTTCGATTCCCGGGTCGGATCAAATGTTGGGTGATCCGCAAATATTTGTTTCGGAGTCTGGGTGTTTTCTATGTATAATATGTATGTATTTACAAAAAAAAAGTATGTTTATGTATTTATATCAGTTGTCTAGTTACCAATAATATTCAACTGTATATAGTTACCCATAGTATTCAACTGCCTCGTTGGTCTAGTGGTTAGCTTAAGCGACTGCTGATCAAGAGGTCTCGGGTTCGATTCCCGGGTCGGATCAAATGTTTGTGTGAATCGCAAATATTTGTTTCGGAGTCTGGGTGTTTTCTATGTATAATATGTATGTATTTACAAAAAAAAAAGTATGTTTATGTATTTATATCAGTTGTCTAGTTACCCATAATATTCAACTGTATATAGTTACCCATAGTATTCAACTGCCTCGTTGGTCTAGTGGTTAGCTTAAGCGACTGCTGATCAAGAGGTCTCGGGTTCGATTCCCGAGTCTGACCAAATGTTTGTGTGATCCGCAAATATTTGTTTCGGAGTTTGGGTGTTTTTTATGTATAATATGTATGTATTTACAAAAAAAAAGTATGTTTATGTATTATATCAGTTATCTAGTACCCATAATACAAGCTCTGCTTAGTTTGGGGACTAGATGGCGTTGTGTGTATAATGTCTGAAATATTTATTTATTTATTATTTATTTATGTAGAATATATATATGTTTTTACAAGAAAAAAGCATGTTTATGTATTTAGTTTTTTAATTCAGTTGTCTACTACCCATAATACAAGCTCTGCTCAGTTTGGGACTAGATATCGTGTAGTAGATGACCGAAGTATTTATTTATAAGTACTGTAAACACTTCCATATGAATTTGGTGAGAATCTGTAATTCCAAATTATGAAGTTACAAACAAACGCTTAAATTTTACTTAAATATAAAGATTAAGATTTAAAAATAATTTCGTGCTACATCGCAGTTAAAAGCAAATATTACGTCCTTGAGTTAGTAATGATTGTTTTAGAACGAGGGCATACATAAGCGTTCGACATTTTCTGAACGGAAACCAACCTGGGTTGTATCTCCGTCGTGTGTGATTGCAGGAAATAAAACAGACATGTAGTTGTATAAAGGAAAACTGGAAATGACTTTGGAAACAGTTTTGAATGCATAATTTTCGCTATGATGAAAGTGGCCGCTTGTAGAATAAATTTAATCTTGGAAATGGTACCGCATTTATACAAGTTTTGCTTCAATCAATGTTTTCTTGGTGATTTACTTTCAGTATGGGCCATATTCTCTTGTTCGTTGTTCTCTCTCCAGAACGGCTAGACCGATTTTGACGGAACTTTCACTGGTAGAAAGCTGATGAACAAAGGAGTAACTTAGGCTATATATTTTTTATAGACTAGCTTCGTTCTGCGGCGTTTTACATCAAATATCGCGGGTAACTACAGCTGGTAAGTACCTAATAAAATATTATTAGGTTATAATATTATTACGAAATGAATTTACAGAGCGAATGTGAAAGTATGGTATGAGGCCGTCCACTGCAATCATTTATCGACCAAGAAAATGGGGCAATGTGAAGAGCACCAGGAACCTAAAAGTATGCATGCAGCGGATTATTGAATGTAGACGAAGCGAGGGATGTGTCAGGAGCGTAGTAAGTAGTTCTAAGTATGAGGACCCCCAAAATTTATTGCTTTTTTTCTATTTTTGTGTAAAAATATTAATGCGGTTCACAGAATACATCTACTGACCAAGTTTCAACAGTATAGCTCTTATAGTTTCGGAAAAAGTGGCTGTGACATACGGACGGACAGACAGACAGACAGACATGACGAATCTATAAGGGTTCCGTTTTTTGCCATTTGGCAACGGAACCCTAAAAACTGACCAGACTCTTGGTGTTCTGTGTTATTTACTAGATTTTTTAAAAATTCCTACTAATTATAATGAATTGAGGTACAAGTGATGACTTAAAGGTCTAATTTGCAGTATTAAGTACTAGGTGACTGCGAAACCTGAAGCTCAACGATGTAGAAACATCTCTGTATGTCGCCATATGAGGGTCATCATGCTGAATTATCATCACTTACAATGGTGATGGTGACCACCCCTCTAGGATCTACTCATGCTTTCCAGCCAAAGTACGAGCTCGTAGTCACTTTCGTAGGCTTAAACATATAAATAAAGATAACTACAGTATATTTATACATTACTAGCTGTTCCCAGCGGTGTTACCGCGGCTATTGTAAAAAAAAAAAGCAAAAAACCCTTGTGTTCTCATACACACTGCTGAAAATCATGACATAATCAAATGCATAGTTTACGATTCCAAAAAATACATAGAGACAAACATTTTTATATATGTATATAGATGTGACGGAAATATTTGATGTAACTAATTTAGATATTCAATATTCTTATTATTGAAAATACGAATTTCCATAATTATGCTATATTTTGTATGTTATTAATATTTAGATATATAAGCAGAAGGTAATATAACTATAATAATAAGTCATAAAACGTATAGTATGTAATAAAATACAACATTAACACTTACAAATATGTAATAGAAAAAAAGAAATAAAAGGTTTATTTATATAAACTGTTTTACATAAATTTCGACATCTAGGTAACAATGCAAATACTGTTTTGTTTTAAATTTTACTAGCGATTCGGCCCGGCTTTGCAAGTTCGCAAGATTTGCGGAAGTCTGTGAGTGAGACTACCGGCCCTTACTATGCAAAACGCTGATGACAATATTTTATTATCTCCATACAGATACAGTTCTGATAATATTCGATGAGTTCATCACCAAATGACTCACTCTATCACAAATCTACCTGTAATAATATATGTAGGCTATAAGTACGTTTACATAATTATGTCAGAAATTCAAGAACGTCACTATTTTTTAGGATTTTAATTTATTATTAAATATTTTATTAAGTACCTATTTTTTATTTAAGAAACGAATAATATAACAACTCTCTTTAGCAACTTCGAAAAGCATATAATATAGTAGTGTAAAAAATATCTTTTATTTTTAATTCAATGTTGGCTAATCAAGTCTGTAGTGTCTGTTAATAAGTTTTGCATTATAGATGATCATTGTTAGTCAGGATTTTCCTACCATTTGAAGTAATATGTATGAACTGAAATACATACTTTTAGGTCGTAACGCAATTTTTAGTCTGTATTAATAGTTTAAAAAAAAAAGTTTTTGTGCACATTTGTCGGGTACCAAAAAAGTCGTGTTTAGTCGGTCATTGCCAATGGCGTCGTCGTGAACACGTTTTCGTTTATCCTAAAAAAAAAGCGGCCAAGTGCGAGTCGGACTCGCCCATGAAGGGTTCCGTACCAGCAAGTAACATCATATAAAAGTTCTTGTAGTTCGTTGTACTTTTCATCGATGTTTTTATACTAGTGTATTGATTGGATGAAAGGTATATTGCGTGTTACCATTTATGACGTATTAAAAAAAAACTACTCACTAGATCTCGTTCAAACCAATTTTCGTTGGTAGTTTACATGGTAATGTACAACATATTTTTTTTTTAGTTTTATCACTCTCTTATTTTAGAAGTTAGAGGGGGGGGGACACACATTTTTCCACTTTGGAAGTGTCTCTCGCGCAAGCTATTCAGTTTAGAAAAAAATGATATTAGAAACCTCAACATCATTTTTGAAGACCTATCCATAGATACCCCACACGTATAGGTTTGATGAAAAAAAAAATTTTGAGTTTCAGTTCCAAGTATGGGGACCCCCAAAATATATTGTTTTTTTTCTATTTTTATGTAAAAATCTTAATGCGGTTCACAGAGTACATCGACTGACCAAATTTCAACAGCATAGCTCTTATAGTTTCGGAAATAATTGACTGTGACATACGGACGGACAGACAGACAGACAGACAGACAGACTTGACGAATCTATAAGGGTTCCGTTTTTTGCCATTTGGCTACGGTACCCTAAAAACTAGAATTCATAATAACTAGTAAAATTATCGATTGTTCGATTGGTCAAAGTAGGTGTATTAAAAACTATATTATTTATCAACAAAACCCGCTCGGCCGTTTCCTCTTTAGTTTTAATCACCAAGCATGTATGCATAGGAATTGGGTAACGGGTATCAGTATACGACTTACCGCCGGAAACAAGACCAGTTTGTTAACAAGAAATAAATAAAAAAATCCAACCGGAAAGTGACTCAAACGCATTGCACATTAATAACCCAATCATTCATATATCATGCGTGATTCACTGTTAAAAATAATGCATTATTAAAAATAATCCTTAAATTATGTTTTAAATTCAAAAACGACTACTGAGGGCCATTTTGGTCGATCCATTTGCGTTTGGAAGCATTGAGATGACGTCTAATTAAAGTAGGGTGCAATGGTTACACCCACGTGTCGACAGTTTCGGGTAGGGTCAGTTTTTAATGACTACAAATAAAAATAAACTATGTATAAACGTTCTCTTACCTTACTTGCCTTAAATATATTGCACATCCACAACATTACGTGAAAAAAAAAAACACTTTAAAAGTTATCACCTACTTCAATGAGATGCTACTTCTAACAAAAAAAGTATAAATTAAAGAATTACTAAATGAATCGCATACCTATGTTATTCAATGTATATTAACACATTATAGTATGATAGATAACATGGAGATCATAATATTATGAAATACTAAAAAATAATCGTAATAGGACCTCCATTTTGATGTTTGTCATTCTTGATTATTATCTCAGCCGAACGACGCCCACTGTTGGACGTAGATGTAACAAAGTGTCCTATTGCATTGAATCTGTTGATTCCTAACTTAAGCAAAATCGAAGTTTAAAGCCCCTAAGTTCGACGTCTATATGGTTCAGTTTAATATTGTGCAATTGTAAATACTATAGGTTCACAGCAAGGCCGAGGCCTAAGTTAGGCAGTGGACAGTGTTAGGTTGATGATCATGATACACACGGCTCATTATGATCTGAACGAGTGATTCATAAATTATTTGCTTTCAAGGGTATACCTACGTGTCGCCGGACACTCACTAGTCTGCCAATCGTAACAATCGGGAACTCCAATTTTCATATAAGGTCAACCTTTATTCTACTTTCAACTACGAATACATACATCAGGTATGTATGTGTACACCTACAATATACCTCCCAATTATATACAATCTACCTACCTACTTAGTAGTCCAGACGTTCTACATTTATCACAAGCTATGCGAACGACACATTGTTCAAGACTAACATATCTACATATACTTCTATACCTGTAGGCATGCTACAGCATTTACCGTATTGATCACGCAAGGTCAGCGTCAGAATTCTGTTGGCTGTCCTAAGTAAATCCTAAATGATATTATAAATACGAAAGTGAGTTCGTTTGTTCGTTACGCTTTCGTTTGTTATTCACTGAACCGATAAATTTTCACTGAATATCGCTTACAACTTGCTAGATGTGTAGAAATGAGACTTTCTTCCCGAAAAACAAACATTGAATTACAGAAGGAATAAATAACGGTAATGCGAAAGCGAAAGCTAGCAAAATTATTAACTCCTAAGTGCTACATTGTTAAACATAATATTAACTGTAAGTCATGGACTTAGTACAAAAAGACAATAAAAAAGGTAAGCATTAATGTTTAGTTACTTATTCTTTCGAGTAGGTAACCGTGGATGCGTAATATTTCCACCAAGAACACTGAAAGTCGTAAAGTCAACGATGCGTAATCTGATAAAAAAACTTACTTTCCTGTGTTTAAACGCCAAGTTATCAGATATTTTTCGCAGAAATATCAGATAAACTGAAATCTGTATTACTTCATAACTATGAATATAAAAATAATATAACGAGGAAATGACGCCAACTGTGAGACCATTGTTATTTTGGCGTGTGACTAAAACCAATGTCAGAATAATCTTAATAGATTTAAACGTATCTGCTATTTAAAAGTTCTGTTAGTAAACTGTTACGAGCAGTTTAGTATTGTACTCGTAACACTTTACTAATTAATTTTATTGACATGATAATTAATCACAGCTTTCTTTTATTTAATTGAAGTAAAATTTAATTATCTTATACAAAAGTTTATAAATTATAAAACTGTAACACTAATGCAAGCGTTGCAGATGTGTGTAATAGTTATCCGAATCCAGTTCTCGTGAACATCTGGCGCGGTGGCCTCAATAAACGCCATTTTCGCCATGTTAGGCAAAGCGAACATTTCCCATCAAGATCTGTGTAACACGCACGCTTTGCCTGATTTACTACACAGGAAACCCTCAATTTGAGTCTCGACCACCACAATCAAAGGATGTACCCAAAGGAATTTATGCGACTGATTACACTGTGGCGCAATACCAACCAATAATGATTGTAGGTGGACACTCTCTGAATATCATTTGTTTGTGTTGAGTCGTTCAATGTTAATTTATCTCGGGAGGTTTGGTGTGAAGGGAATTTGAATGGGCCGGCGATGTGTCAGTACAAGTTTCGGGTTTGAATTAATGAGGATCGGATCCGCACCGTTCCATTTGTTGTCAGTATTAATTAAAGAATACGGCGCCTACGTATCTCTTGTTTATGTGAATTTATACTTACCCTAGACAATTATGTGAAGGAATATTGTTTATAAGTTTTTTTTAATAATACCAATATGGCGACAGTCAGCTATTAAATCGAAAATAAGTAAACCATGATGAAAACAATTGATGTCAGCTATGTGAAAACGTCAGTTGCACTTTCGCATGCTTTCATCCGATACAAATTTAAACCCGAAAAACTGTTGTAAACGCCGATCGCAACGCTGACTCGACAACAACATGCAAATTCGCCACTCGAAATGCAACGTGACATGATGTGGGGGGAGGCAGCATTCCTAGTGAGCGGGGCTGCGCGGGGGCGAGCGACGGTCATCGACCGTCCTCAGCCGGCCGCGCATAAACTACGCAGCCGCAGAAGGTCAATACAGAGCGCGGCTTCCACGACCGGTCTCCGTCACCGGCCGTCGGTTGCTTCTCGCGACCACGTTTCGAAACCCACCATTGTTCGAGTTCGAAAATCAATTACGTAGCCAAATTTAATTCGTGTTGTTGAGTAACAGGTATATTATCTAAAAATCATTGGACGTAATCCAGTTTATTGTTGCTTGTCGCCATGCGGACTATGAGGGGACCACTTTTACAATGCGATAAAGCTAGAAGCCAGCGGCAGCGTCGCGTGAATGAAGCTATTTTGCTATACATAAAACATTTACAATTTAACGGATTACGTCGTTTATCTGCATGTGTTGCGTCATCGCACAAACAACATACATGTGCCACTAGTAGAATCACCTGACCTGATGAATCATAAGTGCTTATATTTCAAATATCAGTTTTGGCTACCATAAATTAAATGTAATATGTATGTATAAAAACAGGTATTATTTGCATTTGAGATAACTGAATTTATCTTCATTTTTCCCCATTTAAAAAAAACCTGTATTACGTAGGAATCAAATAATTTTCTCTATACTTTTAACCAAGAATATGATACTTAAATAGATATTGAGTACAGTAAATATGATACAGTTGTATTTTAATTTACTTAAAGGTAAATATAATATAGTTAGAATACTCCGAGCTAAGTAGAAGACAGTACTCTGACTAAATCTATTTCGATGCAAGATTACAAAAGCTGTAATGTTTGACTTAAATATCTAAGTGACTTTATCAAGACCCACGATGACTTCATAACAGCGCTACTTACAATGTTGATTTGGCAAATTCTATATTTATGAGACCTTTTATGTGTGTGTTAGTAAAGTTTGTACTTTGAAGCTTACTTGCTGTTAATATTTTTATAAATAGTTGGTTATATCAAGTGTAAATGAGGTGCTCATTGTTTTGACATCCGCTTGTTTTACATACATTGGACTTTACGTCCGCTAAGTTGCCGCTGATTTAATGAGTTCCTTGAAAGTGTACTCGTGACGTATGTCATATTTATGCATAAACTTTTTACATTATAATACGTAACGATTGATAGGCCGTTACGAAGGCGCAAATTTAACGAGTCGTATTTTAGATAAGGTTTCCAAGTATCCACATAATACATTGAGAGGCGCGCCATTTGCCAAAATCCTGATTCATGTTCTTTTCTTGAAAAACATTATATCGTAGTTTTTTTTCGAAGATTCTATTCTTTACATACGTCTTCGACTATGTTTAAATCGATTTGATCGATTCGTACCAGGTACATATGGCGTGAATTAAGGCGCGCCGTCTCTGAACAACAAAACAGACTTACTTTCATATCCAGCCGTCCAGGACCACATGGAGACCATCGCCAGCAGCCAGTGATACATGAGTCCTTCGAGCTTCCAATAGAGGGTTTTGCAAGTAGGTTTGATCATGCGCAGCGCCATCATCCACACCACGTAAGCCGGGATGCAGTATATGTTGTTGATAACTGCGAATGTCGATCGCGCCACGATCCGCACGTACCGGCTGAAACAGCAGGGCCGCGTAGGTTCATCCATGACCGTCTCGCCGCGCCGCGCATACCTCGCTACCCTCATGGGCTGGGCTCAACGCAACGACATACACATGATTGGTGATATGAAATGTGACGTGCTGGACACCACAGTTGAGTGACACCACCGATAAGGGTTCGAGATCGAGCGAGACGAGGCGGGATGGCACCGTACCGCGTTCACCCTGCCGACAGCTGCCGAGACGCGGGGGCTTTCGTCTTGCGCTGACAATGGCGCTGCACACTACCGCCGATGACAATCAAACACAGTGTTATATTCGACGATATTTATTTATTGGAATCGTTCAGGGCATCACTGTCGGATATTTCTTTAAGTAGTGAGTACAAATTTTAAAATCGCCCGTCGGCGAGCGAAATCGTCGCTCGCCGGCGAGCTCACATGCGATTTCGTTTGCGACACACATTTTACACCGATTCGACGTAACAATAACTCGTACGATGCGAGCACACATAGACAGACATACACAATTTTATTACGATGCTTACTGGGGCACGACCGCGGCCGGCCGAGCTCGTCGTGTAAAATTAATACAAATTTCATTATATAAAATTAAAAAACGACATCGGACCGCAGAAATGATACAAAAATTACAATATTAATGACTGTACACTATCTAATATATACAATATCTGCCAGCATAGATATGTGCGGGGGCTTATATACAGGGCGGTGGGGTTGTCATGGGCTCCCACACGAGGCGATCACACGTTATAGTCATGAGCGATCAGCCCGTGCACCTGCTCGAGGCGGTACGCGAGCCGCTGTTTCTGCGAGAACTCGTCCTCCTCGAGGGTCACCGTTAGTTGCTCGTTGTACCTCTCTGCATACGCGTACAGCTCGTTCAGCGCACAGTTCGTGTTAAACTCCTTGGTATGGAGGCGCGACTCCTCCGCAAGCATGGCGTTCATGTCCTGGTCGGATATCGCGGGCATTAACTTTATATCCGCATAATAACGCTCCACCCACTCCTTGTAAACCGGTATGTCTTTCGCGTACAAGAGCTTGGACGACGGGGAATCTTTACCAAGAATGTGATCTGAAGTGGAACACGAGTCCATGAAAGTTTGCGCAATTACTGATAAGCAAGAATCTACCGTGTTGGACTTATGAACATCGAAAACAAAGTTAGGATTCTTAATTAGGTTCACCCAAAAACGAAGTGGAAGGGAATTACTCTTCCAGGTGTGCACCACTTCGGGATCCGAAATAGTGTGCTGCAACGCCTGATCGTCAAGGAAGTCAAACATATACTTTATAGCGAGTGGAAGCGCCGATCCGCGGTGCGCAGTGCTAAAAATAGTCTCGAATAAATCATCGACAAACTTTTGCAGAGTGCCCTTGGTGGCGAGAAGACGTGTGAGATATATTTCTGAAACCATTTTATTGCCACGATCTCCCTCCTTGCGCGCGTCATCGTCATGGTGTCTTACCAAATGCCAATATTTGAAACCACCGCCGTGTTCGTATTTAAGAGGGCTTGCAGGTGGACTTGCCGAACCGTATTTACCGCGATTGAGAGTTTCATATGTATGAGACTTGTCATTCTTTTCCATGTTCGAGAGATTATATACGGAACTTTGTTTCGCGACGAGACTAAGACAGGCACCGTCCGGTACGCGGTAATGATTAAGAGTATTGAGTTTACGCCATTCGCCTTCACATTTAGTAGTAGTATCCTCATCGTAGAGGATCAAACGACCGCAAGTGCCCGTACGCCATTCTAAATCGAGGTCGTCACGGCTTGGTCTTTGAGAGTACGGGGTTGCACGGTAAATTGCATCTAAGCACTTCTCTTTTACTTGACTTATTGTATCACAGTCGAGAACTTTAACTTGAACGTTTTCAGTAGTAGCCTCTAAACCACTAACAAACAAAGTTTGTTGTGATATCGACACGGTAACCGTCATGTGTTTAAAATCTATAGACTGCCTAATTAACTTTTCCTCGCTGAGGGAATATCGAGCCTCTGATGTAATCGCGTCTACAGGTCCTTTATCAACCTGACCTTTCATTGACCTAAATAGTAGATATAATGGTTCGCCAGCGCATTCACGGAGAAATTTATATAACAAGAAAGTAAACCAAGCGCTCAACATTTTTTCTGCAACACTCTCGGTGCGCCTCAGCAACAGTTTGGGATGATTCTTTCCTTCCATACATTTTTCTATTAACTCTGCTAATAACGTCTTTAAAACATCAGTACAATATTCCATTTTACTCTGAAGAGTAACCATAATTAGAGAAGCTACATTAACACGATCACGCATTGAAAAATATCTATTGCTTTCTAAAGTACGAATAAATAATAAAAGGAATGTTTTATTCATAATTAACTGGCCAAACATTCGGAGACCTTTCTCTTTCCTAATAAGCTCTGGACGCTCCCATTGCAGGACGGCATGGTCGTCGATGTTAGGGAACAGTATTTTCATGGCGTACGTGCGATAATCTAAGAAAGGTATGCCACCCGTCACGTCTCCAGTTAAATCAGTCATTTCTGTTTGCAACTCTGCAAATGCCTCCTTGCATTCAGCTGCCACTCTTAACTCTAAAATATCCATTTGTTCTTGCATATTCTTCAGAACTCTAATATTTTCAGTAGACTTTCTTCTATACATAACTAAAAATCCGAAGAATATCACAAGGAGAATGCCGGCGCCTATAATAATGCCTATTAAGGCTGGCTTTCCTAAAGCTGCTTGCAGGCCGGCATGCGATGAATAAGATAATTTGCCTATCTTGTACGTGAGAGCGCGTCCAACTTTGACTATAACTTCGGGTGTATCTACGCCGTCGGGAAGTTCATCGCGTGATGGAGGACGGCAAGTTAATTGATGTCTTGATATCGATGTCACATTACACATACTATCTCCTATGTGAACTTCTACATCGCTCTCAGTACAAGCCCTATCCAAGTTTTGACCATTAATTGTTAAATATTCAGACTTATAATACTTCACGTCTTCGTCGAACTTTTCATAAATTGGATCTGGGTATAGAAGGAAAGCTTCGCCCGTCTTACTCGTGAGATTTTGCACGCTTTGAACATCATCCATATTAAAACCGTACTCTAATTCTAAGGGTCTATCGGGATCTAGATTGAGACCAGCACTTTCAATACCGGGAGATTCACAAATGAGATGCGATTGATCGACTCTATGACAAGGAGCGATGTAAGGTCGATTATCGTGATATACATATATCTGCGGAAATTGAATGGTATGGAAATTTTGTCCGGTTACTTTGATATTTATCCCTCCGGACGGGATACCCTTTGGTTGTTTTCTTTGCGTCGTTAATGGCGGTCCGGACTCCACAGAAGCCACAATAGGATCCTCCATATATTCAAACTTTTCTCGTTCTAAAGTTCTCATGCCGTTATCAAAACGCATCCGTAGCGTGCCCATTTTATTTTGATAGGAGTGGCTAGTTCTACAAACGGCTTCGTCGTGCGATACAGATAAAATAGCACATGGCAAGTCATCTATGAAGGCTTGGATGTTACTACCCGCATCAAGATATTCGCCTGTAATGCGTAACTTTGTGCCACCCGATTGTGGGCCGTATTTTGGTTGAATAGAATTAAGTTTTGGATTAACAAATGCATAATGGTATTTTGATTCACCGCGATAATCTGCAACACGTACTACCACGGGACCATCCCGAGGCACTTCCTCACCCGGACCATCTACAGTACAGACAATTTGCTTTGTTTTTACGTAAAGCTCAATAATGGGTTGACATTTAATTCCAGCAATCGTAACGCCGTTATAGATATCGGATATATTGCGACCTAAATTTATTCCTTCTATTGTAATATTAGTGCCTCCGTCCCATGGCCCTGACTTGGGTTTAAACGAATGAATTTCAGGATTGGGACATGTCTGAGTACGATTTAACCACACACTGGGCACACCACATTGTTCTTGTACTTCACATCTATCTGATCCTTGACACCAACCACAACCAAATTTCTCCGGAAGCGCTAGGCACATACCACAATTATCTGCCATGTCATTACAACGGTATATTAGAATGTGAGTATTATCCGGATTATCTAAAGGTTTCGATCCTCCCCATATGACAGCGAATGAGGCGGTGATATTGGGAGCACGCGACGTATACGTAAATTCAACGGCTTCACAGTAAATAGTGTCAGCGAGAAGTTGAGCGTTAACATGAGTCACTCGTCCCTCTATATTGAATTGACAAACAAATCTCGTCTGAACGATAAATTGACCTATTATGTGAACTTTTACTTTTATGGCTTTCTTTACACCGGATGGAACTAAAATCTCGTTGGTGCCGTCGGACGTCGAATTTATGGTTGGACAGAAACCCGGACCGGAGCGATAACTAGGACCGATTCTACTGACGCCGGTTACTAATATATCATTTCGACAGTTTTCGGCTGTGTCATGAGTACAACGGTGACCGTCTACACACCAATCGCAAGGAAATGAGGAGCTAACACATTGCGTGCACGAGCTGTACGTATTGCAATCGAAAAAGGTAAAATTGGTGGCTACAAAATCGGGTCCCTGAGTAGTGCGCACCGACAATTTTGCTGTAAAGTGATGTTGACCGGTGGGGATCGACGGAAGTGTGTCGGTACGCGGAGTGGTACAATTAACGCCATATGGCTTCCTAGTAGCATTGGTAATAAGAGTACGATCTAAAGCTGTAAATGCACACAAGAATTGCCCATTAAGCGTAGGCAAGTTTTCTATAAGTAAATCTAATGTTCTAGCAGTCGTTCGTTGCAATTGATTTGGTGTCACTTGCGTGATAGTAGTACATCGACCGCTACGGTATGAAATCCAATACAGTGGATCTTTAGCTGCTTCCTGACAGTCCGAACGCAAACTACACTTATTCTCTAAAGAACACCATCCACAATATGGGTCTTTGGCTCCGAGACACGTTAAACACGATTTATATACGCTACACTCTTGAACTTTCACTTTAGACACTTTACGTTCAGTCATTACATATAAATGCATAGATTGAGTATCGAAATATAAGTCTTTGTTGACAGCAGAACCTTCGTCGACGACGATGTCACCGTACTCGAATGCAGACGTAGCACTCTCGACGACGATTTTCTTAAGATGACCCTGTGCTGTTCCGGCGAATACAACTGTATAGTCACCGGTAGCCGTGGCAGCCACTGCGGTTAGCCTCTTTGAAAATACAGCCACTGGTACCGCCTCCACTGGTTGCTCGCCTCCTAGAGGAGTATTGACGTCTAATCCACAGAAATCTTCGCTTATTGATTGAAGCTTTGTTCCAATGCATGCATGAGATGGTGATATAAAATCAAGTCCTCTAGAACCATTGCCGCTGAAGCATGTCTTTATATTCTGCATGAACTTACGACGGATTGCTTTGAGGGAATAGACGCAGAGCGCGGACAAATCCGAAGGAGTATTGGTGTTAATAGACTCACTCTGACTGAAAGAAGCGAACAGCACTTCATGTTGAGCAGTGATGCCCAGTTCTCCGGCTAACACGGATCCAGCTTTTCCAACAAACGCTGCCTGAACAAGGTTATAACCATAGTTTCCGCCTCCTTCTCCCGTACATGACATAGGAATCTCGGTATAGGAATAATAATTCTCATCGTCATGGCATACTCGAACAAGTTTGCTGTAGTATGTATCTGATCCCACACCTCTCAATTGGGTCGTCAAAAAGTAACTGAATCCATCAGAGCTGAAGCCGTAAACGTAATTAATTGGATATCGTTCACGGGACAGGGAATTGACAAACATTCTTGTTCCAGTGGTAACTGCTGTTCTAGCTATCATAAATAGACGATCATCTTCGAGTGAGCGACTACTTACAGTAGGAACTTCCGAACGGTAAGGAGAGTTGCCCGTGAAAGTGACGCCCACGTACATAACTTGGGTCATTGGTGGATTCGGCGGTCCGGAAGCAATAAACGCCACAGTGGAGGCGGTTGCATTATTTGCAACAACAGGTTCGCGGACCTCGCGCACATCTAGGGATATATTATTCAGATTACGTACAGAACACAACCCTTGCAACACCGAACCGCACGTAATGAGGCGGCTGGTCGCGTAGTCAATCACTAGGGCTTTATTCACATTGTCTGTAGGCTTCTTCACATAATTAGAAGGACAATCGAAGGTGCAGAGGGCAGAGTCGTTGACGGGGCCAGTGACGATCGACTGGGCAACCTCCAGGTCCGGAGATAATTGGTAGATTCTGTTCACGGCGCCGATATACACCCGGCCGGTGTTGCGATCGACGGCTAGGTGATTGAAGAGCGAGAAAGGTGCCGACACGGGGTCGCTGAAGCTGAGCACCACATCTTGAGAGGCGCGCGCGGCAGCGCACGCGGCCCCGAGGGCCAGCAGCACGCGCCACATGGCGCGAGCGCATGTGTGCGGCAGTCTACCGGCCGCGCCGCCGCCCACTCGTCGAGCTGCAGCCGCCCGCCCGCCCCATGCATCTGCAACGCGATACATCCACTGAGGCGCACTGTCCGCGCCACTCTCGCCGCTTCGTTCCCAACGCACCGCACCGCTCCAACGCCTGCTACTCGACTAAGTGCTACAATGGTCCAGTGACGCCTGTTAACGATTCTCTGATAAGGACCTATCGCGTGTTTACGAGTTTACAGTGATAGCATACCGCGGCATAAACGAGTCCGCGTATTGGCTCGGAGAGGTCCAGTGCGGTCGGAGCGAATACACCAGCGGGACGCGCGCTGACCCTGATCCCAAATAAACGATACTGGTACTAATCTATCTTTATATTATAGATTGGCAGTGTTTAAACTACAGCTTATAAAAAATCTGAATAGATATTAATGTTGCCTAAAAATAATTACCACATAATACGAATAGTTGTAATTATTTTTTGTTGATGTTTTATACATACACATTTATATTTTAACTTTTAAATTAATTTCTTTTGCGTGTTCCATTTTTTCGTAATTAATAAACTTCAAAATTTTTAGCTTTGTATTTTAAACAAAATTATATTGAGCACGTCTTAGTCATGTAACGGTGACTAATCAATGAAACGGATAAAAATAGGTTAGTACCAGGATAGCGCGGGCGACCCCGACGCGGTCAGTGCACTGATACAAGTCACACGCCGACGAAAGCCTCAGCATCATCATAAAGGGTAGTAACTAAAATAATAATTTGGCATGCTGTTCGCAACGAGGGAGTGAACGTGGTAGCGTAACGATAAAATAATGAAAAGAAAAAATCAGAAGAACGAAAAACATCAAGAAATAAAAGAAAGAGGCATGTATACTTACAGAAATGCCATTGTGGTGTACGATGCGGGTTTCAAGAGTGTATTTGTTCTATATTGAGTTCATAAGCATGTAAAGCGCACTCTCATAGTGCGGTAACAGCGGCGCGAGCTCGTTCGTAGTCGAGACCTGAAACAACAAACGTCATGTTTAAAGCCCGTTTGGGCTCAGTTTCAGCGGAGTTTTATGGTCCGTTATTGTAACCCTAAAATGTGACGCGAATGTTACAAATTTTGTACAATGTTAATTTTAATGTTTTGTATAATCTGAGTCTCGTTTCTATTAATATTGTAGTTATAATTATAATACTTCGTAAATATCAAGGTAAGGCAAAACAAAGAGTCAACGTTATGTGGATGCAACTTGGACTAACGTTTTTCTTAATATTACTTCTATATAACTTCTAAAATAAACATTAAGAACAATTTAAAAGAATGAGTTTCATTGTTCTTTACAGATTACGAAATAAATGTTACCCAAACTATGACGGAAACTAGCAAACACTGAAGAATGGTAAGAAAAACATTATGAAAGTTTTATTAAGATAATTATTTACAGCAATAACATTGTATTATATTTTTCTTTGGCTGTCTTGACCAAAAGAACGATTTCATAATACAACCTGAATTTTTGTTGGAATAACAGGAATGCCGACTGACTTTACGAGATTTGTAACAGATTAAGTGTACCATTTGATTTTGTTTCTCAGAATATTGTATTGACTTTACAGAGAACTATTTTTCTTCATAAATTAACTTTAATGTAAGTAAGTATGAAAGTTTTCGTAAAGATAAAATCGGCAAACGTAGTGTTGGATGCGAGAAGCCGAGGATCGAACCAAGCGGCGTGCAATTGGAGAGGCCTATGTCCAGCAGTGGGCTGTGATAGGCTGATGATGATGAGAGGCTACTCCTCGTAAGTTCGATAGTAGAATTTTCAATTTGTTTTATCTGTAGACCTAATGCTCATTAGTGTATGAATGATTTAGCAACTAAGTAAATAATAAAACAATTACGTAATAGTATGATTAACTAATAGTTTTAAAGAGTAATAATCTTATCTTGCGGAAGTAACCAGATATTTAAAATATACACCTAATTTATACTATCAATTGTGATATTCTTTTAAACTTGTAGATCATATAGGTACGTTATTGATAAGTTTATTTTTAAAATTACATCATATTTTGATGTAATTTCGAAAAACACGAAACCGGTATCGTAACATATTCTATTTCATTTTTATGTTAGTTGTTACCTGTTCAATAAAGGTAACGCTAAAACAAAAATGAGTCCCGAAAATACATAAATCAATGGTACGTTAATACCTAGCAAGAACGTGTCAATTTCCATTGTTCAAAGTTGGTATAAAAAAATCGGGTTCCTCGAGTAAGCTATGATATCGTATTCACTCCAAACCAGCTGCTTCAAATTACTTTTTTTGCATTTCTTTGAAATTATCATGAATCAGAATTCTTACTTCTACGCCCCTCAGAACATTCGAGTACAGTAAAATCATAGTTAATATGTTCATTTTAACTTTACATAACAAATTATTTATTTAGTAGAATTTATTAAGTATCTATGGCTAAATAAATATATAGGTTCTAAGGACTCGTCAGAACACTTTTTGTCTGGCCGTGTATATGATTATTAGGCCAGACAACTTGTTTACCA
The DNA here is from genome assembly GCA_932526445.1 of Phragmatobia fuliginosa. Taxonomy (NCBI): domain Eukaryota; kingdom Metazoa; phylum Arthropoda; class Insecta; order Lepidoptera; family Erebidae; genus Phragmatobia; species Phragmatobia fuliginosa. The sequence goes on along the minus strand of OW052069.1, from coordinate 1,730,800 downwards.
TACAGATTGAAAGAAAAATACGATATTAGAATAAATTTTGTACAAATAAATATTCCATTAGATATACATAAAAACTTTTTCTCGAACAAGGTTTATATGATTTTACTAAGTAAAACAGATACCTTTAACGATTAGTAAATATCGATATGATAAAACCTGAGAAAAATAAACAATATTCTGATGCTTCTAATTCAGTAAGTTGTCGAAATAAGATATCTAGTTTTCTGAATAGACATCGCAACGCTGCAACACAAACGACATCCGACGGGTCTACTAGGCATGCTATGCCGCAACGTTTTGATTACATTCCCCGTTCACCCACTAAATCACTTATCTATCACTGACATCAATTTAGAACATATAAATACTGATCACCCTATATGTCTTGAACTTTTTATTTTTATATGTGTTCCCTAGTCAATAGTATGTGTGTACGAAATCCCTTCTATAAAGAAAAGAAAGTCAGCCATTACCGCGCACGCGAGTCGATAAACGGAAGCCATTCCAACAAACGCCACGCGTTCCAGCTTCTTTAATTCGACGTTGCAGCACGGTTAATAGGAACTTACCTTGTACAGATAATCTCTTCTCTGCTAACAACAATCCTTATGAATCCAGAATAAGCGAACTGCCGTGAACACAATTGCACCACACACAATGATCTTTGTACAATTTTCACTTATTCGTAATAAAACACAATCACCACAAGCAGTTGTAATCACATTATACTTATAAAATATCTGTCGGATATGAAAGCCCGTTACAATGAGTAAAATAGTACGTTTGCACAAGGAGTCCACGACAAGAGCATCAGTCTTCGTACATCGCCGTGGAATGATTTTGGTTTCGCTTTTCGAACGAGTCTAGGCGTGACTGCGCCGAGTAATGCCGAACACAGCCGATCCCTGGATTTAGTACACCTGTGTCGCCACAAGAGGCGCTGCTGCAGAAATTGAAAAGATGCGTTCTGAATATAGTAAAATTTAAAAATTTCATGCAATCATAAAATTTACTTTAGGAAAAAGGTTAAACATTGACAAATTTTTAGCTAGTTTCTCTATCTTTAAATTTGTTTTATCCAAATTTTTACTTGACCAAATCGCTTTAAAAAACTCTTGAATATTTATTTCTTTCAATTACAGCATTGGCCGTTTTGTGTTAAAGTTAATATTTTAGTTTATTTACCTGACAAAATTCCATATCAAAATCAATAACTTTTGCTAGACACTTGGGCAAACTTGAAAATTGCTTTTAAACATAGATACTTGAGGGTTGAGATCAACTTTTTAAGTTCTATGCACAGCAACAGCTGAGTTCAAGGCACCTCTCTAGCTTGGAATATTCTATTCCTTGCCATAAAACAATTCGAGAAATTTTTCAATTACATGCTTTGATAATTATAATTTGGACCAAATAAGATATGAATTAAATGAAAAAGAAATATTCATAAATCTAAATTCATAAATCATACATTTTATTGAATAATTATTTAAATTATTGGGCAAATTTGCTCTCGGGGCACGTTAGGGGATAAATATTAAAATCCATGGTTTATTGAATACAAAGGTAGTTAAAAAGGAAATGTTACAAGAATAAATAAAAAGGTACTTCTGAAGCTTTTGGTAAATGGGCGTTTTTCAAAAATTTTCTCCGTTACGTACAGGATGTCCATTTATTTTCATAACAAAATTTTAAATAAACGATGAAATGTAGACGGGCGGTTTTCAAAATTTTGCTCAGGACTATTTTGCCGTGTCCTACGAGTTTGACCATTGATTAAAAGGCAAAAATGTAGGAAGTGGGTATCAAATTATTTTACGTTAGGGTAAAATGTTTAACTTACTGTAAAAAAAAAAGATAAACTTAAGACTTAAACGGAAAACATATTTTAATATTTATTAAAATACCAAATATTATCCTACTTTTTTGTGTGTCCTTCATCATATCCTGGATTTTGATTACGTATTTTGGAGAATATATAAGCTATATTTGGATATCTTTAGTATTACTCGAATGAAATAACTCATTTTATTTGTTTTTAAATAAAATATAATAAGGTTGTAGTATATTTTTCTAATATAAATACTGACATTATCGGATTTAAAAAACTGGCCACAGCGGACAGTCCTGTACGTAACGGTATGATTTTATAAAGAATAACAATAATATTGTCTTTAGCTCTAACTATTTATAAGCAATGCCATATTGACAATGTTTTTATCATTCATTAGTTCTTTTCCTTTGAATTAAAACTGAAGAAATTCAATCGTCAACACTTGCGGTCCGTGACGTGCGTGACGGGTCTGTTTTGTTTGTCCGGTACGAACATTGATTTTGAAAGGTAAGACCCACAAATTTTATATACTACTCGTGTTAAATTATAAGTAAATATGTTGTAGATAATGAATGTGTACTAGTAAACTACTATAATCAACTTTTTTTATACCAAAAAAACATATGATGACAAATCCGCGTTATACGTAACGTCCAGGACGTGACGTGATGTATTATGTGGACTAAAAACGTTACGTACTGGACTCGTAAAGATGCGTTCATATACTGTCTGTGCAATTTAATATAAATTAAAAATATAATCCACCCAGAGAGGTAAACTCATTACCTTTATAGGATCTAGTCACCTCATGGTGAGCAGGTTTCCTTATTATGTTATAAATATCCTATTTAGACTAGCGATAAAGAGGGTGAACCCTAACATTCCTCACATCCTCGGCACTTCCTTACAAATTAATTTATTCCTACTCAGGTAAATTATGCCGTTGACTGGTGCCGAGAGAGACAAAAACAACGGCGATATGGACAAAAACAAAGAAAATGAAGAAAAATACAACAAATATAAAAAGAAAGAAGTCGAAAGACTGAAGAACCTAAACTCAAGGTAAGTGAACTAAATAAGGAAGAAAAGGAAAAAAGACGGAAAATTTGGAGATAACAAAAAAGGAATAAAAGGGAAAATGAAAAATTAAATAATACTAAGCCAGCTGTTCCAGTGACAGTGCCAGAGATGCAAGATAATACAAAATTGAAGGAAAAACAGAGATTGAATTACCGAAATTATAAAATATATCAAAGGACATTAAAAACTTGTGAAAGGTTAAAGAAAGTTATTAGTAGTATAAGTAAAAATAAATTTCGCCTCGAGACTAAACACAAAAAGATGATTGAGCTATTGGAAAATGAAAAAGTTACTCTAAAAGAAGACCAAACAATCACGCAGAATTACCTACTTATTGGTTCCCTATTTTATTTTTGTTACTACTTATTTGACATTTTTTTGTATCTGTTGGATTTTTTTGTAAGTTAAGAAGTATTGTTTCCTACTTAATGTGAAAATTAAACTGAGATAGACTTGAATCCCCTAAGTTTTTTGTAAAATATATTTTTAAAATGCTCAAATCAAAACAGTCTGTGATATTGACTAATTTTATAGAAATAAGTACAGTAAGTGATGTGACTTAAATAATATGACACATCACGACGTTTTTGAAATGTTGAATAATATTGTATTGTTTCTAAAATGACTAGAAATTGTGCTCGTTGTAAACATAGCTTTAGAGTTCCTAAACGTAACGACTGTTGTCCACATACGTAACTGTCCTGTTTTGGCTGTTATAGTTTTTATTTTTTTATGAAAAAACCTTTGGGAGTTGGGCGTTTTTCAAAATTTTTCTCCGTTACGTACAGGATGTCCATTTATTTTCATAACAAAATTTTAAATAAACGATGAAATGTAGACATTGACAATGAACTAAGGTTTAAGAAAAATCATAATCAAACAATATTAAATGAGTATAATTTCTATTTAATGTATTATTATAGTGAGGGTTGCCAATACAGGGGTCTTGTACGTTACATTTTCATTCAAAGTAAATAATAACTCAATCATATCAAAGTTAATCAGCTTTATTTATAATTAATCAACAACATAAAAATCTTCTAAAATTTAATACCACTTTGTGATTATCTTGCCTCTTAGTGCTGTTTAAAATATAAAATATGTCTTGTACGTAACTAAATGGCACTCTGGACTATCAAACTTTGTGAATAAATAACTATTCTGAAAGACTAACATTATAGGTAAGTTTTTTTAAATACAAAAAATAACAAAAAGACATATAATATATATTAACAAAAACATAACTCCCAAAGGTTTTTTCATAAAAAAATAAAAACTATAACAGCCAAAACAGGACAGTTACGTATGTGGACAACAGTCGTTACGTTTAGGAACTCTAAAGCTATGTTTACAATGAGCACAATTTGTAGTCATTTTAGAAACAATACAATATTATTCAACATTTCAAAAATGTCGTGATGTGACATATTATTTAAGTCACATCACTTACTGTACTTATTTCTATAAAATTAGTCACATATTATATCATATCATATCATAACATATCACAGACTGTTTTGATTTGAGCATTTTAAAAATATATTTTACAAAAAACTTAGGGGATTCAAGTCTATCTCAGTTTCATTTTCACATTAAGTAGGTAACAATACTTCTTTACTTACAAAAAAATCCAACAGATACAAAAAAATGTCAAATAACTAGTAACAAAAATAAAATAGGGAACCAATAAGTAGGTAATTCTGCGTGATTGTTTGGTCTTCTTTTAGAGTAACTTTTTCATTTTCCAATAGCTCAATCATCTTTTTGTGTTTAGTCTCTAGGCGAAATCTATTTTTACTTAAACTACTAATAACTTTCTTTAACCTTTCACAAGTTTTTAATGTCCTTTGATATCTTTTATAATTTCGGTAATTCAATCTCCGTTTTTTCTTCAATTTTGTATTATCTTGCATCTCTGGCACTGTCACTGGAACAGCTGGCTTAGTATTATTTACTTTTTTATTTTCCCTTTTATTCCTTTTTTGTTATCTTTTTTTCCTCTTTTTTTCCTTTTCTTCCTTATTTAGTTCACTTACCTTGAGTTTATGTTCTTCAGTCTTTCGACTTCTTTCTTTTGTTGTATTTTTCTTCATTTTCTTTGTTTTTGTCCATATCGCCGTTGTTTTTGTCTCTCTCGGCACCAGTCAACGGCATAATTTACCTGAGTAGGAATAAATTAATTTGTAAGGAAGTGCCGAGGATGTGAGGAATGTTAGGGTTCACCCTCTTTATCGCTAGTCTAAATAGGATATTTATAACATAATAAGGAAACCTGCTCACCATGAGGTGACTAGATCCTATAAAGGTAATGAGTTTACCTCTCTGGGTGGATTATATTTTTAATTTATATTAAATTGCACAAGACAGTATGAACGCATCTTTACGAGTCCAGTACGTAACGTTTTTAGTCCACATAGTACATCACGTCACGTCCTGGACGTTACGTATAACGCGGATTTGTCATCATATGTTTTTTTGGTATAAAAAAAGTTGATTATAGTAGTTTACTAGTACACATTCATTATCTACAACATATTTACTTATAATTTAACACGAGTAGTATATAAAATTTGTGGGTCTTATCTTTCAAAATCAATGTTCGTACCGGACAAACAAAACAGACCCGTCACGCACGTCACGGACCGCAAGTGTTGACGATTGAATTTCTTCAGTTTTAATTCAAAGGAAAAGAACTAATGAATGATAAAAACATTGTCAATATGGCATTGCTTAAAAATAGTTAGAGCCAAATACAATGTTATTGTTATTCTTTATAAAATCATACCGTTACGTAACCGGACTGTCCGCTGTGGCCAGTTTTTTAAATCCGATAATTTCAGTATTTAAATTAGAAAAATATACTACAACCTTATTATATTTTATTTAAAAACAAATAAAATGAGTTATTTCATTCGAGTAATACTATAGATATCCAAATATAGCTTATATATTCTCCAAAATACGTAATCAAAATCCAGGATATGATGAAGGACACATAAAAAAGTAGGATAATATTTGGTATTTTATTAAATATTAAAATAAGTTTTCCGCTTATGTCTTATGTTTATCTTTTTTTTCACAGTAAGTTAAACATTTTACCCTAACATAAAATAATTTAATACTCACTTCCTACATTTTTGCCTTTTAATCAATGGTCAAACTCGTAGGACATGGAAAAAAAGTCCTGAGCAAAATTTTGAAAAACGCCCAAATATAAAAAGCAATAGAACTAATTAATGCTAATCTCCCCATACCACCTCATACCTATCAGAACTATTAGACCAGGTACGAGTGAGGAGATTAGGGTCTTACCAGACGATCGAATATGGTCCGGAAAATTCATTGCGCAACAGCCGATCGGACAACGTACCGCACCGAAAGTTTTATTTTAGTGATATTTATATAGATTTATATAAGTTGAACTGAAAGGCTGATTTATATTTTTATCGGAACAATACTTTTAAAAACAAAACATTTGTTGAGTAATATAAAACGAGTTCGGCTGCTTGATGAAGCAAAAGATTTGATGTTATAATTTCGCTGATGGATCATCTATATTTACAATAATTTATAATGCTACCAATCATAACGAAATCTTTAAAATCACACTGGTTGTACATACCAACCGTTATAAATTAATACTGTTACACGTTGACGGTTCAATGATACATCCACGATCAAATATGGTGCGGAGGGCACCAATCCAGCGTACAAGCGATCGAACCAACCGCACTGATAAGAAGAATAATAATAATATGTGGTGGACCCTCCTCATGATCGACCCTTTGTGGTGGTGCGCCTTTATACCCATATTCAAACGTCTGTTACGGCTATCCTAATTGAATTCCTGTATCCTGTATCTGTATCATGTGTAATACAAAGCTGAAAGGTTTTTCCATAGTAAAAGTGGCAAAAGTGTAACTACCTATACGTTTCATCTACAACACAAACATCTCTGGAAACCAAAAAATAATTTACTATTAAACCATAGACAACGAATGTCTAGTCAAAGCTTTTTAATTTTACCTATATTTCACATCGCTTGATTGCAGTGTTGCCACCTTAGCCCTTTTGGGGCTAGATCTAGCACTTTTTATTGTAGGTGAAGTCGTTGTTTAATTATTTAGCCCGGAAAGGGCTATTTAGCCCTTTTTACATTTGTGTCATAGATATTGATGTTTAAATATTAATAAATATTTGTACATCTTACACACAGCATCATCTAGTCCCAAAGTAAGCAGAGCTTGTGTTATGGGTACTAAACAACTGATATAAATACATAAACATACTTTTTTTTTGTAAATACATACATATTATATATAGAAAAACACCCAGACTCCGAAACAAATATTTGGTGATCACACAAATATTTGGTCTGACCCGGGAATCGAACCCGAGACCTCTTGATCAGCAGCCGCATACGCTAACCACTAGACCAACAAGGCAGTCAGAAATAAATAAATATTGGTAACACTGACAAGATCAAAAATCAGTGTTGCCACCTTAGCCCTTTTGGGGCTAGATCTAGCACTTTTTATTGTAGGTGAAGTCGTTGTTGTAGTCTAAATTGAAATGTGTTTGTAGATAATCCGTTGATACCATTTGTTCGACTATGGCAACATACCGCATTTCTACGCCGCGCCGGTCCGGGTCTTCCCCGCGGAGTCTACAGAGTCGGTGGGGAATTCCTGGAGCGTTTTCTTTTTATAAACCGAGTAATTTAAGATGTGTATCAAAACACAATTTTTTCATAAGTTGATATATCAATTGTTTTTTGCAATATAGTCATGTTTTGTTTTGACTAATGATTACTTTATGATGTTAAACCGGTTAGATTTGTTGAATTTTAATTTAAAAAATACATCTTTATTATTTTTAACCTATTTTTTTATTTGTAAAATTTTTATATAGAATAATTTTAAAAATGTTATTATGTTATTCAAACTAAAAATAAATACATAATTGAAATCATTAGGAAATGTGTTTTTTTTTAGCTTTTACGCGGCAAGTTTTTTTTTTTGTTATTACTAAAATAAATACAGATAGCTCTGGAGTATTATCCATCGAGCTCAAGATTCCAATAATATATATATAAAAAAATATTTATCTTACTTATCAGACAAGTGCCAACTGTCAAAGGAAAAGCATTTCCCAATTTCACTCATGTCCTTCATAAAAAGTTTTTTGTTGGTAATTTGTGCGCCATGGCTCCATCTAGCCCACAGACTACTAATATGTAGGCTATGTAGCTAGCCCAAGGGAATGACATGTCCACCCTCTGTCCACCATATTCGATTTCACGTTGACAGCCCGATCTAGCCCTTTTTAGTTTCTTCAACTGCCCCATTTCTAAAATTGAGGTGGCAACACTGCTTGATTGTCAAATTTTCTGTTTTTAGAAATAAGTAAAATTTAGAACATCTAGTATTTAAAAAATAAGTTATATTCATCATGGCTACGTCGTTGTTTAAATTATCTTCCGCCATAATTCAGTCTTCTAAGCAAATTAGGTGCTTAGCTAGCTTAGACGGTCGTACAGCGAAATGCAATATATCCACTACTCATGTGAGACCGGTACGTTGCATAATCTTACATTTTCTCTATATTAATCTTTAATATAAAAAGCTTAACTAAATACCATATGTTGTTGTCTTAATTATAGAGTATTTTGAATTGTAGTTTGTGTAATGGGATATCTTTCAGCGTTACTATAAAAGTATCAATAACAAACATTTTAAAAAGTATTTCTAAAGACATGTAATAAAATACTTGCTTTGTTTAGAAATTCTTTTTAATAACTAACGAATATAATATGGAAGGTACACAATTACTAACAGGCTTATATTTATTAAAATAAATTAAAATAATATTAGCATGCAGGCATCAAAAGACTTATTCATATTATCATATGGTAGCGTTCCCAGAATCTAATAAGTAATCATCATTACAATATTGTATGAAGAACCTAATTCACAAGAAGTAATAATAATTGATTTTTAATTCAAATTCAAAATTCTTTATTCACTTAGGATGCAATACATCTCTTGTGACAGGTCAAGATTCTACATGTACATTTATGCCATGTTCGCAAACAATAGGTAGAGCCGGAGAAAAGAACATGGCAATAAAAACTCGCGGCCACTCCTTTCAAATCGCCAATGTTTACCTAGTTTTAATGTTTATAAACCTGATATGGGGGTAAGGTGCTGCCACTAATATACTATACACCATGTTAGAGGACTGATGCAAATTATAGTGATTAAAATTAGAACATAAGCTAATTTAAAAAAAAAAAACAACTGCCTCAGTGGGTACAACATAGTAGGAGCATCTACTTACAACAAAGGTAAAAACTATATGTGCTCAAATATTGGCCAAATTACTGGTAACGAAAGATTAAATATAAAATATTAATTTTAAGATAAGATTATTTATTCATAAGTACATTAAGAATAAAATATATGCAAAGAGTATTTTACTCCGAACAACAAATATCTGAAATGGCTGTATATAATTTTTTTTATTACTTATATTCAGTGACTGAAAAAGACACCTCTGTATTTTCTTTTGGGCATATCTTTTGAGAGTGAATATTATGGAAAAGAAATGCCAGCGCCTTCTAGCTGTAACACCCAAAATGTAACAATATCTATTATAGATTTACTTGCAAAATATCATGTTTGTGCAATGAACATTATCATTTATTCTGTTCACAGTCAATTTTGCCTGTGGTTCCACAATCCAAATCAGTTAATCCACTTGCTAGATTAAAACGCACAAACATTCATATAAACACAGGAATATTCCAAAAATTTTTTGTTAAATATAGACCCCTTACTTTTCTTTTATATTTTTAATGTACACAAATATACATCTTACAATATCATTATATACTTAGGTAGATAAACTGCATGTAATGTCCGTAGCATAGTTTGTAAGATCGAAGTGTACAAGAACAAAAAGTATAATATCTGCCTCAATGGTATAATTAAAGCGTATGCGACTGCTGTGCTTGATTGAGGTCTCGGGTTCAATTCCTCGGTCAGACGAAATGTTGGTGTGATGAGCAAATATTTGTTTCGGAGTCTGTATGTATTTACACAAAATAGGTTTGTTTATATATTTATATCACTTGTCTAGTACCCATAATACAAGCTCTGCGTAGTTTGGGACTAGATAATGTTGTGTGTAAGATGTCCGAAATATTTTTTTTTATTATTACCAGCTGACTCGGCAGATTTAGTACTGCCTCAATCGATAAAAAGAAGAACTAAACTTTTGTATAAAATAAACTTAAAACAAACAAAATGAATCCATAATTTATAAAAACTGCAATTCATTTTAATATATTCACCTTTAAAACCTTCTCTGGACTTCCACAAATAATTCAAGACCAAAATTAGCCAAATCGGTCCATCCGCTCTCGAGTTTAGAGATTAGACAAAATCACAAAGGGTAGGCAGTCAGAACTTGGATGTTTGACCAATAGTGGCTTCATATCATTCTGGTTTACGTTATTCGGAGGTCACATAAGGCTTTTAGGCCCGATTAATATCATAGAATTACAGTTGTGACCTTAGCAAGTCCCCATCCCGCACTTGACCAGTGTGGGGATATATAGCCTTCACCCTCTTCTGAGAGGAGAGCCAAGCCCAGCATTGAGACAAAAATAAATAAAATAAATATTTTGGACATCTTACACACAAGTTCATCTAGTCTCAAACTAAGCAGAGCTTGTAATAAGAGTACTAAAGAACTGATATAAATACATAAACATACTGTTTTTTTATTATTATACATAGAAAACACCCAAACTCCTTAACAAATATTTGCGGATCACACAAACATTTGGTCCAACCCGGGAATAGAACCCGAGACGTCTTAATCAGAAGTCGCATACGCTAACCACTAGACCAACGAGGCAGTCAACCGTGTAAAAGAGAACAAAATACTCGACGGATGTTGGTTACCTTATGTCAATAATTTATCAATCTGAATCTATATTATCAAATACAAATAAAATTAAGATGTCTGTTTGTAATATCAAATTAACAGTTTTTACAAAATGCATGTGCTTTATCAATCATCAAAAAAGCAATTTTTAATGTGGATTATCTTAGGCTCTTAAGCCAGAGTTCATAGGTTCGTTTCCCATCTAGTGCAAAATATTTCTGTGATTCTGCCTACTTTGGAATCAAATAGTTGTGTGTGGTTCTATTATTCTTTATTTATTATTACAATAAAAACTATAAATATTAATAGAAAGTGACATAAGTCCCTCGGAGTAAACACCCATAGACCATACAGTAAATTTTCTAACATGCTTGGCTTAGGAGAACAGTTAATGTACTGTACATATTAGGTAAACTTGAGTTTTGGTGGTCAGTGTGAGACCGGAGGCCCAAGAATGCAGAAGTATTACATTAGCCTGCCATTGTGTGGCTCTTCATTGTGTTTCCAACAGGCAGAGTAAAGTTACTTTGGCAGCCTTTAATATTAAAAAAAAAACCTTGGCATGTCACAAAGTTCTTGAGTACATAAGACCAGGGGAGGTCTTATGCTTGTATTTAGTTTAAAACGTCACGATCTTTCGTATAGGTATTTAAACTTAAAAAAGCCAGAATAAAAAGCTCTAAGCAGTTGTCGAAAAAGGATTTCATCTTATCATTTAAAATTTACCATAGACCATAGAGTTTTAACGACATTTAACTATTTTCTTTCAAAAATATGTAACGTGACATTTAAAAAAATGCTGTCATAACATCGTAAATTTAACGCGCAATTTTTACATCAAAATTTCAAGTGCAATGATATTTTTGGTTTAAGAAATTTTCAAGTAGTTGTTCACCATGCAGTGTCCCAAATGTAAAGTAATTGGCCAACCGGCATTACGGTTGACGGTGGAGGTGAACTCTCCGCAGAAAAGAATCATGGTAAGAATCTAGAAACAATTACTCACTTGTATATCTCCGAAGGGGTAGGTAGAGTTCCTGGTACAGATTGAGATTAGTTAATAAAAATGTTCTAGTCGTATAATAGGTATTAAAGTTTGGCAACTTACTTTTTCACGTTTTAAAGTGAACGGTACCACGATAGAATAGCACTTAATAGAAGTTGTTTGAATTTTTATAAAATAACTACAAGGTAGATAGAATCTTTATTTTACACACTTTTTATTTAATTTTCAAAGATTTATGCATATTCGTGGTGCTTTTTATATCTTTGCTTATATTTAATAGTTATTAGCAAGCAATGACTATTACCAGGCCTCCGTCACTCCATGTACTTGCGCGCTATAAGTGCCTACCGCCCAGCCGAGCGGTCTCGGTCCGCCGGCGGATCAAATTCAGTGCGGTTTTCGCAAGCAAAGCGCGCGCACGCCGTTCAATTTTAATAGTGCTGTTCGTTCGTACGCGTATTACGATGCCGTGTGGTGCCTTATGTGCTGTAGATGGGTGTAAATCAAGCAAAAGAAGGGATAAACACCTAACATTTTTCCATTTATCTAGGTTTAAACAAAACAAACTTACAAATATAATAAAACAACTAAACACTAAACCGTAAGAAATAATTTCTTCTTTGATGTGGGTGCTTTTTCGATTCGTAATTACCAGCTGTTAGCACTAACATAAAAAAAACAAATTATTTCTTACGGCTTAGTGCTTTATTTGAAGTCGGTTCTCTTTTTTTTAAGGTTTTTTTTTCATTTCTAGTGAACATCTCCGAAGATCATCATCAAACTAAGAAGTATTATACTTATTTTAAAACGTTCTCCTAAATGTAACAAATCCTTTTCTGAAAACCGCATCGATATCGGTTTAGCCAAACGCGAGATTATCGCGCACAAACATACATACCTACAAACCATACAAGCCAAACATCTCAGTTTGGCCTGTATGTCTGATCACCTCCTTTTTTTTAAGTTGGTTAAATATTTTATAAATGATAATTTTTTTAACTGCCACAAAAGTCAGAACATATTCACAGTTCTCAGTAGATAAAAAGTTATGTTAATTTAATTTTATCGAAGAGGCAGCCCTGCGATTACTGTGGAATCGCGCGGTGCGAAGCAATCACTGCTGTACGCTTGAGCATTTAGGCGCATTTTAGCATACAGTGGTTGTTGACGCGAGGGAGTAGGCAATTATCGTAATGCCCGCTCTACACTCGCGGCGCGAACGGCCGCGAAAGCCCGCGGCAACTGCGAATCACGAGTGTGGATGTTGTTCACACCTTCTCGTTCGCGCTTCGCACCGTTCTCCGATCGGTGTCGGTTTTTTGGCTCGCGACAAAGGGTTCGCGGCACGCGAACGTGAACGCATCCACACTCGCAGTTTTTTGCAGTAGCGTACAAGACATCGTAGGGAGTGGTTGTGCGTGCGTTGGTAATTGACCTAAATATGAATATTACTAGGTATAATAGGTAAAGTTTTTATAACATTAAGAATATACAGAAAAAAAAATGCTCCAAAATGAAAAATTTGCCTGTTTCTATTGCGATGGATTCGTGTCATCCACCAACATCTTCTTCTCATATCTTTTTTGTGTGCTTCTTAACTGTACAAAGGTAATTATAATACGCAATTGCAAGCAGTGACACAGTAGCAGCAGAAATCACGTCGTCGTCCATCATAGTCGCGAACAAGACTGTGAAGCTTTGCGAGTGTGGAGGGACACAGTTCTTGCGCGGATCACGGCGTTTATTCACGGCGTGAATTCATGGCGCGACGTCACGCGCGAGTGTAGAGCCGGTATAATAGGTATTGGAAATTTTCTACTGAGTGAAGTATCTGTTACGTAGTAACTATTCAGTAATCTGTGCTATTACTAACTTGTCTTATTAAATTATAATATAAAAGAAATTGATTTATTGACTGTGTATTTCTGCAAGTTTTAAAATTGGCTTTGATAATGTCGAAGCAAGTATAAAGATATTTAGGCGCGTCCATTTATATTTTACTAGCTTTAACTACTGCGCCCGCGTGTATGTCGGTTATCGCGGTAAAAAGTAGCCTTTGTCCTTTCCCAAGTTCAGTTCTATCTTATACCAAATTTCATCAGTTCAGTGGATTAAGCGTGAAAGCGTAACAGACAGACAAACAGAGTTTCGCATTAATAATAATAATATGGATAATTCCTATTGCATAGACCACCACCACCACCACCATCCACCTCACATAGACCTTTCCCATATTACACACACACACATAGCACACCACTCAATTTTGAGCTTGTCGCATCCAGCTCCTACCAGCCATCTTGCACAAGTCGTCACTTCACTTGGCCTGTGGGTGCCCTACACTACGTGTGCCGAGACGCGGTCTCTAGAACTTTTGTACCTTATCGGTGCTCAGTATTGCTACTAGTATGGAAAGCCCACTAGCATTTTAGCTTGACTAAGTACGTTCAAAGTGTAAGTGTAAGTGTTCAAAATCGATCAAAGTGGTGTGCAATGGGAGAGGCCTATGTCCAGCAGTGGACTGAGATAGGCTGATGATGATGATGAAGTACGTTCGACAATATTTAAGCAATTAGAATCATAATATAATTTTGTAAACTGAACGCGTATTTCATCTGAATTATAGAGAATAATAACCAGTTACGTAATAGTCCTTTTGCCGGGAAATTTGAATATTGAAATAATGGTATAGAAGTAACCAAATAACGTTTTGTCAGCAAACTAATACCTTTTCTTTATTAATATTTATTATTTAATTTAATTAAGCAACAAAGGTTGTAATTACAGTCTTTATGTATTAAATATTACCATAAATACTTTCGCATGAATTAAGTAAAAAGCTGTTAATTTGAAATTAAAAACGGACACTTTAAAATGTAAGCTCGAAACCAATTGAATTGGATGAAAAAACTGAATTTTATTAAATTATTACTAACCGTTTCAGTAATGAAATTACATGGAATTATAATAAACATAGCGATTCTTCAGTAGTAGTAGTGGTAATTGTCATAACTTCAGATCGTGTAAGACCTAAAACTATCACGTTTGGCCAAGATTGTAAAATAAATAATAGCTTTCTCACAATTATGGCTGTGGGGGAACTTCTATATCGTGATACAGGATTAGTAGTTACTTCGTGTAGTTCGTTACTCCGTAGTTCGGTGTATCATGGATAGATGGCGGTTTTGCATGATTTCGTTGCGCTTTATGTAGAAGTCCCCACCTTACTAATGACAACATGTCTTTATATCTTTGTTTTAATAGTTCTTTTGTTTATGCGTCATTTTATACTTCTCGTATTTTTTGCCACAGCATATATCACGCTGTTAGTAGTTAACTGTCCATCTTACGCAATTAAAGTAACAATGTACAAAATACTAATCGACTAAAATACTTAACTAACGTTTTTGTGACTGTTAAACAATTTAATTAGTTGTTTGCCACTTCGAGCTAGTCTTAGTAGTGAAACGGAATAAATAAGACCTATTTCTATTTATAAGTACCTAGCTTCCCAGACAAAATTGATCACTTTATCGTAACTACAAAAGCGACTTTGCCAACGAAACACGAGTTGTTAACTAAAATCTATTACAAATTCTATTCAAATCTTACATCATATGGTAATTCCTAAATGAATATGCAAATATAGTTAGACATGTTAATTGATAACGGCTGTGTATCACATTGTGGTTAGACACAATTTACAATCAGTTGGACCACAACTTTCGTTGCGGTCGGTCTTATTATCGAGTGATAACGGGCCACTATATAAATCGACTGGTTCACGTTACTGAATGTTGTTGTAAGTGGGGACTCGACCGGTTTCCTTAGTGACTGCTAACTCGGTTTATTCTTGAATTGGTGCGCGACGTGGCTCCTGACTCTATACTTTTTTGTATTTTTAAGTTGCAAATTCGTTACTAAACACTTTTGTACTGCACTGTTGGTTTTTACCATACCTATATTTTGCAAAAATGGAACCGTGTTGTACCTGCAAATGTGAAGGGAAACCTGTTAAAATGGTGAGTGCCTTTTTCTGAATTTAAAAAGCAGTTACATCAAAGTTTATAGAATTACTTTAAGATTGTTGTGTATATAATTATTTTACCGCTGTATTATGCCGAGTTGAGTTGGATTCGTAAATAATAAACTAGAGATAACCTCTTTAACCTTTAATTTATTTTTTGATACTTGGAATAATATTGTTGCTAAGCTGAAAAACGTATCGAGATACACAAAGGCTCAATTTGTATATTGTACTTTTGTTTTTTTAAATATATTATTCACTAGCTGCGCCCCGCGGTGTTACCCGCATATCATTATGGTTGCTAGGCAACCTGTGAAGTTTTAACAGGAGATAAACAGTGATACATTTTGACATCTATGATCTAATGTATTTTTATAATCACCTTTCGCCCGTTAATCTCTATTATTGCATTAAAAAGTAGCCTATGTGTTATTCTGATATATAAGCTATATTACTGTAAAGTTTCATACAAATCCGTTCAGTAGTTTTTGCGTGTAAGAGCAACAAACATACATACATACTCACAAACTTTCGCGTTTATAATATTAGTAGGATTTAATTTAATTTTACGTACACAAATGGCTATGGCATTCTCGACCACTCAAAAATATAACTAAAAAAAATAGATAGGTACACACAAGGATTCTCTTATTTACCTTTTTTTAAAATGAATTCTTGGTTTTTGAGATAAGTTTTTATTACGAAATATTATTATGAAAGTATTTAAAGAGTAGAAAAAAATCTGCTTTTTTTAGTTTATCAAACATTGTGATTGCTTAAATCAAGTTTATTTATTAAATTTTAATGCAATCAGTTCCACATTAATAAATTATAGAGATACCTCTAATACCACACAGATTAGATAGTACTCTGAAGAGCAAGAGGCGATATTTATAGAGGATCTTGTTTGACAAGTACAACACTCATTTGAGTGACAACAAAATCCTTATTTGATGACTTTAAACTTCAGATTTATACTGCATTTTTAATCGGTTAAATCGAGACTTAAATAAACTATCTGGGTACAAAACATCGTATGATTTCTCTTTCTAACATGTATAAATAAAATGTACTCCATTTCTAAATTTCGCTACTGTTTAAAAGTAGCGCCACTGGATAAAAAGTTTCGAAGTTGGTATGGACATGTTATCCCGAGGGACATGGAAAACGTTGCGAGTAAAATGTTGGGTATGGTAGTTGAAGGGTAGGTGGGAAGACGAAGACCAAAAAACGGTGGATGAATTGTGTGGAAGAAGATATGGAGAAGAAAGAGAGTTAACAGTGAAATGAGTGACTGTGAAAAGAATGACGTCACACATATTTTGGTTTCCATCAGGCTGAGTAGAGTCATTTTGAATGTATTATTAAAATGTATTTTTTATTTATTTCGCTCAAGCCTATGTAGCATGTAGCCCTAGTTAATTTCGTAACAATTTCGCTCAAGCCTGGAGACTAAGATTACAGAGAGTCCGTTAATCTGTATGTATGTATTATTAAGTAGAGGAAAAACTGTTTATCTCTTTTTACGAAAATTATGCAAATTTAGGAGTAAAAAAAAAAATGTGAGCCGTCACGGGACGCCTGGCAGATGTGAAACATCGCCATTATTTTGTAAAAGTAATAATTATGCAGAAAAGAACATATTGTAATAGGAACTAAATATGTCATAATGATAAAATAAAATATTACTAATTATTAAAATAGTACGGTGTGGCGTATAATTATAATTATAATAATTATAATTAAATAATTATATTATAAGTATAATTATAATTAAATAATTATATTATAAGTATAATTATAATTGTAATTATAATTATAATTATAATTATAATTTACGCCACACCGTACACACTACTGCATATAGACTGTATATATACTTATACCATCGTATAGCGTGCCGTGGCGACGCGTCGCCAGGCGTCGCCAGTCGCCAGGCGTCGCCAGGCCAGAAATCTATTTTACGTGCGCCTATAGATGTTTCACATACGTGCCCCTATAGATGTTTCACATCAAAAATGACAAATTATTGTGCTCGAATTTCGATCACTAGTTAAAATAAATCGACAATTATTTTATTCTGACTATTCAGTTTTAGATTCTATGATGAGTATTGATGAGAAAATAAAAACCATTTCCATTCTACTTCAGGCTTATAAAAACTGTATTAGATTTATTTTATTCGGATTGGTAGAACTAGTTTATGTAATACAATCTTTGCTTTGGGTTGTTTGTTGCTTATTCAGGCTCATAATTATGCTTATGTTCATCTTGTTATTCAATGCTGAACGGAATATTAATCACGTTAGCTTTTGTCTGCATTCATAATGAAGATGGTTACAACCACTCTTGGATTCAGATAGAGAAATATCATTTTATCAGGCCTAAATTTATAAAAAAGGTTAACATAAGGAAAATAGGCAATGAATGTGACCGGACGTTGCCCAATTAGAGAGTAAATTTCGAGATGGTGCCCGCAACAGTGCGGGCAGGCGCCGGTTGGAGTCCAGAAGGAAATCCCCTCCCTGGACTCCTTCCAATACACAGGCGCAGAGAGGGTGGTTTTAGTCGGTTCGAGTCCGACACACCACCCCGCCGTAACCCCCGACGGGGTGACGGTCCGCGGGGATTTCCACACGTAAAAAAAAAAAAGGAAAATAGGCAATACTTAAACTGAACCGTAAAATATCCTGTTAGGAAAATAATAATAATAAGCAATCCACCTTCAAACAACCAGTGTATAGCTTGCAGAGTGGAATAATCAAGTGCTAATGATACACTTTGGCCATATGTTCGTACACAACTAAGACCTGCAATCGTTGTTTGTTCATATCTAGGTCGTGATCCTTGACATTTCAAAGTCCGTGTATGCAAAAACAACATAAACAAGAGTCTAGGTGTTTCAAGATTTTTCGTGAAGAAGTTTATGACTAAGGGATCTGAATTTTAACGTTGATGTCAGTACTAAACAAGCCCTAAAACTCCTCAAGAGGGAGCGTAACATCAATTGTGTAATCCGCATCAGTCACCATTCTAAAATGAGTATATCTGTGAAAATTGCGGTCAATCGGAAACAAGGTAGCATTATCTCTGCTCATCGAAGCCATCAAATATGTTCGACAAGTTTAGCGATTAAATTAGAAATTAGCGCAAACAATAGAAAATCATGAATTCATTCAATAATCCAATTGTACTCGTAATTGTATGCGTTCAATCTACTAACATTCCCCATCGTGCCTTTTCGTTTCGCATACCTACCAAACCAAATACGTTTTTTTCACAAAACGCTTGTTATATTCTGTTTAGTACTACCCACTTATGGTTCCTTTGGCCATTCTGAAATTTCGTTTTAGGTTTTTCTTACTCGTGGCCCACTAAAGATTCATGAGACTTGATTTTTCTTCTTGGCTCACATAAAATCATTTGTGCTACTTCGCGATTTTAAATGTTACTTTGTATGGGGACTATCACGTGAAAACTAGATTTTGTATGAAATAGTATCTGTAAATACATACTCTTTGCTGTCATCACAGGCCAGTCGTTCACTTTTCGAAAAAATAAATCTGTAATAAAACATATGACATTTCAGTAATGTCAATAAACGGGCTTTTGTGATTATTTTATTTTCGTTATTTTTTTCTAAAGTTGCATTTTGTTTATTGTTGTGTGCTTTTATAAGAATTTAGCAGAATGGCGTGCTCCATTTGTTTGAATCCAGACAGCAAGTCTGTTAAAATGGTAAATATCCAAAACAGTTGGAGTTTGTTGATAATTTAAGTAGATTGAATTACTGTAAACGGGTTGAATTTAGATCAACTATAATTATAGCACCAGTAACCCCGACGAGAATGCATGCAGCGATTGATGAATGTCTACGAAGCAAAAGTGGTGTGTCAGGACCGTTAGAAGTGGAGATCAATTTTCTCTGCCTACCTTACTGGGAGGCGTGACTCTATTTAATTATTAGGTATTTCCTAGATATATTAACGAATACAATTCTGTATGCTGATTTTTGAAGAGGTGTATAACGTTAAGTTCTATCTATTGATGATGATCAGTCGGTTTAAAAGCATCTCGAGTCAATTTGAATGAATTCAGCCAAGATTAAGTTAGACTAGTTGGGAGTAATGCATTTAGAAAATATCATTTGGCATCAACAGAAGTGAAGTTTAATGTGAACGTTACTGTGTGCTATCCAGGTGACATAAAAGAAGTATATTTAAAGTTTTGCTTGTGGTACCTTCGTTATAATTCATTGATTGCGTCATTTCTTTTTGTTTTAGCCATACATAGTATGGCTATCTCATACAACGTTAAATGCCGAGCATTATTCATAATGCTGTAAGAGTCCTTGTGACAAAAACATGCCTATGTCGTCGTCATCGGCAAGAACATATTTACCTGAAAATGTAGGTACCTATCTACGAACGGTAAACAAAAAGTTATGTCTTCATCCTGTTTACAACAACAATTGCGTATTGTCTTGTAATATTACCTACACTTGACGCTGTATCTGGGGCGTGTAATTGCTTTTCGTATTAAAGTAACTCAATGCAGTGTTGAAAACACATACACCGTGTACCATTTTCCGTGTTTTTTTAGTCAACACAACAAGGTTTTAGTCGTTTAAGTGTGGTTATTATTATCTTATCACTAATTTGTGTGTAACTTTTTCGGTAACTATGATATGACGAGGATGTATTTTGGTCACAGAAAAGATTGATATCATACAGAATATACACATATTATGTAATATTCGGGTGCTATGGAAACATTTAACACTTAGAAACTGTACCTAATAAAGCCTATTAATATGTGTTTAACCAAGATATAAAAGTCAAACGAATGTTTATATAATTGATAGGCTAAAACTAAATTTAACTTTGAAGAACATTTGACGAATCGTTTTATATTCTATTTAGTGCACTCATTTCTCCACGAATAGTGTATAGAGTTTAATACTATTGTATTGTTCACGATTGTTAATATTTACATCCCACTTTCTCCACCATGCTATACCACCAACTGTTTTGATAGTGGTGATAGAATGGCATTGTGAAACCATGTCATTACGGTTTTATATAAGGTTCTACGGATTTTATGCACTAGTTCGCCTAGTGGCGATTTTGGAAATTAGATACGTGTCGCAATTCCGTTGTGTGGTTAGCACATATGTGTATTTAATCGACTCCAAATGGTCATTAATGAACCGTTTCAAGGTTTTTTTTTATTTTTACTTGAATTTAGCGAAAGGAATAGCAAATAATTGTTTTGGCAGTTTTTGTGTGTATCTTCCATCTTAGTGCATAAACTGTCTATAGATTCGTAATGATGGCTCGGGTGATAAAGGCAATGTATTTTTTTTTAATTTACGTCGAGTACTACATACACATACCTACTACTTATCCATTGGTAATGAGTATGTGTAGGAAAAGCTTTTCTAACTTCCCTTGTGAAGTAGGCTTTTATAACTCCTTTCTTTTTTAATGGTATGGATAATGGTTAAACCGTTTCATTAAATTAATTAATTATTAGTAATAAATACCCCAAAGCCGGAGTCTTGTGCTCGTTTTATATCTAGACATTCTATGAGGCAATTTATTTTAATTTTTCTCTTTCTGTTTTTACCCACCGAACTATAAGGTTTTTAGGTACATTATAGCTTTCTTTGTACTAAAATACTATTCATCTTTTTACAGAGGAAAGAAAAAGATACGATGGGCGAGCTGGAGGTGCCGGACGACAGGCTGTACGGCTGTCAAACTGTCCGCTCCATCATGAACTTCCCCATCGGTGGAATTGAAGAACGTATGCCGGTAAGTACACACTACTTGATACACTATCTTGATACACTAACATATAATTTAGGTATCTGCGTAACGGGTCTTATTAAATTCTTTGTGACCTTCCATAACGAATAATCTGTACTGCGGTCACTGGTTTTTTTTTTTTTTATTATTATTTTTTTTTTTTTTTTTTTTTTTACTTTTTTTATACAACTCCCGCATTAGGAATATAAATTCCTGTGTCGCGGGGGACTTTACAAACATACATGAAACGGACACAAAGAACACCCAGACTCAGAACAACAAATTGTGAATCACACAAAGTGTTGTCCTACGTGGGATTTGAACCCACGACACTTGGCGTAGTAGGAAGCGGCGTGGCGACCGCTTAAGCCACTAGGCCAATCGTGCAGTCAAAAATGGTTTAGGTAAGTACACATACAGTCATCCGTGAACTGTTGTATTGTTGTCCGCATAATATCTTGTTTGCTGCCATATTTGTCTCTGCTTTCTGCTTTCGTTGTTTAATTTTCTAATCTCTATTGGATAGTGCTTCTAATTTTGTTTCATAACTCTGTCGTATTTTTCAATGCGCAACGTTGAATGTCAGTTACAAAGGTGGATATTTCTGATTCCAAATGTTGTGGGAGCTTTAATGGGACCTTTAGGATAATAGAAGTCTGTAGAGATTTTACTTAAAGCTTTCCAAATCAGTGTATTTGTTCGCTAGTGTCTGGCGGGTTTCTTTTATTTTTTTATCTACTGATAACATAATTGGTGAATGATCTGAATCCGACTTTTCCATCCGTAGCCCGAAATGTGAGTTTCCCGTAGTTAAAACGTTACACTGTAAGTGTCCGAATGCGCATAACAGTTCTTTCCCTTTTTATGTAGTAAGTCTAGTCCCCCAGTGTGTTTTTAGCATTAAAATCACTACCAAGAATAAATCGGTTTTCCATTTTTTGTAGGTTTCGTTAGATTTCAAACAATACCTTGGTGAACTGTAGATTGACGAAACTGTTATGACATACCTTTTAGTCATAACACATACAGCAACGGCTTGTATCTCGAGGTTTTGATTTCGATTTGAGGCTCGATGAGAAATGTTTTCTTCAACTATAATTGCTCTACCACCTCTGGCTTTGTTATCCGGATGTAAAGCATGATACATTTTTTAACTTTTCATTGGAATGTAAGATTTATTGGTGAAATGCGCTTCCGATATAAGGCATAGTACATAAATATTTTCTATAATTATTTTCTTAACCATCTTGTTTCATCTTCGCTAGAACCTACCCCTTGTTATTTAGTCGGTGGTGACAACGATACGTTCAGCTTCCTTTTTTTGCGACTCTGTGAACGAATCCACTAGGTTTCATTCGCTAGTTCGTCCTCATCCGTTTCATACTCGACTGTTTCAAAAGACTTCTTTTAAGGGTTGTTCTTTTTCGCTTTGGAGGTTTTCCAATTAACTCTGAGGTTTCTCTACTTCTACGCGCACGTCTTCCACTATAAGTGAAGACTGTCGCTGTTTCCTTTCTCAATCAAATGTTGTGCGTTTTAGACATGTTCATTTTCAGTTATGATTTTGATAATTCTCTATGGCGTGACTCTAGACATAATTAAAGTTATTTAAGGATATTGCACAATGAATAATTATACCTAAGTTATTCATGTCTCTAATTGGGTCATCGCACGTGACGGCGACGGAGGCATCGCGACGTTGCGACTGCACCATTAACTAGGACACAGCACGTGAGCGGTTAACACGTTCGCACTGTATAATACTGATTAGGAAACTGGAATAATACATAATGACATACATAATAATATATAAATATGGTTATCGTCATCGACAGCCTTTAATCCACTGCTGAACATACGAGTTTTTTTTTTTATTGTTGTAATGGAATAGGCGTTTGTCTTCCATCTCACCTGATGGAAAGTGTAGATGAAGACGAAGATGGTACACGCCCATCCAAAAGAAACCTGTTCACTCTACTCTTAAAGGCTCCAGAGTTCAACTCATCAGGAAAAATAGACCCAGGCAGGTCGTTCCAAATTTTGGCGACTCTCACCAAAAACGAGCTGTCAAACCGTTTGGTTCGTCTTTTGGGTATGCCAACAACGTATGGATGAAACTTTTGCCTGCGCCTAGTAGTCCGAAAAAGGAATGGAGATGGTTCAATCAGTTCGAAAAGAGCTTTCGAGCACTCTCCAAAGTGCATCCTATAAAAAACCGATAAGCTGGCAACTCGACGACGATGCTCAAGGGTGTGTAGTCTGCTATTTGAGAGCTTTTCGTTATTAATTAACCTAAGTTGTAAGAAGAGAAAGGAGAAGAAGATTATAGGTAGTAGAGCTACGCTGATTTTAGTACGAATGGACTGTACTCGACCGGGGTCGTACTACCCTCACACAGATCTAAAATGACAGCATGCTGCATTGTATACCCTTACAATGAAGATGTTGGCCCCTACTCCTGGATTCTGCTCATGCTTTCCGTCAGGTAGAGTTCGAGGCACTTTGGTAGGCATAAATATATTTAAAAAAAGATTTTCCCTTCTGTTTGCATTGATATTGTCTTGTGTAGTTGGCTCCTTTAGGCGCCTCTTACGAGTGCTACTGATACACAAAGATTATTCCTATTATTGGTCGAGGGTTGCAAAATACACGACGTGGGTTGGTTCCGGTCGCAAGAGGCGACATAAAAACAAGAATACAATAGACCCTTCACCTAGTCACCTCACGATCCTTTACTACGGCGTCGATCGTACTGACGCCAACGCCGCTCTCGTATTGGAATATAGATACAGTCATCCCAAGCATTGCCACAGAGATGCGGTTTGAATCATCTGTAAAGATGTTAGGCCTGTTATATTCCTATTGTTATAACTGTTTATATAGTCTTAGTAAACAGATGATTAGATGCTTTGTAATCAATGAATACTACTGACCTATTGCCACCAGAATAAATATTTTTAAATTGCTAAATTGTGACGTCAGTCTTTGATGAAGGTACCCTTATATGACCTGCGATAATCATAGTGATGTAAGATGGACACGCAAACAAACTGCTTAGGTATAATTATTATCTTTTGTATACGTATTTATTTTCAATGAAACTTTATTTATTAGTCTATGCTTTATTTTTAAACCCGCCAACGGTACACATACCTATTTATAGAAAACTAGCTGTCTCATGCCAGTTCGTCTGTGTCAATCATGGTCGGTTCCTATTGGTCTGATCGAGATGTTAACTATCCTGTCTTAGGCACACCAGCAACTGACAAAGACTGCTTAACGAGACTGAATTACGAAGACGTTCATGATATCATGCCACAAATGGTCACCCATCCAGGTACTAACCGCGCCATCGTTGCTTACCCTCGTTGATTGTTTCTTATCACCTAGAACAACTAGGCTATAAGCGTCTAAAATTGAGTAAATTATAGTGTGGCATTAACATGTATTTTGGTGTCCTTTTCAGTACCCCGTAATTGTTGCTTTCGGTATCCTGAAGAAAGCTGCCGCTAAAGTCAACATTGAGTTTGGACTCGATAAGAAAGTTGGTAAGCAACATTTTTGTTACTAATAATTATTTATTTTATTTTTATTTATCTTGTTTATTCTCTATGCCTTAGGCATTTTCTGATAGTCGACCTTAATGCGATGCAGAGCCAAACATGGTAGATGCACTGTGACAATATATCTATTTACATTGTAGTGAATAACTAGTCAGTTAAAATGGTTTGAGAAAGAAAATGTCTTACTGATCCGCGAGAACTTCGTCTGCTATACAGTTGTGAACACTATTTGGTAGGTACTATAAAATCGGCCAACTGCGTGTCAGGCCTTACATAGAATATTACTCCTACAATAAAAAGTTATCAAAACCGCTGGTCATAAACTACGGAACCCTAAAAACGGTTATAGTGAACCAATCTTTAAAGATACACAAATGCTGTCGCGGATTGTTTTTGAACTGTTTAAGGGGTACAATTTAGTATGAACAGTACAGTGGTGAACCTGTCGTTTTGGGAAATTCTGATGGAGGGAATTTTCCGTCTTGAAAATCGAACCAAAACGATCATTGGGAAAGGGGATGAAATAGGAAATAATACACTTAGGAAAAATTAACATTTTGAGAAGTTTTCGTTTTGGGAGAGTGATCGCTAAAGACTAAATATTTTCTAGTCTAGTCTAATCTATACAAATGTTTCGTTAAACAGCGGAAGCCATAATGCAGGCGTGCGATGATGTAATATCTGGAAAGTTATACCGCGAAGGACACTTTCCTCTGGTCATCTGGCAAACTGGATCCGGCACTCAGTCTAACATGAACACTAACGAGGTAGGTAACAGAATTTCTTAAGATTTTAAGTTTTTCTAAGAGCTATGCTTTGGCACAAGCACAATTATTTTGTTGAGTAAGGCTCCGAGCCGAAATCTGAATTAGGGGACCCGATCCATAATACCTTAATCCAGGGTTTAGAGGACGGTGAGGCACTTGACGCTTAAGCCTGAGGTTCCTGGACAGCAGATGTACCATCTTCTCAGTTCGCTCTATCCTTATGAAGCTTGCGAGTAGCTTGGATAAAATATAACTTGATATCCAGTGCAGTTTCATCTGATGGAAGGTGCTACACTTAAATACTGCACGTTTGCGCGAGCACTTATTCGGTCGCCACGCCACTTTCTACTGCTTCAACTGTGGGTTCAAATCGTAAACAGGATAACACTGCGTGATCCTCAAATTTTTATTCTGAGTATGGGTGTTCTTTGTGTCCGTTTCTTGTATGTTTCTTCTAAATATTCTATGATACACAAGACGAATGATTTATATCTGACTAATGTAGTCTTTAGTTTGGTAAAGTTACAAGAACACACTAATATTGGGCACAGCTAAAGCCTTTGTTCGATCAATGAACAACTAAATAGATTGTTAAACGTGTGGAAAAACCCACGGGCCGTCATCCTACTAGGGTTTTGCGGTGGGGCTTTGTGTCTGAATTGAACCTACTAAAACCACACGGTGTGCCACTCTACGCCTGAAATAGGTTCAGGCCTAGATACTTCATCTGGGCCTCAACCGGTTCGAGGACTTTATCTACTTTAACCAATAAACGTTTTGTTTCCAGGTAATCGCAAATCGCGCGATCCAAATACTGGGTGGCAAACTAGGAAGCAAAACTCCTGTACACCCCAATGATCACGTGAACAAATCGCAGAGTTCCAACGACACCTACCCCACTGCCATGCACATCGCCGTAGCCATGGAGTTGCGAGACAAGCTCATGCCTGGCCTCTGCGCTCTCAGGGACGCCCTGGAAGCTAAGTCTAAGGAGTTCGAGAAGATTATTAAGATCGGAAGGTAATCCAGCCCCTTTACAATCCAGCACCCCCTGTAATCCGACAAAATCTAATAAAAAATCTGACTGCCTTGTTGGTCTAGTGGTTAGCGTATGCGGCTGCTGATCAAGAGGTCTCGGGTTCGATTCCCAGGTCAGACCAAATATTTATGTGATCCACAAATATTTGTTTCGGAGTCTGGGTGTTTTCCTATGTATAATATATGTATTTGCAAAAAAAAAAATATGTTTATGTATTTATATCAGTTGTTTAGTTACCCATAATACATGCTCTGCTTACTTTGGGACTAGATGATGTTTTGTGTAAGATGTCCAAAATATTTATTTATTTATTTAAATTAAATTTTTAAATTATTCAGTGTGTCACATAATCGAAAAATATTGTTAGAATCAATATGAATGTCGTCATTGGCATGTTGCTGGGGTTCTTGGCCTTATGGTTAGGGAAATTGGCTACTATGTTATAGGTTGTGGGTTTGATTTCCACTCAGTACCAATGTTTGTGTGATGAACATGATAATTTGTACTCTGTGTAATTTAAAACGGTGTATACTATTACCGTGGGTAGAATAGATGGTCGTGTTCCTCCATCACAAAGGGGATCCTTCGACGAGGAGAGGTGATCGTGCCTGGTGGGCCACTGCCCAAGAGTTGATGTTGGGATGTTGTATGTATGCTAATCGGCACAAGAATTTTTCTATCGCGATTCAGGATGAGTAGTTACCCGGTATAGTTCATGCCGTGTTTTCTCGCTATGAAGTCGCCACATACTAACTCTGGCAGCTCAACTTTATCATGTTTGGTTGTGTGCAGGACGCACTTCATGGACGCGACTCCTTTGACGCTGGGCCAGGAGTTCAGCGGGTACGCGGCGCAGCTGAACTACAGCATCGAGCGAGTGTGCGCCACCCTGCCGCGCCTGCACTACCTGGCGCTGGGCGGCACGGCCGTCGGCACCGGCCTCAACACGCGCATCGGCTTCGCGGAGAAGTGCGCCGCTGAGATCTCTTCGCTCACCGGTAACTACCACCACCATAACCAGCACCACAACCACAACCACCACAACAACCATCACCGCCACCATCATCACCACTAACACCTAACACTACCATAACCACAACCACCACAAAAACCATCATCATCACCACAACCACCACCACAACCATCACCACCATCATCACCACAAACACCACCATATACATCATCATCACAACCACCAGCATCACCACCACAACCATTACCATCACCGTCATCTCCACAACCACCACCATCACTACCCTCGCCAGAACCATCATCACCACAACCGTCATCATCATCACAACCATTACCATCACCGTCATCACCAAAACCACCACAACAACCATCACTACCATCACAACCACCACCATCACCACAACCATCATCAATACAACCACTACCATCACCATCACAACCATCACCACCACAATCAACACTAACACAACCACCATAGCCACAACCACCATAGCCACAACCACCACCACAACCATCAACACTGCCGCAACCACCACCACAACCACCACCACCAGTATTCGTGTGATAAAAACGACGATGCATCAATCAAATCGCCTCACCTAACCTTGAATTAGGTTTCAAGAAGTAATCATATTATATGAAGCATCAATAGACCGCCATAGTGCAGCACTACACTGCATTGACAAACAATATAATCACTGACTACACTACTCCTAAGATTTTACTTAGCTAGTATAGTCACTTTAGCATGTTCTTGAACCTTTAGAATCCTTCAGATTTATTTCATAGTATATTGGTTACGTGTGCAGGTATCCCGTTCGAGACGGCTCCGAACAAGTTTGAGGCGCTGGCCTGTCACGACGCGATGGTGGAGGTGTCGGGAGCGCTGAACACCATCGCCGTGTCCATCATGAAGGTGGCCAACGATATCCGCATGCTCGGCTCTGGACCGCGCTGCGGCATCGGGGAACTCATGCTGCCTGAGAACGAGCCCGGCTCCTCCATCATGCCTGGTATTTCCAACATTCACTGCACTGTGAGACAAAACTTGATGTTCTGAGTCTGGGTGTTTTATGGATGTTTGTAAAGTCTCCCGTGACACAGAATATATGTATAACCCTAATCGATGGTCAGAGATTGGCCGGAACAAATAAACAAACAGACAATTTTTATACAAAATATAATATGAATACTGTATGGTACTGGGTTCCGGAGGTCCGATGTCAGTCGCTAAAGGTTAGGAAGAAAAAGAAGACGAAGAATGTGAATACTCTACACACTTCCATATGCATTAAATAAAACACTATTAATTTAAATTAAAAACAGACTTCAATCTTATATAATTGCATAGATTCCCAATCCAGACAACTTACTGCAGCAATTTTCATATACAATAAAATCAAGCCGGGGCACTTGTCCCGGGCGGCAGTTCCATGGGGGCGCCAAATCCTTGAGACAATAATTCAAAATATCGAACAAATGAAGCCTCTTTTCCTACAATCTCATAGGCTTTTATCAAGAAATGGAATTTTAGAAGAATGTTTGAAAAACAAACTTTTCTATTTCCATACGCCCAATTAGTTTTTGAACACATACTAACAACTAAATGATTTATGAGCAAAAAGTAGTAGTATCACAAAAATGCTACTCATTGGCAGTTTTTCTCAAACACTGAAGGGAGGGGGCGCCACTGTCAAGGTTTTGTCCCCGTTCGAAAAATCGTAGATCCACGGCTGATTATAATCACCACTAAATATGTTTCAGGCAAGGTGAACCCTACACAGTGCGAAGCCATTACCATGGTTTGTGCACAAGTCATGGGTAACCACGTGGCGTGCACTATTGGCGGCAGCAACGGACACTTCGAGCTGAATGTCTTCAAACCTATGATGGTATCCAACGTGCTGCGATCAACTAGATTACTTGGTGAGTCGCCCAGTACAAAACGATTAATTCTCTGTAGCTTAAATAGTCATAAACAACATGAACATGAATAACGATTATTATGGGGCATTTCACGTCAAGCGGACAACCAAAAAAAGTGAGGTCATGAATTTTGTTTATATTCTGGTTAGTTGTACTTCTAGTAGTCGTGGATGTGTACACACAATATTTTTTTCGTATGATGCTTTATTGCTGAGTTACGAGCTTTTAAAAATTCACTAAAAATGAATTCATGTATTTTTAGATGCTTATTATCTACATCAAATTTTTTTTTGAAAAAACTAAAAAGTATGGTTTCTTATAGCAGGAAAGTTGAAGTTTTTATTTTTTTTGTCGAATTCTAAATTTGAATTTTTTTAGGTATAGTAAACCGGAAGTGAAAATTTCAAATCGTTTTTTGAGTAACTTCGACCCTTTTTATTTTTATTTTTTTTAACTTTATTTACAGCTACAAATATACTGATTCTCCACAAAAAAATATAGAACGTGATCGCCAACAGTTTAGGACTTAGAGCACATAGAGTACATACACATAGCTAAGAGTACATTCTAAGCAATTGGGTTTTTGCGCTAAAATGCCAACATACTACGTTATCAATATTTTATTCCTTCATTCTAACATGCAAAAATATAAAGAATACCTATGTTTTTAAAAATTGAATATAATGAACAATATAAATATATTTTTTATATTAATTACTAGTTCATACAAAAAAATAATTTCAAAACCTAAGATTATGGTGAAACACACCAGTAACGCCATCTCGTAGCTAATAAAGTTTCACTAGGTAACAAATATAATGCAATAACGCTATCACTAAACCTATAAGATTATATGAATAGGCCAAGTCATCATTGATGAGACTTCTATTTACTACTGCTCCAAGGAAAGTATTTAACAACAGCGAGATTTTCTGCGAGTTCATTTCGTTTCTACTATTATCGTTCCAGATACTAAACAACTGCATTCTTTTCTTCCAACCAACGGGAGCATATGTGTATAGCGAATTAGTGTTGGTGCAAATAGTAAAATTGAAATAATTACAAAATAAATGTGTTTTCAATAAAACTGTTTCAAATCTCAATTAATAAAACCGCTCTAAGTCAAACTATTAGCGATCACGTTTTCATGTTTTTGTGTAGAATGAAAGAAGTCGTTAATTTTATATTTTAGCACGTTAGAATGAAGGAATAAAATATTAATAAAGTAGTATTTTGGCATTTTAGTGCAAAAACCCAATTGCTTAGAATGTACTCTTAGCTATGTGTATGTACTCTATGTGCTCTAAGTCCTAAACTGTTGGCGATCACGTTCTATATTTTTTTGTGGAGAATCAGTATATTTGTAGCTGTAAATAAAGTTAAAAAAAATAAAAATAAAAAGGGTCGAAGTTACTCAAAAAACGATTTGAAATTTTCACTTCCGGTTTACTATACCTAAAAAAATTCAAATTTAGAATTCGACAAAAAAAATATAAACTTCAACTTTCCTACTACAAGAAACCATACTTTTTAGTTTTTTCAAAAAAATATTTGATGCAGATAAGAAGCATCTAAAAATCCATGAATTCATTTTTAGTGAATATTTAAAAGTTCGTAACTCAGCAATAAAGCATCATACGAAAAAAATATTGCGTGTACACATCCACGTCTACTAGAAGTATAACTTATCAGAATATAAACAAAATTCATGACCTCACTTTTTTTTGGTTGTCCGCTTGACGTGAAATGCCCCTTATATCAAATTATGAGAAACGTTACGTTCTTAGAAGTGTCAAACGGGACTTCGTAATTTGAATAGAGTATAGTCTCTCTTACTTTGTCGCCATTAGTCCCTCTTACTTGGCCGCCATTAGTCCCTCTTACTTATCCGCCATTAGTCTCTCTTACTTAGCCGCCATTAGTTTTTCTTACTTAGCGTCATTAGTCCCTCTTACCTAGCCGCCATTAGTCCCTCTTACTTAGCCGCCATTAGTTTTTCTTACTTAGCGTCATTAGTCTCTCTTACCTAGCCGCCATTAGTCCCTCTTACTTAGCCGCCATTAATTTTTCTTACTTAGCGTCATTAGTCCCTCTTACCTAGCCGCCATTAGTCCCTCTTACCTAGCCGCCATTAGTCCCTCTTACTTAGCCGCCATTAGTCTCTCTTACTTAGCGTCATTAGTCTCTCTTACCTAGCCGCCATTAGTCCCTCTTACTTAGCCGCCATTAATTTTTCTTACTTCGCGTCATTAGTCCCTCTTAGCTAGCCACCATTAGTACCTCTTACTTAGCCGCCATTACTTTTTCTTACTTAGCGTCATTAATTCCTCTTACCTAGCCACCATTAGTCCCTCTTACTTAGCCGCCATTAATTTTTCTTACTTAGCGTCATTAGTCCCTCTTAGCTAGCCACCATTAGTCCCTCTTACTTAGCCGCCATTAGTTTTTCTTACTTAGCGTCATTAATCCCTCTTACCTAGCCCCCATTAGTCCCTCTTACTTAGCCGCCATTAGTCCATCTTAATTTTTTTCACCTCGCCATCACTTTTTTTTAGTCATTAGTCTCTAACTTGTCGCTATTATTCCCTCTTACTTTGGCGCCATAAGTCCCTCCTACTTGGCCGCTATTAGTCTCTCTTACTTTCCCGCCATTAATCCTTCTTACTAGATTGAGGGGGTGATGAAGGACGAAGAATATTGCTCATTGTCTGTGAGACTGTGGCATCATGTAAATAATATATTATTTATTATACTAGTAGCTTGTTTTAATACATTTATTCGTTGACAGGTGATTCCTGCTTAGCATTCACCAAGAACTGCGTGTCAGGCATCAAGGCGAATGAGAAGACAATCGACAAACTCATGCACGAATCGCTCATGTTGGTCACCGCGCTCAACCCGCACATCGGTTATGATAAGGTAACTATGACAGTAACAGAACGTCCCAGACGCTTGAATACAAGTACTACAATATAATGCCCAGTTTAGGCTGTGCCTCGGACATCTTATGCCTTACTGGATCTCCCTATGCCAAAGAGAATTTTATTTAGCTACTCATCGGTCGTAGTGTGATGTTCTAAAGATAAGTTCCTGGATAAGGGGACGTCCATTAATCACTTGATTGCCAAACCCACTTTCCCCCATTTCGACCCTCACGTAATCAATCGACGGCCCCTAAGTGTTCTATCCAACAGTAAAATCATTTTTCATTATAAACCGGTAATTCCTAAGAGATGAGCTGAAAAGCTGGTACATAACAAAATATTTTATTTCTGACGTTAGAACAAAAAATCCTTACTAATATATCAATTCGTAAGTAGCTCTGTCCTTCAGCTAAACCGCTATATATATTTTTTAAATGGAGGTACTTTGATTCTTGAGGAAGAACTTCGGCGGATGGAGTCGCTGTTAAAAGCTAATGATTTATACATACTAAAGGATCATAAATATGAGGATCACATAAAATTTTAGGCATTTAATGACTGTCCTGTTTCTCGAAAGTCTAGGAATTACTATGTACTCACCAATTTCCTTACATTTCAGGCTGCACAAATCGCGAAGACAGCTCACCACGAAGGTGGTACCCTGAAAGAAACAGCCATCAAACTAGGCATCGTCACCGCAGAACAGTTCGACCAGTGGGTCAAGCCAGAGAACATGTTGGGACCTAAGTAAACGATACTGAATACAACCTATTGCTAATTCCACGTACTAAAACGTATGGGATTACGTTGTTTTAACTTATAATAATGTAGATTTAAATTAATTTAAATCTCGACTAGTGTAAAAGGATAACTTAAATTTGTTGAAGTCATCATCAGCTATTAATCAATGCTGAGCATAGCACAATCGATTCTGGCCTTTCCGCATCCAGATCCTGCTTTTCTGGTCGCTAACATGACCAGATATAGCGAGAACACCAGGATCTGAGGTCATTGTCCTGTATTGAGAGGTTTTTTGACCTTGTCTCTGTTCAGGCGGGTTGGTGATCGCCAGGGTGGGAGTTGTCACACTGGTTAAGTCGCTGCCAGTCACTGGTTTCTAGCGTTTAGCTATTGGGAGATAGATCACTCGGTCGCCAGAACCTCGTTCATCAAGTGAGGTTCACGTCCCAGTTATGGCGATAAATATAATGTTGAATTGTCTCTCAATTGATTTCATATATTATGACATATGGATATCATGAATATTTTCGACTCGAAATTTTTAACAAAAGCAGTATTTATCGTACTTAAAGAAAATGTAACTTGTATGAAATACATAACTGAATGAACTTGCTTTTTCGACCAGCTTGTGTTATGCTTGGTCTAGAGATGTTATGTACTATTTATACATTTAATGCTGAAAATAAAAGTTACTACGCGAAATGCTGTTTTCCAATTTTTTATTTGATTTTCTGTTTTAATTTTCTATGTATAAGTTTATTTATTGTTGTCCATAATAAACTTGGCGTTAATATTTTTGGTGTTTCATTTACTAAATTTACATGTTAGAGATGAATAAGGAGCGTAATACTAGATATCTATCGAAAAAAGTTTCCAGTTTTTGTAAGTTTGATATTTATTCCAGGAATAAATAAATAAATAAATATTTTTGGACATCTGACACACAACATCATCTAGTCCCAAACTAAGCATAGCTTGTACTATGGTGTTTAGTTCCTCTCTAGTTATTTTGGGTTTGTAAGTAAAATATAGTAAACTGTATAAAATGGACTGTATTATGTACAACAAATATATGACAATATGTAAGGCGAGCGTCGCTGACCGCCGTCGTCCTCCTGTCCCCCGCCGCTGCTCGGTGCTCGTGCGCCGACAATGGACAACTGATATAAATACATAAACATATTTTTTTTTGTAAATACATATTATACATAGAAAACACCCAAACTCCGAAACAAAAATTTGCAGATCAAACAAACATTTGGTTTCGACCCTGGAATCGAACTCGAGACCTCTTGATGAGCAGCCGCATACGCTAACCACTAGACCAACAAGCAGTCAAGTCAATGGTGCAAGTTCTGGTAAAGATAGAGGTTATCGGGAGGGTGTAAGATGATCTTCACTGGCTCTTGTACTAGAAGCATTTAGAAACAGTAGGAAATAGGCATAATGCAGACGTTCCCCTCTATCAAAGTATGAGCACGAATAGGCCTTTTAATAGGTGTGTGAACTTTTTATTTTGTATTTCCTATGTAGGGACTAAATATTTTTTATTTATCAATAAAATTATGTGTGTGAAGACTAATATGACAGAAGTTTTGTATCGCGAAATTAAAGTTATGGCTACATACTTCACTCCCGGCCAGCCGGCCTGTGTTGTTTTGTGAATGAAAGGAAAACTCCACTGTCAATGATGCACGATTGGCCTAGTGGTTTAAACGGTAGCCACCGCTTTCTACTGCACCAAATGTCATGGGTTCAAATCCCACGTGAGACAACACTTTGTATGATTCACAAATTGTTGTTCTGAGTCTGGGTGTTCTTTGTGTCTGTTTCATGTGTTTGTAAAGTCCCCCACGACACAGGATTTATGTTCCGTTTTTTTGAAAGTAAATAAAACTCGATAATAATGCTTCAACTACTTTATATTAGCGATATAGTAAACAGTGCACTTGGCGTTTACATAAATAATATGTATGACTTCACAATCTTTGGTAAACAATTTATCACACAATTTCGATTGCGAGATCTTGTATGGAATGTAATTTTCTTATAATTAAAAAAAAAATTGATCGAACTAAACAAATAACTTAGAATTAGGTAAGATGTTCATGTTGAAAAAGCTTCTGTAGCTTTAATCCAATATTTAAAAAATAATCAATTTATTCAATAAAAAGTAAACTTGAAAGGTGACTAGAATACTTTACAAAACATATAGATAACAAAACTTAAGGGAATTTGAAATGAAAAAATAAACACTTTTATTAGGTGAATATTTTTCTAATTTAACAAGGGATTGGTTATGAGGTCTTTCATTGACGAACAATGACCTTCAACGAATTTGATAAAAATAGGAACTGAATTATGATATTGTGGAGAAATGTGTTCTCTCCGTCACAAGGAGATGATCCCCGATCAATCATGTCTGGAGGCCGTGATCAATATTTATACATATACTGGCTGATGCCCGCGGCTCAACTCGCGTTTTAGGGGTATGAAAAATATATGTTGACCGATTCGCAGACCTAACCGATATGCACACAAAATTTCATGAGAATAGGTCGAGCCGTTTCGGAGGAGTTTAATTACAAGCACGTTGTCACGAGAATTTTATATATAAGACTAATCGACATGAAAACTTTCGTGTCGCGATACAGAATTGGTACCAACTCGTAGTTCGGCGTGCCTCCGATAGATGGCACAATTTTTTTTATGTATGCAAAAGTCAGTAGTTAGCACAGAGTTATGAACTAAAGAGATGAGTTAGTGTATAGGTTACATAGAGTATGTATTTTTGACACAGCAAATTGATTTTTATGTCATAAGTAAAGCAGTTTGGTGTTTCAATACATTCAATACTTAAGTTTTAGTCAGTTTTACATAGTACTATGTATTTGAGATAGAATTTTTACACATCTTTTTTGCATCAGATCTTTTTTCTCAGATTTTAGTTTTTTTACATATACAGGTGGCAACTAAGTAAACAGGTCATCAATGTGTGTGTTCTCCGAGCCTATTTCGGCCACGGCCAGTCTCAAGGGAGACCAACCAGCAAAGTCTTGACAAGTCTTGAAGAGTGAAAAGTTTGAGTAGTCATATACAAGACATAGACTTAAACATAAATAGCAAGAGGTGTGACTATAATCTAATAATTATACAATAAACGGACTAGACTTTAGACTACAATAAACGCATTCATTCTGATATTTTGTAAGGCTTTTGAATCCTGCTTTCAAATATGCACACAATTTACATCTAGAGCAATAGTAGTAGAATACAGATTATCACCATCTATTCTGTAAGTGTCGTAAGGGGCGACTGAGGAAGCAATCTATGCAGTATAACAACAATGCTATACCAAACCTTCTGGTCAGCATATTCCTAAACTTCCTTTTCAAGGAGAAGCCTATGTTCAGCAGTAGACTACTAAAGTCTATTGGTGATGACAATTAGAAAAATAGCAGGATTAATAATAAACAAAACTTAATAAACATTATATACTCATAAGTACATCAAATCAATCAAATCAACAACCCATAACGTCCCACTGCTGGGCTCGGGTCTCCTCTCAAGAGAGGGTTAAGGCCATACGGCCATACGCTGGCCGAGTGCGGGTTGGGAACAGGCAAGACACGTTGTGGCTACGTAATCTTACCGTTGGATGTTTTTAAGCCGCCCGAGGGCCTCCAACTAAGCTTCACGACTGTTACCTTATGACAACAACCGGGACCGACTGCTTAACGTGACCTCCGAATCACGGAAACGCTCATAACATATCATGCCACATACGGTCACCCATCTAGGTCCGACCGCGCCGTAGTTGCTTACCCTCGGTGATTGTTTCCAATCACCTAAGGCCACTCGGCTATGAGCGCTTCATAATACAAACAAAACTTCAACCCTATTTAATAATAAAAAGTTTCTTGGTACTTTTGATAGTGACTGCACAAGATTTGACGAGCATCAAATTTAAAATTAATAAATGAATAATAATAATAATAAATATTTTGGACATCTTACACACAACATCATCTAGTCCCAAAGTAAGTAGAGCTTGTGTTATGGGTACTAAACAACTGATATAAATACATAAACATACTTTTTTTTTTGTAAATACATACATATTATACATAGAAAAACACCCAGACTCCGAAACAAATATTTGTGGATCACACAAATATTTGGTCTGACCCGGGTATCGAACCCGAGATCTCTTGATCAGCAGCCGCATACGCTAACCACTAGACCAACAAAGCAGTCAAAAATGGATATACCTACTACAGACAGACAAATCATAACAAATAGATAAAATGGAAATGTTTGTTTGTAATTTCAAATTAACAGTTTTTCGCTAAACACATTTGGAAGTATTTCATAAGACACTTACATAAAAAAATCAATTTTTAAATTATGTTTGAGCCACCAAATCTTTGTAATGGTTAGGCTGATTTTGAAAGGACTATCACTGGTAAATGGCTGAAGACAGCTACTTTTATTTTAGACAAGCAGAACAACTGCAGGGCGAACTGTAGTTGTTCTTTTAAAGGTACAATAACAGTGGTGCACCATCTGCAGAGTTAAGTTAATAAAATTAATCTTACATTACATTAAACTTGCTAGAAGCATATTTGAAAGCAGAATTATATTATGTATAAAAAAATGTACTCTTACAGAAGTAATTACATAAATACATCTTTGATATTTTGAAATTGTTTTACAGCAAGATCAACAGACAGATCAAAATTGTACGGGGTTAAACGATCCAGGCTTTGTAGGGCATCCTGGAAACCTGTATTTACAACATAACTGGTTGAAGAATAATATGTATCAATCAGAGACCTGCTTTTTAAGATAATATTTAACCAAATAACTAGTTTATGAACATTTAAGGCGGCGCATATGAAAGCTTTAAAGTGAGCATCGTAACTTCTCTTGTAAGGTGTGTGTGAAGCTACAATGCTACCGATAGCGCTTAAAAGGCTTTGCTTATTAGTTATCGCTGTACCTCCCACTATATCTAAGTTAAAGCTTTGACTTAATTTTCTTGCCGGTGTTGAGTTGAACCTCTCACCATCGTTCAAGTCGTAATAACGCAAAATTAACTCCCAGATATGTGAAGTGCGAGAAGTGGAAGACCTTCGGACAGGAAAACACCCAATAATTGGAACTAGTGAACTGGATTCTGGGCCAGTGAGTCCGTGGTGAAGTAAATCTCTAAGGTTAACTGCTAGGTGCCTTCTTACAGCAGTTGTAAGTGGTGCATCGTTTATGATCATTTCTCCTTCTTCAGATTCGCTATCGTAATTATCTATCATAGTGTGGGTTGGTCGTTCTCTAGAGACTAAGTGAAGAACAGCATCTATAGACATTTCAAGCTTGGCACGAAGGTTACCCCAGTGAGTTACGATGCTTGATGACTTGCCTTCACTTCTTTTACTCTGACTAGGAGAACACCCAAACTGTGATACTGTAAAAATTTGTATCAACGTTGAAGCTTTTCTCATCAAGTTTATAGTTTCCGCTCTCAAATCATCATTTGCTTTACTTCTGCTGAAAGTTTTTTCAAATTTCTCAGATTTAGCAAAATTTTTCATTTCTGGAGGTGGCTTATTTTTACTTAGCTCTTCATTTTTCATTAGTTTTATAAATTGTTGCATGTCATCTATGTGTCCCTGTAACTTACCAATGATTTCATCCTTTGATAGTTGTCTATCAGCGTACTGACGAACAGCACAGTTGATCTGATGTCTTAATTCATCTGCAGTCAATGGTTGATGGCATCCTTCTTTAAGACCCTGATCTAGTTCAGTGCGTAAATGATCAATTAAGGTTCTGTGCTTAGTATCACCACTTGGAGGAGGATTTGCAGCGAAACGTTCTAGTTCTTTTAATTGAGTTTTTAATTTCTCGATAAAATGAGCTTGTTTGGCGCGTTGACGACGTATTTTTCGTTCTAATTCGACACATTCACTACAAGACACATCCCCAGAACTTCCTTGAGGAGCAGCTCTCGTGTCAGGAACTCCACGAGATGTAAATTCCTCCAAGGCTTTCAACATTTCATCTTTTTCTTCAGGCGGAGCTTTTAAAATTTGTCGCAAACGAAACTCAACTTGTGCAAGATGTGATGTTAAAGAAAACACAGACGAAGATAATATTTCCTGTTCCTCCTCTAAAGCGTGTAGTCTGTCTCCTTGAGTTTGATCCTGATGGTTTTCATCGCATAAAGTCTCTTTCGGCGCTCCCAACGGTTCGCACCGTTGTTCTTGCCAAATAGGATAATCACTATCATCGTAATCGCCGGCTGTATCCATTTTATGATATTCGGTTTGCAATTTATTAAAGAAAATTAAAATCCCTACATGTTTTAATCGATTTTCACAAAACACTGAAAAAAGCCTGAAACTTAAGGACGTCACAAACGAAATGTCATTTTCTTGACGTCATATCATGCAAAATTGCAAACGAATAGTGTAGTGAGGCAATAAAATTGTTACCACACAGAATCGAAACATTTTGAAACAAAAATTACACAAAACTATAAATGTGGGAAATTTAAGCAAAATAAATTTCCTTAATTCATGGTTGTATTTATCTATATATCATGACTTACACTTGAATCAAATAAAAATATTTTCAATTTAGTAACGACATCTGTGAACAACAGCGAGATAGTACCGCTGAAGTTGTCTCTTGTCTCATGGCCAGAAGTTGATGCTGTTAGTAACAATAGAAGTTGATTCGGATATGACTCATAGAGGTCATTACTTTTCGGAGACAGTGTTATGGTTTTAATTTATTAGTGGTTTCATTAGAGCTATTGATGAATTCTATCTAGCTTCAGAATAAAAAACAATAGAATAAAAAAACGGTACAAAGGTTGTTAGGAAATAAAATAATTGCGTATTATTTTCAAGATTTTCTTAATTTTAATATATTTTTCACCATATCCTTTTCTTTTTTATTAATTTTTTAAAATCGTTCCTTGTAACGTTTGTAAATTCCTTCATTATCGGTGGTTTTGTAGTGTTTAAATTTTTGGAGAAAATTAAAAATGGAACCTATGGTACCTAAAAGTTAGGTACAATCGTTTGCGGGAGCGGTAGTCATTTTCTATAACGTGATACGTCTCTTAGTTTGGCCTAAACTAATATGGTGTTGAAACCTCTATACGATCTTCTTGGTTCTTGGACACTATTTCTCATAACCTGAGGAAGATCAAATAGCACATCTTCCTGTTCTCTTGAGAATATCTGTCCTTGTTCTGTTGACCGCAAGTCCACCATGGGACCTGGAGACGAGAGTCCTAGCAGCTATTTTTTCCAGTGAAGCAAGGAGGGCCAAAGTCCTAAACCTTGAGAAATCAATGATAAGATCAACTCCGGAAAATTTTCGTGGAGGAGAGGAGAAACGACTTGGGCAACTAAGCGCTGTGCATGAAGTTATTGCGTCGGTAGGACCCGTTAAGGAGGATTATTTGAGAGAAATCACGAACATTTTCATAACAGCTGACGCTGATAATGACTTGGAAATAACGTTTCGTAGATGACTTGTGTCTGATCTGAAAGTAGTCACCGCCTGAATACCACTATTGCGATGACCGGATCGTGAATGTCCAATGTAGTAGACAGCTGATTTGTCACCCTAGGCGAAGCAGCCCGAGTTGGAGGCGCGCGCG
This sequence comes from Phragmatobia fuliginosa, assembly GCA_932526445.1. Lineage (NCBI taxonomy): Eukaryota > Metazoa > Arthropoda > Insecta > Lepidoptera > Erebidae > Phragmatobia > Phragmatobia fuliginosa. Next base: position 1,689,483 of record OW052069.1, on the reverse strand, counting down.
TCCGTGAGTGATCAGAGCTTCCACTCAGGACGGGGTCATCTGCAAGCAGTAGATGGTCCGAGGTGCGTAGAGGTTCCAGGACTTGCCTTTCTTGGGTATATTTAGTTCCCCGACTACGACGACGACTACGAGACGGAGTGAGGTTTTTGGTCGATTCGAATCTGACAAAATCACCAATAGATGTTATCCGGAGGGAACTCCGCATAGACTAAAAAGGGTAGGATTATAGGATCTAGTTGTCTTAAGATTTTTTTGTTGTTAAAGATGTGTAAGATCATGAATGCCCTTTGATCCATTGTAGGGCTGTGATGTGGTCTGTCGGACTCTTACTGACTTAAAACCACCCCAGTGTTCGTCTTCTGCTTGGTGCTTCTTCCGCCACCCTGACAGCAAGTCTAAATGAGGTAGGTACATTGTACACATGTTAGACAATTTTTTTTTTATAATTGAAATGGAATAGGCGTTTGTCTTCCATCTCACCTGATGGAAAGCGTAGATGAAGACGAAGGTGGTACCTAATTCATTTTAATTTTAAAAGATGATGTGAATGAGGCTTATTACCATTATTACTAAAAGCAATCTTGTATAAGTGTCCTAAAATGTTTGTTATGACATCTATGAAAAAATGAATTAGAACGATATGACACTAGATCACGCGGTGTCTTATTGTACTATGCAGTTGCACACATCGACCGGCTACCGACGGGTTGTCACACTTGTCAGTTTCATCGAATAAAAGATGACCCAAAGAGTATGTAACACTAAGATGACCATCCGTAGGCGTGATGTCATGTCACGCTTTATTAATCTAAAATATTGCCTCTCGACATTATATCCCGGAACGAGTTAAAGGATTATTTTGTGTGATATATTGTTTCGGGCCAAAATTGATCAAAGTGGTTTTAGAGATGAGGATGTACAGCAGTGAACTGCGATAGGCTGATTGAAATGATTCACAAAGTAGTGGAGTCACTCTGTTTTACACTACGCATGGGCTCGACCGGGGCGCTACTACCCACACATAGAAGACCAACCGTATAATGTTCGTGCTGTTGAATTTCATTGGTGAGTGTGAGACCGGAGGTCCAAAGATGCAGAATTCTGTGCACTCTCACTCACTCTTAGATTCTGCTCATGCTTTCCATTAGGCAGAGTAGAGTCACTTTGGCAGGATCATATTTGGAACGAATAATTTTATCAGATTTCCCATTTATATGCAAATGTACATTTAGTATTATTTTGTCACAATATTGTTTGCAAACATACAGGTTCAATGAAATTCCCGAGACAAATCGATGGTAGGATAACTTTTAATTGAGAAAGTTACACATTGGAGGTGCCCGCCATTTTGTTTATGCACGTATAATGTGATTTAAAATTTGTTTTACTGTATTAATTTGGTAAGGTGGCTTATTAGTATAATAAACTGTCCTTTTGATCATATTATTAGGAGTATTCCGGAGGAGTTTTTCTGTTGCAGTTTACTGCTAGACATAGCCACAATTTGGTTAATGTTGATGAAAATTTTCACCCTTACAAGAATTGTTCTTGGCAAAGAATCTCCGTATGCAAGAATTTATAATTTTATACAAATTTATGTTAATTAATATCTAAAATTGAAGTTTTAAAAAAATATATCCATATTTTTGAACCGATTTTGACGGGAATTTCACTAGGAATAATTTAATTACTTTTTTTAAACTAACTTCGCCCCGCGGCATTTCTCGCGGTTTTTGTATAAATACAGCAACAGCCGCGGGTACCATGTACATACCTAAAATTTTTTTATCATATCCTATTTCGACCGTTTTATACCGTGTGTGAGAAGAAATAAAGCTATTATTATTATTATACCATCTTTATGGAACCTTTATATCCTACCCATTCCATTACAAGTTACAAAAAAAACATACACTGATCTTACAAACTCATTATTTTCGATGTTCTTCAGACAAACTCAAAGGAACTCCTTCGCAATGATTAGTTTAATTTAACAAAAATGGTCGTGTTTCTGTCAAAGATAACTTCTAAGAAAAAAGTTTCTGTTCTTTGATCTCGTTGGCTTAATTGGCCTCGAATATTATCTTTGGAAATGAAGTACAAATTAAAGTAAGCAAGGTTTGTGTGGTATAAGGCAACAAATTGTTGGTTACAATAGGTATTTGGGTACAAAGGGATTGAAGATTTTGGACCCTCAAGACCTTGAATTACTTGTGGTGTTTTCATTGTACCTGCAAGGTCTCACAGAAGAAGTCGTCTTTTAAAATTTAATTGTTTTTGCTCATTATTTATCGAATTATATGTAGTATCAAAATGCCAAAATATTACTTTCAATTAAATTATTATTAACAACTAAGCACTATTAAAATGCCAAAAAGATTACGAATTTATTGAAATTCGTAATCTTTGTCTAATAACACTAACTACAGTAGCAATCAGTAACAAAATTAGAAATCTCTTTGATAGTGAATATAATCCGATGTCTTCTTCTTCTTTCAATGAAATGGCAATCAGACGAATAATATCAACTATTTCTGCCATTGTCAAGTATTAAAAAGTTTTCAATTCTAGTCTTCAAGTCGTTATCGTAATGAATTTAATGATAAGAAAATGTGGATGAAATGAAATGGAACCGTCTTGCAAAAAAATCAAAAATCGATCTTCCCCTTGTTTATTTATCAAAACGTTGTCTCCTCCGCTTATCATATCTAAATACAAAATATACTTCTGACAAAAAAGCGTCAAGCGATGACTGAATGATAAGGCCAGTATAATCAAAATATTCAATTTCATTTAATATAAATATACATAATATAAAACACAAATAATGATGTAAACTGTACACAAAAATAATAAACACAAATAACGTCATTTTATTATTCATTTCTAGTCACATCTAACATCCGATTCATATCTGCACGCGACGGTTGTAACACTATTGTTTGTTGCTGATACAGAAGCAAACACCTATAGATTATCCCCGCCACCAATCCACCCGCTATTGGCCCCACCCAGTACACCCAATGGCTATCCCAACGATTCGTAATAACAGCGGGGCCGAGGCTCCTGATAGGATTCATAGAAGCTGTGTAAGGACTGCAGCAACACACACCAGCTGTGATAGCCAGACCAATTGCTAATGGTGCAGAACCTAGACCCCTCGCTCCTCGGGTTGTGTCGATGACGCTCAAAACTACGGCCACTAACATAAAGGTCATCAGGAACTCCAAACCGAAGACCTGATCTTCTCTTAAATGCTTGTAAGGGATTATTGCGCCAAGTTCTCCGCGAATAGTTTCTGCAGAGAGAAGGTAAGCAACTCCTGCACCTGGAAAATATATTACCTCATTGTTTGAGAAGCTTTTGAAAATATACTTACAAACCCATTTACTGAGAAAGACTAATCTGATAGGAGTAGGTCAATAAAAACGTTGCAATCACTAGAAAAACTATTTCTTTTGAAAAGCACAGAGAAAGTGCCGGGGATCAACTAGAATTTAAGTAAAACGTGTTTTAGCAGTTTTCTAGAAATCCATATTAATACTATAAATTCGAACTCTGTGTTTTATCCTGTCTCTGAACACAGAGACAGGATAAAACACAGAGTAACAACGCTTTCACGGCTAAACTGTTTAACTGATTTGAAAAATTGTTGGCGTAGAGACATGCTATTTTTGATGCCTCAACTGACATACCCATGGGCAGTACTGCGAGCAAAAGCTAGTAACTAATAGAAAAAGAAATAAAAGACAAATTACTTCTATAATGCTCTCAATAATACACTAATGTGACAATATACAGCGAGTGCTAAGAAGTATGTACATTCGTTGCCAGATTAAATATTAAAATCACTTCATGATGTTGTCTACCATTTCATAAGATGTGATCATTTGTCAAATTAAAGCGAATTTTAACCGTAATTTCCTTGGCCACGCTTTCAGAGGTCACATCTCCTCTCGCTGTCTTCCTACTCAATTGTTACAGTTTTTTCTATGAAAGTCAGGCACAATTCAGATTATATTACTCCCACATCTTTTAAAACATTCCAACAGACAGAAACACACCCAGGCCACCCACAGGAGTAAGCGAGGCGTAATAGCGATGTGTTAGCACAATAATCAGTTCTCGATAACTACCCACGTAAGACAAAATAATGAATTCTTTTAGTAGAAATATATTTTTCTGATAAATCATTCTACACCCAACAGTCGACGAAAATAGGTTTTTGATAAATTGAACGTGCTTTAATCCTAGGAGTTATTTGACCTTATCGAGAATTATCTATATTAAAGAGAGGTTTGCCTTTTCATTAAAATATATTTGAAAAGATAGATAAGATAGATGTCTGGTATCGGCACCTACATATTTTCACTACTCTTATAGTTTCGGAAAAAAGTGGCTGTGACATACGGACGGACAGACAGACAGACAGACAGACTTGACGAATCTATAAGGGTTCCGTTTTTTGCCATTTGGCTACGGAACCCTAAAAACAAAGTTCTTGTTGAAACACCCATCATTAAAGAAAACAATGGAACTACGTATCTTTATACCAATACCAAATTTCATAAGTTTTTAGACGTAAATTTGGTTTCATAATGAAAAACGTCTATAAACTCTAGAAACTCTGGCAAAATTTTCCAACAATCTAACTATAATTATTGAATTATTATCATAATTTGTTATCATATACAAATTGATATTGATTACCGAGTGGGTTGCCATTAGTTAAAGTTTTTAGCAGTAGCAACAACAACAACAACAATAAATATTGACTTTGTAATTCTGCCCAAAGACACGCAAATTAAGTTTGAGTTTCTATTTGCGATTAGTTTTCAATTTGTACTAAATATCGTCAGAAAAGCACTTTTTCTTTTATTTTAGAGTACTGATTTCTAGTTTTGTTGATATTGGTATTAAAACTTGTATTCTGTGTCCATTTCATGTACGTTCGAAAAGTTCCTTAAGTTAATTAATTTAGTCCCTGTGTCTCCCTCCCGTGATGTCTACATCGAGATGTTTAATTAATTATTTTGTTCATTTCTGTTAGCTTATATCGGCATGTTTTTAAGGCAATTTGCCGCGGGGTTATTTGCTGTGTTTCATGCGCTTCCATGTATCTTATGCTTCAAAGAGACGTTACACAAAGCAAGAACTTCTTTGGTAATTTGTTTATTTACAATAAAAATATTATTAGCTGTTCTCGTTTTTGATTTCCGGGTTGTGTGGTAAACACATCTGATATACAATATTTAATATTTTTTTGCATTAAGACGCCACCACTAAAACTACCCTTACCGTGGTCGTTAGAAAAAAAAATAAGCGTCCAGCAGTGGACTGTTCAAGGTTGTTGATGATGATGGCTCTCATTTTTTGCACATTACTACATACGACAAATTTGGTTAGCTGATAAAGCAATATTCAATTCTATAATAAACAACAAAAGACTCAAAATCAAAACTCACCTGCTATACCACCAATAACTTGCACGATGACATAGCAAATGGCCTTAACGGGTTTAATATGCCTACAAACCATTGCACCACACGTTATGGCTGGGTTTATATGACCACCAGACACATGGCCGAAGATTGTTATAATGCTAGCCACGGCCAATCCATTACCCAAAGCTATCAGAACAGTGGCTGTTCCGTCTTCAAGCTTTCTACCTTCTTCATTAGTGGCGCTTTTGATGCCTATACCCGCTGATAGTGTTAGTGATAAATACAGAAAGGAGCCCAGAAATTCTGATAACAATTGCCTTATAACAAGATCATAATTTTTCATTTCTTTAAAACCGCAGATATTGTTCACTCGTTTCCATGACATTTTGTGTTTTGTATTGACAGTGTTTGAATCCAGATGGCTGTGATTTTGGAATTAAAAGTTAGAGATAGGATTTTTAGACGTTTTCAAAAACAAAATCTGTTAAGTTCGGTACAGTTTGTAGTATCCTGATCAGTCAACTGAATTAGTGTGACATTGCTTTCGAATGATATTTTGCTTTTCTTATGTTTATCCGACCTCGAGTGGGTTCTCAATTCAACTGTTTCGTCTATTACTTCTTCTTCTTCTTCCTAGGCTTATTCCCAATATTATATGGGGTCGACTACTACTTCAACCGGTTTTATCTTAATATCAGTTTTTCTACGGAGCGACTGGCAACGGACCTCCGCCATCCTAAAGGGAGAACTGAAATTTGAAGGCTGAACTAGTTGTCAGTAAATTTGACAACACTGACTGTTGTTCATGACAACCGGGACCGACGGATTTATGTGCTCTTCGAGGCACGGGCGCCAAACTCCGGGCTGCTAGGAAGGGAATTGGAAATTTCCTAAGAAACCCCAAAAACACTTTTTGGCCCGACCCAGGATTTGAACCCGACACCTCTTGATTAGCAGTCGCATATGCTATCTACTAGACCAACAAAACTAAACTAGTTTTACTTTGACTATTACATACTTGTAAAATATACGGAACATATTATCCCCACAGTACTGTTTTATACAGAATAAATTATCATCTAGTAATTAAACAAAAGCTTTTAGGGTTAATTTATTGTATTCAAGTGCACTCCATATATTCCACAAACAGGCTCCTGAATCATAAAATCGTTTTGCGGTTACATACGTAAAATATTCGCTCTTACATTAGAGTATTTTAAAACTCTGTCTAGCTGAATTTCTGTTTGTTGGTTTGTTACCTTAGCAGTGTAGAAAATGTAGATTCTTTTCAGGAGGGTTTTTATTCATTCAATCATGTAACAAGCTGTTTTGTTATCTTTATTTCTTTGTAGAAACATTTTCATTCGTCGGGAAATCGGTGAGATAAAAAGCGTGAAATGTTGGGCAAGGTTCTACTGTTAGCGATAATTTAAATTCAATATAAAATAACTATAAATATTTTAACTAAATTATTTTTAGTGATATTTGTTATTACTATTTTATTTTATGTTATTCTGTAGATAAATTTTAATTGTTTCTTTATAATTGGTGAGTTCGCATTAACTAAAACAATGGTAATAAATTTATTCAACAATTTTTCTATAGAGCTGCAACTCTTAACTAATGAACTAACTATAAATACATGTGTAGCAGTTAATAGATATCGTAATTATTTTGGTATTTGAATGGATCATATTCCGTTGACATCAAATAATGTCTACCTTATTTCCTATTACCAATCCACCTTAGTTTAATAAATATATTAGTAATAATCCGACAAATATCGGCCATGGCGACCACTTCAACCCCTTATAGGGCTTGGCGCTGATGCGCCCGGAGATGGCTTATATAGCAAACTCCCTTGCACAAAGTGGGCAAGTGAGCTTACCGCTCTCTTATTATAGTGAATGGCGGCGAGTGGACAGGCTTTAAGCTCATCGCGCTTGAATAAATATAGGTACCTAGTCGGCTCCCCGCTTTTGTGTTACCTACATACTTCTGTACCCTTTCAGGAAATGACTTCTGGTTTCTGACATTGCATCAAACTGCAAAAGATAAAGAATTTGTGGTATTAAAAATCAAAATGTTTAATTTAATCGCTAATCGCTTTCACTTAGAACACCGCTTTACCCTTCATATCATATTTTTTCATTTCCGTGAACATCTCAATTTCAACAACAAATAGCCAAAGTGTATTGTCATTGTATCTTTATTTTTTACTGCCTATAAATAGAAAGAGGTTCGCATTTTTATAAGGTACAAAAAATATTTATCGTTTGTGAAACCATTTCAATATTTTTTATCAATTTAATTGATCGTACTTGACTTTAGTCCTTTATATTTCATATTTGAAGGTAATCATTCAAGTATAATGACGCGGTTGAAAATATATATAGCTAATATATTATATGTGTACAATAAGAAATACGGTAGGAAGAAGCCGTACACAGATATTCCACTCTGTCAATGTATAAGCCCAAATGGGCATGCGCATTACACTGTTATGAAACATAATGTGTTTATCATCAACAGCCTTGAACAGTCCACTGCTGGACATAGGCCTCTCCTTAGAAAGGAGGTTTTGGCCTACTATTATTATACCACGCTGGCCAGACGGGTTGGTTGGTTTTAAGTTTTCCTTCTCTTTGCATTGATGTTATCTTGCGTAGTTTATCCCTAAGTCGCCTTCTACGACACCCGCGGGATGAATAGAGTGGTGACACTCTGTATTCTTAATCCGTCACCACACGGACCGTCGCCACACACATAATGTGTTTATGCGTGTGTGAAATTGTGAACGTTTTATTTGACTACCTTGACTCTTGGTCTCGGGTTCGATTCCCGGGTCGGACCAAATATTTGTGTAATCCACAAAAATTTTTTTCGGAGTCTGGGTGTTTTCTATGTATAATATGTATTTATTTACAAAAAAAAAGTATGTTTATGTATTTATATCAGTTGTTTAGTACCCATATTACAAGCTCTGTTTAGTTTGAGACTAGATGACGTTGTGTGTATGATGTCCAAAATATTTATTTATTGATTCTTATTTCTTATTTTTATTTAATTGTTAGTAACGTAGTGATTGTTTTCTATGTGACTAAAATGAGTGTGTGTGAAAATTTCTGCTCACACAAAACGAAAGAACGAATCTGAAAAAACATCTTATTATAATACGACGTCTTAACAGTGCCGCGTTACGCCAATGAGAGGGCCTCAATGCCACATATCACATATCAGTTAAAATAAACAGATTTTATACGTTCATAGAGAACCAGGTATCATACTATGTTATACGGAGCTCGTAGGCAAGCGAGTCATATGTATATAATAGGCAAGGTAGTGAGAGCTAGGTCTTAGTTTTTCGGTATCAGAAAGAAGAGTCGAACCGTTTAGTTAGGGAGTGTATGTCAATCACTAGGTATAGCGATGACTTTCAAGACCCTTTTTTTACTTGTGGAATGCTTTTGGCACCATACCCTTCATGGGGTAAGAGCGAAAGACGTGTGTGGGACTCCCGAGCAACCGGTTTACCCCCTGAACCCCGCGGCGGCTTACCTCGGCAGTCGGGAGAAACACCAGGATCGCATCAGCGGCTTCTAGTGTCTCATCATCTCGAGGTGACTGAACTCACTGGATGCTGCTGCACCTCTCACCACTCTGTACAATAAGAGGCGGAACATCAACCTGCCTTAAACGGCAAGGAGGCACTTTCAAGGCCTGCACGTGTTGTCGTATAGAGGAAGTGAAGATGGGAACATGATAAAGATGACTCGTCATAATAAAAGCGATAAATGACTGTCTTTGAGGCGACTTCTAGTAGTATTTTTATATTAAAAGACGCAAATTCTCTTTACCTGAAGAAATATATTTCAGTAAACACAGTTTTCACTAAACTTGCTACACATTTTTATTCTGAAGGTGAGCATAAAGTGAGCACGTATCGCCCTATCTAGCGTCGTACACTGCTATGATTTATAATATATGTTTTTCAGAATCCTTGCCTCGTATCACGAACAGACTACTGAAAGTGAAATTCTCATTGAAATCCGTTTTTTCACGTGATGAAAACTAATTTGGAAATATCAAGTAGCGTTTTTTGTTGTCCCCTTTCTGTATACTATATTTGGAATAACTGTTTTTAAACTTTCGCGACTTTTACACATACTCACGTTTTTTTACTGTAAATGGGACCTACTCGCGATAATATTAAAAAAATGTTTTATCGCGAATAAGTCCCGTTTACAGTAAAAAACATGAGTATATATTTGAATGCTTATTCTTGTGTTACATGCCTTTTGTAATGTAACATGTAATGTGAAAATAAAGTGTATTGTTGTGTGTGATATTTTTTTAATAATAATAATAATAACTTTATTGTTTTAAACGTACATAGATCTGTATCTAAACAGTCTACGTACATAAACCCTGTGGTTTGATCCCTAGATCCCACACTAGGATTCTCTGTGTCGTGGGATCTAGTCTCCTTTAGTCCGATGGGCGATACATCAAATAATTACAACTTCACCATGTAAACAATAAAGCAATACAAAAAAGAAAAAAGAGTTATACAAGGAAAGCAAATACAATAAATTCATGTAAACAAAAACATAAAAAAAACAAAATGACATAAAAAGAAAGTGTGTTGTGTGCGCGTGCGCGCGCGCGCCTGTTTATGTGTGTGTGTGTGTGTGTGTATGTGTGTGTGTTTGTTTGTGTGTGTGTGTGTATGTGTGTGTTTGTTTGTGTGCTTTTTATCGTATGATTTTTAACAGATCCTCAGTGCCATCATAGTCAAGCTCAAGTAGCCATTTAGATATCAATTGCATATTTTTAATTTTTGATCTGTCTTTCTTTCTGTTTGGTAATCTCTGGAACAGCCAGACCGATTTTGATTAGACTTTCACTATCAGATAGCAGATGACATAAGGAGTAACTTAGGCTATATTTTTTTTAGACTAGCTTCACTCCGCGGTGTTGCTCGCTTTTTACAGCAATAATACGTAAACGCCGAGAAACTTAGATAGTGTAAAATAAATATACGAATCATACGTCCTTATAAAAGGGTGAAAAGAGGAGTATTTATGTCTTATCTTTTATGGTTTAATCCCATTTAGGTTTTATGTTACCAGCCATAAATTATTAAACTCGTATACTTTTAAAAATATTGTTAGAAGTAAGTTATGAAGAGCTAGCTTTTGCCCACGGCTTCGTCCATGTGTATGTCGATAATCGCGACAAAAAGTAGGCTATGTCTTGTGGTCCTTTAAGGTCTAATCTATCTCTTAACCGAAATTGTAATTGTAATGAATCCAAGTTCATTCCATATTGTAAAAAATGTTCACTTTGCGCCATGCATAAAGATGCATAAAGAGAACTTACAGGCTCCCAGAATACGAGAATAACTCAGTTTGGAAGACTGTGGGCTACTTACATAACTTGCCATTTTTTACATTTTAACAGTAATACAATTCATCCTCCTAGCCATTATCCCAAGTTTATTTGGGGTAGGCTACTAGTTCAACCGGTTTTACCTGAATTTCAGTTTTTCCACGGAGCGACTGGCATCGGACCTCTGCAACCCTAAGGGAGAACTGAAATTCGAAGATTGAACTATTTGTCAGTATATTTGAGGGCACTGATAGTAATACAATTGTAACTTGTAAATTGAGATATGAGTCTGCAGTTTGTATGCGTTATGTGCAATAAAGTATTTCATGTCAATCAAACATGCAATCAGTTCAGCGACTGTAAAACGAAAGCGTAAAAACTGACAAACAGAGTTACTTTAAACGATCACGCTCATCACACAATATTTATTGTTTTAATTTAGAATCAAACCTTAGACCTATGACTTAGCTTTTAGGATCGCCAATAAATAACAAGCTATTCAATATTGCAAGGTTTCGTTTGTCATTTTAGGTCGACAATGTCTTATATAGCTCGAATATAACGAATAACATTACCACCTTGCTTTTAAATATATCAAATTCACGTAAACACATTTAATTTTATAGCAATATATTTTAATACTTTTTCCGAAGGTCTCATAATTACAAAGCTTTGTGTCACAACGTGTGGTCCGCTCCGCCTCCTGCGGCGTTCAGCCCTGGTTTCTGGGTCAATAATTATCTCGTTATTATTCTCTACTAGCTTTCGCCATCAGATTTGCCCGTGTGTATGTCGGTTATTATGGTAAAAAGTTAAGCCCCCTGTCTACCAATCTGTGTACCAATTTTGATAGTACCAAGTAGTTTTGATATGAAGGCTCGAAAGACAGACAGAGCTACCTTCGCATTTATACATATTACTAATACGAAGGATTTGTTTCTCATTGACTGCCTCGTTGGTCTAGACTCTAGTGGTTAGCGTATGAGACTGGTAATCAAAAGGTCTCGCGCTCGATTCCCGGGTCGGACCAAATATTTGTGTGATCCACAAATATTTGTATGTATTGTATATGTATGTATTTACGAAAGAAAGTATGTTTGTGTGTTTGTCAGTTATCTAGTTACCCATAATACAAGCTCTGCTCAGTTTGTTTCTTGTTGTTGTTGTTGTTTGGAGTTTCTTGTCTGTTCTTCTCCATAGGATCTACGAATTGGAACAGACACTTAGCTTCACGACTGACTACTGACTGACTACTTGACGTTTCAAAAGTGCCATTGTATTGGTGTATTTGAAATATAAATGGTTTGATTGATTGATGGCGTTGTGTTTAAAACAAAAATCCGAAAAAAAAATGTCCGAAATATATATTATGAAGTTCTCCTAAGTGACTTCAGCTTCGCGGCCAGTCTGAACAGAGACCAGCTCATTACCAGAAATTATAGTGAACAAGTTTGTACACAAATATAGATACACTCTCTGTTCCCTCAATCTCATAATGCAACGGGACGGCTATCTGACACGAACGGGGAGAGATCAGCCATAGGACCGACAGCTTAGGTTCGAGGTAGCCTTGGGTTCGAGCAACTTCCAAACTCCAGGATGTTATTAAGTGTTTCTATAATCAGAAAAACTTAATTACTTAATTAAAGATACAATTAATGGTGTAAAACATATCTTTCAAAATATGGCATGGCAACATTTCATCTTACTGGTTTTTATTATTTCCAAAATTATTTGGCGTCGGCTACTAGTTCTCTCGGTTTTACCTAATTATCAGTTTTTTCACAGAGTAATTGGCATCAGACCTTCGTAACCCTGAGGGGAACTGAATTTAAAGATTAAACTAGTTGTCAGTATATTTGAGGGCACTAACGTCGCAGACATGACAACATAGATGTTCATGACAACCGGGACACTTCGGGGCATGGTCGTGAAACACTCCCAAATTTCTGTACTTCGGTTTGTTGTAAGGTTTTTAAGAAAAACTCAACTACATTTTCGGCCCGACCTGGGAATCGAACTCGAGATCTGACCGACTGTCATATTCCCTAACTGAAGTAAATATAAAGCAAGTAAGCCCTTTCAATATCGCTTTTTTGGACCAAGACTTGTATTTATACAAGCTTTCATTAATACTACGTAAAATTTTACGATTAAGTTTTGAAGCAACTGATATTAAAAAGGATACAAAGATTTTTCTTCCCTTATTCAGATACAGTACATAATCCCTTACTCTTTAATTATCCCCGAAGCGATTTCATAATTAACTCAGTGTTAATTCAACGTTTGTTTTACTTACAAATATTTACAAAGACTTGTAGAAAACCGATTTTTTTTCTAAATTAGAAATATAACAAAAAGCGGCCAAGTGCGAGTCGGACTCGCCCATGAAGGGTTCCGTATCAGCAAGTAACATCATATAAAAGTTCTTGTAGTTCGTTGTAACTTTCATCGATGTTTTTATACTTACGTTACGATTTATGACGTATAAAAAAAAACTACTTACTAGATTTCGTTCAAACCAATTTTCGTTGGTAGTTTGCATGGTAATGTACAACATATATTTTTTTTAGTTTTATCACTCTCTTATTTTAGAAGTTAGAGGGGTGGGGGACACACATTTTTCCACTTTGGAAGTGTCTCTCGCGCAAACTATTCAGTTTAGAAAAAAATGATATTAGAAACCTCATCATCATTTTTGAACACCTATCCATAGATACCCTACACGTATAGGTTTGATGAAAAAATTTTTTTTGAGTTTCAGTTCCAAGTATGGGGACCCCCAAAATGTATTGTTTTTTTTTTTATTTTTATGTAAAAATCTTAATGCGGTTCACAGAATACGTCGACTGACCAAATTTCAACAGTATAGCTCTTATAGTTTCGGAAATAATTGGCTGTGACATACGGACGGACAGACAGACAGACAGACAGACAGACAGACAGACTTGACGAATCTATAAGGGTTCCGTTTTTTGCCATTTGGCTACGGAACCCTAAAAGCGTGTAATGAAAATTGAAAATATACTTTAAATCCCTCTAATCCTTTGAATTTCTTTTGGAATTAAATCCGGAACCTTTTTATTATTTTGTAAATGAAATGATATGATTTCATCATCTTCATCAGCCCATCCCAGTTCACTGCTGTGGCAAACAGAACGTCCACGCGCCTATGCGTTTCCTCAATCAAAGTATCTCTTTTAAATCTACGTAGTGGTTTAGCCATTAAAAGGTAACAAACAGACAGAATTACTCTGCAATTTATAACATTATTATGAAAAACAAATTGCAAAATAGTCAATCTAAAATTAAGTACATTGACAATAACGTTTGTCATAGGCTGAACTACGAAAATAACTGATTAAAAAAATGTGAGCCGTCACGGGACGCCTGGCAGATGTGAAACATCGCCATTATTTTGTAAAAGTAATATGCAGAAAAGAACATATTGTAATAGGAACTAAATATGTCATAATGATAAAATAAAATATTACTAATTATTAAAATAGACTGTATATATATACCATCGTATAGCGTGGCGTGGCGACGCGTCTAAAAAAACTATCAGTGTATACTTAAAAGAACTTTATGGAGAATTAATTGGTCGTTACCAGGACAGACTCTAACAGAGTACCCAATTATCTGCAATGAGGAACCAATGGGCAATCAGCCACCGATGAGCTGTCGGCTATCGGCTATCGATTGTCTGATAACTAAAACATCTAATCAGTTTTCTTTTTAAATAAGTTTAGAAAAAGAAGGACCTTAATTTTGAATTTCGTTTTTTCATTTAATAATAAACAAAGTCAAATGTGAAATGTATAGTATTTAACAAGCTAAAATTTAGCTTAAAATTCAGAGAGAGTCGACAACTCCTTCTGACCAGGACTGCATACATGTTATTTTGGTGAAATCGGTGAATTTAATTTAAATTGCAATTACGGCGAATACTTGAGTAAAGAATACACTACAGATTGATTGTAACGCAGATATGATATAAATTAGATACTAGGTTTTTAAAGTACGAGATATACTTTATAAATATTTGCCTCGGAGTCTGGGTGTTTTCTATGTATAATATGTATGTATTTACAAAAAAAGTATGTTTATGTATTTATATCAGTTGTCTAGTACACATAATACAAGCTCTCCTTAGTTTGGGATTAGATGACGTTGCGTGTAAGATTATGAGAAGATATTGTGCAGGGAAATTCTACCTGGATACTATCAGAATTTACTCGTAAAGAAGAAGGCATAAAAAATACCCCAAACACAAACTCTAACAAAATGTTAATTTAGCAGGACCATTAACATTTGAAATGGTCGACTTTTTGAAGTATTAAAATCTAAAGAGCACGTCGTTAGCCTTTTAAGAATGAGAGTACAGAATTCTTTTGAGAGCTATTTTTTGTTCAATTGACGGTAGGGCAATGGTTTTCCGACTTCGCATTTTGACGTTAAAAGACTTTAAGACACGTTCAATATTATTCCTACAGAAAACAAGTTTTTATTTTCGTCTTTATTTTACTTCTAAGTTATAATTATAAATTACAAAATTTTTGAACACTGTTACACGGTTCGAATATGCACGAGATGTCTTGAATCAAAAATACTTGATGAAAAGTTTGGTCGATTCTGATCATTAGTACCCAATTCTATATATCATTACTACTAGACCGATTAGAATGAAATTTGGTATACAGAGAGTCTAGAGTCTGAAAAAGTATGTAGGCTATTTTTACCGCGATAAGCTCAGATCAATCTGAGGCGATAAGCGACAAACACGCATTTTGTTCTAAATAAAAAAAAAAAAATTGATTACAGACTTCCATTCTACTGTTCCTGCCTATGACAAATTACAAATATATTCAGAAAAGTAGAGCATATTGTCATCCACTGCTGACCTAAGGCCTCCACCAAAGAACGCCAATCATCTCGGTCTTGTATAGTCCGCGTATATTCGCTGTCAACAACTTTCACGTGGATTCCGCCGTCCACTTGCATCCCCTGCTTAAATCCCCTGAGAATTTCCGTCTACATGTCATTATAAAAAACTTCCAAATGAATCCCCCATGGGATCTTAGCATGCGACTCAAGTGGACTGAGCCGAAATTCGAACTCGTTTCGTTAAAGTATGCAAAAATAATATTTGCAAAAATTGCCTCATACAATAAATAAATCTGCGACAACATAATAATGTCTATCTGCTAAAACTGGTACGCTATAACTTATTTATACAGCTTACTTTAACTCAAACGCAGGCGAGGTTTCTGTGGGTCAACTAGTTCAGTATCTAAAGATTTTTACATAAGGTTACAAAAAAAATGTTCTTTGAAAGAAAGTTTTTTCAACATTTCAATATTATTCTTCAAGAAAATGGACAGAATCAATCAGACTTATCCAACTTTGACATAATTCGCTCGTTTAGACAATAATTTTTCGTGAAGATTGATTGAATAGTCGTTTTGTCTGGCTCGAGGCTAAATCTAATAATATTTTAGGTAGAAATACTAGGTGACAAGAATGTTCGTTTGTCAGTTTCCTTCTGACGCCATTGTCATGAGAAATTTCATACTAAAGTTTAACAGATAATAATTCACAAAGGAATTGCTGTTGATAAAATAGTAAAACGTTTCCATAAATATATTTGAGAGATAAAATATCGCCTAGAATTGTCACCAAGGAGCTCATATTTGTTAAAAATGAGGAATGTCCCAACACCAAAAATAACAATGATTTATAACGAGCCATTTTTCTTCTTAACGAGATGATGGCAATTTATATTGTGGGCGGCCCGATGCCATGACTGCATTGTTAGCATTGTCTAGGCGTCCAAATGTGTTCAAACTTCTCACTATAGGTCATTTATAAAAGTATCTTCGTAATTTTCATCATCATCATCATCATAAATATCTGTTAAAGCCCCAACTGGCTTAGTTGAAATGCTGTGTTACCAGGTACAATCGGTAGATATTTATTTATTTATAATGGACCTCCGACAAGGAATACACTTTACATGCTAGTTTTTAAAAAACAGAAATAACAAATTGTTTTAATGCTTGTGCTTCCTCAATTATGGGAGATTACAACATGCGTATTACAAAAATAAAAATATGTACAATCAATAGTGTTCACAAACAGCATATGTAGAAAAGGTAAAAATAGGAAAGAAATTAATTAAATTATAAAATATAACTAAGGTAAGCAAAAATTAGAAAATTTGTGGCAGTTACATAAGTATTTATCACACATTAAAATTTATATTCAACACACATAAGTACATATTTATATTTAAATTTAAACAGAAAGTAGGTACGTCAACAATAAAAATGTAATTACACTATTGATTTAAATCTATGGTATTAATAATACTACCATAGGCTTCATAATGTAGCGATTCTACCTGGCAACACCATCTAAAAAATGCTAAGCAAAAATTAAAATTATTCTTATTATTAATGTGCATGAATGTGATTCTTGTGCCGATTTCGTTATGGCAGACTTATAAAGGGTCACCGGATATTACGATACAGTATTCAGTATAAAAAAAAGCAAATGAATTTTTAATCACATGACATTATTATACATACACAGACCGGCGTACCGTATTGTTCTACAGCTGTGTGGTGTTTAGTGTATTTTCAAGCAGTACCATGAATAATATATGTCTCAACAATTTAAAAAAAGATAATTAAGGTATATTGTTTCGAATTTACTTCTAAAATTATTTTATCTATTTTAATTTATAAATATCAAAACAAGATGCCTGTTTAAAAATTCTTTTATTCATTTTAGTGAGAACCCTCAGAGCCACGTTTATCTCCTTTACTCCCTCAGTAGAGTATGTGGTAAATCCCACAAAATTAGGGTATGAGTATCGTAATTACGGTGTAGTTGGGGACTCTGCTGTCTGTGGGTATTTCTTTGGCAATGATTCTCTAAGTTTATTCAGTTCATGAATAGCTTCAATTTCCTTAATAGCAACAACTTTTTTAAGAGGTTATTTCGTGTACGATTTTATGTGTAGTTTAAAAATGTGTGTATAAATGTAACTGATTCGTTGGTCTAGTGGATAGCGTATGCGACTGCTAATCAAGAAGTCTCGGGTTCAAATATAGGGTCGGGTCAAAAAAAGTGGTTTTGGTTTTTCTTAGGAAATTCATAATGACAGCCAGGAGTTTGGAAATTTGGCGGCAATTCACGCCCGTGCCTCGGAGAGCACGTAAAGCCGTCAGTGCCGGTTGTCATGAACATCTATGGCAATCGTTATTGGGAAGTCAGTGCCCTCAAATTTACTGACAACTAGTTCAACCCTCGAATTTCAGTTCTCCCTTAGGGTTGCGGAGGTCCGATGCCAGTCGCTCCGTGGAAAAACTGATAATCAGCTAAAACCGGTTGAACTAGTAGCCGACCCCAAATAATATTGGGAATAAGGCTAGGAAGAAGATAAATTTGTGTAGAAACTATGAAAGGTAGTAGATCCAATCCAGACTCATTTCAGATCAAACAGATCGGCTTAACTGAGTTATATTTTATGAATGAGCTTGCCAATGTATTTAGGATATGTCTGATGGAAAGCATGATTAGAATTTAATCCAATTCAAGAGTAATGGTCAAAAATACATTACGAACGCAAACAATGCAGTATGGTGACCCACAATATGGCGACCTATTGAAATGCTCCTGCATTGATGGGTCTTACTCATCAATGAAACATGACAGCATGAAGCTTTGAGTTAAACTTCTGTTAGGGAGTGTTAGTTAGTGAACTCTTTACGAGTTTTCTTCTAAGGGCCACAGCACACTAGCTACTTTTAGCATCGGCGATCGGCAACTTTTTAGAAGCTAAATACGGCGACCGAACGCTCCACACCGCACACTTAAAAACGCCAAACGCGGAGATTGAGTCGCTTTTTAAAAGCGGGACACAGCAGCTGAACGCTACTCTCCGCACACATTCGGATGCCAGTAGCATCGATTTGGCATCTGAGCAGTCGCTGAAACGCGCGTTTCCGATTCCGCGATCGAACGCAGGAAGTCGCTAAAACGCGATGCAGCATCAATGCAGTCGCAAAATCGCCGATCGCCGATGCTAAAAGTAGCTAGTGTGCTGTGGCCCTAATACGTGACATACCATAAAGTTATTTATTTATTACTGTTACTTGCTATTTGGTGGCAGAAGATACAGAAAAAACAAAGAGTCTTGACGATGCTCAAGAATTAAAATGAACTGTTAGTCGTCCTCTCGGTTCTTGTTGATATTACGTGGTCCTTCAGGCAAAGGTCACAATAGGATGGAGTACGAACTCACATATAAAGACTCATAGCTCCGAAACGTGAAAAGTACTACATTTATATTTTTCCTTATTTTTCTTACACCCGCGCCAAATAGAGAAGGTTAAATTCATGAAATCTGCCCTACTGGCTATAAAAAGTATTCTATCACTAAAATGCGGGGTCTTAATAATAAAGATATAAATTCCATTCATCCATTCCGATGTCCCGATATTACAATATAATTCGGCTCGGATTTAGGGTGTACCTACATACTTGTGTATTGTTGGAGACGATTTCAGGGTACATCTAGTCAGCGATGTTCAACGAAATAAGTTTATCCGTTTGCGTGGATTCAGGTAAGAATTACAATAGGGTTGTCAAAGCGTTATTCGAAACATTAAATCCTTTTTTTAATCCTTTAAGCTATGATTAATGTAAGTTATTAATTACAATTTGTATTTGGATTAATGTCCATCCTTATTCCCTAAGGCCTGATAAATTTTTCTTATGGGACATGCGTGGTTTATGTAAGATTTTAATGTAATGATACATAATTTCGTCGGATATGTTTTTTTAGCGTGACAATATATAAAAATACACTTTATATAAAGTCTGTGTTCAACGTTGGTAGTAAATTTAGATTATGTGAATATTGTTAATTGTTCCGCCCCGCTTGAAGGACCCGGGGGCATAGAAGTAAGGAAACGCATACGCTGGAAGAGAGGTTCAGGTTTTAACTGCTCGGCACAGAAAGGAAGAGCCGAACTGTTTAGTTCTAGAGCGTATGTCAACTACTCCTTCCGAGACCAGCACGTGTTGTCCTGTATAGGAAAGGGGAAGGGGGCACAAGTTGGA
This sequence comes from Phragmatobia fuliginosa, assembly GCA_932526445.1. Taxonomy (NCBI): domain Eukaryota; kingdom Metazoa; phylum Arthropoda; class Insecta; order Lepidoptera; family Erebidae; genus Phragmatobia; species Phragmatobia fuliginosa. The sequence goes on along the minus strand of OW052069.1, from coordinate 1,669,516 downwards.
TCAACTCTCAAAACACTGTCCACGATGTAAGCGATAGAGGACTGCTATCGAGGGGACATTTATTCGCAGTTGCAGGGGCTCAAGACACTCGGTGACTTCGTAACTGTCGATAATGGGGACTGCTCGCCGCTGCAACCGATCGAGAGCGTCAGAAAAATATTGAGTGGATCCATCATCCATACATCAATTTAGATCCGGTCCGCTGTGATGGACGGTGGCCGCCACTTCTGGATACTGTTCATGATTTCCATCAGGCAGGGCAGAGTCATTTTAGTCAGAGCTAAAATAAAAAAATATATAAAAAAAACGTAAACATACTGTGCCAACCCTACACATTCTACCTCTACCTGACAATATCCAAAACTCGCGTCGTCGTATCCACCCCGATTGTCACAATGTACCGTCGACTACTCCTCGAATAATACCGATACCAGGTAGATGAAGGAAGACGTATAAGAAAATATACGATGATGTTTGAATAATTTGTCGACATGTATTTGGGGTCCGCCCTGTTGTGACCTGCGGTGCTCAGACGTGAAAATTAAAGGTAGCTGTAATGGTAGTTTATCACTACATAGTATAAAACAAAGTCGCTTTCTCTGTCCCTTTGTATGCTTAAATCTTTAAAACTACGCAACGGATTTTGATGCAATTTTCTTTAATAGATAGAGTGATTCAAGAGGAAGGTTTTTATGTAAAATACATGCATAATGTAGTAGATAATAATTTTAGAGGTTTCTAATGTGTGTTTTTTTACGCTTACATTGCAAACGCTGGCTGTACCCTACGTGATAGATCAAAATAATGTACTACAGTATTGTACATCTTAAAAAGGTCTACAAAAAAGTCCGGGATGGTATATGTCTATCTCTTAGGGATAACCCACATTAACATTTTTTTTATTTTTTTATTTTAACGAGAAATAATGGTTTATTTACGAAGCAATTTAAAGCAATACAGTATTAACACGTTCACTGCGGCTTGAGGTTGATTCAGCCTCATGGTAGACTTTACGCTGGTGCGGCGCGTAAAACTGTGTTTTCTCTCTAGTGCGGCGGCTGTTTACACTCAACCGTATGAGGTATGACAAAGATAAATATTTCTTTATGTCTGCGAAGCATTGACTCAATATTGTAAAAAAAATATTTGAGGTCGAAATACGCCTCAAACGCACTGATCACAAAATTGTTGAATAAGGTGCGGGTTGAGGCCGATTTCGACCTCCAGTGGTGGGGCGCGCGGGCGGCGTGAGAGCAGGTAAGTCGACTTTAGTGACGCTATCATAGTCGATATTGGAGCACGTGTCTTTGCGCAATCGTGTTAATTGTTTGTTTTTTATTTTTGTTAAATTCTTATGTTTAATGTTTTTTTGTGTGTGTTCAGTTATATATTTATAGAGTGAGAGCCCGTGACACCCATACCTTAGTTATATTATAAAAGCTGAAAATTCTTCTATTTATTTATTTATTTGCACTTTCTGCAAAACATAACATAACCATTCAGAGTCTCAGGACATCCTTGCAAAGGGTCAAATAAGGAAACGTTGCGTCATTTGCTATGCAAAATTAGGTGCCATGCAGGCTGCAAAGAAAGTAAAAAAAATTATGACTAATTGTTCACAATGTAAGAAAGCTATGTGCTTGCATTGTTTTAACGAACAGCATACAAAGTAATATAGAATAAATTAGATGAACGAATAGTTTGTATTTTATTTAACAACACCCCATACTTTTATGCACAATACTATAACAATATAAAAAAGTAATAGAATTATAACGTAGACATGGACATTCATCGATATAAATTCATTCCCATCACTAATGCCGCCCCGATTTAGTGCGATGTGTGGTCTAAAACGACCTCAAATATATTTTAGGTGTTTTCTCTAAAACTAAAAATCAGAACCCGGGGCGAAGTTAGGTGTACATAAAACAATACCATGCAAGTAATTTTAGCATAAAATTAAACATCGAACCACGCTCCTGATCAAGTTACAACACATTTACCAAATGATTGAAACATGGGGCAGAAAAGGCCTCAACCGCATTCAAGGAAGTTTAGCTTGGGGCTGATTCGACCTCAGCCGCACCAGCTGAAAGTTCTTCAAAATGTGGCCCACAGTGAACGTGTTAATCCTTATCCAATTAAGTACCTTAAATACATTGTGTATTTAATATAGTTGTATATGGCCCTTTACAGTATGTAAATTAAATTAATACTTTTGAAGATACTACAGTTTTAAAATGCAGGAACAAAGCGATTGTGGCGGTACCAGCCGGGGCCCGTTAGTTGGCGCTGCTGTCGATTTGTCACTATCAGTTATTAACTAAACACAATACTTTAATATGAATTAATATTCTAAGGCGGTACGAAGTTCGCCGGGTCAGCTAGTGAATTATAATAATGGTTTATTGGTTCTCGCATACACAAAGGTAAGTACAATTTTTAGTAGTACATTACAGGTTGAGTCACTATCGTTCGTTTGTGAGAAGCTGGTGTCTGTATTTGGAAAACATAATTATGACACAATGTAACAGATCAAATGGATCCATCTCTTGGACGAATCTTAGTAACGATTTACAATTAGATTAGTAAGTTGAATATTTTTTATTTCAATTTTATAAATAAAGTATTTTATATAAAGGAGTTTGAAAAATTTTGCTACGAGCTTAGGTATTTGAAACACAAGGTTCAATATTGCAAAACATAAATGTCTTATTAGAATCTTTAAAGTTTCCTACGGGTTTTTATTTTTTATCTAGGTCATCAATTTATCAGTTTTACGGTATATCCCTGTGGTGACGGATCAATAACACGGAGTGTGACCACTATCCATAATGTAGGTGTCGTAAGAGTCGACTAAGGGACAAAGTATGTAGGACAACATCACTACAAAGAGAATAATAACAATAATAAATAAATATTACGGACATCTTACACACAACGCAATCTAGTCCTAAACTAAGCAGAACTTGTATTATGAGTACTAGACAACTGATATAAATACATAAACATTATTATACCTTATAAGTTTTTTCTCAATACATACATATTATACGTAAAAAACACCCAAACTCTGAAACAAATATTTACGGATAACACAAACATTTGGCCCTCCCCGGAAATCGAACCTCTAGACCTCCCCAAAAACCATTAGACCAACAAGGCAGTCACTACAGTCACTACCAAGTGGAGGAAAACTAGTAAAAAACCCTATACAAGCCCGTCTGACCACGTGGCATAGTAGACCAAAACCTCCTTACTAAGGAGTGGCCTATGTCCAGCAGTAGACTGTTAAAGGCTGTTGATGATGATAATGATGAGATGTATTCTTATTAAATAGTTTGTATACATTATAGTGGAGGATTTGAGAATTTACGAGCATGGAATTTAATTAAATGCGGAATTTTATGTGGGAATACGATACTAAAACTTTAGCTCTTAAAATATACATATGAGGGTACAATTATTTACCTGAAGTGGAGTTGGAAGTAAGAGCGCAGGAGATTAAATCGTGGAAGCGCGTAATTTATTTCACGCGGATGGGCTTTGATGACATTGCAGAAAGTTAAATAAAATTTATTTAGTTTTGCATAAAAGCTGGAAAGTTTATGTCGTGTTAATATACTATTACTAGAGGAATATAAAAAACTCTCTTATCATGTTATAAAGCATTTTTATTTCTTCTGATAATTATTGATTTTATTATGCTCATTGGCACGTTGGTGTACCCGTTAGCGTATGCGACTACGATCAGGAAGTCTTGGGTTTGATTTCCGGGTCTGACCGAAAGTGTTGTTTTCCTTTCAAGAAACTTTTAGTTACAGACGAGAGTATGAAGGTTTGACGATGTTGCACGCCCATTCCTCAAAGAGCACGTTAAGGATTTGTTCCCGGTTGTGATGAACGTAGGCTAAAATATACAAAAAAACAGATTTTAGATTGCCCCTGCGGCGCCATGGAAGCGTATTCGACTGTTGTGTCTCAGATTCAATTCCCAGGTCGGACGAAATGTTTTTATGATCTGTGAATACTAGGAGAATAGGTTTTTCTAGGTCCGATCCTGCTCGAAGGAGGCGGCGAAGGGGACGTGGCAGAGGTAGATAGCCCCCCAGTCGCCGCTTAAAGGGTCTTTGCAGCGCTGCAAAGGACCCGAGACAGGTGACACCCCCGGTGCGGCCGGGGGGTGTCTAAGGTGGTTCGGTGTTGCGCCTCTTATTGCGTGGAGTGGTGAGAGGCCTGACAGCGTCCTGCCTTGGGGGTGAGAATAATCACCCCGGGATGTACCCCAGTTGTGGGGTAAGGCAGGGGGGACTCCAGAAGCCGCTGATGCGTTCCTCCCAACTGCCGAGGTAGGCCGCCGCGGGGTTTAGTGGGTAAACCGATTCCTCCGGGAGTCCCACACACGCCCTTCGTTTACCACACGAAGGGTATGGTGCGAAAAGCATTCCCCGCGTAAAAAAAAAAAAAAAATGTGTGTGAATTTGGTAGTATATTATTATATTATTATAATAGGAAGGGTTTGTAGAATACCATTGAAAGATTAACTGATGAATTAATAATATTGACGATTGCGGTCATTCAATGAATGTGTATCTAGGCCAGGTCATCGATAAATTATAACTAACAGTATATTTCCTCGATAGCATTATTACTCGTAATTTAAATAACGAGAAATACTTGTTTAATATTTTAACTGCATACATGGTAATATTATGTGGGGTTTTAAGCGGTGATTAAACTGCTTTCTGTGGCCAAAACAGTGTTATTAAGTGTTTTTCGCTTATAGAAATAAATATAAGCCTGGGGTCTGGCAGTATCGGTCATAACCCCATGCCTCGAAGACTACGTTAAGCCGGGGGTTCCGTCGGATAACCGTCACGTAGCCGTGTCAAATTATAAGAGTCAGGGATCAGAAACTACATCTGTGTTTGCGCACACACTTGGCACTAAGTATATGACTGGTCTCCTTTCAGATTGGTCGTTGAACAAAATGGGCAATCAGTACATCATCACTTTAAAGTAACCTGGAGTGGAGATACTCACTTACCATTACATATACCATGTGCTCATTTGCTCTTCTACACTATAAAAAGTCTGATTGTACCGATATCCATCAAACATAAAGCTAGCTAGCTAAAAACACTCCCGATTGTTTCAGTTTTCAAACAAAAAAAAACAAAAACAAAAAGGTTCATCCGTTCGGGAGTTACGATGCCACTCACACACGCACAGATACGTCAAACTTATAACACCCCGTCGTTTTTGCTTCGGGGGTTAAAAATAAGATCAACATTTATCTTCAGTATATTTTGTTCTCAAAAAGCTTTTTACTAAATTAAAATTTTTGTACGTAGTAATGACAAAGAATAATCGCCATTAATCATCCGACACCAGACTGGTGCGCGGGAATGGCATGAATTAATTTTATTTTAATACCAGCTTGTACAAGAATTCAGAGTTTGTTGGATCTGGGGATTGCTTTGTTAAGTACAATAATTAGGAGCATTATTTCTCCTTACGGATTCCTACATGTCATAATCATAATATATCTTTATTACGATTTAGTTTCTTTTGAAATTCACTTACTGACTGTATTTGCACATTGAAGAATTGCTTGCAAAGTTGGGCAATCTATACAAATAAATAAAATTATAGTGTCTGTTTTTAATGTCAAGTTAACAGTTTTTTACTAAATGCGTTGCAAAGTACATTACGTACTTACATCAAAAAGGCAAAATTTTAAAGGAGATGGATACGCTTTCATACAATTTAGGGCCTGGATGTAAAAAGATAAAATTGGTGTCGATTGATAGCTACTATATTAACAAACAACCAATGACTTTTTTTCAGATTTTGGCAATCTGAGAGCAGAGGTAGAAGGTGTTTAGGAAAAGTGAGGTTAGGTACCTAACAGCCGATTTTTGAAGTGCGATTGTCATTTTTTACCTGACTGCCGAAGGAAGATAATGGGTTTATCAGTATACGTATGTATATTTCTATGTATTTATGTTTGTTCCTCTTGGCGTTCTGTAGACCAAACGCGTAAGCCGATTTTAATGATTCTTACGTCAATCCATTCGTCTTAACCTTGCGAGTGTCACTGGCTACATTAAAATTGAAAAAATGGCGGCTTTTAAGATTATGATTATATGATTTTATTATTTTAAATTATTTTTTTAAATTAATCATCTGGTGAAAGCATTTTTGTAAATACTAAAGCACTTTCGTAAACTCTGTTACGTTAGTCGATTATAATTGAATCGCTATTCCTTAACCTTTTTTTTGAGCCATACCTCAAATTATTACATTTTGGCCCAAAAGTCCCCATCTCCTTTTTGTCTCTCTGTTTGTTCCAGCTAATCTCTGGAACGGCTGGATCGATTTTAACAGGATTTCATTAGTAGAAAGCAGGTGACCTACGTAACTTAGGCTAGTTTTTTTTAAACTATCTTCGCTCCGCGGCGTCACTCGCGATTTAAAAGAATAACCGCGGGTAACACTGCGGTATTCAGCTAGTAGGAACATAAAGTTCCTCGTAGTAGTAAACATAGAGTGGTCTACAAGGTGGTCCAAAGACCTGGTGAAGGTCTCGAGAAGTCATTGAACATGGGCAGCACAGGTCCGGTTGCTGTGAAGAATCTAAAGGATGAGGCCTATATGAAATTCTAGACGTCTTTTAGCTAAGATGATAATGAACAAACTCAATTAAGAACTAAGCATGTAAGTCAAATTTAACTTATTTCTTGTTAAGAAATGACGATTAGAGATCTACAATTTGATATCTGTTTAATTTGATTTCATACTCATGCTATTCGCGATATAATTAAAAAGGTTACCATTGGTAACCTTTACCATACCTTCTACTTTCCGACGTTTCGAACAGGTTATACCGCTTTTGGTCACGAGTAGACTGATCTACCCTTATCGTGAATAAGTCCCGTTTTCAACAAATACAATTTGATATGTTTATAAAATTTATTCTAATCTAATACTGTCAAGAGGTGAATAGCAAAAATTTATTACTTTCTTATTTCGCCAAGATTGTAATTTTTTTTTTATTTGAGGTTAACATCAACAGATAAAAGATGTTGATATTTGAAAGATGTTTATATAGTTTGATTAGAGCTTGTAATATTATCTTATCCCCGAGGACGTAATGTTTATTACTAGTTACGTGAAGAGAATTCTCGTAAATAATAAACCTAGTAGGTACTATGTTAATGACTTAGAAATTGAGTTAAAATAATTAGCCTCATTATATCTAGTTGGTAATTGTAAGCTTTGTTCTGCTTTATAAGCAAATTCCGCAAATATTGGAGAGTAACATTAAATTGAAACACGGTAAAGACGTCAGAAAACAGATTAGGTATATTTCGAAATTCTTCACAACAATTTCTTCCCTAGAACTTAGAAGTAGTAGTACAGAACATAAATGAAATGAACTGAACAGAATGTAGTTAACTTTATTGTATACTAGCTTATGCCCGTGGCTGCGCCCGCGTTTATGTCGGTTATCGCGGTAGCCTATTCCTTTCTCATGCTTTAGACTACCTGGGTACAAAATGTCATTTAAATCGGTGGAGTGGTTCTTGAGTTTATTACGAACAGACAGACAGACAGACTTTATTTTTAAATATGTAGTGATATAAAAAAAGTTGAATATAACAGAAATTATGAGTTTATGAGTAATAAAACATAATCTATACATGGTATATGTAATTTAATGTTATATGTAATGTAACGTTACATCATTATAATATATTCTAAATCTATATAATAACCAGAATACTCGTCTTAAGACCTTTATAATTAAATACATAAATGGTTTCCTAATTAGCTTCAAATAAAAAAAACTATTACAATGTTTAAAACAAATTTGCAAGATTCTAGCTTGTTAGACAATTCAATAATTTTACATTTAAATATCTTATTATCTTACTAGGTGATTACTAATCGCGAGTAACGCCGCATGCCGAAGCTAGTCTAAAAAAAACTTAACCTAAGTTACTCTTTACGTCACCATTTTCAATGTCATTGTCAGCATTTTTAATGAGGACGGTGACCACTCTTGGTTTCTGCTCATGCTTTCCATCAGGTTTAGTGAATGTAAATTGCTTTTTTGGTGTAAGTAACGTATAAACTACTGGTTCGTATTTTCTTTGTCATATTCCCTGTCAAGGCAAGAGTAGGAGAGGATCCTTGGTGCAAGCCAACAGAGACTATGAATTGATCAGTTTTTCGCACGGCTGACTACATTGATATATAATACATAAATGGCTGACTAATATACGTCATAGAATATATAGCTTTTTACATAGCACACATCAATTCTACATATTTAACAGGCACTCTTATTCTTTTAAAGCCTACCATAAACCTATCGTATGCCTTTTCAATGTTCACTTTACAATGTTGTAATAAAATGGTAATAGTAGTAAAATATTATTTAGGATTGGCTATCACTACCATTTCATTGGCCAAAAAAATTACTCAGGGTAAAATATTTGACCAATTTTTTAATTTACCTGCTAAAGAGAAACAATATTATTATAACGTAACGACATAATAATATTTATTTGTTACTCGAATTGTGTAGTTTTATGTTGAATACAAACTACAAATGTAAATTCTGTACACACAATAGTAAAATAATTATACCTAGGCTAAAACATTTATTTCGAACCTTTGCATAATTTATTAAAATTAATTTATCTCAAAATTCAAAATTCAATGTCCTTTACTTTTAAATTAAGAATGTTATATTTTTATTACTCTGTGGACGACTTAATTACTTATTATCATTAATTCATTGAATCATCCACAGAGTATATTGACAGATACTAAACATTAAGCTATTTTAATGATACAAAGAAGAAAACATACTTCTAAAGCCTTATTAAATATTAAAAAGTTATCAAACTAATATTTGTGCAAATCCAGCTTCTAAACAACTACATGACTGACACACTAAGCGAATCTTACGAGGCCAGCAATTTTAAACGATTTCATGGCTGACATTCTATATAAGCATTTGAAATCTGAATAAGACCTTATTGAATAAATCCTTTTTATTTATTAAATGCCATTTGAATGGTACTTTGGAACGTGGTCATATTCCATATTTAAAATGATTTAAAAAAGTATTTAATTAAAATCTATTGTTTTAGTTGCCAGTGTGTCATGTTTCTGAATTTTCGCTTTTGACCGGACGTCCTTCGTAGCCCTTGATCGGACCTTCTTCGTAGCCCTTTACCAAGTTTTCTAATATGAATTTTATGGTTAATTTATAGAGGTTCTCTATATTCGGAGTGTATCTATCACCAAGAGTCGTCTTCGCTGCTTGCAGGAAAGGCTCCTCCACTTTCTGGAACAGATAAATGAAATTGTTTTGTGACTAAAGACATCAGTTTTTTATCCTTTTCGCGACAGAACGAATGCTGTCATTTCAAGCCCTGGTAAGCCAGCCCGTTTGTGATGAAATCAAGTGAAAATGAAATCCACTACCTAGGTAACGGCCCGATCCTCACGTTAAAAAAGGCATGTTTCATGTTTTTCTTTTCTTTTTAGGGTTCCGTAGCCAAATGGCAAAAAACGGAACCCTTATAGATTCGTCAAGTCTGTCTGTCTGTCTGTCTGTCCGTCCGTATGTCACAGCCAATTATTTCCGAAACTATGAGAGCTATACTGTTAAAATTTGGTCAGTCGATGTATTCTGTGAACCGCATTAAGATTTTTACATAAAAATAGAAAAAAAACAATACATTTTGGGGGTCCCCATACTTAGAACTGAAACTCAAAATTTTTTTTTCATCAAACCTATACGTGTGGGGTATCTATGGATAGGTCTTCAAAAATGATATTGAGGTTTCTAATATCATTTTTTTCTAAATAGTTTGCGCGAGAGACACTTCCAAAGTGGAAAAATGTGTGTCCCCCCCCCTCTAACTTCTAAAATAAGAGAGTGATAAAACTAAAAAAAATATATGTTGTACATTACCATGTAAACTACCAACGTAAATTGGTTTGAACGAGATCTAGTGAGTAGTTTTTTTTTAATACGTCATAAATCGTAACACGCAATATACCTTTCATCCAATCAATACACTAGTATATAAACATCGATGAAAGTTACAACGAACTACAAGAACTTTTATATGATGTTATTTGCTGGTACGGAACCCTTCATGGGCGAGTCCGACTCGCACTTGGCCGCTTTTTTTAAAAAGACAGTAGAAAGTAGGTACGATACTTATACTGAAAACGCATTTTTTTAAATTTTGAATATCTGTCTCTCTGTTTGTTACGACGGAATGGGTGGTAATTTTTTTGGTGTGGTAATTATATATTGATGCTACTAAATGAATTTAATATGCTTGATAAGAAAAGATGAGTACAATCCAGGAGTAGGGGTCACCATGCTCATTGTGAGGGTAGGCAATGTAGCATTGGTGAAACATGCTATGGCGGCTTAGTTAGATAACTCTGCATCATTCTCTGTGGTTGATCAATGATTAGGCCTTCGGTCTCACATTCATCAACGAAATACAACATCAAGAATGCTGTCATTATTAGGTTGGTCTTATGTGTGAGGGTAGTACTACCCCGGTCAAGCTGACCCTTTCGTGCTGAAATCAGCGTGGCTCTACTACCTACCTCTAGGGTGGACCTGACCTAACTTTCACTGGCAGGAAGGTGGTCACATGAGGAGTAGCTTAGGTTATTTTTTTTAGACTACTTTTGCTTCGTGGCGTTACTCACGGTTTAATACAATAACCACCGCGTCGCGAGACTAGCTTCCAAGAAAAAACAATCAGAGCCTACTTTCTTCAATTAGTGACGGAAAAGTAACACATCAAGTTCCTAGAAAATCTCAATTTAATTATTGTTTGAGAGAAAAACCTTGTTCATTTTTTCTTTTTCGTTTAATATTATAAGAACTTATATAAAACCTTCCAAGCCAGTTTTTAATCAGGTACCGGAGCAACTGATTTGGGTATTTAAATTATGCCAATGTTGTGAAGGATTTACACAAATTGAATTTCTTATAGAAAAATGTGAAAAGAAAACACGTTTTCTTAAAGAACTTAGAAAATAAAGCGCTCTTATGAAATTTTATGAAGCTTTTCTAAATTGAGTAGGTATATGTATATTAAATTTATTGTACATCCGAATAAAATTCTATAAAAGTAAATAATATATAATCCGAATAAAAGTCTAGTAATAGTTTTAGATTATATTTAGATTATTAAAATTGGTGATGATTATGATGAAAAGCCCTACATTGTAGGTTCAATCTGTGGTCTCACACTTTGTATATTCCTAGCTTATATTCCCAAGTTTATTTGGGGTCGGCTACTAGTTCAACCGGTTTTACCTGAATTTCAGTTTTTCCACGGAGCGACTGATATTTTCCGCAACCCTAAGGGAGAACTGAAATTCAAAGAGCGAACTAGTTGTCAGTATATTTGAGGGCACTGACTTCCTTATAACGATTGCCATAGATGTTCATGACAACCGGGACCGATGGCTTTACGTGCTCTCCGAGGCACGAGCGTGAATCACCGCCAAACTTCCAAACTCCGGGCTGCTATTAGAAAATTTCTAAGAAAACCTCAGATTTGAACCCGAGACCTCTTGATTAGCAGTCGATTACACTAACCACTAGACCAACGAGGCAGTTCACTAATTGTTGTTCGGAGATTGTGTGTTCTACGAGTTCGTTTTATGTATTTTGATAAAGCACACGACACAGAATGGATTCCTAGTATGGGAAATGTCTTTTTAAAAAAGAAAATAATACCTACCCAGAAATTCTCAACCTTGAATCCAGGGACCTGGTGATGTGTGGCTCCGACGTGTCTCACGTACGCAAAGAACGCATCAATATCACCAAGGCCTTTAATGCCCTCATCAAGGGTCTTCATAACCTTCGTAGCATGCTCAGCTAGTTCCTCAGAGCTGGCTAGTTCTCCATCTTCTTTCAGCTTAGCAAATTTCTCGAATAAGTGGAGGAGTTCTTCGTTTTCTTCGAATAATCTGTAAAGAAAAATTGTGATTGAAACATTAAGAATTTACAGGTGTGTGATCTCAAAATATGTTTTTTCGTGAATAGATACATAGATAGAAATATCATTTGTTGGGATTGTTTTTAATGTTTCTTAGGTCAAAAAAGACTGTTCTGTAGATTTTAAAGTTATAATACATCATACAATTTTCCTATACATATTATATAACTAGGTATGTGTTTTGTTACAATGAAAAACTTTATTTTGAGCAACACGTGTTTTATACATTGGTCCTGTAAAAGTATACAAATAGACTAATTGTCTTATAAATATTACCATTAGTGTAGTTTAATATGAAAACAGGAACGTGGGAATCTTTGTTTCTTGTACTTTCACGCCTAAAGCACTCAGCTGATTTCTAAATCTATTTCACCTATAGAAACCTTCAGTCATCATCTACAATCCATCCCACTCCTGAGCTCGGTTCTCCTCTCAAGCCGCCAGAAGGTTTTTAAGCCGCCAGAAGGCCTCCAACTAAGCTTCACGATTTTTATCTTATGATAACAACCGTGACCGACTGCTTAACATGACCTCCGAATCACAGAAACGCTTATAGCATATCATACCACAAACGGTCACCCATCTAGGTACTGACCGCGCCGTAGTTGCTTACCCTCGGTGATTGTTTCAATCCAATAAGGCCACTTGTCTATGAACGTTTCAGCACCAATACTAGAGTACAAAAGCTTCAGTACCATTGGGTAACATAAAATAATCTTTACCGAGAAAACCGACACGAATGTGGGAAGCCACGTATCTAAAACCTGGTATTAAATATATACGTTACAATACTCAGTTTATTTATTAGGTACTCACGTCTATAGCACGTACCTTCTAGAATTAATCTCCTACAAAAGCCCAATGAACAATACCGTGGATTACGTTTTCGTTGCTTTGTTCGTGAGACAAAACATAATTAATGAATACATTCCCTCTTTCACTTACGCATTACAGGTACGATTAAAATGATAAAACCGCAACAATATTATTTTATATAAGACGTAAAATTGACGCTTTTTGCGTTCTCTTTCCCACAGAATCAGAGATAGGCTTATGTCTGTTTTTATGATACGACATCATCGATCATCAACAGCCTTCAACAGTCCACTGCTGGACATAGGTCTCTCCTTAGGAAGGAGGTTTTAGCCTACTATACCACGCTGGCCAGACAGGTTCGTATAGGGTTGGTTTCGAGTTTTCCTTCTCTTTGCATTGATGTTGTCTTGCGTTGTATATCCCTTAGTCGCCTTTTACGACACCCGCGGGATGAATAGGGGTGGTGACACTCTGTAGGTATTCTTAATCCGTCACCACACGGACAGGTTATGATACGTAAACCCTGAATTTTAAGAGAAATCTAAGCCCTTAGGTGCCCCCTGAAGGTTGTAAATTATCATTAAGGATTCATTTTTAGGGTTCCGAAGATCATAACTCGGAACCCTGATAGTTGATAGTCTGTGATAGTCCGTCCGTCGGTCCTCGACTTACCGTCGAAACTGTACTAACAGTTTTAATTTTTAACACTATGCTAGAAAGATGAAACTGCATGGATATGTAATTTTATCACGTTGATAAAGTACTAAAATAAAATCACAAAAAATATTTTTATTTAGGACACCCCCCCTTACCCGTAAAGTGATGGTATATTTTTTTCTCGCAGCTACCCTATCGTATGGATTATTAGATGGGTCTTTTAAAAACAATAAAACGTTTTCAAGAATTCAAGATATAGGAGAACACTGAATATCACTAATTCCACTCAGACAGTAATAAACTAATCTTGTTTAAATTTTGGAATTCGAAACGATCTCTTTATTAAACGTAGATTTTAAGGAGATTTTCTTAGTAACTTAAACTGAGGTATTTTCTGTCCCTAACCGTCACCAAATTGGGCGAGTTTGGACTTGCAAGTTTATTCTTAATTACTAGAGAAGTAATTTAACTTTATATTTTGCTAATTCCTTGCGTATCTCAGGAGTGGAAGAGGTGGAATTTGAGAGTCCAAAGTTGAAGTTTATTTACGAACTTGTTTTGTTCATGCTAACTTTGTATACTCCATAAGAATTACATTTTACAACACTTTATACAATAATTTATAGATAACAATCTATAAAAAAAAACTGAGTCATGAGTGATCACAAAAAAACGGCGCGTTCGTTCGGCACTATATACAGGGTGTAAAAAGACACATACCAAAAACTTCGAGGTTGCATTCAGACCATGATACTGAATAGGTTTAGCGAAAAAAAAACCCAAAATATATGTTTACTTATCTAAGTTTTTTTTTGTTTTTTTCTGGTCACATACACATAGTACAACAAAACAGGACCCTAACAACCTAATTATCACATTTAGAAAACCAAAAAACAAATAAAATCAATATAACTGCAATGTATGTTACAATAAAATCAGCTGGCCAGAGTACACATGCGTCCGAGCGCGGTTTAATGACCGCTTCGCTCGTCTCAGTAATTACCTACCTAAAATTGTTTGTTGAAAAAACCTAATATTGTTTTCGTGTATGTGTGTTTTCGCTATTCACGCTACAGCGGCATGTTTGATGCGTCGGCTCAAAACAAAGACTCGTGGTCTATGAGTTTTGCCGCCATTAATAAATAAATAAATAAATATTTTGGACATCTTACACACAACATCATCTAGTCCCAAAGTAAGCAGAACTTGTGTTGAGGATACTAAACTGATATAAATACATAAACATACTTTGTTTTTTGTAAATACATACATATTATACATAGAAAAACACCCAGACTCCGAAACAAATATTTGACGATCACACAAATATTTGGTTTGACTAGGGAATCGAACCCGAGACCTCTCGATAAGCAGCCGCATACGCTAACCACTAGACCAACAAGGCAGGCAATACAAATGAATTACTTTGAAACTTTCGTCATTTAAATATTTACCTAACCTACCTAATGTCAGAGAATTCGCGTCATAGCGGTGTGCGGCGCAACGGCGGCGCCTTTGAGTTTTGCCGAAAGGTACCTATTTAACTACTGGCTATTTAAATATTTCAAAGAATTTAAATTTCTCTAATATTATAAATAGCGGCACCGAATAGACCAGTCGGTCTTCAATGTTCCTACTGGACACTCGCGTGGTGCATTATAATTTTTGCGCTTTGTTTTTAGTAGGTATAAGTAAAATAAGTAGTTATTTCGTTTTTATCCTCTTTTTATCTAATTTTAGTGTTAAGGTATATTAAAAATAGGTGATTTTATTATAACAAAGAAAGTGATTATTTATAATGTTTAGTGCGAGGGAATACGGACAAATGATTAGTGCTATAGTGTACCTATTTACCGGTTTAAATCCTTGGTTAGGAACACGAACTACGGCGAAGTTAATTAGAGGTCAAGGAACCCCTATATCGAATAAAACGGTGAATAAGGTTAGAAGAAAAAAAATTCACAAAGTCCAGGCAGTAGGCACTACTTCTGGCAGACAGGATCAGCTGTGCTATGACCGAAGACAATTATGTAAGTAAAATACAGTCACTAAGTAGGTATTTGCGTTAGTTTACCGACGACGCCGTAGGTAGTTAAATTAAATAGTTATGGAAGGCATTGACCTAGCTACTGTGTGCGCAATACATTGGTGGCTTCTGAAATGAACAAAAATATTGTCACATTGTTTTTTCCGGATACAATTGTTTTTAAGGACAACTGTTTGTTTTTTTTAATAAGTTTTGGGGTGCTGATGCTGCATCTTTCGTTTTCGGAAGTTGTCTGGTTACACCCTGTATAAAAACTAAAACACGGAATGTGTTCTGGTTGGATACTGTGGTCCTATTATGAAATATATGAAAAACATAACAATTCAGTATTTTAACGCATATAACGATTCTATAAGAAGTAAATACTTGGTTTATATTTACGTAAGGGGTATTTACACAGTCTCTAGTTCGCTACATTATCGCCGTACGTGACTAGAAAAGGGGATGAAAGGTAGATTGGTTTCTCTTATACGTGTGTATACCGGGTGTACTGAGTATTTCTATACATGTACATATAGTCAGGGGGTTTCAGACAGGCGCAATAAGTTTTCCGATCGCTGTATACGTATACATGTTTATCACAGATTATTTTTGCTGGTGAAATTGCATTTCTCAATTCTTATGATTTGATTGACTGCTTTGTTGGCCTTGTGGTTAGCGTATGCGGCTGCTGATCAAGAGGTCTCGGGTTCGATTCCCAGGTAAGACCAAATATTTGTGTGATCCACAAATATTTTTTTCGGAGTCTATGTGTTTTCTATGTATAATATGTATGTATTTACAAAAAAAAAGTATGTCCATATCTGTTACATAAGCTCTGTTTAGTTTGGAACTAGATGATTGTCCAAAAATTTTATTTATTATTTATATTATATTTAAACTTATAATTGTGACAAAACAGCGACACATTTATTGATTGCCATTTATTTTTGTTTTCTATAAATTGATATAGAGGTTTTCTAGTAGATGATCACTAAATTAGCAGGTGCAAACTGGAGGGTATACCTGGTTCCTAGACGCGTACCCGAGACGGCGTGCGGTTTAGTCGGTTCGAGTCCGACATAGCCACCCGCTGGTGGCATCCGTAAAAAAAAGGTATAAACTGGAGGGTCTTTAGAAATAATACATTGTTCACCGAGGGAGGAAAGGGACCGGTTACTAGCGAGGGAGCAGTTTGTGGCCCGAAGGCGCAGCCTAGGGCCACAATACTCCCGAGGTAGGAATGGGAATTTCACCCGAGTGCAACACAGTGCTCTTTACTACACCTGTGAGGAACATTTAAAGTTTTTTTAAAATAAAATCAAAACGTAAGACACCATGTTAGACACAATTTAGCCTAGAATTTGACCAATATTTCGCGTTTTTTTTGTTTTTTTTTATTCTTCACAAAAGGGTGTCAGTGGCACGGAGATTCCATATTTAAATTATATGAAAGCTCATTCGGCAGGCGCGCGCCATAGATAAGATGACACATGAGAAATGAAAATTCATAGAACTTTCCCGCTAAAACACGTTAGAAATGGATTTTCATACAGTTTTCCCTCCCGCTTATTCAGGTCAAGGAAAAGACTAACGTTCTCTTTTCATTTTCAGGGAATATTGACTACTGTTCCGATCAGGTGTAGTACAAACTATATTTTCCTCTAACTAAGCATGTATCTAAATTGATGTAGGTCACCACAATAATAATTCAGGTAATTATGCATGTGGTTCGTGTACCAAGCACTAAACAAACAATTCGGGGACTGGAGTACGTCGCAGTTAGTTGTATATCCGGTGCTCCGAAGATTTATACTAGGTGCCTATTCTGTTGTAACTTCAGATTACTTTTAGTTCACGTCTAAAGTTACATGTCGAAGGGATTTGTATAGTATTTTGAACTGACAGTCCATTTTTAGTGAAAAAATATATCTGAGGGGTAGTAAGTAAACTCTCTAATCTAGAGGGTAAATGACTAAAAGTGAATACCGCCACATTTGGATACCTGTAATTCTTTTCTCTTTAAAAAAACGATAATATACATGCCCTATATTATCCCGTATATATACTCAGAACAACAATTTGTGAATCACACACAATGTTGTCTCATGTGAAGTTCAAACCTACAACACCCAGCGTAGAACAAAACGACGAGCTGACCGCTTTAACCACTAGGCCACTCATGCAGTCAGATAATTCAAGAGCCGTGTCTATTGAGCTATTCCTCCAATAGTTAAAGGGGGTTGGGAACTCCCAACGGAAGAATTATTTAACATTGGTTTTTTATAAGGCCGAGGCACCATTCGGATCAACCCGGAACATATGTGCTGAAGTATACCTCTCAATTTCATTTGCATCACGTGATTCAGAGATTTTTTTTCATATAGGAGAATATTTATTTAAAGTTTTTATCGACATTTCCAGTCGTTATCATTTTATGTTTTTAACCCCCGATGCAAAAACGACGGGGTGTTTTAAGATTTTGATTTTGTTTTTTTTGTTTGAAAGGTGAATTAGTCGGGAGTGTTCTTAGCTATGTTTGATGGAAATCATATTTTTGATGGAAATCATTCCTATCAGTTGGGGGTTATTAAAATTTTAATTTAACTTGACATATAGTCGATACGTTATTAGATTTTACAAGTGGCGTCTAAAATTGACAACAGAATTGGCTCACCCGTGGGACCAACTCATGCAAGTACAAGAAGAGATTTACCGTTGTGGTCTGACTAGAACTAGTGCTTCTATGTAGTTTGGCCAAGCTAGTGCTTCAATTATAAATTGTATTCGGTATTATTGTTGGGAATGTACACGTAGGTACTAAGTTTTAATTAGTTTTGTTTTCTCTACAAGATTGTATATACACTTTCTGGAGAGCTTCTTAATATTTGGGATGAATTATTCGGAGTTAAAACACCACATATTTTTACTAAATTATTATGTTTTAAGTTTATTATTATAACTTGCTATGCTTATACAATGCCAAAGGAGGTTTATGATTTTGATAGGCCATGTACGTAGGTTCATGTGTTCCCTCATTGTTCCTCAACTACTTACTAGAACTGGACAAATGACGTATCGTTAGAAGCATCTTGATTGTTCGCTGGTAGGCTATACTGTAATATGCATTTATTATACATATAAACCTTCCTTTTGAATCGCTCTATCAATCACTGAAAACTGCATCAAAATCTGTTGAGTAGCTTAAAAGTTGTAAGCGAACAAACGAACAGACACAAAGGGGTTGGCGATGTATGCGTATATTCTTTTAATATTAAGTAAATATATAAAGTTTAATACAATATTATCGATTAGTAGTCAATGGTTTTCTTCTCTTTTATACACAACTAGCCGCCCGTCCCGGCTCCACACGGGGTCATAAAGGAATTGAAAAAAAAAACAAAAACCTTTGCTGGCTCATGCACAACACTTTGCTGTAGATCTGATCGAATGCATAGTTTACTATTCTATAAAAGACATACAGACAAACATTCATTTTTATATATAGGCAAAGATGAGTATAGAGTATTAAAATTAAATATGATGAAAACTTATAGACAAAGCTCAGTATTACCAGAAAATAATTCTCTCTAAATAACTGTTTCAAATAAAACATTGGCTTAAAATTGCTTTGAATATGCAGCGCACTGAACAAATTGTAGATTCAAGTCTGTGAAATGTTCGATATGTGTAACAAAAAGAACTTCTGTATTCGTAAAGGTTTTGACTCCCAAATAAACATTTGTGAAGGCTTCACAACGAATTTACAAAGCTTAGGTCCCGATGTGCTACTTTTTACAAGAGCGTAAATGGGACTGACAGCTGAAATCCCTGCATTGTTCCCCATGTTGCACAGAGATGAAGTTTAGTTTATTGGATTTTAAAAGACCTTAAAGTAGATTTTTCTTAATTCGGTTCTCTTTTTATTCCGGTTAGTACTTCAAGTCTCAGTTATTGATGAACAGATTTGGAAGAATATTATTTTTATAAAAAATATTTTTTAGCTCGCATTACGAATATAAATTCTGTGTTGCGGGGGCCTCTAAAAATTTACATGAAACGGACACAAAGAACACCAAGCCTCAGAACAACAATTTGTGAACCACATCAAGTGTATCCCACGTGAGATTTGAACTCAAGATACTTGGCGAAGTTGAAAGCGACGGCTAAAAAACCGTTTCGTATGACTGGGTATACTTCGTTTTTGTTTATTTTTTTTTTAATCTGTACGACGCGAGAACTTTTATCGCGATACAGGATAAGTAAGTTACTCCGTAGTTTGGTAGGTTTGCAATAGATGGCGTTGTAGTATATTTTTCGTTTGCGCTGTATGTGAAAGTCATTACAAAAAGATGCAATGATGAGTAAACTACTACTAACAGCTTTACACTTCTCGTGGGGTAAGTACAATACATTTTGAGAATGGGCATATACGTGCGTGTATATATACTGATAAGACCAATAACGTGATTTAATCTCACTGATTGATTAATCTGCGATGTAGCCGCTCGATTTAACCTCATGAAAAGACATGCTCCCAATTAATTATCCCTTCATTGTACATTGTCTGCATTGTGTTCAATGAATTGCTTCTAAACTGTTCTAATATTTCAAACGGCTGTATAAAACTGTACTCTGCTCTCGAAATCGTCTCCTTCTCAAAGCCAGAAAACTAATGAATTATTAAAAAAAAAAACGAAAAAGTCACTGCAAAAATTACATCTTTTACCCTTCAGACTTAGTAAAACTAGTTATTACCAATATGGAAGCCAAGCATTAGCCTTAATATAAATTGTTACTCGTATGCACCAAAAGTTATAACTTATTGATGTGGGAGTCGATTTGAAATTAAATTGAATTCCTAAAAAATGTTTTATGTACTAATACTTTGGTTCTGATAAAAAAGTGACTTTTTTGAGTAGAGCTGAAATGTAGATTTAATTTTAAACATTTTAGAACATATAGAAACTTTTTAAAACTGTTGAGCAGAGAACGTCCATTGCTGGAACCTCACCTTGAATATTAGGTTTTGATCTACACGCTGACCAGAATGTGGTTTTCATAACTCTGTAACAAATCTATATCTTGAACTACAGTTACAATTATCTTCTATTTCACATTTCCAAAGCATTCCCGTTGGGAGTGTCTGAAACAGAATTACGAATACGATCACCTCCCTTTTACTTTGCTTGACTTTACCGAGGTCGACATTCGTAGCACTACACTAAATGAAGTGTTTCGAAGTGGTTCGAATTCGTTTGATGTATTTTTAGACTACATAATTGGATCGATTTGCCGTTGTAAGAATACATGTTTCAGATCTAATAAAATGAACAGCCTTGCATGCATAGATCAATACCTAAATTGGTAAATATTTAAAGTTATGTGGGTTAGAAAGATTAATCACAAACAAAAAAAAGATTTTTAAAGTAAGTACGTTCAGTAAGTAGGTTAAGTGAAAAGCTGGTAGTTTAAAACTTCAAATAGTAGTAGATTTTCATAAAATTTTGCCTTCAAGGGGGTACAATAATGAAATAAGAAATAATTAAGCGAGCAAGACACGGGAATAAAATGTCAGGAATAATGAATCATTCTAAGGCCGAATAATTTGTCTCCTTCGTTCAGCGATGTGGTAAAATTATTTAACTTTTGTTCTATTTATAAAGGAGATACGATTGTTCAAGGTGTGTTTTGTTTATTGCCTTTGCATTGTTTTCTCAATAAAGACGGTATTTTAATTAGTAGCCGCATGAACAATACAAAATTCTCTTCTATAATATGTTTAATGTAAAGGTGAAATCTATAAGTTTAAAAAAATGAAACAGATAATTTAAATAATCTTATATAAATAATAAATAAATATTTTTGGACATCTGACACACAACATCATCTAGTCCCAAGCTTAGCAGAGCTTGTGTTATGGGTACTAGACAACTGATATAAATACATAAACATACTTTTTTTTTGGAAATACATACATATTATACATAGAAAACACCCAGACTCCGAAACAAATATTTGTGACACAAATAATATTTGGTCCGACCCGGGAATCGAACCCGAGACCTCTTGATCAGCAGCCGCATACGCTAACCACTAGACCCACGAGGCAATCTTGTTGGAATTGTTTTCGTTCATCTGTGTAATGCTTCAATTAATTAAAATCTATAGTTATTTAGTAGCTTTTGAGAGTACCTATTGCGTTCAAGCTCAATTTTTTTTCACTCGAATGAATGCCATTTTCACCAATGAATCGTATTTGAGGTTGATTTGTACTTAATTACGTTAAACGATCCCGTGAAAGGGATTCGAAGGGGCATACATCAAAGAGATCCTGTAACGGTTTTTATATTACTTTAAAACACACAGAACCATAAAGAAAATGTACAATATAAATTTAGAACAGGTTAATTTCGTAAAGGCATCTTTACCCTAAAATAATAGACGCAGCGAGGTGGAATGAGGGAATGAATAAGAATCATTTATTCATTCGTTCCATTGAACGATATTCGAGGAATTTTAAAGCATTGTTCGAAGCTTTGTGGCAATGGTTATGAATAACTGTTTTTATGGGAAAGTCTCCCATATTTTATACACATAGTTATTTAAATTTGAATTTTTCATCAGTGTATAACCGTGATAAAGTCTAAGTTATTTTCTACTTGTAAGCTACATATGAGCTTATTTGTCAGATTAATTTATTACATCGTTCAGTGGCCAAAGGTGAATGCCCAGCAGTGGATTGCAATAGAATGATGAAGATAATCGTACAGCTCGTATTTCATATAGCGGTACGAGTATATGCCTATGTAAATATTTACTTACACATTGAAATATTTACGATAAATCCAGAAGTAATTTTTCTTAATAGCATAGCATAGCATAGATGAAGCGGTACTATGTTCTATATTTATACATGTTTATTTTTTCTTATGACTTATATTTTGAATGGAAACTTTTCACCTGCGAGTTTACTTGGTAAACACGTCCACTTGTGAATATTGGAATGACGGGTTTTCCCAAAAGTCTAAAAAAAGATTGCATTTTTATAAAGCAAATAATTTTCTAGAGTAAATTTTTCCTTGTTGTTAATGGATTACGGTTTTGAAAATGATCATTATGATATATTAATTCAACATTTTGCAATTATCCATAGTAGATTACTTCTAAGTCGGCAATTTTGAATTTAGAACTGTTCTATATTCAAATGTGTTTAAATTTTGAATCTCAAAACAGTTGAAAGTATTAGGATTAATGCTATTGTTTAGTCACATCGTCGATTCAATTATGTCAGGTTACGTACGAAAATTCATTGCGATAATTTTCAACAATTTTAGAAGAGGCCTGACACGGCTTTAATGTTTTGAAGGGCTAACATCTGTGTTCAGTGATTAAGCCCCATGTCTGCGCACTGTCGAACGCTGGTATTTAGAATTCCAGCGTGGACATACTAGTGGTGGTGACAAATCTTTCGAAGGACGCCCAAAATCAAATCACGTTTACGGCATCAACAGTGGTGACTAATTTTGGATCTATGCATCGATCTTGATTCCAAACAACATCTGAGTCTTTCAAGACCCAAAGTTTGGCGGTGATTCACGCCTAGGAGAGAACGTTAAGCCGTCGGTGCAGTTTATCACGAAGTCAGTGTTAGGTATTAGGAAGTCAGTGCCCTCAAGAATACTGAAAACTAGTTCCAAGTTACGAATCCAACTCGCCCTCAGGATTGCGGAGGTTCGATATAATTAGACAACCGATATCAGCAGTCACATACGCTTCTGCATCATGGAGACTTTAGTTCTATGCACTCTTTTACTATTACTCCAAATAATAAATAATACCAACTCCGTGGGTGGTTTATAAGGTTTAAGGATAACAGCACACTAGCTACTTTTAGCAGCGACGATCGGCAACTAGTCGCTTTTTAGAAGCTAAATACGGTGACCGAACGCTCCACACCGCACACTTAAAAATGCCAAACGCGGAGATTGAGTCGCTTTTTAGAAGCGCGACACAACAGCTAAACGCTACTCTCCGCACACATTCGGATGCCGGTAGCATCTATTTGGAAAATTATAGACAACACAACAGCCGGCATCTGAGCAGTCGCTAAAATGCGCGATTCCGATACATCGTTCAAACGCAGAAAGTCGCGATTGATGCAACATGACGTGCAATTTAAAACCGATTAAACACAGCATCGATGCAGTCGCAAAATCGCTGATCGCCGATGCTAAAAGTAGCTAGTGTGCTGTGGCTCTAAAAGTCCGACAGTGTTTGTTTGATGTATCTTGCAGTATAAAGTCACACAGTGGTCACGTAGCTTTACATATCTGAACTGTGTTGATAGTTGGGCCGCTTACAAATTGTATATATTATAGCATACAGCCATTTGTATGTAAAGTGGGCCTTAAATATAAGGCCTCCGGGCATCACAAACCTGGATGTTGGTTCCGTTAAAATGTGTTTTAATCCATAGTTTGCGCGAACGAATATAGATTTGAATTTGTGCCAATGTTTGTAATGGAAATGTTGGTATTATAGTATGTGGAAAAAATATTTTATATCTTCGTGTTTTGGTTCAACATTTCTTTAAACCGATTTTGATAATCCTAATTTGAAAGCTGGTGCCTCCCATGTGACCCATGAAAAGGAAACCAGGGTTTGATGATAGGATCCTGGAGATATCGAGGGAACTCGGACATACAGACGATACCGGGCGCAGCCGCAGGCCAGCGCTGCAGTCACTCTGTCTGCAGCACTATGCTGAGATAGGCGCCTTTTCTGAGTTTTCTGGCATAGCACAGGGCATTATATTGCTTTTGTTCTATATCTGTTCAAACCGTGTATTGCTTTGTCCAGTATATGTCAGAATAAACGTGTTTTCTTTCTTTCTTTCTTTCAACTCCTCAAATATAATGGGCATACCTGTCGCGATTTGGGTACTCGCAATAATTTTACTTTGAAGTCAGTTTTTTAAGGTTCCGTAGTTCATGTCTCGGAACCCTTATAAATTCGACATGTCCGTCCGTCCATCCTCGACCTACCGCCCAAACGGTTAGTGGTAGAAAGATGAAAGTTTGCATGAATATGTGTTGTAATAATGTCGACAAAGTGCTACAATAAAATTATGAAAAATATTTTTATTTGAGGTACCTCATACATACAATTATCTATTGGACACGATTGTAATTTCACTTGGCATTGTATATAAATAAATAAATATTTTGGACATCTTACACACAACATCATCTAGTCCCAAGCTAAGCAGAGCTTGTACTAAGGGTACTAAACAACTGATATAAATACATAAACATACTTTTTATTTAATTTTTTTGTAAATACATACTTAATATACATAGAAAACACCCAGACCCCGAAACAAATATTTGTGGATCACACAAATATTTGGCCCGACCCGGGAATCAAACCCGAGACCTCTTGATCAGCAGCCGCATACGCTAACCATTAGACCCTTCTTTGCGTCGCCTGACACGCACTTGCCCGATTTATTTGTTGAAATGATTGCCTATCAAAATGACTCTAATCTAAGTGATTGAAAGCATGAGCAGAATCCAAGAACAAGAAATACCTCCACATCTCACATACTGCTGTTTGATTCCAAATCAAGCAGAGGAACGAGGCGTTGATCAACATTCGTACTAATATCATAAAATTGAAAGTTACTCTGTTTGTTACGCTTTCACGGATAAACTGCTGTACCGATTTCTTTGAATTTTTGATTGATTTTCGTAATTTGCTCGATATTATTAACGACAACACTTACACACTATAAATATACAGTTATAATGGTACCAAACCATTGGTGCGTGAGTTTTTTTAAGGTTATTTTTACCCGACTACGACAAAGTCAAGGGAAGGATATGGCTTTGACAGGCTGTGGCTGTGGAGGAACGGGTGTCGTGTTCCTCCACACATACCTTGGATACACCTACACAAAGGAAGGATCCTTCGAGCAGGCGAGATGATCATGCCTGGCGGGCCACTGCCCAACAGTTGATGTTGGGATGTTATATATATGCTAATCGGCGCGAGAATGTCTCTTTCGCGATTCAGGATTAGTAGTTACTCCGTATAGTTCATTCCGTGTTTTCCTCCTAGTTCATTGTTTCTTCGCTAGATGGCGCTGTCGTATGTTATTCACTTGCGCTGTATGTGGAAGTCGCCACATATGTATGTTTATTTGTAAATATATTCCCTCATAGCTCCTCTTTGAAGAATTCGTAGTCATGTGTTGTTATTGTTATGTCACATTTGCTATGTAGCGTGTGACTGCGGCTTTTCAAATTTGAATATGTCTACCTCTGTACACTGATAATTGTGTTGTGTACTATAGTATATTGTCGTATTATTGTCAACTTGCAACGACGGCGTCTTGTTAGGGTCTGTGTATCGATTATCTTGCTACTTCAGTAACGGTGTTAAATCCATTGTCCTGAAAATCTTGTCATAGACTTTTTCAGCGTCGTTTTTTGTCGCTGTTGGGTTTTAGGTTTTGCTCTCTTTAGGGTTCCGAAGTTTATGACTCGGAACCCTTATAGATTCGTCATGTCCGTCTGTCCGTCCGTCCGTCCGTCCTCGACTTAACGTCCAAACGGAAGTGCTAGGAAGATGAAACTTTGCAAGAATATATGTTGTAAGTACGTCGACAAAGTACTACAATAAAATTATGAAAAATATTTTTATTTGGGGTACCTCCCCTACACGTAAAGTGGGGATGATATTTTTTTCTCGTGGCTACCCCATCATGTGGGGTATCATTCGATAGGTCTTTTAAAAACAATAAAGGGTTTCTAGGAAGATTTTTTGATTTAGGTATCCGTTTGCGAGATATTTCACTTTAAAGGGTACTTTTTTGTAAAAACAGGGCGTCCCCCCCTCTAAAAGCTAAACAGCTGGTTCAAAAAATCTGAAAAAAGTTCGTGATAGTGGTCCATATAATGAACTTTGCAGGAAAACTATAACGGATTAGATAACTTTGTTAGTTTAGGAGTTATAGAGGCTTAACTTGTAAAACGTCATACAAAATTAACGCATTAATACGTAAACATAACAATTATCTATTGGATACGATTTTAAATCCAAACTGGTGACTGAGGAACCCTTTCTGTGCGTGGCCTGACACGCACTTGGCCGATTTTTTTATTTTAGTTTTAAAGCCTTCTAAAGTGACTCTAGTCGCCTGATAGAAAGCATGAGTAGAATCCAAGAGTAAGGGCCAACATAGTCGGTACAAATACAAACGATACTTCATGGTGACCCATATAATGATTGCTTTTTCACACCTCGCTGCTAAGGCTATATTATAAAAGCGGCCAAGTGCGAGTCGGACTCGCCCTTGAAGGGTTCCGTAGCGGCAAGTAACGTCATATAAAAGTTCTTGTAGTTCGTTGTAATTATTGATCGATGTGTCAATAATAGTGTATTGACCGAATGAAAGGGAAATTGCGGTTTACGATTTATGACGTATTAAAAAAAAACTACTTTCTAGATCTCGTTCAGACTAATTTTCGGTGGAAGTTTGCATCATCTGTACATCTTTTTTTTTAGTTTTATCATTCTCTTATTTTAGAAGTTGCAGGGGACAGATTTTACCACTTTGGAAGTGTCTCTCGCGCAAACTATTCAGTTTAGAAAAAAATGATACTAGAAACCTCAATATCATTTTTGAAGACCTATCCATAAATACCCCGCACGTATGGGTTTGATAAAAAAAAATTTGAGTTTCAGTTCTAAGTATGGGGACCCCCAAAACTTATTGCTTTTTTTCTATTTTTGTTTTGTAAAAATATTAATGCGGTTCACAAAATACATCTACTGACCAAGTTTCAACAGTATAGCTCTTATAATTTCGGAAAAAAGTGACTGTGACATACGGACTGAGAGACAGACAGACATGAGGAATCCATAAGGGTTCCGTTTTTTGCTATTTGGCTACGGAACCCTAAAAAAAACTTATATTAATAAGTAATAAAACACCGGTTACACAATCTGTGCAAAATAATCTAGCCTCCTCTACCTCTTATTTTTCTTGAACACAGCTATTGAGTAAGGCTCGTCCCTAAGTATAATTTGTCATTCCAGAGAAGGTCCCTTTATAATTAATAACTACGCAGTGGTTTGGTGTCCTTGTACGTGACAAACGGAGGGTTAACGAATTACTGATAATATTCTAGTTGGCTAAAGTATCGCTAGTAGAACTTAAGATTTATTAACCCTCAAAAAAAAATGCTGAACCGGAGATGTTTTATAAAAAAAAATCATAAGAAAATCACATTTGAGCTGAAAAACTCATCATCTTTCTACCTTTTATTATTCTCAAGATCGTCCTGAAGTTTTTCCACCAAGCGACATGCATCAGACCTCCACAACCCTGAGGGTGAACTGAAATTTGAACGTTGAACTAGCTGTCAGTATATTTTTGGGCACTGACTTCCCAACAGCGATTGCCATATTTATTTGTGACAATCGGGACCGATGTCTTAATGCAACTCTCTGAGGCACGGGTGTGGTACATTGCTAGCTTTCATACTCCGGGTTGATGTTAGAATATTTTGTAAGAGAAACCTAACAACGCTTTTGCTCGACCCGGGGTTGAGCTAAAAAATCTAAATAGTATATTTCTTTGTTTAAAATTCAGAATAAGCAGTGAAGTATATAAAATGTTCTTGTTCTTTCCACAGCTTACTTCTGAACAATTCACATTGTATAAACGGCCGGTTATTTCTAACTGAAACCATCCAGACGCTGTTAACATGTTTAAACACTAATGGTTTAAATTTACCGTTATTTATTCACGTCTGTTTTCAAACAATGAAGTACCTAAATAAGTTAATACTAATATGTCTGATACATTGATGGCTTCTGTAGTTTTAGCCGTTTATTTTTGAGGTGGTCCACGATCTTCATTCCTTAAATGTCCTACATTCCTTGAATGTCCTTCATTCCTAGAATAAGTAGATTGTGGGAGTGCATTTCAGCTTTTAATAATTCACTACCGGATTTTGGCGTCTTCTTAGGCTGGAGATTTTGGCTACTTTGCACCGCCGATCAGAAGGTTTATGATGGATAGGCATACTCTTTTCATTGCTAATATCTGCATAGTGTACTCCCTAAGTCGACTCTTGCGACTGTTACGGAATAAATAGAGGTTATAGCATAACGTTTTCTAAATCCGTCACCAAAATGATAAAGCGACTTCGAGGAAGTGTTATAGAGGACAGCGAAGATAGGGACTGTACACAAGGATCACCTCTGTTTCAGTCCGCTCGCTTTGAGAGTGCTAAACTTATATAGGTAGAGGTTCGAGATAGTAAACGGAATGCCTAGAGGAATACTGTGTCTATAGCTGTTTTAATACATAAATGTTAGAATGGAACATTATAAAATAAATAAATAAATATTTCGGACATCTTACACACAACGCCATCTAGTCCGAAACTAAGCAGAGCTTGTATTATGGATACTAGATAACTGATATAAATACATAAACATACGTTTTTTTGTAAATACATACATATTATACATAGAAAAGCACCCAACTCCGAAACAAATACTTGCGGATCAAACAAACATTTGATACAACCCGGGAATCGAACCCGAGATCTCTTCCGAGATCAGCAGCCGCATACAACAAGGCAGTCAGAGTGCGAGTGAAGTGGGAAGATGATTGATGGATGACCGTTGACAGCGACTAGAAAGCCGATGTGATTGAGATTAATTGAGATATAGTTAAGAAAAGGTGTCAGACACAGGTGTAAGCATATGTTAAAGTTGAAATTAAATGTAATGTGTTTGACCTCGATTCCTACAAATCCCCACATTAATGAAGCTATTTTATGTTTCTCAAGGCAAAATCTCTAGAAAATTAAACGGGAGAAATAATTTTAAACTGAAAATGAAGAATGGAGGTTTGGGGGTGGAATTAAAAATGTATATACATAGTGGTCTTATTAAAGCTTTTGAAGTGGCGGAAGTTAAGCGGTAAAGCGTTATTGCAAAAGACGAGGTTTTGGCTTTTTATCCTAGCATTACGTGTTCAGTGACGTAGCAAAATTGGAGCTCTGAAGGGATAGAACAATATTTAAAAAAAACTTGTTAATTTATATGGTAACATTTCTTTGTTTACAAAAACAACAGACAACTCTAGGTTATGAATGAATCCTGTGGCGCCAGGTACTTTACATACATATATGTGGACACAAATAATATCTAGATTCAGAGCAATAATTTGCGGATCACACATGTGGCACGGCAGTCTGATCCTAACATACGTCAAGTTCCTGTGTTGTGAGCAGAGCCTGTGAAGTGGTCAAAGACTGCTGATAAATAAAAAAAACATACTTGATAAATTAAAGCCAGACATACAACGAAGGATCGTGCTCAACACACTAATACTTGTTTTGGATTGTAAAAGCATAGAATCTCTGATTTAGCAGTCAAGGTCACTTATTAGGTACTTGATCAATAAATCAATCTGAAGAGTAACCCAGTAACATCAACAACCCTTAATGTCCCACTGCTGGGCTCGAGTCTCCTATCAGGAGAGGGTTAAACGAGTAAATAGAAGAAAAATAAATAAAGAATCCTGTCTTTATTTACTTCAAAGAGTTCCAATATCTTTTTTCTCATCATCAACAGATATCTAAGCATCTTCTCTTTCTATTCCGTCGGTCCCGGACGTTATCATACATATGGATACAGGTGTGAAGCTTAGTTGGAGGCCTACAGGTGGCTTAAAAAATCCAACTGCAAGATTACGTAACCAAAACTTTGTCAGTCCTCAATCCCACGTAAGGTCGGGACGTATGGTCTTAACCCTCTTCGTAGAGATACCTGAGCCCAGCAGTAGATTATTATGGGCTGTTGATGACATATTCATATTTACAGCCTTTAACAGTCCACTGCTGGACATAGGCCTCTCCATTGAAAGGAGGTTTTGGCCTACTATACCACGCTGGCCAGACGGATTGGTAAAGGGTTTGTTTCAAGTTTTTCTTCTCTTGGCAGTGATGTTAGCTGCTTATTTTGTTCCTTTAGTCGCCTCTTACGACACCATGGAATGAATAGGGGTGGTGACACTTATTCTTGATCCGTCACCACACGGACTTTACCAAGCAGTGCCAATAAATAGACATAGTTGCGTCCTTCCATTTCGTATGTTAAATATTTCTTCTTGTATTTGCTGACGAACCTTCCAAATTCCAATATCTACTATCAAAACCCAATACGATTTTGGAGAACGAAGTAAGTGGATTTATCGGACTATTTCGACTGTAAATATTGTATCAATCAAGTACACTGAACTACATGATGTTGAGAGCTCTCTTTTACCAATGTCTTCTTGTAAATAAAATTTAATAGCGTTTTCAAAATAAAATTGGCCTCTATAAAATTTCGCACTAAATTAATATCTTTTTATACGCTTTTTATTAGCTTCACCTTTGCTTGTTTGTACGTTTGTAACCGACTCCTTTGGGTGCGATTTTGACCCACTTTAAACGGCCAGATTTCTTTCAAACTTTGTAGATTTATCGAGGACCGATGACAATACAAACTAAACTAAAAAAAATGTTTAAACAAATTAGTTTTTTTAAATATTTTTTCTAAAAAATCGTTTTAAAAAACTAAACAAAGACGCTTTTAAACTAAGTTGAAAATAATTTTAATGTAACAAAGTTAAAACTATTTTTTTTTTCTTTAAAGATCCTGTCGATTCGGGAATAGCGCACACGGTAATATATTTAAGACTAGCTGAGATTATTATTGTAAATCGCGAGTAACGCCGAGGAGTTAAGCTAGTTTAAAAAATAGCCTAATTTACTCGTTAGATCGTCAGCTTTCTGCCAGTCAGAGTCCCGTCAAAATCGTTTCAGCCGTTCCAGAAATTACCCAGAACAAACAGACAGACGGAATGTCACACAAAAATTATAAAATTTATTTTTTGGTGTCGGTGTAAATCCGTTATACCTCAAAAGTGCAAGTCGATCTGAATCCAGGTAATCAATAATCGTTCTAGAGTGCGTTATTGAAAGGGCACAATATTCCATTAAGGACCTTCAAACCCGGAATCGTATCGATTGGTAACACGATAGGTTCCATTACCTAGTACTTATAAGTATCGAAATCCATCCATCACTACATATTATAAAATAAAATGTGTCTGTCTGTCTGTTCGCGATGAACTCAAAAACCATTGCACCGATTAAAATGAAATCTTGTACTTAGTCTAAAGATAACCGACATAGACGCGGGCGCAGCCGCAGGCAAAAGCTAGTATAATAATCTATCGTTTTACGACATTGAGTTTCCTAAAACTAAGAAGAAAATTGTATTGTTGCATAAAAATGACATTTCGTAAAATGATAAATGTGAGTTGAGACACGTGAATTGACAGGCGAAATATATTGTTGTCACGGCCCAAAGTTCTTTGTGATATTATATAGCTATGTGTGACCTATTGGTATACAAATACCGAGATACTTGTTCATTGTGTACTCTTTTTGTTTTCATTATATATTTAAGCCTAACAAAGTGACTCAACTTTGCCTGATGGAAAGCATTAGAATCCAGGAGCAGGGGTCACCATCCTCATTGTGAGGGTAGACAATGCAGCATGGTGGCCTGGTCAGATAATTCTTCATCATTCTCACGGACCTTCGGAGGCTTCCGGTCTCGCACTTACCAACGAAATACGACAGCAAGAATGCTGTCATTATTAGGATGGTCTTCTGTGTGAGGGTAGAACTGCCTCGGTCGAGCTGGCCAATTCATGCTGAAATCAGCGTGGCTCTACCCATCACCTTTAGAAGGACATTAGTATTATGGAAACGATACTTAAATTAAAAATGCATTTTTTAATTCTGGCCTTGTGTTCCTGGTAATCTCTGACGGGACTTTCACTGGCAGATGGCTGATGTAATAAGGATTAACTTATGTAATTTTTTTAGATTATTTTCGTTTCGCTTCGTTACTCGTTATTGACAACAATAACTGCGGTTAACACCGCGGGATGCAACTAGTTTTTTTTAGATTAGAAAGTAACTATAACTTTCTCTGTTACGTTTTCACGGCTATACCGCTGCACCGGTTGCAATGAAATTTATCATGGAAATACTTTGATTCTTGAAGAAGGACATGAGCTACTCATAACTGTGATAACCAACTTACAAACGCGGGAAAAACCGCGGGCAAAAGCTAGTAGAAACATAAAAGAACATATGTATTTTTACTGGCGTAGTGAATCTTTATTTGTTCCTATTGCTCAATTCTAAGTTAATAAGAAGTTTCTATTGTAATAGGTCTTACTTAAATCGAACTTCAAGCAATATTCTTGATAGACAACTAATATTTTGACACAGGAGAAAGGTTCTCAAGGAAAGAAAAATTAGAAAAGTTTTCCGGTAATTTTAGAAAATTGGCAATCTTTGTCTGCTTTCAACGAGGTAAGATGTTTGTTACTTAATCAAAGCCTTATCGCTTAAGGGATTTGAATTAAATTGGGTTTACGAGAGGCAGGCAAAATCTAATTAGATATTCCTGTAATTAAATACAGTTTGGGAAAATATTCTTTAGAATTTTTATGTAAAAGTAGGTGATGAACATTTCCAGAAACTTCCTTTAGAGCTATCCCTGGTTCCTCGACTCATAGTACCCGTGACGGTGTAAGACTAAAATAGTCGGTTCCAGTCTGACATAGCCACCAACATATTCGGTACGAAAAAAAAACGGTGATGAAAATTCAAATTAATTTTGTAGAAAGGAGCTGAAGCCCCTTTCCCCTTACAAATTCAAAACGAAGAGTGAAAACCCATTTCATCATCATCATGATCTCAGCCAAAAGACTGGCACTGTTGGACCTTTTGAAAGGGGACTTGCAGTGTTGGACATCCCCCTTCAAGATTCTTTATAACAGTCGGTCCTGGCCAAAGAACACAAAACACTTGGGACTCTAGAATTGCGTTGGCGGTGGTAACCACTTATCATTAAGTGATCCGCTTGTTCGTTTGTCTCTATGTCACAAAAAAGTTGATCTCAGAAAATCTGATTATTATTTTAAACCAGCTACGCTAAGTATTCTGTGGTATTACCCAGAGCGTTTGTTGTTTTGAATCGGGTATTATTCACTCTTTAATTAGATTGAATTTTTGGGTAACCCTATTATCTTTTCGAAACTAAAAGTTATATAAAATCCAAGTAAGTTATAAAATCAGGTGTCTGCCAGTAACTACATCATAATCGGTTCAGTCATTTCAGAGATTTGCTGAAACATAAATACAGACAGCAGTCACATTTTAAAAATAGATTGTAAGTACCGTATCATATGCATTTAGTTTAAAGTTTATTTCAATTGACAAACAAACATTTCAATTATAATAATTTGTATTTGTTTGTATAGATAACTTCAGCAAGTCATTGTAAGACGATACTAAAGTATATTTTACAAGCTTTTTATTAGCTTCCACCTGTATGTTTGTTTGTTTGTATGTTTGTAACCAACTCCTTTGGGTTCGATTTTGACCCACTTTAAACGGCCAGATATCGTTCAAACCTTGTAGATTTATCTAGGACCGATGACAATACACTAATTTAAAAAAAAAACAAAAAAAAACTTATACGAAAATGTTTAAACAAATTAGTGTTTTTTCTAAAAAAAATAGTTTTAAAAAACTAAGCAAACGCGCTTTTAAACTAAAAAGTAGAAAATTTTAATGTAACAAAGCGTGGGGTGCTTTCTGAAAATATTTCAATATCGTCGCCCCACGATTTTTACATTAAAATTATTTGTTGTACTTTCCAATAGACCATAGCGACGAAACATAAACATTATAAGGGCTAGAGGCATAGAATTAGACTATAGCCCTAATTTTTTGTGGTTCATCGACCTACAGAAACTAGTACTTTCAAAGTAATAAACAAGCTAGATATAGTCATACGATTGAATGCCTACTGACAAACTCCCCTAGCTAGACAACAAAAGAATTCTGTTTCCAGCCTACCATTGTGCAAAACAATAGGAGTGCTTCATAATCATAAGCTTTTCATTCGAATTGGCTTGGTGCACACAATGACATGCTAAATAGACTTTTTGAATGTAAAAATATGAAAATTTCTGATGTGTAAATCCTTACTCATATTATAAACGCGAAAGTTTGTGAGTATGTATGTATGTTGTCGACTGCCTTGTTGGTTTAGTGGTCAGCGTATGTGGCTGCTCGGGTTAGATTCCCGGGTCGGTCCAAATGTTTGTGTGATCCGCAAATATTTGTTCAGGAATTTGGGTGTTTTTCTATGTATAATATGTGTGTATTTACAAAAAAAAATGTTTATGTATTTATATCAGTTGTCTAGTTCGCATAATACAAGCTCTGCTTAGTGTGGGACTAGATGGCGTTGTGTGTAAGATGTCCGAATTTTTTATTTATTTATGTATGTTTGCTGCTCTTTCACTTAAAACTACTGAACGGAATTGGATGAAACTTTACAGTAATATAGCTTATATATCAGAATAACATATAGGCTACTTTTTACTGCAATAATCGAGATACACGTGGGAGGAGCCGCGAGCGAAAGCTAGTACATAAAAAAATATAAAGAGGAATATCTTTTTAGGGTTCCGAAGTATTTCACTCGGAACCCTTATAGATTCGTCATGTCCGTCCGTCCGTCCGTCCGTCCTCGACTTACCGTCCAAACGGTAAGTGGTAGAAAGATGAAACTTTGCATGAATATGTATTGTTATTACGCCGACAAAGTGCTATAATAAAATTTTGAA
Organism: Phragmatobia fuliginosa; assembly: GCA_932526445.1. Taxonomy (NCBI): domain Eukaryota; kingdom Metazoa; phylum Arthropoda; class Insecta; order Lepidoptera; family Erebidae; genus Phragmatobia; species Phragmatobia fuliginosa. The sequence continues at coordinate 1,634,154 of OW052069.1, read as the reverse complement.
AAATATTTTTATTTGGGGTACCTCCCCTACACGTAAAGTGGGGATGTAAATTTTTTCTCGCGGCTACCCCATCGTGTGGGGTATCATTAGATAGGTATTATAAAAACAATAAAGGGTTTCTAAGACGTTTTTTTGATTCAGGTATCCGTTTGCGAGAAATTCCACTTTAAAGGGCACTTTTTTGTAAAAACAGGGCGTCCCCCCCCCTCTAAAAGCTAAACGGCTGGTTCAAAAAATCTGGAAAAATTCGTGATGGTGGTCCACATAATGAACTTTGAAGGAAAATTATAACGGATTAGATGACTTTATTAATTCAGGAGTTATGGAGACTTAACTTGTAAAATGCGCTCACTTGAAAAACGTCATACAAAATTAACATATTAATACGTGAACATAATAGAGCAAGATCCCAGAGCCGCCAGACCTACGTCATTTGTGCAAAGCTGAAATTTTCAGGATTATTAGTACAATGTCTTGTTAAGATGTATGCGCACCCATTAGCTTGAAAGCGGGGCCGTTTGTGAGATAGCGCGAAGTACAGATGGTAAAAAACCTTACTTACCTACGTTAAAGGTGCAAAGCTAGTATTTACAAATTTTTTTAAGAATATTATTTAAAATTAAAATTCATTACTGCCAGACAATTTCGGTGGGCCATTACTTCTGCCAGACGTCTTGAAAGTTGTGAAAAAATTAGGTTAACTACGTTATAGTAGCAAACCTAAATTTTATAACCATATTATATAACTGTATTTTATAACTAAAAATTTTATACATATTATCTAAGGTAGGTACTATTTTAAGACCCTTTGTATACGGCCAGACCAGTCCGAAGAGCCAATCATCCCCCCAGATACCTTTAAATATTTGTAGTAATTAGGAAGCTGAGGTATATCATCTTTGGTATTATTTCAAGAATAGAATTGTAAATTATTAAATGGTTTTCACACGCTCATTTATTAGCTTCACCTGTATGTTTGTTTGTTTGTTCCATCTGTACTTCGCGCTACCTCAGAACCGGTGCCGCTTTTAAGCTAATGGGTACGCATACATCTTAACAAGACATTGTACTAATAATCCTGAAAATTTCAGGTTTGCACAAATGACGTAGGTCTGGCGGCTCTGGTATCTTGGACTATAATAATTATCTATTGGATACGATTTTAAATCCACGTGACTGAGGAACCCTTTGCTGTGCGTGGCCTGACATGCACTTGGCAGATTTTTTTTATTTAAGTAAATGAGCGTGTGAAAGTCTACTCTGCCTGATACAATGCTTAAGTAGAATGTTTAGCAGTCTTGTTGATTTTTTTTTAAATATTTACATACATACATACAAAGACGATATTCATGATCATGTATGTATTCCATTCTGTAACGCAAATTATATCTAAAACATTTCATTAAAACAAATCATTTGACATTTTTAGTGATGCTTTGAAAATACATTTTATAACGAATATACAAGTACTAGACACTCACTAAGAAAGTTTTCCAAATACTGAAGACAGAGGTGGTTGGTGACATAAGTTTTTGATTCAAAGAATCTATTGTTATAATTGCAACTCTGATAAATCGAACAAGTAGTACATTTCCACTTGAATTGATACGAAATTGCTTTTCAAACTTTAATAGTTATGGATTAAAGGAGACCAATGCTATAGTGTAATCATTAGTGACATACATTGACCTTCGACTCAAAATAGATACCTTTTTGCTAAATTACGATTAAAGTAAGTGCTGTTCTAAAATTACTCTGACCTTAACCATATTATTGGTCACTCCGTACTCACGAACTTTGACTTTTGGTTTTATTAGGGAGGGAACAGCTTACTGTTGCTTCGTTATCATATTTTTTATTTTACACATTTTCACACCGTTCTTAATCAGTCTAATCTTTGTAGCCATTCCAGAGTTTCAGTGAGACTAACGAATAGCAGTTCAATTCAAAACTCCAAAAAAAGGTATAGGTTAATATTTCGAAAGTTTCTTTTGTAAATATAGCTTTTGTCCGCGGCTCCACCCGTGTGAATGTTGGTTATCGCGGTAGAGACCTTGAAACAGGTATATGCTTATTTACTTAAAGGATTAACATCGCGAAGTTTCTAAACGAAATGTCTATGCAATCTCGGTTTTCTCGGGTGAGTTTTGGAAAATCTTTTCCAAGAGCACGCCTACATCATAGTGGCAAAATTCAGCGGAGTCCGTTCAGTGCTTTGAGCTGTGCATTAATAAATTAGTCAGTCAGGAACGGTTTCCTTTATATATATAAATGTATAGCGCTACCTATAAAATAAAATCCTCCGCCGCGTCTGTCTGTCTGTTCACGATAAACTCCAAAACCACTGGACCGATTTAAATGAAAATTTATGATAGACTAAAACCTGAGAAAGGAATTAGGCTACTTTTTCCCGCGATAACCGATATACACGCAGGCGGAGCCGCCGGCGAAAGCTAGTATATATATACATATATATATAAATGTACATGAATTTGTAGATGCTTTAAACACTTTGTATTAATTCTACCCGTCTATAGATAAATAATAGATTTACTATAAATATCTTCACAACCCTTCGGGTCGGAATTTAAAACAAGATAATTCTGTCCTGTAACATTTTCTATGAACTAAAGTATGACATAGTTTTACAATTTTTACTTAAGCTTTCGATAGAGAACACTAAATTACCATGTAAATTATTGAAAAAGGAGTCACTAAAGGCACGAATGACTGTGAAGTTCTACATATAGTTGACGTGACGTGTGTTGATGGATTAGTGTTGTAGTTACTTGTGTGAAACAACGTTTGTGTGTACATCGATGATACTTCATCTGTTTGACGTCAAACAGAAAGGGTGTGCCCCAAGGTAGCGTATTGGCTCCCTCACTGCATCCAATTCTCACTAATCTATACATCTATCCAAACAAATAAATTTGAAGTCTGTTTGTAATTTAAAATTAAAAGCCTTTCACAAAATGAATATGAAAGTATATTTGACTACATTGGTGGCGCAGTGGTACATACGACTGCTGTGCTTGAGGTCTAGGGTTCGATTTTTTTTTTATATTTAAGCCTACCAAAGTAACTCTACTCTGCCTGGTGGCAAGCATGAGTTTAGGGAATCCAGGAGTAGGGGTCACCATGCTCATTGTGAGGGTAGGCAATGTAGCATGGTGACCCATGCCATGGCAGCCTGGTTAGATAATTCTGCAGAATGATTGGGCCTCCGGTCTCACACTCACCAAGGAAATACGACAGCAGGAATGCTCTCATTATTAGGAAGGTCTTCTGTGTGAGGGTAGTACTGCCCCGGTCTAGCTGACCCATTTGTGCTGAAATCAGCGTAGCTTCTTCAATGCCCTACAACGATGCCCGGGTCGAACCAAATTTTTATGTGATCAGATTGTTTCGGAGTTTGGGTGTTTTCTATGTAGAATAAGTATGTATTTACATAAAAAAGTATGTTTATGTATCCCGACTGACAGATTCAGCGTAGAGCCAATTTGGCTAAATTATAGAAATTTGGCAGCTCACGCCTTTTCTTTATAAATTATCATCAGTAACACATTTTTAAGAAGCATGAACAGTTGTATCATCGTAGTTTTCAAAGTACAAATAATAAATAACAAAAGTAATTATTTTATAAGTAGCTGAAATAAGTTATGCTGGTGAAGGTAGCTTTTGGAAGAGTCATAGAAATTTATTTAGAAATTTAAAAGAAATACTCATTATGAATATTTTGTTCCTTACTTTAAACATGATACTAATTTTCTTGAAACTTAAATTGAAAATTGTTTTAATTTTTAAGCTCAATAATCTCTATTAAAATATACGAAAATATGAAGCTTAATACATTAATATGCGATGGCCTACTGTACGAACAAGTAAACATGTTGGTGTATGTACAAAAGGAAGCAATCAATCAGAGCTGTCAAAATTGTCCAGCGCTAAAGAGGCTGCGGTGACAGTGAACGAGCGACAAAACCAGAACAATACGGCGAAAATCACCGCGCTTCAGATTAATTGATGGCACCGGCATTAATTGCAAATTTTCATCAACAAGTTTATGCTATGGTTTGCAAATAAAGAGAATGAGAAAAAATATTACCCTTGTTTTTATGTAGTCGGGTAAAACAAGGAAATCAATTTTTTTATTATTAGAAACAACAGCCACGCATAACGTGAAGGTAGTTTAAAAATCGGCCAAGTGCGTGTCAGGCCTCGCACCGGAAAGGAACCCTGGTATGTGGATTTAAAATCGTATCCAATATATAATTGTTATGTTTACGTATGAATGCGTTAATTTCGTATGACGTTTTCCAAGTAAGTGCATTTTACGAGTTAAGCCTCTATAACTCCTGAAATATCAAGTCATCTAATCCGTTATAGTTTTCCTTATCGTTATAGTTTAAGTTCATTATTTGGACACCATCACTAATTTTTCCAGATTTTTTGAGTCAGCCGTGTAGCTTTTAGAGACATCACGTTTACAAAGTGTTTGTTGATGGACCATGTGATGAACTTAAAAGGAAAACTTTAATTACTATTTTTATCTATTGGGAAAGATTTTAAATCCTCGTACCATTTTGGGTGACTAAGGACCCCAATCCTAATCCAAATCTATGCGTGGGCTGAGAAGTACTTTGTCGATTTTTAGGGTTCCGTAGTTTATGACTCGGAACCCTTATAGATTCGTCATGTTCGTCCGTCCGTCCTCGACTTACCGTCCAAACGGTAAGTGCTAGAAAGATGAAACTTTACATGAATATGTCTTACGTCTACAAAGTGCTACAATAAAATTAGTAAAAATATTTTTATTTGGGGCACCTCCTTTACAACGTTATGTTTAGTTATTATTTCGTTATATTTGTACGAAGTTTTTCAAATACAAAGTTAATGAAATGGACTACCACAATGAGTTTTTTCAGATTTTTCAAGCACGCCTTTTAGCTCTTAAAGGGGGAACACGCCCTGTTTTTACAAAAAACGACGATGGGGTAGTCGCGAGAAAAATAAATCATCCCCACTTTACATGTGGTGGAGGTACCCCAAATAAAAATATTTTTCATGATTTTATTGTACCACTTTGTCGAGATGATAGAAACACATATACATGCAAAGTTTCATGTTTCTAGCACTAACCGTTACGACGGTAAATCGAGGACGGGCGCACATGACGAATCTCTAAGGTTTCCGAATCATGAACTACAGAACCCTAAACAACAAACACACAGATCACCCTGTATTTGGGCTGCACCAGGTGCTGGTATATAAGTTTTTGACAGAGGTTCTGATCGATGGATGTTTGTTTGTACCAAAAAAGCTTATTCGGTATTCCGCAGTCCTAATAATCAACCCTTATAGTTTCATCATGTAACTTTGAGAGGGTGTTTCTGATGTTTTTTCATATTCAATGCTTTTAAAAAACAAAAAAAATTGGCCACATTATTTGGGGTCGGCTACTAGTTCAACCGGTTTTACCTGAATATCAGTTTTTCCATGGAAGGACTGGCATCGGACCTCCGCAACCCTAAGGGATAACTGAAATTCGAAGGTTGAACTGGTTGTCAGTAAATTTGAGGGCACTGACTTCCCAATAACGATTGCCATAGATGTTCATGACAACCGGGACCGACGGTTTTATGAGCCAGTGAATCATCGCCAAACTTCCAAACTACGGGCTGTTATTGGGAAATCCTAAGAAAAACTCAAAAAACACTTTTTGGCCCGACCCGGGATTTGAACCCGAGACCTCTTTGATCAGCAGTCGCATACGCTATCCAGTAGTTACTAGACCAACGAGGCAATAAAAAAAAATTGTATATTTTTTTTTAAGTATTTTGACGACGACATGTCAATTATGGTATAGTAGCGCTCATAGTCAAGTGTCCTTAGGTGATTGGAAACAACCACCGAAGGTAAGCAGCGACTCAGCCTTGATGGGTGACCGTTTGTTCCATGATATTATGTTATGAGCGTTTCTGTGATTCGGAGGTTACGTTAAGCAGGCGGTCCCGGTTGTTATCATAAGATAGCGGTCGTGAAGCTTAGTTGGAGGCCTTCGAGCGGCTTAAAAACATCCAACGGTAAGATTACGTAGCCACAACGTGTCTTACCTGTCCCCAACCGGTTGTTATCATATTACACAAATCCTTAGTTGTCCTATGCTTAGTTATTATTTATTTTAAACGAGTTTTACTGCAAAATATAAATAAAATAAGAATACACAAAGACGGATTTTAAAAATTTCAATTCAAAAAATTTCAAAATTTCTGGTGTACATTGATGACCTGTGTCGACTGGAACTGAAAGATGGAAAAGTACTGTCATTTGCGGATGACACAGCGCTCTTTTTCAGTGGTGATACCTGGGAAGAGGTCTTTAATAGTGCCCAGAATGGCTTAAACCAGGTCTGCTTATGGTTGAGACGAAATGGTCTAACACTTAATATAGATAAAACCAAGTACATTACTTTTGCTCCCAGGACTAATCTTCTTCCCCTGGTAACAATGAATATCACTGCTCACATCTGCACCCAGAATGCTAACATAACGTGTCAATGCCCGCCTATAGACAGATCAAATACCATAAAGTACCTTGGCGGATACATTGATCAGACATTAACTTTTAGGACTCATATTAGTGTTCTTGTTACACGAATTCGCAAAATGATTTACATTTTTAAAATTCTCAGACATGTAGCGGAAATTGGAACTGTCAAAATGGTGTACTCTGCACTGTGCCAATCTATAGTGAACTACTGCATAAGTTCCTGGGGTGGGGCGAGTAAAGTGCATCTCCTGGAAGTTGAAAGGGCTCAGAGAGCTGTACTTAAGGTAGCTGCTGGTCTGCCTTTTCGTTTTTCAACCACTGATCTATACAAACGTTGGGATGTCCTCACAGTTAGACAGACCTTCATTTTATCAGTGGTTCTGAGAAAGCACACAGAGCTGCAGTACGACCCAAATCACAATAAGGATAAACGTAGAAAGGGCAATGTTTGTCCAATTAGCTCCTATCATACCAGACTTTCACAAAGATATTACTGCTTTCTTGGAGGATATCTTTATAATAAAATAAACACATGTCTGGAAATATACCCTATGCGGAAATCATTATGTAGACTAACTTTATGTAAATGGCTCAAAACTTTAGACTATGATGCAACGGAGAGAATACTGGTGCCGATGCGCTGATCACACAAAACACACACAAACACACACACAAACACACACACACACAAACACACACACACACATTTTATGTATATCCTGTCCCTAGCATTATATCTCATCATTGATTGATAGCTGTTGCACTTGATAATAAATAATGAATGAATCTGTTCTTTGAGTCTGTTGGGGGCCTGGTGACCCGTAACACAGGTATCCAATACCTATCTCGGGCACCAGTCTCTCACAAATGTTAGTAGTATGTAAGTTATTTTAGATTAAGCTTCTTCACTGTACTGCATACATTTGTGATGAGAAAATAAAAGATATTATTATTATTATCCTCTTTATTTGATAATATTTACATATAAATTACATTTTTAAATATAAATATAAAAAAATACATTTAAAAATATAAAAAATAGTAGACCACCGACTTCGAGTACAGGGACCAAGAAACCGGTGGTTAGGGCTCCAAAGACAGGAACCTCCTCACTATACGTGCCGTGTCAAGGAGGACCGCCTTCTGCATCAGACCCTTAATCCAGCCGTCCAACGTGAGCCTCATAAGGTGTTGGTCGAGGCTCTTGGCTATCAAACCATGAACAGAAACGACTATCGGAACAATGATCGCCGAATCGACATTCCACATATCGACAATCTCGTGAGATAAATCCAAATATTTTATTTGCTTTTCTTTTTCAACCTTCACGAGATTCTCGTCATGAGGAACAGCGATATCGATAATCATTGCGCGGCGCTGTGATCGATCTATCATCACAATATCAGGTTTATTGGCGACAATAGTCCTGTCTGTGATAATAGATCGATCCCAATATAATGTAGCACGACCATTCTCGAGAACTGGGTCGGGCACATACCTGTAGTATGGCACCTCCAAATTTACAAGTTGGTATTTAAGGGCAAGTTGCTGATGTACAATCCTGGCTACTTGGTTGTGTCTGTGCAAATATTCACCGTTAGCAAGACGAGAACAACCAGAAATAATATGCCTGATAGATTCCCCGGGTCGGTGACATGCCCGACATATGTCAACCGTACCGTCCTTCAGTATATATTTCCGATAGTTACTCGTCATGATAACTTCGTCCATAATTGCACAAACAAAACCTTCGGTTTCTCCAAAGAGATCACCATACCGTAGCCAGGAAGTCGATGCTTTAAAGTCTATATCGGGCCCGTTCAAAGCCCGATAAAACCGACCATGAAGCTCTTTGCCCTTCCATACCTCCTTGCGATCATCAGTACTAAGTACTACAGGTTTGCGCCAATTCTCTTTAGCCAGAGCGAGTGGAGTGAGTCCGTTATCCACTGCAACTACATTGCAATGCACCTCCATTTCGGTATTAAGAAAATATTCTCTGAGATTGTATATCTCGCGATTATGTAGGGTCTTGATATTTAAAAATCCACGACCCCCAAACTTTCGCGGGATGTACAATCTCATAACCGATGAACGTGGGTGGTGCATTCGGAATGCAGTCAGTAAGGTACGAACTCGCCTGTCAATGGCATCTAGTTCGGTCTGAGTCCATCTAAGTATACCAAAGGAATACATCAGAACCGGCATGACCCAACCGTTGTAGGCTCGCACCTTGTTACCCCCTGACAAAAGACTTTTAAGGACTTTTTTCAGGCGGCCGAAGAAGCGTTCCCGCAACGTTTGCTTCACATCAGATTCTGGTATTCCCAAGGATTGTGAAAAGCCTAGATATTTGTAGGTTTCGGTGGCAGAGAGAGACCTAAGTTTTGTTGAATCTGAAAGTTCTAATCCTTCAGATTCTACAATAACACCTTTCTTTACATACATGACTGCACACTTGTCCAAACCAAATTCCATTTTGATAGAATTACTAAAGTTTTCAGTAACCTTTAGTAACTCCATCAATTGTAATTTAGTGGGAGCCAGTAGTTTCAAATCATCCATGTAAAGAAGGTGAGATATAGCCCGGCTACCTCTCTGCAACCTATAGCCTAACCCTGAACCCTCTAAGAGAGTGCTAAGAGGGTTCAAGGCCAGACAAAACCACAAGGGACTCAGACTGTCACCTTGAAAGATACCCCTCTCGATCTTTACAAATACGTCGCTTACCGCAGTTTGGCGGCATCCAGGATAGCGAAGGACTGTCCTCCATTGCCCCATACACGACCTCAAGAAGGTGCACAGAGTTGTATCAATTTTATACAACTCCAGCACCCTCAAAAGCCATGAATGGGGAACCGAGTCGTAAGCCTTCTTATAATCTATCCAACATGTCGCCAAACCCTTACGATTACGACGTACTTGTTGGCTAATGGTCATATCAACAATAAGGAGCTCTTTAGTGCCACGAGTCCCACTTCTACATCCATTCTGAGAAACAGAAAGTATCGAATTATTATTTATATGTGTAGTAATTTTGAGTCTCAGAATAGATGTAAGAAGTTTATATACAGTTGGTAAACATGTAATAGGCCTAAAGTTTTTGGGATCCATGGCACTACCAGATTTATGGAGTAAATGGGTTATACCAGTTGTTAAAAATTGTGGTAATGAACCAGAATCCAATGCTGCCTGGAATTGAGACGCCAAACACCCATGCGAGCTTCGGAACCACTTAAGCCAAAAGTTGTGCAGACCGTCTGGACCAGGTGATTTCCAATTTGGTAATGAACGGACTGCACAACTTACATCATCTTTGTCAATAATGATTGGTTCCATAGTTGTTATGGACTCACATGAGTGTCTGACATCTCGCATCCAGTCACCATCTGTATGGGTGACAGGCACCGACCAGATACTACGCCAAAATTCATTTGTAGCATTTTCATCTGGCAAGTACCCATCGCGCTCACATGGATCCGGTTCTTCCCATTTCCGGTACACCCACTTCTCATTTCTTTGGAACATGCGATTCTGATAATACCGATTTCCACGTTTTTTGTACCGTCTTATCCTATTTGCCCATGCATAAACTTTTTGCTTCAAGAAGTCTATGCGCTCCGTGACACTAGACAAGTACTGTTGAGGACTGATGGTAGTCCCCAAGAATGCCTGTTTCACAAAGCGCATGACTCTCGGCCGCGTATTACCTGCCTGAAAAGCAGTTAATTTACCGATGAGTGTCCTAGTCTCAGTAATACGACGTTCTATTCTATACTGCCAAGCTGGTAAAGTATTTTTGGGTCGAGTAGCAATTCTGTCTTCAGCAAAATTAATACCAGCTACTCGACAAACTGCAATTGCCGCACAGTAAAGAATAGAATGTGTATCACTAAGATCCTCGCTATTATCAAAATAATCTGATAATAACGAATTCAGGGCACTCACCAGTGCTAAATTTCGTTTATGAATGGGCAAACGGGGTAACCGGGGTCTGTTATGATAATCAAAATACCGGTATTTCTGAATCGCATCCTCCAAAGCGCTCCTTATTCTATCATTATATTGGGTACTCACGGATATAACTTCACTCTCCTCTTGTTCATCAACATTATTATTATGTGTTAGAATTGGTGTACCATTCACTCCCAAATCCACAGCATGTGACGAAGAAGGGATAGCCAAGGTATTCCGTACGTCCGAGCGTATCCTCTCAAGTACGGCCTCATCTAGCAGATGGCATCGCTGTATAGCCCTCACTTGATCCGACAATCGTTGTGCTGATACGTTGACGGCTGGTTCAAGCTCCTGAAACAGAGAGACTAGTCGAACACGGTACGCAGTAAGGTTTGTTCCCAACTCTGTAGCCCGAAAATATGCCCGCATGACGTTCTCATTTATTGTATGTGACCATTTCATGCGGCGCACACCACCACCGGTAGCGGGGACCCTTTTCGAGGTCAGTGGTCCTCGGGATCCCAAGCTGTCTGGTGGCCGGGTCCTCTCCTGCCGACGTACAGGTGTTGGCGACGTCGGCGGAGAGAAAAACTCGTCGCTCGAAGTAGAGCTCGACGCCTGTGCACTATTCGGAACTTCTATGATTTCTTCCTTTGACGGCACGGCGGAGCGTAGCGACGAGTCCGGGGATGATTTTTGTGCTCTGCTTCTAGCTCTTGTTATCATCTTTCAAAATTTCTCATGTTTTATCGGTAATTATATTGGTTTTGACATGACGTTTTAAACGTCATGTCTTTAAAAACAGATATTACTAAGTTTTTCTTATTGCGATTCATTTTAATCCTGTTATTTAATTATTTTTATAGCATTGAGTCAATTAAAAATGTATATATTTGGTTTATATTGTAATTTTATATGGTAAAAATAATTTATTTCAAAAATATGTTGGAGAAATTTCGATGACTTTAAGTGTTGCTAGTTTTTATTATTATTATAATTTTCAAAATTGGCCCTCAATTGACGGAGTAATCGGTGAACATGTATTAAAAACATACAGTGGAAAATACAAACTCCTCCTTCTTGAAGTCGATTAAAACATAGATAAATACAACTACTGAAATATATTACGAACTAGTAGAGCCCCGTGGTGTTACCCGCGTTTGTTGTAGGAACCGCGGGCAGCGACGCGGGGCGAAGTTAGTCTAAAAAGGTAGCCAATGTTACTCCTCATATCATGAACTATCTTCTAGTGAAAGTTCCGTCGAAATCGGTCCAGCCGACAGACAGACAAAAATTTAAAAAAAATATTTTTGGCATATGTACCGTGTATACATACATTATGCATTTAGTAAAAACGGTTATTTTAATATTACAAACAGACACCCCAATTTAATTTATTTGTATAGAAGACTCAACACTCACTTCTGTTATTTTTCTTCTTATGTTCTCATGACACGCGTTTCCTTTATATATTTTACTTTGCAAATTATGCCCTTCAACACGTAATAACTCTTTGTAAGAAGAAATTTATTACTCAAAGGCCTACCAAAAGATGAAATCTGTTTGTCAATAAACAATCTCTCGATTCTTAGAAAAAATATACTGTGTCTGTATTGATAGTTGTTATCAAAAAGCAATATCGGAGAGTTTCTTTCAGAAGATATCTAGCTTGTTAAATATTAACTGCGATGAATTATTTATAAACTGTTTAGTCTCAAGGCTCCGACGTAACGCCATTGCTAAAAATAATATAACTATCGAAACTCTTAACCATCATTCGTATCTGCAGAACGAACCATGTTGTTGCTGGCAGCCATACAATATGAGATTAAAAATTCCATCTTCTTAATCGAGAAGCTTGCACGATAAGTTTTCTCGATTAATTTCATGATTCGAATGAATTTAGTACAATTGATCTCATTAAAGGATCATTAACAGACTGTACAGATAACTGTGGTATTTTAATGAACCATGTTATTGCTGGCATCCATACAATATCCACACCTGCTTGCTCAAGAAGTGTTTTCGATTATTTTCATGATTTTAATAATTTCCTTCCCACTATGATCAGGGTCCTTTAAACGGGGCGTGAAAAAGCATCTCACTAAGCCGCCATAGTGTGGGCTGCCATACATTATTGTCTGCAGCAAGTATGGAAGCTCTTACTCTTGGATTCTGCTCATGCTTTCCATCAGGCAGGGTAGACTCACTATCATCATCAACAGCCTTTAACAGTTCACTGCTGGACATAGGCCTCTCCTTAGAAAGGAGGTTTTTGGCCTACTATACCACGCTGGCGAGACAGGTTTTTATAGGGTTGGTTTCAATTTTTCCTTCTCTTTGCGTCGATGTTATCTTGCGTAGTTTATCCCTTAGTCGCCTTTTACGACACCCGCGGGATGAATAGGGGTGGTGACACTCTGTATTCTTAATCCGTCACTATGTGGGCTTAATTTATAAAAAATAATAATATGATAGATCTCATCGTGAAAGGGTTCATGTCAGACTCGAAAAATGTGTGAATTTAAGGCATAGTACCTTTAATATACATGATGGAAAGCGTGATTAGAATTCAAGACTGGGGTCCATCACAGTCACTGCGATTGCGTGCAGTTTGGCGATTCACGCTATGATTGCCTAGTGAGTTACTTTTCATGCCCCTCTTATAATCTTATAATACCTGAGATCATAGTGGGAAAGAAACACTTGAGCTAGTATTGATTTAGAGTTTTAATTTTTAAATAATATCTATCCGATTAAAATCAGTAAGTAGATTGACAAAATATATCCCCACCAATATTATAAACGCAGAAGTTTGTGAGTATGTATGTATGTATGTTTGTTGCTTTTTCACGGAAAAACTACTGAACGGGTTTAGTGAAACTTTACAGTAATATAGCTATTATTCTGATATTATATATATCAGAATAATACATTGGTTACTTTTTACTGCAATAATCGAGATAAACGTGGGCTAAGCCGCGGGCGAAAGCTAGTAATACATTTATCCAAAAGTTGATGGCGATTAGTTTATTCTATTTTCAAATTTGTATGTTGTCAATTTTAAAAGAGAGTTTCTATTTTTTTAATACAAAACAAATCTCACTAGTGAGACACATTTTGAATACCGAATGCAAACTCCAAAATGGAGTTGCAACCGCGGAGCAAATACACATATCAGTTTCGTTTTACTCGTGGGATTAGTCGAATCCACAATTCAATGCATATCAAACAGTCATCGAAGTCATAATAAATATGTCTAGTATGAAGTGAGTTGAAATTTATATATCGTGAATAACGATGATGAAATAAAAAGGTTGGAATGTTTCACTGAGTTAAAACAAGATTGTACATTATATTACAAAGCGAAACAAGATATACGGATATTATAGTTGAATCTCTAATCGATTTATTAGATACTAGCTGCGCCCCTGGGTGTTTCCCGAATATACACGGGTATATTCGGGAAACTATTATTATGGTTGCTATGTAAGTGTTTTATGCCTAGCAAATTGTGAAGTTTTGACAGGTGATACATTTTGACATCTACGATTTATGTATTTTTATAATATATACAAAAAATATATCTCGATTATTGCAGTTAAAAGTAGCCTATGTGTTATTCTGATATATAAGCTATATTACTGTAAAGTTTCATCCAAATCCGTTCAGTAGTTTTTGCGTGAAAGAGCAACAAACATACATACATACTCACAAACTTTATAATATTAGTAGGATTAAAATATCAAATAAGATCGATATGAGTTTCGATTACTTTGAATTTGGAATCTTATAAGAAAACACCAAATTTTAAATAACACGTGTTTGGACCATCGAGAGATTACGAATACCGTCATTGATTATAATATCATTGAATACCGTAAGCAAAATGTGACCGAAAGAAGACAAATATAAGTTGATTCAGGTATTATTGAAAACAATATTATGTATTATTTATTTTTACTGTTTTCGCTTTATAATTTTAATTTTGCATCTCATCAAAGCTCTAGATTGATGAAAAAAATGGTGTCTTGTACCTGCCTTCTTGTTTTTCAGCTTTTAATGACTAGATTATCTGCATGATTATTTTCTTTTCTTTTCAATGAAAACTAACTTATTCTCTCTAACTTACTGTCTAACTTTTTTTATATTTAAGTGTATAAAGTGGCACTACTCTACCTGATGGAAAGAATGAGTAGAATCCACGAGTAGGGGTCACCATCCTCATTGTGAGGGTAGGTAAAGCAGCATGGTGATCCATACCATGGCGGCCTGGCCAGTTGTTTCTGTATCATTCTCCCAGCCTCCGGAGAGAGAATGATGCAGAATGATTGGGCCTCCGGTCTCACACTCACCAACGAAATACGAAGGCAGGAATGCTGTCATTATTAGGATGGTCTTCTGCGCTGGTCGAGAATTCGTGCTGAAATGTGGCTCTGCTACTTGGTAAATTTTATACTTATTTATTATTCTAATGCGAATAACTTTAGAATAGTAATAATGTTCATTTAAAGCATAACCTTTATATGATGAAATACTTGTACAAACCTCAGAACAGTTCAATATCTCGTTTTTATCAAACGACGGAGCTGATTAAGAAGTCTTACTTAATGACTTAACATTCAACAACATTTCATTAAAAATAAACTTTAGAGCTTAACAAATGAAGCTCAATTTCGGTTGTTCGTCACAAATTATATTATCCTGATGGTCGTATGTGTAGCCCTTTAAGTCCTTAATTAATGAGAACTTCTTGCAGTGTTACACGACTGTTATATTAAAGGACCAGCAATAATATCAGGTCATACTTAAGAAACTAATAATCTTGGAACCTGAAAATGTTGGTTTAACTCAATTAGTTGATTTCAATAGATGCCTCCTTGGTCTAGTGGATAGCGTATGCGACTGCTAATCAAAAGGTCTCGGCTTCAAATCCCCGGTCGGGCCAAAAAGTGTTTTCGGGTTTTTCCTAATAGCAGCCCGGAGTTTGGAAGTTTGGCGGAGTTTCAGCCCGGGCCTCGAAAAGCACGTAAAGCCGTCGGTCCCGGTTGTAATGAACATCTATGGCAATCATTACTGGGAAGTCAGTGCCCTCTTTACTGACAATTAGTTCAAACTTCGAATTTCAGTTCTCCCTTAGGGTAACGGAGGGCCGATGCCAGTAGCTCCGTGAAAAAACTGATATTCAGGTAAAACCGGTTGAACTAGTAGCCGACCCCCAAAATAATATTGGGAATAAGGCTAGGAAGAAGTAACAATAAATAATAATAAAAAAAGTAGAAAATTAAAGTAAAAAAGTTAATCCACTTTGTGTCATATTGTATTTAACATTTTTTTTCGGACATCTTACACACAACGCCATCTAGGCCCAAACTAAGCAGCAGCTAACTTGTGTTATGGGTACTAGACAACTAACATAATATGTTTACATAAACATACTTTTTTTGTAAATACATACATATTATATCCAGAAAACACTCAAAACTCCGAAACAAATATTTAGTCTGACTCGGGAATAGAACCCGAGACCTCTTAATCAGCAAGGCAGCCAAATTATTTCCTCAATACTTCACTCTTGAATAGTGGTTTCCAATCTAGACGTCCAATTTCCCTGCCCAAACTTGCACGTCACGCGTCAGGAGTCTGACATCAAACGGAATGACAGATTCAGGTCAAGAGATGGTGTGCAGAATAGCTCGCGCTATTTAGCCACCAGCATTCGTATGTATTTCGTAATCTTGATTGATTAACGACCGTTTTCAATAACCTATCTCCTATTTGAACTACAGAAAGATCATTGGTTACTATTTTTACACGTTGTTAATTAGCTTCACCTCAATGTTTGGGACTGACTCCTTTGGATGCGATTTTGACCCACTTTAAAAGGCCAGATTTTGTTCAAATTTTGTAGATTTATCGAGGACCGATGACAATACACTAATTTGAAAAAAAACTAAAAAAAATAATGTATAAACATTTGTATTTTTATCCATTTTAAAAAAAAAACTAAACAAACATGCTTCAAACTAAAAAGTAGAAAATAATTTTAATATAACAAAGTGTGGGGTGCTTTCTAAGGATATTTCAATAACGTCGCCCCATTCTTTTGACATTAAAATTATTTTCTACTTTTTAGTTCAAAAGCGTCTTTGTTTAGTTTTTTAAAACAATTTTTTTTTACCTTAAAGTAGTGTTTGTACTTATTTTCAACACTGTAATAAAACTTGTCCAAAAAAAACATTGATCTTTCATATAAGCAAAATTGTTGAAGCATGATTGCTTCAATAATTTTGTTTTTACTGCAACTTTTACTGCAAAACGTAGAAATAATAAAAGTAGACCATAGACCGTTCGCGTGTACGTCGGTTCTGGTAAATGCCTTTGTTATATATAAATAATAGCCAATGTTCTTCCCTAACAATTAAAGTATTTTCATGCCAAATGCACTTAAATTGGTGCAGTGGTTTAGTCGTGAAACCGCAATAGACAGTCAGATAATATTAAGTTTGTATCTCCAGTTTTAACTAGAGATAGGTTATTGAAAATAGTATGAGTTGAAGGGAAGTGGTAGTGCTATTTTTAAATGCCTATGCTACTATGGGGCCACTCGGTGTAATATGGTATAATGAATTGTGATGGTAAATGAAATTATCATATAAATACTAGCTGATGCCCGCGGCTCCGCTCACTTCCTAGAGGTATGAAAAATAGATGTTGGCCGATTCTCAGACTTACCTGATATGCACACAAAATTTCATACAAATCGGTCCAGTCGTTTCGGAGGAGTATGGGAACATTGGGAACGAACATTGTGACACGAGAGTTTTATATATTAGATGACTGAAATAAAATATGATGTTTAAAGTTTTCGATTATGGTCATCTCTTTTCTTTTTAAATATGATCTTTTTCTATACCTTTATATTGTACTATCTATTTTCCGCGGCTCCGCTCGCGCCAATGTCGGTTATCGCGGTAAAAAATAGCCTATGTCGTTTCCATAGGTTCCATTTCTATGCAAAAATTTATCAAAATCTGTTGATAGGTTTAGGCGTGAAAACGTCACAGACAGACAGAGTTACTTTCGTATTTATATTATTAATGAAGATTACTGTACTTTTGTTACATGTATTTATTAATGAATTACTAATTAATTACTTTGCTTAATACTTTCACTGCATTATTTTGTTTGTCTCATTACATTTGTAGCCATCAAATTATAAAATGATTTCGATTACATTAAAAAAAACACAATTGAGTCTGTCAATTTTCACTTTGATGCTCAATAATCAATTAATACCATTAGTCACGCATTGCCGTGATATGACAAGGGTTTCTGCCCTCGACAAGGGCTGGTCCAAACTGATAACAAGGCAAGTGTCCCTCTCACCATTAGCGATGCTATTACTTCAAGAGGGCGTGTTCAATGGGTCGCGACAAAACCAATTCATAAAAAAACATAGAAGAAAAATACGTTCGAGTAAGGCGAAAAGTCTTTGGCTGTGGAATGTTCTCGAAAATAAGGAGGTAGAAAAAAATATTGAATTTAGTAAATGTCTATGATGGGTGTATATAGGTCTAGAGGTTTGCGGTCCTAACTGCTTTGCTAGAGGTCGTCAGTTTGATTGAAATCTGTACTTCCACAAGTTAATAATTTGCAACTATATACTTTTTATGACAGTTATTGCATATTATGTATTCTGTGGTTATTGTAACAAAATATTCAGATAATAAAAGTAATAAACAGACCAAAATACCTAGTTGATTTGTTGACAAAACATTTCCAAGCACTTTTCATTGAGTACCCAATCTGTACATCTCATAGATATAGAATACCATATATCTATGGTATTTTATATATTGTTTAGATAACACATAAATACAATTGGAGTGTCTGTTTGTAATAACAAATAACCAGTTTTTTTTTCTAAATGCATATCAAATTATTTACGGTACTGACATATAAACTGAAATTTTAAATTTTTTGTCTGTCTGTCTTTTCGTCTGTCTGTCTGTTTTTTCCGGGTAATCTGTGAAACGGCAGGACCGATTTTGACGGGAGTTCCACTGGCAGAAAGCTTATAATATAAGGAGTAACTAAGGTTATTTTTTTTACACTAGCTTCGCTCCGATTTACAATGACGGGTAACATCGTGGGACTCAGCTAGTCGTGCATAAACCCCGTCACAACAAAAACTAATTCTATAAAACTTTTAAATCACAGAGTGTGATGAAAAATATACAATATACACTTACATAGATTGATATCATTGCCCACTTACTCTCGTAGTTGGATATAACGAATATAGGAATCACACATTTCTCTGATAAGCTGGTTTTGAAGCGTAACTTTATCCACATAGTCAGAGGTATATAGAGGTAGGTATTTCGTATAAACCTGAGGGCTAAAATACGCTGAGGGTAGGTAAGTTTACTCCAAACTCGTTTTCCCCGATGAGATCGATTTCCGAGACTACTATCGTCGAAAGTTTGAAGTTTATCGTGGAAAGTTGGTATTTGATAGATGTTATGAACGTTTTTACACTTTGTTGAGAGGAAAACTTATGAAACGAACTTCAATTTTATTTTTAGATAAGACGTTGAAATTTCTAACAATTCTTTCTGCATTCATTCATATTTAAGAACTTTTTTTAACCAGTGAATTTTTCTAGACATAAAACAGAATATTTACAAACATGACATTATAATTATTATTTTTAAAAAGACAGCTCCCCCATTAGGAATATAAATTCCTGTGCCGCGGGGGACTTTAAGAACATACATGAAACGGACAAAGAACACCCAGACTCAGAAGAACAAATTGTGAATCACAAAAAGTGATATCCAACGTGGGATTTATACCCACGACACTTGATGCAGTAAGAAGCGGCGTTGCTACCGTTTGCTTAATCCACTAGGCCAGCCGTGCAGTCAATGTTATGGCAGGGGGGTGTCACTCCGCAGTTTAGGTATAGTCGGCCGGCTGCCTGCCGGGTCAGACACGCCGGTCGAACAGACATCGTCAGAAAAGTTCAGAGTTACACGATAGAAAGAGACGCAATTGTAGGTAAATATAATCGTAGTGATTCGGCGCTGTGCGATCTGAATTGAACATAATCTTTTGACACCGAGGGTATCTATAACTTTAATTTACTTTTCGGAGTGAGGCTTCTGTACTGGTACTATTATTTATTCTGTGGTTATGGTATGTATGCGTTTATAATATTTATCTATATAGGTAAATTTGTGTGTATGATGAAGTGTATGTAGTATATGTACGAGTATGTATGTATTTGCAGATAATTTAGTAATGTGTTGTTCTTCTTGTCTCTCTAGGCCAAAATTTTGTGCACCTTTTCATTCATTTCCACACCACCCTTCGGTAGACGGATAGAGAATACCTAAGGTATTAATTCCGCCATTGTACTTTTGTGCATCATCATCTTCCTAGCCTTATTCCCAATATTATTTGGGGTCGGCTACTAGTTCAACCGGTTTTACCTGAATATCAGTTTTTCCACGGAGCGACTGGCATCGGACCTCCGCAACCCTAAGTGAGAACTGAAATTCGAAGGTTGAACACTAGTTGTCAGGGTATTTGAGGGCACTGACTTCCCAATAACGATTGCCATAGATGTTCTAGACAACCGGGCCGACGGCTTTACGTGCTCTCCGAGGCACGGGCGTGAATCACCGCCAAACTTCCAAATTCCGGGCTGCTGTTAGTAATTTCCTAAAAACACTTTTTGGCCCGACCTGGGATTTGAAACCGAGATATCTTGATTCTATCGCGTTAGTTATCCACTAGACCAAAGAGGCAGTCTTGTACTTTTGTGCATAAAATGATTAAATAAATAAATAGAAACTCAATTTCTGAAGGTTACGGTACATTTTCTTTTCCGACGTTTTGAACGCGTTATACCGCTTGTGTTAAAAGTTTTGCCATAGAACAACACTTGCTTACATTACCAGTCATATTTTGGGGTCTATGTAAGTTAACTGCTATTATGTAAGTATGTAATGCTCTAGTTATTATATACTATGTACAGATACGTAAAAATGTCAGTGACACACCCTGTCGTTTAAAGGGAATTACGGCAGACATAACAAAGTTTTTACGACGCATACGGCGCATACCGCTTGACCAAGAGCAAATCCCTGAAACACTGTTAAAGTTTATTTTATTACAAAGACAGCTTGTCCCTCGAACTACCATTTGAAAGGCCACAACGTGTCTTGCCAGTCCCCAACCCGCACTAGGCCAGTGTGGGGACTTGTGGCCTTAACCTGAGAAGAGACCTGAGCCCTGCAGTGGGACATTATGGGTTTTGATGATGTTCGATGTTTTTGATATCTTTGACTGCCTTGTTGGTCTAGTGGTAAACGTATGCGACTGCCAATCAAAATTTCTCGGGTTCGATTCTCGGGTCGGACCCAATGTTTGTATGATCTACAAATATTTGTTTCGGAGTTTGAGTGGTTTCTATGTATCATATGTACATATATATTTATAGAAAAATCGTATGTAATATGTATTTATATCAGTTGTGTAGTACCCATAGTACAATCTCTGCTTAGTTTGGGACTAGAATGATGTTGTGTCAGAATATTTTATTATTATTATATCACAATGTTCGTTCCCATACACCTACGAAACGGCTCACTACTCATAACAAATTTCTGTTTATAAGGCCAATGATTAGGTAGTTTACCCTATATACCTTCAAATATATTGGATTCGAAGGTAGTAGCGACACACTGATTCAGCACTAATGGGCCCGCTCGATCGAGGCGGTGCTGCCCTCACATAGAAGACACATATTTGTCAGTGACTATACGTCATAGTATAGACTAGTACTATTAGAAATAATGATGTAAAATACTTCAAACCTCTTCTGACACTGATATTGAGATCAAGTGTTTGAAATTGGAGATACTCTATTAGAGGCCTACCTTTAATAAAGACTGACCCATAATTTTCCAACCCTATTGAATTACAGAAGGATAAATGCCTCGTTCCTTTCCCTTGTTATTTCTACGTGAGGCACAAACACGGTTAAACGACAAGATTGCCTGACTGCAAACAGTTGCTTATTGAAACCAGGAATTTGCTTGCGTGACTCTGGATTTTGGGCAGGTAACGGGAGAGGTAGATGTATCAGAATATTCTAATTCCCTGTTTAGATCTCTTTGAACTAAATACGTATATTATTTGTCGTAAATACACAAAATTAACAAGTTTTTAACAATTGAGCTTGTCGTTTAACGATATCTTTACATAGTTACGATTTCCAAAATTACTATTTGGGATTTTAATCTTTTGATTATGATCAAAATCTTTAGTTTTTTGTTTTTATTTTAGTTTTAAGAAAAAAAGGAAATTTTATGATTGAGTTTATTCAATGGGGTATGCTAGGCCAAAGCCTTCTTACCAAGGAGAGAAAAACAGGAGAATGAACATTTTTATATAAAAAGTGAGTATCCAGGGGGCCAGGCCAGGACATAGGTGTTGTATGGTTTTCCTAACAAGAAAATCTTAACATCAACCTGGAGTATGGCAGTTTTTACGGTGTTTCAATCGGATATCGTTGTTGCGAAGTCAGTGTCCTGAAATGCATTGACAACTAGTTCAATCTCTGATTTCTAGTCCAATGCCAGTCGGTCCATGTAAAACCTGAAATTCAGGTAAAACCCGATGGAACTAGTAGCAGACCCCAAATAGTGTTTGGAATAATGATGATGATAATGATGATGATAGGAACTAACTAGGGAGGATAGAAATAGGGTACAAATATGAAATCAAAATCCTCCGAACATAATTTGACTGCCTTGTTAGTCTAGTGGTTAGCGTATGCGGCTGCTGATCAAGAGGTCTCGGGCTCGATTCCCGATTGGACCAAATGTTTGTACGATCTGCAAATATTTGTTTCGGAGTTTGGGTGTTTTCTATGTATAATGTGTATGTATTTACAAAAAAAAAGTTTATGTATTTATATCAGTTGTCTAGTATCTATAGAATAAGCTCTGCTTAGTTTGGGGCTAGATGATGTTGTGTGTAATTCGTCCGAAAATAAAAAAAACATTATCTTAGTAGTTTAATCGGTCTCAAACCCTCATTAGTCTGAATTGAAAAAATTAAATTCTAATCAATTCGATGAAGTTCAGATTCTTTTTACTTGATAACTCTAAATATTAATTGTTATAAATGGATGGATGCATTATTTACCCATTAATAAATAATAAGTTTAACGATATACGGGTAAATAAAAGAGCTTATGGCCCCAACATTTGTGATAGCGTCTGAATCTAACTGGTTCCGTAACTATTATCAAAACCTGACAAGCAATGATTGATGCGATAATAATGACATACACACATATATTTTTCCATTAATGATTGTCATTCGCATTACCTATATTCATTAATTTTGATTATGGACAGAAATGCCAGGTTCACTATTTTTTTAACTATTCTTTAAGCAAAACTTTAGTAGTACAGCCACGCTGATTTCAGCACGATTGGGCCAGCTCCACCACAGAAGACCATCCTAATAATGACAGCATTCTTGCCGTCATATTTCGTTGGCGAGTGTGAGATCGGTGGTCCAATCATTCTGCATCATTCTCTCGGCCTCTGGAGGTCGGGAGAGTGATGATACGTCAGATCAATAAAAGGAAAAACATGGGTGCCTCATGATTTAACTGATCTGTAGAAATAAAAGCGTGCTGAAACTTGTGTTTGTTTGTTGAATCGATACAGAAATGAAGGAATATTGGATCGAATTGTGACATGTGATGAAAAGTGAATTCTTTACGATAACCGTAAGCGAAAAATGCGATGGCTGACCCCAGTGTCCTAAAGCAAAGCTTACCACTAAAAAGGTAATGGTAACTGTTTGGTGGTCTCAGCGTGGTGCTATTAACTATAAGTTTCTACGATCTGGTCAAGCAATAACGGCTGATGTCAACTGTGCCGAACTCCGAACAGCATATGATAGCAAAACTTGCAGTGAAACAGCCCCGACTCATGAATCGATCTTAACCCTTATTGCTCCATAATAACGCGAGACCTCATACAGCACGAGAAACCGTTCCTGTAGAACTACAATTAGAAATCATTCGTCACCCTCCGTATTCGCAAGACCTTACTCCAACGAACTAAATTTCTTTTCGTGATTTGGGCAATTTTCTACGTGATAAAAAGTTTTCTTCCCAGGAGGCAGTACAAAATGCTTTCACACAGTTTGTAGAATCTAGATCACTAGAGTTCTATCGCAAAAGCATAAATGACCTTCCTATTAGATGGCAGCAATGATGATAATGGTAGATTGATATTTTTGATGATATTTTAATTTATTAAATATGTTAAATTAAGAAAAAACGTATTTCAATTTTAAAAATCGGCAATTTTATACTTTAACCCCTAATACTTATATACCTACTTGTCTTCCTAGATATTGAGAGATGAAACAGTCCGTACATTAGCTTTTCAACGACACAAAATTTATAATATTCATTAAAAATACCAAGACTATATTGATGTCTATAAAGAAATAGAATAAGTTAACGTAAGCTAAAATTGAGTTTGGTTGCGATCCAAAAGTAAAGATGGCGATTGGTTTTAACGTACGGGAAATTTTTATATTACTCCTTGGAAAATAATTTGTTAATTGAAGTGTTTTGTTTATTCTATTAATAGTGCAAATGGTGGTTTTGAACCAACCACATTCACAAAAATAGTGCCCAGAAAACATTTCAATCGAAAACAAGGTTCTGAATTTGACACAGACAAATTTTTGTATTGATTTTTATTTATTTATTATTTGTTTCGTTCTTTTTTTTATGTAACTTATTTATTACGACAATGAAGTCCATTTTGGCGGTAAACTTAATACGTTTATAGAATCATTATCATTATTAGATTTCTATCTAATACAGATGACTACCTTTTTTTTGTTTTATTACGAGGGGAATGCTGTTTACACCAAATCGGCTGCAATTGGCCTTAGCCTTATAAGAGAGTCAAGGTGTCAGAGACCACAAATATTGGCCAAGGATCACCCACGATAACCTGTTCTATACATACCAACGTTCCTATGTACTTGTATAGATAGTGAGATTTGTGATATGTAAAAGAGTTACTGCTTTTGTTCAGTATGGGTTAAGCAGACGGGTTACCTGATATTACATTATTAACCACGAATATCTATAATTCAAAAGGTTTAAGAGCCATAATGGTCTAAGTGAACTTTATTTCGTTTTAAAAAATTATTGTAATATAATAACATATCTAATCTATATATAAAAATGTTGAATAATACTTTCTCTGTTTATTCTCTATGATACTGCCATGTTTGAACAACTCCAATATACTTAATTATCGTAAAAAAATTGTTAATCTTCTTTTGATTTAGAAAAAAATACCTACTTTACCCGAAAGATAGGAAGATAGATTTTTTTACTTTTACTTAATGAATACTAATTCCGAATTAGGATATATTCCCGTGTCGCGGGGGACTTTACAAACATATAAGAAACGGATATAAAGAGCACCATACTCAGTATAACAATTTGAGGATCACACCAAGTGTTATTCAGTGTAGGATTTGAACACACTACACTTGGCGCAGTATAAAGCGGCGTGGCGACCACTTAAACATTAATTGAACACTTAAAGTATGTTTAGTATGACTTACTTGATAAATAAGATGATGCCAGTCTTCTCAATCTGTCTGAAGATCCCTTTCCACGAAGCCAGGATGCAGTACTGCTGCTTCGTAGTCAGCGGTGATCTTGGATCGTGAGGCGGTGGAGGTCTGTCTATTTCATCATGGTTCATCTCCGAAGCCAATAACTTGGTCAATTTACAACCCATTGTAAAAAATCAAATTACATAGAAAGTCAATAACTAATTAATTTTATTCACTTTTATTTAAATCCCAACGTGTTAAATGAAGTGTTTAAATTCTATACTTAAATTTGAAATTCATTTTTTAAACTGTCAGACACTTTTTAAATGTTGTCACACACAAAAACACGAGTTTAAAAAAGAAAAAAACTGTTGGTAAATATTAAAAATAAATGCTCGATCGAGTGTAGACGCTGGTACGGTATTGCTACGCCGATGTGAGTATACTAGAGCGCTGATGTGAAATCAAATGCAATAAATTGTATGCTCGCTTAAAAATAGAAAAAAAAAGGTCTGCGCGTTTAGATGGCCTCAACTTTTAATACTATAAGGGATTAAAATGATGTATCTATAGTGCTATTACTATATTTTAAGAGCGAACACTTTTATTACGCAACAACTTTATTACAAATTCAAAATTAGAATAGTTTGTTTTTAAAAAAAACAATATCGAGACGTTACTACAAATCGACAGACCGCGTACTATAAATCGATAGAACCACTAAAACTCATTATGTTATTAATAACGATGTCTAGTGAATTTCCGTTATGCATTAAATTTAAAAATAAAACAGCTCATTTATTCGACTAGTTGATGGCTATAACTTTTTAAAACTAAAGTGCTCCGATCAAATACTAGGGATGGGATTGATGGGAATGTTCCATTCATAAAAAGTTGTTATGTATTTTTATGCCAACATAATTTTATAATATAAAAGTTTATTTGAAAGTGATATATGAATGAAAACATAAAACAGAATTCAAGGTGATTTGTAATATTAATCTGTTAATATTATGTGACACTAGTAAACAAAAATATTGAATAAGCCATTGAGAGAGATCAGAATTAGAAATTGTAGGTTGCAAGCTTGTTATATTGGAGAAATTAATTTGCTGGCTAAGAACTACTGTAGGTCTTTATATTTTTATTTTATCAGTCTACTCTTTGTACTGTTTATAGAGATATATCAAAGTTAATGGTTAATGCTAAATATATAAAAAAAAGAAAAAAACTAACTACCAATTAATCTTAAACTCATTACTTATCGGACATTTTTTTAAAATAAAATGTTAATAACTTAAGTAACTTGATGAAGTTTTTAACATGTTCAATAAAAACTGTTTATTAGGACCACAAAGGCTTTGGCACTCCGGTCCGATTGTATCAAAAACATGTTTCTACGTACACCAACACATGTTCTAATGTACTTTTTATTATTCGCGTGTCGTTGTCAATTTTCGCTGTCCTCATAAATCCAATTTGAAGATGAAAGTGTAGCGACCATCCGTGGCATGACAGGATCCGGACAAAATTGCCTCATATAATATTACATAAGAGCGTGTGATGTGACATTATTTCAAACCAATTGTGTAATAAAGCAACATGTATGAGTATGTATCTGTATATGAAATATACTTACTTATATCCCCGAAGGAGTAGGTAGAGCCTACGTTTTACTGTCCATATTTTCAGCCTTATTGACGTAATAGTAGGTAAGCCTATTGCCATTATCTTCAACGTCTACTGTGAATTTATGAATGCCAGTAAAAAATTGTGAGTAATAAAAGCAGAGGTAGGAAGTCAATACACACACTTATTAATACAACATTTAACGTACGTTTCCCTAAATTCTCGTTACTCACTTTCATCTCTTCACAGGAAACAATTACCACAGAACACAAAAAAAACTACAGGACGAATGTAACAATAAATAAAAGTAATTTTTATTTACACACATGTCACATCACTATTTAACCGCATTGTCCAAACATATCTGCCTGTGCAATTGTATGATAATGTCACATCCATATACGTAATTATGGCTACTGCACGTCATCGTACCAGCTTTCGACATCATCAAGGCAAACTCGACATTATTCCGTTGCAACAAGGTTTATTTAGAAGTTTTCCTTATCAGTTCCCTCGTCATGAGTGATGCCCTTAAAGGGATGATGACGAAATTTTTGATATATTGTTGGTTATGTTTCCTTTTGTCTGATGATCAACGCATCCGATAAGCATTATTTGAACTATATACATATTTATATGATGGTGTTGCTGTTTGTAACAATGGGTGATATTTGCTTCACTGTGTAATGATACTTGACGATATCGAACACTTTGACAGGTCTTGATATTCAAATCGATTTGAGGAATAAAAGTATCGATGATGTTGGAACATCGATTTACTCATAGACAAGTTGCAAACGTTTTCTGTTTTCTATTATATTTCTCTTGTTTCTGTGGCTGTCGTTTCAAATGACCAGACTTTTTATTCCAGACAGGCCATATAGAGACCCTAACTTTTAGTCTTCTGTATGTTTGATAAAGTTACTCTGAGACCTCTAGCTAAGGTCTACGAAAAGAACAACGAGAGAATTCGAATTTGTTGTTTCCCTGTTGATACAGGAGATAATTTTGACTCTGATAACATCAACCTTCAGCATTGTCATCAACTGCCTTCTAGTTAACCGCTAGACTTTCCTTAGAAATAATGTTTTGGCATTTCAAACCACGTCGGCCAGGGTTTGTTTCAAGTTTTCCTTTTTTTTTCTCTTTGCAATGATGTTGTCCTTCGTAGTTTTCTCTGTTAGTTGTCTCCTATCGTATCCAAGGATTTAAGATGCTTTAGTGCTGGTTGGTACGCGTGAGTCACTTTACTTTAGGTCTAGTTAAAAACCAGCATCAGGCTTCGTCCGGCATTTGTTGACCTGGGTCATGTTTTAACACGTTTACGAGGCAATCTTCACTCGCTTAAGGTATTATAATAGTTTAGATGTTATATCCTGTCTTGTATGTGTCATATTAAATATAAATAAAATAAAATAAATATTTCGGACATCGTACATACAACGCCATCTTGTCCCAAACAGAGCAGGTACTGATATTAATACATAAATAAACTTTTTTTTGTAAACAGACATCCATCTTGTCCAAAACTAAGCAAAGCTTATACTATGGGTACTCGACAACTAATAAAAATACATAGGTATATACTTTTTTTTCTAAATAGATACATATTATACATAGAAAACACCCAAACTCTGAAACAACTATTTGCGGATCACACAAACATTTGGTCCAACCCGGGAATCGAACCTGAGACCTTTGATCAGCAGTCGCATACGCCAGCCACTGCGTCATCGAGGCAGTCACATTGAATAATAGTTTCTTACTTTCATTCTTCCATGGGATTAATACGAGTAAAAAAAAACAAATATAATGTAAATTTTCAAATAATATTTATTTAAAATCAAATTAACACTTGATAACACCGATCTTATACACTTTAATACATACAATACATTCATTACTTATATAAATGTAATACAACTTATTTATATATGTACTTTTAACATTAAACAGTACATGACATACTTAAGACTTTACAACTCACTTATAGAAAATTGTTTGTCCTTTTGTTTCGACACATTTTTCGTGTAGAATTAAATAAGGGCGTAAATACACTTATTATTAACTTAATCGGCTTTCCGTTTGTCAATAAACCAGTTTTTTTAAATTATCGTTCAAAAACCATTCATTTTTTACCGACTTCAAAAAAAAGGAGGAGGTTCTCAATTCGTCGGAATCTTTTTTTTTTCAATATAGATTATCCCTACCTATAAGATAAAGTTCAAATATGCATTTTTTTTTCAAAATTATTTATCGATATACATAGTGTGTACGTATATCGATAAACAATTTTGAAATATAAAGCAATTTTTTTCAAAAAAGAAACATGTTTAGGTTTTTGTTTTTGGCAACCCTACTCATAAAAGAGGCGAGTAAAACTCTTCCCAAATGTTCCGCTACGCCCACAGAAATCGTATTAATAAGACATTTCTATGGTTACAACCCTTGTGGGCTGAACACTGGCAATGTGCGGGGGAAAAACTAGGATGAATTCGTTATTAGATTTTTTTTAGGGTTCCGTATCCTAATGGCAAGAAACGGAACCCTTATAGATTCGTCATGTCTGTCTGTCTGTATGTCAAAGCCACTTTTTTCAGAAACTATAAGAACTATACTGTTGAGACTTGGTAAGTAGATGTATTCTGTGAACCGCATGAATATTATCACATAAAAATAAAAAAAACAATAAATTTTGGGGGTTCCCCATACTTAGAACTGAAACTCATTTTTTTTTTTTTTTTTTTTTTTTTATATTAGCTGCCTAAATGACTCTGCCCTGCCTGATGGAAAGCATGAACAGAATCCAGTAGTGAAGGCCACATAGGGGTCATAGAAGGGAGGAAACACATGCGCTGGTAGAGAGTTCCAGGTTTTAACTGCTCGGCACAAAAAGGAAGAGCCGAACCGTTTAGTTCGAGAGCGTATGTCAACCACTCTGAAGCTGTGGCTTCCGAGGCCAGCACGTGTTGTCCTGTATAGGAAAGGGGAAGGGGGGACCAGTTGGAACAACTCTTCAGAACACTCTCCATGATGTAAACGATAGAGGACAGCCATGGAGGCGACATTTCTTCGCAGCTGCAGGGGCTCAAGGGACTCGGTGACTTCGTTACTGTCGATAATGCGGATTGCTCGCCGCTGCAACCAATCGAGAGCGTCAAACAAATACTGGGCGGATCCATCGCAAAGATGAGAGCAGTACTCCACGCACGAACGAACCTGAGTCTTGTAAAGAAGACACAGATGCTCGGGCGCGAAGAAACGTCTCACCCTGTTCAGTACGCCCAACTTCCGCGATGCCGCCTTAATGACGCTCTCAATGTATTCACGCAGGTTGAGATCATGACAGATATCCACCCCCAGGATACTGAGCCCATCCTGCAGTGGCAGTTGAGTGCTCTGAAAAGTAGGGAGGGGAAGAAAGGGAGACTTCTTGGTAGAGATCGCGCATACCTGTGTTTTCTTGGCGTTGAACTCGACCAGATTCTCATTTCCCCGTTGAGAGATGCGGCCGAGAACCCGGTCAAGCTCAGCGAGCTTTTTTCATCAAACTCTTCAAAAGGTCTCCAAAAATGATATTAAGGTTTCTAATATCATTTTTTCTAAACTGAATAGTTTTCGCGAGAGGCACTTCCAAGGTGATAAAATGTGTAACTTCTAAAATAAGAGAATTATAAAACCAAAAAAATTTATGATGTACATTACTATGCAAACTTCCACCGAAAATTGGTTTGAGCAAGATCTAGTAAGCAGTTTTTTTTAATACGTCATAAATTGTAAAGCGTAATTTACGTTTCATTCAATCAATACACTATTAATAAAACATCTACCAAAGTTACAACGAAATACAAAAACTTTTATATGATGTTATTTACTGCTACGGAACCCTTCATGGTCCAGTCCGACTCGCACTTGGCCTCTTTATTTATTTTTATTAAAGCTACAGCCAGACTAGCTTATGACGTCATTCATGATTCAATTTCCTTTATACCTCTGATAGTCGGTTAGAAACAAGAGATCTTTTAAACAGTTTTAGGTGATGTAGTGTCTCGTTCCCATTTTAAAATCCCTCAAAAATATAACTGCAAAGAAGTGAAAAATACAATATCGAAGTAGTAACAAACACATAAATTAAAGTATATTTGCTTACATTTCGTGAGAGGATTAAACCATAGTGTTTGTAGCGCCATAAATTTGCCCACTGTATAGAATAAACTTCACTCTTTTTGTTTTAGAAGTAAATAAACGCAAGTAGGTACATCAATTTAGGCGTAAAATGTTCAAAGAATTCGTGCCCGTCTAGACCAGTAACTCAATTTATAGTATTTTTAAAATGTATTTGGTTTATTGTAAATACTTCATAATAAAAAACTTCGTAGAATCGTGCAATAAACGATTCTGAATAATATTCAGGATCGGTTATTTATTGATTAAGTAAGATGCCTAGTGAAATCCATATAGACGGATCTTTGAAAGATCAAATAACACAAATAAATTTCTTTTTTCTTTTGAAACAAATGTGCGTAATATATTCTTAGGCTCCGATTCAATACCGTTTGAGTGAATTTCGCACAACACTAGACCTAGAATAATGTATATCCACTTTTCTTTATCAAAATGTTCATTTACAATTATGTGTTTCAATAGTTTTATTACCGAAATATTTTTCAGAGAGATACTAGGTTGAAATGTAAGATGCTCGACTTTTCGAGCAACGGTTTGAATAGTCCAACTCAAGAAAGTTTAAATAAATATTATTAAAAACTCTTACAACATTTTTTTAATAAGAATGTTAAACAATTATTCCCCTAGCAGCGAATACCTAAATGAGTATCACCATGCATGCACGTCTGAAGCTCAGGGGTCACAGTTTCCGGTCAGTCAGTCAGTCAGGGCTTTCCTTTCTAGGATATACTTGGTTCCCCGACTACTAGTACCTTGAGACGGCGTGCTGTTTTTAGACGGTTCATGTCCAAACCACACGGTGTGACCCTCTCTGCGCCTGTATATTGGAAGTCCAGGAATACTTGGAAGGAGTCCAGGGAGGGGATTTCCTTCTGGACTTCTCCCAGCGCCTGCCCGCACTGTTGCGGACACCACCTCAAATTCAACTCTCTAATTGGGCAACGTCCGGTCACACGCGGACGCCGCCCTCTCGCGGTTGGCCAGTACTGCGGACGGACGGGAAACCCGTCCCGCCCATCCGCGGCCACTCTCAGGGCGGCATGAGACGCAGGTATGCGCGCCTCCGCCGCCCGGATCGCCGGCGGCGGATCGGGTCCGAGTGGATGGCATCCTCCCGGGCCTTTTCCGCCACCTCCTTCTGCAAGATTACGTCCTCGCAGAAGGTTGCGACCGCGGTAAAACAACTGTCGCTGCCGGCCATCGATCTTATGACGGCCGGCAGCGAGAGATCCCCTCAGACGGTTCATGTCCGACATAACCACCAGCTGGTGGTATTCAAAGGGAGTTCCGCACATGAAAAACAGGGGTCACAATTGCCACCCACGAAGTACCATCGCCCCTCAACTTTGATCCTCATTCACATAGAAAAAGCAATGAAAGATGATATCTCAATAAGCTGACACAGTTTGAGTTAACATACTACATTGTCTGGTGAATAAGTGTGGTGATCACTACTATTCTACAAAATTTTCCATCAGACAGAATAGTTACTGACAGTCTTATACAATAAAAAAAACTCACTCATGAAGGGGTTCCGTAGCAGCAAGTAATGTCATATAAAAGTTCTAGTAGTTTGTTGTAACTTTGATCGATGTTTTATTAATAGTGTATTGATTGAATGAAAGGGAAATTGCGGTTTACGATTTATGACGTATTAAAAAAACTACTTACTAGATCTCGTCCAAACCAATTTTCGTTTGAAGTTTGCATGGTAATGTACATCATATTTTTTTTTTAGTTTTATCATTCTCTTATTTTAGAAGTTACAGGAGGGGGACATACATTTTACCACTTTGGAAGTGTCTCTCTCGAAACTCCAAATATTTTTTGTCATCAAAACCATACGTGTCTCTCGCGCAAACTATTCAGTTTAGAAAAAAATTTTATTAGAAACCTCAACATCATTTTTGAAGACCTATCCGTAGATACCCCCTACAGAGTTTCAGTTCTAAGTATGGGGACCCCCAAAATTTATTGCCTTTTTTCTATTTTTATGTAAAAATATTAATGCGGTTCACAGAATACATCTACTGACCAAATTTCAACAGTATAGCTCTTATAGTTTCGGAAAAAAGTGGCTGTGACATACGGACGGACAGACAGACAGACAGATAGACTTGACGAATCTATAAGGGTTCCATAATTTGCTATTTGGCTACGGAACCCTAAAAACATAGGCCTCTCATTAAAAAAGAGGTTCTGTCCTTCTATACCGCGTTGACCATACGGGTATCAAAGCATAATCCTCAGAAATTCCACAGACAATGTGAAAGCTGTGCATCAACATATAATAATCTGTGTCCATAAATTATCACTAATTGATGACGTGAAGCTAATAATAAGCCATAACTCGGTCGACATCTTTGTAAATATTTTGCTGAAAGTCAACAGGTACCGTTGCCAGCATCTGAGGTGGTTATTACGTCATTGCAGACTAATGCGTGAGGAATTTCCTGACTGTAGTTATTTATAAGAAGTTTTATTTTATTTTTAGAGTCGAAGGGCTGTTGTCGGTGTTACGTCGAAATATTTTTGTGTTCCACGCTTCGATTCGCGTTTTTTCTTTTGTCTATGGTCAAAGAAGTTTAGATTATAATCTATGGATTTTTACGTGTACAGATAATGTATATAAATTGTATTGTGAATGTTTTATTTTTGTATTTATTTTTGCAAAATCATTGTAAATGGAAACAGTGTATTTTTTTTATAACTCTAGCAGAATACGTTAGTGTTTAATTTGGTATAAACATACAAAAGGTCTTTAGTTATATCTTCTGTATAAAGAACAAAATAAAAAAAATATAAATAAAACAGCAATCTTTATCGATCTATAGTCGTCACAAAATAAGAAGCCCGGTTTGACATTTGTCATCGTGGCGTAACTAATACGATTAATTCGTGTTTTTGAGTGCAATTTTTCAATATCAAGTTAAACTTGATGCTTATTTATGATAAGCGTTGTGATAGTGTATGGGTAACATAGTAATTAAATAGGATTATGAATTTGATTTTTCAATTTCTTACATGAGGCATGTCAAATGACAAATGTCAAAACGGGCTTCTTATTTTGTGACGACTATAGTAATCATCAGAAACCAGAAACAAATTTTGTGTTCATTCAATGCGAGGGAGTTTAAACTAGTATGAACATAGAAACATTGAATATATATGAAGTGTTAAATAGAATTTAATTAATATATATGTACTACCAATGTATCTTCAAAAATTAACTAATTTAACTGATGGATTCAATATTTATCACACAATCAAAACATAATGGCTCAAACGATATAAACCCACAACGTTACTAGACAAATGTTATAGTATGATATTTCGTTTAAAAACATAATCGATAGTGACGTAGGCCAACGTATGGCCCTGTCCTAGTGGCCTGTCTTGTCCGAGGTCAAACATACGTGTTTGTGACCCGGTCTCCTTCAGTCCCTTTTCCCCAGACTGTCTATAAAGTGTAATCGATGTAGACCAAAGAGTACATCAAACCAAGAAGACCAACCTAAAGTGCTGTCGTATTTCGTTGGTGAGTGAGAGACCGCAGGCCCAATGGCAGTCAGAGTCATTTTTGCAGCCTCTAAGAAAACAATAAAGTAGCACTTGTGCTTTTTCAGAACCCTTTCCAAAATTTCCAAAAATCTTTCTAGAATCTAGCCCTCTTGGCTAAAATGCAAGTGTTTCACGTCGATTCTCTTTCTACAATCGCTAACGCCTGTATTCTCCTAACGTCGTTCTGAAACAATTTAAACTGTCGATCGTCGGACGTCGTCGTCGAACTTATTAAAATACATTGTTGAAATCAAACTCACTTCCATTCCATCACTATTGTCACTGTCATATTTTTCAACTTTGTGAATGATTTTAATAAACTTTTTATTTTCATTCCTATATATTTGTTATTTTTCTACTAACGTTTAAATTCGTAGAACGTAAATATGGTTATAGGGTTGGTGTAAAGTAGCTTTTTGAATGTGGTTGAATTGGGTTGGTGTGAATTTTCGCACAAATATTCATTTAAAGTTTCTCGCATTGCATATATGTCAGCTGTAATAAAAAGTCGTCTGCAATTTCTCAGCTCCCAGTGGCGTACAACGATATCGAAAAGTCAGAACAGATAGAATAAAATCAATTTCTAAAGTCTATATTGAAATCAATGTGTTGGTCCTGAGGGTCTTTGAATTTCATTTTAGTTAGATATTTTATCGAAGTAACCACCCGACATTTTACTTGGGTCAAAGTTTGCCGATAAATGTAGGTAAATTTTTTTTTAAGCTTTTTTCTTTACTTTTTTAAAATGTGGAAATTTATAACCGTCGTTCTAAAGTTGAAAATTAAGAAGATTTATATCATGTTTATATGCTTTGGATGTAAATAAACATTTTAAATAATCATCTCACTTCTATTATAGACATACAGACAAGATATTATTTTTTAACAGCAACAATAGGAGAGGCCTATGTCCAGCACTGGACTGCGATAGGCGGATGATGATGATGATTATTTGCTAACAGTTCCGGTGGGATGATCACCAGAACTGTTAATCGTATCTAGTTTTTTTTTTCTTATTTATTTTTAAAAAAGACAACTCCCGCATTAGTGTCTGTTTGTGAATCACACAAAGTGTTATCCTACGTGGGATTTGAAGCCACGACACTCGGCGCAGTAGAAAGCGGTGTGGCGACCGCTTAAGCCACTAGGCCAACCGTGCAGTCATCATCATCATCATCATCAACAGCCTTTAACAGTCCACTGCTGGACATAGGCCTCTCCTTAGAAAGGAGGCTTAGGCCTACTTGACTTTGTTTAGGCTGATGATGATGATTATTATTATTATTGGTATGTATTATTGTGTATGTATATTTCAAAGGTATTGTGTTAATTTGAAGAATTACCCTGACCAAAAACACATACGCGGAAGGAGCCGCAGACAAAAACTAGTACATACATATATAAAATAAAAGTAGCACTTAAATAACTTTTTTAATGCAACCTTTACGAAATTCCAACATCCTTCTTTATGATCAACAGGTAAATCACATAATTGGGATTACCTCTGCCTACTCATAATACTAATAAGGCTAATAAGAATAAAGTTCCCCCTATTTATCCTGCAGACCGCGACTCGGCAAACGTATTGTAAGACGCCCACAGGCCAGGTGGAGTGACGACTTGCGCAAGATGGCTGGCAGGAGCTGGATGCGACAAGCCCAAAAATCATCAAAGTGGTGTGCAAAGGGAGAGGCCTATGTCCAGCTGTTGACTGTGATGGGTTGATGATGATGATGATTCTGCAGTCTCGTTACCGCATTTAGGTAAAAGTAGAAGGAAAACTAATGTAATTACATAAAAACATGATTACCATAAGAAAACCAGTTTTTAATCACTTAAATCATAATTTAATAACTCCCATCTACCCTCAAACCTCCAATAATTAATTTATCAAGACAATCAATCAAGTTAATTTAATAATTTAACGTATTTCTAACAATTTCCAAGTTTAATGATTCATATTATCGTTTGAGCAATTAATTTTTGAATGCCGCATGAATATTGAATTACTTTGTAAACTTCTAAAGGTTGTAATTAGGAAAATGCATAACGTAATAGTATTGTGTATTAGTTTTAGAAGGCAATATTTTTAAGGGGAAAGAGGAAAATGGGCAGATGGGTCATTGATGTTCAGCGACTATCGGTACTCGAGTATACTTGCAACGAGAGAGGAACAAACGTTGTGGTTCTTGGACAGTTTGTGTACTCGTTTCCCTTCCCGCAAAGTCAGGCACACAGAAGATCTCGATATTAGTATTGACGAAATAAATGAGCATGACTGGAAAAGGAGCGTGTGAATCGTGAATTGTTTTCTTCAAAATACGGTATACTGAATTTCAAAACATTGTAACCCGAACATCAAAACATTATAATCCATACTAATATTATAAATGCGAAAGTAACTCTGTCTGTCTGTCTGTCTGTTACGCTTTCACGCCTAAACCACTGAACTGATTTTGATGAAATTTGGTTTGAAGATAGAACTGAACTTGGGAAAGGACATAGGCTACTTTTTACTGCAATAATCGAGATACTAAGGCCAAAGCTAGGTGATTATAAAATACATAAATCATAGGTATCAAAATCTATCATTGGTTATCTCCTGTCAAAACTTCACAGGTTGCTAGGCATAACACAATTGCATGGCAACCATAATGATAGTTTGACAATGACATATAGACCAGTAGTCCAGGGTAGATAATTTTTGAAAACAAAATTATAGTAGGATGAAACCTATTGGAAAAGGAGGAGAATATTATAAAAATGAAAGGAAAAATAATTTACGGGGGATCTGAGGTCGGGAAGGGGTAGGAGGGGAGGTTTTCGGGTCCTTTAAGCGGGGCGTGAAAAAGCATCTCACTAAGCCGCCATAGTGTGGGCCGGCATACATTATTGTCTGCATTCGCAGCAAGTGTAGTAGCCCCGACTCTTGGATTCTGCTAATGCTTTCCATCAGGCAGGGTAGAGTCACTTTGGATGGCTAAATATATAAAACAAAGGGTAAAGAACGGTTTATCTCGATTTCCGGCAAAACTACAAGTCCTATGGAAAAAAGTTAAATGGCAAAGCTGTAGGTAATCAAAAGATCTACAATTTTTTGGGTTCCGAAGTTTATGACTTCGAACCCTTATCGATTCGTCATGTCCGTCTGTCCGTCCGTCCGTCCGTCCGTCCTCCTTACCGTCCAATCGGTAAGTGCTAGAAAGATGAAACTTTGCATGAATATGTATTGTAATTACGTCGACAAAGCGTTACAATAAAATTATGAAAAATATTTATATTTAGGGTACCTCCCCTACACGTAAAGTGGGGATGTTTTTTGTCTCGCAGCTACCCCATCATCTGGGGTATCATTATATAGGTCTTTTAAAAACATTAAAAGGTTGTTAAGACGATCTTTAAACCCATTTTTTGATTTAGGTACCCGTTTGCGAGAAATTCCACTTTAATGGCCACTTTTTTGTAATAACAGGGCGCCCCCCCCCCCCTCTAAAAGCTAAACGGCCGGCTCAAAAAATCTGGAAAAATTCGTGATAGTGGTCCATATAATAACTTTAAATGAAAACTATAACGAATTAGATGACTTTGTTAGTTCAGGAGTTATAGAGGCTTAACTTCTACAATGTGCTTACTTGGAAAAGTCATACAAAATTAACGCAT
This sequence comes from Phragmatobia fuliginosa, assembly GCA_932526445.1. Taxonomy (NCBI): domain Eukaryota; kingdom Metazoa; phylum Arthropoda; class Insecta; order Lepidoptera; family Erebidae; genus Phragmatobia; species Phragmatobia fuliginosa. The sequence continues at coordinate 1,595,922 of OW052069.1, read as the reverse complement.
TAATACGTAAACATAACAATTATCCATTGGATACAATTTCTAATCCACGTACCATTATGGGTGACTGAGGAACCCTTCCCTGTGCGTGGCCTGACACGCACTTGGCCGATTTTTTATTTACACTTTTTTTCACATAACCTCAAATTATATGTGAAAAATTCAAAAAACTAAGTTTTTGCTTTTATATTTTTATCTTTTACAAATAAATTTTTTTTTAAACGAAATTTAGTGAAAACTTACCTTTTATGTCTCGAATACACTTTAATTTATTTGATTTGAAATATTTATTTTTTTACCCGATTTTGACTTAATACCGAAAATTCACCAGTCAAAATATCTACTTTTTTCAAAAAATTTGGGTGTTTTCTGTTTGATGAAATCTCTTCTTTCCGATGGTGTAATCCCTACTAATATTATAAATGCGAAAGTAACTCTGCCTGTCTCTCTGTCTGTTACGCTTTCACGCCTAAACCACTGAACCGATTGAAAATAAAGGTAGAAAGAAGGGGTTGAAATAGGGGACGAAAGTTTGTGTCTAAGTTCCTTATTATCAAACATAAAATCATGTAAGATTGTTTAATCTACCCTTACCGTGTCGCGCGATATATACGAATTCTACGCGGGCGAAGCCACGGGTGGAAAGCTAGTACTTTTAATAAAATTACGTAGACTGTCAAAATAAATAAATATTACAGCGCCATCTAGTCCCAAATTAAGCAGAGCTTGTATTATGGGTACTACACAACTGATATAAATACATAAACAAACAACAAAAAAATTGTAAATACACACGTATTATACATAGAAAACATTCACACTCCAAAACAAATATTTGCGGATCACACAAATATTTGGACCGACCCGGGAATCGAACCCGAAACCTCTTGATCACTGGACCAACAAGGTAGTTAAAACTCCATTCCTTTTCGCTTCGTCGAAGTCGGGTTAAAAAGTAAAGACAACTTTAAAAAGCTATACAAAGTTACTTCTTCGTCCGATATTGCTTTCAAAATAATATATTAATTTCAATAAAGTCGAAACTCCATAACATTCAAACCGCAACCCACGCGTGTACAAACTGAAAGCTTTGTGTAAATAAATTGCCTTAATTTGATGTTGATTGATAGAAGCAAAATTGGTTTAAGAAGAAAACTGTTATATCTACAACGGAAATTTGATGTATAAGCATTTAATTTAAGACTCTTATACCTACGTGAAGTAATTGAGAAGGATGTTGCGGTTTCTGCATGCCTTTGAGGAAGTTACCTCTTTCATTAGCAGGGCTTATTTTAATGTATTAAAAATATATAATACTGAAGAAAATAATCTTGATTTACGACTTCAAAAAAAGACTTCGAATTGGCAATATTTGTGTTGATACAAAAGGACAAGTGCAGATCAGACAATATATTTAACTATGAACCAAGTCAAGTCGAAACATCAAATTATTCCGGAATATCAAATTAATATTTTATTGTAATATTAATATATTTTAAATAAATTAGTCGTATATTAAATTTGAGCGCGTTTTCATAGTAATAAATGCGATTAATTGAGATTTTAATATATTAATATCATAAAAAGCCATTTTGATGTTGATATTCCGGGATTTATATATTTATTTTTAGATTACTAAAATTGTATGCCACGGTTTACAAAAATGTAGAAAATATTTTAAATAGATACATACACTTCTAAATATTTTAAGTGGTTTTGGAAAGTGTCTAGTAAAAATATATTAAGATGGAAAAATCATCTGATTTGTGCAAAGATTATTGAAAAAAGATTTTTCTAAATTAATAAAGAATATCAAAGGATTTTGTGAATTTTGTTAGCGTTCTTGAGTTTTTAAACAAAATAGAGTTAAAAAAACTGTTTTCATAGTTCGATTTAAGTTTCAAGAGTTTGTAAATGTGTCTTTATAATTATTGTAATAAATAACAATTTTGTGGAGAGAGGATACTCAAAGTTATGCCATATGAGAACTGAATAAATTGACGACATGATAGGTGGATCATACAATGTCAAATATATGACCCTATCATGGTGCGGAAAGTCTATAAAAACGACAATCCAAGTTGAATTGGTTCTTTCCAAAATATATTATCTATATAAAGACACACCTTTGCCTTCTCGATGTTTCGACAAAATTGCACCAATTTTAGTCACTCGCAGTTAGAAATTTGGCCGTTAACTTTGATAGTTCAACGAAGTCATTTAACAAGAAACTTAAGCTTAGATCCTACGACAACAATCACTCACGGAAGACGCAATTTAACGATAATTATGCCGAATAGTTAAAATATATAATTAATTAAGTACACAATAAGATCAATGGACCAGCCAACTCACAGAACATTTAGAAGAATATCATTAGAAATAAATATATTAATTAATAAATTAGTTCTAACAAGCGTTTTGTGACATTTATAAAAGTTATTTGGTTTAAAATTTCTTAAATTTAAACACACATTTTTTTACTATATTATCTACATTTTGTTTCTATAATTAAAATTACACAACTATTCAAAAGCGTCCCTAATCTGAACATTTAGTCCCATACTATACCAGTCTAAATACAGACGACCGAAAAATAACAGTGACGACTATACACAATAATTATAATTATTCACATTATAAACAATTCATGATGCATTTTTAAACGTCTGTACACTTCACATACAAATCTCTTTAAATTGACATTATTTATTACCAGAAATATTCCGGAAAACTTCGGAACAAACAACGGAGTATTTGAAGTCGGCAAATTCCATTTTCAAAGGCTCCAGCGCTTTTATTTGTCTCGTTTAAAACTTCAGCCGCATGCTACAATATAATATCTGTTCGGTACTTTCCAGTTCTGTTTCCCAACGTTTTGTTCTGTACATAGTTGAGCTCACGTGGAGTTAGGCTTATTGCCGGCTTTTTCGTAGCCTTCTATAAGAGTTTCTAATATAAACTTTATAGTTATTTTGTAAATATTCTCCACATTTGGCGTGTAGCGGTCACCCAGCGTCGACTCCACGGCAGCTAGGAATGGTGCTTCGATTTTCTGTGGAAAAAAAAAAAAATTAAAACACCATTAATCATTTGACATAATATTAAGATGATGTTTTCGTATTATTACAGTTAGCATCTAATCACTTTGAAATAAACAAAACATGAAGCATTTGCGAAATTGTTGGTGTTTGTATTTGTCAATTCTTTTTTATTTGAAGTGTGGAAAGTGATTTAATTATTGAGTTTACTAAAACTGACTAAAATCAAGCCGCAAATTTCTTTTAAAATAGAGTTCTTTCTGCCCCAATAGTTCACCTAGTATTTCTAGATTTTGTATTGTGAGATTTGTGTCTTGAAAATAAGTTACAGCTGTGTGGCAATAAATATTTACATACGTCTAAGTAAGATTGTAGAGCCATGATATCGGATACGACGGTTTGGAGGAAGCTGAGCCATGCTGATTTCATCACGAATGGGTCGGCTCGACCGGGGCCGTACCCTCACACAGAAGACCATCCCAATAATGACAGTATTCATGCTATCGGATTTCGTTGGTGAGTGTGAGACCGGAGGCCCAATCATTCTGCATTATTCTCCCGGTCTCCGAAGACCGGGAGAATGATGCAGAAACATCCGACCAGGCCGCTATGGTATGGGTCACCATGCTGCATTGCCTACTCCTGGATTCTACTCATGCTTTCCATCAGGCAGAGTAGAGTCACTATGGTATCCTTAAATATGAAAAAAGAAACAAAAAAAAAAGATAATACATAGAAGATAACGAAGTGCTCATAGCCGAGTGGCCTTAGGCGATTGGTAACAATCACCGAGGGTAAGCAACGATGACGCGGTCAGACCTAGATGGGTGACCATTTGTGGCATGATATGTTATGAGCATTTCCGTGATTCGGATGTCACCTTAAGCAGTCGGTCGCGGTTGTTATCATACGATAACAGTCGTGAAGCTTATTTGTAGGCATTCGGGCGGCTTAAAACACCCAGCGACAACGTGTCTTGCCAGTCCCCAACCCGCACTCGGCCATCTTGGGAATGTATGACCTTAACAATCTCCTGAGAGGAGACCCGAGCCCAGCAGTGGGACGTTAATGATAACGTATTATACTAAACTTTATGATCAAAGTATTGAATATGTAGAAAGGGTATGGATTTATTGATCAAATTTAATACATATAAGTCAAACCTGGATAAAGGTGCGCGTCCATTGGCCCGCGCCGAACGCACCGCACGCACGGCACGTATCGGATAAAACGGATTTGCCGATGGCATGCGTCCACTGCATCCGGATTTTTTTATTTAGTTTCGAGTGTTTGCTTGTCGTGAGTTGACGTATTTGGTCATGGAGATTAATGAAGATATCATTGTTATTAGTTGCTTATTGGAAGATGAAAAAAAAACGTAAAACTAAACGTAGAATGTGGGTTCATGAAATAAATTTGAAGCGACCAATATTTAGAGAGTATCATTCCTTATTTGTTCCGTATTTACTTCAAGATGAAGAAAGATTTTTTTAATTACATTCACATGTCAAGAGCTAAATTTAATGAATCTATATGGTTTACTCAAACCCCATTTGACGGAACGAATCGATTCTATCTCCTCCCAAATATTGTCTCTTCTTTGGGCATTAGAATAATGCAGATGTTTTAAATTATATAATTCTTCATATCTTTCTACTAATATTATCGATAGTGCGTCATCCATTTTATTTTTTTGTCGTTCGCTCCTCATTTAAATAAAACAAATAACACGTGCGCAGTGGGCGATGCCAGCGGCGAACTGATTTGTGTGACGTCATCGGCACGCAACGCATATTTTGCTCATAAATGTCGGCGTCCGGTGCGGGCGGCGCGGTTAGTGGACGCAGCTCTATATGAATTCATACAAAGCAAAATAAAATCCGTTGCGTGCGGTGCGTGCGGTGCGTGCGGTGCGTGCGGCGCGGGCCAATGGACGCGTACCTTAAGCGAGAGTTCAAGGGAGCACAATCTCATTCTCGCTTATATAGGGATCTCTCTCACTAACCCGAGTTTCTCGCTAATACAGTTACATGGGTAGCGTTTCTCTCTTATTTACATAGATTTGTGACAAACGCGTAAGGTATTTTTATTGTAGCTATAGTTCCTCCTAAATAATAAAAATAAATAAAGCTCGGCTGTCACTTATAGAGGTATAGATAAGTAGCAGTCTCACTTCGGAGGTCTATGAGGGAAAAACTTACAGAGGTTTCTGTTTCTCGCTAATAGAGTTTTTGGGAGCTTAAAATGACTGGTCCTGGCTATTACTCTCACTTATAGAGTTTTCTCACTTATCCAGGTCTGACTGTACTGTGATTCTAAAAGATTTCTAAAACTCACAGTATAATAATACTTTCAACGTAAAGTTCATATTTAATTAGTCACTGGTCACTACTAAAATATGTAACTCGGGTCCAAGCAATACTAAGTATTCTCCGGCCGCCGGAACACGCCTTTCCCCTAATCACCGGTTACGGTATACCTTCAACCTTTTCATTTATTCCTCACGACATTACATGTCAGTTGCGTTTAATGGTTTAGCTTGGCTCAATACCTGGTCGTTAAAACTTGGTGGAATAGAAAGTTCTAAGCTATTGAAATCTTTTCTGAATAGGTTTTATTAGACATTTATTGGAACACATGACAAAAAAATACACTTAAAAGGAAAGGTTCTAAGGTTTTAGAAATAATTTTGTGTGTCAGACACACACACATACTTATGTAATAATGTGTAACTTAAAAGTTTGACGTGAAATAGTTTTTGAAGGCCTTTGCAAATACATAGGTTTTCGTTACCATTACTTTGTCTGTTTTTTTAGGATTCCGAAGTTCATGACTTGGTACCATTATAGTTTCGTCATGTCCGACTATCCGTCCTCGATTCCCTGTCTTGTTAGATGTATGAAATAAAAAAAAATATCTAGGCACGATTTGAATTCAACGTGCCATTATCATTGACTACGGAAGCCTATTCTACGCGTGGTCGGACACGCACTTGGCCGATTTTTTGTACATATAAGCGAAAATGACTTTATTCAGCCTGATGGAAAGCACGAGCAGAATGCTGGAGAATCACTGTCAATGTGGACATTGCAGCCCGGTTACCCACTGTATTGCGGCCTAGAGAGATGATTCTTAACGTGCCGTGATTGAAGGACCCGGGATATTAATATATTGTTAGAGTCCAGAAGTGAAAAATAATAAAAATAATTATAATTCTTAACAATTTACTTTAATTCTAAACAATTTATTTCATTAATTACAAAATAATCTTAGAAATGCAATTAGACACAAACAACCGTTAATTATGTAACGAATCTAAACAAATTACAGTTAGTTATACAGCAAGGGCGGTCACATAGGGCTGTACTAGCTGTTAGACAGCTTTCCTCGCACCCACCGCAATTCAGACAGTACTAACTTGTCAAAGACAGCTTTCCACATCTGTTAACAGAGTAGTACTAATTGTCCAAAGACAATGATCCACACTCCGCGACGCATTCGTCAGAAATGCGTCCCGATACAACAGATCACTCCTATTTATAACCAAGCGCAGTGAAGTGATGGCGCCACAAAAATGACAACTACCGCCGTTGTGGCTTATAATATTATATATTGAAGCCAATCAAAGTGTCTCTACTCTGCCTGATAGAAAGCATGAGTAGAATCCAGGAGTAGGCGTCACCATCCTCATTGTGAGGATAGGCAATGCAGCATGGTGACTCCTACCAAGGCAGCCTGGTCAGATAATTATTCATCATTCTCGGGACCTCCGGAGGCCGGTCCATTCGTGTTTATCTTTAGATCAAAATTATCGTATTTTAGTATTTTGGAAAAAGTTTTAAAAATACCGTAAATTATTCATTAATATAATATAGTTAAGAGAGAAATAAAATTAAAAATCTACCCGCTTAAATCACTATAGAAATCGGCGAACCGAATGCGTATTCAATCGGCACAACAATACAAAATGATCATTTTATCATAAAATTAAATGATTCATGAACTTTATTGCTATTATTATAATTAACTACATTCATTCCAATAAATGCAAATTATAGGACGTGTAATTTCACGGCTTAGACGAATAATTATCATTTATTGGGTTTTACTATAATTATTTGTTAAATAGGTATCTGGGATTTACCTACATATATTATTTGATTGATTATGTCTTCTAACTGATTTGGGTCACGGCGGTTAGTCTCAACGGAGACATTAACTACGCAGGCGATATTAAAGTACACACGTGTGTGCGTAAATATAGGTGCACTCTCTATTTCCTCACTCTTATAATCCAATAGGACAGTTATACGACACGACCGGAGAAAGATCAGGCTCAGGACTAAGAGCTCTCCGTGGTTTAAGTCTTAAGACTTAAGACCACTAGACCACTGAAAAAGTTCTGTGTTTGGAAATATACTAGTACTAGTTGACCCAGCGAACTTCGTACCGCCCAACTTTAAAATTCCAGAACTTGATCGCAGCGCCACCTACCGGGTCCAATTGCGAATCTAAACCATTCCCAGATCCCCTTGAACACTCACAAAAATTTCATCAAAATCGGTCCAGTCGTTTGAGAGAAGTTCAGTGACATACACACTCACAGAAGAATTATATATATAAAGATGTTTATAAGCAGTATCATAAAGGTCATGCAGATTTCAGCACGAATGGACCAGCTCGACCCGTTCGAACTGAATCCAGTGTATAATCGGAAGACCAACCTAATAATGACAGCATTCGCACTGTCGTGTTCGTCGAATTTCGTTAGAGACTGTGAGACCGGAGGCCCAATAATGCAGTGGCATATCATTAGGCGCCGTAGTGTGGGTATGAGCTGCATTGTCTGCAGTCGCAATGACGATGGTGACTCATACTCCTGAATTCTATTCGTGCTTTCCATCAGGCAGGGTAGAGAAACTTTCGTAGGCCAATATTGATATACAAAAAGCCTCGTTACCATAGCTATAGCTCTGCCTAGTTCCAGATCAGGCAATTAGGTGTGAGATGTGTATGGATTAATTTCTCTGACAAAAAGAGAATGAACGATTGAAATCTTCAATCTCACAGTCTTCATCATCATTACCCTATCGCAGTCCACTGCTGGACATAGGCCTCTCCCATTGCACACCACTCTGATCGATTTTGGGCTTCTCGCATCCAGCTCCTGCCAGCCATCTTACGCAGGTCACCACTCCACCTCGCCTGTGGACATCGTACACTACGTTTACCGACACTCCACTCCAGAACTCTTCTACCTCAACGGTCATCAGTTCCGCAGCTAATATGGCCAGCCCACTGCCACTTCAGCTTGCTAATCCGGGGGGCTATGTCCATGACCTTAGTTCTCGACGGATCACCTTATTCCCGATACAGTCTTTGATCTATCGATACGTTATATGTCAGTCAACTATCGATACGTGAACTTTAGATAATGGATTAGCAAGAAGTTTCTCTTATAGACCTTCGGTACCAATAACTGCATCAATCATCCGACAAAGTTTTACACTCCACTGATAACATTGATCGATTACTGAGCCCTGAACTTCTTCGGTAATTTCGAGTCAACATCTGGCATTGTTCATGCCACTAAAATAGTTATAATTCACTTATAGATAGATAGACTTAATAGAACACAACTGCCAAAAAGTCTGTGTTTCATTTTGTGTTAATCATTTAAATGATGATCATTTATGATGGAGTTTGGGTGTTTTCTATGTTTAATATGTATTTATTTACAAAAAAAGCATGTTTAAGTATTTATATCAGTTTTCTAGTAGGTATCTATAATACAAGCTCTGCTTTTTTGGGACTCCATCTAGTCCCAACAATATCTTTCGAAACTATATGTGTGAGAGAAACAAACTATTGGTTCGTTGGAGGCCCCCCTGAAAAAGACACTTCAATTTATTTGTATATATAAATTGATTCATCCATCATCAGAACATAGCAGACATCGGAACCCAAGTATATGGTTACCATTGTACAGGTTCTACCTCGTCTTTGATTAAGCAACCGTATGTGAAATGCATAAAGTTATTATCCATTAATCACGTACAACCCAACATGTCCCATTGCTGGGCTCGAGTCTCCTCTCAGGATAGGTTAAAGCCATATATCCCCACGATGGCCAAGTGCGGGTTGGGGATAGACAAGACACGTTGTGGCTACGTAATCTTACAGTTGGATGTTTTTAAGTCACTCGAAGGTCTCCAACTAAGCTTCACGACAGCTATCTTATGATAACAACCGGGATCGACTGCTAAACGTGATCTCCGAATGACTGAAACGCTCATAGCATATCATGCCACAAACAGTCACCCATGTAGGTCTGACCGCGCCGTTGATGCTTAACCTCGGTGATTATTTATAATTACCTAAGGCGCTTCTCTCGGCTTTGAGCGCTTATTATCCATTAATAAACACGATATATCCGTAAAAAATATTTCATGTCGGACTTCTCCGTATAACTTTGAAACTACAATAAAACCTATCAGAATTGACCGCGGAGACAGCGGACCTATTACATTGAGTAAAGCTATTCACTGGCCAATGTGGGTTGGTCGCAGCTGGCCTTTACGGTTCTATAGGGATGGGTTGGGAGGGTGACCAGTTGTGAATATGTAACTTAAAGGTAGGTACTCATAATGAAGAACACAAAACGTAGATGTGTAATGTTTGTATGCAGTCTGAAATATGTAAGCTCAAAACTCGAAGGCCAGGTGGCACAGTGGTAATGTATGCGACTGATGTGCTTGGGGGCTTCGGGTTCGATTCCCGGGTCGGACAAAATGTTTGTGTTATCCGCAAATTTTTGTTTGGGAGTAAAATATGTGTCTATTTACAAAAAAAAGTTGTTTATGTATTTATATCAATTGTCTAGTACCCGTGATACAAGCTCTGCTTAGTTTGGGACTATATGGCGTTGTGTGTAAGATGTACGAAATATTTATTTATTACTAGCTGATGCCCGCGGCTCCGCTCTCGTCCAACGGGTATGAAAAATAGATAGTAGCCGATTCTCAGACTTAATGAATGTGCATAAAAAATTTCATACAAATCGGTCCAGCCGTTTCGGAGGAGTATGGGAACGAACATTGTGACACGAGAATTTTATATATAAGATTTATTTATTTTGTATTGGGACTATTTAACCCCCTATTGTTTGAGTCAAAAGCTCAACAAAAACAGAAAAAGTATTCAATACAAACTAACAAAATCCATTAACGAATTTCAATAAAACCAATCATAACTGAAAACATTTGGAACATGGGTCGAGTAAAATTAAACGGCCGCCATCCATTTGGATTAACATCCGACAAAATTTGATTGAATGCGTCCGTTCTGCGTATCATACGTAGCTACGTACCTATTAAAATTATACGCGTATCTATACAAATCTATATCAACAAATTAAGAATATTGGAGTGTTTGTATGTGTGTCTGTGACTTTCACTAGTAAGTTACTGATGATTTAAGTAGTAACTAAGGCTACTTCCTTTAAGACTGGCTTCTACCCGCAGCGTTACTCGCGGGTATAGGACTACCGCGGTTAGCACCACAGGAGACGCCTAGTAAAAATAATTTTAACAAAAAGGAACCGACTTTAATGAAAAACTATTCCGAGTACCCAAATCCTGACATTGTGCCTATGATATTTGAGGAGTTCCCTCAATTTCCTTGGGATCCCATCATCAGATCCCGATATGGTGACGATGGGACCACCTGCAAGCTACGCCCATTCTAATGCAAAAAGAATTTTTGAAATCGATTCATAAACGACTAAATTATCGCTGAACATACATAAAAAAAAAAGATTCCGACGAATTGAAAACCTCCTCCTTTTTACGGTTCCGTAGCCAAATAGCAAAAAACGGAACCCTTATAGATTCGTCAAGTCTGTCTGTCTGTCTGTCTGTCTGTCTGTCCGTCCGTATGTCACAGCCAATTATTTCCGAAACTATAAGAGTTATACTGTTGAAATTTGGTCAGTCGATGTATTCTGTGAACCGCATTAAGATATTTACATAAAAATAGAAAAAAAAACAATACATTTTGGGGGTCCCCATACTTGGAACTGAAACTCAAAAAATTTTTTTTCATTAAAACTATACGTGATCTATGGATAGGTGTTCAAAAATGATATTAAGGTTTCTAATATCATTTTTTTCTAAACTGAATAGTTTGCGCGAGAGACGCTTCCAAAGTGAACAAATGTGTGTGTCCCCCACCTCTAACTTCTAAACTAAGAGAGTGATAAAACTAAAAAAAATATATGTTGTACATTACTATGCAAACTACCAACGAAAATTGGTTTGAACGAGATCTAGTGAGTAGTTTTTTTTTAATACGTCATAAATCGTAACACGCAATTTACCTTTCATCCAATCAATACACTAGTATAAAAACATCGATAAAAGTTACAACGAACTACAAGAACTTTTACATGATGTTACTTGCTGATACGGAACCCTTAATGGGCGAGTCCGACTCGCACTTGACCGCTTTTTTTTTTATGTATGTTCAGCGATAATTTCGTCATAGGCACAATTGTCGCAATTTGGGTACTCGGAATAGTTTTTCATTGAAGTCGGTTCCTTTTTGTTAAAAATATACTAAATACATATGTATGTATACACGGTACATGCCAATACATTTTTTTTTTACAATTTTTGTCTGTCGGTCTGTTTGTTCCGGGTAATCTCTAGAACGGCTGGACCTATTCTGACGATACTTTCACTGGCAGATAGCTGATGATATAAGCAGTAACTTAGGCTACTTTTTTAGACTAGGTTCATACCGCGACGTTACTCGCGGGTACACAACTACTGCGGTTAATACCGCGGGAGACGTGTATGTTTGTTTATAGTATCAAATGATCAATTTTGCTCTTAATGCATATGAATGTAGGTATATACGGGGCTTACATCAAAAAAGTATTATTTTTGTGTCTGTCTATCTTTCCGGACAATCTCTGGAACGACTGAACCGATTTCGATTAGCCTTTCACTGGCAGATAACTGATGATATAAAGAATAAGTAATGCTATTTTTTATGTCTTCGGTAAAAATCGGACAAGTGCGAGTCGGACTAGCGTAGCAGGTTCCATACCATTATCTATACATTGCAAGCGTCTAGTTGTTTCCGTTATCAAAATCGAGCATAAATGAACACAAAATGGTTGTAAGGGAACTCTCTTAAATATTTATTTGTACTGTTTTTATTATTTGTTATTATAGCGGCAACAGAAAGAGAACAGAATCGAGACAAACGGATAGCGAAGTCTTAGTAATAGGGTACCATTTTATCTTTCAGGTACGGAACCCTAAAAAGGCTAACCACCATCAAATTAATCTCATACCAGTTAGAAAAGGTTCACAAAATTAAACAAATATATTTTATTTTATTGCGCGGAATACCTGAAAATGATATTACTTTACATTACGAAAGGTTTGCGTACGTGGGGTGGGAAGTGGGCCTCTCGAACCGGAGCTACCCTTAATAATTTATTGAGAATGCTTGCTCTGGTGTTAGATATCCGATGGGGGGGTATATTTAAATCTTAAGTGAAAAAAATCGTAAGTAATATTTTATGTACTTAATATGAGTTTGCTATAAGAAAAGGTACTTAAATTAACAACATATTTCACCTAAATTTATGTGTGAAGTGAATAAAATACATAAAAATTTTTTTTTATAAATAATTGAGCCTACCAAATTTACTTAACTCTGCCTGATAGAAAGTATAAGTAGAGTCCAGGAGTAGAGGTCACCATCCTCATTGTGAGGGTAGGCAATGCAGCATGGTGGTCTCCGGAGAACGGGAGAATGATGCAGAATGATTGGGCCTCCAGTCTCACACTCACTCACATTGGTAATTACGACTAAAGGCTTTATCGCTACTTATAACATAATATATTTAAAGCCGTGACAGTTAATAAACAACTAGCTTTTGCCTGCGGTTCCGCTCGTGTTTAATTCGTTAAATAGTAGCCTACTACCCTTATAAGAACTGAAATCTCTTCATGTCTAACTTCATTGAAATCATTGGTTTAGTTGTGAAAGCGTAACAGACAGATAACAGACAAAGTTGCTTTCGAAAAGAGTCTGTATAAACTATTTAAAAATATACTGACCCAAAAGTACTCCACTTTGAACCCCGGTATCCTTCTATGGCTGGCTCCAACCTGGTGAATGAACGCGAAGAAGTTGTCCAAATCGTCCAGCCCCTTGATGCCTTCGTCAAGAGTGTTCATCACGTTGTTGGCGTGTTCAGCCAGTTCCATGGAGTTTATCTGCTCCTCCTTCGTCCGGCACTGACGGAACTTCTCGAACATGTTTAGCAGATCTTGATTCTCTTCGAATAATCTGCACAAAAAGAAGTGTGATTGAATATGGGAGTTCATTTCAAAACTATTATCCTACCTACATACAGCGTGCCATCCAAAATCAGCCTGGCACGGTCACCGAGTAGCTTTGAGCTGAGATGGCAAACCCGTTCTAGTCCATACATTTGATGCAGATCCTAGTGATGTATACCTAACCTGTATTTGTTTCTATTGTTTTATTGTGTATGTGGACCATGAATTTTTTTTTTCCACGCGGGGATAGCTTTTGGCACCGCATCAGCATTTCGCATCAGCGGCTTCTGGTGTCCCCCCTGCCTTGCCCCTAATCTGGGGTACATCTCGGGGTGACTGGACTCACCCCCGAGGCAGGATGCTGCTGCGCAACTCACCGCTCTGCATAGTAAGAGGCGAAACATCAACCCGCCTTAGACTGCACCCCTCGGCCGCACCGGGGGTGTCACCTATCTCGAGTCCATAACATTATACTTTCTTTCTTACCTATATTTAAAATGTACATGTGATTACCTACTGATTTCTCAAGACATCAATACAGTCTAAGCCGCTGGGACTCCAAACCTTTGAATTTGGACCAATCTTATAAATATCTTAGAATCAATATAACCTAAATATTTTGACTAAATGTTAATCTCATAATTGTCTGTATTGCAGTAGAAATTTGTTTCCGTATTTGTATGTTATCGTGTGGTTTTACAGAGTCGGTTAATTTATTAGGTTAACCGACTCCTGAGGATGTCTCGGGGTGAAACCACCCTCGGCCTATCCTTTTCGGTAATTAATTTACCAGTATAATTAAATTTATTTAATTAATCTTCCATACAGTATGAAACAAGAATGTTACGGATATTACAAACGAGGGAAAAATAACAATTGATTGTTTCAGGAATTCAAAATCAAGGTTTATCTATTAGCGAATGTGTAAACGAGAGAGTTTGAATAAATAATATTAGTATGAATTGTATGGCATCATTCAATTATCTTATCAAAACCTTCATCAAGACCAATATTATTTTCTTTAAGAACCGCCTGAAATAATGTTCAAGTTCGTCTTCTAACTGACATTCAATATTTTCTTATTAAATATTTTATTATAGTTATTATGAACTCACATAAAATAAAATGATAAATATAATGTTGAAAAGTGAATTGGCTAAGCCAAGCGTAAAATTTGAAAGTTAAAATTTAAGTACGTTTTATTTCTAAAGCGCCTGACTATAATTTATAGCAACACTTTGTAGTTTGTAGGATAATTTATTTCACAGGCGTTGTTACACTTTTATCAATATTATATTACAAGTGTTGATATAAGATAACCTTTGAATAAAGTCTAAATAATGAAATAACATTTTCTATAGAGAAATTAAAATGGACAACTCGGTTTTACATAATAAGTGAGCAACTTATTATCTGGCTTGGGATCCGACGACCATGAATGAAATGTTTATGAATACCTATTATAAAATATTTATATTCCTGTTTGTATTCCTGCGTCATATATTGTTTGAAATAATTGATGGAATTAAATAGAGATATGCTTGACACGCACATTCAGATATGTGCCTAATATCGAGCACGTAGGAATTCGGACAATCATTTCCTCGTTGAGAACAAGACGTGTTTATGTGCAGTATAGCGATAGGTTTCAGAATATATAATGTAGCTGTAAGAGCAAAACAAGGCATAACTAATATATACCTTAGTGAGTAATATAGCGTAGAAAATTAGTGCTTAATTAATAAACATAACTGCAAAAGACTACACTGTCATTGTCATTCGTACCACATATAAGTTCGCTATATAAATCATTATAGTTACTACAGTACAGTTGTAATGGCACACTACCCGTGTTGGGTAACTGTAAGTGTAGTGATTAGTTGATTTAATAAATAAATAAATAATTTACCCATTCTGGGTTTGATTCCCTGGCCGAGCTATCAGTATTAGATATGCTAACTATGTAAATGTAGGTTTTAAGGTTAGTGATTCTGATTGCTCCAAGTTAGAATGATTAGAAGCTCGATGGGTTTCAGTATTATAATTGTATAATAAAAACGATTATGGTCAACCCATTAGAGTCACCTAAGTTTCTTGGTAAAATAAAAAAATTAATAACGCAAGTAACGCAATACTTGAAACCCTTTTAAAATAAGAGGCTTTTTATCTTTGCTATAAAATAAAGCTTATATTTACAACCTTAAAGATTAAATTGGATTGGTCAGTATACTGTAAGAAAATTTTAGTGGGCCGTAAAGTGTTTTATTGGGGTCTTAGCAAAGTGTACGGATACTAAGGAGAGTATCTAGAACTCTATATATTTAACGTGTGTTTCTACTAAAGAACATTCATTATTCTTCTGTATGTTTTGATGGTTATCTTTATCCAGCTTTTTTTTGCTATTACAATATTTTAGCCGCCATGGCGCCATTGTAAAAATCTCTGCAAAAGATTTACTCACAGAAATAAATATCATTTTATAATAAACGCCTGCTTCGAGAGCAGTTATTAAATATTAACGCTGTATAGCAGTTATAGTAGGCCATAACCTCCTTTCTAAGGAGAGGCCTATGTCCAGCAGTGGACTGTTAAAGGCTGTTGATGATGATTATGATGATAGCAGTTATACCAACACACGCGAAACTGCAGCTAGCATAAAATCATACTGCATAATAATATAGGTGTGTTTTTTTATTTTTCCAATATATAATTCTAAGATTAATATCCCCACATATGAGAACACTAGTATCAATGCATTTAACTAGAGTATTCCGTCTTGTTTGAGCTATCTAATACAAAATACACAATGACTGTGTACTAAAGTATATCAATCAACAACCCTTAATGTCCCACTGCTGAGCTCGGCTCTCTGCTCAGGAGAGGGTTAAGGCATCAAACTAAGCTTCACGACTGCTATCATATGATAACAACCAGGACCGACAGCTTAACGTGAACCTCGGAATTACGGAAACGCTCTTGACACACAAACGGTCACCCATCTAGGTCTGACCGCCGCCGTTTAGGGCTCGTTGCTTACCCTCGGTGATTGTTCCCAAACACCTAAGACCATTCTGCTAAGAGAACTTCCGCTTACTAAAGTATATAAATTGATTTTACAGCAACAAAGGAGACAGGTATTTATAAATAGCATCGTATAGCTGCTTAATGGACTATGAGTCGAGATAGATAAAGGATGGGAGTTCATGCGTTGTACACCTTGCGTCTGTTTACTTCAATATTAGCTTGTAATAATTTTCTTTTGGATTTTATACCTTAATGTTTTAATCTAGAATATTACCATCTCTTGGGTTATTTCATTTATGTTTTGATTTTTAAATAACACAATTTATGTTTCCTCGCCAAAGATTATAGTGTTAATATTCAATTGATCAAACAGAAAAAGGTACAATTTTATACCTACCTACAGCAAAAACGCAAAAAAATGCAAAAAATTGCATAGATTTTTTAAAGCTCAGTGTTAATTTAAAAAAGTTTGGAAACTAGCTATAATTTATCGTGAAACTTATAATTTAAATGTAAAAGCAATTTATACGTTCTTTTTCAAAGGCACTGCCTTTGAAAAAGAATATGGCTGCCTTTAAGGCAGCCATATTATTATTCATAAATAGGTAAATCTCACTCTATGTAACATCTCTTTGAAACATAAGATTTACCTCAAACCACATGACATAGGCTGGAATACCCTGCGACAAATAAAGACATACAACATATTAATTAATTAAAACGTTCACAATTTAATTAAAATGAGAGCGCCTGCAAATAAAATATTAACTTCATGGATGAGATAATTTTGCTATGCATAAACTGACAGGCGCTATTACAGAGAATTTCAAATAAATTTGTCAAATAAAAGGAAATGAATATTGTATGAATATAAACAGCGGCGGCATATTTAACAAATACCCTTTACATGTTTCGCCTGAGTTTTGACTGAAAAGAGTAGGCGTTTAAAGGGTACCCCCTGCATTCAAAATTCAATGGAATCTCTTTATTAATTCGCGTATCAAAGAGAGAATGAATATTATAGTTATAATAATGAATGTACCGTTCATCTTAATTTGCATGAATGTTGATTTACATACGCAGGAAATATTCAATAATTATTAAAAAGGATTTGCTTATTGAGTGGTGATATTAATGTTTTATATATATACATCTTGCATAAAACTAAGCAGAACTTGTATTATGTGATTTAGAATACCTGATACAATGCTTGTATTTTACTATATTTTTTAAAAGAATTAAAGATAGAAATGTTAACTGCCTCGTTGGTCTAGTGGTTAGCGTATGCGACTGCTAATCAAGAGGTCTCGGGTTCAAATCCCGGGTCGGGCCAAAAAGTGTTTTTGGGATTTTCTTAGGAAATTCCTAATAGCAGCCCGGAGTTTGGAAGTTTAGCGGTTTAGCCAAGCCTCGGAGAGCACGTAAAGCCGTCGGTCCCGGTTGTCATGAACATCTATGGCAATCGTTATTGGGAAGTCAGTGCCCTCAAATATACTGACAACTAGTTCAATCTTCGAATTTCAGTTCTCCCTTAGGGTTCCGGAGGTCCGATGCCAGTCGCTCCGTGGTAAAACTGATCAGGTAAAACCGGTTGAACTAGTAGCCGACCCCAAATAAATTTGGGGATAATGACTAGGAGGATGATAGATAGAAATATTATTATGCATGAAAAACTACGAATCAAATATTTGCAAATCACATAAACATTTGTTACAACCCGGACTGGAACCCGATACCCCAAGGACAGCAGTCGCATAATTAATTAATTTAATCAGCATAATTATGTCTATGTTTAAGGTCACTTTATCGGCTATAACCTTTTTAATTTTGAACAATTTTGTTTATGCTTCTATATTCTATGTTATGTAGGTAGGTTTCCGCACTTAGTCCCTTAGTCCACCATTCCAATCACTCCAGCCAGCCCACCTCCCTCCAGAAGCGGATAAGGTCTCCGAGTCTGTCCAGACATTCTGAAACAAGTTTGGGAGATCCAAGGGTGTTTCTCCGTGTTTCACTGACAGCTGTACACTCAATGAGTACACACCGTTTCCTCTGCCCCTAAGCATGCTCTGCATAGGGGACTATCAGTTATACCTATTTGGTTATGCTTTTTAACATCCCGCTACGGGCAACAGGAGGGCTGACAAGTTTACGAGGCTCGTTTAGTTACATACACAGTTTATAACTAATGTGGTTATTTTCGTACACGAGTGAATTTGTATACTGTTTCCTTGTTCTAATAAAGATTTTTATTTTATTTTATATACCTACACGTAATATGAATAAATTGTACCATTAAAATTAAGTTACAATATCCGACATATCGTACCGTAAAGAATGTTTACGAGTCTGTATATTTTATTGAGCTTTATTGCTTTTGCACGAAACGCCAAATGGTTTGGCGATGGATTAACTATCGATTGGAAAATGTATGAGTTTGTCGCTATTTTACAAGTAAAAATTCCTCTCCTATTTAGATACTATTTGGCCGACTACGGAATGGCAAACAAATAAATAATAAAAATAAATATTTCGGACATCTTACACACAACGCCATCTTGTCCCAAACTAAGCAGAGCTTGTATTATGGGTAGGGTTGCCACCTTTTTTTTCTGCAGTTAAAGTACATAGTTATTATAGGTAAAAAAAAAAGTACATAGTATCAAAATAAGGTACATTTTTTTATTGATTATTATTATATTTAAAAACATTTATTAATGCTTTTTGCAGCTTCTAACAAATAAGTATCTCTACTAAATAATTTCACAGCATCTTTACAATCTAAGGTTGCCTGGAAGAGATTGCATTTAGCAATAAGGCCGCCCTTTGTACATTAAATATAAGGCATTTCTGTTCTGTATTGTAAATCTGTAACACGGTGTACCAATAAAGAGTTTTCTATCAATCGATCTATATTAAAATAAACGTAATGTAACTCATTTTTTATCAAAGTCAGAGACGCTTTGTTTCGTTCGTCTCGTCTCGTTATAAAGTCGGTTTAATAAAACAATTTCTTCTACATGTGTGACAATGACACTTTTATTGTTATTTGAGGTTAGGTTGCGATAAGAAATTCTTAAAAACGAGTGTTTAGGTGATCTGGCGGTGGTGAGAGTGGCGACATCTATGACGGCAAAAATTTTCATAATCCTAAAGAAATCAAATCATGCTAAATAAAGTATTTTCGTGTACTTTATAGCTATCATAAAGTATAGAGTACATTTACCTGAAATAACGTACAATACTTTATTATAAAGTACGGGTGGCAACCCTAATTATGGGTACTAAATAACAGATTTAAATACATAAACATTTTTTTTTTTGTAAATGCATACCTACTTATAAATAATATACAGGGTGTAAAAAGACTGAAATCGAAAACTTGATGGTTGCATTCAGACCATGATACTGAATAGGTTTAGCGAAAAAAAAACGCAAAATATATGTTAATTTATCTAAATTCTTTTTTGTATTTTTCTGGTTACATACACATAGAACAACATAATAGGACACTAACAACCTAATTATCTGCTTTAGAAAACCAAAAAATAAATAAAAACAATAAAACAGCAATGTATTTTTAAATAAAATCAGTTGACCGGGGGTCATTACACAGTACCGCACGCGGTTCAATGACCGCGGCTAGGGCGCGCGGGCGCGTCCCGCCCGCAGTAGGTACCTAACACTAACTAAAACTTTAAACGAAATCACTCTCTAATCTGGCTTTCTGATGGGTTATCAACCAACGCTTAAATAATAATGGTGTCCTGTGCACTTGTTATTTTTTTGCGTTCATATAATGAAATCATTCATCGTCTTCAATGAAATTCAAGTTTATTTTGCGCCGGGAATCGAACCCATAGCACCGTGCGTCTGAAGTCTTAAGCCTAGACGTGAGCCTACGCCTACGGTTTTCTGATTAGCAATGCCGATTCGGCAATCTATTCACATTCGCTCTTCTTACATACCGTGGGAGAGCCACGCTTCGGCATGAATGAGTCGGTTCGACCAGAGTGATACCACGGCCTCACAGAAAACCGGTGTGAAACAGCGCTGGCGCTGTTTGTGCCGCCTATAGTATTGCGGTTATCCATTAGCGACGGTAATCGCTTACCATCAGGTCATACTTCAGCTCGTTTAAACCCTATTCCATAGAAAAAAAATACAAAATTTCCAATACAAAACGCGAAATTTGTCCAGGAAACCTACGGATGCATCTAGCCGTAAAACTTTGAATTACTTTGAAATTTTTATTAATTTACCTAAACACAGAGGATTCGCACTGTAGCGGCATGTTTGGTGCGCCTTTGTCGGCGAATATCAAAGAATTTCCGATGTTATGTCGTAGGTATTTACCTATCGATACGTCAGATCGGCGGCGTGTTTCAAAGAACTTTAATTCCCTAATATTATAAATAGGTACGAACTAGACCAGTCGGTCTTCAATGTTCGCACAGTCTGGACAGTTGCGTGGTGCAGTATAATTTTTTTTATGGGATTTTTATGCGAATTTTTAAGGGACTTTCACGAAAGTTTTGTGTTGTAATTTTCCTTTTTAAGTAGGTATAGTAAGTTAATTATTTTTTCGTTTTTATTCTCTTAACACTTATCACCTAATTTGTGAAGTTATTTTTAGAATAGGTACTTATATTTTAACAGTGATAGTGATTAATGATTATTTATAATGTTTAGTGCGAGGGAATACGGCCAAATGATTATGTATTTACCGTGATAGGTTAGTCATCACGGCTGCCTATCAGAGAGTTTTGAATAATGAGAGGATTACATCCCAAAGGCATGGAGAAGGCCTAGAAGTAGATCTTCGAGTGGACGAACAGGTCTTGGCTCTTGTTGAGAGAAATCCTCGGCTTTGGAACACGAACTACGGCAAAGTTAATTAGAGGTCATGGAACCCCAATGTCACATCAAACAGTGCATAAGATTATAAGAAATAATAATAAAATAAGCTCAGTTTGTGCCATTTCTGGGTCGACCGAGGCTCTCACAGAATTAGGTAAGTAGCGTGAAGTCACTAGGTAGGTATTTTCGTTAATAGGGAACTTTACCGACGCCGCGACGCGTAGGTAGTTAAATTAAATAGTTATGAAAGGCATTGACCTCGCTACTCAGTGCGCGCATACATTGCTGGCTTCGGAAATTAATAAAAATCTTGATACATTGTTTTTTCCGGCTACAATTTTTTTAAAGACAACTGTTTGTTTTTTTTAATTAGTTTTGGGGTGCTGAAGCTCCATCTTTCGTTTTCGGAAGTCGTCTGGTTACACCCTGTATACATAGAAAACACCCAGATTAGGAAACAAGTATTTGTGGAATAAACAAATATTTGTGTGATCCACAAATATTTGACCCGATCTGGGAATCGAACCCGAGACCTCTAGGCAGTCAAACTAGGTTACTGGTTTCGTCAGACTATGCATGAATGTTCTGTTGTAGTGGCTAACTTACTGAACCGATATAAATAATAATTTGTCAATAGGTTCGTAATAATGGGCCGGCTGTACAAATTTCATCAAAACTTTTTATATAATTTTTTGAACGTTTTTCGTTTGTTTTTTTGTGGCATAGGGAACAAAACTTGGTTACCTAAAGATAATTGACTACAGCTCCCCATGACAGAACTCAAGAGATACAAGTTTCTTGCTTTTTAGTACCCGTTCACCTTAGAATGAGAGAAGAGAGGAAAATATGCGGTAATCTCACTCATTCCGTAAAAGGTATACAACAATTCACAGATCTGCACAGATTGCCTTCTTTCTTCGAGTCTTTTAACATTCTGATTTTCAAGGAGTTTAGACATCAAGTATCTACCAAACCGAACTGTTTGTAAAAGAACGTTCTAAAAAATTTTGTACGTACCTTTTTTTGAACTAAATAAAAAAATCAGCCAAGTAGGTGTCAGGCCACGCATAGAATATAGTGCTTCGGTTACCCATAATGGTACGTCGATTTAAAATTGTTTCCAATAGATAATTGTTATGTTTACTTACTAATGCGTTAATTTTGTATGAAGTTTTACAAGTTAGATCTCTATAACTCGTCATAGTTTTCCTTTAAAGTTCATCATACGGATGACGGACGGAAAAATCATCCCCACTTAGTGTAGAGGAGGTACACATTGCAAAACTATAAGGTTCATAGATTTCGGAACCCTAAAAAGAGGTTTTTGCCAACAGCGAGTCTTTGATAACATATTGACCATGATTTGCCGTCTATGTGCTCTAAAATATAATTGTCAATATGTGGGCGTGTAATGCGTTTCACTTACAAAATACTGGCACAAGTTTAAATAAAAAAGTAAACATGCAGTCAACTAGCTATAAATCAAATAATTTAAATTTCGAACAGCTTTGAAAGACAACATTCAATTTATGTCAAACAATTTCAACGAATGTTCCTGTGTTCCGTGCTAGTTAGGATCACAATAGTGAACATGTTCCGTCAATACTGATCAATATTTCACAATGCTGTTTAAGTTGAACACCTCAAACGAGCTCGGACATTGAACATAATACAATGCTGTGCAACTCTGTCGTCAAATACATGTTACCAGTATGAAATCTTCGATGTAAATTAATGAATAAAAACAATCGCGTGATTCATATACAGTCTCTTGATTATTACAGGGCTTTCATGTAAATAATGTGCCACGAATAAAATGAATATAAACATTTGTTCATCCGAAGCACTCATAGTGGCTTTAGATGATTGAAAACAATCAGTCTGATTGATGAAGGTTGATGCTGATAATCAACAGCCTTTAACAGTCCACTGCTGGACATAGGCCTCTCCTTAGAAAGGAGGTTTTGGGCCTAGTATACCACGCTGACCAAATAGGTTCGTAGGTTTCTTTCAAGTTTTTCTTCTCTTTGCAGTGATGTTATTTTGCGTAGTTTATCCCTTTGTCGGCTATTACGACACCCACGGGATGAATAGGAGAAGTGACACGGTATTCTTAATCCGTCCTACACGTAATCGCCTACCTGAGCTATGTGCGTCTCTAGATACTTTTGTATACATCAAAACGCAATATTGCTTTCACGCTTGATTGAAAAAAAAAGTATAAAGCAAGCGAGCACTATTCCCTTTCAAAAGTCCAACCAATGTTCTATGTATAAACTTTGTTTTAAAAAGTCAATTCTGCTAACAGAATTCCTATTTAGCTTAGCCTCCGGATAACGAGTTTCGCTTCAGATCTCTATCACATCAGAAGTGGAGTTCAATTGGAAATAGATCCAGACGTAATTGCAATACTTCAGCTAATATATTTGACGATATTCAATTTGAAGACGATCTCGGGAACGATGAAAAGGTTTACGTACTTTAACAGAGTACCAAGTTATGCTGGGTTTAAAATCAGGCTATTTTTTTCATGTATCACTGATATTATCAGCCTCGATTTGAGTTGGGGTTTTCTTACAAGGAATTCTTAATAACATCCTGGAGTACGAAAGTTTGGCGGTGGCTTAGGGTACGCGTCCATTGGCCCGCGCCGGACACACCGCACGCAACGGATTTTATTTTGCTTTGTATGATTTCACATAGTGCTGCGTCCACTATCCGCGCCGGCCGCACCGAAAACCGAGCATTTATGAGCAAGGCAAAGCCGTTCAATCCGTTGCGTGCCGTGCGTGCGGTGCGTCCGGCGCGGGCCAATGGATGCGTAACTTTAGAGAGAACGTTAAACCGTCGGTCTCGGTTGTCCAGAACGTCTATGAGAATTGTTATTTTGAAGTTTGCCCACAGGGTTGTGGACGTAAGATGCAGTCGCTCCGTGGAAAAACTGATATTCAAGCAAAACTGATGAAACTGGGTCGGCTCGCCCGCGGCAGCACTACCCAACTGTTTCTTTGGATGGTGAGTGTTTGACCAGAGGCCCAATCATTCTGGAACATTCTCCTGTCCTCCGAAATGGGAGATTGACGCAGAAACATATCACTATGTGATAGTGTGGGTCACCATACTGTATTGTATGCACTCACAATGAGGAGGTTGGCCCCTACTTCTGGTTTCTACTTCTTCTATACTTTCCATCAGACAGAGTAGAGTCACTTCGGTAGACTTAAATATAAAACCTAGCAAGTTATCAAAATGTGACAACCGCCTTCAAAAGGCTCCGACTCTCGAAATTCGGTTCTCATAACAGCCCTCTCCTAAAAACAACTTTTTTGCTGAAACATAGCTTTTCTCACGGTCAACATCCTGTCTTTTAAGACGTACAAGGGCATTAGCTGGCATTAAGAACATTATATTTTTAATATACCACCTTAATCTCGTTAAATTATGAGGTGTCAAAAGTAGCTGAGATCAACTTTTGTGTATGATTCTCGCTATAAAACGTACTCACCCGTAAAAAATGCTGTTAATCCACGAAATGGGCTCATCTATTCTTTAATGTGACGTATATTTTATGAGCAGAATAAAAACCTGTAAATTTTGTCATTACTTTGTGTTGTGATATCGTAAGAACGAAATTTTTGAATGAATTTTACCTTTGTGAATAACTATTGCGATGCAATTTTCTTTTTAATGTGATATAAAAAATTTAAAACTTGGTTGTTTTTGTTTACCAGCAGCAACGAGCTGATGTCTACTACAACGGTAGTCCTTTACTAGAGTCGTATCTTCTGTAGTCGAGTCCTAAGTAAACGACGATCTATGGACGTCTACAACTCATAAGTCAAAACTGGCTTATCGCTTTTGAAGTTTTTTAACCAGCATCACGAGGAGGGTGGACGAGACCGTTGGGTGGGTCATAAACACAAGAAAAGTAAATAAAATTAAAATGGTTACGATACGTTTCGAACGGGTTATACAGCTTGTGGTCACGGGTAGACTCCCAATGGACAGTCTAGACGTGACCACGAGCGGTATAACTCGTTATGGCAAATAAGCCCCGTATACAGTAAAAAACATAGTATGTGTAAAAGTCGCGAAAGTCTAAACAGTTCATCATCATCAACAGCCTTCAACAGTCCACTGCTGGACATAGGCCTCTCCTTAGGAAGGAGGTTTTGGCCTACTATACCACGCTGGCCAGACGGGTTGGTACAGGTTTGGTTTCAAGTTTTCCTTCTCTTTGCATTGATGTTGTCTTGCGTAGTTTATCCCTTAGTCGCCTTTTACGACACCCTCGGGATGAATAGAGGTGGTGACACTCTGTATTCTTAATCCGTTACCACACGGATAACGTCTAAACAGTTAAAGATAGGTAAATAAACTCGAGGGGTAGGTATTTTCAAGCAAAGTAATTACTAAGCCCTGGTGTTCCACGAGGTAGTAGAGTGTCGAAATTGGTCCTTCGAAACGGACCTCCCTTTATCTCTTTCTGTTTTGAAAAGACAACTCCCGCATTAGGAATGTTCATCTTGTATCGAGGGCACTTTACAAACATACATGAAACGCACACAAAGAGCTCTTAGGCTTTAAACAGCAATTTGTGAACCACACAAAAATTTGTACCATGTGGGATTACCAGCAACACTTGGCGCAGTAGAGAACGTCGTGGCGACAGCTTAAACCACTAGGCCTATCTTCCAGTTTATATTAGAATGATATGAGGAACTCCTTAATTACTTAAAGTTGATAATTAAACAACACACATATATATTTATTTAACATATAATATATTCCCTATTTTCGTTCGGAGTTGTGAAGAAAAGCAATCAAAGTTTTGGAGACACTCTGTGGACTCAAGTAAAACTTTTGAGGATAACATCTTCAAGCTGTTCATTCAAAGGAAGGTTTTAATGCCCAGATATTGTTCAATATTAAAATGTTTTATATCTCAGACTTGATAACTTTTTTTAACTTAATTTATTCGTAAGTTATTTTTGGTTAAGTTTGTTTTTAAGCCTCTACTCTGCATGATGGAAAGCATGAGTAGAATCTAGGAGTAGGGGTCACCATCCTCATTGTGAGGGTTGGCAATGCATTGTGGTGACCCATACTATGGCGACCTGATCAGATAATTTTGCATCATTCTTGGGATGATGCAGAATGATTGGGTCTCCAGTCTCCCACTCACCAACGAATTACGACAGTAAGAATGCTGTCATTATTAAAATGGTCTTCTGTGTGAGGGTAGTACTGCACAGGTCGAGCCGGCTTATTCATGAAATCAGCGTGGCTCTACCGTGGTATAAGAACTAGGATCTTCTTGCAATTGCATTTTTTTTTCCTGTATTTGAAAATAAAAAAACCGCGATTTCATTAATTTATTAACTTTTATCTAGTCTATATGTATTTATTGTTGACTAGGTGTGCCCTGGGGTATCACCCACGGTCGTTGTTATACCTTTAAAATACAGCAAGGCATCGCCGCGGACCAAAACTGGTCTGAATAAATATAGGCTAAGTCACTCCTTATGTCAAGAGTTATTTGTCAATTAAATTCCTTTAGAATCAATTTAGCGGTGCCAGAATTTATGTGGAACAAACAAACAGACGAACTTTAACATTCTGATTTTAATGCAAGTACCTACCATTATACTTTCAAATGCATTTAATTAAAGCTATTAAAAATATTACAAACATACACTCCAATTATATTTACGAGTATCGAGTAAAATATTCATTCATTCAATTGATTCATATTCAAATATTCCTCCCTCGATAAATGATTACAGTGATTATCTTAAAGAATAAATAAATAATAAATACATATTTCGGACATCTTACACACAACATCATGTAGTTCCAAACTAAGCAGAGCTTGTATTATGGATACCAGACAAAAAATACATAAACATTTTTTTTTGTAAATACATAGGTACTTATAACACCCAAACTCCGAAACAAATATTTGTGCATCACACAAACATTTGGTCCGACCCGGGAATCGAAGCCGAAACCTCAAGCGTAGCAGTCACATACGCTACCATTGCGCCACCGAGGCAGTGTTTTACAATTTACAAAATTTGCAATATTTACATACAAATTCCTGTACATTATCGCATACGCTAACCACTAGACAAACAAGCCAGTTCACCAGACCAATAAGGTTTACGTTTTTAGGGTTCCGTAGTTCATGACTTGGAACCCTAATAGATTCTTATGTCCGTCCGTTCATCCGTTGCAGTTCGCGCACCAGAACTTTGAGCGGGGTTGCTCGCAGCGGCTGTCACGTCTGTACGATCAAACTATTCTACTTGAACCGTTATGATCTAATACATTGCGTATTAAATTTGAGTTCTAACGACATTATTACCACAAAAGTATGCAATGAACTGAAACCTTTGAAATATTTCCTATGGGATTTTTTCGTCGAATTAGTATTTATTAAGTCTTTCTCTTATTTTTTTTATTTAAAGGATGCGTTTAGAAACAAAACACTTCACATTAAACTATCAGTATGATAATAAACAATTCCCCACGGCAACTATTTTGCGATATACCTCATCGCTTCATTTGTTTAATGAATTGTGAAATTGCATTATGTATAATGAACAATTCAACTCCGTTGCTAGGTCGATTTGGTACGTCTGCACAGTGCGGTGAGAGGCTGTTGCGATCCTGGTGTTCCTCTAAACTGCCGAGGTAGGCCGCCGCGGGGTTTAGTGGGTAGACCGGTTGCCCGGGAGTCCCACACACACCCTTCCTTGTCCCCCATACGGCGTACCGTATACGTAGTATCTTTATATATATAATTCTTCTGTGAGTGTGTATGTCACTGAACTTCTCTCAAACGACTGGACCGATTTTGATGAAATTTTTTGTGTGTGTTCAAGGGGATATGGGAATGGTTTAGATTCGCAATTGGACCCGGTAGGTGGCGCTGCGAACAAGTTCTGGAATATTAAAGTTGGGCGGTACGAAGTTCGCTGGGTCAACTAGTACATATTTATAAGAACTTTTAGAGTTAATTTTGGTTAAGTTGAAATTATCGACAAAATGCATTTATTATCAATGGTCTTTATTGATTCACTGTTAGACAAAGTTCTCTTCTCAGAAAGGAAGATATTGAAAATTTGGGTCTATCCCACTAGTCCCATTGAGTAGATTCAGGATGGGACAAGTGAGACTTTTTAGTCTTAGTAGTCCCATGGCACTTCAGTTCATGGCATGGCATTTCAGTTTTTCCACGGAGCGACTGGCATCGGACCTCCGCAACCCTAAGGGAGAACTGAAATTCGAAGATTGAACTAGTTGTCAGTATATTTGAGGGCACTGACTTCCCAATAACGATTGCCATAGATGTTCATGACAACCGGGACCGACGGCTTTACGTGCTCTCCAAGGCACGGGCGTGAATCACCGCTAAACTTCCAAACTCCGGGCAGCTATTAGAAATTTCCTAAGAAAATCCCAAAAACACTTTTTGGCCCGACCCGGGATTTGAACCCGAGACCTCTTGATTAGCAGTCGCATACGCTAACCACTAGACCAACGAGGCAGTAAGTACCTACTAATACAGTAAATATAAAGTTTACTAGGCAATGTAGATATGTTATTAAATTGCGTATGACGACATAGCACAGCAGGCCAATCTAGACTTATATCGATAACATGGCGCCAGCTATTAAATATACCGCCTATCTTTTGACGCACTTACTTTAGTTCGTAGCTTAGTTCACGCATATAACGATTTTGTCTCTAATCGAGTAGCGAAGTTAGTCTCAAAAAAAATTTGCCTAAGTTACTTCTTATAATAGACAACTGCTAGTGAAAATATCGTCCAAATCTTTTAAATTTTTTTGTATCTTTACTCATAAAGGGGTAAAATTAGGTTGAATAAAAGTTCATAATTTCAAAGTTAGGACTACAAAATATTTACGTAAGCGAAGCCGCGACTAATAGCAATTTTTTTTAAATATTTTCGGACATCTAACACTCAACCTTATCGAGTCCCAAACTAAGCAGAGCTTGTATTATGGGTACTAGACAACTGATATAAATACATAAACATAGTTTTTTTGTAAATACATATTTATTATACATAGAAAAACACCCAGACTAAGAAACAAATATTTGTGGTTCACAGAAATATTTGGTCTGACCCGGGAATCGAACCCGAGACCTCATGAAGCACTCGGACTAATCACTAGACCAACAAGACAGTCAATTAACAAACATATATCCATGTGTTTTAACATCAGTTAATCAATAAAACTGTCGAGGTTAAAATCACTTAGTAACGTTCATACTACTCATAATTAATTAACCTATTTTCAAATTTAGGACAACTATACTAATTAATTAGAACTTAATTACCCTTTTATGTTATTAATGTAAAGTACTTTGAAATTTCCATATAAATTTGAGCATTTGGTTTAAGGAATATTCGAGTCTTGTAAATAACGATCCTAGCTTTTGAGCCTGAGATTGAATTCAGAGCTTCAATTCCCATATATGATGAGCATGATAATTTTGTTCTGTATTTGTATGTAGTTTTAATAATATTAACTGCCTGGTTGGTTTAGTGGTTAGCGTATGCGGCTGCTGATCAAGAGGTCTCGGGTTCGATTCCCGGGTCGGACCAAATATTTGTGTCATATACAAGTATTTGTTTCGGAGTCTGAGTGTTTTATATGTATATTAAGGTATGTATTTAGAGAAAAAAGTATGTTTATGTATTTATATCAGTTGTTTAGTACCCATAATACAAGCTCTGCTTAGTTTGGGGCTGGATGATGTTGTGTGTAAAATGTCCGAAATATTTATATTTTATATATATTTTATTTTAATAATCTTTTCAAGGCACGTTACTTTCAGCACCAATGGACCGGCTTGACCGGGGCGGTACTATCTTCGCACAGAAGACCATCCCAAAATGACAGAATTAGTGCTGACGTATTGGTGAGTGGTCACATAGATTATCACGTGCACAGTCCTATGAGCCCACTGTGGGCTCACGTCATGAGCATGGCTGCAAGTCCGTGAGCCCACATCGGGCTCACACCTATTGAGTAACTTGTTCTGATTTTTTTTTGTGTGCGTACCAGTTGGGCCGTTTAAGTTTTAGGACTTGTGACCAAAGTATTTGTTGTGTGAAAACCATCAAAACAATCAATACAAATCAAAACAATACGTAGGCACTAACTGTTTGAACTTATGTAATCTTATATATAAAATTCTCGTGTCACAATGTTCGTTCCTATACTCCTCCGAAACGGCTTAACCGATCTTTATGAAATTTTATATGCGTATTCAGTAGGTCTGAGAATAGGCCAACATCTATTTTTCACATTCCTAGGGTGCGAGCGGAGCCGCGGTAAGCTAGTAGTTTTGTAATATTGTATGAGAACTGTGATGGTCTTAAATTCAGAGCTACAAGATAATAAGAGTTTTAAAATTGTTGTTACTAAGCGGAAATTATTCTCGATAAAATTAGGTATTTAAAATAATACGATACTTTCTATAATCCGACATTTCGAACGGGTAGTACCGCTCGGGGTCACGGGTAGACTACGGGTAGTTAATTAACGGTATCGTAACCTTTTAAAAAGTTTTTATCGCAAATAAGCCCTGCTATACAACAAAAACAAGATAATAATAATAATATCTGCTTAGAAAAAACTAATTATCTTCTTTTCCCATCATATAGCATAACTTAATCAACCGAACAGCCAAAAGAAAATTAATTCAGATGAAAAAAGCTCTCGCCGCCATTTCCCAGGCGATGATCATTAAAGAGCCAATTACGTTCCGTCGGCATACTTTCTTTTCATCTATGTGTAGTGACGTCAGCGCAGGGAACGCCGAGATATCTTATTAGTGTTGTCGAAAGAGACGGTGACCTAATTTTGCTTTTTATATCGAATCTTGCGTAAATATACACATATTTAACACGTGTTTGCAGTTGATTGTGAGATTTCTGGCATTTTGTTTCTGAGTGGGCGAGTCCCGCGGAGTTACACGCAGTTTTAGGGTTCCGTAGCCAAACGGCAAAAAACGGAACCCTTATAGATTCGTCAAGTCTGTCTGTCTTTCTGTCTGTCTGTCCGTCCGTATGTCACAGCCAATTTATTCCGAACCTATAAGAGCTATATTTTTGAAATTTGGTCAGTCGATGTATTCTGTGAACCGCATTAAGATTTTTACATAAAAATAGAAAAAAAACAATACATTTTGGGGGTCCCCATACTTGGAACTGAAACACAAATAAATTTTTTTCATCAAACCTATACGTGTTTGGTATCTATGGATAGGTGTTCAAAAATGATGTTAAGGTTTCTAATTTAATTTTTTTCTAAACTGAATAGTTGCGCGAGAGACACTTCCAAAGTGGAAAAATGTGTCCCCCCCCCCCTCTAACTTCTAAAATAAGAGAGTGATAAAACTAAAAAAAATGTACATTATGTTGTACATTACCATGGAAACTACCAATGAAAATTGGTTTGAAGGAGATCTAGTGTTTTTTTTTTAAATACGTGATAAATCGTAAATCGCAATTTACCTTTCATTCAATCAATACACTATCATAAAAACATCGATAAAAGTTACAACGAACTACAAGAACTTTTAAATGATGTTACTTGCTGATACGGAACCCTTCATGGGCGAGTCCGACTCGCACTTGGCCGCTTTTTTTAAGACGCGGGTAACATCGCGCGGCGAAGTAAGTCTAAAAAAAGTCTAAGCTACTCCTTGTAACAACAGCTATCTGCCAGTGAAAATCTCGCTGATGACGGTCCACCCGTTCCATAGATTAGCAGGAACAAAAAGACAGAATAAATTTAATAAATATTTTTTGTGGTAGGTAACGTATGTACTTCTGACCCGACTACGACAAAGAGGAGAGAAAGAGAGACAGAGGAGAGGAGTTATGAATTTGACAGGCTATATATGTATGTATGTGTGTTCGTCTGTTCCCTCATAGCTCTTTAGGTGCTTATTAGAACTGGACATATGATGTATCGTTAGAAGCGTCTTGATTATCTGCTGGTTGTCCAGTTGTTTGGGCTGTAAGGCGTGCCAAAGAAATGGACAAACATACATAAGCTCAAAAAATATTATACTCCTTCTGATGAAGTTGGGTAAAAAGAGGCCTACATTCAACAGTGTATGTGTGTGAGGTAATGTGTACCCACAAAAAAAAACAATTGAATGAATATTTGTGCCATGATAAGGTAAAATGACACACTGTAATGTCAATAGATATCTATATTAGAAATGACAAGTACTACAAAGTTTGGTATGGTAATTATGCAAACCACATCGTGGGAACTAACTGATGACTAATGTTGTTGTAGAGCAATTAAGCGGCAAATCAAATTATATAGTATAAATTATATTACGTTTTGACAAACCTATGTACATGGGTCTGCTCTCTGGTTGGTGCTCTCGCGGTCACCGTATACGATTGCGGATTGAGAGGTCTCGGTTTCGATACTCGGATCTGAACAAAAGTGTTTATAAAATTTCCGTGACAGCCTGAACTATGGAATTTTGGAGGTACTTCTCCTCTGTGCCTAGAAAAGCTCTTTAAGCAGTCGGTCCCGGTTATCAAGAATATCTATGGTAATCGAAAAGTCACTACCCTCATATATACTGTTTTATATCAATGCAAAATTTTGTCTTTCTAGCATTAACAGTTTGGGGGGTATGTTCGACGGACGGACGGTCATGACCAAATTATAAGGGTTCGTAGACGTGAAATATTGACCCCTAAAAACATGTTATATTCATGGTGCAAGTCTTTGTGTGATGTTTCAGAAGTCTATTACCTAGTCTACATACACAAATATACAGAATAAAGTCATGTGAATAGATTAGGTTTTTAAATAAGTTTATCTACTCATCTATTATCGAGCTTCACGAATTTATGAAAAAATAAAAAGACTTTATACTTGTTTGTCATCTCAGTGGAACTCACAAAACATTAAACGACAAAAGCATGAAATTAATCACAAAAAGAAATGAAGAAAATTCTTACATCAATTTTAGAATTTTACCTTTGGGAATCCTAACACAAAAAGATGAATAAAAATGATAATTTCAATCTCTTTTGTGTTCTACGCTAATAATAAAGTCCCCAGTGTGCTATTTTCTAATTTATGGCTTTTTTTGTTTTTATATAAATATTATGTTTTTTAATATTTATAACTGATTTCAAAAGAGGAAGAACATGAAGGATATTTGTGATTAGAAGGTTTTTATGTATGTAAAAAGAGCAAGCAAGGAAATGCAATTCCTATGTCGATTAATTTACGTAATCAGTCATTCTTTGATCAAATTATGCACATGTTTTTCTATAAATTCCCATATTTTTGGGAACTTAGCCTAAGCTTTTGAAGTAGCAGGAACTAATGACTTTCCATAATATCCTTCTTTACAGGAAAATCTATCTATGTCAAAGGCAACCTTTAAAATAATATGGCAAGTCCTTGAATATTCATCATAACATTTAAACAATTCAATTCGCACTGCTTTATTTTGGTTACTTTAATGGGAAATTTACTCAGTGTGTCACTAATTAAGAGACGGAAAATTTCTGTCTGTCAGTCTGTCGGTCAGTCTGTCTTATCAGCGTGGTAGGCAGAACATCGTTTTGAAGGTAGGTAGACGTGCTCGTAAAAGGCGTAGTGATTTAGGAGGTCGTTTAAACTAGTAGTGGTAGTAATAGTGGTTCAGCGTTTGATGTAGATGTAGATCTTAGTAGATGTAGAAGATGTAGATCTTCTACTGCGCTGAGTGTTATGGGTTCAATTGACTGCAAATCCCACGTGGGAAAACAGTCTATGTGATTCACAAATTGTTGTTCTTAGTTTAGTTTTGTCTTTTAAAAAAAAATAGGACAACGATTTCTGTGAACCAAAAAAATATTGTTCTGAGTCTGTGTGTTCTTCCTGTATGTTTATAAAACCTCTACGACACAGGATACATATACAATAACAAACTTGTTTTTTTTTTTTGAAAAAACAGTCCGTGAATAAATTATTGTAGAAACAAATGCTATGAACTGTTCAAAACTGATTAATTGCGTGATAATAATTATAATGTAACAAAGTATGGCGGCGACGTTATTGAAATATTTTCAGAAAGCACCCCACGCTTTGTTACATTAAAATTATTTTCAACGTTGTTGTTTAAAAGCGTGTTTGTTTAGTTTTTTCAAACTATTTTAGAAATACTAAAAAAGATTAATTTCTTCACAAAAAAAGCTTTAAAAAAAATTTTTTTAAACCTTTTTTTTTCAAATTAGTGTATTGTCATCGATCCTCGATAAATCTAAAAAGTTTGAACGAAATCTGGCCGTTTAAAGTGGGTAAAAATCGCACCCAAAGGAGTCGGTTACAGACATACAAACATACAGGTGAAGCTAATAAAAAGCGTGTAAAAATAGTGTCAAACAGTTAACCACTAATTTGTCTACTTTATTATCAGTATAACTAAAAATATCATTACATGTACATAACAAATGCATCATTTTTAAGTGGTTCAGAAAACCTAAGATAAAACAATATTATCAACCTTATTTTTCAATGTGCCTTTTCAGAATAAACCAATAAAACATAGTACAGTAGTCGACAAATAAATATCTTCTCTCTCAATAAACACTTCGAGGTGTTGACACACGGCTGCGTTCAATTCTCCGTTTCCACTGAAATAAAATGAAAAGAAAACAGCCGTCTTGTGAATGGGACCAGACGCGCGGAGTGGGTCGACCTTCCTCGTGTTTACTTCTCAGATTTTACTTTAATGTGCTGGAATCATTGTTTGTGTTCTTGGAAGAATGTGTTTTTATATATGATTGCGGCTAATAAACAGCGCTTGATAACAAACACTTGTTGTAGTTTATTAGCAGGAATAGGGTTCTGTAGTCTTAAACAATGTCAATAGATAATTGTTTTGTTTCGGAAATTAGGCCTCTATAACGTCTTAACTAACAAAGTTATCTAAGTCGTTATAGTTTTCCTTTAAAGTTCATCACATGGACTAGATTCATGATTTTTTAATATTTTGCGGCGTTTTTTGAGCCCGCCATTTAGCTTTTAGAGGGGGACGCCCTGTTGTTACAAAAAATGTCTTATGTGCAAAGTTTCATCTTTCTAGCACTTACTGTTTGGACGGTAAGCCGAGGATGGACGTACGGACGGACATTACGAATCTATAAGGCTCCCAAGTCATGAACTGCGGAACCCTAAAAAAAAGCTTGATAAAATTTTATGATACAAAATTTTAGTATGACCTTAAACTAGGAGGCTGGAACCAGCAGTGGGAAGTTAAGGGTAGTTGAAGCAGTAATCTATCTGTGTTTTATTATAGCATAGAGGGTCACATTAGCAGACAGGTCACCTAATGGCAAGTGTTCTGACGAACTCTTCCAACTAGTCCCGCCTTCTCCCTTCCTATACCCGATCACAAGTCCAGCACGTGTTCTTAGAAGTCACCGTTTTAAAGAGCCATACGCTCTTGAACTTAACGGTTATCTTCCTTGCCGTACCAAGAAGTCAAAACCTAGGGCTCGATGCAACTCGATAGTGACAACTGAGCTGCAGACTTTTGCCGGGAGAGAAGATTTTGAACTCCGGTTACCTCATTTACTACCCGAGTTATTCATCTACGATCCCGGTCCAAGAAAAGTTATTGAGTTTTTCTGATTATAGATGTACTTGATAACGACCCAGAATTTTTGAAGCTTAACTTTTAAAGTCTCAACCTCCGGGCCTCGAAGAACGAGTAAAGCCTTCGGTCCAGCGACTGATCTCTTTAGTTCAAAGGCCATCGGATTGTTAGAGTGGGAGAATGAGAATGGGAACTTAGAATGTATTTTTTTTTATATTATAAGGGACAAACGAGCAGACGGATCACTTGATGGTAGGTGATTGCCACCGCCCATGGACACCCGAAACACCAGAGGAGTCACAGGTGCGTTGCCGGCCTTTAAGATGGGAGTACGCTCTTTTTTCGAAGGTTTGAAGGTCGCACGTAATTGTGTTTGCTCACAAAATTGTGCCCTTTTGCTAATTGACTGGTTGCATAGCCGAAATCGGCTTGGAGCATATCTCCATTCTTCCACATTGCTAACTTATTTATTGATATACGTTGACAATGTTTAACAGATTTGCAGCAGGATACTGAGGAATGTAAATACTTAGGTGCAAAGAAAATACCAGGACTTTGTATGTAATATCTAGCTATAAGAGCGCCAGGAATCTCTGCTCTTAGCGTTATAACAGGCACGAATTATGAGCATCAGAGCTATCTCGAGGATGTGGGAAAGAATTTTATTCAGCTTCCTATTTAATCAGTTTAGCTTTCTATATCGAGTTGATACTTATGAAATAAAACTGGTTTTGTTTAGATTTATATAAAATATGTTACGTCTACGGAGGTATTAATGTTATAGAACTAATGCGGCTTCTCTGTTTTTGTTGAACTTTTAATACTAGAAGCATCTATGTCAGTAATTCCATTTAAATATTGTCCAGAAAAAAATGCATTTTTAGATAAGAACTGTTGATAAAAGGTTTTTAGGGTTCCGTAGCCAAGTGGCAAAAAACGGAACCCTTATAGATTCGTCAAGCCTGTCTGTCTGTCTGTCTGTCCGTCAGTATGTCAAAGTAAATTATTTATTTTGTTTAACTAATAAATAATGCAGATCTCTATAGGTAAAAGTGTTTTTTATTTCGGTTTAGTAGTTCTTGTACTGGACTAGATTATAACTTCACGATATTCCAAAATTTACCTCTTCACGATATTAGTATAGATAATATTAATTATCATCAACATAGAATTATACTCAGTATTACAGAGATTGTGTTTTTGTTTACTTGGAGATAATCAAAACACAATTTTTGATTTACTAAGTATTATTTCATGATTACAAGCCATTAAAGCAAAAATCAAATCAACACTTACAAAATTGTTTGT
Source organism: Phragmatobia fuliginosa (assembly GCA_932526445.1). Taxonomy (NCBI): domain Eukaryota; kingdom Metazoa; phylum Arthropoda; class Insecta; order Lepidoptera; family Erebidae; genus Phragmatobia; species Phragmatobia fuliginosa. Next base: position 1,558,664 of record OW052069.1, on the reverse strand, counting down.
GACTTTCAAATTATCGCTAATAATTTTTGGAGCTTCATAAACCAAATTAATCTCAAAGTTTATATAGCTTACAAAATTGACAATGTATCCTAGTAATATTATAATATTACTTGCGTTTGCTTCAATGCATTAATCACATTAAGACACCTCGTAACAGTTTCGTGGAACTAAAGAGCTGTTGTCTCTCGTTAATTAGAGTGCTCTTAAAACGTCAATACAATTCTGTATAAGATAGTGTACTTAATAATATCCTTATACATGCTACCCTGATGCTAATGTGTTCTAATAAAATTATACAGCGAGCCATCTACCAAAGTTCTTTGAACACGATTTAAGGTTGGGTTAGCTTTTATTTGATTTCTAAAATGCAGATTAATACGATGATGAGGACGAATGACAATGTGGATTTTGCGATTGAAAGATATGTAGGAGCTAGCTGAGTTGTTGTTATAGGTTTACCAAAATAACTGTGAAAATGACGTGGGGCAAATTTCATCTCATTTTTTTTTAAAACACATTTTTTATTTATTTATAATATATAGAATAGAATAGTCGCAGGTAATTTTCTGGGTATTTTAACAACATTCCCAGAAAAAAGAAACGAAAAATGAACAGGAAGAAAGGTTATTATATTTTCAAACATATACCTTTTTAATGACTAACCCTATATCAAAGGAATATGATACCTTTAGTCTTTTAAATTTAAATTAAAAGTCTAATAAATATACAGCGTAGGTTTATACTTCAACCAATATCCACCACCCTTCTCTAATTACCTAAAGGGCACAAAGTAGTTAGTACGAAGGCCTACTTAAATGTCCAAGTCGATCCTGCTCATTGAGTAGACACCCGTAGAATTTCCCCTGGGTATTCCCCTTTGTCGCGTCGGTCACTTTGTTGATGGTCCCTACACGTAAATTAAGTTTGTTCTTGGTGCTACAGGGTTGTCACAGATTCGGACCAAGATGCAATTTTGGTTTTATTTTTTAAAGCCTTTCAAGGTGAATTTACTTTGCCTGATGGAAAGCACGAGAATAATAAGGATTTAATAGGATTTATTTCATAATACGTGAACAAAATACACATTACAAGTCTCAAATACATGTCACATATTCCAGAGTACGATGAACTCTGGTACCCAGAATAAGATTAAACTTGTGTTTAGGGTACCAGTGTGCTCGCGTACAATACAAACATATGTTACTAAAATCAACACAGCGTTAAACAAAAAGCAAAATATATTTATATGTATATACTACAGAGATAAAATTATGAAGTAAAGAAAATATTTAAATAAGAAGACTAAAATAATGTCTACACTCACTACCTCAGTTGCAACGTTGTGATACCACAACTGTAGCGTTTACTTAATACAGAAAATGAATTGTTAGTATGTATATGTATGTGAATATATGTGTGTGTCAGTCTTTGTGTGTGTGGGTGTATGTGTGAGGGTGTGCGTGTGGGTGTATGTATGTGTGTGTGTGTGTGTGTGTGTGTGTGTGTCTGTGTGTTTGTTTGTATGTGTATGCATTAATATTTTAGTTGTTTATTAGAAATACCATAGTATTTCTTAGGTTTTGCGTCCTATTAGATCCTCAGTTTGTCCATAGTCAAGTGACAATAACCATTTTGACACTGTGGCTTTACACTTGTTGCGAGACATGGGCGCAATGGTACACACTTTATTTATTTTGTTGTATAGATAGTTCGATATGTAGGTATAATTAAACTGTGCAAGCCTCGTTCTACATCTTTGCTGTGCTGGACACACACTAGAAGATCTGCGTTTGCTGGCCGTATCAGAGTCATTTGGTACAGTCGGGTGCCTACGGAGGATAGTACTGAGAACAAAGAGCTGTCTCACAGTCAGTACTTGACACTCACTATAAAGATCCGTAGTTGGATACCGGAATGGCTTTGAGGTCATGACTTTGAGAACAGCTCTTTGGGCCCGCTCCAAAGAAAGGAGGGAAGTTTTGGGTGCACTACCCCATACGACAATGCAATAGCTCACAATAGACTGACACAATGCAAAATAGACAGTTTTGATTATCTCAGAATCCGCAAAATGTCTAAGCTTTTTAAAAACAAACATACACTTGCGAACTCGACCTATAAGTTTGTTGATGTGGGGCTTCCAGCTTAAACAACTGTCTATCTCAACACCAAGATATTTAACAACTTCAGATTTAGTTATTCGTGGACAGTGGCAATGTGCAGGGGTTAGATTAAGAGGGCAAGTGTGAGCTCCAAGGGATATAAAATCAGTAGGAGGAAGGTTATTGGATCGTATTGAAAAAGGTAAGTAGACCGTTTTTTCCGCATTTAACGTGAGAGCATTTTCCGATAGCCATTTCATCACAGACCTGAGAGCATGCTCTGCATTTTCCATAACTTCAGGCCAGTTTTTACCGTGGATGACCAATGCTGTATCATCTGCATATGCAAATATTGAGCATTGAGGTATGAACATATTACAGAGATTATTAATATAGATGAGGAAGAGAGTTGGGCCTAAGATTGAACCTTGAGGGACTCCATAGTTTAATGCTGCACTGTCACTAATAACACCTTCAATGTTTACACATTGAATTCTGTCACGTAGATAGTCTTGGAAGATCCTAATAGTATCTCCACGGATTCCAGTGGCTTCCAACTTGCGTAAAAGGAGTGGAACAGACACAGTGTCAAATGCCTTAGAAAGGTCTAGAAAGATGGCGAGACATTTCAGTTTGTTGTCTAATTTAGTCACAACATCATTTACTAGAGCGGAGACTGCATCCTCAGTCGATCTGCCGCCCCTGAAGCCATATTGATTATTACTAAGAATTTTATATTTTTCAAGGAAGTTAACTAATCTATTGTTTAAAATTTTTTCCAAGATCTTTGATATAGCAGGCAGAACTGAGATAGGCCTATAGTTATTGACGCTGTGCCTGTCCCCACTCTTGAATATAGGGTGAACAATTGCCTTTTTAAAGGCTTTAGGGAAACAGCCCGTTGAAAGTGAGAGGTTGCAGATGTGAACAATTATTGGCACAAAGACAGGCAGACAAGACTTTAACAGTCGGGACGAAATACCATCCCAGCCCACGGAAGCGTCTGCCCTTAATCCAAGAATCAGATCGGTGACTTCTACTTCATCAGTAGGAAGAAGAACCAGTGAGTTACATGTTACTGCGTTACAGCATTTTTTTAAGTTGCTTGCAAACTTCTCAGCAAATTTCTCGCCCACACCCGCAAAATACTTATTAACAGCATTAACCGAAGACCCCTCATCATAAGACAACTTTAATAATTCGTTTGGTGAGGTGCTATTGACAGCTGTCGCGGTGACACTCCTAATGATTTTCCACGTAGCTTTAGGGTTATTTTTGGTCTTATGAAATTGTTCTTTAACGTAAGCTGATTTGATGTTTTTGAGGAGCTTGTTACAAAAATTTCGGTATCTAATATATGTGATCTTAAAAGTATAGTTGTCAGGGTTCCTCTTGAGAGTACGGGCCATATTATCCCTGTTTCGAATACATTTCAGCAATCCAGCAGTGATCCACGGCTTGAGGATTTTTCGTTTAGGTGCTGTAGCAACCAACATAGTGTGCTTAGCGGTAATGGCACCAATAGCAGAGATTAAGGAATCTGTAGCAATGTTGGCGTCCTGAACACCCATTATACTTCCAAAATCAGTTGAGAATATTTCAGCTATTACAGCCGAGTGATCGACTATTTTACGTGTGCTTTGAGAAGTAGGCAAGGACTTAACTTGTTGCAAGTTAACTATCGTTGGCCTATGATCGGTGATATAAGTGTCGACGATCAGAGTAGTGGATTTGAGACTAGACTTAATCATTACATGGTCAATGCAAGAGTCTCCACGAGTAGGCAGAAGATGACCAGGAAGAAGGCCATGTGTAGCAATAAGGTTCAAATACTGGTTGGCGGATTGACACATGACATTTGGAGTAATATTGATATTAATGTCACCCATAATAACAATGTTCTTAAAGCCTGACATCCGAGTAAGAATGGTGTCCAATTCGTCAACAAAATCATCAATGATCCGAACAGAGGGAGAACGGTACAATGCTATAATTGAAATATTATAAAACTTTAAAGTACACAACAAACAGCTGGCATCAGACATTGTAGGTTCCATAATAGAATGAGACAGATCTGATTTTATGTAAATAATAATGCCATCATTTTGGTTTTTAGGCTTAGTCGTATGATAGGATGTGTATCCATCCAGCACCGGCACTGTTGAAACACTTAACCAGCACTCTGATAAAATTATAATATCAAAAGAAATATTAACACTGACGAGGAACGCCTGAAAACAGTCAAAATTACGGTTTACACTACGTATATTTAAATGTACCATGTTCAGCGACTTTAAACTATCATCAATAAAACCCATGCATGCACCCGGTTCGCAAATAAATGAGTCTTTTTTACCAAAAGAATCATATTCATCAAAATTGTCTAAATCGAACGTTAATAAATAGTTGCAGGTGCACATTGTTTACTACCTTAGAGTTGGAAACGCAACAATGAGTCCTAATTATGATACATAGCAAGTTTCTGTAATTGGAAAGTAGTCGAAATAATATCAAGTGTAAAACATTAGTGCATACATGTGCACTTGCATGAGTAAGTGGTAAATTAAAAGTTGACATACTGATTTTAAGTAGGTGAAACAGTTGAAGACGGTTTTGATTTGTTATAATTTTTATGTACTTTGAAAAATGTGTGTCTGTAGTGGAGAGGTGATTGTGTGTCAATTCATTTCTGTAATGTAGAATAAACAAAGTAAAAAACAGATATAAAGCAAAAAAAAATTTAGAAACAAAATAAAAAGTAAAAATATTATGAGCTACTAAATTATAAAAAAAATGTAAAAATAAATGTGAGATTTTCGGCTTATATACCAAACTGAGATTAATATTCCTATACTTGTTGTTTAGATACAAGAAGTCTATCGAGACAGGAAGTCGATCCGATGATGACAGAGTCCACACCCTCACGTTCGCGTAGAAAGATTTTACCATTTTGAGTCCAACAAAAGTTGTAATTGTTTTTCTTCGCAAAAGCTCGAGCCTCAAAAAACAATTGTCTCAAGGATAGTGGCATGTGTTCAGCAACATAAATCGGCCTCACTGCACCCGGGATGCCAATGTGTCCCGTATTTAATTTTTCAGCAGTAGGTAAACCCTTATTGAAAGTACGGCATGCATCCAGAACTTGTTTCTTTAAGGGGACAGTAAGGAGCTCCACAATTATAGGTCTAGATGTACCCTTCTTGCCAGGTAGACGGTACACATCACGTAGGAGGGGGGGTGGGCTCGACGGCTGTACAATACCACAAGTTTTGAGGACTATAGTTGTCAGGTCGCTGCTGGTTTCCTTGTCATTTGCCGGGACATTCCTGATTTCTATAGACGTAGAACGCGAGGTAAGTTGTAGATCCATCACTTTCCTTTCAAGGTCCTTTATATAATTGCGTTGTTCGCTATTTTCCTTCTCCAGGCCCTGTATTGACTTCTTAAGCGATTCATAGTCAGCGCTTAAGAATTCGATTGATTTTAATAGATCAACATTAGTTTTTTTGATTTCCACATTTTGAAGCTTAATTGTAGTTATTTCTGAAGTCAATTTCTCAAGCAGAATATCCTGACCCTCCTTCCACACGATAAGCATATTCATCATCTTCTCCTCGAAGGATTTCAGTTCACATTCCGGTGAAAAATCAGGCCGAAAGCGCTTTGTTCGTGTTTCACGCTCATTAGTGTTCTGGTATACCTCCGGAGTTGAAAAAACTGGCAAAACACTCACATCCGGCGCGGGAGTAGCTGGTGGTGAGCGCTCAACTCTTGGCATAATAAGTTAATTTATTGATACTTAACAATTTCAAATAAAAGCTCAAAGCAAGTAAAAGGTGCGGAGGCGTCACCAATCTGGATCACTGCAAACTGGAGTGTTATTCCAACTTAGGACCGCCTCTGTCTCTTGGAGGTCACGAGTTGTCGTAGGTCAGTTTTTTGTTATTGAGTATAGGTTCTTGCTTGTGAATTATGGCAATTTTTTCTTATTTGGAAGCAAAACTGTTTATATTTTTATCACAAACTATGCACTGATACTATCACAACAATATGCCGTCACAGAAACAAGTATAGGTTTGATTATTACTCGTTATTTAATTTATTTTACGGATCAAGAAAATTATACGTCTGTGCTGTCAAAGGCCGACCGAGCGAGTAAAATAATCCGATCTTAGAGGCCACTACACTCGCTGTTTTTTTTTTCTTTTATGAGGCATGGGGAAATCAAGAAGAAGAGCACATGATGGATAGTAACTAATACTATGAACGCTAGCTTATAAGGAGAGACCTCAGCAGTGTTTTTTTTTTTTCAGTCAGGCGTTTATTCACTAGCTCATTGTACTATCTGTGAATGAATGAGAAGGAAGCATGTCATCTCCAGCTCACGTGCGGTCGTGACACAGTTTAGTCGACTGTTAACAACGACGCATGAGTTGAGATCAAGAGTAGTGGCTGCCACCCTCATCAAGACTGCAAATAATGCATCATGGCGATCCACATTATTGAGGCCTATGAGATGCTTCTGCACCATTAGTACTCCGGTCTCGTACTCACCAATGAAATACGACAGAACGCATGCTGTCAATTTAGGTTGGCTTTTATGCGGGTAGTTCCATTCCGGGCGTTCATGCTGAAATCAGCATGGCTCCACTAACTGGTACAGAATAACAAAGAATGGTGCCTTCCAGTGTCGGAGGCCAAGACACACATTGGATCGATGAGTAAGCGAAGTAAGTAATTTTGTTGTTAACGGTACAGGGTTGTCAAAAAATTTGTTATTCATAGTAATAAGTAAAATAATATTGTTTTATACAGTGGAAATAGCCTTTGTATATGCATACTTTTCGTGACTGACATAAAATAATCGAATGTAATGAATTTTCTTATTAGCTTAGCATTTTCCCAAACGTTTGAATAATCTAGATCAATTTTACAAACCCGAAAACCCACAATTACAAAATTTCAGCGAAATCCTTAGACCCGTTTCCGAGGTTATAAATACAAATATCAAAGTTAAAGATATTAGATTACATGTAAACAAAAAAATATTTTCGAGTTACATATATTAGAACACTTAGGATACCAAAACGAATCTAACGTTATTTTAATTAGATAAATCCGTAAAGAAGTTCGACAGGTATTAGAAGAATAATACAAAAACATAGCTTGTCCTTAGAGGTTGGGTGAAAAAGTATGTCTGAATTATTGTTTGAGGAACGAAGTGTACTCTAGTTTATATGAGTACAGGGGTATAAGAGGGTGCTGCGAACTGCTAAAAATAAGCCACTTGGAAACAAGGCCGTGAATTATTTACATGGATCATTTCGCGCCCCTTCACAGAGCCGTTAGCTTCACACGAAAACAATTTCAACCTGTTCAAAATAAGGTAGGATGAAGAGTTTCTCTTACACCATTAAATTACTCTGACAGCCTTGTTGGTCTAGTGGTTAGCGTATGCGGCTGCTGATTAAGAGATCTCGGGTTCAATTCCCGGGTCGGAGCAAACGTTTGTGTAATCCGCAAATATTTGTTTCGAAGTTTGGTTGTTTTCTGTTGAATTTTATACATGTTTTCCATCAGGCAGACTAAAGCCACTTTGGTAGGCTTTAAAAAAAATTTGGATAGTAAAAAATGATCTATTTTACTATTTAAACTTATCCTAGATCTATAACGGCATTAGGTCCGCCTTATGCAATGTTTTTGAAGGAAGTATAAATAAATAAATAACCTCGAACGATATGCATTTCGAAATTTCTGATCAATTTTCATTAGGAAGATAGGTTTTTACATATATCATTACAACTTTGTTAAAGAAAAGATTGTGACCTTAAAAAAAATCGACTAGATGTCTCAAAGCCTTTTTTAAAGGTTTTTTTTAGATATACATATGTAGTGAACGAAGGAACGGGTCTCTTAAGAAGTGATAACTGCGGTTTCACATAAAAAGTGTATTTCTAGTTTAATGGAAAAAGTGCGCAATTTTATTTATTTTTTACTATAATGGTAGTCGTGAAAAATTGTCGGTCATTGAGTCATTGACAAGTTCTCATGAAAATCTATGGCAATCGCTATCGGGAAATCAGTGCCCTCAAATATACTGATAACTATTTTATCTTTCGAATGCGCGTTCCCGAGGTCTGATGCCAGTCGCTCCACGAAAATACTGATATTTCAGTTGAACTAGTACCCCTAATATAAAAAACTTGGGAATAATACAGGCTACGAAGATACAGTAAATGAACGCAGAGACTAATAAGTGATTATATTCTCCCATTAACATCAAAAAAGTGTATTTCTATTTGAATAAAAGAAGTACGCATTTTCCGTTGTTTTTTATTAGCAGTCATAAAAATCATTCCATTATATAAAATATTGTCTGTTGTGATACAAGAAATATTTTCTGTAGAAATGATCATAAAGTCCGGGTCATTACCACACCGCCCCAAAGGAATTATGTCCGACTGACGCTCGCTGGCTAAATTACTTCCCTTCTTTGATTTGAGAAGATGGAAGGAAAATCGTTCTTGTTCCCTAAGTTTTTTTTGTCGACCTACATTTACCAAACTTGATATATATTTGTACTGAAATTTTGGTTACGGTAAGTGTAATCGTTCTTAATGTTGGAATTCGTCAAAGCTATTTCTGCTCATTTATAGAAGCTATTTGAATTTAAAAATCTCAGGAGAATAATTATTGACGAATGTTTTCAAAGGCAATTTTTAGTTAATTTAATTCGAATAATTTTTGTTGAATTTGATGTACATATTTCTTTATCTAGAATTCAACAAAATTTATAATAATAATATATTTTATAGAAAGAACATTATTGGATGTTCAGGGCTCGACATCTTTGCCATTTGTCATACAATTTAAAAAAAATATATAAGAAAAAAAACTTACTTTATAAACATACAGATGCCAGTCTTCTCCATGGCTCTTGAGATGCCTTTCCATGATGCAAGCATGGAATACTTCTGCTTAGCAGTCAGGGGCAGTCGGGGGTCAGTAGCTGGTGGCGGCCCGTCAGTCACAACAGGCACCGCATTATTAGCCCTCCCTGAGGTTGCTAATTTACCTAACTGACAACCCATTTTGGCAAACACAATCACTAATAAACCATTTTAAAATAACACTTTCACTTTAAAAGCTACACGCTTCACACATTTATGATTATATTTTAATTTTTACTTTTTAAAGAACACATTATGCACATTTTTTTACACTAGCAACACTCAACTTTTTAGTTAACATTCACTACACTATTACTAAATTTAAATTATTACGAACGTCATGTAATCATTGTTTGAATTTCGAACAGTATTTGTGTCACAAAGAACTTCAAAATGGCGATTGCGTTATGTATTTTTTATCAAGTTTCAATACATTTTCTTTGTATTTCACGGCTTCTTTTATTGTATGAGAGATATCACCCGTCCTTGTCACATCTCCTTATCTTATCTAATGGGGTCGGCACGCGAATGGTTACCTGTAAAAATAAATTGAGAAATTATTAAGGTTTGTTGTAACGTCTTCATATAACAATGATATTTGATGTATAAGATGATCATTTATTATATTAAACGTATAAATTAATCATAGGAAGTAATCGCAGTTTAGCTGAACAAATTTATATCGAAGTTCAAACATATTACCGATATTGGTTCACTATATTTAGGTATGTTTGTTTTACAAAATCTGGTCAAAAAGTGTTTTAGGGATTTTCTTAGGAAATTCCTAATAGCTGCCCGGAGTTTGGAAGTTTGGCGGGTGATCCACGTCGGTGCCTCGGAGAGCACGTAAAGCCGCCGGTCCCGGTTGTCATGAACATCTATGACAATCGTTATTGGGAAGTCAGTGCCCTCAAATATACTGACAAATATAGTTCAATCTTCGAATTTCAGTTCTCCCTTAGGGTTGCGGAGGTCCGATGCCAGTCGCTCCGTGGAAAAACTGAAATTCAGGTAAAACCGGTTGAACTAGTAGCCGACCCCAAATAAACTTGGGAATAATGGCTAAGAGGATGATGTTTTACTAAATCTGTATTTTATATTTCCTTTCAAACTCCATTCTGCTACAATTTTGTAAGCATACTAATAGACAATTATTTTTATCGTATATCTATGTATTCACCAATCTAATATCAGTCAAGATGAGTAGCATACCACTCAATATTTAAGTTGCGTGCGTCGGAATCAAACCTACGACCTCGGCTCAGCCAACAGCCAGGATAGTTAACCAATAGTAATATTTTTTCGGCCATCTTACACACAATGCTATCTAGTCTATCTCTATCTAGTTAGACAACTGATATAAATACATAAACATACTTTTTTTGTAAATTCATACATATTATAGAGAAAACACCCAAACTCGGAAACCAATATTTGCAGATCACAAAAACGTTTGGTCCGACCCGGGAATCGAACCCAAGACCTTAAGCACAGCAGTCGTATAGGCTACCACTGCGCCTCCGAGGCTGTCTGTATTATAAACTGCCTCGTTGGTCTAGTGGTTAACGTATGCGACTGCTGATCAAGAGGTCTCGGGTTCGAATCCCGGGTCGGACCTAATGTTTGTGTTAACCGCAAATATTTGTTTCGGAGTTTGGGTGTTTTCTATGTATAATATGTATGTATTTACAAAAAAAAGTATGTTTATGTATTTATATCAGTTTTCTAGTTATCCATAATACAAGCTCTGCTTACTTTGGGGATGGTGTTGTGTGTAAAATGTCCGAAATATTTATTTATATATATTGTTATTTAATAGTAGAAGTGCAATAGTAATTAGTGTTATATATTCTGGGTGATTTCTATGTATAAAATGTATGTATTCACAAAAAAAGTATGTTTATATATTTATAACAGTTGGCTAGAACGTTTACACAAGCCCTGCTTAGTTTGCGGCTAGATAACATTTTGTGTAGGTTATCCGAAATATTAATTTATTGAAAAAATATTAATTTTATTTATTATCCTTGATGGTCATATTTAACATGTTTATTGTTAAGCAATTATTGATAGTCATTGCCGCTACCGATAAAGACTTAAATTGAGTAATTTTAAAGTAGCCAATTTAAATAATAAATAAATAAATATTTCGGACATCTGACACACAACATCATCTAGTCCCAAACTAAGCAGTGCTTGCTATGGGTACTAGACAACTGATATAAATACATATAAGTCGTATGGCCTTAACCCTCTCCTGAGACGATTTTACCGACCCCACAGTGAGACATTATGGATTGTTGATAAAAACATACTCGTATATAATTTTATTTTTATAAATTCTTAAATCCTATCCTAGAATCACTAGAATCAGCTTTGAGGCGTCTAGATAACGTTAATCTCGCTTTGCAAAGACGGCAAGAAAATCAATCCATCATCATCAACAGCCTTCAACAGTCCACTGCTGGACATAGGCCTCTCCTTAGAAAGGAGGTTTTGGCCTACTATACCACGCTGGCCAGCGGGTTGGTTTAGGGGGTTAGTTTCAAGTTTTCCTTTCCTTTGCATCGATGTTATCTTGCGCAGTTTATCCCTTAGTCGCCTTTTACGACACCCGCGGGATGAATAGGGGTGGTGGCACTCTGTATTCTTAATCCGTCACCACACGGATAAATCAATCCAGAAGTGTATTATTCAATGCTTATTATGCAAACTGTATTTGCCTTTTTGATTCGTTTAGATAAGTCAATAGGTATCAATTGAAAATATTTATTTTTGTACGAGTAATACATGACTACAATGCTTTTAATGCATACAATGTTCCCTTATAGCTAATGTCATAATAGGTACAAATAACGTTTAAAAGAAAATGAGTTACACTAAAAACAATTCATGCATTTTAAAGGAACATTTCAATATTGAAATCGTTTCTGCACAAATGTATTTTTAGAAAAAAACTGCAGAAACTACGTCGAAGTTTTAAATTTTCTAACTTTTCATAACGTTTAATTGCTGCAATTTTAAATGCTTCGCATAAGGTATTGTATATAATATTTTAATTATACCCTAGTTTGTAGTGCAAACATTTGCTATTTCAAAGTTTAATTTTAAAAGATGCCATAACTATAAAAAGTTCGCGATTTATTAGTAAAAAAAGATATTGCTTTTTATAGGTTAACGGAACTTTGTCTAGCATAGATTCAGCTACTTTTGACACCTCATAATTTAACGAGATCAACCCAACCCCCTTTTGCTTGAGGAGGGGCTGACATAGCATCAACCCATTTTTGACTCTTTGTCGCAGTGACCTTTTGGAGCCGGTAGTTACACTTTGATTACTTATTCATTTAAAGTTCATTTAAAGTTCAAGTGGCCTTTGGTGTTTGGAAACAATTAAGCACGTAAGCAACGACAGCATGGTCAGTACCTAGATGGGTTCCTGTCATTGGTAGGTCACGTTAAGCAGTCGGTCCCGGTTGTTATGATTAGATAGCAGTCGTGAAGTTTAGTTGGAGACCTTCGGGCGGCTTAAAAAATCCAACGGCAAGATTACGTAGCTACAACATCCTGTATAAAAAGGAATAATTGAAAGAAAGCAGTAAATTAACTCAGAATTACACTGCTAATACAGGTGCAAAGCATATAACTCCAGTTAAATAAGAATACAGGAAGGAGGTAACATTTGAAAAGAATAAATAAATAATAAAACTAAAAATCTACATATAATATTCATTAATAACATTAAGGTAGTAGAGCCACGCTGATTTTATCACGAATGGGCCAGCTCGACGGGGCAGTACTACCCTCACACAGAAGACCATCCTAATAATGACAGCATTCTTGCTGTCGTATTTCCTTAGTGAGACCGGAAGCCCAATTATTTTGCATCATACTCCTGGCTACCAGAAGCCGAAAAAACGAGGCAGAAACATCTGACTAGGCCGCCATGGTATGGGTCACCATGCTGCATTGCTTACCCTTACAATGCTGATTGTGATCACTTTTGGTAGGCTTAAACATGAAAAAAAAATGTACTAAACATCAAATAATAAAAGTAAAATCATTATATTAAACAAAACTAAATTCATCGGAATAAAGGCTATGAGGAAGCTAACAAGAAAAACGAAATAATTAAGCAGACCGAGCCACATGTATCATATATATGAGATCACATGTATAAAAATATACCTACTAGTATTTTTAATTCTTACTTATTTTATGGATATGGATACCTTGTTTATAAATCTACAATCACACACGAAATATAACTGCACTCGAAGAAAATGAAATTATAAAATAATATCAAAATATTCATTTCACTTGTAACTGCCGTCTAACTTTAAAACCTTGATATAAAGTAAAAAGGTCGTTTCTTTTCGCTCCATTTTATCTAATTTTTCCAAGTCATTGTCGTCCTTGAATTTATTAGTCACGGACGTCGATTAGCAGGTGGAATTTATCTTCTAAATGGATTTTGAACCTTGACAAAGTTATTGAGTTTGTAAAGGCTTTCTTAGGTAGCCCTTAGACGTTATTGTTTTAAGGCCTTTTAGTCGATGAAAGAGTTTATATCGTTTGAAACCTAATTCTAGAACATTTATAGTGGGGTCAAAGAATTAGTTGATAATACAATCATTGTAAATTTATGGAACGTATTTCAAAATTGTGTTTTTCGTATTTATATGTCTCTATTTTCTTAATTATTACCAAGGCGACAGTACTAAATTAATAGTACGTGCAGAAATTAAAAACTTGATTTATGTATTATTAGGTTTCATCCTCGGCTCCGCCAGTGTGTATGTCGGTTGTCAGGGTAAAAAGTAGCATATGTTCTGTCTTACATTCTAGATTATCTGTGTACCAAATTTCATTTAAATCGATTCAGTGGTTTTAGCGTGAAAACGCGACAAACAGACAGATAGGTTTAGGTTTGTGTGGTTCATTTCGTGCGGAAAATCGTTTTTAAAATTTATATTTATTTTTAAATTACGTATTTTAAAACGTTGCAACGCTTCTGTATTTTTTTATTTTAATTTTTCATTTAACTTATGATAAAATAATAGTATTCTAAGACGAAAGTCATCTATATAATTATGGATCTAATCCTTGTATAACACCAATATTTTTACGAGTGGAGTATCAATTTTTTTTTTGCAAAAACTCGGAAAAAATATTTCTTTTGAAAGCGTCCATTGCGTGCGCTGTGTAATCGATTAAAGTTTCACAAAACCAATTTATGAAAGTATTGTACCTCTTTAAATGTCAGACAAAAATCGAATTAATATGTTTATCTTTAAAAGTTGACTCATAATAACTTTTTTTTTAAATATTTAAGCCTACTTAAGTGACTCTACTCTGCCTGATGGAAAGCATGAGTAGAATCTAGGAGTAGGGACATCATCCGCGTAAGCAATGCAGCATGGTGACCCATACCCATCATTCATATGTTAAATAAATTTGTTCACCCTAACAAAAAAAAAATGGGGCTACATAGGGTAGTTAGTGCCCAATAAAAATGGAGACGATAAAACTATAAACAAAACAACATTGTACTAAATACATCTCTCTGCTAGGTAAGTAATGGCTCCGACAAGAGAGCTTATTATACCCTGGGGTGTCGTTAAGTGCTACACACCTATTAAACATTAAGTAAACAGCCACTTCAACAGAATGTTACCAATTTGCCTAATGTCTAGGCTTTTAGTTTCACATACTGCATTAAGCAAATTGGATACTTTCAATGTTTTGACAAATTCAATGTAATGTTATAAATTCGAAAATAATTTCGTTCGTCTGTCTGTAAAGCTTTTCATAGTTAAACAACTGTATAATTTTCAATGCAGATATTTTGTTTCTTGAGAATCCTTTCTTATCATACATTACTCTTTACTGCTATAAACCAACGTACACGCAGGCGGAGTCGCGAGCAATAGCTAGTAATATTATAAGTTTGAATGTAACTTTGTACGTACGTTTGTAATTCTTGTAAAAGGACATACTATTTAGTACTGACACACACACTAGCTTATGTTATTGTGTATCATTGTAACAGTGATAAGACACATAATAAAAAGAATATACCCAAAGTTTTTGGCAAAGTCATATTTTGCCCCGAAGCTAAAATTGAGAACGGTGATAATGTTATGATAATATCCACTCACAGGAGTCTTCTTTGACTGCTGTCTAGTTAAAATACGTAGGACGAAGTCTTCGTCTCATTTCAATCATGCTGGACTCCTAAAGTCGTAAGGGTGATATTGGCCATTCTAAATTAGGCACACTAGTAAAACTCACATTGAAAAAAAATTAGAAAATCGGTTAAATACTCTCTTGAGTTTATCGTGAGGGACAATATTACACGAGAATTATGTGATATAAGCAAATTTAACAATACATGGAATGCATTCTATGCACGGAAAGAATGGCTACAGAATTTATAGATATTTGTGTATTCTATATAGCGTTCTATAATTCCCAAATCATGAAACGTCGACCAACCTTTGTTCTAAAATTATCTCCCAAAACCGGGGAACAAAACATAAATGTGCCAGTCATTCCTTTGTTTGCTTTGTTTTGTTTTTGAATTGGATACATTTGGTGAGATTGAATACTTTTACAAGTTTGATGTTACTGAAGAAATTACTTACAGATATTTTATTTGCAGATTTTACATCTGATCTGGGGTCAAGAGTAAAGATGTATTTCTGCTACATTTTTGGGGGACTTCAATCTCTCGGAGCCAAATTTTAAAAAAAACTAATAATATTCTTAAAAAGTATGTAATGATTGTTACTTTCAGCTTAATAGAGTCTATTATAAAGGTTACATTTAAGTCTTTTTGAAACCCGCCTTTTATTTCCATCTGAGTTTTGTAGACTGAAACGACAGGTTTCAAACGAAACATTAATAAAAGGAACTAAGGGCACAAAATTGCTGACTTTTTCAAATTTAAATTCAACATTTCAACTAAAATATTTTGCCTTTTCAATTTATAAATTGCGTGCAGTAACCGGTGCCAGATTGACTTCATGTAACTAGTTTCCTCACGTCCGACAGTTTCGAGACGGTTTCAACTTGCACAAATGTAAATTTACTTCGATATTTCGATTTCAGATAAAATTTTAAACAGTAAAACTCATAGAAATATCAAAATTCTAATAGTAAAGTTTTGTACAAAAATCTCTTTACTTTCAATTAAAACTGCTCAAAAGTCTTCAAAATGAACCATTAGAATTGAGTAGAATCTGGCTACAGCATAAATATCATGTATACAATACAAATTAGATTCTCTTGTTACGTAGTAAGATCAATACCAATGTCAAATCTCTTTACAGTTGCCATATATTCACGCTTTTCTTGAACTGAGACGAAACAGTGAGGTAAATCTTTGAACAACTATTCCACTGTCTGTCAGTAGATTTGTCACGGTCTTTGAAGGTCACATTGATTGTCTTATTCTTCGCAGATAAAACTTTTCACAAGAAGTCATGGATTTTACAGAAATTATAAAATATTAAACAATAAGCAAAGTTATACAAAACGACCATTTTGCTTAGTTTTTTTTTTTGTAGGATTCATTTTAATGTGATGTTGACTGGATTTCAGGTGTGTTCGTGAATTAACGTCTTAGACAAGCATTGAGCAACAGTCCCTCGGACTGGAGGGGAGTAAAAATGCGTCTTTTCCCAATACCAAACAGTCTGTGATTTTTGTCGGAGTAAATATTCACACATACACATTTTGGATTTACATATATAAACAATCGCTTATCACAATGAACTAACACTTAACAATTAAAATAAAAAAAAAACTAAATTTCCCACATTCTGTGTCATAACACACAGAAACACATTCTATTTGAACCATTTGAACTTGTGTTTTGACAGAGAGACACTCTTGGGTACTCCTTGGTTACTCGATCTATTATCACGATACAAACAGTGAGAATGAGAACGATGTGATATCTGGTGAAGCTATGATGTGTGAGTAACAGTAACGTTACCACTTATGAAATGATATACATTACGCAGATCTTAGATCTTATTTAGTCACGTTTTGCGTGACGTGAAGTGATGTCACGTCGTCAGATCACTTTCGCTTTGGCTGCTGACACCGAGTAATGCTTAATAGGAGTAATATATCAAATTAAATCTTCTGAGTGAAGGGTTTAATACTTACGTTTGGAATATCTTGAAGACGAGACGGTTTAGTTGACATTTCAGGGCGCGTCTTTAAATAATTGAGCCCTTAGCCTTGATACTTCAAACGTTTACTTTTGCCAAACAAATTAAGGCAAAATAAAGAGCTTTTCTGGCATCATTAAGCTAGCTTAGCTCCTGACAATTTAATTACAATGTTATATTTTAAATCAGTTAAAGCGATAATACTTTTAAGCTAAGATAGCATAAAGTTATAATTTTATTCTGATATCTCTGTGCAGATTTTGAGAGGAGTAATTTTAGTTTTCGTTCAATCACAGATTTTAAAATTAGTTGACTAAGTTTTAAAGTTGAATTAAAACTTTATTGCTATCCTTTTTAGGGTTCCGAAGTATATCACTCGGAACCCTTATAGATTCGTCATGTCCGTCTGTCCGTCCGTCCGTCCTCGACTTACCTTCCAAACGGTAAGTTCTAGAAAGATGAAACTTTGCATGAATATGTGTTGTAATTACGTCGACAAAGTGCTACAATAAAATTATGAAAAATATTTTTCTTTGGGGTACCTCCCCTACACTTAAAGTGGGGATGTAATTTTTTTCTCGCGGCTACCATGTCGTGGGGTGTCATTAGATTAAAAACAATAAAGGGTTTCTAAGACGATTTTTTGATTTAGGTATTCGTTTGCGAGAAATTCCACTTTAAAGGGCACTTTTTTGTAAAAACAGGGCGTCCCCCCCCCCTCTAAAAGCTTAACGGGTGGCTCAAAAAATCTGGAAAAACTCGTGATGGTGGTCCATATAATGAACTTTGAAGGAAAACTATAACGGATTAGATCACTTTATCAATTCAGGAGTTATGGAGACTTAACTTGTAAAATGCGCTCACTTGGAAAACGTCATACAAAATTAACGCATTAATACGTAAACATAATAATTATCTGTTTGATACGATTTTAAATCCACGTACCATTATGGGTGACTGAGAAATCCTTTGCTGTGCGTGGCCTAACACGCACTTAGCCGATTGTTATTTATTCATCCTATAGTTTAATGTTGATTATATTAACTATATGTAGGTAAACGGAATGGACACAGTGACAAGAATCTTGGAAAAACTACCAATCTTGTAAACTAAGTGTTGGAGAAGTCTGTGATTATTTCTTACACCCATTTTAGTTGCTAAAAGGTGTATCTTCATAATATCTTTCGAAGAAATAGGTACTAGACATACAATCCTTTTCGTCATCATGGTCTGAAACGGTTGATTTGTCCGGAGTCATGCTCACGTTAGAAAAGTAATGGCGAAAAATAAATTCTTATTCAATATTTACCAAAGTGACGTTTTCTAATTTTTTTACCTTAACTCTTACCCCTCTAGAGTGGGTGGGCTTAAAGACAAAAAAAAAAAAAAACAAACTCCTCTTCAAGTAAACGGAGCTGTAAAAAATATCAAATTTTGGTATTTTGGTACGTTTTTGGTATTACTGTTTCTGTACTGTGAAAAGTAAAATAGAATTTGGCAGCAACCTTCAATATTAGAAATAAATTGACGCAGAGCTCTCGCAAAAACCGAACTGTATGTATTCACTGAACAGAACAACGAAATCGCGTCAACACAGGCTTTAGCTTGTTGAATAAACACACCAATGCAGATTTTTCATCAGATATTATTTTGATGATTATTTGCATTTAAAAGCATTAAAAAATAGATATCGCCTGATTTGACTGCACGGTTGGTCTAGTGGTTAAAGTGGCCACCACGCCGCTTTCTGCTGCCCCATGTGTCGTGGGTTCACATCCCACATGGACAATAATTTGTCTGATTTATACATTTTTGTTCTGAGTCTGAGTGTTCTTTGTGTTCGCTTCATGTACATATGTTTGTAAATTTCCCAACGACACAGGATTGAAAAAAATAGCTAAAATGTTTTTTTAGTTTTAAACAACGACGGCCTAATCCTAAAGTAGGCAGAGCCCTTGTACAGTTTTTTTTTATTTAAACCTGCTTAAGGGGCCCCCGGAGGCTAAATTGTCCATACAAACGGTATACCAAGATCATTTGCAGTATAAACATATTTCCACGATGATATGTTGATATTTGGACTTAGACTGTATTTATTTAGGTTATAACGTCTTTATTTTTAAAAATAAACTAATCTAGAATAAAATATAATCAAATAAAATTTTACATATTTTACATTGTAAATGTCATGTTTTGATTTTGTTTTTTTTTGTCTTAAAAACCAAAATATTTCTAATATTGTTTCATCAATAACATATCTCATATTATTATGCTACTACTTACACAAAATAAATCGAAAAAATATTGAGTTTTCATTCATGATTTTCGATATTACGAAACACATCCATATTTTCACAAATTTCAAGCAATTAGTAGTGCTATCGCATCAAAATATATTTCAATGTGTGTGTGATTCGTGTCAGTCAAATAATGATAGCCGAACCTTCTACGAGAGAGTCCGAATTACTACGAATGAATGTCAATCCACATACACACATACAGCGGTGCACTCGTATCTACGTTGTATTTTGTCAAACAGAGACAGCAATATTTTACGAACAAATTTCAACTTGCAGTTTCGAGTGTCGTACGCCGGCCTCTTAAGTCACTCTACTCTGCTGATAGAAAGCACAAGTAGAAGACAATAGAATGCATACTATGCAGCATGGGACCCATACAATAGGGGCCAATTGAGAAGCTTTTACAGTATTGGGCCTCTTTAGTAACCAAAATACTGAAAAAAAAACCTACATATTTATAAATACTTACACATCCCTACTAGTCCCCAATAATATTATAAATGCCAAAGTTAGTCTGTCCGTCTGTTACGTTTTCACTCCTAAACCGCTGAACCAATTTTGATGAATTTTGGTATGGAGATAGATGAAACCTTGGGAAAAGACATAGGCTTCTTTTTACCGCGATAATCGACAACCACGCGGGGACAATCATAGAATAAATGAGTATATTACGCAATTAGTTGCTCAGAGTGTTCCACGACCACTAGCTCTTAGCAATAAGGGTGACTATAGACTAACGTCAACAATATACTGATATAGACGATCTAACTGGCAAACAATGGAATTTCATCTTTCAATGGCCCCCTCTCATTATACCCGGGGTTCGTGTCAAAACTATTTGAATTACGTACATCTGGAATCTATTCTACATGCACAATGCTCGCCAGACCGTAAGTATATTAACTTCCTTGCTCCATTTCACGTTCAGGGCTCAATTTGAATTCAATCACGCGGTTAAAACGCTTTTTACCAGTCGCCTGAATTACCAAATGCCTTTAGAATTGCAAAATTGCTTTTGAATATCGGACAAGTGATTTTAATTTGCATCAGTTGTGCCATGTTACACGTGCTCGTTGTCGTATTTTTTTTCGTTTATATTTAAGCCTACCAAAATGAATCTACTTTGTCTGATGGAAAGCATCAGTAGAATCCAGGAGTAGGGGTCATCATCTACATTGTGACCCATACCATGGCGACCTGGTCAGATGTTTCTGCATCATTCTCCCAGCCTCTGGAAGCCGAGAGAATGATGCAGAATAACTCGGCCTCCGGTCTCACACTCACCAACGAAATACGACAGGCACGAATGCTGTCATTATTTGTATGGTCTTCTGTGTGTGGGTAGTACTGCTCTTGTCGAACCAGCCCATTTGTGAGGAAATCAGCGTGGCTCTACTACTTGTAGCTCGTCACGGGAATAGAGCCCGAGACCTCTTGATTGGCTGTCGCTTAAAAAAGCCTTCATGTCTATTATAACAATTATTATTAATATAGCCAATTGACTGCCTTGTTGGTCTAGTGGTTAGCGTATGCGGCTGCTGATCAAGAGGTCTCGGGTTCGATTTCCGGGTCAGACCGGTGGACCGTCAGTGTTTCGGAGTCTGGGTGTTTTTCTATGTATAATATGTATGTATTTACAAAAAAAAAGTATGTTTATGTATTTATATCAGTTGTTTAGTACCCATAACACAAGCTCTGCTTACTTTGGGACAGATAATGTTGTGTGTAAGATGTCCAAAATATTTATTTATTTATTTATTTGAATGCTTTTTCTTAATCTTCGTACATCTAATGTAAATAAATAACGCTGCGAGAATTAGAACCGCGCTAGTAAAACTACTAATTTATTTAAAACCCCTCTTCAAATAGCAGGGCCATATAAAACTAAATATAATTTGTCGAATGGGAAGTCATGTGTGTCACTCAAACGCCTTTTATATGCGGAAATGAAAAGGAACACAGTAATATCTTTAATGTGTAAGGAAAGCTTCTCAATTTCCTTTATTATTTTCCTTTGCAAGATTGTGTGCTTTTAGCAATCAGACCGCCCATTGTGCGTGTTATTATTAAGTTCTAATATCAGCAGGGTTACCTAATTACTAAATTGTATAATACATAACCATACATATAAATGCTTCGTTGGTTTAGTGGTTAGCGTACGCGGTTGCTGATCAAGAATTCTTTGATTCGATTTTATGATTCCTCAGAAATAATATTATCAGTCCGCAGTTCGAAAGTGAGTAAGGCCTTAACCCCCGTGCCTCGTATAACAAGTAAAGCCAGATGTTAGATCTTATCTATCTCCGACATTTCGGACATTTTACATACTACGGCATCTAATCCCCAAACTAAGTCGAGATTGTATTATGGGTAACTAGACAACTGATATAAATACATAAACAATCCTATTTTTTGTAAATACATTTAATATACATAGAAAACACCCAAACTCCGAAACAAATATGTGGGGACCACATAAACATTTGGTCCCGGGAATCCGAGACCCGAGACCTCATCATCAGCAGTTGCATACGCTAACCACTAGACCAACGAGGCAGATAATGAAAGTGAGGGAACAGAAAGTGAACCAATATTTGCACACGCACACTCATGCACTATTCACTCTTACATACATTGTTGGTTAGGAGTACAGCTTTATCATTTTCAATGTGTGTATTTAGTACTAAAATTTTGAGTGATCTTCCAACTTGCTTCATAGTACAACATTGTAACGATCTCAAAGTCTGCATTGCCCCCATTCAGGTAGTTACCGTGGCCATCAGAGCAGCTTTTGAGGAGTTAATTAAATTATATTTGCCGTAAACGTCGCAGTCCCAAACTGCTTCATAGTAATAGCGTACGTGGGTTGCATAACTTTAGCTGGGTCGTCACGTTGTGATCTCGTTTCTCAGACTACATTGTATTTATTTATGAGGTAAACTTCTTCATTATAAGATGTACATGGCTTAAATAACGTAAATGCACACAATGTGGATAGAACAGATTGAGATTGTAGTTTTTTGTATCTGCAAATCTTTGACAACAATTTAGTACTTTAGGTTGGTAAAGGGTTAGTTCCAAGTCCACGTGCTGGCTTCGCCACCACGTGCTGGCTTCGCCACCGTAGAGGCGCTTCAGCCGGTCATCGGCGAATGTGCCGTGCGGCAGCACGGGACCCTTACCTTCCGACTGACGCAGGTTCTTTCCGGGCATGGTTGCTTCGGAAAGTACCTGCACTCGGTCGCCAGGAGGGAATTGAGTCCCGCCTGCCACCACTGCGACTGCAGTGAGGATTCGGCTCATCACACGCTGGCGGTCTGCCCTGCATGGGAGACGCAGCGCCGGGTTCTCACTGCAGTCATCGGAGAGGATCTCTCGCTTCCGGCCGTCGTTCGTTCCATGGCCGGCAGCGAGAGCTCATTTACCGCGGTCGCAACCTTCTGCGAGGACGTAATCACGCAGAAGGAGGCGGCGGAAAAGGCCCGGGAGGACGACATCCAATCGGACCAGAATCGCCGCCGGCGACTCGGGCGGCGGAGGCGCGAACATCTGCGCCTTATGCCGCCTTGAGTGTGGCCGCGGGTGGACGGGACGGGTTTTCCCTCCACCCGCCCTATGTGGCCAGCCGCGAGGAGGCGGCGTCGGCGTGTGTGCCGGACGCCGCCTAAGAGAGGGTCGTCAAACCGAGACGGTGCCCGCATCAGGAGCGGGCAGGCGCTGGAGAAGTTCAGAAGGAGATCTCACCCTGGACTTCTCCTCCTCCTAAACGGAGAAGCGCGGAGAGGGCACACTGTGTGGTTTTTAGTCGGTTCAAGTCCGACACACCACCCCGCCGTAACCCCCGGTGGGGTGACGGTCCATGATGATTTTCCACACATAAAAAAAAAAAAAAAAAGGGTTAGTTCCAAGTTTTCCTTCTCTTTGCATCGATGTTGTCTTGCGTAGTTTATCCCTTAGTCGCCTCTTACGACACCCGCGGCTTGAATAGTGGTGGTGACACTCTGTATTCTTAATCCGTCACCACACGGACACTGTTAATAATAGTATGTATCCTGTTAAATACGGGATGTATAAAAAAATAATGGTTTGGGAAACAGTTATAGAATGGCCTTATGAGGATTAAACTTAAACTGAACATAGAAAATGTAAGCATAAAAATACAAGTAGATAGTCAGAATTTAATCGAAATTTAAATGTAACTAGTTCGTCAGATGAAAAGAGGTTTAGAGTGCCTATTGATCATCATAATCTTAGCATTCTACCTGTTTGTTTCAAAAGATTACAGTTTAGAGCTAGAAGTTCTGCAGCCGCTTTTATTTTCTATATCCTTCACTTTTCCTGATCTTCTGTATCCCTGTTCCAAGTACGTGTTGAGTCTGGCAGGCGCATGCCGGAAACCTTGGCTGCTTCTGAGCAGGCTACAGTTTGCTCATCAGTCATGTAAAGTACATAAAGCCTGCCGGGAATGCGAGAGTTTCTTACTGATGCTTTATATATTGTGCGTTCATCGAGAGGGTTTTAAGGTCATACATTCCCACGCTGGCCGAGTGCGGGTTGGGGACTGGCAAGACACGTTGTGGCTACGTAATCTTATCCATGGACGTTTTAAAGCCGCCCGAAGGCCTCCAACTAAGCTTCACGACTGTTACTCAAAAATGTTCTACTTTACAAGAATTTAGTTATGTCTATTTTTAAAAAGCAGTCATTACCAACTGAATTACTCGCTTCAATTTACTGCCAATGAACCTAAAGGTTTTGCAAAGTTAACATAAACATTTTGTAACAATCGTAAAACCTGAAGCAGAAATAAGATTTGTAGCGTAGGTGTTTCTAAATTAGACTTAATTTTCTTTTCACAAAACGGAAACAGTATTAAGCAAGTACGCCTTTAAAGATTTTTTTTTATTAACTATAATGCTCCAATGTGCCCCATTTAACCCTAAAGGATTTGTTCTAGAACTTTGACCGATTAATCCTGTCGGGATCGTAAATCGTGGGGTATGTGTTCTGTGTGGCCTGAATCTATAATGATAAGATTAACTGTCAACTTATAATAATAACCCTCCATGCTTTAGGCTCGTATGTGTGCTATTATTGATATTCGATTTATTTTCACCTTAATTTAAAGTAGCGTTAGCGATCAGGTAAGTCTATTGTTGGGCCGTGCCCCGCCAGGCATGATCACAGTGGTGACCCCGACGTGATAACGGGAGGAACGGATATCGTGTTCCTCCATCACAAAAGGAGGATCCTCCAACCAGGCGAGGTGATCACGCCTATTGGGCCACTGCCCAATGGTTGACGTTATTATGTTGTATATATGCTAATCGGCATGAGTTTTTCTCTATCACGATTCAGGATTAGTAGTTACTCGGTATAGTTCATTCCGTCAATGTTTCTTAGGTAGATGGCCCGATTGTATGTTTTCATCGCGCTGTATGTGGAAGTCGCCACATCTATACTAGCTGTTTGCCAACTCACTGTTAAAAATAGTTGCTAAAGTCGGAAACATTAATTAGTTTGGTTTTTGAGATAGTTTTAGTTGCAGTGAAATCTGTAAAAGTGCAAATCAAAATCGTGGATTTGCTGCCACATTTACCCTTGTATTCATAATTAAATATTTTAAAATTAAAATAACGTTCAAACAACGCTTTTTGAATTTTGAATAAAATAAAATTGTCTAATCAACTTTAAGCAACGGTTTATGGTATATCATTTTCTACTTTGAGTCTTTAAGTTTAAAGGTGAAAATAAGACATAACCCTTGACTAAAGTAAATAACGTTTATACAGTTTATACATTGTATTACTTAGTTTAAAAATATTTCATTTAAATGTTTTAGATGACAACTTTCTTCGCTTTTGTATGTTAATTTTACTATTTATATTTTCTTATTCTTGTGTTAACAGTAGCACAGGTACTGAAAATAAATTAAGTGATAAAAAAGAACTAATATTTGCATATAATTTTAATTATATGCTGGAATTTGCTAGCAGTTAACCGATGCTTGCAAATAAAGCTACTTAGAAAAAAATTCTAAGTTATTATATTTTCTGTTGTTTGTTTATTTGGAAAGTGTCCAGAATAGTTACAAACTCCATTTGAATACAAAGACAATATGCACGTATTAGTCTGTTAAGTTACGACTGAATTCACTTACATTTATTTTACATATTTCTAATAAAATGTTCTTTTTCTACCCTTATTTATGAGTAACAAGTTTAACAAACCTCTTTAGGCAAAATATGATATAGTTTTAGTATTTTAATTAAACGAGACACTGACTCGACCGAAATGCATACCTACGCAGAAGCATAAATAATAAACGTGAATTTTTTTTATTGTTACACAACGCCATCTAGTCCTCAAACTAAGCAGAGCTTGTATTATGGGTAACTAGACAACTGATATAAATACATAAACATACTTTTCTTTTGTAAATACATACATATTATACATAGAAAACACCAAAACTCCGAAACAAATATTTGCGGATCACACAAACATTTGGTCCGACCCGGGAATGGAACCCGAGACCTCTTGATCAGCAGTCGTAGACGCTCGCCACTAGACCAACAAGGCAGTTTGTTGCATAACTGTCTGTTTGTCACTTAATACATGTTTCACTAAATATTTTTTATTTTTTTTATTTATGGTAATTATTTTAGGAGTTGTATGTAATATAGTCATTTATGTTCTAAAAGAGGTAACACTGATAGTTAGAAAAAATAAGATAGAAGTGATAACCGTTCGAGAATACAGTAGTAGTGCCAGACAAGAATCGATTATATGGTGAGCGTTTAATCGATACTCGCTCCTGTAGACAATCCCCACAGCCCGTTCACTGTGTGTTAACTTTTATAATTTAACGCCACGATATTACAGTGTGTACGCAGGCTTAGGTTATGATGTTTTAGTATTTTTTTACGGTTATATTTTACATGACAGGTTTTTAGATTTACGCTTATGATTTTTTATGTAATGTTTTCCCTTATTTTCTTTTAAGTTTAGATATCAAGAATAGTGTACAATTTGTATTTGTTAGAAATATATAAATATGTTTCTCAACAATTTTGTTATAACAGTTATGGATCAGACAGTTTCGTGAGAAATAATTTAAACAAGCTTTACTGTTTGAAAATTTACCAAGAACAATTTTTTTATGTAGCCCATGGTAAAAATATAAAAAAAATTGAAAAAACAGTCATATATTTTGGGAAATATATTTTAAAGAAAACTGAAATTACCAAAACGGTTATTTGCTATCAAATTAGAAATATTTTGTTTTTTGTTTATCAACCACAACTTATACTTTAACTGTGTTTCTAAAATATCAACCTTAGAAAACGTAATAATACTACTACATACTCGTGAATTATTAATTTCCCTACTCACTACGTGATCACGTTACCGGTAATGGGCCGAATGTCTGGAGTACGAACGCTCCAAAGCTCATTAAACTATTGAGTTTAATGGAGCAGAATTTCAAGTAACAGCCTTCGGTATACGACCTCTACTAGACACAAATGTAGACTTTATATCGACTAACTTATTGGACTAGTGGTCCATTAAGGTATAGTATAGTATAAGGTATAGTGGACGGGTCGGACCTAATGTTTGTGCGATCCGGAATTTTGGGTGTTTTGACTGCCTTGTTGGTCTAGTGGTCAGCGTATGCGGCTGTTGATCAAGAGGTCTCGGGTTCGATTCCCGGGTCGGACCAAATGTTTGTGTGATCCACACATGTTTGTTTCAGAGTTTGAGTGTTTTTCTATGTATAAATAATATTTATGTATTTACGAAAAAAAAATGTTTATGTATTAATATCAGTTGTCTAGTACCCATAATACAAGCTCTGCTTAGTTTGGGACTAGATGGCGTTATGTGTAAGATGTCCAAAATATTTATTCCCTTAATTCCTAATAGCAGCCCGGAGTTTGGAAGTTTGAAAAAACTGATATTCAGGTAAAACCGGTAGTACTAGTAGCCGACCATAAATAATATTGAGAATAAGGCTAGGAACAAGAAGACACAAAGATTTAGTCCGACCCGTGAATCGAACCCGAGACCTCCGTCAAAGCAGTCGCTTACACTACTGCATCATCGAGGTAGTCAAGATATACCTAATACTCGTACTTGATACTTCGATACCGTGCATCTTCGATCACAAACTTTTATTGATCGAAGCCGTGCACTCTCAATTTACCATATTCACACGATGTGCAACCGATAACTCACAGATAACAAAAGACCTTCGCTACTGTGTGTGATACCTAATATTAGAGGAACATGTTCTACGAGTATGTTGAGTAAATATGCTTGTTTATTAGAGCATACGTGTTAAATAAACTATAGTGGAGTAAACCATGAAATGCTTTTAAAAATCAAATTATACTACATATGTTAATATTAACCAGTATTTCAATTTGTCTGATTTTCTGCTTGTTACTGTTGGCGGTGACGGATTAAGAAAACAGAGTGCCACTACCCCTATTCATCCCGCGGGTGTCGTAAAAGGCGACTAAGAGATAAACTACGCAACTACAACACCAATGCAAAGAGAAAGAAAACTTAAAACAAACCCCATACCTACCCGTCTGGCCAGGGTGGTATAGTAGGCCAAACCCTCCTTTCTAAGGAGAGGCCTATGTCCAGTAGCGGACTGTTAGAGGCTGTTGATAATGATGATGACTCTATGTTATAAAGATTTCTTCATACTATGACAGATGTCCGTTATAAAGGTATATGGTACCATATTCGTTTCTAAACTACAGCCTATTTTATTGTTTTATCAAAGTGACAAGATCATCCGTTTCAAAATAAAGAAATGCCAGTTTTAAAGTATTTAATTTCTATTTTTACACGCTTTTTATTAGCTTCACCTATATGTTTGTTACCAACTCCTTTGAGTACGATTTTGACCCAATTTCTGTATTAGGAATAGATCTTTTGCCACGAGAGACTTTACAAGTATACAGGACACAGATACAAAGAATACTCAGAGTCGTAATAACGTTTAGTGGATCACACAAAATATTGCTTCATGTGAAAATAATATCTATAACAGCTTTACACTAATTTCATATGAAGGTATATACGATACTTAATCAATATGCAACTTTTTGAAATTTTGTCTGTCTATCTGTTTGTTGGATTCCGGCTAATTTCTGGAACGTCTTTACAGATTTTGACGAAACTTCTTACCATTTGACAATGTTATTGGTTAAATTACAGGTGATATATATTTAAAGACGTACATTAAAATAAACATTACAATAGTATCTACATAGTATAGTCAGTATAAGTTAGTCATGCAGCTTTGTCTACAGTCTAAACAGTTGAAATTGTTTATCCAAGCGAAGTATGTCAGGCGAATGAAGCTAATTAATTCAACTCGGTGTCTAATCTACACACAGAGCATGGAATTCCTGTTGATGAAGTAACTTAGCTAGAGTTATCTCTGTTTAGAATATCTTCCTTGTTGGTTCAGTGGTTAGCATATGTGGCTACTGATGAAAAAGTTCCTAGTTCGATTTACGGGTCGGATCAAATGCTTGTATGATCTGCAAATCTTTGTTAAGGAGTTTGGGCGTTTTCTCATACGTCGTCATTTCATATTGAATTTTAAAATATCTAGTAACTTTTAATAAATTATAAATAAAACGTAACATACAATCATGAAATATAATAAAAAAAAACCCCGACCCATTGACATGAACATTTCATCAAACATTGCTGAGATCACTCCGGACTAATTCATCTTTCAAATAAAAAAAATAAAGTGAACAGTCACACGCACACACACACACACACCGTCATTTTAGCGAAAGAGGCTAAAAATAAATAAGTCCATGATTTTTTGTAATATGTAAAAATATTTTTGAAATTTCAATAATAATAACTTTCAATATCAACTTTATATTAATTGCCAATTGGGCTAGCTTCTTTCCTATAAACCAAATTCCAACGAAATTTGTTCTTAGGCAAATATCATATTAATCCAGCGATTTCTTTACTAATCCCAACCATAATCTCTTCTTGATTAATCGAAACGTCTTTCCCAGAGCTGATGTTCGCTGATAGATTATATTACGGACACAAATAGACGTTGGGAAATTAAATATTAATGTCAGTACCTAAACCATTCCTAAAGAAGAATCTTCTTCAATTACGCCACACAATATGAGTAAAACGTTTTATTATTATTACTAGCTTTCCGCCCACGGCTGTGCCCGCGTGGAATTCGGCTATATCGCGCGACATGGTAAGAAGTAGCC
The DNA here is from genome assembly GCA_932526445.1 of Phragmatobia fuliginosa. Classification (NCBI taxonomy): domain Eukaryota; kingdom Metazoa; phylum Arthropoda; class Insecta; order Lepidoptera; family Erebidae; genus Phragmatobia; species Phragmatobia fuliginosa. The sequence continues at coordinate 1,528,852 of OW052069.1, read as the reverse complement.
TATAGTCTTTCAGAAGGTTTTGAACAATCTTACATGATTTTATGTTTGACAATAAGGAACTTTCATACAAACTTTCGTCCCTATTTCAACCCCTTCTTCCCTTATTTTCGCTATAAAAAGTATCCTATGTCCTTTCCCAAGTTCAGTTCTTTCTTCATACCAAATTTTATCAAAATCGGTTCAGTGGTTTAGGCGTAAAAGCGCAACAGACGGACAGACACAGTTACTTACGCATTTATAATATTAGTAGTTATATTTCACTCATAAGGTATTATTTTAGGTGAAGTATGATTTTAAGACTCGCTTGTAATAATGAGCGTGTATTACAAGGTAATAATTTTAAATTTCCTCTTATTCCACGCGTAACATGTTGATTTTAATTTAGATGAACATTGCAGAAGATAATCTGTGTTATCATTCTAAATCTGCAGCAACCTTTTCAGGTAATACCGGATAGTACGAGTGTGACTTTGTTTGTTAGACTTTCACGGCTAAACCACTATATTACTTTTAACAATTCTTACACCAATAGAAAGCTACATTATTAGCGAGTACATAGACTACTTTTAACCACGATAACTGATACTAGCGGGCCGCGGTCAAAAGTCTGTATAAAATTTACGTTTAATTTGTTTGAATCTATAAAATATTTTGTTTAGATCAATGCTTTTGTAATACTTACCAAACTATCAAAGTTTGCCTTTGATCGTGGTATTAAAAACTATTAATAAATTATTTATGTTTTAACGATATTTAGATATAAGTCTATATTGGTGATGGAATATTTTGTGCATTTAGCTCATATTTTATGAAACGTTTCGTGTTCGTGGGTAAGCATCTGGTCTTTTCCTTCTTCTTCCTAGCGTTTACTAATACCATGATTATTTTAAGGTCCGGCTACTAGTTCAACCGGTTTTACCTGAAAGTTTGTTTTTCTACTGAGCACCTGAAATTCGGCTTCCGCAAACCTAAGGGTAAACAGAATTTGACGGTTGAATTAGGTAATTTGAGGGCACTGACTGCCTAATAACGATTGCCACAGATATTCATGCCAATCAGGATTGGCGACTTAACGTTCCATTTGAGGCACAGCATAAAACACTGGCAACTTTTATAACGTAGGCACTCATTATGAATTTATTTTGGAAGAATAACTCAACAACACCTTGTTTCTTTCTTTCTTTTTGGCCTGTTTCGGGAATCGAAGCCATCACACAATTTCGTAGAATTCAGTGCATTTAAATCATGGTGTTTTTTTAACTATATTTATTTTGGAAGACACGGTACGTTGATCTGGCGGTTAGCAGCATATGTGACTACCAACCTAGAGGAGATCTCTAGGTTATGGTAATCACGAAGCAGTTAACCTCTAGTCTCTTCCAAAATAAAATATAGTTAAAAATTACACCATGTTTGAAGTCTACATTCTGCATTGTAATAGCTAAAAACCCAAACAGAATGTTTGCTTTTGCATAGCTTTAATCATGGGCTTTTAATCTGGCGAATCAAGAAATTCCGTGACGAAAATAATCTAACACCCCGTGTTAAAAAAGGATAGAGAATATGATTGTAACTGCAGTGCGACAAGGACAAATAACTGGCGCCTGGCATGCGTCATAGATTAATCAAATAGAAGGGATATCGTAGGCACAATACAAACCTAATACCCTGTGTTAAAAAGGATAGAGAATATGATTGTAACTGCAGTGCGACAAGGACAAATAACGGGCACTGGCATGCGTCATAGATTAATCAAATAGAAGGGATATCGTAGGCATAACACATAGCGTCCGCGTCCTCCAGTACCGTCTAATTGAGTCTTAGTGTTTTTTATTACTTAGATATGCTCATATTACTATTATGTTCCCTGTTTGGTTTTCATTGTCTTTCGGTTAATAGGATGATTATATTGTTTGGCAATAATAGTGTTAGAATGTATGTTGGTAAAAAGACACTGTATATTGTTTTGTAAACATAAATGAATATCAAAGAAAAAAAAACTGTATAAAAAAATGCATAAGTTGATAATGCTATGCAATAGCTTTACCGCGGCCATCCCCGAGTGCCTATTTTTTGTATGAATTTTAATCACATAATAGATGCCTTAAATTTAAACTAGAAATTCGTATGTAATGAATGTTTTCAAGGTAAAATCTGTTTTCCTTTGTACCGCTTTGTGAGTTGATGAGTTGGATTAATTAAAGCCCTCCGAAATGTGCTTCAGCTCAGCCATTTCATTGGCGATCTCAAAAATTAATTTGTTCTCCAATATCTTTTCTAATTACAGTAGCCATCATTTTCTGAGTTGTGTAATATTATACTTTTGAATTCAATATTTATTGATGAATAAAGTTCAGTAAACGTAGGTTTGAATTTCACCAAAATGATTGTGTGATGAGCACTACCATTTGTTTTTAGGGTTCCGGTGCCAAATGGCAAAAAACGGAACCCTTATAGATTCGTCAAGTCTGTCTGTCTGTCTGTCTGTCTGTCCGTCCGTATGTCACAGCCAAACTTTGTCAGTCGATGTATTCTGTGAACCGCATTAAGATTTTTACATAAAAATAGAAAAAAAAACAATACATTTTGGGGGTCCCCATACATGGAACTGAAACTCAAAAATTTTTTTTTCATCAAACCTATCCGTGTGGGGTATCTATGGATAGGTGTTCAAAAATGATGTTGAGGTTTCTAAAATCATTTTTTTCTAAACTGAATAGTTTGCGCGAGAGACACTTCCAAAGTGGAAAAATGTGTGTCCCCCCCCCTCTAACTTCTAAAATAAGAGAGTGATTAAACTAAAAAAAATATATGTTGTACATTACCATGTAAACTACCAACGAAAATTGGTTTGAACGAGATCTAGTAAGTAGTTTTTTTTAATATGTCATAAAGCGTAAACAGAAATTTACCTTTCATCTAATCAACGAACTACAAGAACTTTTATATAATGTTACTTGTTGATACGGAACCCTTCATGGGCGAGTCCGACTCGCACTTGGCCGATTTTTTTTATCTAGGTGTAATTGATCTACAATGTACATGAGTGGAGGGACTGGCTGAGTGGCGAGGTAATCATGTATGGCGGGCCACGGCCCAACTGTTGCTGTTGGGGTGTTGTATATTATCAGCGCGAGAATTTCTATATCGCGATTCAGGATTAACAGAGTTACTTTCAAATTTATTTATAATTTGAGATGTATTTAGAAATGTACAAGTATTGTTCCAGATGTCTGTCTCTATAGCACATCTCTACCTAGTATGTATTCAGACGACTGTTTATGCGATGTGTAGGGTAGTAAAAATAAAATAAAACTAAACCTATTTAAACCTCTAGCTATAATTTTTGTTTTCCAACTAAGATGAATAAACTGGTTAACTTCTATTAAGTACTAAAACTCAAAATATACTTCAGTATAGCCTTTTCAGACAGTGTATGCCATTTTAATCTCACAGCTGTTAACATGCCACACCTTGAGAACAGGTGCACAGAAGCGAGTGCAAGTAATAAGGCCCGTTATAGTTTGTGGCAAAATTGAGGAGAAATGAGTCCTCCCATTCAGTCTATGTGCTAGATGAATATTTGATGTATATTTCATCTCTGTATCATCATCTGACATCAGCTGTCAATAATACAGTATGTTACAAAAAGGTGTGAAAGATTTTTGAGTTGTATAAAATAACATAAAGTACAAAAGAATGATATAATATATTTGTTGACTGCCTTGTTGGTCTAGTGGTTAGCATATGCGGCTGCTGATCAAGAGGTCTCGGGTTCGATTCCCGGGTCAGACCAAATATTTGTGTGATTCACAAATATTTGTTTCGGAGTCTGGGTGTTTTTCTATGTATAATATGTATGTATTTATATAAAAAAAGTATGTTTATGTATTTATATCAGTTATTTAGATACCCATTATATAAGCTCTGTTTAGTTTGGGACTAGATGACGTTGTGTGTAGGATGCCCGAAATATTTAGTTATTTATTATTATTTACAAAAAAGTATGTTTATGTATTTATATCAGTTGTTTAGTACCCATAATACAAGCTCTGCTTAGTTAGGGACTAGATGACGTTGTGTGTAAGTTGTCCGAAATATTTATTTATTTATTTGTAGAAAAATCCGTGATGTTTAGGCAATGACACAGAAAATTCTAAAACTATTAATCATTGGATGTTGGATTAGTACATTGAGTACATTGATAGAAAGGTAGATTAAACAGGCAGGTAATTTTAAAGAAGTAATATTAAATCCTCCCCTAAGGGGAGCTCCGAGCCCAGCAGTGGGACATTATGGGCTGTTGATCATTGCTTTGTAAAGTATTGGCCAGAAAGATAATTTAAGACAAAACAAAGACAGTGACAGATTATTATTTTTTAATAGACATCTCCCGCATTAGGAATATAAATTCCTGTGTCGCGGGGGGCTTTACAAACATACATGAAACGGACACAAATAACACCCAGACTCAGAACAACAAATTGTGAATCACAATCAAAATTGTGTTATCCTACGTGGGATTTGAACCCACGACACTTGGCGCAGTAGGAAGCGGTGTGGCGACCGCTTAAGCCACTAGGCCAACCGTGCAGTCATGTGTCATCATCATCATCATCATCAGCCTATCGCAGTCCACTGCTGGACATAGGCCTCTCCAATTGCACGCCACTTAGTTCGATCCTCGGCTACTCGCATCCAGCAACAAACAATAATGATTCCAACAGCTTAATATCAATATTTTCAAGCAGGATTATTTGTTGTATAAAATCCGAGACCTCTGAAAGGCTATTTAAATCTATGAACATACCGTAAAGCTGAATTTTGTTAGCCCATTTTTCAAGGAATATTATAAACTGTACAGCATCAAGCTAGTAGTAATAACAGTCAAACATCTATGCTAAAGGTCGTGCAAACTTGAGAGAAAATTATTCCTTCATAACAATGCAGACATAGTGGCCCGGTTAGCTAGTTAGACATGACGTGTATCTTACGTTTTTAGGGTTCCGTAGCCAAAGGGCAAAAAAGGAGCCCTTATAGATTCGTCTTGTCTGTCTGTCTGTCTGTCCGTCCGTGTGTCACAGCCACTTTTTTCCGAAACTATCAGAATTGTACTGTTGAAACTCGGTAAGTAGATGTATTCTGTGAACCGCATTAATATTTTCACACAAAAATAGAAAAAAAAAACAATAAATTTTGAGGGTTCCCCATACTTAGAACTGAAACTCAAAAACTTTTTTTTACATCAAACCCATACGTGTGCGGTATCTATGGATAGGTCTTCAAAAATGATATTGAGATTTCTACTATCATTTTTTTCTAAACTGTATAGTTTGCGCGAGTGGCACTTCCAAAGTGGTAAAATCAGTGCCTCCCCCCCCCTCCTGTAACTTCTAAAATAACAGAATGACAATATTAAAAAAATATATGATGTATATTACCATGCAAACTTCCGCCGAAAATTGGTTTGAACGAGATCTAGTAAGTATTTTTTTTAATACGTCATAAATCGTAAACCGCAATTTACCTTTCGTACAATCGATCACTATACGAGTAATTAAAAATTCGATCAAAGCTACAACGAACTACAATAACTTTTAAAATAAGATGTTACGGAACCCTTCATGGGCGAGTCCGACTTTTTAGATTCGTTACTTCTCTTTTTAAAGATTATCAAATTAAAAATGGATTAAAAGAGGCCACATTATTACCAGTGCTTACAGCTTGATTGTTTCAATACACCGGATTCTATTGTTAATATATTTACGTTTGTCCATCGATCAGAACATTCATCGGCCAGAAATATTTGTTCTATCTATTAATAAAACGTTAGTTTTCACGGAATTATTTATGAATACTTAAGACTAATCCATACTAATATTATAAATGCGAAAGTAACTCTGTCTGTCTGTCTGTCTGTTACGCTTTCACGCCTAAACCACTGAACTGATTTTGATGAAATTTGGTATGAAGATAGAACTGACCTTGGGAAAGGACATAGGCTACTTTTTACTGCAATAATCGAGATACAAAGGCCAAAGCTAGGTGATTATAAAAATACATAAATCGTAGGTATCAAAATCTATCACTGTTTATCTCCTGTCAAAACTTCACAGGTTGCTAGGCATAACACAATTGCATGGCAACCATAATGATAGTTTGACAATGACATATAGACCAGTAGTCCGGGGTAGATAATTTTTGAAAACAAATAAAATTATAGTAGGATGAAACCTATTGGAAAAGGAGGAGAATTTTTTAAAAATTAAAGGAAAAATAATTTACGGGGGATCTGAGGTCGGAAAGGGGCAAGGGGGAAGGTTTTCGGGTCCGTGAAAAAGCATCTCACTAAGCCGCCATAGTGTGGGCCGCTATACGTTATTGTCTGCATTCGCAGCAAGTGTAGTAGCCCCGACTCTTGGATTCTGCTAATGCTTTCTATCAGGCAGGGTAGAGTCACTTTGGATGGCTAAATATATAAAACAAAGGGTAAAGAACGGTTTATCTCGATTTCCGGCAAAACTACAAGTCCTATGGAAAAAAGTTTAATGGCAAAGTTGTAGATAATCAAAAGATCTACAATTTTTAGGGTTCCGAAGTTTATGACTTCGAACCCTTATCGTCCGTCCGTCCGTCCTCCTTACCGTCCAATCGGTAAGTGCTAGAAAGATGAAACTTTGCATTATTATGTATTGTAATTACGTCGACAAAGCGTTACAATAAAATTATGAAAAATATTTTTATTTAGGGTACCTCCCCTACACCTAAAGTGGGGATTTTTTTTTCTCGCAGCTACCCCATCATCGGGGTTTCATTATATAGGTCTTTTAAAAACATTAAAAGACGATCTTTAAACCCATTTTTTGATTTAGGTATCCGTTTGCGAGAAATTCCACTTTAAAGGCCACTTTTTTTGTAAAAACAGGGCGTCCCCCCCCCCTCTAAAAGCTAAACGGCCGGCTCAAAAAATCTGGAAAAATTCGTGATAGTGGTCCATATAATAACTTAAATGAAAACTATAACGAATTAGATGACTTTGTTAGTTCAGGAGTTATAGAGGCTTAACTTTTACAATGTGCTTACTTGGAAAAGTCATACAAAATTAACGCATTAATACGTAAACATAACAATTATCCATTGGATACAGTTTCTAATCCACGTACCATTATGAGTGACTGAGGAACCCTTTCCCGTGCGTGGCCTGACACGCACTTGGCCGATTTTTTATTTACACTTTTTTTCACATAACCTCAAATTTTATGTGAAAAATTCAAAAAACTAAGTTTTTGGTTTTTTATTTTTATCTTTTACAAATAAAATTATTTTTAAACGAAATTTAGTGAAAACTTACCTTTTATGTCTCGAATACACTGTTATTTATTTGATTTGAAATATTTATTTTTTCACCCGATTTTGACTTAATACCGAAAATTCACCCGTCAAAATATCTACTTTTTTCAAAAAATTAGGGTGTTTTCTGTTTGATGAAATCTCTACTTTTCGATGGTGTAATCCCTACTTAAATAAATAAAATAAAGTAACTCTGTCTGTCTGTCTGTCTGTTACGCTTTCACGCCTAAACCACTGAACCGATTAAAAATAAAGGTAGGAAGAAGGGTTTGAAATAGGGGACGAAAGTTTGTGTCTAAGTTCCTTATTATCAAACATAAAATCATGTAAGATTGTTTAATCTACCCTTACCGTGTCGCGCGTTATATACGAATTCCACGCGGGCGAAGCCGCGGGTGGAAAGCTAGTAGATTAAATGAGATAAAATTAATGTAAAGAATTTATAACAAAAAGGTTAGGCACTACAAAATTCAGTTGGATACAAAAATATAATTAAAATTTAGCCTAGTAAAGCTATCGAAATTACCTATTATGTGATAAGATGACGGACAATTGAAGATGTAACAGCATCCTGGCCTGTCCTTTGACAGATACAACTAAGGCTTTTTTTCTGTTCTTTTTAAAAATAATTCCTGTGTCGCGGGGGACTTTACAAACATACATGAAACAGACACAAAGAACACCCAGACTCAGGACAACAAATTGTGAATCGCACAAAGTCTTATTCCACGTGGGATTTCAACCCACGACACTTGGCGCAGTAGGAAGCGGCGTGGCGACCGCTTAAACCACTAGGCCAAACGTGCAGTCAAAGGCTATGTATGACTGTTATGCTGAATATTTAAAACTACTGTAATTTAAAAGAAGAATGACTATGATGGAGCGACATAGTCATAATCTATGCTAAGCTCCGTAAATATAGATTAAAAAAAAAAACACCAAAATATTTCTGCTACACGTATAGGATGAGCAGAGTATCCGGAGAGGAAATTGAAAAGTTTTATAGAGTGGTAAACTCTTGATTAACTCTGGAAAAAGGTTTTTTTTTATAAAATCCATTTTGTACGATCGACAAAGCAGTCTTTGATGCTAACAAAATCATGTGCAAAAACTAGTATAATAAGTGACATAAGCACCGAGCATCGTCTTAACATTTTTCTCATATCAATTGCTAGTTTGGCAAGGACGAGTGCAGGACGTATCGTATGCTCGTCTTTTTCATACTCAGTGCAACTTAACGGGCTTTTTTTTAGTTGACGGGGTGGAAAAATCCCTTCGGATCTGCGGCTCCTCGGGAAAATGGGACCAAGGAGTATGAGGTGTTTCCACTAAGAAAACACCCTGACGATCGACCCGCCCTGCTCCCGGAAGGACCCGGACCATTTTATTTTAATAACTCCCCGAATTGGTGCCAGGCCAATTGTCAGGCCCTATCCCGGAGGAAGCCAAATGACTTCCTCCGGGATAGAGCCTGACAATTGGCCTATTACTCCGGCATTAGCCTGACGTAACATTTCGTGGATCCAGGCCGCTATTTCTCTCCCAACCGCAACAATCTTTAAGCCACCAGAGGTCTCACACCTAACATGACGGGCTAGTGTTGGGTCTGAGATTCCCTCTTTCCCCCAACACTTTTAGGCACTCTTTACTTTAAGTAACTGACACCACCAGCATGAAGTACCTACACATCCCTACTTAATCCCTACTAATATTATAAATGCGAAAGTAACTCTGTCTGTCTGTCCGTTACGCTTTCACGCCTAAACGACTGAACCGATTTTTATGAAATTTGATATGAAGATAGAACTGAACTTTGGAAAGGATACTTTTTATCGCGAAAATAAAGGTAGAAGGGTTTGAAATGTAAGATTGTTTAATCTACCGTGTCGCGCGATATAAACGAATTCCACGCGGGCGAAGTCGCGGGCGGAAAGCTAGTAATATTATAAATGCGAAAGTAACTCTGTCTGTCTGTCTGTTACGCATTCACTGCTAAACCACTGAACCAATTTTGATGAAATTTGGTACAAAGATAGAACTGAACTTGGGAAAGGACATGGGCTACTTTTTACCACGATAACCGACATACACGCGGGCGGAGCCGCGGGCGAAAGCTAGTAATTAATAGATTATTTAGTCAATCATTCAAGTACATACAGGTGCCTATTTTTGAATGTTTGTGTTTTTTATAGACGTGCACAAATATATATAGTCAATAAAATACATCATATCACGCAATGTTAAATAAAACGTGTACAATATCACTGACATTCAATGAAAATTGTAAATGTGATTGACATGCAAGCAGATAGTAGAGTAGACATGCAATTTATGGCATGCTACAATATTTTAACTGTTTTATCGACATGCTTCAGTTAAAATAAAATCAAATATCATTGTAATAAATATCATGTATAATATGTATGTATTTACGAAAAAAAAATGTATGTTTATGTATTTATATCAGTTGTTTAGTACCCATAACACAAGCTCTGCTTACTTTGGGACTAGATGATGTTGTGTGTAAGATGTCCAACATATTTATTTATTTTATTGAAAAACTGAGTTTACACGCAATGAAATGCTGTCGTTATGGAATAGTAAGAGTGAAAAAGGCCTTACTAATAGTATAAACGCAAAAGATTGTATGTATGTTTGTTGCTCATTCACGCAAAAACTACGGAACGGATTTGTATGAAACTTTACAGTAATATAGCTTATATAACAGAATAACATATAAACTACCTTTTACTGCAATAATCGAGATACACGCGGGCGGAGCCGCGGGCGAAATCTAGTATTATATATTTTTGTAACATTTAAAACTAGAACAGTGAATTATTTAAATACACTGAAAATACAATACACAAGTTCTCAATACATTGTTCTTGACAAGCATAAATTCTCTAAGATTAATGGTATGGATACATTTACCACAAACGTCATAAGTAGTATAAGTACACCATGAGTAATGTATATGTACTCATAGATAATGTGTATTGTAAATATGGATTTGCAGATTATAGAGATAAAATTATTAGCTGAAGGTAAGGCGGGCGATAACCGTACTTAAGTAATGTTTGAAACGTTAATGTTTAATTTCTACTATTATTATAAACTAGAAAGTAAGTCTGTTACGTCACGCCTAAACCGCTGAACCGATTTTGATGAAATTTGGTAAAAAGATAGATACTTCTCGTACCAAAAACTACTCGTGAATTCATTTTTTCAGTCTTTTTTTTTCCATCCTAAGGCCGCCATTTGTACATGGTCACACTTTCGTTGGAATTCTAAATGTAAATTGAATGAAATGGCAAAAGCTAGTATTCTATATTTTTTATGGTGTTTTGAGCAACTGCGAGCAACCTCGTATTTGGATACCTAAAACTGAAGAGTCATGAATGTGTGTATACCTTCAGTAGCCTTCCCCCTCCCCCTTTTTAAATACATAGTTTGTACTTATCGTTTGCTGTTTTATATCAGTCAGTTCATTGACAGTCTCATCGTGGACTGCCTTGCTTGCCTCTAGTGGTTAGCATATGCGTCTGCTGAGAGGTCTCGGGTTCGATTCCCGGGTCGGACCAAATATTTGTGTGATCCACAAATATTTGTTTCGGAGTCTGGGTGTTTTTTATGTATAATATGTATGTATTTATAAAAAAGTATGTTAATGTATTTATATCAGTTGTCTAGTACCTATAATACAAGCTCTGCTGAGTTTATGATGACGTTGCGTGTAAGATGTCCGAAATATTTATTTATTAGTAAATCAAAGCATTACTCTCCTACGCTAGTTAAATTAGTACACTTTGCGGTCTTAACTGATTACTACCAATGATGTAAATTGATAAGTCGGGTTGTAATACGTACAGAGCTGCAATATGCGCTGCATACTTTAGCTGAATACTTGAAGCGTATGTATGATGGCTTTGTTTGCAAAAGTACAAAGAAGTAACTTGTGTTTGAGCAATATTTACTGCGAGCGAAGAGTATTTTTTCATTAGCCTTACCTTCTTCCGAAATTCTTCTTAGGTATACTCATGTTTTTGCTGTAAACGAGACCTTTCCGCGATAAAATTAAAAAGGTTACGATACCTTCTACTTTCCATGAATACGTGTAAAAGTAGCTAAAATCTAAAAACAGTTCTTTTTAGATAATTTACTATTGCGTCATTTTATATCTTACGTAAAGTGATTATTAATATTTCAGTGTTTATAGCTTTTGGCGTAATAATAGATTCACCATACACTTTTGTTCCGTTGTTAATATAAACATCGCATTCTGACTTTCATGAGGATTATTTAATAGAAGAATACAAATTTTTATATTTGTTTCTGGGTACTCTGGAAATAAAACCGTGTGTTTATGTTTTTGGTGTCTAGATCTTACAGAAAATTATTGGTTTATCTGATTTTTGATGAATATCTTCCGGCTAATTCAATAGAGTCAATAGATCTAGAATTTTTAGTAACGTCAATAAACATTTAGACTAGTAGCCGACCCCAAATAACATTATGAACAAGGCTAGGAAGAAGAAGAAGAAGTTTACCACTTAGACACGCCATTGGTTTGAACTGAAGATCTTTTGTTAGTTGGAATAGTCAAACGGGCGTTTAAAAGTGCCTCATTTTTTCAAGAGTCCTTCAATGTTCTATATATTTTCACTATTTTATCACTACTGTAGGTATTTATCTGCCTCGGTAGCGAAGTGGTGACGTATACGACTGCTGTGCTTTAGATCTCGGGTTCGATTCCCGGTTCGGATCAATTGTTTGTGCGATCCCCAAATATTTTTTTCGGAGTGTGGGTGTTTTCTATGTATAATTTGTGTGTATTGACAACATAAAAATTATGTTGGACTGCCTTGTTGGTCTAGTGGTTAGCGTATGCGTATGGTCGAGGTCTCGGGGTTCGAGTCCCGGGTCGGACCAAATATTTGTGTGATCCACAAATATTTGTTTCGGAGTCGAGTGTTTTTTTTATGCATAATATGTGTCTATTTAAAAAAAAGTATGTTTATGTATTTATATCAGTTGTTTAGTATCCATAACACAAGCTCTGCTTAGTTTGGAAATAGATGGCGATTGTGTGTAAGATGCCCGAAATATTTATTTATTATTTAGATACACATGTGTACGCTATCAAAAATATATGTGTATACAAAAGATATTCAATTAATCTAAAAACGCTCGTAAACATGTTTTCTTTTCACACGCGTTATTTGATATTACTTCTACTTATACTTTTATTACCAAAGCAGAATTACAGCGTCAAATCGATACTTTGACCAATCATTTATGTAAAAGGATCCTTATTGGATTTACGTTGAAAAAACGTAATTTGAATACGAGTAATCTAATATTTTTTCCTGTTTATTCAATTCTCGTATTAAGAAAACGTATTTAGGGAAAAGTGTATGCTGAGTGAGAGTGCTCGAAGAGTACGTTAAGCCGTCGGTCCCGGTTGTCATGGACATCTCTGACAATTGTTATTGGGAAGTCAGTGCCCTCAAATATACTGACAACTTGTCAACCTTTTTTCAGCTCTCGCTCAGGGATGCGGATATTCGATGTAAGTTGCTTCGTGGAAAAACTGAAATTCAGTTAAAACCAGATGAACTAAAGCCGGTTCCAAAAATAACGGGTCAGTCACATAAACCCGAATATCTCCCGAACTACGTATGCCATCCTAATGAAACGAAGACTGTTCAATTGAGAATTTAATTATACAGATAAAAAATAAAATAAAACTTAGTTACACCCACAATATTAATCTTAAATTAAAAAAAAACTAAAGTAGTCATATTTTTCTTAAGATTACATTTTTTTTATGATTGTTTTTTTGCTGTTTTTCATCACTTTCTTCATTTAATACTTTGTATTGCCTCCACGAGCTCTTCTGACAGCTTCCAGGCGATTAGGCATGCTGTACACCAAATTTCGGAGCCGGTGCTGAGGAATACCTTCCCATTCCTCCACCAGTGCTTGTATGAGCTCGGGAAGCGTGATTGGTGGGGGGTTTCGACCTTTCACGCATCTCTGAAGCTCGTCCCAGGCGTGCTCGATGGGGTTTAAGTCCGGGCTTCGCGCTGGCCACTGCATGAGTTCGATACCGACCTCTTCAAGGTAGTCATGTACAATTCTGGCGGTATGGGGACGCGCATTATCATGCATTAATATGCCATGCCGGTCCATCCTGGCCATGAAAGGACCTACATGTTCATTGAGGATCTCTTCCACGTACCTCTCTGCATTTAGAGTTCCATTTTGAATGAGCACCAGCTCGGTGCGGGCCTCAGCAGAAATCCCAGCCCAAACTTGTACGGAGCCTCCACCGTACGCCACTTTTTCCTCCAGACACGCTTGATGGAAGCGCTCCCCTGGTCTTCTGTACACCAACTGCCTACCATCATGCTTATAAAGCATGAATTTAGACTCGTCCGTGAACATTACCCTAGACCAATCGTCTAGTGTCCAGTTTAGGTGTTCGCGCACGTATCTCTGTCTTGCAATTCGATGTCCCCGTTCCAGTTTGGGGCCATTTGCGGGCCTCAATGGTTTCAAATTTGCTTCAGCAAGACGTCTTCTTACTGTTTGAGCGCTTAAATTGCCACCTCCAAAGCGAATAAAGTGAGTTTTTAGACCAACAGCAGTTTGAAAACGATTTCGGAGCATTGTAGCCACCAGTTGTCTGTCTTCCCTGGCCGTTGTGCATCTTGGTCTGCCATTTCCTGGTCTTCTAAGGTGTGATCCGGTCTCTTGGTACCGCTGGACTACCCGCTGAACAGTCGACAAAGATACACCAATGTTTCTGGCTGTTTCACGCTGGCTCCGCCCAAGTTCCAAAAAAGTTAGGATTCTGGTACATTCCTCTAGCGTGACTGCCATGCTTCACCTCACAGAATAATAATTATGCACGTGGAAGACGTTCACGATAATTTTTTTTGTGACAGAATAGAAATGGAAAGCATCCATAATGACATGAAACAAAAATTTTGTTTTTAAAAATAGTAATTTTTTTAAATTTTGTTTTTCTAATGAAGTTTTTTTCATCAACCAGTTTAAATAATATGCTATTAGAAGCGCAACTAAAAAGTCTTTATTCTGTTTTTTATTTCATTGATCTAGCTTTTACAGTTCTGGAGGTATTTCAATTTTTGTGACTGACCCGTAATTTTTGGAACCGAGTGTATAATAGTAGCCGATCCTAAATAAACTTGGGAATAAAGGCTAGGAAGATGAGTATGCTGAGTGACATGAGTATTTCAGTTTCAAACTCGCAGGTTTATTTGCAACCCATTATCATTTTTACACGTTTATTTGTTAGCTTCAATGGTGTGTTTGTTTGTCTGTATGTTTGTAACCGACTCCTTTGGGTGCGATTTTGTCCCACTTAAAACGGCCAGATTTCGTTCAATTTTTGCAGATTTATCGAGGACCGATGACAATACACTAATTTGTAAAAAAAACTGAAAAAAAATGTTAAAACAAATTAGTATTTTTTCTAAAAAATAGTTTTTAAAAACTAAACAAACACGCTTTTAAATAATTTTAATGTAACAAATAGTGGGGTGCTTTCTGAAAATATTTCAATAACGTCGCCTCACGGTTTTTACATTATAATTATTCTCTACTTTATGGTTTAAATCGTGTTGGTTTAGTTTTTTTAAACTATTCTTTATTTCATTTATGGTGTGTATCAGATTTGAAATTTGACATGGAAAGGGAGTGTGAGGAGTTACAGAAGGGTGAAAGTGGAGGCATACGGCGGTGACTTTGACGCGTACCTATAACGACCAATAACTTTCGATATTATTTGATTACATTCAGTAAAATCTGTCACGTTGCCGATTTGTCACGCGACGTATCCCGTGACAACTTTATTCAAGGTGAGGAGTAGATTGATTACCTAAAGCAAATTAAATTCTCTAGAATAGTGATTCGACAAATAATTAATTACACGTGCTTAATATTAATGTTTTAAACTTTGATAGTAGAGAGCACTCGAGTGTGTTAAAAAACTATACCATTTTTAGATAGGTAAATAATAAATAAATATTTCGGACATCTCACACACAACGTCATCTAGTCCCAAACTAAGCAGAGCTGATATTATTAACATAACGATAACACGACTTTTTACTTATATAGAACACCGTGATATGTTTTAGACTTTTGACATTTAAAAACACGATACTGTAATTAGGCAATACCGAAAACAGTAGCTGAATATTTTTAATGTCTGACATTCTCTGGCGTGTTCTACGAACTAGCAAGGCAATTTGAATGTAACAGTTGGTAGAAACTAATTGGAAATCTGGAGTACAACGGTATTTGAAACACAACTCGCTGCTGTGATGACTTTTTGGCTAAAATTCCGTTTTAACCGGCTTCAAACAAAGAATAAGGTTCCTATTTAGGCTCTGATTATGTTTGATATCTCATTTCGATTCAATTTAGAGGAGTATAACCTGCCTTTAATTCAATATTTTACTCCTTCTAAGATGGAAAACTAAAGAATGAAGAACTCTTAACAATATCAAGGCTTTTGTTATAGTTAGCAGTAATAAGTTTGTGTTTGCAAATCTAGAAAATAATCGGAAATAGCAACACAATTCGCTGCCATGAAGGCTGTTTGTTTAAAATTCCTTTTTGACTGACTTCAAACAAATAACAAGGTTCTTAAACTCAACTCAACAGTTTATGTTTATTATT
Source organism: Phragmatobia fuliginosa (assembly GCA_932526445.1). NCBI lineage: Eukaryota > Metazoa > Arthropoda > Insecta > Lepidoptera > Erebidae > Phragmatobia > Phragmatobia fuliginosa. The sequence continues at coordinate 1,512,787 of OW052069.1, read as the reverse complement.
TAAATAGTAGGCTAAGTAGATTATTAAATAAATATATTATTGTTTTATCATCACGATAGGCAAGGTTAAATGGGAGCTTAATTTTTAAAAAATCTCAGAGTTATTTAGCTGGGTAATTTTTATCTTAGGTAAAATATGTACATCATGTAGATGGACGCGAATGCTTGCATGTACCTTTTGTCAAAAAAGAAATTAGTCTATTTTATACGAATGTATAGGTGTGTGTTATAATAAAAATTTGGACTTTTTTCTTTTTTATTTCTATTGAGAAGACTATTGAGTTCACGGTCTGCACTAATGTTTTTAATTAAAACACTGCTTTGATGATGAAGTTGTAATATTAACATATTTTCCTGAGAAAAAACTAAAGGAGTCTATAATATTTTAAAAACTTTCAATACAAAAATAAATAAATGATTATTCTGGACACAACGTAATCTAGTCCCAAATCAAGCAGAGCTTGTGCTTTGGGACTAGACAACTGATATAAGCACATTTATACTTTTTTTGTAAATACATACATATTATACATAGGAAATACCCAAACTCCGAAACAAATATTTGCAGATTATAAAAACATCTAGTCCGATCCGGGAATCGAACCTGAGACCTCTTTATCGGCAACGATTACTCGAACCACTAGAACAAAACGGCAGTAAAAAGAAACAAATAATGTAACATAATTATATTTAATCTTTTTCCAAGTGATCACCATTTCACAAAATACGTTATATGTGTCAGGAGCAAACCTCCATCACAATTCGGCCATTAAACGTTCAGAAATCCCGTGGAAACTGCCTACGTTTGTTTAGTCGTAAAATCTTGATCGAAGGTAAAAATATATCCCTGGCTATGAATAATTCAGTTGTTTTGAAGGTTTGGGTCCTATGCAAATATTGTATATACTTTAACGCGTAAAGAATACATTCACGTCGCTATATTTGGACGCAGGTGTAAGCAGAGAGATCTTGAATGTATTATGGTGTTAAAAATTGGTGTGAATAACCTTCATTCCCCTTGTTTTTCATGAGGATTTTATTTTTACAGATTGTAGGGCGAAGTTGTGTTTTATAAGACAAAGAAATCACTAAAGAATCGAGTTTAGTTTTTATTGCTTTAAAATAAATTCTGCTATTGACTAAGGGATTGAAATAAAATTATCAACAGGGAATGCAAAACTTTTTATAAGTTGATGGAAAACAACCCATTATTATTACAGGCCAGTTGAAGTAATGATTTGAGCAGGATGACTGGCAGGAGCTGGTTGTGAGAAGCCCAAAATCGATCAGAGTAGTGTGCAATGGGAGAGGCCTATGTCCAGCAGTGGACTGAGATAGGCTGATGATGATGATGATAATTGGTGACTTTCAGAAGGGTACCCAATCGCGATGATAATTATTTTTTACGCACTTGTACAATTGTGTAGTAGTGAGTAAGAAATTTATGTTTTTAGCAATATAACATTTTGCAAATATTATTTAATTTAGATCAGGTAAGTTGGCGCTTTTTTGAGGAGACCTTCGTTCAGTAGTGGACGGCAACAGACTTACAAAAGATAAAAAACACTTTATAACGTTATCATATTACTTATTTCGTATTGCATGTATAATATGTATGTATTTACAAAAAAAAAGTATGTTTATGTATTTATATCAGTTGTTTAGTACCCATAACACAAGCTATGCTTAATTTGGGACTAGATGACGTCGTGTGTAAGATGCCCAAAATATTTATTTATTTTAAATACATATTTTTTCCAAGATAGTTTGATTTTCCCTGAGACTTCCCGAGTATCAAGTCGACGTTTTCGTAGGCACCATGGCTGGTTAAGTCCTATTATAATATATGTGTTCTACATACTGTAAACAGAAATCGATGCTAAACGAATTATTTAATCTGAAAATGAAACGGTAAAGCAGTTCAAACTAAATTGTGAATTACTACTGCAAACTGCCTTAGTGGTGCAGTTGTAGACGTTGTAATATATGCGACTCCTGTGCTTGAGGTCTCAGGTTCGATTCCCGGGTCGAACCCAATCTTTGTGTGATCCGAAAATATTTGTTTCAGAGGTTGGTTTCTTTTCTATATTTACAAAAAAAGTATGTTTATGTATTTATATCAGTTGTCTACACGTAATACAAGCTCTGCTTAGTTTGGGACTAGACGGCGTTGTGTGTAAGATATCCGTAATACTTATTTTATTTTATGATAGAGGACTGCATGGTAACTGTTGTTGTTTGAATATTAATGCGGTAATTCGAGAAAATGTATCTATTCATAATAAGATAATGGACAATTGTGTGGTTTATTGCACGCAACGCTTACATGAATATTAATGATATATCTATTCTATTCTATATTTGAAAGGGTAGGATATTTTGTTAGTGGTTATTAGAGTTATAATGGTGTAAGGCCCGTTTTTAACCAACTTAAAAAAAAGGAGGAGGTTCTCAATTCGTCGGAATCTTTTTTTTTAATGTATGTTCAGCGATAATTTCGTCGTTTATGAACCGATTTCAAAAATTATTTTTGCATTGGAATAGGTGTAGCTTACAGGTGGTCCCATCGTCACCATATCGGACTCTGATGATGAGATCCTAAGGAAATCGAGGGAACTCCTCAGATATCATAGGCACATTGTCGCAATTTTGGTACTCGGAATAGTTTTTCTTTGAAGTCGGTTTCTTTTTGTTAAAATTATTACCAACTAAAGGTTTTACAGCATAGATGGGCTGATTCGATTGGGCCACAAAAGATCAATCCATAATGACAGTATTCGTTCTGTGCTGTTTTATTTTGTTGGTTAGTGTGCGACCGTAGGCCCAATGATACTGAAGAATCTCACTAAGCCCCCATAGAGTGGGTCACCATGCTGCATTGCCAGTACTTAAAATAAGGATGGTGACTCCTACTTTTGGATTTTATTCACGCTATCCATCTGGCTGAGCAGAGTCACTTTCTATCTAATCACTTGAGGTTTGAAAATATTGTAAACTGTAAGGGCCACAGCACACTAGCTACTTTTAGCATCGGCGATCGGCAACTAGTCGCTTTTTAGAAGCTAAATACGGCGACCAAACGCTCTACACCGTACACTTAAAAACGCCGAACGCGGAGATTGAGTCGCTTTTTAGAAGCGCGACACCGCAGCTGAACACTACTCTCCGCACACATTCGGATGCCGGTAGCATCGATTTGGCATCTGATCAGTCGCGATCGAACGCAGGAAGTCGATAAAACGCGATGCAGCATCGATGCAGTCGCCAAATCGCCGATGCTAAAAGTAGCTAGTGTGCTGTGGCCCTAATAGATAATATTTGTATGTTTTTGGTTTGCTGTCTGTTTATGTACCTAATAAATAGGTAAGATAAAAATAACTCTCTCTCTAAGTGGCTCCTTGAATTTAAGGGACGTTGTTGAAAATGGCCATTAGTCTCTTTAAAGAAAACAATAAATTCAAATTAATTTACACTCTCGATTGTCGGAACTTGATGTAACTTGTTAAGATGTATTCTAGAATTAAATTACTCGCTAGTAATCTTCTAGTAATATTCTAGAATATAAATTCGAGTTCGTAACAAGTTATGCCGACGATAAATAAATAACAGGAAGGATAACCGTTTTTGTAAACACTATGAGAATAATTTATTTCCTTAGCTCCTTTTCCTCTTCTAAAGAAATTTATGGGCAGAAATGAATATCTGATTAGTTGGATATTTTATGACATTTTTATGGTGATAGAGATTTATTAATGAAAAAAAATAGATATTTACATGGAGCTAAATAAACCTTCCTTTCGCAGGAGAGGACTATTATTCGCTTTTATTCATTATTTATTTGTTGATGAGTACGAGACTGGAGAACCAGTGATGTAGAAGTATTTAGGTCTTCATAGTTCATCGAATGAAACCTATCACCACCAGCATTGCTGCGATCAATGCTGGCGTTTGGCGAGGGATGGGAAGCCGCGGTCTCCTTCTGTGAGGACGTCATGCTCCAGAAGGAGTCCGTAGAGCGGGAGCGGCAAAGGGCCGATCCATCGCCTAATGGTCGCTGGGGTCACATCCTGGGGAAATATGACCGCTGCAAACGACTCGAGACAGATACCCGGTGGGGTGTAGTGATAATGAGAATGGTGTAGTGGTCACCATCTTCGTTGTGAAATAGAACTCATTAATTCTTAAATTCTACTTATGCTTTCCATCAGACAGATAGCAGGCAGTAGAGCCACGCTGATTTCGGCATGGCTCGACCGGTACAGTACTACCCCTCACACAGAAGATCAAACTAAAACGACAGCATCCGTGCTGCCATCGTTCGTTGGTCTGCATCATTCTCTCGGCCTCCGGAGGTATGACTTTGACTTTGCGCAGTGCTACTCGGTGGAAACATCTGAAATACTTAACTCCGTGAAACATTTGTCACGTAAACTTATTTCATAGAAATTTGTCTGACTCAGTGGCGCAGTGATAGCGTATGCGACTGCTGTGCTAAGAGGTGTCGGGTTCGATTCCCGGGTCGGACCAAACGTTTATATGATCTGAAAATATTTGTTTCGGAGTTTAGGTGTTTCCTATGAGCATGTATGTATTTACAAAAAAAAAAACATGTAATTTATATCAGTTGTCTAGTACGGTAGTACCCATAATACAAGCTCTGTTTATTTTGGGACTAGATGGCGTAGTGTGTAAGATGTCCGAAATATTTATTATTATTATTTTAGTCACCATGTATTCACACATAGGTAACTACGCCTCTAGACCACTAAGAATTATCTTCAGCCTCTGATGAATACTATGATGTTACGGTTATTAAGTCCAGACTTATATGCTTCTACGAGTACAGTGCTCATAAAACCCGTATACTGAAAGTAATCTTAAATTGTCTTTATTTAATCCTAGAACTCTCGTTACGTACCGAGACTGTGAGAAGTAAAACTTATTTAGTTTTAGTAATCTTGTCTCATTTTAGTCTAGTTTAAATTTTTGTAAGTTAAGTTGTTAAAGCTTAGTTCAGTTTAAAGAATCAAAACTTAAAGTTTAGTTTGATAAAAAGGACTTTAAACATACGAAACTGTGGCAATTTTAACTTGTAAGTAAAACAAAACTCAACAGAAAAAATCGACAGATAGAATTACTGTCGCATATGTAATTTTACTAAGGATTATAACAGAAAAGGATCCAACCATTAACTAACTTCGACGCTTATTACCATTCAGGAGCGCAATCGTCCATTATCTTTAAAAACACTGGGAATACAAACCAAACTCCAACCACTTAATCTAATTATTATAATGAATTTTCATACTTTAATTTAATTTGTTCGTGGTTTATAGTTTTTACGCAGACATTCGGTTTATTTAATTCAAAATCCAATGTAGACTTTCAATTTGCTTTAGTTATTATGCGCATAAATTCATTTTAAGGCAAATATTATTTTCGTCAGACCTGGCTTTGTAAGACTACGTGTTATGATTTATTAAAATGTTGCAATGTAGATGGATGATAGAAATCTTTTTTTTTTATTTTGATAGCCCGCCAAAGTGAATTTACCATGCCTGATGTAAATCTCGCGTAGAATTCAGCCACCACACTATCTGCGAATGCAGGTAGTAGGGCTTTTTTTTTTTTTTTTTTTTTTTTTTTTTTTTTTTTTTTTTTTTTTACGTGTGGAAATCCCCGCGGACCGTCACCCCGTCGGGGGTTACGGCGGGGTGGTGTGTCGGACTCGAACCGACTAAAACCACACGGTGTGACCCTCTCTGCGCCTTTGTATTGGAAGGAGTCCAGGGAGGGGATTTCCTTCTGGACTCCAAGGGCTATGCCAACCCATACTATGGCGTAGTCAAATGCGTTTCCACGTCCCTCTTAATGAACCTGGGATCATAATGGGAAGGAAATAAGTGAGATCGTAGTGAGTTCCAGTCTTTAACTGCTCGGCACAGGAAAAAGAAGCAATTTTAGTTTTAGTGCATATTACTACCACTCTAAACCGCACTTTATTTTATGGGGCAAAAGCGCAGAATCGACGGCTATATGTGCTCTCCGAGGCACAGGGTGAAGACTACAACTTCCAAAACCGAGTTGTTATCAAGAAGTTACATAATTAGAAATACTAAATGACACGTCTTAGCCCGACCCAGGAGTTCGGCCCGAGAGTTCTCGATCGGAAATAGCATACGCTAACCGCTAGACACGAGGCAGTTGGTGGTCTAGCGGTTAGCGTATTCTACCGCTACTGCTTCCGTTCTTTAAATCCTTATCCAGAATCGATTGGATTCCGGTAACCTCATTTATTCATTTAACAAATGCATTCTAAGAAATTAGTATAAACACGTATTACAGAACAACGATAATTACTTAATATAAACAGTTGAGAGTGTACACAAGTACATAGGTAAGCGTCTAATTTAATTCCTAAACGTATATAGCAAAAAAATATATATAAAAGACTAGCGTTCTAAGCTTTCCTTATGAAGTAGTATAATTTCTGCCTATTTAAGCCAAAGCATGGCATCTCTCACTCTCTTTAATAATTTAATCCGCAGGTGTATGCTGTCAGCGTTATTCTCACAGCAAGTAGTATGCCATTCTTACGTACATGACGAGCTTTAGGGCAGGTTTCTATATTATTTTGTGACAAAGTGACTTTACTTTGCCTGATGGAAAGCATGAGTAGAATCCACGAGTCACCATCCTCATTGTGAGGGTAGCAATGCACCATGGCGGCCTGATTTTTCTTCGTCATTCTCCCGGCCATCTGGAAACTGGGAGAATAATGCAGAATGATTGGGCCTCCAGTCTCACGCTAACCAATGAAATACGACAGCAAGAGTGTTGACATTATCAGGATGGTCTTCTGTGTGAGGGTAGTACTGCCCCGGTCGAGCATTCTATCTCTGTATCAAAATCCATTCATCCTTTAATAATGCTATAAGGCAAAACTGGTCAGGTAAAAGTTTTAAATTAATTAAATAGTGGAATAGAAGTAAGTACCTACATCATCATCATCAGCCTATCACAGTCCACTGCTGGACATAGGTCTCTCCAATTGCACGCCATTTGTTTCGAACCTCGGCTTCTCGCATCCAGCTCGTGTACCTGAGTTTAATTTTAAGAATGAATGTCATTCAAATCGGTTTAGCGGTTTAGCCGTGAAGGCCTATTAACCGACTGACAGATATGATATACCCACTTACTTTCTAAATTATATTATTCTCATATAAACAACTAGCTTTCGCCCGCGGCTCCGCCCGCGTGTATGTCGGTTATCGCGGTAAAAAGTAGCCTATGTCCTTTCCCAAGTTCAGTTCTATCTTCATACCAAATGTTATCAAAATCGGTTCAGTGGTTTAGGCGTGAAAGCGTAACAGACAGACAGACAGACAGAGTTACTTTCGCATTTATAATATTAGTAGAGATTAGATGAAACACGAAACGGGGGCTTCTGATTTAATTCTAAACGGGTTTCTTTATCTAAAATAGGAGCTGTCTATAAATTAATGAATAAATTTAATCTTGATTACGTTGAGCCCTCGAAGGGCTAAGGGGCAAGTACCTGTAGGATAGGTTACAAAGATCATTTAACCTAAAATACCTACTAAAATATTCAAGTTTAAATTGACTCTGCGTTTTGCTCAGTTGTATGAACAATTGTTCACTCACATTTTCGTGAAAACTTATACCTTACCTGACCCTATATTTAGTCATTACATTACATAGGTATAATATTTGTGTTTTAACCGACTTTAAAACGTTTGAAGTTCGCAATACGACTTTATTTTGTGTGAAGCGATATTTTTTCTAACCGTTTTGTTAACCGTTTTCAATCATCTATCATTATCATAACGTCCCACTGCTGGGCTCGGGTCTTGGGCGGGTTGGCGACTGGCAAAACACCATGTTATTTAATCTTGCCATTGGATATTTTTAAGTTGCCCCTAAGCCTCCATCTAAACTACACGACTGTTAAATAATGATAACAACCGGGACGTACTGCTTAACGTGACCCCCGAATCACGGAAGCATTCATAAAATATCATGCCACGAACGGTCACCCATCTAGATACTAACCGTTAATCATGTTCACTTCACTTCACACGTTAATCATACACAAAAACCGTTTTCAATATATGTATCTATATGATTATTAATTATGTTAATGAGTGTAGGGTGTGGGCTATACGAAGCTCCAGCCCTACCCACTTTTGACACACAACGCCTACTAGTTTATTTATTTTATTTATTTATTTCGGATCACCAACAAATGATACACATCTAAAATGAATATAAAGAAATCAAAATACATGCCCAGTGCTCATTCAGTTGTAGGTAATCACAGCTAACAAATGTTAAGTACTGTATTGTACTATAAAAGCTAGAACGACTAATAATGGAATATATACGACTATATACTTATTTTTGTAAATATGTATATACATACCTAAGCTCCGAAACAAATATTTTGCAGATCATACAAACAACCCGGGAATCGAACCCGAGACTTCTTGATCGGTAGCCGCATACGCTAACCACTAGTCCAGTTTAGAATACTGTAATTAACGTGCACGTCTTGCTACATCGTTCTCACATAATGTACCATCTCAACATTAATGATGTAACCAAGATTTTGTAAAAAACATTTTGATTTAAAAGAGTGTCCATGGAGTTTCTTGCCCGTTCTTCTCCATAGAGATCTACGCTAGGGAATGGGCAACTACAGTACTTTCACAGTTTTTATGTCTTGTGACTGGGATTGTAGCTACATTTAATTTTCATTTTTGTTTCGACAATTCAAAAGTGCCTGTAACTGGCCCAATTGAAATAAATGCTTTGATTTTGATTTTGAATACAGTTATAATTTAATTCGAATATCACTCCAGAAACTAAAAAGCCAATAATTGGACACGACACTTGGACATATTAACGTAACAGGACTTGTCATAACATACGGAACCGACCCCAAAAGGCCCAAAACTAATTTGAGCCCTTTTCGCCCCGGGTCGTCCTATTTCAAAAAGTTTTGTCCGTGACCGCTTTTGTCACATATAAAGCTCGTGTTGGAACCTACATGTGTGTGATAATGTTGGTTGTATGTGTGCTTTGAAATGTCCATGTATAGAGAAGTCAAGGCCTCATTTGAATGTTAAAGATCATTACGAGTTCAGGTAGAAACGATTTGTGAACTACGAATTCAGGTGTTTTTTACCTGAAATATTTAATGGGTTTCTTTCTTTTATCGTATTAAGGGGTCATTCTCAAAACCTGCCTCCCTTGCCAATAAGATAATCTACAAAAGTGACCGTAAATTGGAAATTAAGAAATGTATGGGAATGACGTCATCTCAAGGCTAAGCCACGTGGTCAAAATATAATGTTAGAAAGAGACATTTGCAATTTGGCTTACAGTTCACCCTGTGTCGCGTTTGGCCTCTCTTTTTTTTTACTTTATACATGAGATTGAAGAAACCTACCAAAAACTATATGGTCTACCACCGTGCCATTGAAATAATAGGGTTCAGGGTATAACACCTATTAAGACTTCTGGAACCCTTTCTGAGCTTGTCCACAGTAGTAGTAAGTTGGCGATCGCCCTCGTCTGTTGTCTACCCTAGCCCTCTAGCCAAATTGCAAACGTTTTTCGTTTTCTATTCTATTTCTTAATTCTCTTGTCTCATTGGCTAATGTCATTCAGTCACGATATCAAAACAAAATATTAGGCATTGAAACAAGAGATAAATAGGATAGAAATTGAAAAATGTTTGCAACTTGGCTAGAAGTAGTTGGAGTAGTCAATATCCAATTTCAAAATAAAATCCATGCAATAGTTGGCTCTTCGACTACTCATAAACAAAACAATAAATTTTGTTACACAGTAAACTGCTAATTTAGCCCCTAATAAATTCTATTTCAATACATTTGACGTAACTAAGTACAATAACAGCAGTTTCACTTGTAAATCAATTGAAAATTTTAGCAAGAAATTTAGATTTGTTCCTCTAAAGGTTCCTAATCACAAAGTGCTGTAATCCCATACGTGCATTAAAGAATTTATTTCTAACTTGTATAATTATATTCCTGAAGATTTATGTATGCATAAGTGTAAGTTTTCTATGGAGTGTGTGTTTGTTTATTATAATAATTATTAAATCTACTAATACCTACTACGCAGGTGCTTCGTGGCCGCTTATTCAAGTCGAGAGGGAAGATTGACACGAAATGACATGTCCTTATTCTGCCGCAATCGTTTTATGCGTTTGACAATCGAGTACGATGTTCTTGACACGTGTCCTTTACTAGATGGAAAAGGAAGAAAATTCATTGTAATAACATATTAAATTTCCTTTTTATACAAATAGAAAAGAACTACGATATTTAAAATGTACGAGTATGTTGACATAAGCACCCATGGCAATCGTTATTGTTAAGTGAATGCCCTAAAATAGACTAACAAACTAATTTAACTTTCTAATTCAGTTCGCTGTCAGGATTGCGAAGGTGCGATGCCAGTCGCTCCGTGGAAAAACTGATATTCAGGTGAAACCGATTAAACTAATAGCCGATCCTAAATAATGTTGGGCGTAGCAAAAGCTAGGAAGTTTATGAATTAAGTAAATAGCAGTCAATTGGAAATTACAAACATTTACTTCAATTTTCTTCATCTGTATTGATGTACATTATTACTCGTATTGTAGAAATCCCGTACATGGAACAATTACTTTGCCTTTGAAGTTGCAATATGGCTAATTTGTAATAAACCGTCTAATTGATACAAGCCACCTGTATAACTATGAATAAGACAAAATTATTTGATTAGTTATAGTCATAGATACTCGATACTTCTCCTTAAATTTTACATTTGAGAATTGAGCAATTTTCAAAGCCCTATATAATTCAGTTTCAATATAAAGTTTATACCTCGCCGAATTGGAGCGGAACTCTTCGGAACACATATATTCGCAACTCGATTTTAAAGTTAGTGGGCCAAATATTTCCCGAAACATATGCAACAATACACTCATTGTTCACAACTCTGGTTATATTTAGATGATTTAGAGCGTTCATTTACAACGTGACGACTGGCTGTTAAATATTTATTATACTACGTAATAACTTGTAGCAATATAAAGTTCAAAGGAAATGGAAAATTGTTTAAATTTTCTAACAAGTTTGAATGTTAATATTGAAATTATAGGAATGATAGCTGTTGGTCTTAAAATAAACCATGATCAAATAACAAGGGATATTGCCGACGAAATGCAAGGAAGAGAGTTGGTAGGCTGCGATGGCACGGTCTCATAAAGAGGAGGTCGAAGGTCCAGAAGTATACCGAGGACAATATGAGAGGATATAGACATGAAGGCATGTCAGGTTTCCGGGAGCGACTCAAGAGATAGGGCGATGTGGATTAGGCAAACGAGGAAAACTGACCAATACAATAGCTAAATGGCGTGGAAGAGAGAGAGAGAGAGAGAGAGTGTGAAATAATACGGCTTGTGAACCAACTTCACAAAAAATCTGATTCTAAGTTTTACTGTATGTATCTTTTATCTTCCATTTAGTGTTTAGTCTTGCTTAGTCGGTGTTTGAAAATAGTAGGCTTGCCCCGTATAAAGTATGAGGGATTTTTTTGTACCTCCGCTACACGTAAAGTGGGGATGTTCTTTTTTTCTCGCAGCTACCCCATCAAGCGGGGTATCATTACACAGGTCTTTTAAAAACAATTAAGGGTTTCTAAGACGATTTTTTCATTAAGGTATCCGTTTGCGAGATATTTAAAGGGAACTTTTTGTAAAAACATATGGAAAAATTCGTGACGGCGGTCCATATAATGAACTTTAAAGGAAAACTATAGTAATGGAATAGATGACTTTGTTAGTTCAGGAGTTATAGAGGCTTAACTTGTAAAATGCGCTCACTTGGAAAACGTCATACAATATTAACGCATTAATACGTAAACATAACAATTATCTATTGGACACGATTTCAAATCCACGTACCATTATGGGTGACTGAGGAAACCTTTCCTCTGCGTGGCCTGACACGGACTTGGCCGATTTTATTTTAGTTATGTATTAATATGAATCTGCTTGTCATATAATAGTAGAAGAGATCCGAAAATTCAAAAAACTTCCGTGTGGCGCCGTCGCTAGGAGTAGAATAATATAATGTATACACATGTTATATATGTAGAATAGAATATAATAAACCATACTGTTGTCTCAATTAAAACGGTTTACATTTAGGAAAATATCAATTTAACGATTTTTTGGAACGTTGTAAGCGTAAACAATAAATGAAAGTCTAAGTTGTCGTACGCTATTCACTACATACATTTAAATTGATACTATTATAGATTAAAAGATTTATAAAAGATAATGTTCTAGACATTAAATTCACCTGTGTATATAAAATGAAATTAAACCTCAAACATATATTTCAGCGTATATCCTTAGCAGCCCTACTCCGCACATAAAAGAAGAAGACAGGGTACATAATTAATGAGTCTTTCATCTCTATTAGATTTCTTTTGAGGCGGTGCTATGTCTCGAGCGAGACATGAGATGCTCTATTTGATTACAACCTTGTACAGACTTATAAAGGGATTAGGTCCGAGTTGTAGGGTTAGAGTATTACATTATGTTGATAAAACATGATGACTTGTAAGATTATCTTCATAAGTATTATGCTTTCTGACTCTAGAATTTTCGTTTTCATATAATTATTTGGATGACAACTTAGTCTTGCAGTTGTTATTTTTTGTTGGTCTAGTGGTTAGTTTAAGCGGCTGCTGATTGAGAGTCTTTCGGAGTTTGCGTGTTTTCTATGTATCACATGTATGTATTTACAAAAAAAAAAGTATGTTTATGTATTTATATCAGTTGTCTAATAACCATAATACAAGTCATAAGTTATAAATACAAGTTCTGCTTAGTTTGGGACTAGATGGCGTTGTGTGTAAGAGGTCCGAAATATTTATTTATTATTTATATTTATTTATCCTTACTTACATCACGAAAATACATTTTGTTATATATTAATTTAGAGTTATAAATTAAATATTATCAAAATTGGACTAGCCGTTTGAACGTGAAGAAGTAATTAACGTATAAATTACACACACATTATCAAAGATTCGGCTTCATTTATTTATATGTTAACATAATCAGCTATAATTAGGTATTCGTTAAAAGCTTTTTTTAACAATTTATTAATGTTTTTGATCAATGTTTAAAAGAAAAGACTTTAATCTTTATGTACATTGTACATACATACGATTGTAGGTGGTAAGACATCTTCACGCTAATCACACTAATTCCTGACTTAAGCAAACATTTTCCTGCATATCTCATTAAAATACCGTCTCAATAACAAGCCAAAGTTAAATAAAATATATTGACATTAAAGTAGACTCTCAGACAGACTTACAAAACTATGAAGATATAAAGACACCACATTTTACTTCAACGTGTTAAGAGTTCAATACCCTCAATTTACTTAGATGACTAGCCAGATGCACTTACAAATTGGTTTTGTTTTCATTTATATATTAGGCGAGGTAAATAAACTCTCGATTATGAAGGATTCGGAGAAACACCTCATCTTTGTCTTCTTTTCACTGTTTACGTGTTTCTTTCCCAGTGTGATCTCGGGTCCTTTATGAGGGGCGTGAAAAAGCATGTCACTAGGCCGCTATACTGAGTGTTTTTTTTATTTGATGCCTATCAATGTGACTCCACTCTGCCTGATGGTAAGCATGAATAGAATCCAAGAGTGGGGGCCACCAGACTGCCTGCGATGCAGGAAGTATGGCGATGCCGACATAAACTATGGCGGCTTTGTGAGATGCATTTTCACACCACTCTTGAAGGACCCGGGATCATAATGGGAAGGAAACAAGTTGCCATACTACCTACATTCGCAGTGCGTGTGGTGGCCCCCACTCTTGAATTCTACTCATGCTTTCCATTAGGCAAAATGGAATCAACTTGGCAGGCAATACATAATAAAAAATAAACAATTTAGTCCTCTCATTATTCCACCACAGTTGCCACAATTTGTCTCGTTTTCTTATATGTTAGTTTATCAGTTTCAACTATATGTTTGTAAACTACTGGTACACACAAATGATCACTGGATCACAAATTCAAAGTCTCGCAGCGTGCTAAGGAGTGGGCTATGCTCGGAGTTTCTATAAGGGATCGTGTTAGAAACGAGGTAATCCGGCAGAGAACTAAAGTTATCGACATAGCCCACAGGATTAGCAAGCTGAATGGCAATGGGCTGGCCATATTAGCCGCAGGACAGACAAACGGGTTAAACGTGTTCTTGAGTGGATACCGCGTCTCGGCAAACATAATGTAGGACGTCCACAGGCCAGGTGGACTGATGATTTGGGCAAGACGGCTGGTAGGAGCTCGATGCGAGTAGCCGAGGATCGAACTAAGTGGCGTGCAATTGGAGAGGCCTATGTCCAGCAGTGGACTGCGATAGGCTGATGATGATGATGATGAAGGTGATATGTTTGTATGTTATCGACTTCTTTTAAAACTATATTTTATTAGTTTACATAGCCATCATTGCAGCTTTTATTCCATAATTTTATTGTCATTTTTCTAGTAAGTACTGTTTGGCTAAGTTATCTCAAAATCATTTTTTCTCACATTAAATAAAATACCCTACTTAACTAAGAATAAAAACAATTCGTCTCTATATCTGTATTTTTTTGAGGACGGATAAGTGATCTATCTTTAAAAAAATAAACTAATATTTATAGTTCTCTTCTCAAGGTAAATAATATGAACGAGTTGAGCAATATTTGCAATAGCTTAACTCACAATATTTCTGGACTTTAGAGCATAAAATCTCTCAGTTATTCAAATAAGTACAATGCTTAATCCATTTGTAAATCTCAGCAAAGGAATTCAGGCCACCGGTCTAGAGAAGAAAACGATTCATATTATGAAAATGGCTATAGCTACAAATGTTTATTGTGGGCAATTATTGTAAGGAATATTCAGTTGGCCTACTTGAGAACAAAGACAGCGTATTCAGTCGGAATAGTATGAATAAGTTTAGGTTTGTTTGTGAATGTATATACTGAATATATTGACACATATAATTTTAATGTAATGTATACTAAGTGAGTCCCGCGGGCAATTATTATTGTAAATGGTGGGTGGTACCGAGGAGCGAAGCTGGCAAAAAAATCCTAAGTAACTCCTTATATTTGCTTCCTGACAGGGAAATTCTCATCATAATCGGTCCAACCGTACCAGAGATTAGCCAAAACAAACAGATAGACAGATATTTTAAGAATTGATTTTTTGACAGTAGATACTTTCATTTGAGTGACATTTTAATTTTATTTATTTGCATATATTGTATAAATATGACTTAAAATTATCAGAAAAATTTCATTGATAATAAATCTGGGTTGTCCTGCATTTTGTTTAAGATTATTTAAATTCGTTACCTAAATGTGTTGTGAATTCGGAGCCAAAATGTCAATAGATTATTAATATTATATTTACTTTTCGTAAAATATTTCTCGGTTAATCTACCTAGATGTAGATTGCCAATTTTTCTTAGCTCTATGTCATTCACGTTTAACACATTTATAAATAACTCTTTCTACCTCTACTCCATAATATAACAGTCTTAGAAACAATATTGTGGATCACAGAAAATACAAAAGATTCAAAATTAAATACTTCGGCCATCCTTACACCTAATCCACACACACCATCACCACACCATCTTGACAACTAATATAAATACATAAACATACTTTTATTTAAATAGATTCATATTATACACAGAAAACACAAAACACCCATACTCTGAAACAAACATTTAGTTCGACCCGGAAATCAAACCCGTGACCTTAGGTACAAACGCTACTACTGAGTCACAGAAGCAGAATCAGAATATTGCTGTTGATTGTGTATCTCAACTCAAATTTTCCTTAGAGAGGAAATTTTGGACTACCACTACTATGAAATATTTTCCCGCGAACTCATGGGGCCAAGGGTAGTCCTTTCGTATTTTTAATCCGTTACGGACGGCCGTGTACTAAAGAATATGTATTATAATAGGGTAGAATATTATAATCGAATTGTACATTTCAGAACGAATATCATCAACAACTATAACGTCCCACTGCTGGGGTCGGGTCTCCTCTCAGGAGAGGGTTAAGGCCATACGTCCCCACAGTCCACACTGGCCGAATGCGGGTTGGGGACTGACAAGACACGTTGCGGCTACCTAGCTGGATCGTAATCCCAAAAATCGCCTTTAGGAACTCGGTTGCAAATGAAACACGTCCAAGCGAGGATAATTTTTATTGACTTAGCTAGTATTTATACAATAGTCCGGAGTCTCTTAACATCGACATATAAAATTCAGCACAACACCATCTATCGAGCTCAAAGGAAGCTATTGTATAGATTATATATTGAACACTAGCCTTGCCGCTGGATGCTTTTAAATCACCTGAAGGCCTCCAACTAAGCTTCACGAATGTAATCTTTTATTTAGTATTTACGGAAACGCCATCATGCCAGAAATGGTCATCCATCTGGGTATCGACCGCGCTATCGTTGCTTACCTTCAGTGATTGTTTCCAATCACCTAAGGCCATTCAGCTGTGAGCGTTGCTTCCTGACGTAAGGGGGGGCTATAACGACTATAACCCTGACTAAATAATTGCGAAGTGTAAATATATTACACAATATATATTTACAGATATATCAGCACATACGTCACATAACACCGACATGTAAATTGCACAGGCGTCGATTTACTGAATACCAGTTTTTTCATAGTCAGTTTTATTCATTTGCATAATTTAGATTCGTGTAATATTTCAGTGCTTTTTACTTGACTACGGTGCCAAAACGAAATAATAGTATTGGCAGCTTAAATAATGAATAAAATTATTAAACTAATTTGAATGCATGAGGTGTCAATCGATTAGTAATAATGGTTGGCATATCTCAACCAATAGGTACCTGCTAAAGTTAGAAGATAATCACTTTAAGGTCTTTTCATTCATCAACAACCCATAACGTCCCACTACTGGGATCGGGTCGAGTGTGGGCTGGCTACATAAATCTAGCCGTAGCATATTTTTAAGGGATCCAAATCTTACTACAATTAATTAAGCTTACTACACTCTCTTATTTTGGAAGTTACAGGGGGGGGGGACACAAATTTTACCACTTTGGAAGTGTCTCTCGCGCAAACTATTCAGTTTAGAAAAAAATGATGTTAGAAACCTCAATATCATTTTTGAAGACCTTTCCATATATACCCCACACGTACCTATGGGTTTGATGAAAAATTTTTTTTCGAGTTTCAGTTCCAAGTTTGGGGAGCCCCCAAAATTTATTGTTTTTTTTCTATTTTTATGTGAAAATCTTAATGCGGTTCACAGAATACATCTACTTACCAAGTTTCAATAGTTCTTATAGTTTCGGAAAAAAGTGGTTGTGACATACGGACGGACAGACAGACAGACATGACGAATCTATAAGGGTTCCGTTTTTTGCCATTTGGCTACGGAACCCTAAAAACGAGACAACTGCAGACACAAAATCCATAAGTTTCATTGGAAATTAAACTTATTCAAGAGCCAAAATCCCTGCCAATTTCATCAAAAAACTGCACTTAAAACTCTAGACACAAACAGTAGTAATTCATTATACTGAAGCCTTTATGCAAATTTGCACTAATACAATTTTGCATTTCATTCAGCCGGACAAAATAAAATTCCGAGTGGAACTCTTTATTTATTCTGCGTCGTATGCTTGTTAAGTAAAATCCTGTTAGTTTCAACAAAAGCACTTTTTCGCACCGAAAAGTTTTTTGAATACATTACCCTGACGAACTTTCAGTGAGAAAACAACAAACAAAAAGGTATGTTTTGTTACCAGATTAATTTTTTTGGTAAAACAATAGTTTAGTTTTTGTAGGTATTTGGTTATTCAATCTAAAAGTTGTGTCAAAAAACTATAATAAAACTAAAATAAAAGCAGTAAAAGATGAGACACAAATATACACTTACGTAATTATATTTGCACTCATCATCGAAACACGACAGCATCAACGCTTTCATTTTAGAATTTCCCGATCTTTAAACCACTAATTGGCACTAATTGCAAAAAAAACGAACATCTTACACAATGCCATCTAGTCCCAAATTAAGCAGAGCATGTATTATGAGTTCTAGACAACTGATATAAATACATAAATATACTTTTATTGTAAACACACACACATTATATATAGAAAACACCTAAACTCGGAAACAAATACTTGCGGATCACACAAACATTTAGTTCGACCCGGAAATCGAACTCGAGATCTCCTGATCAGCAGTCGCATACGCTAACCACTAGACCAACAAGGCAGTATTATTTAAGAATTAGCGTTATAAATGAAATAGTGACTATTACCAACATTCACCATGAATGTTGAAAGATTGTAGCAGAGACGCTAACCTCCAACTTATCCGCCGCTAACCTAAAGAGGACAATAAAAGGCATCATAAAGACATAACGCTCCAAAGATTTGCATAATGATATCATTTGTGTACCGTCGCCATATTTGGATCGTAAAACCCTTGCAGTAAATAAATACTGTGTAAGAGTATCTATGTCAGATATTTTCTTATCTAGAAGGTTTGTGGTGTATTCTTTTTAGTTAACGAATAAAAAACGAAAACTGAGAATAATATGGATTAATTCTCTCCTACTAATCCTACCAATATTATAAACGCGAAAGTTTGTAAGTATGTATGTTTGTATATTTGTTGCTCTTTCAGGCAAAAACTACTGAATGGATTTTGATGAAACTTCACAATCTAGTAAGTAGTTTTTTTGTAATACGTCATAAATCGTAAACCGCAATTTACCTTTCATTCAATCAATACACTATTATAAAAACATCGATCAAAGTTACAACGAACTACAAGAACTTTTATATGATGTTACTTGCTGATACGGAACCCTTCATGGGCGAGTCCGACTCGCACGTGGCAGCTTTTTTAAAAAGCACTGTTGCAATTTGTTTAAACTTTAACTAATGAACTACAGCCGGTGAAGTATCAGAAGCATTGTAAAAAAAATCCTAACCAAAGTGAATCTTGAATATAAACTATCCATAGTAACTCAACAGCAAATAATGATACAGAGTAAAAGTTCTATTAGAAGAAAAGAAGTATTTACAAAAGACATATCAGTATGAACAAAAGAAACAGACTTTATTACACCATTTGCTTTAAAACCAGGAGTTAAAAGTGGTCACGAGGAACTACTACCCCAATTCCATTAACAAATTGTTTGCTACACTTTGCAGTATATTCTGAATTTCAAGACCGGAGTGCATCCATTTTGAATCAGACTTTAAAAGTTTTAATCTTACAGCGCTCGACGAACACTGCACAATTTGAAACTTCATTCTGTAGGCATCCAAAGTTTTCGGAGCCCCACGGGTCATATATTTTTTTATCATTTATTTAGTAGAAGTTTCCAGAAAGTTTTATTAATATCTTCTCTTGGGCATTACATTGTTTCCTTTATTTTTCTTGTAGCTTACAAAGGTTAATAAAAGCTTGGTTAATAAAAGGTTAATAACATTATTATCTAGTAAGTACAAACTTATTATTTTTCTCATTATTCGATGCTTAGGTTTTCATCAAAAACGTTCGGTAGTTTATTGTGTTTCGTATTTAGAATTTCACAAAATATTATGAACATTCACCATGAAGCTTGTTAGTTTAATACTTATAAATAAAAGTATTAATTTATATTTTGATATATGCAAATTAGGACAATTGTATTCAATGATAAAATCGACTTTCTTATTGGATAATTAGAAAGTCGATTTTATCAGTGAATACACTCGCTATACAATACAAAATTTGCATCATTTATTGATGGACTCTGATGATGATAAAAAACATCATGATCATCATCATTAGCCTATCACAGTCCACTGATAGATATATACCTCTCCAATTGCACGCCACTTAGTACGATGAGAAAGAACGTGTTAATATAAATGTATATCTACAATAGGTGAATAGAGTATTCATCTCTAGTTTAATCCATCACAGGCTTATCCAATTACATCACAAGACGAACATTAAGCCTTCCATTTCTTCGCGAGACCTTGACTAGATCACGATAATCATATCACAGGATCAACTCAACATTCCAAATTACATACTCCATCACAAAAAGTTGAGATGATTCATCAAAATGTTCACGCGTAGCTTGGGAAATTGAATTTTCTCCCAAAGTATCTATTATAGGGATCGTAGGACGACCTTAAGAACCTTTTCATATAACCTTTTTGAATTACTATTGAAACGAGGAATGGTTTCGAGAATTAATATACTGACTTTAACGATGTAAACAATATGTAAGTATTTGTCCATGGCTTTATGTGTAACTTAATCTTTTGTCCGTAATATTTCTTGAGTTAACTTAACTTTCAGGTTAAATAAAGGTAAAGTTCGAAACTTTCCTTTGCCTTCTACGTGATATGTAAGATAATATTTTATTAACGTATTCCTAATTTTGTATTATTTCGTTTATAACTAAGTCTTGTCCGTTTTATGTAAGGTGACAATATATTTGCACAAGTTTGGTTGAATTGAAAAGCGATTGAGAAGTTAAGCTATCATATTGTAAAGACAAAAATAAGTGCAAATAATATAACTCGTATTAATTGTAGATTTATTAAAGGGTTTGTTGACCATCAAGTTATAAAGTTGTTTGCAACTAACGAATGTAATCTAAGAATTAAAGTGTTAAGTCATTAAGTCGTTAATTTGTAAATTCGTTAAGGATCCAATCGCCAGTTTATGAGACTATTTGCACTTAATTTCCTTAAAGGTTTCTGTTCAATTCTAACCAGTTCATTGTTCTCTTTAATCACTTAAGTAAATAAAGCTATAATTGAAGATCACTCAACGATGCAACATTTAAGTTTAATTTTGCAACAAGAAAATTAAAGTGTTGCAAGAACTAATTAACGGGACTTATTCGCAGTAAAATTAAAACGCTATGATACCTTGTACTTCACGACGGGTTTTAACGCTCGTGGTCACGGGTAGACTTTTAATTTAGTCGCAAATAAGTCCTGTTTACAGCAAAAAACATGGGTTTGTGTAAAAGACGCGAAAGTCTAAAAAAAGTTTGTACTTCCTAGATAATAAGTGTCTTCCGCCTGTCATTATCAGGTGAAGGGCGGCAACCCCCTTCTAACTCTTAATTTATAAGTTTAAATTAAGGACAGATCTAGCGCCAAGAACTTCAAAAGCTTCGTTAAAAGCTACGAAACATTTCCTTAACATCAGTGTCGTTTTACCTGATACATTGATTTCCCATGATGAAATTCTCGCATTAAAATATTTTGCTTTCTTATATACAGGAACGAAGCCTTCACTCAGGACTTCACTAGTATTAAGTACTTCTTTTATAGTTGCAATCTCATTTAGTGCTTACAACTAGAGCTACATAAAACTAATTATTATACATCCTCCCCCATAAACTTTTTAGTATCTATGAGATTGCAATAATTAGTTCTTGCAACACTTTTATTTTCTTGTTGCAAATTTAAACATAACTAGTACTAGTCTGCTGTTTCTAAATGTGGGAATACTTCCGTATTTGAATATTTATTAAAAGTTCATCATCATCATCATCATCAGCCTATCGCAGTCCACTGCTGGACATAGGCCTCTCCCATTGCACACCACTGTGATCGATTTTGGGCTTCTCGCATCCAGCTCCTGCCAGCCATCTTACGCAGGTCGTCACTTCACCTCGCCTGGGGGCGTCCTACACTACAAAGTTAAGTTACAAGTTCTTATATGCTAAATTAACCTGAAGTTAATAAATACTGTTAAGCCTAGAAAGTTAAGGTATTTTATTTACGTCATGAGAAGACAAAAATAGACTGTTCTACCGCATAATTTATAAGAAGACTCTACTCTTTGCGAATGGGAAATATTATATTCAAGATGTTTTTTGTTTCCATTCTAAATTGCTCAAGTGATTTGGGATCAAAAATACTCAAGGCTGGCGCAAATTGCTATCATTTTTATTGAATAATATTTTTTTCGTGCTGTTTTGTTATTATGTATGTGAAATTTCTAAATGAATTATTCTACTGATGGATGATAATTGTATTCGGTAAATTGACATTGAGTAAGGTATGAATTTAAATGCAGGCACATCCACGATAAGGTCGATTACATAATCCTTATTTTTCACTGGGAAATTTATAAAATTACCTTGTAACTAACTGAAGAAATATACTTAATTTTTTTAACAAAGGAGAAAGATGTCGCGTTATACACACATACATTTAATAGAGAAAATTTACAAGAAAAGTGAAAAGCCACTATTAGACAACCACTATTCAAATTTATTCTATATCTTATATCTAAATTTTCTTGTCACGGTGTTTGTAATTCAACTCCTCCGAAAAGTCTTAAACCTCACCATGTATCACCGAAGGGTTAAAAATGCCAAAAAACAACGTGATTAATGGAAGGCTCCTTACATAACATTAATAGGCATTTATAATAATACATGAAGCAAAAGCTATGTAACCCTTTATAAGAAAATTACGCGGATGGAGGAGTATGAAATTTTACACACTTATAGTTTATATTTTTTTAAGCACAAAAACACATATTATAATAAAACTACACACACTACCATGTACTTGACACACACCCACATATGTCTCTTTTGTCAAATTAAAATAGTAGCGTAGCCTTGACGTAACCCGTGCTTACAGAAGTTATAGTCTTTGACAATGGAACCATATTAATGTTGCCTCATATAAATCAAATTAATTATGATCATATTTCGACTACTTGGCTTACATATAAATCAGTTTCGTGTGCTTTCAAGCCAGGTCTAACATGTTAAATGTCAAATCAATTATTACCCATAGTAAAATGGGGTGAGGGTAATGCGTTTGAATATTTTATAACGTATCTGAACTGTTGGGGTTTTTGTAATGGGATTTACTTGTCGCGGCAGGCGCTTTTTCTCGGCCACCATACGCGGCGACCTTTTAAACGTACTGTATTGAAATATGTATGTGGACTGCGTTTAAAAATATTGTTACAAACGTTGAATGTCTTATAAAAAGAAAATGTCGTTAAGTTAAGTGAATAAGGTATTGTTATCAATTTTAGCTAAATTTATAATTCTGTTTTTCTTATGTATGTTTCTTGTAGATATGTACGTTGTATGGGTATACCATACCATACAAGGTATGAACCTTGAATGAGTACTTTACTGAACCTGACGTGGGTTTGATTTGAACGCTGGGAAAAAAATTTAAAATATATATTTGAGATATTTTATGCTGATCACGTTTTTATCTCTGGGAATAACCCTTTTATGTAATTTAATCTGTACCTACTAAAATTTTAAAACTGAAGAGTTTGTATTTTTGTTTAAACGCGTTAATCTCAAGAAGTACGAATCCGATTTATAAGATTCTTTCAGTGTTAGATAGCCCAATTATCGAGGAAAACTATCAGCTATGTATCATCACGCTACGCATAACAGGGGCAGAAAATGAATAAAAAATGTATCAAAGCGAAGGAAAATTATTCATTTTAAGAGCTTCCGTGGCGCACGCCGCTCAAACGGCTTTTAAGAAAAACAATGTTCGGAGGAACAGTTCCCTTTTTAAAAACAATGTTCGGAGGAACAGTTCCCTTTTTAAAAACAATGTTCGGAGGAACAGTTCCCTTTTTAAAGTTTTATAAATGTATGTGAGTGCATATGTCTATCTTTTATGAATGATTCACTATAACCACTTTTTTTTCTTTTTTTTACTGACACACCGCGCCAGTGGCAAAAACTAGACGCTGACGATGCTGCGTGGCTCATATTGTGATAAATAATACTCGTATGTATGTATTTTCTAAGTGCCTCATTGACGCAGTGGTTGGCGTATGCGGCTGCTGATCAAGAGGTCTCGGGTTCGATTCCCAGATCAGACCAAATGTTTGTGTGATCTGCAAATATTTGTTTCGGAGTCTGGGTGTTTTCTATGTATAATATTTATGTATTTACAAAAAAAAGTATGTTTATGTATTTATATCACTTGTCTAGTACCCATAATACAAGCTTTGCTTAGTTTGGGACTAGATGGTGTTGTGTATAAGATGTACATTTTTTTTAAATATCAAATACCTAATCATAACTTCATTTACAGGATGAGGCAATATACACCGTATTATGGACCGTTGTAGTATATAACCAACTTAGAGGTGAAGCCAAAAGTTTTCTAAAAGTTTTGAGGTGTTATTCCTAAATAATTTAATCCAAACTATTTTGGTGTTTGTTGGAACTAAGTAACTAATTAATAAGGGATCATTCGATGAATCTTACGTGTTTTTCTTTACAAACATTTGGTGTGAAAGATAGGTCGACGATTTTGTGGGGGAATTTTGTTACGTGCGTAACAGACGCATGTAAATGAGTGTATGTAAATATTTATAAAAAATTTGGTTGTTTTAAAGAAAATAAGTTTTAATTGGATTTCAGTGTGTTAGTTTTGTATTTGTTACATTACATTTAAAACATATATTTTTTAAATCTTTGATACAAATTATATAAGAATTTCGAGATTTTTTTTACTATTATCGATTTCTAAAAAACGTTTTTAAACTCTTTTTTAGAAAAAAGACAAAAAAATTTTTTTTTTTCAAATTTGTGTATTGTCATCGGTCCTCGATAAATCTACAAAGTTTGAACGAAATCTGGCCGTTGAAAGTGGGTCGAAATCGCACCCAAAGAAGTCGGTTACAAACATACATACAAACATACATGTGAAGCTAATATAAAGCCTGTAAAAAGAGGACACATGAAAAGCTTGCTGCGGTTTGTTTCATTTTATATTTCACCGAATCACGCTCATTTCAGCGGGAGTGCCGCTAGGGATTTAAGTGTTGGGCCTAAAAATGTGACGTTAAAATTTATAGAGATAATTGCTTGGTATATATCATAGCTGTTGTGTTATATGAAAAGCTGAATTGAATAAGGACCGTGAGGAGTTGGGATGATTTTTTTTATTGAATGATAAAAAAAAACGCTTGTAGTGTGAAAACAATACAAGCGTTTTTTTGTCCCTCTTCGAATAAACTGATAACAGACAGACTGCACGTTTGGCCTAGTGAGTCACCGCTTTAGAGTGGTAGAAATACGCACTAGAACTAAACGGTTTGGCTCTTCTTTCCTGTGCCGAGCGGTTAAAAACTGGAACGCGCTACCATCCCACGTGTTTCCTTCTCATTATGATCCCGGGTCCTTCAAGAGGGGTGTGAAAAGCATCTCACAAAGCCGCCATAGTCTGGGTCAGCATCGCCATACTTCCTGCATCGCGGGCAGTGTGGTGTCCCCCACTCTTGGATTAAATTCATGCTTACCATCAGGCAGAGTGGAGTCACATTAGTGGTCACGCTTTCTACTTCACCAAGTGTCGTGGGTTCAAATACTATGCTTTGTGTGATTCGCAAATTTTTGTTCTGAGTCTGGATAATCTTTGTGTCCCTTTCATGAATGTTTGTAAAGTCCCCCACGACACAGGATTTATATTGCTATTGCGGGAGTTGTCTTTAAAAACAAATATAAACACCGACAGTCTTAAAACCAGTTAATATTATAATGTAATGTAAGTATACTAAAGTTTATTCTTTACTGTAGGGAAATATTGTATATTTATAAATTTGGAATATAAGTTTTGTATCACAGTAACATTATAAAAGTAAACGATTGTATGTATCTGTAATTATGTTCGTTACTCCTTCACTTATAAACGCCTATACCAATCGTAACAAAATTTAATACAAGCGTACCTGACCCCTTGGATCAACACATGGCCACTTTTTATTCCGAATAAACGTAGAGTTTACATGCAATGTACAAGGAATTGCAAAACCGCGACTAATCATTAGATATTACAAAACAAAGTCGTCCGTCTGACTCTTCGTGATATACTCAAAAACCACTCCACCAATTTAAATGAAATTTTGTACCAAAGCCTGAGAAAGGACACAGGCTACTGTTTAGACGCGGGCTAAAAAGCTATAAAGCTAGTTTCAACTTTTAATTACATACCATGATAAAACCAAGGCCATGGTGAACTGAATATTTTCACAGAACACATGTGATAACAGCCAGTGTAACCAGGTTGATGTGTAGAACAGTTGAAAGGTATGTAGAAATCCAAAGCATTGCGCTAATTCACGGTAACGTAAATAAATAGATGTTCTTCGTCTTTATGTACTCGTGAAAACCTTGGTTACAATTCTGAATGTAGAAAACGCGTATTTTAAGAATGAACAACAGGTCTAAACATGAACGAAATTCATCAATATTCAGCTTATTGGTACCTATTGGCTTTTGGTTATTTTAAGATAAGACAACATCAATGCAAAGAGAAAGAAAACTTGAAACAAACCCTTTACCAACCCGTCTGGCCAGCGTGGTATAGTAGGCCAAAACCTCCTTTCTAAAGAGAGGCCTATGTCCAGCAGTGGACTGTTAAAGGCTGTTGATGATGATGATGATACTAAAAGATTAGATTCTAAAATAAGCTAAATATCTTCGTTCATTTGTTTCGTTTAAGGGACTGTAGACTAGTCTAAGATACATTATTATCGCACTTATGTTAAGAAAAACAATTTTTTACCGATAATATACTAATCGAGAAGCCGAGGATCGAACCAAGTGGTGTGCAATTCGAGAGGCCTATGTCCAGCAGTTCACTGTGATAGGCTGATGATGATGAATATACTAATATTATACATTCAAAAGGAACTATCTCTATTTGTAACGTTTTCACGGCTAAGCCGTTGAACCAATTAGGATGAAGTTTGGTACGAATATCGATTGAACCTTATAGAATAGGCTACTTTTTGTTGCGATTACCGATATTTACACAGACTGAGCTGCAAGCTATACATAGTTAAATTCGAACGTAATACTGTCCATCTGTATGTTAGAAATTTACGTCGGAACCGATGCACAGATTTCAACGAATATCGGTGTGATTTTACTTTTGAGAAATACATGAAACTACATTTTGTTGCAGAAACCGACATACACAGGCGGAATTGCGGCGCTAAAGCTATTTTCTCATAAAAGTCTTTTATAATATCTATAAAATTATGTATACAAACGATATCACTTATATTTTGTTCCCACATTATCTGTATTTAGTATTCATAATTCTCCTAATTACTATAAATTTAACTTTAGATCATTTAATATTCAAACACTATTATTATATATTACTATATTCTTTTTCCTAGCCATATTCCCAATATTATTTGTGGTCTGTGTGTGGTATTGTGGCTTAGAAGCCGACCACAAATAATATTGGGATTAATATGGGGAATAATATTGGGTTCAAGCGGTTTTACCTGAATATCAGTTTTTCCACGGAGTGACTGATATCAGACCTCCGAAACCCTAAGGAAGAACTGAAATTCGAAGGTTAAATTAGTCAGTCAGAATATTTGAGGGAACTGACTTCCTAATAACGATTGCCATAGTTGTTCATGACAGACACATACACAAACTAAAATAAGCTAAGAAATATATTTAAAAATGTACCTGTATAAATACGTTTTTTATGTTATAAATAAATTATATACTTCGGACATCTTACACAGAACTCCATCTAGTCCCAAACTAAGCAGAGATTGTATTATGGGTACTAGACAACTGATATAAATACATAAACATACTTTTTTTTCGTAAATAGATACATATTATATAGAAAACACCCAAACTCCGAAACAAATATTGGCGATCACACGGATAAAAAACTGTGCTTTCTCTAGATTCTACCCCCTAAGTCAATATGCATACGTCATAAGAAATTATTCAACAGCTAAATAAAATTAATTATGGCAAAAGAAAATCATAAAAATGATATCTTGTTGAAAAACGTATAATATCGTGTGTAACTTAATAATGAAATAAAATTACTTTTACCAACGTTTAAGGAAATATAATTTATGTCTCCAAAAAAGTATGCGAACTGTACGACATTAGTATAAAATTTAGAAATAGATTTTCGTCTTCAAAACATATCGAAAAAGTAATTCATATAAAACAGTAAAATGATTGCCGTTTTAAGTTTTATAAACCACGTTTTGTAACACGAAACCATATTATAAATCTAAATGAATTCATAATTTTTACATGAAAACCTTCAAATATTATTAAAGTAAATTTATTCACACGATATAAAAAGTAATCTAAAAGTAAATTTCCTAAAAAGTATATGAAAAAGTTAATCAAAATATAGGCTTACCGGTTAATCAAAAATATCCACAAGAATACACAGCACTATGTCACAATTTGAATATATATTTTCAGCGTATTTTCAGCGCGGTTTTCAGAGGTTTTCAGTGAGTGAATGCGCCCTGCGAGGCGCGTCGACACAGACTGGCCCTAAAGACTGATAGCCATAGATCAAGCGGCGTTGCAGACTCAGCGATATGTAAATTAATTGAATTGTGCCTATTCCCACGTTGAGTGACTTTTATTAAACTTTTTCAAATCTATTTCAATTTTATCTTTGAGTACCTTTATAAAAGGTTAGCTTTATATTTTTAAATGATTAATTTCGATACATTTTAAAATTCATTTATGTGGTTATTAATTTGAATAGATTGTCTTCAATGTGACTGTCATTGACTCGTTTGTGATATGGAAAATGAATTATGTGTAATTATTGTATATTTAATCAATTTAAACCATCTCATATATACCTCTTAATCAATCTTCCAAACACAACATGATTCACTATGAAAATTATCTTTGTAATTTTATATTAAACGTAAATTTATTCTATAAATTCCAGAGCTCAATTATGTAAATGATTAATTTAATAAACATTACAACACATTATAAGCCAATGACCAGCATAAAATTATATTTAAGACTGTTTCTTCTCCTACATCTAAACAATAGTAAATAAATTATTTTTACGAGATCATTAAGACATTATTTACTCTGTCAGTCCTAATTGAACGTAAAATTCTCAGTTATTAGGTAGTAAATGATTTCTTTGTTTTCTTTGTTACGATTTTCCTGTTTATAACTTATCTGATTTATGAGTTGATCTATAAAATGTGATAAAACGAATCGAGTGGATTTTTTCGTGCTCATAAAGGATGCGCAGAATCTAAGGGTGGTGTTCACCATACTGATTGCGGATGAAAGTAATGCAGCATGGTCAATAACACCATGCTGGCCTAGCATATCATTGGGTCTTCGGTAAATTGGCCATCTTACATTGGGCATTTTCTTGTATTGCACTAATTTTATCTTCAGAAAATTAAGATTCGTGTATGACTTTTTCAACTTGCACTTCTTGACAAGGCGTAGTATATTTGTACTTGATAATTCACTATGGATCAAAAGTATTACTATGTATTTTTATTTCTATGCCACAAATGATATTCAAAAATTTATAATCCAAAGTTATTGAAAGGTAAGTAAAGTAATTCATTATTATTTAATTGTTTAAATATAATTCATTTAAAAAACTTACTCCCAGAGGCATAAAACATGTATCTACAAATCTGTAGACCCCGTCATACTCTATGTTAAGGCTTTGATTGCCCGTCCTGTTTTGTCATAAACGATTTTCTCCGTCTGTCTCGCTCACACATACACTTAAACGATTGACGTAAGTACGCGGGAAATGTGCCTGGAGTCAGACTGAAGGATTTCATTGCATTCATGAACTGTTATTGTACAATTTAGGAAGTTATGAGGCCATAGTTATTGTACATATTTTATTCAGAATTTTGTCAATTATTTAGAAATTGACGGTGGTAGTGGTTAGTCAGCATGATTGCTAAACCAGAGGTCATGGGTTCGATCCCCAAACAAGACAAATAATTGTATCATGAGCATGGTTTGATTCTGATGTATATTATTTTCTATCATGTATTAAGAAATACATGTGGTGACGGATTATGAATACAAAGTGTCACCACCCCTATTCATTCCATGGGAGTCGTAACAGGCGACTAAAGGAACAAAATAAGCAGCTAACATCACTGCCAAGAGAAGGAAAACTTGAAACAAACCCTTTACCAACCCGTCTGGCCAGCGTGGTATAGTATTATATATAGTGTTATATTCCTAATGCGGGAGTTGTCCTTTAAAAAAAAAAAAAATTAAATACTTCTTAATCCGTCACCACACGGACAGGTAGGCGAAGTGTTTCCATAAAGCTATAGTTTTATTGTAAGTTTCTATTTCATGTGTGACTACGAAACTTGAATATGTGTATATTTTTTAATCTTCTTTTAATCCACTCTCGGATCAATACTATATCACTACATTCCTAAATATGTCAGAAACATTCACACTACATATACTTCTAAGCACAAGGAATTAACGAACACCAGGAATTGAGCGATTAATGAAAAACAAAGCAAAAGAGGTATGTCAGGACAATAGTAAGTGGAGATCAATTATCTCTGCCTATCCCTCTGGGAAATAGGCGTAGCTCATGATATGTTTTAACTTGCTGTATAAGCAAATAAAATCAAATAACTGAACGTTTTAGTGTTGAAATACGCTTAACAGAAAAAAGTTCACGAACTATTTGCCAATGTTTGCTGTAGCAGAGATTTTGTTTTATAAAAAAGTTTGTTGTTTGCAAACACTGGCATATGTGTATAATTAATGAAATTTTACCTTCCATAAAAATTGCAAACTGGTTTGTTTATTTCTAAAGTTTGCTTACAGTTGCAACATGGGCACTTATTTAACAAAACTAAATGGATTTTTTAGAAATCCAGGTTGATTTGAAATTGTTTCGATGTAAACACCACGAGCGCATAGCCTTAGATGAATTCAAAATTGAGTAAACATATGTACGTTTTATTAATGTTAAATGTAAACAAAAAAATCAGATAAATACATTTTGTGTTTATTTTTAAGGATTGCAATAATCCAAATTAAATTCGATTTGCTGGAGAGTTAAAACGATTGGTCTGGTAACACTAAATAATCATGAGGATGAGAGTGAGCTCAAGAGGCCTATTGCTCAGAGCGACCATCGAAGTTGGCTGTATGTAGTATGAATCGTTTAGAATTGAATTATTCAATTCTAATTCAGTCTACTGCCATCCACTGCTGAACGGCCTCTCCCAATGCGCGCCAACGGTCCTGGTCTTGGACAGACTATATCCATCTGCCGTTAGCCGTTTGCTTCAAGTCGTCGGTGACCCGGAGTGATTAAATTATAAATTATATGGAATTGTATCCTTCTACAATAATATCATTTTCATCATTTCAACAAAAAGACATTTATTCCTGAAGCCGGGAGGCTTATGTCCAGGAATAAATGTATTTTTGCTTAGATTTATTCATTACGGTCGTATTGCAACATAACCTCTAGCACCATATCAGTAAGTACAAACTAATCTAGATGTTTTTAAAGTTTAGATTACAGACTAAAGAGTGTTTCAAGTTACAAAGGCCTATCAATTTTACACTCGCTCAATGTCAATTTTAGATAGGCTGTTGATCTTGGTTACTTGAGACATGTAATTGGTATTTACGTGATGAAGTGCCGAGTTTAAATAAGCTCCTTATGCGGTCAAGATGAGCTTGATTAGTTAAGAAAATAATTTAGATATGTAAAATATTTTATACCTGAAGAGCTCATAGCCAAGGGGAATAAGGTGATTGGAAATAATCATCGAGGGTAAGCAACGATGGCGCGGACAGTACCTAGATGGGTGGCGTGATTTTGAGGTAACGTTAAGCAGACCCGATTTTTATCATAAGATAGCAGTCGTGTAGCTTAGTTGGATGCCTTCACTTGTTTGATCATCATTAAGGAGAACAACAAAAGCCTATATACACTATTCATATAGTAACGGAACGTCCCACTGCTGGGCTCGGGTCTTTTCTCAGAAGAGGGTTAAGGTTATAGGGCCCCACACTGGCCGAGTACGGAATTGGGACTGGCTAGACAACGTTGTAGATACGTAATATTTCCGTTAGATATTTTTAATTCGTTCGAAAGCCTCCTACTTATGATTACATCCGGGACCGACTGCTTAACGTGACCTCCGAATCATGGCAACGCTCATAGCATATCATTTCGATTCGGGTCGGACCAATTATTTGTATGATCCGCAAATTCGTTTCGAAGTTTAAATGTTTTCCATGCATAATATGTTTGTATGTAAAAAAAAAGTATTTTAAGTATTTATATCAGTTTTCTAGTACCGGTAATACAAGCTCTGTTTAGTTTGGAACTAGATAGAGTTGAGTGCCGAAATATTTATACGATTAGAGTTTAATTTTAAGAATGTATTTTATAAGTTCCACCGAATGCCGAAAATCGAGAGTGTATTTTGTGTATTTAAGAATGGGTAACTTCCATCTCTAATCCTTATAGTTGATATTATTATATATAGTACCTAGCGTAGACTGGACTTCAAATCAATCGAGCATGCTTGAAATGAACCTGAACGATCCTTAATCACATTCATGCTCATGAATACATGAATAGGAGAAAATTCCCCGGTATTCCATATGAAACTCACAGCTTGTCAAACAATAATGGCAGCTAGAAACGAAGTAAAAATTCATTTTTTTAGAAAGTTCTGAAATTGTATTTCGAAATAGCTGAATCTAGCGGTGTTATTCGCAGTTATGGCTGTAAATTGCTAGTAACGCCGCGGAGTGCGGCCAAGTGCTAGTTGGACTCGCCCATGAAGGGTTCCGTAAAAGGAAGTAACATCATATAAAAGTTCTTGAAGTAGTTATAACTTTAATCAATGTTTTAATAATAGTGTATTGATTGAATGAAAGGTAAATTGCAGTTTACGATTTAAAATGTATTAAAAAAAAAAACTTTTCGGTGGAAGTTTACATGGTAATGTACATCATATATTTTTTTTAGTTTTATCACTCTCTTATTTTAGAAGTTAGAGGGGGGGGGGACACACATTTTACCACTTTGGAAGTGTCTCTCGCGCAAACTATTCAGTTAAGAAAAAAATGATACAAGAAATCTCAATATCATTTTTGAAGACCTATCCATACGTATCCCACACGTATGAGTTTGACGAAAAAAAAAATTTTGAGATCTAGTTCCATGTATGGGGAACCCCAAAATTTATAGTTCTTTTTTTATTTTTGTATGAAAATCTTAATGCGGTTCACAGAATACACCTATTACCAAGTTTTAACAGAATAGTTCCTATAGCTTCTGAAAAAAGTGGCTGTGACATACGGACGGACAGACAGACATAACGAATCTATAAGGGTTCCGTTTTTGGTCATTTAGCTACGGAACCGAAAAAACGAACATTGCCAACTGATTTATACTCACTCAGTCAGTAAAGAATTACAGTCTCTAAGAAACAAACATAAGAAGATGATGAGTTCTTGAGAAAACACTGTATAACATATGCTAATAAGAGATATTATACATTGTATACATCCATTGAGCAAAGACATGTGTAATCATATGTAAATTACTTCGAGATTCTAGAAATTTCTTTCGTCACGTTGCTCTCGAGAAATTCCGTTTTATTTGTTCTCAATATTCTTTACATTTGGGAATATAATAGCATAGTTATTTTGCTTTTGTGATTTTTAACAGTCAATACCCAATACAGAATACAAAGTAATACTTTAAAATCTTCATAGGTAGTTGAGTCACGTTAATTTCAGCACGAATGAACAGTACTACCCTCACATAGAAGGTCATCCTAATAATGACAGCATTCTTGCCGTCGTATTTCGTTGGTGAGTGTGAGACCGGAGGCCCAATCATTCTGCATCATTCTAGCGGCTTCCAGTGACCAGGACAGCGATACAGAAATTACTGACCAGGCCGCCATTGTATGGGTCACCGAGCTGCATTGCATACCCTCACAATGATTATGGTGACCGTTACTTCAGGCGTGTGGTGACTCCTATTCATCCCGCGGGTATCGTAAAAGGCGACTAAGGGATAAACTACGCAAAACAACATCGATGCAAAGAGAAGGAAAACTTGAAACCAACCCGTCTGGCCAGCGTGGTGTAGTAGGCCAAAACCTCATTTCTAAGGAGAGGCCTATGTCCAACGGTTGACTGTTAAAGGCTGTTGATGATGATGATTTCCATCAGGCGGAATAGAGTCACTTTGGTAGGCTAAAATTTATATAAAAACAACAAAAATATGTACTTACATTTATAAAGTAAAGAATTTTACGCTGCCGTCTTGCAATCACTCGATTCTTTCAATTCAGACAATTTCATTGATATTTGCAACTGGAACAAGAAAAAACAGCAAATTAGTATATTACTTACTAGCTTTCCACCCGCGGCTTCGCCCGCGTGGAATTCGTATATATCGCGCGACACGGTAAGGGTAGATTAAACAATCTTACATGATTTTATGTTTGATAATAAGGAACTTAGACACAAACTTTCGTCCCGTATTTCAAACCCTTTGGTTTAGGCGTGAAAGCGTAACAGACAGACAGACAGACAGAGTTACTTTCGCATTTATAATATAAGTAGGGATTACACCATCGGAAAGTAGAGATTTCATCAAACAGAAAACACCCTAATTTTTTGAAAAAAGTAGATATTTTGACGGGTGAATTTTCGGTATTAAGTCAAAATCGGGTGAAAAAATAAATATTTCAAATCAAATAAATTACAGTGTATTCGAGACATAAAAGGTAGGTTTTCACAAAATTTCGTTTAAAAATAATTTTATTTGTAAAAGATGAAAATAAAAAACGAAAAACTTAGTTTTTTGAATTTTTCACATATAATTTGAGGTTATGTGAAAAAAACTGTAAATAAAAAATGGCCAAGTGCGTGTCAGGCCACGCACGGGAAAGGGTTCCTCAGTCACCCATAATGGTACGTGGATTAGAAATTGTATCCAATGGATAATTGTTATGTTTACGTATTTATGCGTTAATTTCGTATGACTATTCCAAGTATGCACATTGTAGAAGTTAAGCCTCTATAACTCCTGAACTAACAAAGTCATCTAATTCGTTATAGTTTTCATTTAAAGTTATTATATGGACCACTATCACGAATTTTCCCAGAATTTTTGAACCGGCCGTTTAGCTTTTAGAGGGGGGGGGGGACGCCCTGTTTTTACAAAAAAAGTGGCCTTTAAAGTGGAATTTCTCGCAAACGAATACCTAAATCAAAAAATGGGTTTAAAGATCGTATTAACAACCTTTTAATGTTTTTAAAAGACCTATATAATGATACCCCAGATGATGGGGTAGCTGCGAGAAAAAAAGATCCCCTAGATAGGGGAGGTACCCTGAATAAAAATATTTTTCATAATTTTATTGTAACGCTTTGTCGACGTAATTACAATACATATTCAAGCAAAGTTTCATCTTTCTAGCACTTACTGATTAGACAGTAAGGAGGACGGACGGACGGACGATAAGGGTTCGAAGTCATAAACTATCATAAAATTGTAGATCTTTTGATTACCTACAATTTTGCCTTTAGGCACTTAGGACTTGTAGTTTTGCCGGAAATCGAGATAAACCGTTCTTTACCCTTTGTTTTATATATTTAGACATCCAAAGTGACTCTACCCTGCCTGATGGAAAGCATTAGCAGAATCCAAGAGTCGGGGCTACTACACTTGCTGCGAATGCAGACAATAATGTATGGCGGCCCACACTATGGCGGCTTAGTGAGATGCTTTTTCACGCCCCGCTTAACGGACCCGAAAAACTCCCCCCCTACCCCTTCCCGACCTCAGATCCCCCGTAAATTATTTTTCCTTTTATTTTTATACTATTCTCCTCCTTTTCCAATAGGCTTCATCCTACTATAATTTTATTTGTTTTCAAAAAATCTACCCTGGACTACTGGTCTATATGTCATTGTCAAACTATCATTCGACTGCCTCGTTGGTCTAGTGGTCAGCGTATGCGACTGCTAATCAAGAGGTCTCGGGTTCGATTCCCGAGTCGGACCAAATGTTTGTGTGATCCACAAATATTTGTTTCGGAGTTTGGGTGTTTTTCTATGTATAATATGTATGTATTTACAAATAAAAAGTATGTTTATGTATTTATATCAGTTGTTTAGTACCCATAACACAAGCTCTGCTTACTTTGGGACTAGATGATGTTGTGTGTAAGATGTCCAAATATTTATTATTATTATCATTATGGTTGCCATGCAATTTGATTGTGTTATGCCTAGCAACCTGTGAAGTTTTGACAGGAGCTAAACAGTGATAGATTTTGATACCTACAATTTATGTATTTTTATAATCACATATCTTTGGCCTTTGTATCTCGACTATTGCAGTAAAAAGTAGCCTATGTCCTTTCCCAAGTTCAGTTCTATCTTCATACCAAATTTCATCAAAATCGGTTCAGTGGTTTAGGCGTGAAAGCGTAACAGACAGACAGACAGACAGAGTTACTTTCGCATTTCGCATTCGTATAATATTAGTATGGATATATGAGACTAGCTTAGTCCCGCGGTTACCGTTGTACATCGCGAGTATGGTCCCAGGGCAAAGCTGGTTTAAAAAAATTTGCCTTAGTTACTCCTTATATCACCAGTTTTCTGCTAGTGAAAGTCAACTCAAAATCGATGCAGCCGTTCCAGAGACAGACAAATATTTTCAAAATTGCTTTTTCGATGTTAGTACCGAATATACTTTGATATGCATTTAGTAAAAATCGGCCAAGTGCGTGTCAGGCCACGCACAGGAAAGGGTTCCTCAGTCATCCATAATGGAACGTGGTAAAATCGTATCCAATGAATAATTGTTATGTTTACGTATTAATGCGTTAATTTAGTATGACGTTTTCCAAGTTAAGTCTCCATAACTCCTGAATTAATAGTCATCTAATCCGTTATAGTTTTCCTTCAAAGTTCATTATATGGACCACCATCACGAATTTTCCTAGATTTTTTAAGTCAACGCTCGCTCGCAAACGAATACCTAAATCAAAAAATCGTCTCAGAAACCCTTTATTGTTTTTAAAAGACCTATCTAATGATACCCCACGCGATGGGGTAGCCGCGAGAAAAAATTACATCCCGACTTTAAGTGTAAGGGAGGTACCCCAAATAAAAATATTTTTCATAATTTTATTGTATTTGTCGACGTAATTATAACACATATCCATGCAAAGTTTCAAATTTCTAGCACTTACCGTTTGGACGGTAAGTCGAGGACGGACGGACGGACAGATGGACGGACGGACAGACGGACTTGACGAATCTATAAGGGTTCCGAGTGATATACTTCGGAACCCTAAAAACTGTTCATTAGATATTAGATAGACACTCCAATTTAATTTTTTTGCATAATATGCTACACGACCTTAGCCATTAAAATTTCTTCACGAATTACAAAACTCTAATCCCAAACCACAAGAGTCGTCCCTTGACATGAAAAATATTCAAATCGTAAGAAAACACCATGTAATATGCAACAGTTTGTTAAAACAGTAACAATTTCATTTTTATCGATGCTAAGATCGTTGTATCCCAGCCTTGGGAGCATCGAGCGATTCTCGGCCACCGCAAATGTAGGTCAAGGGTTATTCTGTAATAAGTACCTACGTTTTGTTCATACCCTGTTGTTATTATGAAGTTTTAGCCCTTGGAAATGAACCTAGAGATTCGTGGTAATATGTAGACGAGTAAACTGTAACTGCCTCGTTGGGCTAGTGGTTAGCGTATGCGACTGCAAATCAAGAGGTCTCGGGTTCAAATCCCGGGTCGGGCCAAAATAATTTTTGGGTTTTTCTTAGGAAATACCTAATAGCAGCCCGGAGTTTCGAAATTTGGCGGTGATTGCACGCCTAGGAGAGCACGTACAGCCGCCGGTCCCGGTTGTCATGAACATCTATGACAATCGTTATTGGGAAGTCAGTGCCCTCAAATATACTGACAACTAGTTCAATCTTTGAATTTCAGTGCTCCCTTAATGTTGCGGAGGTCCGATGCCAGTCGCTCCGCGGAAAAACTGAAATTCAGGTAAAACCGGTTGAACTAGTAGCCGACCCCAAACAAACATAGGAATAAAGGCTCGAAAAAAAAGAAAATGAAGACGAGTATGTATTTATTAATGTTTATTTGTGTACTTTTCATTTAAGTTTTTAAAGTCCCCTTCGACTTTGAAATTATTCCTAATGCGGGAAACGCCGAAAACCATAACATAATACAGTCTCGCACAATGAAAGTTTTCAAACCAATATTATTGTATTCCATTTTCTCGAATTGACTATTTCCAATACGGTACAAAATACCCTACAAGTATAGCCTATTTACAGCAAGAATCAAGAAAGCCTATTCAACATTCAAATTAAATAAACCTCCAAAAAGACTACATCGAAAATATATACATAAAATATAAGTAAAACAGATTTCATGCATATTTTGGTACAGCTATTTCTTATCGCAGGGATTCATCTGAATTCCACAAGGGTATGATTATAACTCCAGGGGTCGGCTTATCTTTCGCTTTTGATGTAGAAATAAATATAGCTTATTTTATATTCCAGTCATTTGGAATTAAATAAATGAATACCTGGAATTAGGTCAACTTAAAAGTAGTGAGTTATTCATCATCTTCTTCCTAGCCTTATTCCCAATATTAATTAGGGTTGGCTACTAGTAACATGTTTTACATGAATATCAGTTTTTCCACGAAACGACTGGCATCGGACCTCCGCAGTCTTAGGGACCCTTAGGGGAGACATGAATTTCGATGGTTGAACTAGTTGTCAGTAAATTTCAGGGCACTGACTTCCCAATAGCGATTGCCATAGATGTTTATGACAACCGGGACCGACGGCTTGACGTGCTCAGCGAGGCACGGGCGTGAATCACCCGCCAAACTTCCAAACTCCAGGCTGCTATTTGGAATTTCCTAAGAAAAACCCAAAAATACTTTTTGGCCCGACCCGGGAATTGAACCCGAGACCTCATGATTAGCAGTCGCATACGCTATTCACTAGACCAACGAGGCAGTTATTATTAATCCTTTAAATTGATGAGTTGTAGTTGATCTATTTGCTTCCCTATATAACGAAAGAAGTGTCCATCATCATCATCATCATCATCAGCCTATCGCAGTCCACTGCTGGACATAGGCCTCTCCTATTACACGCCACTCAGTTCGATCCTCGGCGACTCGCATCCAGCTCCTGCCAGCCGTCTTGCGCAAATCATCACTCCACCTGTCCCATCAATCCAAAAATATTTCTTTAAGTTTTCAAAAACAATAATTGAATGACTTTAAAAAGAAATTCCATAAAATAACTATTTGAGTATCTATATTTAAGAAAATAATCACAATAATGTTGAAATCAAATCTGAATAAGCCAATTTATAATACTATTCTAACTCCAATGTTGAGGGGAGTAAGGAATAGGATGCTAATAGGCTACATAATGATAAGAATTTATACACATACTAAGAAAAGCAATCCCAGAGTCACAAGAGAGGCCTTTCATCCATGATGTTCTTTAATTAGTCGATGAAAACCAACAAAAGAGTTCCAGAAGTCTTAATAGATGTTGTTCCTGATCTCTCTTATTTCAATTGAAAGGTTTCACACCAAATAGTTTTGGGTGGTTTTTTCGGAGAAGGGGATTCCTATGTTTAAATTGAAACAAAAAGAGAGTCTAAACGTGACATAGGGTGAACTCTTAAACAAATTGTAAGTGTCTCTTTCTAATATTATATTGTGACTACGTTATTCAGCATTGATATATTCTCATACATTTTTTTATTATCAATTTTCGTTTCGTAGAATTTCTAATTGGCAAGGTAGTGGTCATAGTAGGCCAAAACCTCCTTGCTAAGGCCTATGTCCAGCAGTAGACTGTTAAAGTTGATGTGATGATAACTCACTTCACATCGGTTCCTTTGAAACCGTAATGTTACTCTACTCGAACGATTATTAAAAATTGTTGCAAATATTTTTATTTGCATATAAAACTGTTCATCCATATTCGTGCCCCTCGAGGGACACCCTATAAAACATTTTACCAATAACAAGTTTAGTACCTTGCAATATTTATTTTCCAAAGTGATGGCGCGGTTCAGTTGTCTAATCAGATGGTTCAAAATGCCAGCCTTTTCGGCTTGTTAAATTCTATTTTTTACACATTCCCTTTTCGCCTTTCGTTAATGGAATCTCTTTGGTATTTTGACACAGAGATTATGCTTGATAAGGAATATACAGGGTGTTTATTTTGGTTAAGCCGTGTTTAATGGCAATCTTTGAATATTTACTGCGAAATGGCATTTATGCTGCAAGTAGATGCAACTAATTTTCTTTTTGCGTTCTTTTAGTATGGACCGCAGTCTCTCACAAAGTAAAAAAAAAATATTTTTTTAGAAAACATTATAGAAAATAAGAAAATATTTTTATTTTAGTATATCATTTTTTTATAAATGTGTACCTTTTTGTATTTTCTACATTACTTAAGCTATTGATGTAAGTGAATCTTTGTGAAAAGGGAAAAAATAATATTTTAATACTTACGGAGGTAGATAAGCTTTAGATGTGCAAAAAGTTTTTTCAGTTATATTTAGGTCACCGGGCTTTTACATGATATATTTTACGATTTTCTGAACTTCTATCTACATAGTAAAGGCCCATGATAGTGTAGGACATAAAATGACCCAATGAAGTAAAAAATATAGTCACCCAAGGACTTTTCCAAAAATATTTCATTTCATATCACTACTTAATATAAAACAAAGTCCTCTCTCTGTCTGTTCGTGATAAACTTAAAAACCACTGTACCAATTTACATGCTGTTGTCAGCAATAGATAGATTGATTATCGAAGAAGGTTTTAGTATATAATTTGTCAAGTTTCAAATGTTGTTAAATACCTAAATCTACCCGTGCAAAGCCGGGGCGGGCCGCTGGTATAATATAAACAAACAATGAAGTACGATTCATTTTCCTAGCCTTTATTCCCAAGTTTATTTGGGGTCGGCTACTAGTTCAACCGGTTTTACCTGAATTTCAGTTTTTCCATGGAGCGACCGGCATCGGACCTCCGCAACCCTAAGGGAGAACTGAAATTCGAAGGTTGAACACTAGTTGTCAGCATATTTGAGGGCACTGACTTCCCAATAACGATTGCCATAGATGAAGTACGATTATATTATTATTTTTTAATATACTTATACTTATGACATGCCTTATAACATTCTCTACTAGTCAACTTTTAGACGGTTTAGTAATGGAAATAGCAAGTGCACGTGCAAAAATGCATTTTCAAAGTGGTAAATAAGTTGATGATGAGATAAGTTATTTAGAAAACTATTTTTAATTGTACATATGTGCTATAAAAAAGTACCCGTACTGCCTCGGTGGTCCATATAGCAGCAGTGGTTCGGGTCGGCTCTAAGGTTTGTGTGATCTGCAAATATTTGGGAGTTTGGGTGTTTTCTATGTATGATATGTATTTACATTAAAACGGGTTATGGATGACAATATAAAAATAAAACTATTTGTAGTCGAAGCCTACAAGTTTATATCTGAAACCGCTCTTAAAACGACAGATAGAATCCCCTTACACATAATATCACTAAAATTCTTCTATTGAGAAATAGTTGTTATAAATTGTGTTGAAACAGATACGATAGGAGAATATATCGATTTCATTTTACGTAGGTTTATGGGAAAAGATTTATCATTTTTGGTGTGATGCTTTTGTCGATGTTGATGGACATCGCAGACGACTTGTCATTAATCAGGGTGTCAGATTCACCGCTTTGTTTTATAAAAAAATCTGTTAAATTTTTGTCGTATAGTTTAATTGGAACTAGTTAAGTTAGAAATTGCGATTTAGAACAATAAATAAACAAATATTACGGAAATCTTACACACAACGCCATCTAGTCCCAAACTAAGCAGAGCTTGTATTATGGGTACTAGACAACTGATATAAATAAACCGACACCAACTCCGAAACAAATATTGGCGGATCACACAAACAATTTGTCCGACCCGGAAATCGAACCTGAGACCTCTTGATCAGCAGTCGCATACGCCAACCACTGCGTCATCGAGGCAATCAATGACCGTAGGAAACACCACAGGACTCAGCTAGTAATAAATAAAACAATCCTTACGTAGTTAGGAGCAATTTTTTCCGCCAGCAAGACTCCAATGATTAAATTCATTCTCAGAGGCAATAACAAGAAAATGCAATTACTTAAACGAGTATTACTTAAAGTGAGCCAAAAATATTTGAAATAGGTCAGAGTCGTATACCTGCAATTTGAATAAGTTATTGCAGAAAAGTATGACTACTATAACCGCTGCTATAGCCCTTAAATTTAGTGACCGGAAATTCTTTTATACCAGTATTAATAAAGAAATAAGCTGCTACCTGACTTACAGATGAAAACCGTTCAAATTATTTGTAAAAAAATAACCCAAGTAGAAAGATAGTCTCATAGTTACGTCACATTATCACCTCCACGTCCACAGACTAAAGGCGGAAACATACTTACGTGTCGTGGCATGTCGTGACGCGTCAGAAGCATATCGGTTTCATACATTTGTCGTCACGACATGACATACAAATGTGTCCCTAACCATATTAAATATGTCGTGTGGAATGCTTCTGACGCGTCACGACACGCCACGACACGTAAGTATGTTTCCGACTTTACCCTCCACCTGAGATGATTCACACCAAAAAATAAATACGTACCAAAGTAAGATAAACGAGTCGTCCATTAAATTAACGATAACATTACCATCCAATAAATTTACTTGTGAAACGAGTGTCTATTTTTAGATTTTGATTAACTTTTTAAGGTATCTTTATTACAGCAGTCCTAAAATAACCAAGTTCCGTTTAATTAATGTGTTAATCGAGTACACCACAGGGTATATATCAAATTAGTTATAATATCAACATTAAAAGGATCATGTTAAAATAGAGTCATTATCGCGGGTCTTTATGATCCCTGCGGGCCAGGATAACCCAAATATCCAACCAAAAAGGTTCTGCTAACCTGGCTTATTTGCATTTCTGAAGATATCTTAGACGGTAGTGAGGTATTTGGGAGTTATAAAAGTACTCTGAGTACATATTTTTTGGGAACAACTCTTGTTTTATGAGATATTTCCTTGTTTCTGTATTGTATTAAAAGATTTTAGATAAAATCCTTGCTGTATTTATTTTGATTTCTTCAATATACAGTAAAGAGTATTAGATAAAAGTATTCTGTATTTTTCGTTATATTTTAATGAAACAAAATATAATGTTGAAAAAAAAACATTACATTTACATTATATCGCAACGGCGTTGTCAGCATTTGCATATAATAACACAACACTATCTCTATATAACCCTTATTTTTATTGAACAATCCCTTCGAAACTCCGGCTGCTCGGCGACTGAAGGGTCGGGGTATGTAGTGTTTCCACTAAAACCACCCCGACGGCCAGCTCAGACGCCCTGCTCTGAGGAGGGCCCCTCAGAATCGACACTTCACCAATCTGGACTATATTCTGGGGGAAGCCTTTTGCTAATCGGCCTAATCCGTATGTGTTGCCGCCTGATCTCAGTTTTGCGACCAAGGCGTCTTCCACCGTCCACCAATCGCAGCAATTAATCTGCCACCAGAGGTCTACACTCTCTGTCAGCTTACGGCCATGTCGACTGCCCTGATATAACCGCCGACGTCATTTACGCTCATGATCGATCCCGTTCAGCGGTCTCTTTCTCGGTCTTTCGGTCGCAGTGGTGGCATGCCGTCTCCTCGCGTCCTATTCTTTTCAGATACTCACCGATGAAAGCATGCGGTGAGTATCTGCGTGAGTCGGTAGGTGATGCTACCTCCCCTTCGCT
The DNA here is from genome assembly GCA_932526445.1 of Phragmatobia fuliginosa. Taxonomy (NCBI): domain Eukaryota; kingdom Metazoa; phylum Arthropoda; class Insecta; order Lepidoptera; family Erebidae; genus Phragmatobia; species Phragmatobia fuliginosa. Next base: position 1,468,848 of record OW052069.1, on the reverse strand, counting down.
TACTCACGCTGCCTACTCACACTTCGAGGTTATGTAAACCGGCACTGACAGCGCTTAGGCGCGCATTCTGTAGTTTTTCAAGCCGCGCGCGCCACTTTGGGTAATCGTTTCGCCATATTTAGAACTCTTGCACATCCCCGCTCGCATCCCGGTGGATGACCCGAATTTGGGCATAGACCTTCGCGTCCATGTCCATAATATCAAAAGGTGGGAAACGTGCCAGGACAGAAGCCATCTCATCACAATATATAGATCTGTTTAGCAAAAAATCTCTACAAGTAGGTACTTTAACATACTATAAGTTTAAAAACTTTAAATCACTGAATGATGAACTTTGCATATTTTAGTTTTCAAACGTACGATATTACACTTATTTTCGAATTCCACAGCCACGTAACTACTAACGCACCTCCTGCTCGTGAGCCCACCATTAACCCTTCGGGTGCCTGGTGGGTCTGACAGACCCATCACTTCAAAACTTCGACGATATTTTTTTATTTTTTTAACCTAACGCGCTGCGCTTCTCAGTAGCTTCGCGATATGAACTAGCAGCCATTTTGTCTCCTCTCCCGTAATCCGCGACGCATACGCATTCAGATAAGAGGTGTTTTATGTGCGCTCGGGTCTCAGGGACCCGACCAGGCACGCGGCGTAACTTTTATTCCGTAAGTACTTACCTTTGTTTTTTCTTGTTTATTATGTTTTGTGTAGTAAATTGTTTACGAAAATTATATTTTATCAGTTAAAAATGGTTAGTGACGAATTTTGAAATCTGTCAAGCTTTGGAGAGAGATTTAGAAGAATATGAATACGAAGATGTGGTTTTTGATGATAGTGGAGATGAATCAGTCTACTTGGATGTACCACATGGGTAAGATAGTGCTGACGAAGTACCAGAAGTCCATGCTGAACCCAATAATAGTGAAAGTGATGACAGTGATGTTGAGATGTCTCAGCCATTGAGTAATTTGTCTCACGCGTCGATTTTTTTTTCTTTTTATAATTTAGCCTACCAAAGTGACTCTACTCTGACTGATGGAAAGCATGAGTAGAATCCAGGAGTAAGGGCCACCGTGCTCATTGTAAGGATAGGCAAAGTAACATGGAAAACCATACTACCATGGCGGCTTGGTTAGATAATTGGATAATTGTGAATTTTTGTTACGTAAAATATGAGAATTTTAAATTAGGTAATAAACATTTTGTAAAACAACTTTAGTTTTAATTTTTCAAATCATTTAGTTTAAATGTCAGTGAAAATTAATAAAAACCCTGTATTTAGCTTTCTGACTCGTTAAGTAGGTAAAAACCACGCATTTTGTTTACGGGTCTCACAGACCCACCAGGCATGCGAAGTGATTTTTAGGTACCAGGCACCCGAAGGGTTAAAATAGTAAAAATTGTTTACAATAACACACACAAGTCAACAGTATACAGAAACAGCATCTTACATTGAATATCTCGCCAGAAACACAGTACACACGCGGTATCTCTCTTTACAAATCTAAAATAGTAACTTTAAGATAAATAAAACTTCCGGTAAACTGTAACTGTGAACTGAAAAATACATATTTAACATCAAGTAGATGTTAAACACAAATAGTTATCACTACGTGGGTATCGAACCCGTACACAAAACTACAAGTAAGGAGACGTTAATGACCTGTTGGCAGGTCATTCGAAAGACTTAAAACAACTGTTGTTTGGATGAGTCAATCGCTTTAATCCAGACGTCAGAATTGATAGGGCTGAGAATTTCAAGAGGTATGTAATTCGAGTTAAAGAGTGACCTTGACAGATTTCAGTCTAACTCTCCAGCCTGTCACCAATTTACTTTACAAATACGTTCTTGAAAATCGGCTAAGTGCGAAGCAGACTCGCGCAGATAGGGTTCCGTTCCGTACCATTATCTAAGTTTAGTTTTGTATATCTCATTGGGTGTAGCTATAATCTCATAACATTAACAACAGGATTAAAAGTTCAATGAAAAACAAAGGACAAACAGGGAAAATTTATTCCTTTGAGATGCAGACTATGTCAGTCAGCTATTTATTGTTTCACAATTTATATTTCCAACACAGGTGTAACGATAGTTCGTGGAGCTAATCAAATACGAGATCTCGTTGAGACTTGTTATGAATAAATTATGCAAATGCTTCAGTTCTGTAGTTTCAAATAGAGTTGCTTGTGACAATATTAGTTGAATGAGATATATCCTTTATTATACTTGACTATTCATCAACAACCCATAATGTCCCAGTGTAGGATCGGGTCTCTTCTCAGGAGATGGTTAAGGCCATACGTCCCCATGCTGGCCGAGTGCGGGTTGTGGACTGACAAGACACTTTGTGGCTACGTAATCTGGCCGTTGGATGTTTTTAAACTTAATTATTAAATCAGTTTAGTTCATTTACCTAAATTCAGGATGGCGGGGATCCGATGCCAGTCGCTCCGTGGAAAAAAATGTAGTTCAGGTAATACCGGTTGTGGGTTAGAGCTCCATACATAATGTTTCCGTATACAATTCATACAAATAAATAAAATTAAACTGTCTTATTGTAATTTCGAATAAATATCTTTTCACTAAGTGCATAATAAACTTATTCGGTACTCACAATGAAATAAGTACCATTTTTTATATTTGCTCTGCCGATGCTGATTCTGTTAGGATGCTATAGTTGATGATATAAGGATTAACTTAGGTTACTTTTCTAGACTAGCTTCTAAGCTCTAGACCAGGGGTTCCCAAACTTATTTTGTCTACTGCCACTTTGAGAATAAATTATTTTTCATCATCATCATCATCATCAGCCTATCGCAGTACACTGCTGGACATAGGCCTCTCCAATTGCACGCCACTTAGTTCGATCCTCGGCTACTCGCATCCAGCTCCTGCCAGCCGTCTTGCGCAAATAATTTTTAACGCCCCCATTCTTCACCTACTTAAAAACCATTATAACTTCAAATTAAATTAATTAATTATTGTGAGGCATACTAGTATTAGCTGAGATTAAACATTCATTCTAAACTAATTAATATTAGTTGATTTTTACAAGTTTTAGTCGAGAGTTGAGAGCTCAGTCGGTGTCTAAGAGTAAACCTCTACACACCGCCCCCATTTTTTTCTGGATCTCTGATCACCACTCTTTAGGCCTGTAGCGCCCACAAGGGGGCTTTATCGCCTTCTTTGGGAAAGGTTGCTCTAGACGGATATTACTGTAGTGATATTATTTACTCTTAGAGAGTACACACTAAAAGGAAACACAAACACAATAAAGCCAAATATATTACGAAATTTATATCGCAGTTAACTTTCTCAATTGTAGTATACATTGCCGTAAACATGCAGAATATTTTACTCTCTGACAGTTCAAAAGCAAATGTATTTTATGAACACAAAGGTGCCAAACTACTGTGTTGAAATATTTCTGTCGAAAACTACAGTTTCCACGCGGTTGAATAATAAAGCGACATCTAAGTGTTCGCCGCGAGCTTCAAAAATTTAAAACATAAAAACGCACCGTCAGTAGGTACTTTGTGAAAAGGTTATTTTGAATTTCAAATAGGATAAACTAAAAAGTGTGAAAGGACCATTATGACTTGTAAATTTGTATTTTTTAAAACTTTAAACTTTCGTTTATTAGTTTCACTGTGGAATGAAATTCTCAAAGAGATACGGAAGTGTGTAACTGATTTGACCAATGCAATGAGCGCTGATCGTTGTTTGGGTGTCATAATGTAGGGACTCGTTCGGTATTAATTTAGATTTTACCGCGCCTCCGCGCCTGATGGCTTTGTACATGGCCCGCACCAAACTAAAGGTTAAAAGGTTTCCATTTATAATAATAATAATAATAATGTTTATTTCAAGAATACGATACAAAAATGTTAACATTTACTGTGACAGCCACACTAGGCGGAGCCTGTGTTGTGGCTATCAAACGATAAGATTATCTTATGCCTAGGACTTATATCTACTTGTTAATACTAATAATACATCTATTTAAAATTCTCAGTGCAAGTGTGTGTGTGCGTGTGAGTGTGTGTGTGTGTGTTTGGGTGTGCAAGTGTGTAAGTGTATGTATGTGTGAGTGAGTGTATAACACATCAGCTTATATGTTTTAAAAGTAGTTCTGTATCCCTGTAATTCAAACCGGAGATAAATTCTTTAATTTTAGTTTTAGCTTGGTACTTTGTGCAGTGCCGCAGGTCACACGTCTTCGCCAATTTGTTATATAAAAAGGGAAACATATATTTAGGAAACCTTTTTGCAAAACTAGTTTTGAATTTTGTAGTATTGATCTTAAAACCCTTGCGTTCACCATTGAATCATAGTTAACGGAGCCCAGTACTAAGTTATGCGTGTAGATAACTGCATTTAATATATACAGCTGTCGAATACTCAAGAAACCAATAGCCTTATAGACATCCACTGTAGGGAACCTAGTTGGTTTTTTGAGCATTACTTTGAGTATTGATCTCTGGGCTCTCTCCAACTGTATAAGGTGCGTTGAAGCTGTTCCTCCCCAAACACTCAAACAATATGTCAGAATTGGCTGGCAGAGTGATATATAAACGGTTTTAAGTAATTTAATATTGGCGACATCTCTAAGTCCTTTCATTACGTAAATGAGTTTTCTGCATCTCGCCGATAGAGAAGCTATGTGTTCATGGAAAGATAGTTTCTCGTCAATGACAACGCCAAGATATTTTATGGATTTACTTCGCATTATTTCACTGCAGTTACAGGTTTTGTTTGTGGTAGCTTGGTGTAGATTATAATCATGGATTTTGATATTCGGAAAGGATATAGGAGAAGAAGCACCGGTCTTATGGAAACAGAGGAACTTTGTTTTATCAGTATTGAGAGACAAGAGATTATTACATAGCCAGTTAGTTACCAGGGCCATTCCCTGCTCTGCCTTCAGCAAACACCCGTGCCAAGTAGAATCATGAAAAATCAGAGCCGTGTCATCTGCGTAACATATAATTTTTGCATTTGGTAGTGGCAATGAAGCCAAGTCATTTGGTCGTCGTCATCTGTATTCTTTGCATTTCATATCCCAAATTGCTGGGCATTGTTCAATTTCGTATATAAATGTGTTTACTGCTGCGGCCTGCCCCGCCTACGCGCGCGGGAGGCATCTGGCACAATCTGCTAGCGGCACGCGCTCACGCGCCATGGCGCATGTTCGGTGTGTTGGACCTGGCGTGTTTTCTATACTAATCGATGTACTTGCATACAATATTAAAATCTGCCACTCCGCGCTACGCGACGTAGCGCGGTGCAGTGTGTGAATCGCCTTACGCTTCTCTTTCCCGCCTTCTTACCTAGAATCTCATAGACTAATCTAGACGTCTCTGCGCATCTTAAGTGAGCGAGACATGTATAGAACCTTCATGTATGTATCATTAATGGACCTGCATTCACTACAGGTGTCGTAGCTTGGTAAAAGTGTCAATTATTTACTAAGCTATATTGAACTCGGCTAAGCTACTGCTAAACTAACAAGTGTGCCTTTTGACTTTACTCCTATTTGCAATAAATAAAACATTAATTTCACGAATAATATTGAAAGGTGCCATAAGTGATACTGATTAGAAACAATTGCTGAGGGTGAGCATCGAGGGCGCGGTCAGTACCAGAATGGGTGACCGTTAACAGCATGATACTTTGAGTGTCTACCTGATTCATAGGTCACGCTAAGCAGTCGGTCCCGGTTATTTTATGAGTTATTGACGAAATACAAGAATTTTGTTGTTTTAATATACTGTAATACATTGTAGTTATCAGAAAACAGAAAAAAAATCTTTGTGAAAAATAATACATAATTTATAAGTTTTTAATGATTATTATAGCAGACGGGACGACTACGGGACGAGGTGTTTTATGCTTCCGCACAACATAATACTCTTAGAGCTGGAGTTGATCCTAAAGATTTTTTTTTCATGATGTATTTTTCTTGACCTCAAGGTCATTAGACTTTTTTATATTTAAGCCTACCAAAGTGACTCTACTGTGGCTGATGAAAAATATGAGTATCATCCAGGAGTAGGGAGGGTTCACAATCCTCATTGTGAGGGTAAGTAATGCAGCATGGTGACCTATATCATGGCGACCTGGTCAGATGTTTCAGATGGTTAGATGGTCAGATCATTCTTCCGACTTCCAAAGGCCGGGAGAATGATGCAGAATGATTGGGCCTTCGGTCTTACACTCACACATGAAATACGACAGCAAGAATACTGTCATTATTAGTATGCTCTTCTGTGTGAGGGTAGTAGGTAGGTAGGATTACAAACTGTAAGATCAACAAGTTAATCCATCAACACAATTCATAAATAATATCCTTCTTCAAATACCCAAAAAACAATTACATCCACCACAACATAGAAACGCAATCATATTGCTATAAATTCACTCTCAATTTATTTCCATAACACAAACAAACAGTACTTAAGTGCTAACCTATTATTTGCCAAACTATACATAAAACATGTCAGTCGTATATTGTAAACGGCTGTAAACAAACCCATACCTAAGGGTTTGTTTACAATTCGTTCTCAGTTCTGTCATTATAGAAGATAAACAGTAGTATTGATGTAAAATTTAGTTTTGAATTACAGTTTCAATATATATTATTCCAGAATTTATAATACGAATACAATGTTGAATAATATACTAAATCTCTACACTGACTTTAAAAAAAAATCGTAGCTTATGCAATTGCTGTGCTTGAGGTCTCGGGTTTGATTTCCGGGTCAAATTTGTGTGATCCGCAAATATTTGTTTCAGAGTTAGTGTCGTTTCCTATGTAAAATATATGTGTATATACAAAAAATAGTACATTTATGTAGTTATATCAGTTGTCTAGTACGCATAATACAAGCTCTGCTTAGTTTGGGACTAGATGGCGTTGTAAGATGTCCGAAATATTTATTAGTAAGTAAATATGTTACTAATTCAGACAACTTAGATAATTAAAAGGTAACAAGCGTATCTCTCACAAGCAGCTTTCTCTTAGTTTGTTTTTATGAAAGATAAGTAATTAGGCATTCCTAATAATTAATTAGGTAAAAAAAATAAAGGAAGGAAAATGTTATAATTTTTTGTGAATATTTGAAATAAATTTGAATACAATGCCAACCCCAGAGAGTTATCATATTTGCATTATATATTTTTTGAACCAAAAAATATTCTCTGACATTTCCATTATTTAATAACTAATTTTTTAAGGGTGCGTTAATTAAAAAAGTTTTCCTCAAATAGTATTGTTTCTTTTACATTGTTAATCATTGTAGATCATCTCAAATTCTGACTTTCAAAACCATTTTTTTTAAATGAAATAATAGGTCTTTACCTATGAAATTGCCGTTTTGTATGCAATAAGTGAAAGAACTTATTTTTTCAAACTTTTTTGTTTCTGTTATTCGAAGTAATCACCCGTGCAATCGACGCATCTTTGCCAACGCATTGGCAGTTTATTGATGCCCTTCTTGTAAAAGTCAGCTGGACGGGCGGCAACAAACTCTTCAAAGGCATTTTGTACTGCCTCTGGGGAATTGAATTTTTTACCCACTAAAAACTTGTCTAAATTTTGCAAAAAATAATAGTCGGTAGGTGCAAGGTCTGGTGAGTATGGCGGATGAGGGAGAGCTTCTAACCCCAGCTCTTGCAGCTTGGAGACTGTCTGTTACACAGTATGGGTCGCGCATTGTCGTGAAGGAGCAGTGGGGACGACCGATTGACCAAAGCTGGTTGAAGATGTGCAAGCTTCTCCATCATTCTCTCCAGTTCTTCACAGTACACATCTTCATTAATGCTCATGCCGTTTTGTAAAAAGCTGTGGTGAATCACACCCGCACTAGACCACCAAACAGTGACCATCACCTTTTTAGGAGTCATTTTTGGTTTAGGACATTGCTTTTGTGTTGAACCAGGGTCTAATCAACTTGCTGAGCGCTTTCGGTTGCCGAACAGTATACATTTTTCGTCGCACATAACAATTTTGAAGTGAAACTTCTTTAGAATCGTAGTGATTTCAAACCGGATGCAACGAGAAACGACACGTAAGAGACACAAATATGAAATTGGTGAGTCAGAGCGAGAGAGCAAATGTCAGAGTGTACAACCAATCGGAAATGACGTCATGTAAATTCATGAGAGAGATTGCATTACCAATTGAGATGTTGGTAAAAAATACCAGATGTAAAATTAAACAATATTTTATTTATGTGTATCTATTTTTTTACACTTTAAACAAAGTGTAAAAAAATTACACTATAATTTTGACCTTTGAAACAGAGATAAAAGTCGCGGCAAAGATGGCGTCCAGCTGTCAAATTTAAATGATTAATAGTGTAAATAAAGAAAAATGTATTTTATTAAAAAAAAAGCGTCGTTAAAAATATTCATCTGATTCTTTTGTCGATTTGCCGAAGTTTCACTTCTATCGTGTGTGAATCGCGCACACACCTTTTTTGTTTTTAGACAACTTTTTAGTAGGTAAAAAATTCAATTCCCGAGAGGCAGTACAAAATGCCTTTGAGGAGTTTGTTGCCTCCCGTCCAGCTGATTTTTACAAGAAGGGCATCAATAAACTGCCAATGCGTTGGCAAAGATGCGTCGATTGCATGGGTGATTACTTCGAATAACAGAAATAAAAAAGTTTGAAAAAATAAGTAGGTACTTTGACTTATTGCATACAAAACGGCAATTTCATAGGTAAAGACCTAATACATTATAATTATTCGTAACTCGTATATCTTATATATTAAATTCTTGTGTCAATGTTAGTTACCATACTCCTTCGTAACGGCTTGACCGATTTTTATGAAATTATTTGTGTGCATATCGGGTAGGTTTGGGATTCGGTCCACGTCTATTTTTCATACCTCTAGAACGCGAGCGGGATAATATGCTGCATTCAGTATGGTGATCCCTACTCCTTGATACTACTTATGCCTTCCATCAGGCAGAGTAGGTAGGCTTAAATATACAAAAATGAATATTATAATAATATACATTGAAATCTCTTAACCATTTTTTTATTCGTCTCGCACAAACCGATAATAAAATGAACATTCAAATGTACACCTAAGAACGAACAAAGTCTCGCCATAATAACAGTACTAGGTAATCATACCTTATGCAGTTCCAGTCATCAACGGGATCCAAACAAAACATCCTAGCATTTCCCAGCGCAGTAATTAACTCATCTGAACACAAAACAAAACTTAAACCATTTGCAATTTCTCTGCAAAACTGCACGGAGTACAAACTCACTCAAGCATATAGCAATCAATACAAACCAAACACTATCCAATTGTCTATTATCACAAATTATAATAAATCCCCAGAGCGTAGCCAAAAGGGTGATAGTTTTGCAGTTTACGTTTGTTTGTATGTTTAAATGTGGCGCTTACACTAATAACTGATTTAAGATTTTAACGAATGAGAGATTTAAAGGCAATGTAATTGTGGAGAAACGGGTAGTGTTCCTCCATCATAAAGTGAGGATCCTCCAACCAGGCGAGATGATCGTACCTGTTAGACTACGGCACAACGGTTTATGTTGGGTTGGGTTGTGCTAATGTCTATATCGCGATTCAGGATTTTTAACTAAGTGGTTAAGTGTTGTTCTAGATGGCGATGTTGTAAGTTTCGCTCGTGCGATATGATGTAGTCTCTTCGTATTAATAGCCCGGTTGACATATTATATTCCATTAATTTTGACAGAAATTATTTGGATTATAGTTTTTTTGTATGTGTATTGAGCGACGAAGTACCAGATAGTAAGTGCCTATCAACGCTCATAGATGGCTGCAATTCTAAAGTCACAATTTTGTAGCTGGTTTTTTGGAAATCTAGATGGCGTTGTGTGATCAACAATTTGATATTCTGAGTCTGTGTGTGCTTTGTGTCTGTTTTTTATATTTGTAAAGTCCCCTGCGAAAAAGGAATATATTCTTAATGCGAGTTGCCTTTTTTTTTAAATTTAAAATACGAACGACAGTTGCAAGTTCAGTTCCTATACTTTTAAATGATAAATGAACGTGTTTGATCTTATAGTAGATTCTGAAAGTTGACTCATAAAAAATGAGGCCATTTAGAGGCATTTAAGTCAGATAAGTATTTCAAATATTTCAAATTTTTTCACTCAGTGATCTAAATCCTTAAGATAAACTTTAAATATTTCGTGAAGGGAGGGTGGTTGCGCCGTTTGTTATTTTTAAATATAAGTGCGGCCATCTTGGGTGGAGTACAATCCCAGCTTGTCCAATAAGAGACCCTGATGACAGTTCGCATGCGCATCAAGCCACCGCACCGCAGCGCCCTCTTGAGGCGCGTTACCATGACAACGGTCAAACAATAAGACAGTTGAACTTTTTTCTCCGTCAAAAAAAGTGTATCGTTGACGGCTCGCATCTCGCTTTTTACAATTTCTCTGTTCCGCTGTGATAATACATAATTTACGCTTTAACATTCGCTGTGTGGAGTGCCTTTCATCACGCTGTTGCTGCTAACCATAGGAGAGCGACTTGGCAAGTTCAGGGTGAGTACTCTTCCCTTGTATGAGTTGTATTTGTATTTGATATAACAACGGCCTCCATCTCAAACACCCCGCATTCTATCCTGCTTGGATATTTTAACTAAACCGCATCTCCATAATTTTTTGGCCTTAAAGAGCCGGATTTCACCAACCTGGTGCTATCGTAGGAATTATTCCGCATTTTATTTCGTGTATTTGCGTTTATGATTTGTTCTTTAACTTATAAACCGGTACCCGAAAGTACAAGCATCGCATATATTCGCATAATTTCTCATTTTTCGCTATATTTCTCGCATTTTTCCGCAATATACTTTCATATTTTTCTTTTATTTATCGCGTACAACGCTTATATTTGTTCAACAATACTTGTTTTGCACATTTAACTTACGCAGTTACAGTTTTTACGGTTTTTCTTACTATTCATAACCTACATTTACTAACGGTAACGCTCAAAAATGTCGTTAGAAGCTAAGTTACGTTTGGTCATTGCTAAAAAAGAAGCTATTTTTTCGCATATAATTTCTTTATACAACACCGCTAAGAAAATTGTTCCGTCTGTTAAAGAAACTAGAAATAAACTTGAATTTTTAGCTGTTTCTTCAAACATTGACAAATTATATTCGGATTTCAATATTTTATGTGATCAGCATAATGAATTAGAATTAGAAAAAAATCCTGATTATAAATTTAACTTTGATAATTGGACGTCTTTCGAATCATTATTTTCTTTTATCAAACAAACACGCACTGAATGCTTGGAATCTCGCCGTGCAGCCGGCGATACTTCGTCAGCTGATATTAATAAGGCATCCACCGCTCATCCCAGTTACTTTCGTTTAGCTCCACTCGAGCTAATAAGTTTTTCTGGTGATACAGAATCTTGGCCGCTTTTTTACCAATGTTTCAAAACAAACGTACACGAAAATAAAAATTTAACTGATGGTCAGCGCGTCCAATACTTAGTAGGTAAATTAAGTGGTACTGCGCTTAACGTATTCGCAGGTATTATACCTAACGAATCGAACTACGCTACGATATGGAATTCTTTAGTATCGAAGTATCAAGATAAGAAGTTGCTAGGGTCAATGTACTTAAATAATATACTTGACATAAAATCTACTTCGGATTCAGCTGCTCAATTAAATAATTTTATCGAGCGTGTTCATTCGTCCTGGTCCGCATTAAAACAGCTGGGTATTGACGACTTGGCTGACTTTATATTTACGCATATCGCTTCACGTAAGATAGACACACAGCTGATACAAAGGTTCGAACTATCTGTCCGCGATAAGGAGATACCTACGAGTACAGACTTAGTCAATTTTATGAGGCATCATGTGAAAGTGCTTGAGCGAACCTCTGCTGTTCATAAAAGTACTTCACTGCCGCACGATCAGGGCTTCTTCGCAAACCGGTCGCGTAATAATAGCGCGCCAAAGGTCTCGCACACCTTCGCTGTTACTGAGAATAATGTAACTAAACCCGCTTGTGTTTTTTGTAAGACTTTACATCATTTTCAACTATATGAATGCACTGCATTCAAACAGTTGCCCGTAAACGAACGCTTTCATTTTATTAAGTCAAATAAATGCTGCATTAATTGTTTAAGTTCAAGGCATTCCTCGCTCAGCAAGTGTGCTTCTCGAAGTACTTGTAAGCAGTGCAATAAGCAACACCATACTCTGTTGCATTTCGATTCGTCATCGAGCAGCGCCCCACGCACCTCGCCGCACGCGGCAAGATTGCCGCCGCCTGCGCCCGTGCACCCCGCGCCCGCTTGTAGCTCTGCTGGCTCAGCAGCGGCTACGACCGTAGCGCATAAGTCAGCCGCGCAGCAATCTGTGTCTCCACAGTCTTTATGTATGCATACGCATAATATAGACAACGACATACCGGTTGCCTGCTGCGATGACGTTCCGTGCAGTACGCTAGCGAACTCTCAACCTGTTGCTTTCCACGCTTTCAATAAGGTTCAAAATGATAAGACTGTTATCTTACCTACTGCTCAGGTAGACGTCTCGAACAACGGAATGCAATATACAATTAGATGTTTAGTTGACAGCGCTTCTCAGAATCATTTAATCACTCTTTCATGCTGCGAAAAATTAAAATTAAAAATTTGTCCGCTTATTAACTCTTGCATAAAAACAGTGGGGTTAATATCCGCTCCGATTAGAGGCTACGTATCTCTTTTAATTAAATCGCGCGTTTCGGATGCGAGTTACAAAGTGACGCTGCTAGTGGTTGATCACATTACCGATCAGTTACCTACGCGTTCAATCCAAGCTTCCGTCATGGAACATTTTATCAAACTACCGCTAGCAGACGATGAGTGGGGCTCGCCCGGTAACATTGATGCAATTCTCGGTGCTCAGCTGTTTCCATTTATTTTACTTGGGGGAAAAATAATTCCGTCAATCGCTCAGTCTTCTCAGGCTTCTCACTCTGCACCTTACGCTCTCGAGACTACGCTTGGTTACATCATCATGGGTGAGACATCGACGTCTTGCTCTGATGGTGAGGCCTGGTCCTTCGGTCCTTTAGTAAATGAACTAAACGATAAAATCGTTAAGTTTTGGGAGCTGGAAGAGGTAGAGTCGCATGCTGTTGAGAGCCCAGAAGACAACGAATGCGAGCAACTGTACGCGTCCACAGTCACGAAAAGTTCTTGCGGACGTTATATCGTGTCCCTGCCTTTCAAGGGGGATCCCAAAACTTTAGGCAATTCTTTTACTACCGCACAACGTAGGTTAAACGCACTTGAGCGTAAATTTAAATCACTACCCACATTACGCCAAGCATATAACGACGTAATCAACGATTACATACAAAAGGGCTATCTTTCGGAGTTGCCTTACTCCGCCGCTACCGTAACCGAAGGTTACTTTATACCGCATCACGCCGTCGTTCGACCAGACAAGTCGACGACAAAAACACGCGTCGTGTTGGACGCAAGTGCTAAGACGGAGACAGGTCCGTCCCTTAACGATCTATTGCATACAGGCCCTAATCTGCAAGCGGATCTATTCTCTCTCATGTTGAATTTTCGTTACTTTAAAATAGCAATAACCGCAGACATACAACAAATGTACCTAAGAATTTTATTATCGGAAGGTGATCGTAAATATCAAAAAATAGTATATCGCTTCAACGAGACCGAGCCACTCCGCATCTTTCAATTCAACTCTGTGGCTTTTGGTCTTCGCTCAAGTCCCTTTCTCGCCATGCGAACCGTCCGGCAGCTAGCTGAAGACGAGCACGCTCGTCTCCCTCTCGCTGCAGCGGTTGCAACCAGCGAGTTATATATGGACGACTTAACCACTTCAGTGCCGTCTACTGCTGATGGCATACAACTCGCTGACCAGCTGCTCGCTCTGTTCGAAGCCGGTGGATTTAATCTGGTTAAATGGGCGAGCAACTCGCCAGAGCTTCTTGCACATTTGCCCGAATCTCATCGCGCGCCGATTGAATTCACCGACGATAGTGACACGCTGAAGGTGTTAGGCATAAAGTGGACACCTACTACGGACGCTTTCTCCTTTACTACATCCGCCGCGTCTGTAGGTTGTACCAAACGTGCCATACTTTCGACCATTGCTCGCTTATTTGATGTATTGGGGTTTGCAGCGCCTGTGATTCTATATGCCAAGCTCTTGCTTCAGGAGCTCTGGCTCGCAAAGGTAGGGTGGGACGAAGAGCCCCCTGCAAATTTGAAGGAACGCTTCGTCAAATTCAAAACCGAACTTCCCTTATTGTCGAAACTGCAAATACCTCGGCACCTAGGTACTGCTACGGGCTGCACGCTAAACTTGCTCGCATTCGGAGACAGCAGCATGAAAGCCTACGGCTGCGTCATTTACTTACACGTGACATATCCAAACCGTGACATTTCGGTTCGTTTAGTGTGTTCAAAGTCAAAGGTAGCTCCGCTAAAAACTGTGACTCTGGCAAGGCTTGAGCTATGCGCTGCGTTACTCTTGGCTAAACTTACCAAGCGAGTTTATACTGCATTTCATGGACGCTATCCTATTCAAAACATTTTCGCATTTTCGGACTCCACGGTCGCTTTGTCCTGGATCCACGCATCGCCGCACCGTTGGCAAACATTTGTTGCCAACCGTGTCAGTAAAATTCAGGAGCTTCTCTCTCCTGACCGCTTCTTTCACATCAACGGAAACGAGAACCCCAGTGACTGCGTTTCGAGAGGCCTGTTGCCTTCGCAGTTGGTAAACCACCAGCTCTGGTGGTGTGGCCCTCACTGGATCCATAGTCCAATTGATGAATGGCCCATAGTGCCGTTCGAACCATCCCGTGTGGAGGTCATACCTGAAATGAAACCATCAGTGACATTTACCGCTATATCCGATGTGGAGGTTTCACCGCTGCTAGAACTCGCCGACCGGGTCTCGACCTGGAAGAAACTGCTACGCATTATCGTTTACGTCCTACGCTTCGCACGGAAACTGCCACGCTCGGCTTCCATTCAGGCGTCAGATCTGCAAGCTGCTGAAAATCTAATTTTGCATGAGCTCCAGATCAAATATTTCGCGGAAGAAATCAAAGCTTTAGCAAAGGGCAACTTACCTTCGCCTGCGTTGAGGAAGCTTGATCCTTTCGTAGACAGCCACGGGTTACTCCGCGTTGGTGGCCGGCTCACTAATGCGAATATACCGTACGAAAACCGGCACCCAATACTGTTGCCGCGTCGCGATCACGTGGTCGAGCTTATCATCGACGACTGCCATCGATCTAATTGCCACACAGGTTCGCATTTGCTCATGTCGCTGCTGCGGCAACGCTACTGGATCATTTCCGCTCGAAACTTGATCCGACAACGCATCCGCAAGTGCAACTTTTGTTTTAAAGTTGCACCCACACATCCAACGCCTATGATGGCTAGTCTTCCACCTGCGCGAGTGCAAGAAGCGAAAGCTTTCACTCACACGGGCGTCGACTATGCTGGGCCGTTAATCATAACTCTTACTCGCAGACGTGGCGTTAAGAGTCAAAAGGCGTACATATGCCTTTTCGTCTGCTTAACCACTAAAGCAATACATATAGAAATTGCATCTGATCTCAGCACAGACACGTTTATCGACGCTCTTAAACGCTTTCTCGCTAGGCGTGGCCCGGTTTCGTGCCTTTACAGTGACAACGCTACTAATTTCATTGGTGCTAAACGGCATCTCGACGACCTACACACGTTCCTAGCTGCGAAGGACACAACTAACGCATTCCAAGCAGCCTTGAACGGCCATAGAATCACGTGGCGTACAATTCCTGCTCGCGCCCCCCACTGGGGTGGAATTTGGGAAGCGAATATAAAGTCAGTCAAATCATTGTTATACCGCACGATAGGACAGCAGCTACTCTGCTATGAGGAACTGCTGACTGTACTAACGCAAATAGAATGCCTACTGAACTCGCGGCCACTCTGCGTCCTTTCTGAGCAGCCTCATACCATTTTAACGCCTGCTCATTTTTTAAATACTACCCCGCTGCAATCGTTGCCCGCGTATGAGGTTGATCACACAACGAGCCTGTGCAACCGCAAAAAACTATTAGATAGGCTAGTTCAGAGTTACTGGAAAAGGTGGCACGTTGACTACCTGCACACGCTTCAATTGAGACAAAAATGGAATACTCCAGGTGTTTCAATTGAACCCGGTACGCTTGTGCTTATCCATCAGGATGACACGCCTCCGCTCCGCTGGCCCACAGGCATTATTGAACAAATATACCCGGGAAAGGACGGAGTCACGCGAATGGCTCTTGTGCGCTCTACAACTGGCACCTTTAAACGCCCAGTTGTAAAGCTGTGTCCTCTTCCATCGCAATAGATTATAAAATGTATATTTTGTTGCCATTAGCTTTAGTTAAGTATACAATTATATTCGCAAATATTCACCTATTCATAATTTCATATTATTTTTTACCCTATAATTCTGCATTTCATACTTCGCATTAAATTCAATTTCATTTATTTGCATACATCTTATTCAAGTTTACTATAACTTGACTCCGCATTATAGCACCGCTCGCATTTATATCTTTTGAAAACCCTACGGTTTTTCAAGCCGGGGAGAATGGTTGCGCCGTTTGTTATTTTTAAATATAAGTGCGGCCATCTTGGGTGGAGTACAATCCCAGCTTGTCCAATAAGTGACCCTGATGGCAGTTCGCATGCGCATCAAGCCACCGCACCGCAGCGCCCTCTTGAGGCGCGTTACCATGACAACGGTCAAACAATAAGACAGTTGAACTTTTTTCTCCGTCAAAAAAAGTGTATCGTTGACGGCTCGCATCTCGCTTTTTACAATTTCTCTGTTCCGCTGTGATAATACATAATTTACGCTTTAACATTCGCTGTGTGGAGTGCCTTTCATCACGCTGTTGCTGCTAACCATAGGAGAGCGACTTGGCAAGTTCAGGGTGAGTACTCTTCCCTTGTATGAGTTGTATTTGTATTTGATATAACAACGGCCTCCATCTCAAACACCCCGCATTCTATCCTGCTTGGATATTTTAACTAAACCGCATCTCCAGAGGGTACGTGAATTGAAGATGACAAAACTTATACAAGATACATTATTCTTAGAAAAAAATAATTCAATCAAGTTATTCCTTGTTCACCATCATCAACAGCCTTCAACAGTCCACTTCTGGACATAGGCCTCTCCTCAGAAAGGAGGTTTTGGCCTACTATACCACGCTGGCCAGACGGGTTGGTATAGGGTTTGTTTCAAGTTTTCCTTCTCTTTGCATTGATGTTGTCTTGCGTAGTTTATCCCTATACTAGTAGTTTATTCCTTGTTAAAATCGTTTAATACGGAACCACATTTGTGTGGCCCGATAGGCACATAAACATACATAAGTTCGTACATTACAATAGTGAGATGTACAGCAGACAGCATGCATTCGCGGACATGTACCAGATGTTAGCTGTGTTGTGATTACTAAACGCAAGCTTGTCCAATCTGTTTTACTTCCGTATTGGTCAACATAACAAACTACTATTAGTTAATGAGATCACTTAAATTATAAACCACTATCATTGTCTTCCTACCCTTTATTAGTTGGGGATAAAATAAGAAGAAAATTAAGATACCTAACGTATTACAATCGTAATTAAAACTAATAGTAATATAATTTAAACCGTAATAGATCCAAATACGTAACATAATATAAATTCTAATTTAACCTATCTCGTTATCTTAGAAAGGTCGAGGGCTTGACTTATAATACTGGGCTTAAAACAGTGCCCACGGCTTTATCGGCTTACGATTTAGAAGCATACCCTTTTAGTTTTGTAATTTGGGATTATACGATAACTCTATGACGTTTCAGTCCAAAATAGAAAACTGTGGAGAAGTTATTAAGTATTTGGACAATAGCAATTTACATATTAATCTCAGGATTTTATTATATGTACTTACTAATTAAGCAAGCCCAACAGTTAGTAAATCACTATATATATATATATAGTACAACAATAATAAGCATTTAAGTCGCAGAGACTTTACAAAGATTATAACAACTAATAGAAAAGACATTCTAATCGTAGATAATTATTTGTTAGTCACATCATTCATACATGATCTTAAAGAAATAGTCAACACGATTTGATCGAGTATTCAAAACGAGACTCGTTATGAATATTGACAAGATCAAAATCATACATAATATGTATGTATCATCGAGTCCCGTAGCTGTTAATGGTGTTACTATCGAGGTTGTGCAAGAATATATTTATTTTGTTCCAACTATCCAACAACTTGTATCGGCAGGATGATAGACGAATTCGTCTAAACTGAGCAGTTTATATATGGAGAAGCTTCGGCATATCTTTGAATCGCCGAACCCGCAATCATTGAAAGTCCACCAGTGAACCAGTGTGTCCCACGCGTAATGATACACAGAATTGAGACATGAACACTTGCCGTTGGACTGGTCCACAAATTTAGTTTGTAAGTGAGCTGGTTATAATGCCAGGTAGACAGGTGGTAGCTGTATCCGACAGGTGTTAAATTGGAGACCGCAATTAGGTGAACATATTAAAGGACACTCTGTGACATGATGGACCTAGAACTTGAAGAAAATAGCTGCCAGTGGATCGATCGACTGTCCAAGACTAGGATGGTTAATGCTGCCTTCGTTCGGCAGTGAACGAGAGTTGACTAAATTTCATAAAAAAATCATATACATACTCTTCACTATTTCAGTAAAATAGCATTATCTTCTTTAAAGACAGTGACATGTCTAGCCCTTGAACCCCTATCTTTTTGCAACAAAATTCATTTCTGTAATTTATGCACTCGCTCCCTGCAAGGCATGGTATTTTATAGCAGATGTTTAACTCCACAGAAAGACACCTGCATTGTAATAAAGTGCAAAACAGGTGCAGCAAAGCAATAATTATCTAAGTAAACTGAAAATTTATGACCACAATATATAGCAAAACGATTTTAGACTAGGAATTTAATCATTTTGTAGCATAAGTTAAGTATTGCGAGTTCGATCCCCACATGGGACATAATTTGTTATATTCACAAATTGTTATTCTATCCGTTGACGTGCTAAAGATTGGACAGTGCGGACTTTGCTTACACGGTTTTGCCTGCGAGCTTACTTGAGCATGTGGTCGGTTAATCAAGCCGCGCTTCAGTCCGTCCAAATTGTTTTTGACGACATATATTATAAATCTTAAATAAGTGATGTACGCAATTATTCTAGAGATTTTTTTACTGACTTCATAGACTTGTACAAATCGTTGTCGGCGTTGTTGTTGCCAAAAGAATCTTCTGGCGACATCGCGACGTGACCAGCTCTCAAAACACTTTAAGGTTTGCACAGTCCAGTTTGCGCGCGTCATTTTGTACAGTAATGACTGCACAAGGCTGACTTGTGACAAGTGTTACTGGACAAGACGGAGCGTGTGCCCGGGCCATAAGTCAAGTGTATTTGTATCCATGTATATTTGTTAAGATGTACACCTTATGTGAGAGTGGTTTTAAAAAGAGGAAGCGGAAATATTCACCATTCTCCAATAACGTGGTTAAAAGTGGTTTTTGTTTTAATATTTGATTAATATAAGACTGATATAAATCTAAAAGTGCTTTACATAATTTATCTATTAGTTTAAACAAATGACCTCACAATGATGCTTTCGCGTCTGGTTATAATAAATAGCGTGGGATTAAAATGTATTGTATAGCAAGAATATGTTTTGAATTATATAATTAAGAATGTTAAGTTTCTTAAAATTTATTATTAGTGGTTATAAAAATATTTGCTTTTGTAGTGCTTAGTGTGTGATTTGATCATTAAAAACTTTAAAGTTCAAAAATGTAAAGTACGGTAAAATGCTTTCATATACGTGATGTTTTGATCAAATTGCAACCAATTGTAGTCAAAAGCAGATCGAGGGAGATTTCAGCGATTCCTCTTGGAATTTGCACCATATTATTACTCTGAAACGGTTGGATTCTAATTAAATGAAAGTCTGAACCGACTTTAATCATTCATGATCATTATCAGCAGTCCACTGTTGCACAAAAGCCTCTCCTATTGCATATCAAAGAGTCCGGACTGCCGCTTCATTTGTCTCATTTCTTTTTTTTTGTTACAACAATTAGTTTTGTTGTGTTTTGTTTGAATAATTCGTTTTGTAAGCAAGAGTAGAATCCAGGAGTAGGGGCCACCATACTCAATGCGAATGCTTTAATAACTGAGAGTACTTATAACTTTATTAGGGTGAATAATGCAGAATGATTGGGTCTCCGGGATCACACTCACTAACGAAAGACGACAGAACGAATGCTGATTTTAGGTTGGTCTTCTGTGTGAGGGTAGTACTGCCCCGGTCTAGCCTGCCCATTCGTGCTGCGGGGCTCTATTACCTAAAAGTTTTATAGGCTATTTATATTAATCCGCAAACTATTACCGTGATTTCTTGACTGCCTTGTTGGTCTAGTGGTTAATGTATGCGGCTACTGATCAAGAGGGGTTCGGTTTCCGGGTTGGACCCAATATTTGTGTGATTCGCAAATATTTGTTTCGGAGTCTGAGTGTTTTCTATGTTATAATACGTATATATATACAAATAAAGTTTAAATGTATGTATATCAGTTGTTTAGTACTCATAATACAACCTGACTTAGTTTGGGACTAGATGACGTGGTGTGTAATTGTCCGAAATATTTATTTATTATTATTTATTTGTCACACACACGGGCGGAGTCGCCGGCAAAAGCTAGTTGTGTATACTTAAAAAAAGCCAATATACTTTTTACATCAATCCTTTAGTTGTCAGTTCGAAACCAGTATTATAAACGTTTGACTTTTAAAACCATCAGCTGATATCGACCCGGACCCAGCTGTTCTGTAAACGAAATATCCTCCCTCGACAAAAAGCAACATCAACAATTTTATTATTATTTTTGCGTTCAAAAATTGTCCATGGTATTCTAATATAATATAACTCACATAAAAATTACAAAAACTAAAAAAATCGGGCCAAAAAGTGTTTTTGAAATTTTCTGAAATTGCTAATAGCTGCCCGGAGTTTGGCAGTTTGGCGGTGATTCACGCAAGTGCTTCAGAGAGCACGTAAATCCGTTGCTCCCGGTTGTCATGAACATCTATGGCAATCGTTATTGGGAAGTCAGTGCCCTCAACTATACTGACAACTATAGTTCAATCTTGAATTTCAGTTCTCCCTTAGGGTTGTGGAGGTCCGATGCCAGTCGCTCCGTGGAAAAACTGAAATTCAAGTAAAACCGGTTGAACTAGTAGCTGACCCCAAAATAAACTTGGAAATAATGGTTAGGAGGATGACTTACATAGAAATTACAAATTCACTTAGCTGAATTTTTTTCTCTAGATTGTCGGAAATTGACGCTTTTTAAAGATACTAATTTTGCTTGTACAAATTCTAATGGGAGTAAGTGTCAAGTAAGTATAGTTTATTACAAGAATATAGTTTCTAAATCGACAGATAAATGTCAGAGTCCTGAGGTAACAGGCATAAAATAATTCCCTTCTTTTAATATTTAACTTTTGATAAATATCGATCGAAGCAGCTGCGAGAAGATGTGAGCGCCAAAAAGATTTAATAGTTTATTTGTCTTAACATAAATAAAATAAATAATTATTTCGGACTTCTTGCACACAACATCATCTACTCCCTAACTAATCTGAGCTTGTATTATGGGTTTTTGTCACTACATACGAGCATATATTATACATAGAAAACACCCAAACTCTGAAACAAATATTTGTGGATCACACAAATATTTGTGACCTGACCCGGGAATCGAACCCGAGACCTCAATCACAGCAGTCGCATACTCTACCACTCCGCCACTGAGGCAGTCAAAATAATAAATGCTCAGTCATAGTTGTTAAATAACTGAAAGGACCAAAGAAAATACAGGTTAAATTATAATATACTTTATATCTTTAGGTATCATTAACATCTCAACTACAAGGTAACTGCTAAATAAACATTGATCTCTAGAAAAACTATGAAGGTTTGTATCTAATATTTTTATTGTAAAAACAATCATTACTGAACAGTTACCAGTAGAGTCGTTATTATTTGTTTTTTCGTAATAAATGTTAGATGATATCTCGAATCGATAGCTGTACTCTGAGCTCTTACGATTTTCCTCAGGGAGGATGAAATTTCAAAGACTCGCGGGTCTAATGAGAGAATATACTCCCAACGCAATGTATTTTATCTCCAAATACGATTCATCATTTCAATTATAAAGACTGTGAATTAATAATGGCCTCTGTTCTAACTTACATGATTCAATAACAATGTTGGTAATTGTGAAATTTTATTTTCGATATTTACCGTGTCTTGAGGCATATTCTAATATTTGCCTACAAAGTAAACGGTGGATAATTTTTGAAATAAGCGAATATCAAAGAGCAATTCGTACTTTTACCATTAAGGGTTGGTAAATCTTAGGATTTATCGCAGTTCAGGGCTTGTCCGTGTGGTGATGGATTAAGAATACAAAGTGTCACCACCCCTATTCATTCCATGTGTGTCGTAAGAGGCGACTAAAGGAACAAAATAAGCAGCTAACATCACTGCCAAGAGAGGGAAAACTTGAAACAAACCCTTTACCAACCCGTCTGGCCAGCGTGGTATAGTAGGCCAAAACCTTCTTTCAAAGGAGAGGCCTATGTCCAGCAGTGAACTGTTAAAGGCTGTTGATGATGAATAATTCGCAGTAACATTTAGGAATAAAGTTACTTGCTCTGACTGGTTAATTCATCAACGCAGAGATTAATTCACTAGGACTAGCAACTACCTACTAAGAAAGATTCTTTAGAAATTAGTAAAGCAAAGGATGAACTGTCCCTCTAGCCAAGTCGCATACCTACCATTTTCGTTCTCTATTCTATTTCGCTATTCTCATGTTTCATTGGCTATCGTCACTCAGTCACGTAATCAAAAAAAAATATTAGCCAATGAAACAAAAGAATAGAGAATAAAAAACCTTAGCATCTTGGCTAGGAGGGCTCTTGTATGGAAGTTCGTTATTTTCGAAATTAAATAAACGTAGGTAATAATAATTATCTCCTTTCGCAGAAGAGGCTTATTTCCATTCACCATCATCAATAGCCTTTAAAAGTCCACTGCTGGACATAGGCCTCTCCTTTGAAAGGAGGTTTTGGCCTACTATACCACGCTGGCCAGACGGGTTGGTAAAGGGTTTGTTTCAAGTTTTCCTTCTCTTGGCAGTGATGTTAGCTGCTTGTTTTGTTCCTTTAGTCGCCTCTTACGACACCCATGGAATGAATAGGGGTGGTGACACTTTGTATTCTTAATCCATCACCACACGGAATAATAACGTAGGTAATAATAATTATCTCCTATCGCAGAAGAGGCTTATTTCCATTAAATTATCACTATTTAAAACTGTTGATGATGAACAATAAAGAATAATCGCGCGTAAAAAATCCGGGTATTAAATAAAAGTTTTAATCAATTTGATTTGAATCCACTTTCAAATCGTATTCAGTTTTCTAGTCCGTGTACCTAGCTATCATGTCTAAAGTCTACGATTTTTACTTTCTAAATACACTGTCTAAGATATTTTTAGTTGAATTGATTTAAAAGGTTAAAACAACCGTTATTGATCTCATTTCACAAAAAAAATGTAAAAAATCTATTTTAATAATGTATTTACATCAAACTTAGTATCACAAATTCACAACAAAACGAAACTAATTTTAAATTTCGTTACATTGAAAACCTAACTAAATTTCTATATTTTTGTAATCTCTATTTATAAATGATTATTGTCTATATAGATATGTACTATAATAATATTATAAACTATATGTTAATACATATTATACTCCATTATATTTACTTATTCTAATAAACCAATTTCGAATGACCGAACCATTAGTCCTAACTATAAAAGACTGCGTTACAATTTAATTTACACTAATATGAAACATATCTCACCTGTATCTATGTCTATTTATACAACCTATAGTACTTTAAAAATTCACTAACACACACTAAAAAGTTCGATCACAGTACGCGCGGGCAACGTGGCTCCGTCTCGTTGACTGAACGAGCAGGCTAGCGCGGTGTGGGAGGGGTAAACGGTACGATTCAGAATTTCAGACTTCAGCTTCACTGGTTAATTAATCCATTACATAATTAAATAACTAAGTTAGCCTTTCGTGTTGAGTAAACATTGAAAAGGAATTTGTTAATGCAGTTTGGATGTTTTTTTTTACCTCTTATTTGTTCTTCTGTTACTTGTGTATGTTTTTTTCAAGGTATGACTAGACGCAGATGGAAAGTATGATGGTAAGTGAATACGGTGATAGCATCTGACAGAGGACCAACCTAAAATAACAGCATCCATTCTGTCGTGTTTCGTTGGTAGACAAGACTGAAGTCTGAACGATACTGAAAAATCTTAGTAAGTCGCCATGGTGTTGTTCAACACACTGCTTTTTTACCATACCATTGACTGCCTTGCTGGTCTAATGGTTAACGTATGTGGCTGCTGGTCAAGAAGTCTCGGGTTCGATTCCCGGGTCTGACACAAATATTTGTGTTATCCTCAAATATTTGTTTCGGAGTCTGGGTGTTCTTCTATGTATAATATGTATGTATTTACAAAAAAAAATATGTTTATGTATTTATATCAGTTGTTTAGTACTCATAATACAAGCTCTGCTTAGTTTCGGACTAGATGATGTTGTGTGGAAGATGTCCGAAATATTTATTTATTTATTTTATTTGTTGTCTACATTCGTAATGAGTTTGATAACCACTCCTCTTGAATTCTACTCAAGTATAGTAGATAGTATATGGTGACCGAGACCGGGCTTATAGTGCTTTCTGGATACTGAATGAGATATAGCTAAAAATTCCTCCATTTATATTTCAAAGTAATGGCCATGATTGGATAGAGAAAATAATAAAATCAGTAAAGTAATTTATTCATATAAATTACACGCACAACCTAAGTGCTGAAACTAATACAACAGTCAGCGCCTCAAGACGGTATTCTTTAAGATTATACGTTTATACTGAATATGATGTGATTTACTATTGATATAAAATTTATTCCATTCCGACCGCCTTGTTGGTCTAGCTCGAATCAAGAGTCGGGCTGTTTTCTTGGTAGAAATTCTTAATAGTAGTTCAGAGTATAAAAAAGGCGGTGTTTCACGCGTGTTCCTAGGAGAGCGCGTTAAGCCATCAGTCCCGCTTGTCATTAACACCTATGGCAATCGTTATTTGGAAGTAAATGCTCTCAAATATACTGAAATTTGGTTCAATTCGAATTCAGTTCTTAGGGTTGCTGAGGTCTGATGATGATCTTTATCTGTAATCATGATTCTTTAATGAGGACGGTGGACCTTACTTTTGCTACCTTTAATCATGCTTTCCATCAGGCAGAGTAGAGGCATTTCGGTAGCCTTAAATATAAAAAAAACTAGTTGAGCCAGCAAACTTCGTACCGCCCAACTTTAAAATTCCAAAACTTGATCGCAGCGCCACCTACCGGGTCCAATTGCGAATCTAAACCATTCCTAGATCCCCTTGAACACACACAAAAAATTTCATCAAAATCGGTCCAGTCGTTTGAGAGAAGTTCAGTGACATACACACTAACACAAGAATTATATATATAAAGATAACATAAAGTTAATGTCATGAATGATATATTCACTGTGAGTTGTCATCGAGACAATATGTCGTCTGCACTCCCCCCCCCATTCAAGAAGCAGGTGGGAAACCTGTTGGATTATATTTACATATTTGCAAGACACAAAATTATTGTAGATATACATTTATCTTTATTAAGCTCTTTACTAGAATATTATACAGGGTTATTTATATCTAGATCTTTAGTGTTAACTTTTGAATGTCATTGATGAGCTATAAATAAATATATTGGACATCTTATACACAACGCCATCTAGTCCCAAACTAAGCAGAGCTTGTATTATGAGTACTAGACAACTGATATAGATACATAGACATGCTTTATCTTTTGTAAATACATACACATATTATACATAGAAAACACCCAAACTCAGAAACAAATATTTTCGGATCACACAAACATTTGGTCTTTACAAACGTTCATAAAAGGGACTCGAAGAATTAGAACACGCAATTTCGGAAAAAGAATTTGTCGTTAGAGAGTATTTTAATTAACTTCAGAAAAGGAGGAATTAAGTACTTCAATACCTTGCTTAATACGCTTATAGCATATGAAGGAAAAAGTAGAAATCGGTACCCACCAAGAAATTGAACAGATCACATATACACACATAAATATTTATTATTTATTACATACACACATATATATTTTTCGTCGTCGATCCCACAATGCCTAAAAACGAAAGTTTTCAATCAGTGCGTCCTACCTGTCATGACACACGTAGCCGAGACCTGGACACTTACGGTACGGTTGGTCTATAAGCTTAAAGTTGCTCAGCGTGCTATGGAAAGGGCTATGCTCGGCGTTTCTCTGAGAGATCGTATCAGGAATGAAGTTATCCGTCAGAGAACTAAGGTCATCGACATAGCCCACCGGATTAGCAAGTTGAAGTGGCAGTGGGCTGGCCATATTAGCCGCAGAACTGATGACCGTTGGGGTAGAAGAGTTCTGGAGTGGAGACCGCGTCTCGGCAAACGTAGTGTAGGACGCCCACAGGCCAGGTGGAGTGATGATTTGCACAAGATGGCTGGCAGGAGCTGGATGCGAGAAGCCCAAAATCGATCAGAGTGGTGTGCAATGGGAGAGGCCTATGTTCAGCAGTGGACTGCGATAGGCTGATGATGATGATATTTATTATACATAGAAAACCCCCAAATTCCGAAACACATATTTTTAGAAGATCACGCAAATTTTTGGTCAGACCCGGTAATTGAACCCGAGACCTCTAGCACAGCAATTGCATACCAATACGCCAACGACGCAGAAAAAAAAATAGTTAAGTGATACAACAATAGGATTAACACCAATGATATCATTGCTTAACACCATTACTTATTGGACTTCTACTTACCTCTTTACATCATAAAATATCGCTCAAGAAAACCTTTTAATATTATTTGAAGTAGAACATAAATTTTCGTTCCCATAAAATACTAAACAGCAATATTTATAGAGCAATAATCATGACCCATTTAGTAAATTGACTTCAAAACTCCCGTGGGAGGAATGTTTACCCAAAATTGCCTATAATACTTTAACAAGATAATGTAAATGGTAAATCTTTCAATGCAGAAGTAGGTATCTGTTTAGCTGTATTACTAACCATGTACGTATTTTTAACATACAACATCTTACAAAAGTATTGTCGAAAATAGGGATAGCCACCAATGTCCTCACATTTATTTGCTCATTTTTTGGATAAACTCTGTATATTGTCTGTATACATATGCATGTAGTGTTGACCTACATAAGTTGTACACTTAGATCAAGACTTGTTCTGTGTTCTATTTTGACTTGTATTTAGGTATGTTTTAGTGTAATAACTAATGGTTAGCCAATAAATAAATAAATATGCTTGATAAAAACGTAAAATTTGGCCTAACTTTAATTTCTCATTTTAAATTCTAAGACCTTCGATGACTGAATCACATTCCACGTGTGTGAATCACAGCCAAACTTTTTATATTATTATCAATGTTTGTTTACTTCAAGACACTAATATATCTTTTAAGTTTAGCATATTTGACAGAATTGTGAGAAACGACAACATGCATCTGACTTGTAAAACACATCTGTACCTAGCGATTGTTCATCAGTACTTATAAAAAGTCTTTGACTAGTTTTTACTGCATAATACTCCGTAATTATGATTTACTAGCTGAGCCCCGCGGTGTTACCCGCGTATCATTATGGTTGCTATTCAAATGTGTTATGCATAGCAACCTATGAAGTTTTGACAGGAGATAAACAGTGATACATTTTGGCATCTACAAAATAATGTATTTTTATAATCACCTAGCTTTTGCCTGTTTATCTCGACTATTGCAGTTAAAAGTAGCCTATGTGTTATTCTGATATATAAGCTATATTACTGTAAAGTTTCATCCATCCTTTGGTAGAGCAACAAAGATACTTACTATTAGTAGGATTCCATGTAAGTATTCCTATTCTGAATACCTATTTAGTAACTATTTAAACGATATTACGATACTGGTAGATCTCAGTTTTTTCTTAAAGGTCATAGTGTCGCTATAGCAACTAAAAACATTATCTTTCAAGTTTATTTTGTACTTTGAGATATCAACAAAAACGCGTCTGCAGTTCTACAAGTAATGAAGACATGGATAAGGAAAATATCAATATATATCTGTCTTTAATAAACTAGACACTACAAACTACAATTTAAATACCTATACAATGTTACCTAATATTAAATGTATAAAGATATTATTACGAACACTCTAGCCTATTTACACGCTTTTTATTAGCTTCACCTGTATGTTTGTTTGTATGTTTGTAAGCGACTCCTTTGGGTGCGATTTTGACCCACTTCAAACGGTCAGATTTTGTTCAAACTTTGTAGATTTATCGAAAACCGATGACAATACACTATTTTGAAAAAAAATTGTCTTTTTTAGTCTTTCTAAAACAATAGTTTTGAAAAACTAAACAAACACGCTTTTAAACTAAAAAGTAGAAATAATTTTAATGTGACAAAGCGTGCTTCCTGAAAATATTTCAATAACGTCGCCCTACAGTTTTTATATTAAAATCATTTTCTACTTTGTTTCTGTTTAAAAGCGTGTTTGGTCAATTGTTCTAAAACTATTTTTTTTATTCGTTTATCTGATCTATACTGGTAATAATACAAATGCGAAAGTTCGTGAGGTTGTATGTACGTTCGTGAGTCTTTCACCCAAAAACGACTAAACTGATTTAGATGAAACCTTATAGTAATATTGCTTAAACATCAAAATAACATACAGATTAACTATTTCTGCAGTAACTAACAATGCGTGAGCCTTACCGCGCAATTTTTTTAATACATTTTCATGTGTTTAATCATATTGTCCTCGAATGATAGTAGATTGTTTCTCAAAATCTTTCTGAAAGGGAAAATCAAAACAATCTCAAAGCCATCCAACCACAGATCGAAACGGATTTCTAGCCATATAAATATAATAACACAAGTTTGTGCTCCGTTGGGGCCATGCCAGAAGTTGTCGCGGTCTCGTAAATCTGATAAGTTTATTTTATTTTGACACCGCAGAGACACAGGATATATATTTTGTTAGAAAAACTTAAATGAGTTATACATAATTATATGCATGATGACCTCCTCTGTGGCGCAGTGGTAGCATATACTGCTAAGGTCTCGGGTTCGATACTAGGTGGGACCAAATGTTTATGTAATCTGCAAATATTTGTTTCGCAGTTTGCCTGTTTTCTGTTGAAAAATTATCCCCTGTCTGTTTAGAAACAACTTTTTTTTTTTAAATATGATAGAATGAGTACGCGAACTAAATAAAGATCGGTATTTAGATGGTGGATTTAGTGACCGATACGAAGGTCCTACCTATAAGAATTAACTGATGTTTCCAAGTGTTTTGCTAAGTAGGTACTTACAGAGAGAAAAAACTTTAAAAACTTGTCAACTACTTACATTGCGTATAAGACATACTAGTAGTTTCGTGTGTAGTTATATCTACAGACAAAACTACTGATATGTAAACTGTTTTGCTAATTAGGTACCTACTGACAAAGAAAAAAAATAACTTTTAAAACTTGTCGACTATCCACCTACATCACGTAAACATACCAGTAGTTTTGTCAACATATCAGTAGCTTCGTTTGGTAGGTACCTAGGTTCTATGTTTTTGTGTTATCAATTTAAATTAAACGTAAGTACCATTATATTCCGGAAAACATTGTTTAATTTCTTCCCACAACCTTTTTATATTTATGTTGGGGATATTTTGACATCCATATAGGCGGTCTATTTAAAATTTCTGTTAAAAAAGCCTCGGTATCCATTACCGCCATAAAATCGTCTAAATTGTTGTACTGGCTACACCTTGACGGTGAAGACAGTACAGCAGTGTGAGGGGGTTCGGAGAAGTAGGGTTGTGGTACTTACGGGAAGGTGAGCGGATGGTGCGAGCTGGTTGCAGGATCTGCCTTGGGTCGCCGGCTTCGTGGTAGTGAATGCACTTTGTGATTGGCACTGTAACTGTTCTATTGTCTCGAGCTGATTAGGGTTGTTTTGATTGTCTGTACACTTCACACACAGTTTTAGTTGGAGATGATTATAATTAACAGAGTTTTAAGTGCGCGCTCTGCGCTCGCACCGCGGGTCCCACACGTTGTTCGTTTGAAGTTTTACACTGAACGTCACCCGTCAGTTTCAGTGTGGCAAGCGCACAAAAATACGTTCCGCTCTCGCGGAAACAATTGTTTTGTTTTTATTTAACGCCGCTGAGTCCGTCACTCCTGCACCGCTGTCCACGCCGCTCTGTTTCGTGGCGTCGCACATACTAACTTGTGCCTTTGTTCCTGCCGCTCTCCATACCGCTCGCCGCTGTAGCAATTCGCTCGGCAAAAACCGCTAGCTTTTTCGCTATGAGCGGCGACTCGTGGCGTGCCTCGTACATTTTTTTATACTTTTGATATTACCGCTCGGCGTTTCGCTCTTAGCTGCCGCTCACAGGGGTAAGGTCGTGAATGGGCCGTTACTTTTAAACATAAACCACGAAGTACAATTCATTCGAAACTTACATAGAAACTTCGAACTACGAAATTTGTTATAGGTTAATTTTGCATTATGTCTAAGTTGAAGTTGCTAAGTCACTTTCCGTGCCATAAAGTAAATAAATAGGTAGTTTTTATTGCACACTATGACTAGAATATACACACTTATCAACAACCCATAAAGTCCCACTGCTAGGCTCATCTCAGTAGAGACTTAAGGCCTTTCGTCCTCAGCTGCCCAAATGCGGATTGAAGACTAGCATCTTTGTGGCTACAAATAAGAAAAAAACAAAGAAAAATAGACTTCAATTTTATTACTGACAAAAGAAAAAAGAAAGCTGCCATAAACTTGCATAGCCTAGTGCTAAAACGTATTACCAATTTGAGTAAAACTTTATTTTGTATGGTCTAAATGTTCTTATAAAGCTTTCATTTTAATACAAAATTTTACTCGCTATCAGTAAAACAACAAAAGTTTGAATTGCTAACTTCGGAACAACAATTTATTGAAGCAATTATACACACCTCACGGAGTTATTTGATACCGGCAGTTATAACAATTGTAGTTGTATTATATTTCTCAGAATATACCAATTAGGATTTGTTTTGGATACTTGTGTGTATGATATATCTATGTACAGGGTTCACTCAAACGTTGAACATTCAGCCCCAAAAACGGCATTGCCAGCAAACTCGACTGTGTGTATTTTTTTTATTTATTAATCAAAGCGTTCATAGCCAAGTGGTCTAAGGTGATAGGAAACAGTTACTGAGGGTAAGCAACTACGACGCGGTCAGTAATTAGAAGGGTGACCGTTTGTGGCATGATACTCGTATATTTATGAGCGTTTCTGTGATTCGGAGGTTACATTAAGCATTCGGTCCCGGTTGTTATCATAAGATAACAGTCGTGAAGTTTAGTTGTCGCCTTCGGGCGGCTTAATTACATCCTATGGCAAGATTCCTATGGCAAGATCCTATGGCACAACGTGTCTTGCCAGTCCCCAAACCGCACTCGGCCAGCGTGGGGACGTATGGCCTTAACCCTCTCCTTAGAGGAGACCCGAGCCCAGCAGTGGGACGTTATGGGTTGTTGATGTTTTATCGCCTGCCAAGGTGATTCTACGCTGCCTGATGGAAAGCATGAGTAGAATCCAAAAGTGGGCGCCACTACACTCATTGCGAATGCTGGCAGTATGGTGACCCCAGATTATGGCGACCTAGTGAGATGCTTTTTCACGCCCCGCTTAAGGTACGCGTCCATAAGCCCGCACCAAACGCACGCACCGCACGCAACTTATTTTATTTTGCTTTGTATGATTTTACATAGTGCTGCGGCTACTATCCGCGCCGCCCGCACCGAACGCCGGCATTTATGAGCAAGGCAAATCCGATCAATCCATTGCGTGCCATGCGTGCGGTGCGTCCGGCGCGGGCTAATGGACGCGTACCTTTAAAGGATCCAGGATCTTAGTAGGATGGAAACACATGAGCTGGCAGTAAGTTGACGTTTTTAACTGCTCGGCACAGGTTTTATTTAAATTATATTGGGACCACCATCCTCATTCTGAGTGCATACAATGCATTATGGTGACCCACCATGGTGGCTTCAAGAGATGTTTTTGAATCATTCTCCCGTCCTGCGAAGTGTAACTTTAGCAGCCGTACCTTAACTCTTTTGCAGTTAATCAACTTCCTTTTGAAACGGTGTAGTTAATAAAAACATTATTTTTATTATAAGTTACTAAACTAGTATTTAGAGCACATACATCAAATTTAATAGCTACGAAAATCCGATGTAACAAATTTCATTCGAATGCAAAATTAACGACCTCCTAAACGTTCTCTGAAATCCAAAGCTAATCCAGCTATATCCATAAGATGGATGACCCGTCACAGTTCAAATTCCTCTCATGCATTACTCCTATGATATATCAAACTTATCTACGTGACATCTACATTGCATTAAAAAATACATTGTATGCATAAAAATAAGATTTATGCTTATCCAGATCTAATGTTAATACGATGTAAATATGACAATTTAAATTCGTCTTTCTTTTTTATTTCTATTTAAAATGAAGTAAACTGAAAATAAACATGTATCGTAATATGTATTATCACTTATAATATATATTTGGTTTGTCGCTGAGCCTCAAGCTGGGAACGTGTAACATTGGTTGACATTTTGTATTCCTCATAAAATATATTCTTATTAATACTCATTTTTTTTAAATCAACACACTATACATAAATATACACCACCGGACACGGACAGACACACGACCCCGGCGCAGGCCCTATCGTAATACCAGCGCTGCAATCACTCTGACTACAGCAATATGCTGAGATAGGCGCCTTTTCTGGCTTAACACATATTGCTTTTGTTCCATATCTGTTTCAAACCGTGCATTGCTTTGCCCAGTATATGTCAGAATAAACGTGTTTTCTTTCTTTCTTTCTTTCTTGTAAATTATACAAAACTAGTTTTCGCCCGCGGCTTCGGCTGTCGGTTTTCACGATAAAAAGTAAGCTATGTCCTTTCTCTACTCTAGACTACCTGAGTACTAAATTTCATTTAAATTGTTTTAGTAGTTTTGATGTAAAAACGCGACACACAGCTTGTGTTACTTTCGTATTTATATTATTAAAGTAAGGATTTCTAAAAATATACCAAGGAGATTATATTTGATTTATACCTACATAAAATATCTATCCGAAATAGATGTTTATTTGGGTTATCGTGACAAATTTTGCAATTGGTACGAAGCGAAGCCATGGTAACTCGCTAGCATTTTTTGATGACGAGCTATTTTGAATATTTAATTTCTATGTTTAAGACATACCTTACATTAATGTTATTTAAGATAATAGGTATATTATTCAAAAATAAGTGTATAACTATTTTTATTTCTTATCGGAAGAAGGACAAATGGAAAAGAACTTTTTACTTTGAATGAGTTTCTGAAACAAATACCTCGATTTTCTAACAGTCAGCATAAGGGACTTCTGATCAAGAGGTCTTGGGTTCGAAATCCGGGTCGGTCCGAAAGTTTACGTACAAGAAATTCTGAATTACAATCCGATGTTTGTTAATGGAGCCTTGAAAAGCATTATGGCAAGTGTTATTGTGGAGTCAGTTCAATCTTCGAAATCAATTCACCCTCAGGGTTGCGGAGATTCGATTCAAGACGATCCGTATAAAACTGATGTAGGTGTTGATGTCGGTATATTCTGAGATACCCCAATTATATTAGTGAGTCTGGTAGTTAAATGAAAGGCTGTAGGTATATACACTGCAGTTATGTTTGTAACAACACTGTTTTATAGCTTATACCGAATACATGTACGTGCTGTACATGGAGGACTACTTTACCAGACTCACTAATATAATTGGGGTATCTCAGAATATACCGACATCAACACCTACACTGGTGATCCCGACGTGATGCATTGAACAAGTTGTGAGTGTTAGTACAGTTCATCAAGAAAAATGCCAAACCCAGAGTTGCCGAAAATGCCGCCAATGCCACCAAACGACATCAACACGTACACTGACATTCGTTTAGAACCGAAGCAGTAGCTACTAGTAGACCCTAAATATTTTTGGGAATGTGCAATGTGTAAATATCAGCATCGTTACATTGTCCTCACATTTAACTGTTTTCATAGTAAAATGCCTAAAACAATGTAACCAAAAATGCTAAAAACTATGTTAGAAAAGAGTGTCCATGGAGTTTCTTGTCTGTTCTTCTCCATAGGATCTACCAATTGGAACAGACAATTAGCTTCACGAGTGACTACTGAGTGATTACTTGACGGTTCAAAAGTGCCGTTGTGTTAGTTTATTTGAAGTAGAAATGATTTGATTTGATTTCAATAATTTAAGCTAGAAAAGCTAAAAAGCTATGTGAGTTTCTGGAAGTCAACGAATCCATTACTCGTCCTGTTTATCTAGAAATAAAAACTTTATTATCTATTATTTACCGTTTATCCCAAAACTTCTATCGTTGTACTCAAATTGATGTTTCATTTGATTATGTCTGGAGTTCATAAATCTGTTTGATTTATTGCTGTCCTCGTAATAATACATTATTATGAGGCAAAATTAAATAACCGAAGATATTTTCTTTTCCTTTTTCATTTTTAGTTGAACATCTTTTGCTGGTAGTTTTATTCTAACTGTATAGGTTTCTTTCGCGAATTCAAATCAGCAATAATGTAGAGCTATTGAAAAGAAGAATTTATCCATTTACCAGTAAAGCTGTCATGCAATTCACAAACTAACCTTTAACAGTAACAAAACATGATACACAACTATACGATATCACGCAGTGATTCCCTGAAATTCATAAGACGATTACTATTTTTTAAACCCATAAAACATTTTTCGACCATACAAACGGACGTAAACGTCATAGTAATTACAAAGTGAGTAATAGTGTAAAAGATATTTCATATTATTGTATCAATGTAAAATTTAATGGTACAAGTCTTAGCTCGCGGCTCCGCTCGCGTATATATCTGCTATCTCGATAAAAAGTAACTTGTGTCCTAAGTCATTAAGCAAAGTATCTCCATGCTGAAGATTTAATTCAAAATATGATATAGACATACAGATAGATAGACAGTAACTATCGAGTTTATAATTAGTATGGATGGAGCACTATAGTCTGTTTTTACAAACGGTAGACTAATAGTTCTAACCCTTTAGTCTAACCTCCCAACTACGGCCACGAACAATAAAATATGCACCGTGAAATTTCAGTACTTTTATTTTCGTTCTAGCTCTGAGTACAGGTCAACTTTCGGCCTGACTTGATATTGTCCAAAATTAGTATTTAAACAATAACGGTGACAAAGATAACTAGTATTTTTGTAAAATTGTAAACTCCTTTACCTTTAAACTGTAAAATAATTCTTGACTTATCAGCAGAGTACGCCAGATGCCATCTCACATTTAATTTCAAAGTGGTCTCCTTCCTGTATTAGGGATACTAGACTACTGGTAGAAATCCATAAACATACTTTTTTTTTGGAAATACATACATTTTATACGTATAAAACACCCAAACTCCGAAACAAATATTTGTGAATCACACAAACATTTGGTCCGACCCGGGTATTGGACCGGAGACCTCAAGCACAGCATTTGCATATACTACCACTGCAACGAGGCAATCAAAATACGTAAGTTATCTCATTAACTTGGAATCCAAATCTTAATCGAGATATTCATCGGTGGAATACATTGGTTACGCCAGTCTGTGCAATCTGCATGCAATTCTTTGCATCGTTTTACTTCACGCTCTGATATATAAATACTTATATTGCATAACTTTTTAATCAACATTTTCTTCTTTTAATTATTGAAATTAAAATATAAAGGACTTGGATCGGAAAGATTCTTATTAATCAACCACGCCAGCACCGCTGAAAAGTTTGAAATAGTGCCTAAGTAATATTTACCGATAAAAGCGACATCAACATGAAAAAAGATGCAAATAATTTTTTAATCACAATATGACTTTTTGAGGCGTATGCAGCAAATTATATTTAAAAAAAATATTCGCCTTTATCGGTTTATTCATCATAACCTTAACCGCGAGGGCTATAAACCTCAAATTGATGTCTAGCAATCATAGTAGGTACAGGATTTGCCTATTTTGAGATCGAATTTATCAAGTCGATACAACTTTTAATATTTAATTATAATTAAAGGTTGTATTTGAACATAATCAGCTTCTAAATTAAAAAGCTTTTATTTTAAGTGGGCCTTTTCAGGTTCTTCCAAAATCATACATTACTGACTGTAATTTCGCGGTTCCAAAATGGAGAATGGTCGATCGAACGAACGATCCCTATGGAGAAAACGGACAAGAAATCCATAAAACCGACAAAAAACTCAATATGATATGATAAATATGAACTTAATATGATAGACGGTATTGAAAATCACAATTCCAACCAACATTTCTCGTTTAAAACAATCACTAAAAGTTAGTCTACAATATTATCCGGCCATAATATTTTTATACGAGACTCTTTCAACAGAATTTCTCGATTAACCTTGATCAAAGGAAAACAATTTTCTTATTGGAAAAGTTCTTAGCCACAGCTTATAACTACTCTATTAGAGGGGGTTGGACTGTTTGCACATCGTGACATAATATCAATTTTATTAGAGATCTACTCTATGAAACAACATCTTTGCTTTTAGATACTGTTTTTTCTAGAAAGGTTATATGTACCACAACGTTGAGGTTTTAAAATAATCTGTATCTTTATTGATGTACGTATGATAACGCAAAAATATCATATTATTTGTAAGCTTAGTTGATCTCGTAATCCGAATATGATTATGTTTTATTTCGTGAGAATGTTATGAAACAATGACTATAGTTTGTTTTAAATTTCTAGCATATGGCTTTGATAATGTTACTATTTTTTATTTCGTGTTCCTATCTTTGAACATCTGTCTGTCAATTGATGCCATAAAGACCAAAAATCATAGGTTTGTAGCCCTCGCGGCTTAGATTATAATTCAACCAATTACGGCAAGTAATTTTGGGTAACACTGCAGGGCCTTATAAAAATGTTCAAAACAAACGATCATGCTTCATCATTATTATCATCAGCCTATTGCAGTCCACAGCATCTCTAGGAGTTTGGGTTTCTCTCGTCAAGCTTCTGAAAGCCACCTTGCGCAATTCATCACTCCACCTGGCCCGTGGATGTTCTACACTACGTTTGCCTAGACGCGGTCTTCACTCCAGAACTCTTCTCACGATTTGATGATCAATCCCATTAAGTTTATATTTTATTAACAATTTTATAAAACAAACTATTAAATTATCACAAACACCGAGACAATTTTAAAAGCACTTTATCAAAGTTCACTGACATTCATCAAGATCTCACACAAACGCTCTAATCGCAAACAACAATGGTTCGCTGGTGGGAAATCTCATGCGAGTAGCACTATGAGCACTATCTACAGGTCAGTGCATTAATTGTTCTGTATTGTGTTCATAATCAGAGTTGTGCATTTCTAGGTAGGTTGAGTGCATTCCGGTTTCTCTAAAATTCAGGGCTCTTAAGCAAGTCGTCTGTGTCTATTTATGCAAAGATTCATTTTTCTAGCACCAACCGTTTGGGCGGTGCGTCGAGAACGGACGGCCGGACATGACGAATCTGTAAGGGTTCTGAGATAATCACCTAAGGCCACTTGGATATGAGCGCCTCCCTAATACATTCTTCTTTTTTAGGGTTCCGTTGTTCATGACTCGGAACCCATAAAGATTCGTCATGCCCGTCCGTCCGTTTGCTAAAAAATATCTGATTTAGCGATAAGGCCGCCATTTGTACATGGTCATACTTTTGATGGATGGATTGAATGTAAATTGAATGAATTGGTCTACAATAAAGATAATTCTATTCTATTCTAAGTTAAGCAACGACGGCACGGTAAGTTAGTGGCGTAATACCATGAGCATCTCCGCGACGAGGTCACGTTTAGCCGTCGGTCTCGGTTGATATTATAGGATAACAGTGTAGCTTAGTTAGAGGCCTTCAGACGGTTCATAAACATCCAACGCCAAGATCCCGTAGCCACAAAGTTGTTTTGCCGGTACACAATCCGCACTCGGATTTGCATACCCGCATTTGAATATCACAAAGCTTATTCATTCACTGGGCACCGAAAGAAGAGACGAAGGGATGACACTACTCAGTGTCAAGCAGGCACCACACTTCGTTATTCGCTATTCGTTATTTGTCTACGCCGTATTCGCCCGAATATTTTTTATGCGCGCAAACAACAAACACGCCACCACACTTCGTACTGGTATATCAAATAAGGCAAATATGTGTGTTGTAGAGATGTGTCATTGTCATTTTTATGGTGAACAAAACGAAACCATACGAACGAACGAAACATATTCTTTTAATTTCCTTTTTATTTTATTAAATTCACAGAAACAATACTTAAATGAAGTCTAATTATTTTGATCATATAATAAACTAATTTAATCTTTTAATCGATTTATTCTATTTCAAAAACTGTTTTATAGTCTATGGTTGTTAGTTATGCACAGGGCATTGTCATTTTTAATGGTCAATGAACGAACGAAACATATTATTTTAATTTCCTTTTTATTTTATTAAATTGACAGAAACAATACTTAAATGAAGTCAAATTATTTTGACCATATGATAGGTTATTTTAATCGTTTAATTGATTTATCTATTTCATAAACTGTTTTATAGTCTATGGTTGTTAGTTATGCACAGGGCACTTCACTACCCGTCCGAAGTGTGGGCAGTCGATGCGTGTATTCGCCTTATTCGTGTCCTTTGAAGTGTGTCAAAAAACCGACAAGTCGACGTATATGCGATTCGCTATTCGATGCGTACGAATAAAGCGAATATTGGCGAATATACTCTCCACACTTCGCCGTATGCGCGCGAATAACCCGCATAACGAATAGCGAAGTGTGGTGCCTGCTTCATGCTGTGTGTTGCAGGAAAACTAAACAAACCTGTCACCAAGCCTTCAAAGTATAGTATTCTAAAACAACTTTTCTAAGGAACTACTTATATTATGCCCAGCACTGAATTAGTAAAAGCTCATGATTGATGATGAAAGCTATTTGAAAAGTAACATTCGCTAAAAGTGTATCTGATTTAGTTTTTATGCATTTTCAACTACTATTCTTAAATGTTATATCAAAGCAATTAAGGACTCATAAAATTAAAAACATTGTGTTAAATGTATAAATTTTTAAATAAAATTAATTAATCTAAAATATTTTTATGATACAAAGTAATTTATTCTGATATATATGTCTGTCACACACACAAAGGAGTCTTCAGAGCCAGCGACATGTAAAACATATTCAGTAGATAATTTCAGTATTTCGTTATATTCAATATTCGTAAGTAGTTATGAAATGTAAATGGTAGCACCATTTTTACATAATTTATAATAACATATTTGAAAGAAAAACAACCTGTGGCGACTTCTACATACGGCGCAAGCGAAATTCATACAACGGAAGAAACACTGTACCACAAAGAAACACGGAATGAACTGTACGGACTAACTACTAATCCTGAATCGCGATAGAGAAATTCTCGCACCGATTAGCATATATACAAAATCCCAACATCAACCGTTGGGCAATGGCCCACCAGGAATGATCACCTTGCCTGGTCGGAGGATCCTCCCTTTGTTTTGCAGGAAATCGACACCCGTTCCTCCACAGAGATGACCCCGATGTGATTGAAAGCAGCCTTCATGGAAGCAGATCAGCAGCGCCATTGTTCGCTCCCACAGCGATGACCGTCAACCAAGTCGCAGCTTTGAAAAATAATTCTATTCTTACCCAATTCATGGCAGAGTTCGCACACAATATAAATCTCGAAATAAGTATAATATATATTGAGCAGAGTATAATAAGTGGTTTCCTCAATATCAAAGGCTACAAGTGTTCACGTGTAAATAAAAACGTAGCCTCGCACGACGTTACCCCAACAGAATATATCCCATTATCCCTCCATAAAATTCCATGTTTACCTTTCTCCCTCACCACACACAAGTTCACAAATTGTGTCGTTATCACTATACTGTTCGTCGCTCGAGAGGGCGAGTATTCATAAGCACTCATAATCACGCGTTTGTCTTGGTATTTGCTATCATAATATTAGGGTAGGTTTTGCACGAACAAATTGTTTGGAATTTCGTTTATACTATAACTCCTCTCATCTATACTACCTGTATAATATTTTTTATATATTTCATAGTCGCTATACATATTGAAACTGCATCTATAGCGCAAAAATAACGTATGTGTGCTGCTGCTGTGTTTGAGGTCTCAGGTTCTTTTCCCGGGTCGGAAAAATTATTTGTACGATCTTGGGTTATCTTACTTGTTTAGTTTGGGACTAGATGGCCTTATGTGTCAAATATCCAAAATATTTCTTTGAGGTAGCTAACCGGTGAACTTCATACCGCCCAAAATACAAATAATGCGAAAAATGAAAATCCCAGGACTTGATCGATGCGCCACCTACCGGGTCCAATTGCGAATCTATACTATTCTGGAACCCACTTACCGCCAAACTTCCAAACTTTGCTGCTATTAGGAATTTCCTAAGAAAAACCCAAAACACATTTTGGCCCGACTATATATATAATATGTAATTTTGTAGAAAAGTGAAACAAAGTTACGTAACTTTTGGTTCGAAATGTTTATGTTTAGTACAAAAGAAAAACGTTTAATTTAGAACTTATTTCAAACATCAAAAAGAGTTCAAAACTTTTCTTTTAAAAAAAAGCTAAACATTTATTACTTTACTGAAAATTTTATTACAGTATAAAATTGTTTCATAAAAACTTTTTCATCAATCTACTAACTTCTTAAAAGTTTTATAATTTGACAATTAAACTTCAATACTAATATCAGCCTACTGCCGTCCACTAAACGAAGGCCTCATCCAAAGAGCGCCATCCATCCCAGTCTTGGGCAGTATATATCCATCCGCTGCCAGCCATTTTCTTTAAATCATCGTTGGTTCAAATAATAGCATATAACTTATAGTATTTCTATCACAATCCAATTTGAATTTTGTACCTGCAATTTAAAGTACAATAACGAATAATATGAAACAACAACCCATAACGTCCCACTGCTGGGCTCGGGTCTAAGGAGAGGGTTAAGGCCATACATCCTCACGCTGGCCGAGTGCGGGTTGGGGACTGTCAAGACACGTTGTGACAATTTAATCTTACCGTTGGATGTTTTTCCGAAGGTCAAAGGCCTCCAACTAAACTTCACCACTGTCATCTATGATAACATCTATATGCTTAACGTGAGCTCCGAATCACGGAAAGGCTCCTAACTCATCATGCCAGAAACGGTCATCATCGTTGCTTATCTTCGGTGATTGTTTCAAGACCTGAGGCTTTAAGCGCTTAATAATATGTAAGAATTTCACAAATTCATTCACAGCGCTTAAAATGCCTAATTTATTAATCTAAGTATTAAATATTCAAATAGATTTCAACTAACTTATGTTTTATTTTGATGTATAAGATATTGTATTGTAAAACTGTATTTTATGTAGGTATTTAAAATTGTAAGACTGCCTTGTTGGTCTAGTGGTTAGCGTATGTGACTACTGATTATGTGGTCTTGGGTTCGATTCCCGGGTCGGACCAAATGTTTGTGGGATCCGTAAATATTTGTTTCGAAGTCTGGGTGTTTTTTTTGCATAATATGTATGTATTTATTTACAAAAAAAAGTATGTTTGTGTATTTATATCAGTTGTCTACCCATAATACAAGCTAGATGGCGCTGTGTGTCAAATGTCCGAAAAAAAAAACTTCTAAATCCGTTCACTACTTTTTTCGTGAAAGACTAATAAACATCGATTCTCGCGAATTTTCACATTTATAATATTAGTAGAATGGGATAATTAATTAATCAGACCTCAGGACAAAATTCGTACACAAGTTGCAAAACATTCTTAGAAAATGTCTGCCTTACATTCCAGTATAAAAGGCCTACTTCTGTCTGGTCGATCCCTTGAGAGCCTTCAATTCATCTACGTCAACCTATATTAGCAGTTGATGAAAGGGATCAAGGACTTACTTAGTCAACGAGAAGAAATTTTCGCCAGTACATCGGTGACTTGACCTTCTGATTTACTGGTAATAAATACGTCGCTTTTATGTAATTGAAAATTGAGTATAAATTAGCTTGCTTTCTAATGTTTTAGCACGTTTTGTCGTTAATAAAAAAAA
This sequence comes from Phragmatobia fuliginosa, assembly GCA_932526445.1. Classification (NCBI taxonomy): domain Eukaryota; kingdom Metazoa; phylum Arthropoda; class Insecta; order Lepidoptera; family Erebidae; genus Phragmatobia; species Phragmatobia fuliginosa. The sequence continues at coordinate 1,426,239 of OW052069.1, read as the reverse complement.
TCGGCCAAGTGCGTGTCAGGCCACGCACAGGAAAGGGTTCCTCAATCACCCATAATGGTACGTGGATTGGAAATCGTATCCAATGGATAATTGTTCTGTTTACGTATTACTGCGTTAATTTTGTATGACATTTTCTAAGTAAGCGCATTTTTTTTTTCAAATCAAATCAAACCATTTTATTTCAAATAAACCATACTACGGCACTTTTGAAACATCAAGTAGTCAGTCAGTAGTCTGTTCCAATTCGTAGATCCTATTGAGAAGAACAGACAAGAAACTCCATGGACACTCTTTTCCAACATTGTTTTTACAATTTTTGGTTACATTATTTGAGGCATTTTATTAAATGTAAGGACAATGTAACGATGCTGATATTTACACAGGATTGTCCATAAATAATTAAACAATAAATAGAAGTTGTGAAATGACCAGCCCCGACTGGCGGCGCCCGTATCACGAGCATGACCTATGCACCAGCCATCGTCCAGTTCAACCATATCGTAGGGAGCCGAACGACCTACTACACACGCCACTGTCAGCAGGGCTTTTGAGTGAGCATGACATACTCACAACCTCCAGTCAACAAACAAACTTATGCTACTAGTGACTACAAAGTGCTCACATGTACAATTCTAAATGTTCGCAGTTATACAATAATAAAACTATTTATAAATATGCTACTCTCTAAGAGTGCGATAAATATTTGGAACATGTCAATAAAAAGTAACTTATTATGCAATAATGTTAATAACAAAAATAATAATAATAATAGAAATGTCAAACAACAAGATACAATTAAAATATCAATAATACGTACATGTCAGAAATATGGTTATCCAATGTCAAAAAAAAAGAAAGAAAAATATAAGAATGTCAATCATTAAGATAAAATTAACATAATGCCAGAAATACAAACTAACTTCAAACTAACTTTTATATAATTTGAAAATTAATCATGTGACTGTGGAGCAGGACCAGCATTAAGCCAAGCATTCTTGTCGGCAATGTAATCCTGTAAGTGGTGTGCAATGGGAGAGGCCTATGTCCAGCAGTGGACTGAGATAGGCTGATGATGATGATGATGATGATGTAATCCTCTAATTTGTAATAAGCTTGCTTACATAGTGTGCGCTTTACAACATTTTTTAAACGTTTCTCTGTTAAATCTAGCATGTTTTTAGATATTTTATTATAAAATTTAATACAGTACCCCATAAAAGATGTAATTTTTTCTTCCAAAAAAAATAAAAGATGTATGAACTTTTAAGAGTCTAAAACGTGGTTGAATTAATTTATCTTTATTCCTAGTATTATACCCATGTCTATCACATCTTTGATTGAAGAGATGTTAATTTTTTCGAACATACATTATGTTTTCATAAATGTACTGACAATTGTAAAAGTTGTAACAGTTAAGCCTCTATAACTCCTGAACCAACAAAGTTATCTGATCAAGAAAAAAAAAACATCCCCACGTTACGTGTAGGGGAGGTACCCCAAATAAAAATATTTTTCATAATTTTATTGTAGCACTTTGTCGGCGTAATTACAATACATATTCATGCAAAGTTTCATCTCTCTAGCACTTACCGTTTGGACGGTAAGTCGAGGACGGACGGACGGACGGACGGACGGACGGACGGACGGACGGACAGACGGACATGACGAATCTATAAGGGTTCGAAGTGATGAACTTCGGAACCCTAAAAATGTGAAATGTATTCTATACCCTACCTGATCTATCCGTGTTCCTCCTATCCTGATCTAGATTTGTTGAGCTGTAGAGTAAGAAATGTCCATCTTGAACATCGACCATAATCTATTTCTGTAACAATATTATATTTTCGAAAATAACTCTAATTGTCGGCAGTTAGTTGATTTCGGCACAGGAAAAAATAATAAAAAGGATAGTTTGGGTCTGGAAAAAGGGCATATGCTGGGCATAGGCGTGGACAAAAGCTAATCTCATTTAAAATACTAATAAGTAAGATTCAGATATTTCCGGCACCGCTATATTCATTTACCAACAAATCTTATTACAATAAATTCAAATCATATCTTTAATTTCTGATACAGAACTTCCCATCTTCTGAACTTTAAATTGTAGACCATTTAGTACCCTTATATATTTCCTTGACTTCGTAAAACACCCGCAAGTGTTAATAAAAAGTCTAACATAGATAATATCATCCCACAACAGAGCGTGTCCACTGACAATTCTTACTGAATTCCTGATAATGTTTTAAAAAACACCACGACCATTTATTATGATCCAATCTCTTGGTAATCTTTTATTTAGGTGCACGGAAGTTCGATAGCCAAATCGCGTGATATTTGGCAAACAAATAATTTTTTTGGCAAGAGAAGTTATCTCGCTTCTCTGCATCACTCAATATTTTTTTAATATCTTCGAATTACAGTTCTCCCTTAGGGTTGCGGAGGTCCGATGCCTCGCGCTGGAAAAACTAAAATTCAGGTAAAACAGGTTGAATTAGTAGCCCACCCTAAATAAACTTGGGAATAAAGGCTAGGAAGATGATGATTTTTCACAAATTTGAGTCCACCAAAGTATCTCTACTCTGTCTAATGTAAAGCGAATTTGTTATCTTATTCTATTTATAACCCAAAAACAGATTTCTCTGACGTTTGATTTAAAAAACATGATGAAAATTAATTTTGTCACACATTGTGTAAACTTCAAACCGATAGAAAGTAGAGGTGTAAGAAAATCAGACTTTTTGTCCTTCGAACCGCCGGCCTGTATTACTAATTTACTTTAACAGAATCAAGTAAACTTGCTTGTTAATTTTACATTAGCTTTTTTTTTGTTTGAAGGTTCCTCCATTGTATCAAACTAAGATACGTATTTTATCCAACGAAGGAAGACTGTAAATTGTCGAGATTACGTCGTTTAAAGATTAATGATGATAATGTGTAGAATTGCGTGTCACTTGCGTTGTTCCTTGAGTCAGAATGAAGGTATAGTTATAATTTAACGGATAAAATCGTCATGTGCAATTTTGAACTCTGTGCTCACTTTTTTGACATAACATGGAATCAGCGTTTGATAGAGTGCGCAAGTTCAATCGCCATCATCATCAGCAGATCGCAGTCCACTGCTGGACAGGTATATATTAGTGCCCATATTTATTGAAAACCAAACTCGTAAACCAATTAATATTATTTATTATTATTTTTTCGGACTTCTTACACAGAACGTCATCTTAGTTCCAAACTAAGCAGAGCTTGTATTATGAGTTCTAAATAACTGATATAAATACATAAACTTTTTTTTTTGTAAACACATACATACAAGACAGTTAATTTAAATATGTGATCGTTTACCACAAAAAACGAAGCAGTTTTATGAACAATCAACGCCTATTGTTCTTCCTACTACAATACTTTATAATAAATCAGCCTTTTCAGTCTAGTTTCAGCTCAACCACATACCCTACTTTCATATATTTACTTCCAAACAATTCCCAAGTCTTACCTCCAAGGTACAGTGAAGCACTCTCGACGCTCTCGCGAACAAGGACCTGCCCTCACCTTGTAAGGATGTCCATTCGTCCCGACGAAATCCGGATAAATTTTATCAGATAAACCTTTGAAGAATCAAATGAGAATCATGATAAGTCAGTAGTTTTTTTTATTTCGTGTTTATAGATAGTTTTTTTTATATTTTTTACTACGTACTATTATTTTAATTCTTATTTTTCCAGAACGTGGTCACTTTGACAGCTTTGTCGATGACAGGCACTATGCAAAGTGAGAAATAGTCTCGAAATAGTATTGATATTAAACTAAGGACTAGACATCTGTTAGTCCGAATATAACAGCTGAAAATACTTAGGCACGCGTGACTATCATATGGTTTTTAGCAATAAAATTATTTAAAAAGGTTATGATACCTTTTACTTTTCGAAGTTTAGAATGGGTTATAACGCTCGTGATCACGGGTAGACCCTGTATTCACATTATTCATAAAGAGTTAACAATTTTACCTAAATTTCTTTGCATGTAATGGAGCTAATTAATTGCCCTTACGGTGTCATGAAAGCCACTGCCAATATAATTTTTACTTTGTTAACGTGTGAAGGTGATGACGTCATCTTCAAATATGGCAGCTTAACTTTTTTTACAATGAAGGAAAAGATATAATTTAATTACTTAAAAACAAAACTACTTACTATTTACAAAAGATTGTGGGCACAAACAAACACACTTTCAGGTTAATTAAGTTAAGCGCATTAAACGATGAATGATTGTAAGGAGATGGTGGTATGGGTCACCATGCTGCATTGCTGACTCTCACAATGAGGATGGTGACCCCTACTCCTGGATTGGTGTGGTGACTACTCTGCCTGATGGAAAGCATGTATAATGCTTTCCATCAGGTAGAGTAGTGACTTTGATAGGCATAAAAATAAAAAAAGATAAGAAATAAGGAATAATCACACAAGCTTAAAATAAAAAGCGTACTCCCATCTTAAAGGCCGGCAACGCAGCTGTGACTCCTCTGGTGTTTCGGGTGTCCATGGGCGGCGGTAATCACCTACCATCAAGTGATCCGTCTGCTCGTTTGCCCCCTATAATATTAAAAAAATATATAATACGTATAGAAACATGTTTTTTACATATTTTTCACGAATAATTAACATTATTTTCTAATAAGTCGCAATTCCGTTAAATATAACATGGTCACCCTCTAGCTATTGTTCTAAATTCTGTTCTCTTAAAGCTGTACAGCGGACCACATCCGCCTTTTCTGACCGTAACTTCTTTTGTCAGTATCTTACTATCCTATACCTACGTACTTATTTGCTTACCAAAATAAAAATACAATATCAAACGCAAAATTTACACTCAATACCGTAACAAAATATATTTAAGTTAATTGCCAACTACCAAAGTGACTCTGTCTGCAGGAAAGCATGAGTCCAAATCCAGGAGTAGGGGACACTATCCTCATTGTGAGGGTAGGCAATGTAGCATAGTGACCCATACCATGGCGGGCTGGTCAGATGTTTCTGCATCATCATCATCTGAATCCGGAGGCCGGGATAATGATGCACAATGATTGGTCCTCCGATCTCTCACTCACCATCGAAATACGACAGCAGGAATGCTGTCATTATTAGTATGGACTTCTGTGTGAGGGTAGTACTGCCCCGGTCGTACTGGCCCATTCGTGCTGAAATCAGCGTGAAACTAATACTTTAAAAAGTCTAATTCAACAATGGGTCTCCAAATTATTATCCAAGACAAATATAATGTCCGTGTCGAATAACGTCTGACCTCCAGAACCTTTCGATCCGCGCCTGGAACAAAATTTTAACACTGCACTTAATGGAATTAATTCATATCAATTATTAAATTACCAACTGCGTGTTCATCAAAATGGATGCTATGGGCTATCTATAATTGAATTTCTCTTTTATTGAGTTTAGTTTCAGAGTAAAAGACTCAGATGAATGTTAAATTGGTTTTGATGATATTTCGAGATTATTTTATACGCCCCATAGATTTAATAAAAGACTGTAACTAGAAACCTATCTAATATTTTTAAATGAGCGATTCTTGTATACATCTTCATATTAAATTCTCGTGTCACGATGTTTGTAATTAAATTCCTCCAAAATGGCTCGATCGATTCTCATGAAATTTTGTGTGCACATCGGTAAGGTCTGCGAAGGTATTTTTATATCCCTAGGACGCGAGCGTAGCCGCGTGCATCAGCTAGTATATATCTATATCGGAAACGGCTCTAACGATTACGCTGAACTTTAGTACTTGTGGGTTTTCGGGGGTGAAAAGTAGATTTAGAAATGAAGATACATTGTTTTCAAATGTTTTTTTTTCCAATATAGTCCTCTTTTAGGAAGATACACTTCTCTCGACAGCCGATTTTTGATGTGAAACATCTATAGCCGCACGTAAAACAGATTTCTGGCCTGGCGACGCGTGCGGCCTGGCGACGCGTCGCCACGGCACGCTATACGATGGTATATAATATATACAGTCTATACACAGTACTGCATATAGACTACTATTTTAATAATTAGTAATATTTTATTTTATCATTATGACATATTTAGTTCCTATTACAATATGTTCTTTTCTGCATATTACTTTTACAAAATAATGGCGATGTTTCACATCTGCCAGGCGTCCCGTGACGGCTCACATTTTTTTAACCCCTCCAAAAGTAAAATTTGTCAAACTCTCCAAAATACGCTTCTGTACGGCGATTACTTCCTTGTTTGAGCTGAATATTTTTCTTCGTAGAACTATAGGTCTGATGATAATTATGATAAAAATAATAAAAAAAGAACTTTATTCGATAAACACATGATGATGGTATTTGTTTACCAGATTAATTAGATTTATCACAATAAAACAAACAGATTCGTCCCATTAAGTAAAGCAATCGAATCTCACCTTCAAAGCCCTTAGGGATTTCTTAGGACAGCCTAAAAAAAATAAACGATACTTAGACCTCTACAACTACCTTCGACCCGACCTTTTCGATTACGATAAGCCCGCCGAACTTTGTGTCAATAACAAGTTTAGAATGTAATTCCAAAGTGATAAAGTTGAAATTTGATTGAGGCATTTCTTGTTAAATTATATTGATGAGATAATGGAGGTCGAAAATCCGAGGGACAGTTTCTTAGGTACTAAGTACATCAATGTTTATTTGTACATTAAGCATTAGTAGTGTATGTGTTGCTTAGTCATTCATTCATTCGCTCATTGTACTATCTGTGAACAAATGAAAAGGAAGCATTAAGTCACCTCCAGTGCACGTGCGGTCATAAGTACATTAATGTTTATTTGTACATTTAAGCATTAGTAAGTAGTGTATACGATGGGCTGACGATTTGAGGAGGGTGGCTGGCGGCGGATGGATGCGGACTGCTCAAGACCGGGATGGTTGACGTTCCTTTGATACTACTAGTAGTGTATGTGTCGCTCAGTCATTCATTCACTCGCTCATTGTACTATCTGTGACACAGTTCAGTCGTCTGTTAACGACGATAGCTAGTGGGCTCGTGGGTATGATATAAAGATGGATATACAACAACATTGATGTACTTTTTAAAAAGCTAAGCTTACAAATAGGTAAAGCACATTTTGTTAAGTATTAAATGAAGACCAGCTATATTAAATTACAACAGTTAATACCCAGGCTAAGAAAACCTACAAAATAGTACCACTATATTGCAGAGGAAGGTAAAGGAAATACTAAGACCTGTATTTTCCACGAGGCGCCTTTAAATCAATTTACTGAGATTAAATGTTGCAATATCCTTGAGCATATGACTTTATGGCAGCATATAACTTTGTGGGACAACCTTTATTGTAAGAAGTTTACTTAGATTTAAGAATAGTTTTAGAAAATTCAACTCGAAATAATAATAACTCTAAAATAATAATTTTGGAGAACCACATTTCGGCAAAAATCTATACACTTAAAGAAAAATTAAAGTTTTACTTGTTAAATTTTGGGGTTCCGTAGCCAAATGGCAAAAAACGGAACCCTTATAGATTAGTCATGTCTGTCTGTCTGTCCGTCCATATGTCACAGCCACTTATTTCCGAAACCATAAGAACTATACTATTGAAACTTGGTAAGTAGACGTTATCTGTGAACCGCATTAAGATTTTCACATAAAAATAGAAAATAAACAATTCGTTTTGGGGGTCCCCATACTTGAAACTGAAACTCAATTTTTTTTATCTTGCTATATGATCGATGTTTTCATAATACATTATTATTAAAGCATCGATAACAGTTACCACGAACTACAAGAACTTTTATATGATGTTACTTGCTGCTATGGAACCCTTCAACCCTTCATGGGCGAGTTCGACTCGCACTTGGCCGCTTTTTTTTTTGTTGTTTTGGCGGTTTCGAACGAATTAGGAACTTATAGGTAGTACGAGAAGAGATATGCTAATTGCAGCACGAATGGGCCGACTCGACGGGGGTAGTACTACCCTCACACAGAAGACCAATCTTATAACAGCATTTGTGTTATCGAGAGGCCCAATAATGCAGAAGCATCTCGGTAAGCCGATATAGTGTGGATCACCATGCTGCATTGTACTCACGAGGAGCTATTCATTTATTACGAAAGACGATTTAGGGGGGATCGATCGACCATCTCTTATTTTTAGTTACAAGGTGGCAGGAGAGTCTCGATAGTCCTGAGGTAATATCACAACAATACGCAAAGTATTCATTTATAAAACTTGTATGAAAATCCTTGACCTAATTGGTCAGGGTTTTTTAGGTAGCGTACAATGCTTCGTAAGTTATGTAAGCTATGTAAGTTGCAATGTTCTCTAAGTAAAAACATGTAACTATAACTTTAACAATATGTGGTAAATGTCGCTGATGGCACAATTACCCATACGTTTGTGATTGTGTACATACTCATAAATTGTGTCGTAATTTATTTACCTAAATAAATATAAAAAAAAGTAAGTTTGGATGTACCAAATGATTGCATTCAGTATTTGTAATTGTAAAATTTACTAAAAATTGTTACTTTTAAAAATAAATATCAAAACCAGTCACAGGTATATTAATTTTTCCTTTAATTCTAACGTAATAGATATTAAACAGAGATCTTGGGCAGCCTTTTTTTTTTTTTTTTTTTATGTGTGGAAAATCATCATGGACCGTCACCCCACCGGGGGTTACGGCGGGGTGGTGTGTCGGACTTGAACCGACTAAAAACCACACAGTGTGCCCTCTCCGCGCTTCTCCGTTTAGGAGGAGGAGAAGTCCAGGATGAGATCTCCTTCTGAACTTCTCCAGCGCCTGCCCGCTCCTGATGCGGGCACCGTCTCGGTTTGACGACCCTCTCTTAGGCGGCGTCCGGCACACACCGACGCCGCCTCCTCGCGGCTGGCCACATAGGGCGGGTAGAGGGAAAACCCATCCCGTCCACCCACGGCCACACTCAAGGCGGCATGAGGCGCAGATGTTCGCGCCTCCGCCGCCCGAGTCGCCGGCGGCGAATCTGGTCCGATTGGATGTCGTCCTCCCGGGCCTTCTCCGCCGCCTCCTTCTGCGTGATTACGTCCTCGCAGAAGGTTGCGACCGCGGTAAATGAGCTCTCGCTGCCGGCCATGGAACGAACGACGGCCGGAAGCGAGAGATCCTCTCCGATGACTGCAGTGAGGACCCGGCGCTGCGTCTCCCATGCGGGGCAGACCGCCAGCGTGTGATGAGCCGAATCCTCACTGCAGTCGCAGTGGTGGCAGGCGGGACTCAAGATCTTGGGCAGCCTGCATTAACTCCCTGGTCGCTGGAGCCGAACTGTTGAAAGATTTATAGGTAGTAGGGCCACGCTATTTTCAACACGAATGGACTACTACTACCCTCACAGAGAAGACCATCCTAGTAATGACAACACTCTTGCTGTCGTAATTCGTTGGTGAGTATGAAACCGGAGGCCCAATAATTTTCCCAGCCTCTGGATGCCGGGAGAATAATGCAGAAACATCCGACCAGGCTACCATGGTGTGGGTTATCATGCTGCATTGCTTACCCTCATAATGCAAGTGATGACCCCTACTCGTGGATTCTACTCATGCTTTCCATCAGGCAGAGTAAATTCACTTTGGTAGGGATAAATATAAAATAATTAAAAAATAAACTGTACTGTACTGTAGTGGAGACCGCGATGAGCAAACGTGGTGTAGGGCGATGAACATTCAATAAAAACTATAAGGTATGAAAAATATTTTTGTTTAAGGTACTTGTTTACTTTACAATTTTCATAAGATAATAAATACATCGAAAAAACGTTTGTTTATAAAAACGTTAATATATATTTCTTTTTTGGGAAAAAATATACAACTTTAACTTTTTATGTTATCGCTACTGTACAAAAATTATACAATAAGGTTTTACGATCTATTTTTCAGATTTTCTAAATTGGACCTTATTTCGGGAAAAACAAAATTGGTTTTACATTGTTCGTAGGGTGAGTTGGCTTTTCTGGAAAATCTTTGCCGATATTTAAGGATTTCTAATTAAATTTTAATCCGTGTTTGCTAAAAATTGGTTTAATGAAGAGATTTTCCTTGGTACCAAAATACTTTACGTTCAAAGATGTGGTGATTACTCGAACCACAGAAATATTTGTTTTAAGGGTCGAAAACCATTTATATAAATTTAAAATTAATGTTGTGGCTTTATAACTTTACTAGCTTTCGTTTCTTTGCGTATAATATGATTAGTAAGGATTGCTCTTAGTCACAACTAAAGTGATCATTTTTAAATCGAGTTCCTTACTAGTAAATTTATAGATTTTCAGGCGTTATAACGCAAAATATGACTACTTATCAGCGTATTGTTTTCGTGTTTTGACGAAGGTGATAATTGAAAATTTTAATAAATTCGGTGACGTTTCTATGTTTCAGTGGCTTGCTAATCACTCACTGACGGAAAGATCATTTTTCATCTGCAGTTATATAAATTTGAAACAAAACTAGTCAACACCGTTTACTGTACCATTCAGCAATAAAACTTTCAAAATTCATTGCGCCTTTAAATAAATTTTAGTGCTCATAATGTACTCACGTGCCATTACGCCTGCAAAACTTGTTATAGCAACAAATTCTTTCTGTGAGTTACTGCTAAAGTTATTTCATCAGGCGCCGTACGGTAACGTAATCTGTAAAATACTCCTCAACTCCTGAATATTTTTATGTTCCTATAAAAAACTTAGCGTGTCGAGTAGCAGTTAGATTTATGTTTTATGACACTAAAACTTCTAGACACTAAAAAGGATGTATACCAAAGGCAAAGTGTAACTTTTATGTAAATCACACTAAAAAAGAAATTCCTAATCATTTTTTATTCTTAATTATTATTTTTATTATAATAATATGTATATTTTAAACATGTTAAACAATAGAAGTTTATTGAGTAGGTAGACTTGCTGGTTTAATACCAGCAAGTGTACCTACTTATTAAACTTACTCCCTAGCCGGAACTCGACCGGTTCTACCGGAAGTCAGTTGTATTGTCTTGTACTTTTTAGGGTTCCGTAGTTTATGACTCGGATCCCTTATAGAATCGTCATGTCCGTCCGTCCGTCCTCCACTTACCGTCCAAACGGTTAGTGATGAAGAGATTGCTAAGATGATTTTTTGATTTAGGTATCCGTTTGCGAGTTATTTAACTGTATAGGACATTTATTTGCAAATACAGGGCGTCCCCCCCCCTCTAATGGTTAAACGGCTGGTTCGAAAAATCTGAATAAATTCATATAACGATATCATAGCTTAGTTAGTTCAGGAGTTACAGAGGCTAACTTGTAAAATATGCTTACTTGGACATCTTCGTACAAAAATAACGAAATAATAAGTTAACATAACAATTATCTATGCGTGGCCTGACACGCACTTGCCCTATTTTTTTTGTTACTTAACGCCGTGATAAGAGATAGAGGGTAGATAAAGGGCTATTTTGTTGTGGTCGTCCTTTTTGGTACGAAATCCGAGCTTTTTTTGGTTCGTTAGGTACGATGTAAATTATGCGCAGATAGAAACAGCACTGACCTTTAACTTAAAGCTATCTTTTCACTTAATTTATTTATTCATTAGCTTTCTAGCTAAATAGTAGCCCTATGTGATAATCTTATACCTTATAATCTACACCTGATGCACACAGCTCTGCATCACCCAAAGATTGACTGGAAGAAAATGCCGACGGCATTAAGTTCGCCTTATGCAATGTATTTGTAGGAAGTATAAATAAATAAATAAATACTATAAAGTTTAATCCAAATCCGTTCAGTAGTTTTTGATCGACGAAGTGACAAACATCAATCCATCCTCACAAACTTTCAAATTTAATTAGATATTAGGATAGGTTGGTGTTCTTCACGCCCTTATAGGGGGCGGGGAAACTTCCTGGAGCGCTCTTGGAAGTTTCACTCCTCCCGCCTTATTACAATGAGCGGGTCATTGGAGTGCGCCAGCCTCGAGGCTCCGAATAGAGACCGGCGATGCACTTGTGAAATGTTGAAGGTTTTGAAATTGGTCCGAAGGGGTCGTGCTTGCCCCGCTCAAGGGAACTTTAATGAGCTCCCGAGCAGGGCGTTTTAACCACCTTCGGGTGTTTAAGCCGTATTCGGGTGTGGCAGCGGAGCGATGCCAGTGAGGTGCTGCAGTGTCAAGCCATCCGATCAGATCCGATCCGAGCCCCGTCTGCGTTTTCTATTGTCCGGAAGTACATTTGTTTCCCATAAAAAAGGTTATAGTGAGCCAACCTTAAAAGACATGCTGTGGCGGTTTTTTTTTAGATCTTTTGAAGGGGAACAATTCTGTCATACATGATTTTTGAGTAACTTTAACCGCTTACGCACCGCACACATCGGAAGCTCTCAAGAGGAAAGTAATCCCCCAACTATTGGTCTTAGCTTATAGCCTTACTCAATAAATGGGCTAACTAACACTGAAAGCATTTTTCGCTAAATTCGGACGAGTTGTTTCTGAGATTAGCGCTTTCAGACCAATAAACTCTTCAGTTTTATAATATTAATATAAATTACACCCAGGCATAGAACAAACAATCCCCAACCACGAGACCACCCACCCAATCTCCAAAAGATCATTTCATCGTTAATCACCCCTTATATCCGATTTATTCAATGTAATTTTAGTTCTATAAAGCAATTCAGGGTTTAATTTAAAAAGGGTACGAAACTCAAGTGGTTTAATTTCAACGAAAAGGATAAACTATGATCATGTTACTTTATTAAAGCCCCAATATAATTACAAAGGGTTAGAGGTGGATATTGAAACGAGGTTAAGTGTGAGGTGTCTGTTTTGACCTTATTATGAGAAAAGAGATCATTTGAAAGTCGATATTGTCTGCGTAAAAAATAAACATTAAATGTTGTTGTTAAAGAACTTTATTTTACTCAAAAGAAATTAACAATAAATTTTACTTTTAACAAAAAAATTGTTAAAATAGCAGTGAGCAGAACCAACATTCACTTTCCATTAAGTATCTAATACATGAGTCGAATTGTGGATCAACAAATATCAGTACATACCCATATTTTCATGTCACTACAACCTTTCCAGAAATATAAATAAATCAAACACAAGAAGCAATAATATTGAATGAAGATACAGGAGCCCAGGAGGATGAGGAGCATGTCCTAAAAGAATCTTCCTTTGTAAGTAATCTAGACCCTAGAAAGTCAGTCTAAAATATTCGAAAAATAAGAACATAATATTGGATAAAACCGACCCATACGAAGTAGACAATTATTTAACAGTGTATTATGTAGAAGTGTATATATCCTGTGAGTTTGAGACAATGTCTCTTTCTTCTTCTCTGTCTCTCTCATCCTACATCGCGTTCTTTCTTGTTCTACACAGGAGTAAGATCCTCAAGACCATTCCAAAAATATTTCTAGAATTTTATTTCCGGAGGAAGTAGAGCCACGCTAATTATAACATATATACCGGAATGGGTACTACCCTCACACAGAAAATCAAGCTGAAATGACAGAATCTATGGTGTCTATTGAGGTGAATTAATTTTGTATTCTATTTAACTATCTGTATAATTCCAAACTGTCAGGCAAAATTCTCAGCACTTGACACTTGACAATGGAATCATTTCCTCCCCGTCATCAAAGAAACTCAAGTTTTGATTGTGTGTCACAAAACAAAACCTCAGGACTGGATTTAATATAGAGCATTAGTCATATGTCTTGCTCTTTGAAATGTTTATTCGTAGTGTGGAGCCTTTAAAACCGCGATAAATGAGCTTGAAACTATCATGTTTATTTTAATCAATCTTAAACTTTTAATTTGGGCATATTATTTAATATAAACCATAAAATACATAGCATAAAAGATAAAGAAGAATACAAAAAATTCTAATAACATTTTAATAGTTTTTATTATGTTCATGTTTTTTACTGTGAACAGGACTTATTTGTGATTGTAGTAAAAAAGTTACGATACCTCCTACTCTCCAACGTTTCGAACGGATTGCACCGCTCGTGCAACTCGCTCGTCTTAAAACCGTTTTTATTCTTCTTCTTCCTAGCCTTTATGCCCAAGATTATTTGGGGCCAGTCGGTTTTACCTGAATATTAATTTTTAAATGGAGCGACTGGCGTGGGACCTCCGCAACCCTGAGGGAGAACTAAAATTCGATGGTTGAACTAGTTATCAGTGTATTTGAGGGCACTGTCTTCCCAATAACGATTGCAGTAGATGTTCATGACAACCGGTACCGATAGCTTAACGTGATTTCCGAAGTACGGGCGTGAATCATCGTCAAAATTAAATATTCCAGGCTGTTATTAAACAAAAACAATAAAAAAATACCTTTGTAAGTTCCGTAATATACTTTGATATGTATCTCTGAAACATCACGATGGAATTTTGATGGGGCTCTCACTGGCAGATAGGTGATAACATTAGGAGTAATTTTTGACTGCCTTGTTGGGGTAGTGGTTAAGAATTTTCCTGTAAAAAAACCCATCAACACTTTTGGACAGACTCAGATTTAAGGGCCCCACCCCAAACAGCATAACACAATAAAGACGGAGTTTGGCGCGCCCTTACACGCTCTAATCTGCTTAGCTCTTCATGTAATTGGGTCTCAGTAACGCGACGAGGCAATACTTCATATTTGTAGCTTTGAAGGTTGTACGTTATATAAGCTATTTTGGCATTTATGTCAAGGCGCTTTGAGCCCATATTAATTCTAAAAACTTTGAGCTCAGTGTAAGTAAAAGCTTTCGTTTGATCTAAAGAAAATGTTATACTTGATGTTTGTGTATCTTTATTTGTACTAGTGTTCGTCAAATGTCCAAATTCGATCATAATGAAATTGAATTATGAGGGTTCTATTGTCGAAGACTCTAACTTCTATAATCATGGATCTCGCCAAGGCTACAATGTTACTTTGTTAGTTTTCCAAAAAGTATCTATGCATGTGTGAGTCAAATAAATAGTAGTGTGTGTTACGTTTTATTTATTGATTTAATGTATTTTTATGCATATTTAAAAAAAATAGCTACCTGGACTCCTCCTCCACATAAATTAAAATTGTACAAAATGTCTTACTCCTCCGTCCACGCAATTTACGTAAATAGGGGCACTAAGGTTTTGCTTCACGTATTAATATATTATAGACTAGCTTTCGCCTGCGGCTCCGCCCGCGTGTATGTCGGTTATCTCGCTAAAAAGTAACCTATGTCCTTTCCCAAGTTCAGTTCTATCTTCATACCAAATTGCATCAAAATCCGTTCAGTGGTTCAGGCGTGAAAGCGTAACAGACAGACAGACAGAGTTACTTTCACATTTATAATAATAATAGTAGGAATAACGAATTTTTTTATTTATTAAATTTTATCTCTTCAGTTGTAACCGCACGGTAACGGATTTAAAAACACAGAGTGTCACCACCCCTATTCATCCGTTAAGGGTGTCTTAAGAGCACAATGAACTACGCAGGAAAAGTACTTTTTCAAGTTAGTAAAACCACAGTGATTTCAGCACGAAAAGCAGATTCAATGGAGCTGGAACAACCGTCACATAAAAGACCAAACTAAAAATGACAGCGTTCGTGCTGTTGTTTCGTTGGTGAGCGCCTCCACTCTGCTTGATGGAAAGCATGAGTTTCATATTTCTCAATTCTCATGTTTCATTGGCTAATGTCACTCAGTCACGTGATCAAAACAAAATATTAGCCAATGTAACAAGAGAATAGAATAAAAATTGGCCAAGTGCGTGTTAGGCCATGCATAGAATAAGGTTCCATAGTCACCAGTAATGGTAAATGGATTTAAAATCGTGTCCAACAGACAATTGTTATGTTAACTTATTATTTCTTTATTTTTGTACGAAGTTTACCAAAAGAGTGCATTTTACTAGTTAGGCCGCTATAAGTCCTGAAATAATAAAGTTATTAAACTGCTACAGTTTTCCTTGAAAGTTTAATATATGGACCACTGTCATGAATTTTTCCAGATTTTTTTGATCCTGCCGTTTAGCTCTTAGAGGGGTGGGGGGACGCCCTGTTTTTTTAAAAAAATGCGCTTTCAAGTTGAATAACTCATAATCGGATACCTAAATCGAAAAATGGTTTTAGAAACCTCAATCAAATAAATTGTACGCTTCATAACTTATGTAGTATAGACAGGTACACTCGAAAACATAACCTAAATATTAGATATCCTTTTATTTAACAGTCTATTAACGTACATAATATAGTTTTTGTTCCATAAAGGCGGTACAGGCCCAAAAAACTATAAGTATGTGGTAAGTCATCTATGTCCGGTCACATTTTAGTGTGGGTGTCGTTAAGGAAAGTGCGGAGGTGGATAAAATTACTCGTATGCTTTCTGATTGTCTACTTTCTGTTAAGTGTCTCCCAGTGAGTGTACATTATACGACTACAATTACAAATAAATAAATATTTTCGGCCATCTAACACACAACATCATCTAGTCCCAAACTAAGCAGAGCTTGTATTAAGGGTACTAGACAACTGATATAAATACATAAACATACTTTTTTTTGTAAATACATAAACATACTTTTTTTTTGTAAATACATACATATTATACATAGAAACACCCAGACTCCGAAACAAATATTTGTTGGTCACACTAATATTTGGTCCGACCCGGGAATCGAACCCGAGACCTCTTGATCAGCAGCCGCATACGCTAGTCACTAGACCAACAAGGCAGTTATTATTATAATTATTCTAATCGATTTTTTTTTTTTTTTTTTTTTTCCCTTAAAAGACAACTCCCGCATTAGGAATATAAATTCCTGTGTCGCGGGGGACTTTACAAACATACATGAAACGGACACAAAGAACACCCAGGCTCAGAACAACAAATTGTGAATCACACAAAGTGTTGTCCTACGTGGGATTTGAACTCACGACACTTGGCGCAGTAGGAAGCGGCGTGGCGACCGCTTATGCCACTAGGCCAACCGTGCAGTCAAAAAAATCGTATAAGTTTTGGCTATCATCACAAGCTTTCAGTATCATCAGCTGAACAGTATCTTCTAGAAGGAAAGGATACTCGAGCCGAGCAGGGGGACATTATGGGTTGTTGATCTTGATCTGAATATCATGAATGTACAATAGTATTATGACAATCGAAAGAGAAGTATACTACTATTTTGACTGTACCAACGTGTGCCACTACTCACTGCTTGAGGTCTCGGGTTCGATTCTCGGGTCGGGCCAAATGTTTGGGTAATCCGCAAAAAATTGTATCGGAGGTTGGGTGATTTCTATGTACATTATGTATGTATTTACAGAAAGTAAGGTATGCTTAGTTTGGGACTAGATAGTGTTGTGTGTAAGATGTCCGAAACATCAATTTCTTGATATAGTAATATTTTTTTGTACTTTTGACTGGTGGTTTAAACTGTCACCTAGCCGCTTACTACAGCGCTAAGATTTGTGGATGCAATATCTGAGTGTTCTTTGTGTCCGTGGCATGAATGTTCGTAAAGTTCCCTGCGACACAGGATGTATATTCCTAATGCGGGAGTTGTCTTTAAAAAAAAGTATTTCTTTTCCGTCTAACGACAACTCATCAAAGTACATAAGAACCCCTAATCCTTTGTCGCGATATGAAAGTACATAACAACCCCTAATCCTGTGTCGCGATATGAAAGTACATTAGAACCTCTTATCCTTTGTCGCGATATGAAAGTACATAACAACCCCTAATCCTGTGTCGCGATATGAAAGTACATAAGAACCCCTTATCCTGTGTCCCGATATGAAAGTACATAAGAACCTCTTATCCTGTATCGCGATATGAAAGTACATAACAAACCCTAATCCTTTGTCGCGATATGAAAGTACATCTGTGTCGCGATATAAAAGTACATAACAACCCCTTATCCTGTGTCGCGATATGAAAGTACATAACAACCCCTGATCCTGTGTCGCGATATGAAAGTACATAAGAACCCCTTATCCTGTGTCGCGATATGAAAGTACATAAGAACCCCTAATCCTGTGTCGCGATATAAAAGTATTCACATGGGTTAGCATATACACAACTTCGAAACAACGTTTCGTCGTGGTCTGATAGCACGACGTAGACTAATTGGAGGGACCCCCATTTGTGTTAAAAGGACCTAACCTAATAAGTTCCTCAATAGACATTTGAAATCCCCTAATTCTGTTTTAGACGCCTATTTTATTCAAGTAGCAATGGTAGTCATGGTTACCAAGAATAAAAGACCCGTCATTACAAATTACAAGTCTTCTTCCTTGTAAGGTCAGAGAAATTTCATGTATTTTTCCTTGCTACCGAAGTAGCTTCAAAATATTTTCCATTTAATTAGCGCACAGTAGTCTTAAGCTGTACGTTTACGACTCCAACTTTTTGCTATTAGTAACAAGCGACTTTTTGTTACTGTGTCTGCGCGCCTTTGATAATTACGTACAAACCTTTCTCCTAAGTCAGATATATCTAGATGATTATTACTTAGAAACGAGAATTAACGAAATTATGCTTATTTATCTAAACAATAAAACTAAATGGATGTTTGTTAGTATCACATCACATAGTTATTTATTTTTTATATTTCGGACATCTTAAGCACATCAACAGCCTTTAACAGTGCACTGCTGGACATAGGCCTCTCCTTAGAAAGGACTTAAAACATCTTAAGCACAACATCATCTAATCCCAAACTAAGTAGAGCTTGTATTATGGGTACTAAACAACTGATATAAATAAATAAATATGCTTTTTTGTAAATACGTATTTTGCTTAATATATGTACATAGAAAACACCCAGACTCCGACACAAATATTTGCCAATCACACAAGCATTTGGTACGACCCGTTAATCGAACCCGAGGCCACAAGCATAGCAGTTGCATACGCTCCCACTGCGCCACCAAGGCAGTCAGCAATTTTTACCAACAATTGTTTACACAGTACAAAAACAAGTAAATCACATAAAGACAGAAAAGCAATATTGTAACAATTACTTATAAGGTAAACTCTGCATGCAAATAAAGAGTTGTATCGTACATTACAATAATTTAGTTGTACAAAAGTTCAATAACATTTTCTCAGTAATCGTTAAAAAGAAAAAAAAGAGAGTGAACACTGACTTTCACATAATAATCTACATTCAAACATATTTTTACGCAATAGTGCTGTCGTATTTCGTTGTTGAGTATGTTGTTGTTGTTGTCTATAATTATGTTTCAGTATTGGTAACATTACATATAATTAGGCTTTACTATTTATTCCTAATAGCAGCCCGGAGTTTGGAAGTTTGGCGATGATTCACGCCCGTGCCTCGGAGAGCACGTAAAAGCCGTCGGCTCCGGCTGTCATGAACGTCAATGGCAATCGTTATTGGGAAGTCAGTGCCCTCAGATTTACCGACAACTAGTTCAACTTTTGATTTCAGTTCTCCCTTAGGGTTGCGGAGGTCCGATGCCAGTCGCTCCGTGAAAAAACTGATTCAGGTATAACCGGTTGAACTAGTAGCCGACCCCAAATGATGTTGGGAATAGGGCTCGGAAGAAAATTAGGCTTTACTAATAAATAATATACCAATATATATAGGTAGTACATAACTACATGTCTTTATTAGGTCGCGTTGGTTTATGATGTCGTTAGGGTGCCGCTTCATTTGTACGAACAGAAATGTAAATTCAAGTAAATTGAATGAAGCATTTATTTTACGATCACACACCACATTTAGCGACCTTAAAACATGGAAAATTGTATTTTATTACTACATTGTTATTGAATATTGTATTACACAGGCCAGGTGATGTGACGATTTGAGCAGGATGGTTGGCAGGAGCTGGATGCGAGAAGCCTAAAATCGATCAAAGTGGTGTACAATGAGGAGACCTATGTCCAGCAGTGGACTGCGTCTGTGTTAAGTGTCTGTTTGTAATACGAAATGAACCGCAACAGAACAAAATTCATGTGAAAGTATATAAGGTACTTCCAAGGAAAAAGCTTTTTTTAAATTTTTCTCTGTCTGTCTGTTTGTTGCGACTAATCTCTAGAATAACTGAACCCATTGTAATGTAATTCCACTGGCAGATAGCTAATGTCATAAGGAGTAACATAAGCAAGTTTTATTTGACTAGCTTCATTCCGCGGCGTTACTTTTGGTTTAGGTACAACAGTAAGCTAGAGAGTAACACCACTTGAGTCAGCTAGTTATTTTTATAATCTGTAACCTAGTTCGCGTAAAACAATCGCATTCTTTACGTAACAACTCGATCAGACCTCCCGGATAGAATCACTCCCTAATACTTCACCCATTATTACAGTTTATGGGGGCTAATGGAAATCTTATTTATTGTTTAGTAATTTGATTATTATTAGCTTCACTCTGCACCACTCCGATGTGTAATCAGTTGAATTATAGAACTAGCTTTCGCTCCCAACTTCCGCGTGTATCTCGGTTATCGCAATAAAAATAGCCATTATAAATAATAAATAAATAAATATTTCTGTCAATTACACATAACGTCATCTAGTCCCAAACTAATCAGATCTTGTATTATGGGTACTAAATAACAGATATAAATACATAAACATACATTTTTTTGTAAATACATATATATTATACATAGAAAACATAATATATGGGCCGGCTCGACCGGGGCAGTACTACCCTCACACAGAAGACCATCTAAAGCAGGCACCACACTTCGCTATGCGCTATTCGTTATGCGTGTTCCTCGCGCGCATACGTCGATGTGTGGAGAGTATATTCGTTTCGTTCACCATAAAAATGACAATGACACATCTCTACAACACACATATTTGCCTTATTTGATGCTTATTTGGCATACCAGTTCGAAGTGTGGATGGCATGTTTGTTGTTTGCGCGCGTAACTAATATTTGGGCGAATACGGCGTAGACACATAACGAATAGCGCATAACGAAGTGTGGTGCCTGCATTATAATGATAGCATTCGTGCTTCCGTATTTCGTTGGTGAGCGTGAGACCGGAGGCCCAATCATTCTGCATCATTATGTATACGTATGTATACAAAATAAATATGTCAAATATGTCGTCCTAATTAAATTCCTCATAGGAATTTCAAAGCCAGAAATAGTTTATAAAATTAGTTTGTTAATTATTTACATAATCAGTTTATAATTTCTTTACTATGACACATTGTTCACAACTGTGAAGGAAATACAAGCCCACAGTCTATCAAAAACTTCATATTTTTTATTTATTTTTATTTTCGAACATCTTACACACAACATCAATAGCCCCCCAGACACGATCACCTCGCCTCCCTTTGTGTTGGAGGACCACGAAATACCCGTTCCTCAACAGACTATTACAGTTAACAGTTTAGTATTACAAAGTAGTGAATACCTCTAATTAACTTGGTACAAGACATATGTTTAATTTTTTATGAGTCTTATTTTAACGAGTTATAAGTCGTTTAATATGACTATGATATGATATTAAGTGTATTTTACCGACGATATTAATAAAAACTGAATAAAGTAATCAGTGGTTTAAAGTAAAAGAAATACATGGCCAATCAGAAAAGTGGACATTTAAGAGAAAGAAAATAAGAGCAAAAAAAAGAAAGGAAACTTTGAAAATAACTTGGGAAACTTTGAAAAGAAACCCTTATACCAAAATATCAGGCTAGTGTGGTATAGCAGGAACCTCTTTTCTCCATGGACGGTGCTGTTGGTAATTATAATAATAAATATTTCGGACATCTTACACACAACGCCATCTAGTCCCAAACTAAACAGAGCTTGTGCTATGGGTACTAAACAACTGATATAATTACATAAACATACTTATTTTTGCTTTTGTAAATACATACAGATAATACATAAAAAACACCCAAACTCCGAACTAAATATTTGCAGATCTCACAAACTTTTAGTCCGACCCGGGAATGGAACCCGACACCTCTTGATCAGCAGCCGCATACGCTATCTGTATGAACTATCAATAGCAGACTTTCCTTTATTTAGACAAGATACTGAACAAGAAAAAAGATGTTTCCACAGAATATAAAACGTTGCGTAAAACAAGCTTTTCTTCATAAACGTTCATAACAAAGTTATACACAGAGAGCGCAATCTAAAAACTTTTAATACCTCGCTTATCTAGTTCGCTTTCATTAAAGTTACCTACGAAATGAGATGGTAAAGTTTTTAAAATACTTTTATACCTTTCTTCTAGGAGTGGGGGGTGATTACGTGGATATCTTGGATAACGGTAATCTTGAGGGTGTCTTACCTTGACGTGAAAAGTTTATTACAAAGTAGATTTTGCCCGTAGCTTCGCCTACGTGAAAGTCGATTATGGCGGTAGGAAGTAGGGATGTTATGGATATGATATTTCGGATACGGATATGGATATAGGAATAAAATTATATCGGTTTCGGGTACAGTTACGAATATGTAATTATTTCGGATTATCCGTAAGTTACGGATAGTTCCGGTTACGGATATTAGACAGTAATCAATTTGATACTTAACACAAGACTTTCATAAACTAAATCTCAACTCTTGAATAAAAAACTAACCATTTATGAAAGAGGTTATATTATGACTAGAAATAACAAACAAACTGTAAGATTTACGTAAAAGATGTCGTTTTATTTAGACTTCGCGTTTATACAAAACTATCTGAAACTTGTGAAACGGATACGGTTATGGTTACGGATATATTTTTATTTCGGATATCCGAAAGGTTTGGTTACGGTTTTAACATCCCTGATATAAAGTAGCCTATGTCCTTCTTCAACTTAGCAAGTTGAAGGGGCATTGGGCTGATCATATTAGCCGTAGAACTGATAACCATTGGGGTAAACAGGTTCTTGAGACCGCGTCTCGGTAAACGTCGTGTAGGACGTTCACAGGCCATGTGGAGTAATGATTTGTTCAAGAAGGCTGGCAGGAGCTGGATGTGAAAAGCTGAGGATCGTACCAAGTAGCGTGTAATTTGAGAGGCTTAATCCGGTACGGACTATAATAGGCTGATGATGATGATGATGAAATCTAACCTTGTTTTTAGCGAATGAGTGAGCGAGTAGGTCTTGCCTCGAGTAGCCAAGGTGCTAACTTTTATCGTTTTCTATTTTATTTAATTATAATTCGCTGACCGATGTTTCAGTTTCAAAGATAAAAATATTTCCAACAATTTTCCTGTTATGAAAATGTAGGCGTTTTAATTTAATATCGAAAATGTCCTAAGAGGTATGAAGATTATGTTATAAGCGAAATCGGTACTCCACGTGGGAGTCGTCCAATTCCCAAAGTTAACTTATATTTAGCCGACTAGGTGTGATAAAAATAGATTCCCGGACTTATTGATTTGAGTAGGTGGACATTTTCAGGGTTCTCTTGTCCTAATAAGAAATCTATATGATTTATCTTTGTTTAGAGTAGCTACACCTCACATGCATTTTAATAATAATAACTGACTGCACGGTTGGCCTAGTGGTTTAGGCGGTCGCCACGCCGATTCCTACTGTGCCAAGTGTCGTGGGTTCAAATCCTACGTGGGATAACACTTTGTGTGATTCACAAATTGTTGTTCTGAGTCTGGGTGTTCTTTGTGTCCGTTTCATGTACGTTTGTAAAGTCCCCGTGACATAGAAATTTATATTCTTAATGCGGGAGTCTTTTGAAATTAAAAAAAAACTAGATATTTTCCTGCGACACCGCGCGCTTATATGTGCCGCGGTAAAGAGTAACCGATGTCTTTCCTCAAGAATTAAAGTATCTCTGTAAAAAAATCATTAAATTCAGTGCAGCGGTTAAGGCTTAACATGTCATGACACAAAAGGTCACCCATCTAAATCTGACCGCGCCGTTACCCTCGGTGATTGTTTCCAGTCACATACGACCACTCGGCTATGTTCGCGTCGCTTCGCTTACACCTTTCTATCAACGAGAAATGTTTGTAAACCTTTTTAGCAGGAAACGCAAGGTTTATTTAACAACAAAGCTGTATTTACTGAACAGTAAACAAATACAGTTAAAGGGACTCCAATTAACAGCCGTAGAACAGACCTAATCCCGGTCTTAAGGAAATGGATTAGCGAACAAATTCAATTATCTTGACGAATCAATCTTAATCACTGGCAGCGTTGGATATTCTACTTTGTTTCTTGCTTTATATTGCATTGTTTACTTTGATACCAGGCCCTAGCCAAGTTGCAAATGTTTTTCGTTTTTCTATTTCTCTATTCTTTGGCTAATGTCACTCAGTCACGTGATCAATTCAAAATATTGGCCAATGAAACAAGTTGTAGAGGAACGGGTGTCGTGTTCCTCCAACACAAAAGGAGGATCCTCCGAGCAGGCGAGGTGATCATGCCTGGTGGGGCACTGCCCAACAGTTGATGTTGGGATGTTGTATATATGCTAATCGTCGCGAGAATGTTATGTTCGCGATTCAGGATTAGTAGTTACTCAGTATAGATCAATCCGTGTTTTTCTTCGTAGTACAGTGTTTCTTCGCTAGATGGCGCTGTCGTATGTTTTCGTCACGCTGTATGTGGAAGTCGCCACAAAGTGAATAGAGAAATACAATAGAGATGAACAATAGATTTTAAATGAACTTCCACCCTCCCGTGAAAGTTTATTTAAAATCATTGGTGCCGAGAAAGCAAGTTCCCGATTAACACAAGCAGATTGTAGAAATGCATTTGTCTCTAAACTTTGTCTGTCTGTTCGTCTGTTTGCTCTGGGTAATAACTGGAACGAGTGAAAGTTAAAATTTATAAAATTTGGTACAGAGCCTGAGAAAGCACATAGGCTACTTTATACCGCTATAACCAACAAACATGCATGCGGAGCCGCGGGCGAAAGGTAGTTACACGCTTTTTATTAACTTCACTTGAATGTTTGTATGTTTGTAACCGACTCCTTTGGGTGCGATGTTGACCCACTTTAAACGGCCAGATTTCGTTCAAACTTTGTAGATCTCTCGAGGACCGATGACAATACAGTAATATGAAAATTACAAAAAAAAAAAGTCTAAACAAATTAGTCTTTTCTTTTACCAAAATAGTTTTAGAAAACTAAACAAACACGCTTTTAAACTATAAAGTAGAAAATAATTTTAATGTAACAAAGCGTGGGGTGCTTTCTGAAAATATTTCAATGACGTCGCCCCACGCTTTGTTACTTTAAAATTATTTTATCCTTTTTGTTTAAAATCGTGTTTGCTTAGTTTTCTAAAACTACTTTTTTATATATATACTGTATGTACTACAAAATACAATCACATGTGTAAACGTACTACAAGTTGCTTCACACAAAAGCCTTATGAGTATTTTTATTATTAAATAAATAAAATAAAATAAAGTCAAGTGCACACGAGTGTTCTACGTCTTGGAATAATTTATCTTTGTTATTAGCTCAGTACAGCT
The DNA here is from genome assembly GCA_932526445.1 of Phragmatobia fuliginosa. NCBI lineage: Eukaryota > Metazoa > Arthropoda > Insecta > Lepidoptera > Erebidae > Phragmatobia > Phragmatobia fuliginosa. Next base: position 1,400,776 of record OW052069.1, on the reverse strand, counting down.
TATGAGATTATGAGCTTAACCGAGCCCCGTAGTGCATTTACGCGGTTATTCTGTAGCCGTGAGTAACGCTGCATGGCGAAGTTTTTTTATATATAATATCTAGTCCAGTCAATAAAAGCTTAACTTTGCCATTTTGGTTAAACACCTGCAACCAACGCCATAATTTCCGTAATTCTTCGTAAATTAATATACTAAAATTGCAGGGTGCTGCAATACCGGCAAAGGGTGCAAATACATTGCAAAAGGGTGCAAAAACAACTTTTTCGTCTATATCTCGCGATTGGCTGGAAAAATAAAAAAAGATCCTACTACAAAATTGTAGGAAATTAAATCCCCTACAAAAACTTGGAAAAGTATTTTCGCGTATCTCTCATAGTTTTTGCACAAAATGCATATAAAGGTGCAAAATTGTAAAAATATTATTATTAATCTTTTTTTTTCATTTTGAAGCGATCCTACATGTTTCCTTGGGATTTAATTAATATTTTTGTTTACTTATTTATATCTTTTTTCATATACCTAATAATCTTGACGAAAAATTCATTTGAATTTTATTAAATGATAGTTTTATTTTATATTTTTTTTATTCCATCGGATTTAGCGCAATTTTCAAATTGAGAGGATGGTCGTCTAATGAACGGGAGCATGTAATATGCCTGATAGAAATGTTATATACGATGGTGATACAAGAGGTGAAATGCCTAAACATAGTTTACTAGGATCTGCAGTGATGTTTTATAATCCAGAAGGCAATCTCTCATCATACATCTCATCGGTGATATCTGTTGTAGATGCTAATTACGTATATACGGGCTCGTTTTATGGCATTTTTCATTACTTCAGCGAGAACTTCGGGTGACAGATTCTCGCACTCGTGTCGAATATTGTCCTTGAGGGCTTCCAGGGTCTTGGACTTGTTCAGATAAATACGGGACTTCAAAAAACCCCACAAAAAAGTCTGGAACGGTTAAATCGGGCGATCTTGCGGGCCAGTGCAAATCGACAAAACGAGAGATGAGGCGACCCGGGAACGCCGCCTTCAGAATATCGGTTGAGTCTCGCGCTGTGTGTGCCGTTGCTCCGTCTTGTTGAAACCACATGTCCTCCGGTCCTAATTCATTCAATTGTGGCACAAAAAACTCGGTTAACATGGCCATATAGCGCGCACCGTTCACTGTTGTCGTTTGATCAGCGGCGTCCTCGAAAAAAAATGGATCGATGACTGTTCCAGGTTGAACAGCGCACCATGCAGTCACTTTTCGCGATTATAATGGCTCCTCGTGTTACACTCGTAGATTTTCGGTGCCTCAGAAGCGATAGTTTTGCTTGTTCACATACCCGCTGAGGTGGAAATGAGCCTCATCGCTCATTATTATTTTGGTCGAAAAATCGTCTACTTCGTCCTCGAGATTGAGAATCGCACGAGCGTAGGCTACATGCGTTTGGTGGTCGACAGGCAGCAGCTGACGCACGGACATGCGCAGGTCTATGACCAAAATTCGCCTTAGGGACGACCGGCTGATGGCTATTTGCGAGGCACGGCGTCTGGTTGATGTTTCTGATGACAGCTCGACATCCTCAGCAACAGCTGCGATATTCCTATAGAATAGGCGCTCCGGGGCCTGCCACTCTTGGCAGCGTCTCTTGTGGTCCCTGGCCAAACGGCGCAGTGTTTGCGCAGTTTGTGCCGGACGACCGGGGAATCGGAGATGGAATTCGCGCTGCGCCAACACCACAGACAAATTGTTACGCAAAAGAATAGACACGATTATCCCGCGTTCCGCGGGGAGTGTATCACTCCATGGCTTGTCCACTTGTATTCTACATCTGTCTAGTTTACAAATGTCAAAACAGATTTGACATTGGCCGCCATTTGCAAATATAAGAGCATCTTTCAATAGAGTGATTTCTTTTGGCCCATCTTGTATTACGATCAGTATTATCAAAGACATATTGAAGGAAAGCATCAGTAATTATAGTCTTCTGAGGTTTAATTATTGATGAAGCTTCATGAAGCTAAATATTATGGTATGATGTGCAAACACAAAGTTTACTTAGTAGATTGATAACTAACATCGATTCTGTTTTTCGATAAATGTGTGTCTCAACAGCTAGTTGAAGAAACGAATGAAGGATTTAGGACGAAGTGCTGAAATAAATACTATAGGCAATAGTATCTATTTTTGGGATAACAGGACATTCATCTCACACAACAAACAGTTAGTTGAGCATTTTCTGCTGCAGTCTTACTCATTGCACACAGCGAGATAAAAAAACAAGCGCATGTGTGTGTGTTCTCAATGGTACTATTTTCGTCGAGCACAAGGTTCTCATTTTTGTCTGAATCTCTATCTCTTTCGCTCTTGTTAGGAAACGTATGGTCTTATTCGAGCACATGGGTCCTATTTTTCGATCCTATCCTATAGATCATGAATGGGACTATTTACGTCGAGCGCAAATGTCTCATATTTGTCTTATTCTACCTATTCACTCTTTTATTGAAGGCTCTTACTATAGAAAGTTGGAATCAGTGGGAGCAAAAGAGTATTCTACTCTTTTGCTCCCACTGATTCCAATTCAATTTAAACAAATTTAAATTATTCTTTCTACTACTATTGTAGTAGTAGAAAGAATAATTTAAAATATACCACGCTCTTTCTCCGCCAGTGATATATTATTATAAACGTCCCCCTGAAATTAAATTTATAAAAGCTCAGGTAAATAGAAAGGTAATATATACTGCAAATATACGTTTCAAATGCAATTTTGCTGTGAATCCGATGCAATAAAAATAAACTAAAATTAAATTATCACTACATAGTATAAGCCAAAGTCGCTTCCACTCTCTGTCTGTCCGTATAAATACTTCGATCTTTAAAACTATGCAACGGACTTTGACGCCGTTTTCTTTACTAGATAGAATGATTCAAGAGGAAGGTTTTTATGTATAATAAATACATGCATAAAAGTAGAGAAACATTGATAATTTTAGAGGTTTCTAATGTGATGTCCTAAATAAACCCATTTTTTTACGCTGACATTGCAAACGCTGGCTGTACCGTACGAGATAGATCAACATAATGTACTACAGTATTGTAAACTTTAAGAAGTTCTACAATACTTTCTTTCTTTTTACTAGAAATAAAGGATTATTTACGAAACGATTATAAGCAATACAGTATTAATCCTTATCCAATTAAGTACCTTAAATACTTTGTGCATCTAATATAGATTAAAATGACCATTTACAGTATGTACTTTAAATTAATATTTTTGAAGATATTACAGATTTAAAATGCAGGAACAAAGCGATTGTGGCGGTACCGGCCGGGGCCCGTTAGGTGGCACTGCTGTCAATTTATCAGTATCAGTTAATAACTAAGCATAATATTTTAATGATTATTCTGAGGTGGCGCGAAGTTTGCCGGGTCAACTAGTCATATAATAAAATTTCAATAAAAAAAATGCCCGAAACATATCATTTAAAGCACAATAAATTAAAAATTCAGTTCCATAACAATTTAATAGAAATTATAAATTAAAAACACAGTACAAAAATATATACATGATGTTTGGTACAGAAAGTTTAAAAGGAATACAAATTAACTTATTTTTCTATATGTACCTTAGAACAGTGGTTCATATAGTTGGAGTCGAGCCTAGCAGCTATCATAGACAGTATTCGATTGGGGCTGTCCCGCACTCTGCAGAGCAAGGATGCACATCGCTTTCTAATTGTGGAGTAAAAGCAATCTACCCTGGCTTCCCCAAACATTCCTGATGTGCTGCAGAAACGAACATGCCCCAACAACGCCCGGAATGCGTTGTTGTATTGCACCCGCAGAGCGCTGTATGCTTTTTGAGTATATTAATAGTAACATTTTTTTCATTTTGCACCTTTAAATGCATTTTGTGCAAAAACTATGAAAGATACGCGAAAATAGGTTCGGAAGTTTTTGTAGGGGATTTAATTTCCTACAATTTTGTAGTAGAATCTTTTTTTATTTTTCCAGCCAATCGCGAGATATAGACGAAAATGTTGTTTTTGCACCCTTTTGTAATGTATTTGCACCATTTGCCGGTATTGCAGCACCCTGCAATTTTAGTATATTAATGTACGAAGACTTACGGAAATTTTGGCGTTGGTTGCAGGTGTTCAACCAAAATGGCAAAGTTAAGCTTTTATTGACTGGACTGATCTGCCAATCTGACTCTGCCCTGCTTGATGGAAAGCATGAACAGAATCTAGCAGTGGCGGCCATCGTCCTCACTGCCACAGTGGACAGCGTAGCACGTGGCGGCCTAGTAAGATGCTTTTACACGCCCCGCTTGAAGGAACCGGAGTTATAGAAGGAAGGAAACACATGCGCTGGTAGAGAGTTCCAGGTTTTAACTGCTCGGCACAGTAAGGAATTGCCGAACCGTTCAGTTCAAGAGCTGAAGCTACTACTCTGAAGCGGTGGCTTTCGAGACGAGCACGTGTTGTCCTGTAGAGGAAAGGGGAAGGGGAGACCAGTTGGAATAACTCTTCAGAACACTCTCCGTGGTGTAAGCGATAGATGACTGCCATGGATGCGACATTTCTTCGCAGCTACAGGGGCTCAAGGGCTTAGTTAGCCTATGTGACAGCTATCTACAAGTGAAAGTCTCGTCAATCGGAATAAACAGACAGACAGACAGAGAGACAAAAGATATATGTAAGTACCGTATATATATTCATATCATCATCATCATCAACAGCCTTTAACAGTCCACTTCTGGACATAGGCCTCTCCTTAGAAAGGAGGTTTTGGCCTTCTATACCACGCTGGTATAGGGTTGGTTTCAAATTTTCCTTCTCTTTGCATTGATGATGTCTTGCGTAGTTTATCCCTTCGTCGCCTTTTACGACACCCGCGGGATAAATAGGGGTGGTGACACTCTGTATTCTTAATCTGTCACCACACGGACATATTTGTTTAGTGAATAGCTAATTAATTTGAAATTACAAACATACACTAGCCTTATTCCCAATATTGAACTAATTGTCAGTAAATTTAGGGGCACTGACTTCCCAATTGCCATAGATGTTCATGACAACCGGGACCGATGGCTTTACGTGCTCTCCGAGGCACGGGCGTGAATCACCGCCAAACTTTCAAACTCCGTGCTTCTTTTAGGAATTTCCTAAGAGAAACCCAAAAACACTTTTTGGTCCGATCCGGGATTTGAACCCGAGACCTCTTGATTAGCAGTCGCATACGCTATCCACTAGACCAACGAGGCAGTTTATAAACAGATACTTCATTTTACTTATCTATATAGATCTTTCTAGAAAGGGCTGGGCCCGAACAGATGAACTGATTCGTTGGTCTGACGGTTAGCTTAAGTGACTGACGATCAAGTGGATTCAGCTAAAAGTGTTCTTGGGTTTTATAAACAAAAAATTCTAAATGGGCGCGAAATACCATAAAAATTGTGTTTTACGGTATTTCACGCATATTCCTCTGAGAGCACGTTATTGAAATTAAAGTAACCTCTGATGGTTTCATAAAGCGATACCCGTATGGCTTTTTTTCTTAATTAAATAGTGTAATAAAATTACAAGAGTGTTATTTTCAGGAATGTACTTGTATTAAGTTACTAAATAAGTAAAATACAAATAAATAAGTGCTCATGTTCAAGTAGCCTCATGTGATTAGAAACAATCACCGAGGGAAAGCAACGACAGCGCGGTCAGTAACTAGATGGGTGATCGTTGTTTCAGTCTCGATCGAACTGACCAGGCCGAACAGACCAGACAGCAGTCGGTCCCGGTTGTTTTCATAAGACGTGAAACTTAGTTGAATTCCCTCAGGCGGCTTAAAAATATCCAACGGTAAGATTATGTAACCATAACGTTGTCTTGCCAGTCTTAAAGATACTTGTTTTGTATTTCTACCTGGCTTTAACTCAAGCCCAGCAGTGGAATGTCATGGGTTGTTCATGAAATTAAAAAAAAAATTTTGAACGAAATCTGACATCCTATATTTGTAAATTACTTTAAATACACATACAAAAGCTAAGTTATGATGAAGTAAGCGGGCAACTGATGATGATCATTGAACTTAATCATTAAAAGTGTGTCAAAAGCTAAAAGCTATACATAAATTCCATAAACAACTTAACTCAGAAAAGGAATACCCATCATAATAATCATACACCCGATGTAATAAAAGTCAATTGAGGGAAATGGGTCACTCTGAGATTTAGGGCCCTCTATAAATCTGTCAGCCTCGCAAACAATAAATAAAAACATTGAGCGAAATATTATCGGTTTTTTATCTTATTGGATGTGACCATTTTTCTAGAAAAACTATTCGATTACGGCTCATATATTTATACAAATACGTGAAATAAAAGCGTCCATTTGTAATTATAATTAATTAGTTAGCGTTTCACTAAACACATATGAAAGAATAGAAGGTATTTACATCATTTCTTTTTTGTAAGATTTTTGAAAATCTGTCTGGTTGTCCTGGATAATCTCTGGAATAGCTTTGCCGATTTTGACGGAACTTTCATTTGCAGAAAGCAGATGACATAAGGAGCAGAGTATTTAGGACCATATTCGCATCACTGCATTACAAGTTTGTTATAAATATACAAAAAAAAACACATATAAAATTACTTGTCCCGGCAGACAGAATTATCGACGTAGGGCCTGAAGGGGTTAATAACTTGAAATCTTGGCAAATAATACTACTTTTGTTGTAAGCACTCACAAATATGTTGGATAGTTAACCCGTAATGAGATAAAAAAAGGGTATTCAATTTAATGGAAGTCAAAGTTAAAAACACGAAATAAAACCTAATCACCCGTAAGAAGCCAAGGGCAATAGCTTCCTTAGTAATTTTAAGAATTAATTTGAAGGGGTTTTACATTTCCAATTTATATGACAACTGTCTTCTTGGACAATGCATTTCAAGAGTCAAAAGTGAGTTACTAAATCCCATCAACTAGAATTTGGAAGAAGATTTGAACTACGGTAATCACACCAAGTCCGTAAAAGGCAACGAAAAACTGTTTAAGAGTAGGGTTCTATGGAACTTCAGTCCCGGTCGATAAAAAGGATACACCCAAATTTAGCGAACAGCTATTGATCGCTGCTTGAATTAGATTCTACAGTACAATGACTTTTAGCCGTAACATAAATACAACTTCTCAATATTATCGTTGGGCCCAACTCGCCAATCTTGATAAACATATAGTTAAGGAACATCCTGTGAATGTGACGGCTGGCCTTTGAAGTAGGAATAGTCTCATTTCTTGAAAGTTTTATACAAGACTTTAAACACCAAAGTGTCAATTTGGCTACCTCGTAGGTCTAGTGGTTCGCGTATGCGACTGCTGATCTAGAGGTCTCGGGTTCGATTCCTGGGTCGGACCAAATGTTTGTGTAATCCGCAAATATTTGTTTCGGAGTTTTGGGTGTTAACTATGTATAATATTTATGTATTTACAAAAAAAAAGTATGTTTATGTATTTAAATCAGTTGTCTAGTTACCCATAATACAAGCTCTGCTTAGTTTGGGGACTAGATGGCGTTGTTTGTAAAATGTCCGAAATAATTTAAAAAAAAAACTTTTTAGTTGTCGATTGTGTTGATCTACGTGTTTCCCTGGGCCCTTGAAACGGGTCGTAAAAAAATTTATCTCACTAGGCCACCCTAGTGTGGGCTACCATGCTGCATTGGCTATATTCACAATAAGTATGGTGATGATTTCCATCAGGGAGTGTGGAGCCTTTTTGGCAGGATTTAAGAAACAGAGGTATAAACTTTTTTTGATTTGTAATTTTCGAGAATGTTGTACCGATTACCTTGTACACTGCCTACTGCTTCAATCCCATGATCAATCCCCACAAAAAAAAACCTTTTCAGATTCAACCTTCGAATTTCAGTTCTCGCTTAGGGTTGCGGAGGTCCGATGCCAGTCGCTCCGTGTAAAAACTGATATTCAGGTAAAACCGGTTGAACTAGTAGCCGATCCCAAATAATATTAGGAAGAAGAATGATGATTCTGGGTGGTCTTCGTTTCATGAATATTTGTAAAGTTCCGTGTGGTGCAGGATATATTTCTAGACAGAAAGAATCATTGTAATAGTAAACCGCTATTATGTACTACGCTTAACTGTTCAAAATTCGCTGGACAGTTCACGAACTAAATGTTTGATAGGTAGTGATTTAACGTGGATACGTCACGCGAATACAAATTGTGTGTGACACGTGTTGACGCCGTGTTGTAACCGTCACTGGTCAAGGTATTTGAATTTAACGTATATGTGGGTGTGTCTATTAAAAATAGATACAGTAAACTTATACAATTGATTCTATATTAGGTATAGTATATAAATATACCTTTTAGTATCTAACCGACTCTTCTTTGTGGGCGAATTCATAGCTGGAATTGTGTTCCATTTTAGTTGTTCCAAATACACAAGACGATTGTGTTTTAGTTTGGATTTACTAGACTAAGACTAATTTCTTTTATTTGATTGAGAGTTAGTGGGACCCTGTGAAAGAGTATTTAGACGGCAAACTAAATATTGCAGTGTGGTGATAAAATAAGCATACGGATTGTTACCACCCCTATTTATCTCACGGAAGTTTCTGCCCAATACCGGGATGGTTGGCGTTCCTTGGGGACCTTCGTCCAGCAGGGGACGGCGATAGGTTGACACTACTAAGTCTCTAAGGCGACTAAGGAAGCAACTGGAGTCTGTAATGTAACGTTTCAAATTTGCCTGCAAAGGACTTTGCTTGAGACAAAACCTTTTCTATGATACTTTCTAACAAGCTACTGAAAGAAGCTAAATTGGCTCACTCGGATAAACTTAGCTATGCTTAAAGGACCGTTTAGTCTATTTACGGAAACTGGAAACCACAGTCCATACTAATCGACTATTTAAAACAGACCTGAGGCTATGAATCGTTCTCTTGGGAGTCCAGTACTCATCAATAACAAAACAATTTCATTAGGAAAGTGCTTAGTTTATTATAGTGTGTGTTTAAGAAAGTTAAGAAAAACTTTGTGGAGGAACGGGTGTCGTGTTCCTCCAACACAAAAGGAGGATCCTCCGATCAGGCGAGATGATCATGCCTGGCGGGCCACTGCCCAACAGTTGATGTTGGGATGTTGTATATATGCTAATCGGCGCGAGAATGTCACTTTCGCGATTCAGGATTAGTAGTTACTCCGTATAGTTCATTCCGTGTTTTCTTAGTAGTTCAGTGTTTTATTCGCTAGATGGCACTAGTCGCGCTGTATGTGGAAGTCGCCCCAGCTTCATCATCATCAGACTATCGCAGTCCACTGCTGGACATAGATCTCCAATTGCACGCCACTTAGTTCGATCCTCGGCTACTCCCATCAGCTCCTGCCAGCCGTCTTGGGCAAATCATGACACCACCTAGCCTGAGAAGAAAAGAAAGAAAAGCTTACTTCTTTTTTTCAGACGTTAGTCAAGCCTTGTGATAGTAATTTGACTGCTATTTGACATTATTATCGACAATACTATCGCACGCAACTCGAAAACTGATGACTTCAAAACCGAAATCAAAACAGATAAACAAAACACTGTTTTAGATTCAACAAGCCTGCCATAACTGTCGTGGCAATAATAAAATTCCTGATGCATGTACCCCAATTCGCTTGTTGACATCCTAATTGTCGATTATCGTGGCATTTAGAGAGACTAACACCCTTTATTTTGCTAATGACCTGTGAAGGTTTCGACGATATTGTTGTAGCGTGTGTAGAGTTAATTTTTGTTTTGTATTCTGATTTAGTGACATTTTTGACTGCCTTGTTGGTCTAGTGGTTGGCGTATGCGTCTGCTGATCAAGATCAGGTTCGATTCCCGCGTCGGGCCAAATATTTGTGTGATCCAAAAATATTTGTTTCGGAGTCTGGGTGTTTTCTATGTATAATATGTATGTGTTTACGAAAGAAAAAGTATGTTTATGTATTTATATCAATTGCTTAGTACCCATAATACAATTTGGGACTAGACGATGTTGTGTGTAAGATGTCCGAAATATTTTTTATTTTTACATGTTATTTCGTATGTTTGTTCCGGGTAATCTTTGGAATGGCTTTACCGATTTTGACGGTACTTTCACTGGCAGAAAGCTGTTGACCTAAGAAGTAACTAATACTAATTTTTTTAGACTAATTTTACGCGGCGCTCCTCGCGATTTACAAGAATAACAACAGGTAACTCGGCTAGGCTAGAATACGTAAGTGAACGGATTTTTATTCCAATGATAATAACACATTAGACCTCTTCAAGGTCATCTAATCAGATCCGCTTTTGTGGGAACAAATTGTCCTCTTGTTATTCTACCATAGTATCATCTATTTAATATGCATCTGTATTAGAACGTGCACAGAATACTATTTAATAAATGATTAGAATATAACAAAAGATGTCATCTTCCTAGCCTTATTCCCAATTTTATTTGGGGTCGACTACTAGTTCAACTGGTTTTACCTGAATTTCAGTTTTTCCACGGAGCGACTGGCATCGGACCTCTGCAACCTTAAGGGAGAACTGAAATTCGAAGATTGAACTAGTTGTTAGTATATTTGAGGGCACTGGCTTCCCAATAACGATTGCCATAGATCTTCATGACAACCGGGACCGACGGCTTTACGTGCTCTCTGAGGCACGGGCGTGAATCACCGTCAAACTTCCAAACTCCGGGCAGCTATTAGGAATTTCCTAAGAAAATACCAAAAACACTTTTAATGTAACAAAAGATGGTCAATTTTTGAATTCGTCTTCAGTCCCCTAGCCAAGAGGCAAACGTTTTTTGTTTTCTATTCTCTATTCTCTTGTTTCATTGGCTAATGTCACTCAGTCATTGGCCAGTGAAACAAGAGAACAGAGAATAAATAATAAATAAATTAATAAATATTTTGTACATCTGACACACAACATCAACAGAAGTCTCCTATATAAGCTTTTATCCCCTGTGCTATTACTTAAAAGATTAAACTTCAGGACAAAGGTAGCCTAGATCAGGACCTACAGATATAAAAAGGATGTTGTTTATTGTCCTCACATTTAACTATTTTTTTAATAAAATGCCCAAAACAATATTTATTGGAAAAGAGTGTCCATGGAGTTTCTTGTCTGATCTTCTCAAAATCACATTAAAGAAGTGTGAAAATCGATTAGATAGGTAACTTCGGAATTCATCGTGAGTATCAACGTCACACAATAATTATATGTAATAGATATACAATTACGCATACATTGAAACATTTATGTGATATTCTTTAAACCATAAAACCATGCCAACGATAAAATAGACTTTAATCACAACGATAGCTATCGATTTGTCAAACCATTTACAAACTCAACAAAATGGTGAGCGCTCACAAAGCACAAAATGGCGGAAAAAATAGAAAAAAAATACAACACGTCGTCTGCTGTACATAGATTCGCATACGGGTGTTATAAACGTAGTATGTATTGTACAGGCCCTTTGAGCTGTCGCCTGACTGACTCTAGTGCACGCCCGAACGTTGAAGCTTTGAGATTTTTCATCAACCCGATTTTTTTAACTTTTTTTTTTTATTCTACCCGTATTCCGTTTAGTTTTAAACGAATCTATAAGTTTTTTTTGAGTTCTCTCGAGAATAATCCGGCAGATAATGTTTGTCACGATACTTTTTCCTATTACACCTATTTTTGACCTAGGTTTTTACATATTTAAGTCCTCCACAATGACTCATAAATAGTCATCAACAACCCATAACGTCCCACTGCTGGGTTAAGGTCTCCTCTTAAGAGAGGGTTAAGGCCATACGTCCCCTCGCTGGCCGAGTGCGGGTTGGGGACTGTCAAGACACGTTGTGGCTACGTAATCTTACTGTTGGATGTTTTTAAGCCGCCAGAAGGCCTCCAACTAAGCTTCACGACTGCTATCTTATGATAACAACCGGGACCGTCTGCTTAATGTGACCTTCTAATCACGGCAACGCTCATTATATATAATGCCACAAACGGTCACCCATCTAGGTCCGACCGCGCCGTCGTTGCTTATCCTTATCACAATGACTCAGCCTAGCTAAAAGAATGAGTAGAATCTAATCAAAAGGGTCACCATCCTCATTGTAAGTGCAGACAATGCAGCATAGGGACCCACACTATGGCGACTTAGTGAGATGCTTCACCATCATTAGCCCTTGGGTCTTACACTCTCCAATAAAATCGGACAGCACAAATTTTATGCAGTTTCTTTTTTAAGCTCTTTTTTTCATAGAAAGTACCAAATATAATATGTAGATGTAAATGCTAACGAAGGTTTCATTCTCGTTAAAGTTACATTTCAATTTCTTAGATACCAGTGTTTTATTTCATGTGACGCATCATTTTTTGTTATTTAACTAACAATAATGAGAATTTCAAAAACATAACTAGTGAAAATGTAATTAAGACTCAAAATCAGAGCCAACAAAATCAAATTCGCATTAAGAACACAAGTTCAGATGAAAAAGAGTAACAGATGAACAATATGCTGTTTCTATATAGGTGAGCGTCCATTACAAATGAAGCGAGGTCAGTGACCCCGCCAGGTGCTTCCAGTCGATCGGCTGCGGATGATTGATGGACCGTGCTGGACAGAGCGAGCTGGTGTGCCCATTATATTTCAATATTCACTGCAGATTTTATCGAGAATTAATTAATGTTTAACTTATGTGTTTAAACTAAGTAAATAGATTTTAGTTGCCGTTTTCGTTACGATAATATAGAGTTGGAACAGGAAATATTTTTTAACGAAAATAATATAAGAGAAGACAGAAACGCAGGCGTTATACATACAAAGACAAAGCTTTTAAGCTATATAGTACAATCATCCATCGTCCTCAACGCCTATTGTAGTCCACTGATGAAAGAGGCCTCTCTAAAATCAACTTTTCCAAATATGATAACAAATGTAAATCAACGACATCTATCGAAGAAACACCGAACTACAAAGTAATTACTAATAGTGTATCGCGATATAGAAATTCGTACAACGCTCGCCTGGTCGGAAGATTGCCTATGTTTTTTCTTTGCCATTCTTTTTTCTTTTCTGTTTTTTTTTATATTTAGGCAAACCAAAATGACTTTACCCTGCCTGATGGAAAGTATCAGTAGAAACAAGAATAGTGGTGATGGTCCCCATTGTGAATGCAGACAATATAGCATGGTGACAATTAGATTGGCAATTAAATGGCAATTAGACCCTGTAGGTTCCGCTGCGATCAAGTTCTGGGATATTTTTTTTGCATATCGGAACATGACTTCGAAATTGGGCTTTACGAAGTTCGCCAGGTCAGCTAGTATTCTATAACTTTTATTAATTGAGTAAGGTCATCGGAGCCCAGTCACGCTCCCTGTGTACAGCGGTGTCCAAACATACATGAAACGGCCAGAAATAACACCCAGACTAAGAACAACAATTTGTGCATCACACAAAGTGTTGTTCCACGTGGGATTTGATCTGACCATTCGGCGTATTAGTAAGCAGCGTAGCGACAGCTCAAACCATTAGACCAATCGTGCAGTCATACGACTGCACGATTGGTCGAAAATTAATCAAAAAAAGAAGAAGTAAAATTCATCAAAAAATTTTAACGTTCCTTAGAAATGTTCTTATTTGTAATCTGTACAATGCTTGACCTACTGGCTACTTGGAACAATACCGTCAGAAGCCCTCAATCAGTTCGCACATGTACCGCAAAAAAAAAATACAATAAACGCCGGAAGCGGCGGAAGCTTTGACCTTGTCGGGCGTGAATCCCTACTCGACGGCATATGTGAACGAAACAACATCAGTACAAAGTACTTTCAAACCTTTCCCTTTTATAATAAAGGCTGTTTTTGTTCAAAACCCAGTGTTTATTTGGATTCCTCCAACTTGTCATATTTGGTATGCAATAAGCAACCAGTTTCCGAACTATACAGTTTCATAGAAATGTAATAAAAAGTATCTGATGTTTGTCTTCATTCTAATCTGAATAAATGTCAGAATTTATAAGTAATGTTTCTCAGTTCTCGTGGGAAAGTTTAAATAGTAAAAAAAAAAAAATAATATGACAGGCATAGAGTTGACCTGGTACAATTGTTTCAGATTTGATTCTAACACTACAAAGTTGAAGAGTTTGTATGGTAGTTTGTTTATTTCGTTGAACGCGCTAATGTCAGGAAGTTATGGTCCGTTTTGAAAAATTCTCTCACTGTTAGACAGCTCAATTATCGAGGAAAGCTATATGCTTCATATCATCACGCATAGACACAAAAGGAGCGGAGTAACAATAAAAAATAATACAAAAACTGGGGAACATTATTCCGTTTGAGAGCTTTGTTTACATGCGCTACTAAATAGGTATTACGGTTATAGCTTCACAAAAACAATGTACGGAAGAACAGCTCCCCTTTCAAACAGCATATGTCTATCTTTCACGGCGACCATTTTTTTCAAACACATGTTACGGGTACCAAGGAGTCGAAAACCGTATTGTGTGTGGGTCTGCAAGTAACAAATATACTTACATGGATACGTGTATTGAGGGAATAATAACAACGAGGGTATACATTCCATGGAGGTCGTAAAAGTCCACTGAGAATCTAAATTATGCAAGACAACAGAACTGAAAAAGAAGAAACACAATCTTACCGACATGCTTGGTAATCGTGAGGCAAACGTCCTATCCAAGGGAGGCTTAATCGACATATGTGATAAAATTGTGTGAAGCTTGAAGGAAAATAATCATTATTCCTGGTGAAGGATCAATGCCACTAAATTATCCCTTGTATGTGTCATCTAAATACCAGGATCAATCAAAATGACACCCAACTAAACTAGGTGTCTTTTATCTCTCCATATGGACGCATTTTTGTTATAAAATGATAATGATGATAATGATAATGATTTATTTTTTCCCATCACAAGTGTAGGTATACAGTATAGTGCTTAATTCAAAATACATTACAATTACATTTGTGAGAGACTGGTGCCCGAGAAAGGTATTGGAATACCTATGTTACGGGTCACCAGGCCCCCAACAGAATTAAAATACAGATTCAATATTTGATTAAGTGAACATCTAACATTGAATGATGAGATAATATGCTAGGGAAAGGATAGGATATATATTTGTGTAATGTATTTGCGTATATATGTGCGTTAGGTTGCGCGCACGCACCCTTTTGTGTGGGTGTATGTGTATGAGTGTGTATGTGTGTGAGTGTGTATGTGTATGTGTGTGAGTGTGTATGTGTGTGTATTATAAGCCTTTTAAAAGTGTATGAGGTAAATCAGCGCTTAGGAACGAGTAAGCTCTCCGTTGCATCATATTCAAGAGTTTTGAGCCACTTCACAAATGTTTCTTCTTTCTGAATTAACTTCTACTATTTAGTTTCGTTAGTACAATTAGAGTTTTAAAATTTCAATGCAGTTGATCCAGTAGAGTAAAGTTAAACTGGGGCAATATTACCCTCACACTGAAGACCAAGCCAAAAATGACTGAATTAGTGCTGTCGTATTTCGTTGGTCAGTGTAAGACCGGCGGCACAATGACACAGTAGCATAGTGTGGGACACCATGCTGCATTCTCTGCATACACAATGAGGATGGTGACCCCTACTTGGATTCTATTCATGCTTTCCATCAGGCAGAGTAGAGTCAATTTGGTAATCCTATTAAAAAAAAACATAAATTGAGTAGTAGAGAGAATTTTCTTTTCATACATTTTCACTGAAATTCATACTACATTGCCTACCTTCACAATGATCATGGTGACCCCTACTCCTAGATTCTACTCATGCTTTCCATCAGGTAGAGTCGAGTCACTTTGGTTGGCTTAAATAAAAAAAAACTTATTTAAAAATTTAGGTTCAACAATAGCCTTAAAACCATACTAATATTTATTTAAGGTGTCCGAAATATTAATTTATTTATTTGAAACCGAACTACAGATCACTATTAAGTAGAATTTAAGAATTCAGTTGTCCATCTACTATTTTATAATATTATCGTATATTTAGAAAGTTAATCTCATAAGAGCGCCATTGAACATTGATAACAGAAATCTCTTCCCAGCCTCAAAGAGATCTCTGTCATTAGATATTCTCTTGTACATAAGTACGTAATCTCGGCAGCTTTTTCGTGGTCTTTAGGATGAAATATTTAGTAGAATGTTTAACAATTATGACAGTCCTATTTATTCGTATTATATATTACTTTTTAGGGTTCCGAAGTTCATGACTCGGAACCCTTATAGATTCGTCATGTCCGTCTGTCCGTCCGTCCGTCCGTCCTCGATTTACCGTCCAAACGGTAAGTGCTAGAAAGATGAAACTTTGCATGAATACGTGTTGTAATTACGTCGACAAAGTGCTACAATAAAATTATGAAAAATAATTTTATTTGGGGTACTTCCCCTACATGTAAAGTGGGGATGATTTTTTTTTCTCGCTGCTACCCCATCGTGTGGGATATCATTAGATAGGTCTTTTGAAAACAATAAAGGGTTTCTAATACGATTTTTTGATTTAGGTATCCGTTTGCAAGATATTTCACTTTAAAGGGAACTATTTTGGAAAAACAGGGCGTCCCCCCCCTCTAAAAGGATACTATAACGGAGAACTATAACGGATTAGATGACTTTCTTAGTTCAGGAGTTAAAGAGGCTTAACTTGTAAAATGCGCTCACTTGGAAAACGTTATACAAAATTAACGTATTAATACGTAAACATAACAATTATCTATTGGATACGATTTGAAATCCACGTACCATTATGGGTGACTGAGGAACCCTTTCCTGTGTGTGGCCTGACACGCACTTGGCCGATTTTTTTTACATTTAAAGAACGCAAATTGTTAATCTTTACCATAACTATAAATTAAGTCCCCATCTTACAAACTTTGGGCATTATTTTAAATGAAAAGAAATAAGTGCTCATAGACAAGCGGCTTTAGGTGATTGAAAACAATCTCATTTAAGTAGCGACGGCGCGGTTAGTACCTAGATGGGTGACCAAGGCATGATATGTCATGAGCGTTTTCGTGATTCGGAGGAACAGTAAACAGTCGTGAAGCTTTGTTGGAGGCCTTCGGGCGGCTTAAAAAAACATCCAACAGCAAGATTAATTAACCACAACATGTCTTGCCAGTCCCCAACCCACACTCGACCAGTGTGGGACATATGCCCCTAACCCTCAACTGAGCGAAGGCTCGAGCCCAGCAGTGGGACATTATGGGTTGTTGATGATGATGATGATAAAAGAAAAAACTCAATAACACTTTGTCCACCACCCGGTCCATCCATTGAGTCTCCAATCTCACATTCACTAACGAAGTACGACAGTAATAATGCTGCCATTATTATGTTGGTCTTCTGTGTGAGGGTAGTACTGCACCGGTCTACCACCGGACTCTACTACCTTCTACCTATACCGCTCTTGCCATTACCGCTAGATCAACGAGACAGATATCAAAACTACAATTATATGTATTTAAGTAGGTATATAAATTCTCTCTTCATAAATGTAATGGAAAAGACTGCAAGTTAAAAAGTAACAAGAATTCAATTCCAAACTTTTTTATGGAATTTGATTCTATTGTATTTGTAGGAACAACACATCTGCCTTCGCTGAAAATTTCGCCATAACTTTATTTGGACACGAAAAAACTTCAGTACTTCGAAAATTCAATTTTAAATTTGATTTGATTTCTTGAATCAATTTGTTTTTATTAGAAGTTGGAAGAGTTTTAGTTAGCTGGGCCCTCTTCAGGAACGTCAAAGTTGAGACGAGGCAAAACTGAAACTCAATACCGCTCATTAATTAAGTATAAGATATTTTGTAACCATTTGAAATTTATTAATTAATTCTTCAATTATTTTTATATTACTCATAATTTGCAGGTGTAAGTATAAATATTTATAAATATGTCACAAACTAAGCAGAGCTTGTATTATGGGTACTAAAAGGCACTAATACAATCTACAATCTGGACAATTTACAATAGCGTAATTTTTTACACGAGAATTAATTTTATTCGTAGGAATTAATCTTTACCACGAGAAGCTAGTTCTTAATGAGTCTATACAACATTATAATTTTGATCATTTCTGTCACAAGAGTTGAATGTAATGAACTACGGAAATGAACCTCGAACTATTTTTAGTAAGCTTAAAACGTCACTAAGTTAAATGAGTCATAGATGCGCAGGCGCAGCCGTGCAGCGCTCATACAAATTGGTTTATTTAGCTTTTTTTATTGTGCTATCTGCGCAATTGTTTTATAGAAACGGGAACAACAACATTTTGTACGATGTTATTCGTTTGAAGTATTTTGATCACGAAATTGTAGATGACTAGAAATAATATTCAATCGAATTTTTTTCTTCCGTCTATTTGTTACATCGTCGTCTTAGTTCTTGGAAATGATTACTTTTCTGGGAAGGTTCATTCTTTCACATTGAAAAAATCTAGTAGAAAAACTCCTCGTGAGCTTACCTTGCTTTAATGACTTACTTGATTATAATTTGAATTATTTTATTGAAAAATATATAGGATTTTTACTTTATGATATACCATTGTGTTCTCATTATAATTTTCCTAGTCTAGAAAAGTCTCGTTGGCGTAGCAGCAACGCAGCAGATAGCGTTCGCGACTGTTGTGCTTGAGGTCTCTTGTTCGATTCCCGGGTAGAACCAAATATTTGTGGATCTCACAAATATTTGTGTGATCCACAAAAATTTGTTTCGGAATTTGGGTGTTTTCTGTTTTAATACAAAATGTAATTCCAACAAAGTATATTTATGTACTTGTCTAGCACCCGTAATACGAGTTCTGCTTAGTTTAGGATTAGATGGCGTTGTTTTAGATGTTCGAAATATTTATTTATTTTATTATATTATTATAACGGGTGATTTAAGAGGTAATTTTGAAAAATTTGATGAAATCTTTATTGGAATCGATAGAACGATCAATATAATTTAATGTTTGAAGATGATTTCATGCAAATGCTGGCCGCGGCTTCGGTTTAGGCCATCTAAACATCGCAAGGCCCAATTTCGGCACACTCTCTCCAACATTATAGCCGGTATATCACGAATAAATGGTTCAATATTGGCTCCCAGTGCGTCAATCGTTGCTGGTTTATCCCTGTAGACATGAGCCTTAACATGGCCCCACAAGAAATAGTCCAAAGGCGTTAGATCACACGATCTAGGCGGCCAATTGACGGGCCCAAAACGTGAGATAAACTGTTCATCGAAGGCGGCTCTCAATTGGGCCATTGTTTCGCGTGCCGTGTGGCATGTGGCACCGTCTTGTTGAAACCACATGTCAGGCATGTCCAATTCTTCCATTTTAGGCGAAAAAATCGGCAATCATCACACGGTAGCGCTCGCCATTCACAGTAACGTTTCGGCCATTGACGTCTTTGAAAAAGTACGGCCCGATGATGCCACCGGCCCATAATCCACACCAAACAGTACATTTTTCGGGATGCAGTGGTAGCTCTTGCAATGCTTCTGGCTGGTCTTCACTCCAGATGCGGCAATTATGCTTATGGACATGTCCATTCAACCAGAAATGAGCTTCGTCGCTGAACACAATTTTTCGATAAAAAAGTGGATCTTCCTCCAACTTTGCCAATGCCCATTCACCAAATGTTAGACGTTGTGGGAGGTCGTGTGACTTCAATTCTTGCACCAGCTGTATCTTGTAAGGTTTTACACCCAAATCCTTTCGCAAAAATTTCCACGTAGTGGAGTAACAGAGGCCCAATTGCTGCGAACGGCGGCGAATCGATATTTCACGGTCATCACTAACACTGGCGGATACAGCCGCAATATTTTCTTCGGTCCTCACTCTGCGTATGCATGTTCGTGGTTTAATGCATGCATTTTGATAGTAAAATTCAATAATTTGAAAGCGTTGTTCGTTCGTAAGTCGATTCATGGTTAAATTATAGACCAAACTGAACAAGTTTGACAATGACACAAGACACGATTCACGCGTGATCTGTCAAAAACAGTGTTGCCAAAAAGATACCAGCAAAAAAATCAACCGTTATAAATATATATTTTATTTATGTTTTGGACCGGTTACTAGTTCAAGTAGTTTTACCTGAATATCAGTTTTTGGCAATTGACATTGAAACTTCGTAATCCTGAAGATGCACTTAATTCGAAGGTAAGCTAAGTAATCTTAGGAATAGTAATGGCTAGAATGAATATGGTGATTTTTATCAGCAGTCTATTGTCTATTGTGAAATAACCTCTGCCTAGTTAATTTGGAATCCGACGGACTTGTGTGATATGAAAGGTAATAAAGAAATAATCACACCATATTGACACTAATATCTGAGCGGCTTTGTATATAATTTGTCACAGTTATTATACACATATGACTGACTTGTTGGTCTAATGGTTAGCATCTGCGACTGCTAATCAAGATCTCAGGTTCAAATTCTGGGTCGGGTGAAAAGTGTTATTGAGTTTTTCTTAAAGGAAATTCTTAATAGCAGCAATGAGTATTAAAGTTTGGCGGTGACGCCTGTGCCTCGGACAGCACGTTAAGCAGTCGGTACCAGTTGCTAACATTTATGGCAATCATTTAGTAGGAAGTCAGTGCCCTCAAATAAACTTACAACTAGTTCAGCCTTCTAATTTCAGTTCTCCCTTAGGGTTGTAACCCTAAGGGAGAACTGAAATTAGAAGTGACTGGCATCTGACCTCCGTAATCTGTAACCATTAGTAGCTGTAGCTACTAATGGTTACAGATTACGGAGGTCAGATGCCAGTCACTCCGTTTAAAAACTGATATTCAGATAAAACCGGTTGAACTAGAAGTCGTCCCCAAATAATATTGGGAATGAAGGCTTAAAAGAAGAAGTATACACATTTACAATCTAGAATAGCACATAGGTTGGATATTCTCCGTGTCCGTGATTCCGAGGTCAAATTGAGCAGCAGGTCTTGAGAGGAGACCCCAACCCAACAGCATGACATTATGAGTGATATTGAAGACAGATTTCTGAACCGACCGAAGCAACGATCTAAAGCTAAAATAAAAATATTACTTTCATAATACCGGTAAAACGAACAATCATTTTCTCAACCATATTCAATTTAATTTAACCATCTTAGCAATATATTTTCCGTTTTTACTTTCATTTTCTACAACTAAATGAAATGAACATTCAAAGGAAACTCTGAGATAAAATGTAATCTTCCATCAACGTATTTCTTGCTAAAAATAGAATTACCACAGCTTGAAATGGGATGCTGTGTTGTTCAGATAAAATTTAGAATGTGTATTTCATACTCGTTAACCCCCGACGCAAAAATGACGGGGTGTTATAAGTTTGACGTGTCTGTATGTGTGTCTGTCTGTATCGTCGTAGCTCCCGAACCGATTTTAATTATGTTTTTTTTTGTTTGAAATGTGAATTATTCCGGCTCGGGAGTGTGCTATGTTTGATGAAAATCGGTCCAATCAGTCGGGGGCTTATTAAATTTTGAATTTTACTTGTTTTACAATGTGCCTCCACCTGTGTGTAAAACGATTATAGTGGTAGATAGAAGCCTGTGTATTTCCTAAAGAATAAAAGAATTATAATATCCAAATTTCTTGCAAAACAGTGACAAGACGCGGCGTCGTTGTTTCTTCGGGCGTCTCAGACGCCTAGTGTGCGGAGCTTAGAGCAAATTCTGAAAAAACTGTCGTCTCGTCAAGTCGTCGAGCTGTCGCTATCGCGTGTCGCCTACTGTGCGGGTAGTGTTAACATTCAATATATGGACTTTCCCAGATTTTTTAGTCAGCCGTTTAGCTTTTAGAGGGGGGGGGGGGCTGTTTTTACAAAAATATGCGCTTTAAAGTTTAATACCTAACTCGCAAAAGGATTCCTTAATTGAAAAATAGTTTTAACAACCTCGCAATGTTTTTAAAAGACCTATCTTATGATACGTTTTTTTTGTATGTCCGTCCAAACAATGGGGTAGACGCGCGAAAAAAAAAACATCTCCACTTTACGTGTAGATGTACCCCATGTAGAACTTAGTCGATGTAATTATAACACATATTCATGCAAAGTTTCATCGTCAGTTTCAGGACTAAACGTTTTTGCAGTAGGTCGAGGACGGACATGACGAATGTATAAGGGTTCCGAGTCATGAACTACGGAACCCTGAAAAACGCATTTATCATATTGCCATATAATTTTTCTAGCCATACGAAGAGTCTTACTCTTCGTATGGCAAGAAAAATTAATATCATAACACCTGGATAGTTGGCGTTCCTAATAGGAGGACCTCACTAACACTACGCGCACACTAGGCGACACGCGACAGCGACAGCGACAGCTCGACGACTTGACGCGACGACAGGCTGCGGCCGACAAATTTCATATAATTTGCTCTAAGCTCCGCACACTAGGTGTCAGAGACGCCCGAAGAAACAAAAAACACCGCGTCTTGTCACGATGAAAAGACGCGGCGACAAGTCGCTCAGTTTGCAATGGCCGTAAGAAGTAGACTATGATAAGCACATGAGAATATTTCTAGTAATAATAATTTATTCGGTGACAAATAGATAAAACTGAAAAACATTGACACAGTGAGTGATAAATGATGTTGTTGGGACTATATATGTGACGTCTGGTACCATAATTCATTTAGAAAAACTCAAATATTTATTTAGGTGCAGCTCGCAAAAAATCATAGCAAAAAAAGTATTTGAAATCAATTCCTTGACGAGAGCGAGCGCGTATGGCGTTGCGTTTGGTAAAAATTTCAGCACGAATCTGCTAGCTTTAGCCTTATTCATTTTATTGGTGGGATAAAAACTGAATACGTATGTTTGTTTAATTTGATGTAGGGTTGTCACATTCACATTCAGGGGATTTTTTATTCTTGAGTAGGTGGCTCTATAACTACATAGTGAAAAGCACCCCTCGACATTAACGATTAGCTAAAATGAGGCCCAGTGATGCTGAAGCATCTCACTAGGCTGCCATACTATGGGGCGCTGTGCTGCATTGTGTACATTCACAATGAGAACAACACTCTTGAAAACTGCTCACGCTTTCCAACAGCCAGAGCAGAGTCACTTTGGCTCATAAAAAAATCCTTTTACGGCCATCGCAAACTGGGCGACTTGTCGCCGCGTCTAGTCGCCGCGACAAGACGCGGCGTTGGCGGTTTCATCGGGCGTCTCTGACGCCTAGTGTGCTGAGCTTAGAGCAAATTATATGAAGTTTGTCGGCCGCAGCCCGTCGTCGCGTCAAGTCGTCGAGCTGTCGCATGTCGCCTAGTGTGCGCCTAGTGTTACTGCACGAAATAAGCAAACAAACCCTGCTGTTTGACTGCCTTGGTGGCGCAATGGGAGTGTATGCGACTCAGGTGCTTGAGGTCTCGGGTTCGATTCCCGAGTCGGACCAAATGTTTGTGTGATCAGCAAGTATTTGCTTATGATGTTTTCTAAGTATAATATGTTTGTTTTCACAAAAAAAAGTATGTTTATGTATTTAAATCAGTTGTCTAGTAGTCAAACTAAGCAGAGCTTGTATTATAAGCTCTGCTTAGTTTGGGACTTGATGATTTTGTGTGTCAGATGTCCAAAAAATTTTACAATATTTATAGTGTGGGCCACCATGCTGCATGTGCACTCACAATGAGAACAAAACTCTTGGATACTGCTCATGCTTTCCATCAGGCAGAGCAGATCACTCAGTACACTTATGAAAAAAGGTCTTGTGGTTACTTTGTAAACAAGCGTGATTTCTTAAAAAAAAGGAGTTATTACCGAAAACAACTGGACGGTGAAAAATAAGTATTAAGGACACAATGCTCACTGTGCAGTCAGGATGTGCACGCAGTGTAACATCCGTCCGGAAATATAAAGTGTAAAAAACTCTGTTTATGTTAGGAGCACAAAAAGTAATATAATAGCTCTTTTTGATCCAGTAAACAGTCGCGTTTAACTATTTCGGACATTTTACACACAACGCCATCTAGTCACAAACTAAGCAGAGCTTGTATTTTGGGTACTAGACAACTGATATAAATACATAAACATACTTTTGTTTGTAAATACATACATATTATATATAGAAAACACTCTAACTCTGAAACAAATATTTGCGGATCACACAAACATTTGGTCGGACCCGGGAATCTAACCTCTTGATCAGCAGTCGCATATGCTAACCACTAGACCAACAAAGCAGTAATAATCCAATGCTGGTCTAAAGTTTAGATATACGTAAATATCGTTGTGAAAGTAATTGATTTAATTTTAATGAGTACTAGCTGAGTCCGGCGGGGTTACCCGTGGTTATTGTAGTCAATCTCGAGTAACAACGCGAATCTAAGCTAGTCTAAATAGCTTTAGTTTACTCTTTAGGTCATCAGCTTTCTGCCAGTAAAATTCAAATCAAACTCGGTGTAGCCATTCCAGAGATTACACGGAACAAACAGACAAACAAACACGTATATAGCATAAATTGCATTTAATACAAAAAAAGTGGCCAAATGCGAGTCGGACATGCTCATGAAGGGTTCCGTAGAAGCAAGTAACATCATATAAAAGTTCTTGTAGTTCGTTGTAACTTTGATCGATGTTTTAATATTAGTGTATTGATTATATGAAAGGTAAATTGCGGTTTACAATTTATGATGTATTATAAAAAAACTACTTACTAGATCTCGTTCAAACCAATTTTCGGTGGAAGTTTGCATGGTAATGTACATCATAACTTTTTCTTGTTTTATCACTCCCGTATTTTAGAAGTTACAAGGGGTGGGGGGCACATATTTTACCACTTTCTCTCGAAGTGTTTCTCGCGCAAACCTCAATATCATTTTTGAAGACCTATCCTATGTAAAAGTTATTTTTCATCTAACCCATTAGTGTGGGGTATCTATCCCCACACTAATGGGTTAGATGAAAACAACTTTTTTTTTATTTCTGGAAAAAATTTCTTGAATATTAGAAATGATTTACAATTTTGATCATAAACTCACTGACAGATTTTATGCAACAAAAACTGTATTTTTTTGAAATTCTATTCAAATATCCGAATATCGAAAATAAAAAGGAAACTATCAAAATGTAATATGTCAGTCTGTTACCCTTTTGCGATTTAGATACTTTCATAATAATAATTGACGACAGACACGCGGGCGGAGCCGCGGGCTTAAGCTCGTGAGATATTAAATCAGGCAAAACAAAATCATTATTTTAAATTGGACAACCCTACCAGTGGTGGCAGTGGTTAACCCTTTAAACCTCGTGTCAACTCGAGTGAAACGATAAGACATGTTTTTTTTTTCTAAAGTTATCTGTTTTGTAGCTCCCCTTTACAGAACACCGTTTTGTATTAACAGACAGAAACAGTTTTACAGTTTTTACAAGACAATGTGAGCTACTAAGATAACGGGCGTGGGAACACACTTGTGTGTGTTTCATGTGCGGACGCCACCGTAGTGAACATTTTAGGGTTTTTTTGTTAAGCAATAGGGAGCTTGATGGCAAGTTACTTTCTACGATCGCCCGTGAACACTTGATAGTTGAGAGCCTAAGTACCTAAGTGGCCAAACCTTTTTTTTTTCAAAGTTTAAATAAGCTGTCACTGTTCCGATCATTGAATTTTCTGAAAGCTATTTTTTTTAATCAAATGGAAATTATATTTTATTAAAAGATATAGGATTTTCATCAAAATAAAGTTAGTGAAATATCTTGTATCTTAATCATCAGTGGCTTTTAATAGTTTACTGCTGAACATATACCTCTCCTTCAAAATAAGTTTTTGGTTTTGGTAATTTTGCATACATTAGATAAATAAATAACCATTTCATGCTACATTAAGCCAATTCTAGTAATGTAGTTTTAAAAGTTTTTAAAAATGTAATTAAACTTTCGAAAAAAATTCCTGATTGAAGAAATAAGTTTACATCATAATTTTATTCAGCCAGGATTTAAAGTTTTGAAAATAGAACAATTTTTGACCACATTTTTTTTTTTTCATCATCTTTCAAATTCATTTTTAAAAATCGAAGCATTGTAACCAATATCTATGAACGTTACCGCGTAAGTTGAGGCACTCAAAGCAGTGCTTAGCGAGCTAGCGCGTCACCCGCACGTGTTCTTCGAAGTGCGCGCGCATCCACGTGATCCGAAAACTGATCGTGCGCTGGAGTGATAGTGTGTGTGCTATGTGATATTGTGTGTTTGTGTGTGTATAAGGATTTGTGATCGGATTTAATTTGGGTGAGTTTTGCGAATAGATTTATTTTGTTGACAATTTACGAGAAGTAACATTTAAAATATCAATTGTTATCTACAAAGTAGTATTTTCAGGTAAAGTCATATATCAAGTAAAATCATATTTCAAGTAAGAACTTAATAAATTGTAAATACCCATTAGTTTATTATCTTTTCTATACAATTAATAAGAATATGTAAATTATTGGGGAAAATGTAGAATTATTTTGCTATCTCTTTGTATTTGCAAGTCCTTGAATAATCAGGACGGAAATCGACACGCCTTTGGAGGTCTTGTATAGTAAATTACCGCTGCCTTAAAGGTGAGGCTTACTAAGTAGCCGCATCTATTACAAACATTACAATTTTAAATACTTGTCTAGACATTAAGGAGTCTATGAGTTTATTGGCATCATTACAAGTCGTAATTATAAATGAGAATTCGAATTCACTAAACATTTGAATTGCGTTCGAAATTCAAATCACATTCAAAATATTT
Organism: Phragmatobia fuliginosa; assembly: GCA_932526445.1. Lineage (NCBI taxonomy): Eukaryota > Metazoa > Arthropoda > Insecta > Lepidoptera > Erebidae > Phragmatobia > Phragmatobia fuliginosa. Next base: position 1,373,982 of record OW052069.1, on the reverse strand, counting down.
TTTTACATAGAGTTACCAATGTTTAGACTTTACCTATAAGATAATAGTTACAAACAGTATTAAACTAAAATTTACATTTCCGTCGTTTTTTTTACAAGGAAAATAAAGTTTTTTATCTAAACAGGTCTTAAAGTCCTTTATGAACTCTATATAATCCTGTTTGCTAGAGTTCCGTATATTACTTACTGGTAACACATAAACTTTAAGTACCTATACCATCAACAGTTACGGTAATCCGAATGAGTTTCTATTGTGAGGCTCTTAAAAGCTCTACCACATTTAATAAACTATTTTAATTACCCTTGTTAAAGAACGAAAATGTTTGAAAATTAACTGATAATGACTGCTGTGCTTGAAGTCTCAGGTTCGATTCCTGGGTCGATCAAATATTTGTATGATCTGCAAATATTTGTTTCGGAGTTTGGATGTGTATAATATGTATGTATTGGCAAAAAAAAAGTATGTTTATGTATTTAATCCGTGTTGTGATGGATTAAGAATACAGAGTGACACCCGCGGGTGTCGTAAAAGGCGAATAAGGGATAAACTATGCAAAGCGACATCGATGCAAAGAGAAGGAAAACTTGAACCCAACCCTATACCAACCCGTCTGACCAGCGTGGTATAGTAGGCCAAAACTCCTTTCTAAGGAGAGGCCTATGTCCAGCAGTGGACTGTTGATGATGATTATGTATTCGATTATATCCGAATATTTATTTTTATTATTATTTATAATTAGCAAGAGCACGTCCATGGAGAAAAAAGGTTCCTGCTATACCCCACTAGCCTTATATTTTAGTGCAGGATTATTTTTTCAATGTTTCCCAAGTTATTTTCAAAGGTTATTCCTAATCCTTGCTCTTATTTGCCCACTTTTCTGATTGGCCGTGTTTTTTTTAACTACTAAGTACTCTCAAAATATAGACTATTGCTATTCAGTTTTTTAGGGTTCCTTAACCAAATGGCAAAAACAGAACCCTTATAGATTCGTTATGTCTGTCCGGCTGTATGTCACAGCCACTTTTTTACGAAACTATAAGAATTAGACTGTTGAAATTGGTAAGTAGATATATTCTGTAAACCGCATAAATATTTTCACATAAAAAAAAATAAAAAAAAAACAATAAATTTTGGGTGTTCCTCATACTTAGAACTGAAACTAATTTTTTTTTTATCAAACCCATACGAGTGGGGTATCTATGAATAGTTCTTTAAAAATGAAATTGTTGTTTCTATTACCATTTTTTTTTGTAAACTGAATACTTGAGGCACATCCAAAGTGGTAAAATGTGTCCAATCCTTCTCTCCCCCCCCCCCCCCCCTGTAACTACTAAAACAAATTCTAAAATGATTTAAAAAATATATGATGTACATTACTATGCAAACTTCCACTAAAAATTAGTTTGAGCGAAATCTAGTAAGTAGTTTTATTTAATACGATTTAAATCGAAAACCACAATTTACCTTTCATTCAATCAATATATTATTATTAAAACATCGATTAAAGTTACAACGAACTACAAGAACTTTTATATGATGTTATTTGCTGATACGGAACTCTTCATGGGCGAGTCCACTTCGCACTTGGCCGCTTTTTATTAAATATCTTCGGTAAAATACACATAATAGCATATCATAGTCATATTAAACGACTTAAAACTCGTAAAAATAAGACTCATAAAAAATTAAACACATGTCTTGTACCAAGTTAATTAGAGATATCCACTACTTTGTAATACTAAACTGTTAACTGTAAGCGTCTGTGGAGGAACGGGTGTTTCGTGGTCCTACAATATATATACAATACGTCCAGTCGACGCGAGGTTATCGTGCCTGGCGGGCTATTACCCTAATGGTTGATGTTAGGCAATTGTTTATATGCTAATCGGCGCGAGATTTTCTATATCGCGATTCAGGATACATTTTAGTTACTTATTTGTTCAGTGCTTCTTCGATAGATGGCGCTGTTATATGTTCTTAGCTTGTGCTGCCGTGCTTCTTTCTTCTTTTTGGGATAGTTCAACCGGTTTTATCTGAATATCAACTTTTCCTAGGAACGACTTGCATTGGAGCTCCTGAAAGCTGGGCGAACTGAATTCGAGAGATGAACTAGTTGTCAGCATGTTTGTGGGCACTGACTTCCCAATAACGACTGCTATAGATGTTCATGACAACCTAGATCGACAGCTTAACGTGCTCTCCGAGGCATGGGTGTGAAACACCGCCTCATTCATAATACGGATTGCTATTAAGAATTTCTTGTAAGTAAAATCTAACAACTTATCGACCCAGGATTTGAACCCGAGACCTCTTGATCAGCAGTCGCATACGCCAACTACTAGGCTAACGAGGCAGTCTCGTTTGATACTACTTAATTATATTTATATTATTGTGTTGTGATTAATTTAGATACCCATGCAAAATGTCAGCTAAGCCAAACCATCGACAACGGAAGCACAGTCTACTGGACATTACAATTTGCCTTCCTTATTCGGACTACGGAACCCCTAAATCATTATATCTATACATATTAATCAAGAAATACAAATAAATATAATTATAACTGTGGGAATTATCCGCAATATTTGTTTTTCCTTTGGCAATACCTAGTCGTGTATACATCCTTTTCTTGATGGTTTAGTTTATGCTTGTGTGCGTAGGCTCAAGGCATACTTCCTAAAGCCATAAGCGCCGTGTTAATTTTGCTGCTTCCGATCAAAACAACTATGTATACGAGATTATATGTCTTCGGGGTTTTTTAACAGCACGTTACTTATAAATGGTAATAACACATCCTTATTACATTTTTATTTTCATCCTTATTGCGATTTTCATTGGGTACATTTTAGAGGTATTGTCTTTTAATTGTGTAGAATCCAATTTGAAAGTTGCCAATTTCCATAAGTGACTCAAGTGAAATAGTCACTCAATACAAAGTGATATTATTTTCAATTGTTCAGTAAACTAAACCAGAACTCCCGAGCCTGTCAATACTTTTAATGAATAATAAATTATTTACCTTTACCTATAATAATAGAAAGTTAAATTCATAAACATAATTATGTTCACAGTAAGAAAATTTCCATTGCGCGATGTAGGATCAACAATTATCTTGCTACAACTATATACCTTTATTGGTTTCAAACAACAATTCCCTCTGTTAGTTCAAAGATCTGAACTAATTATAAAGAGATTTGACAAAACCGCAGTTTCAGATCACAAAGAGAACAGAAGACTTGTCAATATGCAATAGTTAGATAGAACAACAACAACTTTATAACGACAAAGACACTACAGATTGCAGAGCAAACAAACAGACGATGTTTAGTATAATTCATCTGTGAAAACAAGAGATAACTTTACTTAAGTTCTTTAGTACTTTGTATGTCTTAGTAGAACTTATACCAGAGTATACAACCCTAACCAGACTGATTTTTATGGTTTTTTTTTTTAAATATGTATAATGCTGCCAAAATGACTCTGCTCAGCCTGATGGAAAGCTTAGGCAGAATCCAAGAGTGGTGGCCACCGTCCTCATTACCAATGTGGACAATGTATCACGGTGACCCCATTATGGCGGCCTAGTCAGATGCTTCTTCACGCCCCGATTGAAGGACTCGGGAATATAGTAGGAAGGAAACACATGAACTGGTAAGGAGTTCCAATTTTTGATTGCTCGGCACAGGAAGGAAGAGCCGAACTGCTTAGTTCTAGTGCGTATTGGTTCCACTCTAAAGCGGTGACTCCTAAGGCCAGCACGCGTTGTCCTGTAGAGGAAAGGAGAAGATGGGATCAACACACTTCAAGGTTTTGTTTCAAGATTTCTTTTTTTTTACTTAAGCCTACCAAAGTGACTTTACGCTATCTGACGAAAACCATGAGCAGAATCCAAGAGTCGTAGGCATGGTCCTCATCGTGAGTGTATATAATGCAGCATGGTGACTCACACTTTAGCGGCTTAGTGAGATGTTTCTGCATCAACCTTATAGGTTGGTCTTCTATGCGAAGTTCTGCTCGGGTCGAGTGGGCCCATTTGTTCTGAAATCAGCGTGGCTCTATAATCTTTTGATCTTCTCCTTGTAGAGCTGTTTTACATGCGTAGTCTATTCCCATAGTCAACGTTTACGATACCTATGGGGTGAAACTATTAATGGGTTTTTGTGTTCTTAATGCATTAAGAGATAAATGCAAAGTTTAATAATTATGTCTGTTTGAAAGGAGGGTTTTAAGGTAATTTAGAATTGAAAGTAATTTGGGAAATAAGTGTACCCAAAGGGTAGGAAAAGAAGTAGGGAAAGACAGATTAAACAATGAGAAGACGATTTGAAAAAACTGAAATTCAGGTAAAACCGGTTCAACTAGTAGCGGAACCCCAAATAAACTTGGGAATAAAGGCTAGGAAGATGACGAATGTTCCCAAGGTAGTAGAAATACGCTGATTTCAGAACGAATGGGCAGTCTCAACTGATGCGGTACTACCGTCTCACAGATCAACCTAAAATAATAGCATCTGTGCTGGCGTGTTCCGTTGGTGAATCCGAGACCGGAGAACCGGACGGATGGAGGAACTTACTCGATGGTTCCGAGTCATGAACTTCAGAAGCCTATAAAGACATCAGTAGCAAAAAATAGCAATGAAATTTAATTGGATGTTTACAAAAAAATATTCAGTAATTAGTACTAAAATGTACATCATCGTTTAACCGTTCACAGCTATAACGATTCGAAGTTATGACACAAGAAAAATAAATATAAGTTTAATTATATTTCTGTAATTAATACTGTCATAAAATATATAACATTCGCCTTTTAATATCACATACATTCGTATTACAAGACGTTTATAGTGTTATTTTAATTAGTTAATTAAGAACAAGTTATTGTTATAATCTTAAGTTAATTATAAGTTAATGATATTGATCTTCATGTAGTTTTTGATCTGATGTTCATCAGGCAGAAATATAATACGTCATTTTTAGGGTTCCGAAGTCTATGACTCGAAACCCTTATAGATTCGTCATGTCCGTCTGTCCGTCCTTCCGTCCTCGAGTTACCGTCCAAATATGTGTTGTAAGTACGTCGACAAAGTGCTACAATAAAATTATGAAAAATATTTTTATTTGGGGTACCTCCCTTAGTATATACACGTAAAGTGGGGATGATATTTTTTTCTCGCGGCTACCCCGTCGTGTGGGGTATCATTAGATAGGTCTTTTGAAAACAATACAGGGTTTTTAAGACGATTTTTTTATTTAGTTATCCGTTTGCGAGATATTTAACAAACAAAAACAGGACGTCCCCCCTCGTCGCAGGCTCAAAAAATCTGGAAAAAATCGTGATGGTGGTCCATATAATGAACTTTGAAGGAAAACTATAACGGATTAGATGACTTTGTTAGTTCAGGAGTTATAGAGGCTTAACTTGTAAAATGCGCTCACTTGGAAAACGTCATACAAAATTAACGCATTAATACGTAAACATAACAATTATCTATTGGATACGATTTTAAATCCACGTACCATTATGGGTGTCTGAGGAACTCTTTACTGTTCGTGGCCTGACACGCACTTGGCCGATTTTCATATACGTATTTGACTGCCTCGGTGGCGCAATGGTAGTGAATGTGACTGCTGTGCTTGAGGTCTCGTGTTCAAATCCTGGATTGGATCAAATGTTTTGTATGATCTACAGATACTTGTTTCGAAGTTTCGGTGTTTTCTGTGTATAATATGTGTGTATTTATTTCAAAAAAATATACACGAGTTGTCCTCTCTACCCGTCATATGGTATAGGAGCTAGCAACGTTTTTGATCAGCAGCCGCATACGCTAACCACCACTAGACCAACCAGGCAGTCATATACTTATACTCTTAAGATGTATGCTATGATAACGAATATCTGCCAATTTCAGTAAAAAATAATAACTGTATCAATGTTCGCCAAAGTTTCCTTTCAATACTTAACTGAAAAATATGATTTCTTTAACATTGATATATAGATACATGTTCGGGGGTCAGTGACTTCAAGTGCAAATTACACTACAATTCTATAATCTACTACTGAACCGGATGAAAAGCTTTTAAACAAAACTTCTAATAACCAGGACTAGACTTGGCAAGTTTCAAGAAAAACTTATTAGAAGCATAGGGGTTTATGTGGAATAGCTTCATAAAACTTTCAACTATAAATTTAATATGAATGGATTCATCGAAGTAATCTCTTAATATTTCCTCATGAACATGGCCTCAACAACCTAGGCCAATAAGATTAGTCTTAGGGACTAAACGCTGAGTTATACCTACTGATGTCAACTATTTTTTTTTGCGGTACAAGGGACAAACGAACAGGCCTTATACAGATAATATTTAAGTTTCGGTGCTTACAGAAACTCTTATAACGCGTAATAAATATTAAAATATTTCTGACTAATTACACACAACATCATCTAGTCCCAAACCAAGCAGAGCTTGTATTTTTTTCGTAAATACATACACATTATACATAGGAACACCCAAACTCTGAAACAAATATTTGCAGATCGTATAAACATTTGGTCTGACCCCGGGAATCGAATTAGACCAGCAAGGCAGTCAGCTTTGATTGTATCTATGTATTTGGAATCATGTCGAATTCGATCGAATTTGAAATGTTTAGTTAATTATTAGTTCAATGACACAATAACAGATTAGCACTATTATATAATTTATTAAACCTACTTAATGTGCTTAGTAGTGTAGGACGCCCACAGGCCAGGTGGAGTGATGATTTGCGCAAGATGAAAATCCAAAAATGAGAAGCCCAAAATCGATTAAAGTGGTGTGCAATGGGAGAGGCCTATGTCCAGCAGTGGACTGAGATAGGCTGATGATGATGATGAATGGGCTTTTTGTCAGATAATGTGTTTAGTTATCTAATTACAGATTCTTGACTCTTTTTTGAAAGTGCGTTTAAACTGAGCAGTTAGAACGCTGCGCTAACTGTATAAACTTATAACTGTATATTATTTATAACTCCTTTTCATTTTATATTAAGTATACATATTTACATTATATTTTTCATGCTATGTTACTCGCAGTGTTGGCCGACATCCAAAGTGGGTCATTAAGTTAAAGCACTATACTCATATTTTCTACGTTTTTAACACTGAATAATATACGAGAGTAATGCACACTGTGTTAATGGCACTAAAACCGAGACCAAAAAGAAAATGTACTCTCTTTTTTCTCATAATAACAACATACATATATGGAGTCGGTAATTTAATGTTTCGAGAGTGCATGAAAAGGTCTGCTTAAAATAGAAGTTTTTGTTTTATAATTTGAATAAATCGTAAAATTAATACGTAGTTTTACACAACTGACACACGGTATTCTGATCTCAGACTACTCAGAACCTGTGATATGATCACCAATCTGATGGTAAACTATTAAAATAGTCTTACATACATCCATGATCTATGTTAAGGACAAATTACATCGAGACACAAAAAAAAAGAATCATGCTCTTAACACACTTCTTTGTCTTAAATGGGACCTAACCCAAAAACTACTACACAACAGTTAAACACAGTTAAAATTAAGCCGTAAAGTAATACTGACATGAAAGTAAGAATGATGTTATATTGCTAAAACCGTAAACCCCCATCAGCTAAATCAATTGTTATGACTTTTGACAAGGGTTGTGTTGATAAATTTGCGATCCTGTGTGTGAAAGGCTCTTAAACTGTTGTCCTATCTCACAGTTGACATTGGCATATCATCTTAAATAATTAACATGTAAAAAATGATTAGCGATTTTATATCTTACATTGTGATGCTTTGTGTTTCTGTGTTATTAAATTTGAACTTCTCAGGGTATTTACTCATTTAATGTAATCTAATTCCTTTAAACAAGGGATTCTTTTATATATATTTATATACCTGTATATATTAGACTCAAAACAACAACAACTGTCTGTGTGGTGACGGATTACAGAATACAGAGTGTCACCACCGCTATTCATCCCGCGGGTGTCGTAAAAGGCGACTAAGGGATAAACTACGCAAGACAAAATCAATGCAAAGAGAAGGAAAGCTTGAAACCAACCCTATACCAACCCGTCTGGCCAGCGTGGTATAGTAGGCCAAAACCTCCTTTCTAAGGAGAGGCCTATATCCAACAGTGGACAACAACAACCACACAAAGTGTAGTCTTACAATACTCAGCGCAGTAGGAAACTTTGCCATCCATTGAGTCAAATTATAATAATAGAATCAAATAATAAAAAAGAATAATTATACTAGTATCCAAAAGTATATACCAACTTGAATATTCGAATATTTGATTTAACTATAATGTATACCGGTACAATATGCTTACACGATTCCCTATGAAATCCCTTTTGTGGTCCATATCAGCCATGGCTGTAACGCCACCAAATTTTAATAACAGAGGATCAACGACTTATAAAGGTATATAATAAGAAGCTGTTTCACTATGCTGCCATCGCACAGATTATTAATGGTGTGCTGCTTATAAACTTTAAAAATGATGCGGAATTCGGAAGCTTATAGGGAATCAGCCAACCTGATTATGCTCCCATATCTCGTCATAAAAATTAAGCTTATCAGTCTTTGGACAATTAACCAATAATCCTAGTACGCATAGAAGTTATCATAACACTCGTAATCCTTTACCTTTATATGGGAACAATAAATAAATAACTTATCATTCCTCTATCATAACTGTGATCTAACATAGGACTCTAAATCTATGGAGTGTGTAAGTGAGGTTACCGGAGCCAGATAGGTCCACTTCACTAATCTTCTTCTTCTTCTCAAATCTGTGAAATAGTCAGGGTGCCATACTTGTGACTTTCGAGTTCCAGGTGGTCATGAACGATACAAGTCATTCTATCTCATAAACTATAAAAATATTTCATAGATCTTACACACCATCTAGTCCCAATCTAAGCAGAGCTTGTATACCGATATTAATACATAAACATACTTATTTTTTGTAAATACATACATATATTATACATTGAAAACACCCAAACTCCGAAACAAATATTTGCAGATCATACAAACATTCTGTTCGACCAGGGAATCGAACCCACTAGACCAACAAGGCAGGCAAGGCAAATGTCATCATATTCTTTTCCTTATGATTTGATCACCTTTAAGTGGTGTTTAAAGGCGATTTAAATCTTGAAGACAAGACAGCGAAAGCACATTGCACTGTGTTTCAACAGCATACTTACCACAGACTACAATTTTCCGTCTTAATTCTGACACGAGTTATTAAGGCGTGGCTTGCCAATTATAATCCGGCCCCACTGTGCAGACCTGAATGGCGCTATTATTGTTCTTTTAAGTATTTAACTATTCAGCAGGGACGTTGAGGTTTGATTATAATTACGTTTACAAGGATTTGTTGTGTTTTAAATTTATAATTTTAAGTCATATTTTTCTAAGATTTAAGCCTGCAAAAATGACTCTACTATGTCTGATGGAAAGCATGAGTAGAATCCAAAAATAGGGGTCACCATACTCATTGTGAGGGCCTGGTCAGATGTTTTAGCATCATTCTCCTGGCCTTCGGAGGCCTGATTGCAGATAGTCTAGTGTTTGATATTACAAGAATCGTTTGATATAAATTAATCAATCTTTTTATCAATATAAATCACTTGCAACAAGAGTTTTACGTCATTTTGACCGACTGAAACGTTACATTAAGCATCCGTGAAATTCAAACTATAGATGTCCATTCACCTATTCGGTGACCCGGCTGTCCGTTTGTCCTTTTTTTCCTTACCAGCTCATGTTTTTCCTTCATACAATGATCCCGGGTCCTATAAGCGGGGCGTGAAAAAACATCTCACTAGGCCGCCATAATGTGGTTCGCCATACTGCTTACATTTGCAGTGAGTATGGCGACCCCCACTTGTGGTTTTACTCATGCTTTCCATCAGGCATAGTAAAGTCACCTTGGCAGGCGTTAATATAAAAAAAACATAACTGTAAAAAAACTATCGAATTAGCGCAACTGACATTTGTGACACGAGAAATCTCAGAATAATTAATTTTAGACATTACCATTTCTGAAGACAAACTAGTGGTAATTAGAAGATTTCTTCATAAAAACACCTAACATCTGTGACCATTTCTTAATTATAATTGTAGTAAAACTCTCTTCGAAACTCTAATACAGATAAATGTTCAAGAATAATTACAACGTTAGCAAAATTTTGAGAAGGCGATTTAACTTTTTTAACGGTCATTAATTTATTTAAATTGACTTTAAGTATTTTGCGTTTAGGTTTGCAGATAGGGCAGATAATCCGTGGAAGGCAATTTTCTCTACTTTCCGTACCTGGACAGGACTTTCCTGCAGCATTTATTCCAGTATTAAGTTATCCCGGACATTTTTTAAATTAGTACAGGATATATTACACCTTCCTAAGCAATATTATAATTGATTTTATATTTTACTTTCTTTTAATCGAAAATTCTGTATAAAATGCCAACCTTTTACGTAAATTGAATTAAAATTATGAGAAGTCCGCAGAGAGGAGGCGTTTGGGCGTATTACACGAAGGGTCGTAAGTATTAACTAAGGTAAGATTAAGGAGGCAATTACGGAGGCAAACGGTGTTGTTTTAAATTTATATAAAGGCTTTTTTATGATAACAAAGTTATGCCCCTTTTCGCTAACTATGCTTAAACAGTCTCCTTGTTAGTAGAACCTAGATTTCAAAGGACCTCTAAGCACTTAGGTGTCCCCTAAAAGTTTATGAAAACAAAATATCACTTAGGGTTACCTAACTCTCTCTGAGTAATCCCTTAAATTTAGGGGACGTTGGTGAAAAACAGTCATTACACTAAGGTCTATTAAGATACACACCCATAAAGACCTAAAACTCGCATTACACATTATGGCATTTTAAAATAATAATTTCAACCACGGAGTAAGATGTCCGAAATATTTAATTATTTATTTGTTTAAATATTTATTTATGAAAAAGAAACATATCACACAAGGCAGTCTGATCCTAAAATATACATATATATATGGCACAGAATACATAATAGTACTATACTATATGGTATATTGTAGCCAGCCAGCCAGGAGCTGATACACATACCTACAATTTTATTTAATACTGAGTGTGGTTAATGCGCGAGAAACTCCGCGGAGCGAATCTACTCGAAAAAAAATAGTTTTAACAAACAAACACATTTTTAAACTAAAGCGTAGAAAATAAATTTCGGACAACGCGTCGCCCCACGCTTTTTACATTAAAATTATTTAAAAGCGTGTTTGTTTAGTTTTTTAAAACTATTTTTTTAGAAAGATTAAAAATACAAATTTGTTAAAAAAAATTTTTTTTTCAAATTAAGTAGTGTATTGTCATCGGTCCTCGATAAATCTACAAAGTTAGAACGAAATCTGGCGGTTTAAAGTGGATCAAAATTGCATCCAAAGGTGTCGGTTACAAATATACAAACGTACAGGTGAAGCTAAAAAGCGTGAAAAAAATTTAGCCTATGTTACTCCTTTTGTCATAGGTCCAATACTTTCTGGGATAAGTCGGAACAAACAGACAAACAGACAAAAAAATATCGTCTGAATTTAGTAAAAAGTTGTTAATTTGATGTAACATGCAGATACTTCATCATCATCATCAACAGCCTTTAACAGTCCACTGCTGGACATAGGCCTGTCCTTAGAAAGGAGGGTTTGACCTACTATACCACGCTGGCCAGACGGGTTGGTATAGGGTTGATTTCAAGTTTTCCTTCTCTTTGCATCGATGTTGTCTTGCGTAGTTTATCCCTTAGTCGCGTTTTACGACACCCGCGGGATGAATAGGGGTGGTGACACTCTGTATTCTTAATCCGTCACCACACGGACACTTCAATTTTATTAATTAGAGAAGGAAATAGATTAGAGTAGATTAGATTAGATAAAGACAATTCCAGCTTTAGCTCAATAGACCGCCATAGTGTAATTCAGTATCTTGCATTGTCTGACTGTGACCATCCATCAAGCAGAATAGTCACTTTGACATGTTCATTATAAAAAAAACATGTAATACATCGTGGTGGTGACCCTTCTTACTAATAATTCGTCACCACACGAACTATGTTAAATAAAACATTTATAAAAGCAAGTAATGGCAACTGAATATTTAAATGATATTCACAAGTCGTTTGCTATGGTAATCTGATGGCGATAAACGAAATAATTACCCCTCGTACGGCTTTTAACTATTTGTGAACTGTTTTGTAGACGACACTGCAATTATGGTTCGTTTTGAAAGTACTCTTGAAGAACAATACATATAAACGAGATTGAATTGTTTTGGTTTTTACTACAACTTGTAATTAAATTCAACAGAAAAGGCAAATGGATCTGACAACAGACGTTATGTTCCAGCGTCGTCGATCCTTTGTCATTTGCCATTAGTATAAAGTACTTCCCTGATGGATAATAGATTTTATGTGTAAGTTGTAATTAATTTGGGTCTGAAATACGCATTTCTCCATAGAAAATTTATCATATATCGTCTTCATTGCCTTAGTTGGAATCGTAGTAATCTTACTGTAAAACTCCTCCCCACCAAAAAGGCAAGAAACGAACTCAAATATACCTGGCTGCTTCAGAGGTTACCCCGGTTCAAAATCAAACTCTTGATTTTCATATTCAAGGATAAAAGTATGAATGTACTTACATGGTTTCTGGTCAGAAGTTAAAAAAAATCAAAAAGAGCCATTCACAAAACAAGCGTGAAACACAACCATAGCTCATAATACCTCGGAACGGTTACAGACACGATATTACGATTATCTTTGAGCTCCATTAAATTAAAAAGTATGAACGAAACGGGTCCGTTCCGGCGCCAGTTAGCGGCTTATGGGGATTTTACACTGGACAGAAGAATCGCAGCGGTTCTTTGACAGAGTTGTAAATTAAAAGTACATTTAATTTGTTACTTGACTACATATTATAAAATAAAGTCCGTCTGTCTGACTGTTTGCGATAAATTTACAAACCACTGCATCGAATTAAATGTACCCAATGTTTACACATCTTTAATTTTGTACCCAGATAGTCTAAAGCCGATAACCGACATAGACGTGGGAGAAGCCGCAGGCGAAAACTAGTTTTAGATCAGTGTTTATAAGTTGTAAATATAAAATGCCGATTATAACAATTTGTATATATATTTTATTATTGTGTTTAAGATTTTTCATACTCAAGATTTTCTCTCGGTTTTTTATCCTTATTCCCGTTCTGAAACCTTCAGAGATGAGGAGGTTCAGATTCCCTTGAATCTATCTATAATTATATATTATTATTATAGTATATATTGTTTTAGATGGATAAAAGCCACTCTGTTTTATTTTCAACCTGATGCTTCAAGAGTTTGATTTACAGTAAATTGAAAGAGAAAGGATGACAAAAGAAAAAAAACCATAGTCTTATGTATCAATTACATTGGTCTGTGTTGGGAACTGTATGTAATAGTTTAAGTAGAAATTGGGGAATGCAATCTCGATTCGAGATCGCAAATTCAAGTTCACGCGAGATTAGAAATTACAATTTCGCGAGATTTCGGAATTTTCGAGATCTCGTTAATTATAGTAAAATATTATCTGCCAACTTGAGATATTTTCCATCATCTTATTTACTAGCTGAGTCCGGGGTTTCCACGCAGTTGTTGTTGTTGTAAATCGCTAATAACGTCGCGAAGCAAAGCTAGTCAAAAATAGCCTAAGTTACTTACTACTTAGATCATTACCTTTCTGCCAGTAAAAGTCCCGTCAACAAACAGACGGACAGACAAAATATTTAAAAATAGCTAAATGTAAGTGACCTAATATGCAATTAATAAAGAAATGTTTACTTGATGTTACACACAGACATTTCAATTTTAGATATTCTTATAGATTCAAGTTACAGTCATTAAATATGAGTCTCCAGTACGAAGATTTAAAACCGTTTACATCTTCCTTTAGTTCAAATTTCATTTCGTTTCTCAGTAACATTTAAAATGCATGAGCAATTTGAAACGGGTCAACCAGGTACTTGATTAATATGAAAGCGGTTTGCCAAGTCTATCCCTACTTTTGTTTCTTAAGCTTATTAAAAATGTAGCTACCCACTTGAGTGAATAAAAAAAGTTAAATTACCTTGTTCACTTAATACTTTTTTTGGGAACTCGTTTGTCTTTGTTCTTTAGTCTATACTAGCTAAGTAGTCTAACTAGCGGTTGTTAGCTAGGAGAAGCTAGTCTATAAAAAATAGCCGGAATTACTCCTTAGGTCATCATCTTTCTGCCAGAGAAATCCCCGTTAAGATCGGCCCAGCCGTTCCAGGGATTACACGGAACAGACAAACAGAAAATGATCCAAAAAGGTTTTTAACCTACGTACCGTAGGTATTTACTTTGATACGACGAACGACTAAAACGACTGCCTTGTTAGTCTAGTGGTTAGCGTATGCGGCTGCTGATCAAGAGGTCTCGGGTTCGATTCCCGGGTCAGACCAAATATTTGTGTGATCCACAAATATTTGTTTCGTAGTCTGGGTGTTTTTATATGTATAATATGTATGTATTTACAAAAAAAAAACTAGGTTTATGTATTTATATCAGTTATTTAGTACCCATAACACTCTGCTTATTCTGGGACTAGATGATGTTGTGTGTAAGATGTCCAAAATATTTATTATATTTATTATTTATATGCGTTTTGTAAAAACCTTCATTTGATATTACATACGGACAATTTAATTTAATTTATTTGTATAGGTTAAGCTATCTTTTTATAAATGCCGTAAATTAAAGAAACTAAATATGAATAATATAGGTCAACAAGAAAATATAAAAGTAAACATTATTTAAATTAAAATAAACGCAGGTAAAATAAAGCCGATTCATCAATCAGTGTAAAGGCCCTCTTAAAACTCGAATTAAACTAATCTTAACCTGTAGCGTGGTCGAAGTAGTTTTGTGAATGAAATAGCCCTTAATTGGCCCTCTGGCTATTACTTTTAAGGTGGATAACCCTTCAAACAACGCACACACAACAATTAATGGATACAAAAAAATGGTAAGAAAACTACCCTTTAAACATTTAAGCTTGTAGAAGATATAAATATGAAACTTATAAATAGTTATTAAAATATTTATAATCGTTACGATCAATAAATTACTTTATTCATTGAATTATACATAATACTCGATTTGCAAATTTCCGTAAGCATACATATATCGGGTTTTCAACAAGAACTTTATTTTATGAAACAAAATAAAACAAAAAATTATATATGAAGATGATTCAAATTTTCATTGTAGTACGAAGAGAAATGAAAAATGATATTTGACAAATGTCCACGGGCACGCTGACAGATGTCGATTCTTTCATCATAGTTTTTAATCACTTTTTGGCAAAATGTGTTTAAAAACTATGTTTTTGTTTATTTCGGAAAGTACATCACGAATTTTGAATTTTAAGGCTGCAATCGATCCGATTGACTTCGTATAGACTCCGTCCTTAACATAGCCCAACAGAAAGTAATCCAGTGGTTTTTAATTCACATTATCTGGCTGGTCACTTAATTTCGAATTTCCTGAAATTATGCGATCGTTAAATTTGGTTTGCAATAAATTGATCGTTTCATTGGATGTGTGGCACGTGGCACCGTCCTGTTGAAACCATATGTCAGTGATATCCACCTCATCAATAATAGGCCAAAATTGAGGTGGTAATATCTAGCGATAGCGTGATCCATTGACCATTGCCGCATTTCCAGTCTCATCTTCGAAAAAAACGACAAAATCATGCCTGCAAACCGCATACCACAGTGACACGAAAAATTTTTTTTTTCAGACGAAGCCCATTTTCACTTGTCATGGTACGTCAACAAGCTAAACTGCCGCATTTGGGCTTCTGAAAATCCAAGAGCAGTTATTGAGAAGTCTTTGCATCTTCAACGCGTCAATGTATAGTGCGCTAAATGGTCTGGAGGCTTGATTGGGACGTTTTGGGAGAATGATAGATAATTATATGAAAATGAATACATCAAGCTAAACTCAGAGTTTGTATTAAGGGTACTAGACAACTGATATAAATACATAAACATCCTTTTTTTTGTAAACATACTTATTATAATACTTATGAAAACAGACAAACCCCGAAACAAATATTTGTGTATCACACACAAACATCACAATCGATAAATCACATCCGAGACCTCAATCCCAGCAGTCTATACGCTTCCACTGTGCCATCGGTGTGCCATGCCACGGTGTCGTAAGAGGCGACTAAAGGAACAAAATAAGCAGCTAACATCACTGCCAAGAGAAGGAAAACTTGAAACAACTATAAAAAAAAAAAAAAAAAAAAAAAAAAAAAACCCTTTACCAACCCGTCTGGCCAGCGTGGTATAGTACGCCAAAACCTCCTTTCAAAGGAGAGGCCTATGTCCAGCAGTGGACTGTTAAAGGCTGTTGATGATTGATGAAAGCCTTCTTTGTTTCCCATTAGTTAGCTTTAATAATGTTCAACAAAGTTTTACAACTAGATTGAAAAGCTAAGTGCTGGTTTTACAAAGTCAGAATCCGATTTAGTACGAACTTGTGTGAATCCATTTATAAGTTGTGTTATTTGAAATCCCGTAGTTTACGTATAAGCACAGGGTTTGAATAACTTTATTACGTAGGTACTTAGCACTTTCAGGTAATTCTTCACTTTTATTTTTATTTTAGTAGGTAGTAATTAGCTGAGTCCCGCAGTATTTTTAGAGGGAACGACGTCAAAATAAATTTTACAAAAATGTTCACACATAATAATATGTATATCCCTACTAATATTATAAATGCGAAAGTAACTCTGTCTGTCTGTCTGTTACATTTTCACACTTCACCGCTGAACCGATTTTGATCAATTTTGGTATAGAGATATGTGGAACCTTGGGACGCGGGCGGAGCCGCGGGCAAAAGCTAGTTATCTATACATGCACTATGCACAATTTGAAACTAAATGCTTATGAAAGGATACGTCAACAAAATATATTTTCAACATTTTTATACGTCTGTCTGTCCGTTTGTTAGGGAAAATCTCTAGCACATAGCTAATAACATAAGGAGTAGCTATGTTCATTTTTTTTACACTACTTTCACTCGGCGTTACTCGCGATTTACAACGACAACCGCGGGACCCAACTACTTTAATGTAAATATATTGACAAATCGTCACTTGGAAGTTCAGATATAAATCATGAACTATGTTGGTGACAGTTTGAAAGTATTCGCAACTTTGACTCTTTCGCACTCCGGCACTCATGAAATATGCAAACGTTATCTGAAGTTCGGACATATTATTATTTATAAAAAGTTTTTATTCTATACCAATGGCGGTATTTTTATTTGATACTAGCTTAGTCCCACGGTGCTACTCGCTGTTATTGTTGTATTACAAACCCTAATCAAAAATTTGTCTTTTTTAGTCTAGAAAAAAAAATATAGTTTTGAAAAACTAAACAAATACGCTTTTAAACTAAAAAGAAGAAAATAATTTTAATGTAACAAAGCGTGGGGCGACGTTATTGAAATATTTTCAGACAGCACCCCACCCTTTGTTACATTAAAATTATTTTCTACTTTTTAGTTTAAAAGCGTGTTTGTTAAGTTTTTTAAAACTATATTTTTTTCTTGACTAAAAAAGACTAATTTTTTAAACATTTCTTTTTCGAATTAGTGTATTGTCATCGGTCTTCGTTAAATCTACAAAGATTGAACGAAATGTGGCCGTTTAAAGTGGGTCAACGTCGCACCCAAAGGAGTCGGTTACAAACATACATACAAACATACAGGCGTGTAAAAATAAGCCTATGTTACTCCTTAGGTCATCAGCTTCCGTTTTCAGAACAAACTGACAGACAAAATTTAATGTAAGGACTGTATATACTCTGATAAGTGTTAAGTAAAAATTTTTCATTTGATATTACACACAGACACTCCAATTTTAGTTATTTGTATAGATTTGGTATTTTGAGGTAAAGCTCGTGACAGGTATCATATCATCAATCATGATAAATGTGATAAACTTACCAGATTTAGTATTGATACCCTAACGAGATTACTAGTTCTTAAATAAATAAATAATAAAGCCGCGTTTTCACAATAATGCCTTGATCACTATCGTGTGTAAACCACTATCGTGTGTAAACCACTATCGTGTGTAAACCACTATCGTGTGTAAACCACTATCGTGTGTAAACCACTATCGTGTGTAAACCACTATCGTGTGTAAACCACTATCGTGTGTAAACCACTATCGTGTGTAAACCACTATCGTGTGTAAACCACTATCGTGTGTAAACCACTATCGTGTGTAAACCACTATCGTGTGTAAACCACTATCGTATGTAAACCACTATTGTGTGTAAACCACTATCGTGTGTAAACCACTATCGTATGTAAACCACTATCGTGTGTAAACCACTATCGTGTGTAAACCACTATCGTATGTAAACCACTATCGTGTGAAAACCACTATCGTGTGTAAACCACTATCGTGTGTAAACCACTATCGTGTGTAAACCACTATCGTATGTAAACCACTATCGTGTGTAAACCACTATCGTGTGTAAACCACTATCGTATGTAAACCACTATCGTGTGTAAACCACTATCGTGTGTAAACCACTATCGTGTGTAAACCACTATCGTATGTAAACCACTATCGTATGTAAACCACTATCGTGTGTAAACCACTATCGTGTGTAAACCACTATCGTATGTAAACCACTATCGTGTGTAAACCACTATCGTGTGTAAACCACTATCGTATGTAAACCACTATCGTGTGTAAACCACTATCGTATGTAAACCACTATCGTGTGTAAACCACTATCGTGTGTAAACCACTATCGTGTGTAAACCACTATCGTATGTAAACCACTATCGTATGTAAACCACTATCGTGTGAAAACCACTATCGTGTGTAAACCACTATCGTGTGTAAACCACTATCGTGTGTAAACCACTATCGTGTGTAAACCACTATCGTGTGTAAACCACTATCGTATGTAAACCACTATCGTGTGTAAACCACTATCGTGTGTAAACCACTATCGTATGTAAACCACTATCGTGTGTAAACCACTATCGTGTGTAAACCACTATCCGTGTACACTCGTATGAAGCCGACTCGTACGAGTGTACTCGGCCCGAGTCAACTCTTATTGTGTAAACACGGCTTAAATAAATAAATACATCTTACACACAACGCCATCTAGTCCCAAACTAAGCAAAGCTTGTATTATGGGTATTATAGTTATTATCGAATCCGTGATCGAATATGGGAATCGAATCCGTGATCTCGCGCACAACAGTCGCTTATGCTATTACTGCGCCACCGAGGTAGCACTGTGATGCGAAATTATTCTAAAAGTAGCCTTATTACTCCTAAAACCTCAGCTTTCTACCAGCAAGAGTTACATCAAAATCTTCTCAGCCGTATCAGAGGTTAGTCGCAATAAACAGACAAAACTTGTGGATAAAACGAAGTGTTGGTCCATGTGGGATCGAACCCAGAGCACTCAGGTATTGCTCATATCAATTGTATCACGTATAATTACTTTGTGAATAGTTTTGCCACTCCTTAAACTAATGCGTAAATTGTCGCTTGTGATTACGACCAAACAATTTCATATTTTTAGTCTAGATTATAAGATAAAGATCTGTCATAAATGTCATAGCCAATTAATAATTATATTATTTACGACGAGTTATTAGATCTTTCTAGATAAAAATTATTATGACTTGTATTAAAAGCTTTAAAAATAGTTTAATACAGTTATGGTTAGTTACTAACTACGCCTCGTGGTTCTACTCGCGGTAGTTGTTGTGAAGATACAACAAGAACCAGTAGAACCACGAACCACGGAATAAATAATAAACAATATTTAGGACATCTAACACACAACGCCATCTAGTCCCAAACTAAGCAGAGCTTGTATTATGGGTACTGGACAACTGATATACATACATAAAAATACCCAAAAGCCAAAACAAATATTTGTGGTTCACACAAACATTTGGTCCGACCCGCGAAACAAACCCGAGACCTCAAGCACAGCACTCGCATACGCTACTACTGCGTCATCAAGGAAGTTTTTATTTAATTACAATGGGCAGGATGTCGTCTGTACCTCAAGCATTCATTAGGAGATCAGATAATTATAATTCGTGGCAGATTACCACAGATATTTTATTTATTAACGGACTATGGGAGGACGATCTCAATTTAATTAGATTTTGGTTTTAACTTAATTACTTAAAAACTCAGTCAATTAGGGAAATAACATGTTTTATTTAACAGGATATGTTTTCTATTTCGAACCATTCAAAGTTGATGATTTTTTTTTTAAAGTAACTCTCGCATTACGAATATATTCCTGAGTCACGGGGAACTTTACAAACATACAAGAAACGGACACAAAGAACACCCAAGCTCAGAATATAAATTTGATGATCACACAAAGTGTTTTCCCATGTAGGATTTGAACCCACAACACTTGGCGTAGTAGGAAGCGGCGGTGCGACCACTTAAACCACAAAGCCAAAGGTGCAGTCTAAAATACTACCTCTGAGATAGAACATAATGGAATGAATAGTTTAGGACAATTGTTGACAATGTAGCCATGATAATTATTAAAAGTTTAAACAACCCAATTTTATTTACCTGCTTCAGTGGCGCAGTGATAGCGAGTGTGATTGCTCTCATCATCCTCCTAGCCATTATTCCCAATTTTATTTGGGGTCGGCTACTAGTTCAACCAGATTTACCTGAATTTCAGTTTTTCCACGGAGCGACTGCTTGAGATAACTCGGATTTGATTCCCGGTCAGACCAAATGTTTTTAAGTATATGATCTACAAATATTTGTTTCGTTATCGTGTTTTCTGTGCTGAATACATATGTATTTATAAAAAAATACTTAGGTATATCTTTATCTAGTACCCATAATACAAGCTCTGTTTAGTTTGAAACTAGATGGCGTTATTTATCAGTTGTTCAATCTTATATATAAAATTCTCGTTTCGTAGTTAAACTCCTCCGAAACGACTAGACCTATTCTCTTGAAATTTTATGTGCATATTGGGTAGGTCTGAGAATCAGACAACATCTATTTTTCATACCTCTAGAACGTGAGCGGAGCCGCGGGCACAGCTAGTGTATTATATAAGTAAATTATATTTTATTTACTCTCCAACTTGACATCTGACTTCA
Organism: Phragmatobia fuliginosa; assembly: GCA_932526445.1. Classification (NCBI taxonomy): domain Eukaryota; kingdom Metazoa; phylum Arthropoda; class Insecta; order Lepidoptera; family Erebidae; genus Phragmatobia; species Phragmatobia fuliginosa. The sequence goes on along the minus strand of OW052069.1, from coordinate 1,352,696 downwards.
AATTATTAAGGATTCCAATCATAATAAACTTACTATTTATTTCCTATAAAAATACTATAAACTTCTTCAACTCTTTCAAATAATAACGGTCAACAATCATACTTGAATCATTCCCTTACTTGATCATAAACTAATTTGATTAACCACTAGCTATCAACGTTTACATAAATAGATCTATGATATCCTGTTCCCACAGACGTCATCTATAGACTACACCAGCATCCGGAGTCTGTGACACTATGACTCATTTGTTATCCGTTCTACAGATTTTAAAAGATATTCTTTTTTTAATTTATTCTTTAATGGTTTTATGGTTTTCTGATACGATCCTTTGAGTTTGATACGAATTTTGAGGGTTATTGACTACCAATATCTACTACTACTGTCACAAGATGCAGAAGCGACTCACTAGGCCTCCATAGGGCAGGTCACACATTGTGTGTATTCACAATGGGTATGATGACTACTACTATTGGATACTGCTCATAATTTCAATCAGTAAAAGCGTAGTCACTATGATAGTCTTATCTTACTAATATTATAAACGCGAAAGTTTCTGAGCATGTATGTGCGTATGTATGTTTGTTGCTCTTTCACGCAAAAACTACTGAACGGATTTGGATGAAACTTTACAGTAATATAGCTTATATATCTGAATAACATTTAGGTTACTTTTTAATGCAATAATCTAGATAAACGTAGGTGATTATAAAAATACATTAAATCGCAGATGTCAAAATGTATCACTGTTTATCTCCTGTCAAAACTTCACAGGTTGCTATGCATAACACACTTGCATAGCAACCATAATGATACGCGGGTAGCAACGCGGGGCGCAGCTAGTACATTAATAAAAACTTTAATAGCCCTCGACTCCATTCGCGTCTATGTCGGTTATTGCGGTAAATAGTAGCCTATATACTTTCTCAGACTATCCAAGTACAAAATTTCTTTTAGTACAGTGGTTTTTGAGCTTATCGTGAACAGACAGGCAGACAGATGCGGTGGAAGACTTTATTTTAAAATATGTAGTGATACTAAATGTATTGTGCATCAAGTTCTGTATATTGCGGAATATTCTGCTATTCCTGCGCTCTCCTATCGTGATAAGGGAGGTTTATCTCACTCCATTCAGTTAGTGTTAAGGGAGGATTACGTTGTCTCACTCCATTCAATTAACACTTACCCCTTGAATCACACACAATTCAACACGAATTCATTGCAGTCAAGCGTATTACCTGTTATATAATCTCATCTTCCTAGCCTTTATTCCCAATTTTATTTGGGGTCGGCTACTAGTTCAATCGGTTTTACCTGAATATCAGTTTTTCCACGGAGCAACTGGCATCGGACCTCCGCAACTCTAAGCGAGAACTGAAATTCGAAGATTGAACTAGTTGTCAGTTTATTTGAAGGCACTGACTTCCCAATAACGATGGCCATAGATGTTCATGAGAACCGGGACCGACGGCTTAACGTGCTCTCCGAGGTACGAGCGGAGAATCACCGCCAAACTTCCAAACTCCGAGCTGCCATTAGGAATATCCTAAGAAAAACCCGAAAACACTTTTTGGCCCGACCCGGGATTTGAACCCGAGACCTCTTAATTAGCAGTCACACATGCTAACCACTAGACCAACGAGGCAATTACCTGTTATACAATCTATTTAATTAAAATTCTTATCTCTACGATCAATCTTAACATCAAATTGTCAAAAATCTAGTTTACCTTCATAAGCAAACATGGAGCGAATACCCACCCTTATTATTATAGGCAATATACAGGGTGTATCACGTAGTCAATTAATTAGGTAAAGTAAACACGCTGTAGATACCCAGAGAAAAATAAAGTGTGGTTTTATAACTTCATAGAATATTATGCGGTTGCTTTGAAATATTGTTGCTAGTTAGGATTAAAGTTTAACAAGATTGCAGTTCTTGATCGTAAATTTTGCTAGCATAGTTTGGCGGTGATTCACGCCCGTGCCTCGGAGAGCACGTAAAGCCGTCGGTCCCGGTTGTCATGAACATCTAAGGCAACCGTTATTGGGAAGTCAGTGCCCTAAAATTTACTGACAACAAGTTTAACATTCTGTCCAGGATAAGACATTTCGTTTTAAATAAAAAATGACCTGCTGTTACATTACATGAATATAATAACTTAATTGTTACAAATTTCGAAATTGAGTGCATTATTTCTACATTTCGAGTTAGTAATATATAGTGTCTATATATAGTGTCTATAGTATATGAAGTGGGGGGCGGGCGTTTATCGGTCATCTGACGTGTTCCCCGCGCTCCTGCTTTCCCCGCGGTCGTCTGCGCATATGTGGGTATTTTGAAGCGTAGACACATTCGAATTTCAGTTCTCCCTTAGGGTTGCTACGGTCTGATGCCAGTCGCTCCGTGGACAAACTGCAATTCAGGTAAAACCGGTTGAACTAGTCGCCGACCCCAAATAATATTCGGAATAAGGCTAGGAAGAAGAAGTTTGTAATTAAATTCAGTTTATTTAGCTCAATTTGATTGGATGGTGTCATTAAAGCAGCAAACTGTAGAGAACAAAAACACCACAAATACAAGGAAATCTTGAAACAAACTTTATGCTGACGTATAGTAGATAATCCCCTACATATAAAACTTATCTTAAAACACAAATTACTAACTCGTAGTGTAAACATTTGTTTGTAAGTTACATTACATTACCATTACACACGGTTGAGTCACGACTATACCGTACAGAGTGCTGTGTGCCCTATCAATTATGCGTACCAAGTACCACTCTTACTATAATTCATGTGCATTAGATTGACCTCGGGTGAGACGGTGATATACGCAACCCTCAATTATTTCCTTGTAAAGGATGACTTTGTAATTTTCAAACGAATTTAAATCTTGTACCTTAAACTTAGAGTCTATATTTCCGAGTCACACATACCAGCTTTATAGTGCCTTCCTTGATACGTAATCGTAACCTATCTTTTTAATATAGACTTTATTAACTGTGTACACGATTTAATTTAGTTTAAAGATTTTAAATCCGATACGAACCGTTTGTTTTAAATCGTCCATAATACTTTGTTCTGTAATGTTGCCATTTAATATCTGATTTGTTGAAACTGTTGGGCAAATAAGATAACTGTTTTAGTATTAGGAAAAAAAGTATCTAGTGTGAAGCAGTAAATCTGTTTACTTATGCGCATATTTCGTAGATATTGTCCCCGTTGCTAAGTTCCAAGTTCGATTCTTCTTCGATTGATTTATTCGCATCAGTTCTTTTTCGACAATTGCTGACGCCTTTATTCTCTAACTAGCTTTCGCCCGCGGCAGCGCCCGCGTGTATCTTGATTATTGCAGTAAAAAGTAGACAATGTGTTATTCTGATTTATAAGCTCTATTACTGTAGAGTTTCATCCAAATCCGTTCAGTAGTTTTTGTGTGAAATGGCAACAAACAAACATACATACATCATCATCAGCCTCTAACAGTCCACTGCTGGACATAGGCCTCTCCTTAGAAAGGAGGTTTTGGCCTACTATACCACGCTGGCCAGACGGGTTGGTAAAGGGTTTGTTTCAAGTTTTCCTTCTCTTGGCAGTGATGTAAGCTGCTTATTTTGTTCCTTTAGTCGCCTCTTACGACACCCATTGAATGAATAGGGGTGGTGACACTTTGTATTCTTAATCCGTCACCACACGGATTACATACATACATACATACATACTAATAATCTTTCGAGTTTATAATATTAGTAAGGATTATTGACTAAGTACCTGGGCGACCGAGTTTTGTTCGTTGTTCTCAAGTAGCAGTAGAGTCCTGTGTTGGAGTACTAACCACCAACCATCAAGTGTTACTGAAAGAGTGGAAGAGATGACGTAAGCAATGCTAAGCGTAATAAAAAAAAACGCACGTAAACTTAAAACCCACGTTTTCCTAAACATAAGTCTAATCGCGATCTATTTTTCACACCTGAAAACCGCAAAATATCAAACTGCAGCGAAATCGTTAGACCCGTTTCCGAGATCACAATTTGCTCTTTAAAAACTTGCAATGTTTAATTAGTTTAAAGTGAAGCTAGTAGTAAGATCGTTTTAAAAACAAAGTGCTCCGACACCATTAAAATAGTAATCGGGTTGCCTTCATGGGAACAGTATAACAGGATGTTGCGGTCACCGCGAGCCTCTGAGGGACTGAGGGAAGGAGTGAACGTGTATTGTGTCGTTGGTTAACTATGTGCATAAAATTCTCATGCTCCAATCTTAGTAGCCATACTCCTCCGAAACGGCTTGATCGATTCTTATGAAATTTTGTGTGGTTATTCAGTAAGTCTGGGAATTTGACGTAAGCTATTTTTAGTAACCTTAAGTAGTGGATGATGAATCGGACGCGAGCGAAACATCGGACATCAGCTAGTCTATTTTATAAAACCTCTGTAAATAACATTTCACTAAAAATCTAACATCACTGAAAGCTATAGGTATACCAGATAATACTGATTTAATAATTAACTTATTTAAAAAATAGTATTATACACGTCTTTTCAATCAGCTAAAAAGGGCTAAAATACCGTAATTTCTAAAATCATAAATAACTATTCCACAATATTAAAATAATTTTTGTATTGAGAAATTATTCACTATTTCACAACACACAATTATTCATTGTGTATGTAGGTACTGGATTCTACTTATACTTTCCATCACCCAGAATAAAGGCACTTTAGTAGACTATTGAGATTCTACTACATAATTGGGCCTCTGGTCTCGTACTCTCAACGAAAGACGACAGAACGATTGCTTAGATGTTAGGTTAGTCTTTTGAAGGGCGTAGTACCACCCGTTCGAGCCAGTCCATTCCTGCTGATCTACTCAATCTACTCAATCTACTCACAAATCACATTGGTAGATAAATAATTTTAAGAGTTGATAACTTTACCAAGACGTTAATTAATTTCATACAGCTACTTATATAAAATTAGTTTTACTACTATTTTGTTCAGTCTGTATTTAGAGATTCTAAAACTTTCATGCAAACAAAAAGTTTTCATGTTGACGAAAACATGTTCGTAATATTAACAAATGTTTGTAATTAAGTAAAAACTCTTTGAAGTCAGAAATATATACAAATAAATACAACTGATGTGTCTGTTTATTTACTTATTTTTTGTCTGACTGTTTGTTCCGGTTCATATTTGGAACGACTGGACTGATTTTGACGGTTCCAGTATTTTAGTAAACGCATATGAAAGTTAATACGGTACTAACATAAAAAAAATTGTCTGTCTGTCTGTTTGTTCCGGTTAATATTGAAACGGCTGTACTGATTTTGACTAGACTTTCACTGGCATATAGCTGATGACATAAGGAGTAACTTAGACAAATCTTTTTAGACTCACTTCGCTCCGCAGCTGTAGTCGCAATTTATAACATTAAGGCGATTCACACACTGCACCGCGCTCCGTCGCGTAGCGCGGAGTGGCAGATTTTAATATTGTATGCAAGTACATCGATTAGCATAGAAAACATGCTAGGTCCAACACACTGAACACGCGCTACGACGCGTGAGCGCGTGCGGCTAGCAGATTCGGGATTGGCTGCCCGCGCTTAAGCGCGTGTACGCGTCGCCAGTGTGGGAATCGCCTAACTACGGGTAACACCGCGGGAAGAACTAGTTTGTTATACATATATAATGCTGGAAAATGCTGGTTTATAACCTACGCGTAATTAAATCTTGTTATAATTAAATTTATGTAGAACGCGTTTATGTTTTGATAAAGTTTTTGAATGTGAAGATGTTAAAGCATTTCAGATTTGAAATAGCTTTTCTTAGCAGATAACTCAACTGTAGATAATTAGCTCATTAAATATTAGACCTCCTTAAATTATAAGTACCTAAGTACTCTTAGTTTATGAGGGTCTCATAGCAATCGTACTGATTATCGAAGTTCAGATATATATAAAAATTCAATTCCCGAGAGGCAGTACAAAATGCCTTTGAAGAGTTTGTTGCCTCCCGTCCAGCTGATTTTTACAAGAAGGACTGAATTTTATCAATAAACTGGGTTGGCAAAGATGCGTCGATTGCATGGGTGATTACTTCGAATAACAGAAATAAAAAAGTTTAAAAAAATAAGTACTTTCACTTATTGCATACAAAACGGCAATTACCTATTATTTTTACATATAAGCCAGCCAAAATCTATCTACTTTACCTGATGGAAAACATGAATAGATTCCAAGAGTAGGTCAACATATTGCGAATGCATACAATTCAATATGGTGACCCACACTAAGGCTACCTAGGGAGATGCTTCTGAATAATTGGACCTCCGGTGTTGCACTCACCAACTAAATACAACCACTTTAGGTTGGGATACTTAGCTGAACTGCCTCGTTGGTCTAGTCGTGGATAGCGTATGCGACTGCTAATCAAGGGGGTTCAAATCCCGAGTCGGGTCAAAAAAGTGTTTTTGGGTTTTTCTTAGGAAATTCCTAATAGCAGCCCGGAGTTTAAAAATTTGGCGGTGATTCACGCCCATGCCTCGGAGAGCACGTAAAGCCGTCGGTCCCAGTTGTTATGAACATCTATGGCAATCGTTATTGGAAAGTCAGTGCCCTCAAATTTACTGACAACCAGTTCAAACTTCGAATTTCAGTTCTCCCTAAGGGTTGCGGAGGTCCGATGCCATTAACTTTGCGCAGAGGCAATATCGTAACCAATGAGGTTTATCCGAGGTGCGATTATTGCTAGTTGAAAACTTTACCAGGTCCGATGCCATTCGATCCGTGGAAAAACTGCTATTTAGGTAAAACCGGTTGAACTAATAGCCGACCCCAAATAATATTGGGAATAAGGCTAGGAAGTAGAAGAAGATTTAGTTCAATTCAAATTCAACACGTAACCAAAACCTTTCGAAAGAAAGGCTAACGTTCAGCACTGGACTTTTAAAAGATCTTTCTAGTGGTAGATTTATCATTCTAGTGTTAATATGTAAATGTATCTCTTTAAAAAAAGCACAATGAACATTAGAATTTTATATTTACAGGTGGGGCTAACGCTCCGTATGGGAGAAAATGCAAACAAAAAACATTAACCTAAGCCAAGAACAAAGAAACAAAGACAATAGTGATACACAGGTGATTACGCCCATTCAGATTATTTATCTATTTGTAGAACAATAGCCTTTGAAACGACGCTTTTTATAATCAAGCGATTTTTTTTCCATTTCACACGGTTACAAATGTAAAACTAGCGACATCTATCATATAATGATTTAACTACACAGCACCTAATTAAAATGTTAGACGTTTTCGTTATCACAATTCGTCAACAGATGGCGCTATTATCAAATTTGCAATTTCTGAGTAAAAATACTTATTGTATCTATATTTCAACAGAAAATGGGTCGCCAAGAGCCTCAGGGAGTGACAATCGAAGGGTCAGTGCACCACCAGGCGTTATACTTGAACCAAGTCACGGCTCCAACCATCGGTTCCACGTATTTTGGTCAGTATGCAATATGAAAATTAAACAAGCCACTCTATAGTTCCTTGAAATGTCGTTATAAGTTCAATTGTTTTATTAATATTCCTTCTCAGGTAGGCTATATTTGTGTTTCTAATGTTCTGTACGGTAATTTTATAGAACATTCATAGGCGACCTTATTGTTGCTGAATAAATTAAAATACAATTGTTAGTGGGGAAAATTATTTTACTGTCGACTCAGAGTCGTAGAATCTTGTTCTGGAATCTCTGAGGGTGTTTTGCTACTCTATTAGATGAAAACTTCGACCCTGTCCTGATGATGATGATGGTGATGAGTCAATTGATGTAATGATCACCACCCATTTTCATCTTCAACTACAAGAACCATATTATGTGCATTGCTTAATTGAACTAACTTGTCTCATATTCCTCCATAATAGTTTTAACCTTTATTAAGTACATCCCGTAATTTGAAAGAGTTCATTTTTTAGGGTTCCGAAGTTCATAACTCGGAACCCTTATAGATTCGTCATGTCCGTCTGTCCGTCCGTCCGTCCGTCCGTCCGTCCGTCCGTCCGTCCGTCCGTCCGTCCGTCCTCGACTTACCGTCCAAACGCTAAGTGCTAGAAAGATGAAAGTTTGCATGAATACGTGTTGTAATTACGTCGACAAAGTGCTACAATAAAATTATGAAAAATAATTTTATTTGGGGTACCTCCCCTACACGTAAAGTGGGGATGATATTTTTTTCCCGAGGCTACCCCATCGTGTGGGGTATCATTAGATAGGTCTTTTAAAAACAATAAAGGGTTTCCTAGACGATTTTTTGATTTAGGTATCCGTTTGCGAGATATTTCACTTTAAAGGGCACTTTTTTGTAAAAACAGGGCGTCCCCCCCCCTCTAAAAGCTAAACGGCTGGCTCAAAAAATCTGAAAAAAATCGTGATGGTGGTCCATCTAATGAACTTTGAAGGAAAACTATAACCGATTAGATGACTTTCTTAGTTCAGGAGTTATAAAGGCTTATATGGTAAAATGCGCTCATTTGGAAAACGTCATACAAAATTAACGTATTAATACGTAAACATAACAATTATCTACGATACGATTTTAAATCCACATACCATTATAGGTGACTGAGGAACCCTTTCCTGTGCGTGGCCTGACACACACTTGGCCGATTTTTTTTAATGTTGCATCCTGTAACACAAAATCGGATGAGCAGGATGTACGTTACCTTGAATCTGCTGTAATTTATTCGGGCGTGAGCGAGATGACATGATTTTGATTGTGTCTGTTAATTTAGTTGGAGAAGCGAGTTTTTGAATGCCGTCATAGATATAACCCATAAAGGAATTCTTCAAAATAGTAACTTTTGACAAAGTAAAGATTTTAATATTATTGGGCAACCTCCTTGGGTCGTCGTGTCACGGCAAAGGGGTTTGTAGCGGGATTGTGTGTCGGAATCGGACCTACTAAAACCACACGCTGTGCCACTCTGCGCCTGAGGTAGAAAGGACCCGGGTATAAATATTAGAATAATATCCAGACGAAAGATCTATCATTCTTAACTAACTCTTGGTAACTGTTGCTTTCTAAACCTTACCTTAAAAATTACGAATTTCTAAACACCTTTTAAGTTTTAAAAAAAATAAAAATATTATGTGAATATCAACAATATGAAAACTATTAGATATCTTACGCTTTACGTTAATTAATTATTCATTTAGTCAAAGTTTGACTTGATCGTTGATCTTGCGGTTGGCGTATTCGACTACCGATCGAGAGGTCTTGGGTTCGATTCCCGGGTCAGGTCAAAAGTGTTGTTGAGGTTTTCTGATTAGTAAAATGCTAAATAAAAGACATGAATTTAAAACGTTGGGGTCTTAGTCCCCATGACTCAGAAAGCATGTAGTCCTATTTATCATGTAATAAATAGGTGGCAAATAGAATTGTTTTCTTGAGTTAGTGAGTTAAAGTCGAACCCACTGTCTCTGGTGTAGAAGTCGTAATCCCTAACCATGAGAGACTAGTAGTAGTTAAATTATTTTTAAATCATAATACATGTTATAACTTAAATATACATAATACGTACAACATCTAATAATATTCTTAAGTAAAGAAGAGAGAGAAAAGATGTAAATACTACCATTTTTACGCGACTATGTAATTGTTTGATAAGTTTAAATCACCGGGGTCATTATTACTAACCTATTGACATCGTATTCATTAAAATTGGTTTAGTAGTTTAGATGCTATGATGAAACATAAAAACACACAGACCTTTGACTTCCTGTGATAAAAATGACACCATAAAGGTCGAAATTTCATATCCGTACCTTCCAATTTTGAAACAAAAAAGGTTTAAATATAAAAAACAAAAGCTGGGGTTGTTTTTTTTCCTACATCTAAGGCTTCAATCGACACAGTGCCTGCGCTTGAGTGGCCTCAGAGCATGCGAAGCCAACAGACGTTTCGTTCGTGACAAGAAAACCTAAAACAGATCGAAATCAAAACTCCATTGAATACTACGGTGAATCAACAACATCTCGGAATGTGTCATTCTTACAAGTATTTAAATTGGTGAAATATATTTGGAATAAATTGTGTGTGTCCAAAAACTTTTACGACTTCGTGTTGTGTGTCAATCTTTGTGTCATTTAGTTTGTTGTGTGTGTGTGTTGTTAATCAGCCAAGCTGGATCCGAGACGCAAGGGAATTTTGGGCTCCCAAATAATTTACTATGAGAGTAAGTAATGTTGTTCATAAAACCAATTCAAAAAAATATCTAATTAGAAGTTTAAAACATATGTATGTAATATTTAAAGTCATTATATTCCTGTCAAATCTAACGGCGACTTCAAAACAGCATGAAAGAAATGATTCCACATTATGACTTCATAGAAGAAAATGCGGACAAATTGAAAAGTGCTTTAAAAGTTCTTATAACCTCAAAATATATCTAATAAGTTCATTGATGTCAAGAACGTTAGTAAACAGAGTCTTCGACCACACACACACGTGGTCTAGCGGTGTATAGTTCATGATCTATTACATAGATGGCGTTAGTGAAAGGATCTATAGTGTAGTCAAAAATCATTTGTATGTTTTGAATACTATATCCGTGTGGTGACGGATTAAGAATACAGAGTGTCACCACTCATATTCATCCCGCGGGTGTCGCAAAAGGCGACTATGGGATAAACTACGCAAGATAACATCGATACAAAGAGAAGGAAAACTTGAAACCAACCCTATACCAACCCGTCTGGCCAGCGTGGTATAGTAGGCCAAAACTTCCTTACTAAGGAGAGGTCTATGTCCAGCAGTGGACTGTTAAAGGCTGTTGATGATGATTATGAATATTATTATGTCGGTATATGCACATGGATGCACGGAGAATTTTTAGAATACGTAATATTTAGATACCTCTTTGTATCGCTTGTAGTTATAAGCTACTTTTTGATCTACAGTAGCAAACGAACATTAATAAAGCGACAGTAATAATAGTTATGCTTAGACAAGTTAATGGTGTAAGCGCACAAAGTACCTTTTGTGCGCTGCTCCGCCCGCGTGTAGGTCCGTCATGGCGGTTATTAGTAGCCTGTGTGTTATTCCGATATATCAGCTATATTATTTTGAAGTTTCATGAAAATCCATTCAGTAGTTTTTGCGCGAGAGAGCATCATCATACATACATACTCACAAACTTTCGCGTTTATATTATTAGTAGGATCGTTTCCAACTTCGGGTTTTTTATACAGGAGTGAAGTGATTCTTCACGTCACTAACATTTAAAAAAAAATTGAATAGGCATTTATATTTACTAAACACTTGTATAATTCTGTCTCATTATTAATTTTAACAGCATACTTCAAGAATCTTTGCTAAATCATTTTCACAAAGAAAGCGGAACTTTTTCCGCTTAACTGAGTCCAGTTAAATTATGCAACTATAATTCACTGACATAACCAAAAACGAATTGCAATTAATTAAACCAAAAATCTTCTTCGGTCAATAAATTCTCATGACAGTTTAAAACTGTCACTAACCAACTTATTCTCGTAACTATCTTGACTTCAAATGGCGTAACCAAACAATTCGAATCATGTCTACTCATGGTTTTTCTCGATTCGTCATCATTTTTACTGACATGGGGCCTTTCTCTGCTCGTCCCACTTTTCTAATAGCATTGAAGATGAGTAGGCATTTCCATGACCAATATTACATGGCAATGTATATACATATAGCTTTAGATGACAAGTTTATAATGTGTTTTAATTGTAGATTTATATTAAACTAATTAGTTAGTGGCCTAAGCATGATGTTAACTATCATAACATATGATAGTTGACATCAGGGCATCAAGGCACGCTATGCGCACGCACATTTATGAAAAACGTGAAAATATAACTCTACAATAACGGATTTCGCCAAGACTACGCTACAATGTTAATTTGACAATAGAGTATTTATGCGTGTGTGTGTCAAATACATGGTAGTGTGTTTGACGTTTTATTTATTAATAATAGCTTCTTGCACTCCGCCTCCGCATAAACTATAAGTGTGCGAAATTTCAAACTACTCCGTCCACGCGGGGAAAAGCGTACTCCTGCGTAAAGGCGGGTACAGAGTTTTTGCTTCACGTATTAATACATATATAAAAAGAATTGACGTGTCTATTTGTAACTTCAAATAAACAGTTTTTTTTACTGAACGTGCTAATGTATTTTAGTACACGTGGCGCTCCTGTGATTTATAAAAAGAACCCGGGTAATACAGCGGCACTCGGTTGGTTTTTTTTTTAAATAAAAGATACATCTGGGCCATCTTGTCTGTATACACAGTGTCACATCTCATATTTATCCCGTGGGTTTCTTAAGAGCTGACTAAAAGAGACAAACTATATAGAACTGCAACAACACTGCTGAGAGAAGGAAAACTCAACACACCACAACTTCTTTTCTAAGGATATGCCTATGCCCCAAACTTAGCAGACATTGCACTATAGGTACTAAACAATTATTGTGAACAGTACGAAGTCTGCCGGGTCAGCCCCGGCAGACTTCGTTAAATCGATCGTAAAATCGACAATCGATAAATAGCAGTCCTAAACTTTTGTATAAAATAAACTTAAAAGAAATCCATAATCCATTTTTATATATACACCTTTTGAACCTTCTCTGGACCTCCACAAATAATTCAAGACCAAAATTAGCCAAATCGGTCCAGCCGTTCTTGAGTTTTAGCGAGACTAACGAACAGCAAATCCTTTTTATATTATACTGGGTAATATTTTGTTTTGATCACGCGACTGAGTGGCATTAGCCAATGAAACATGAGAATAGAGAAATAGAATAGAGAATATAATAGAAAACGAAAAAACATTTGCAACTTGGCTAGAGGGGAAGTGCAACAATCGCATACGCTCCCACTGCGCCACCGAAGCAGACCAAATCCTGTTGTTGATGCGATGTGATAAAATTACCTATTTTATTTTAGAACCTTTTGTTTGATCGGAAAAACTAGTAAATTGCCGCACTAAACTCAAAAAAATCTCCAATTACATCAATTTCATTCTGAACATCATTTTTCTCTGCCCGGTATTAGGTGAAACCCTTTGTCTTGAGTTTGGTTCATTGGAACTAAATTAAGTTGGAATTAAGTGCGATCGCGTGTGGATAAGTGAGGTTGGGTGCGTCTGCGCCTGACTCATGCGATCTTTTGTGGAGGTTAAGTTGCTCAGGTAGTTGGTGTGTAGCCTAAGTTAGAAACTTGAGCGTTTTAATTCTAAAACGAAATATTATATACTTACTATAGAAAAATAGAAAACTATGACTAATATCATGTAAAAGAAAATTAAATGATTTTTAAATAAAATCGTAAAAATAGTAGTCGTTAATAGTAATAAATACAGCAGGAATGCTATCTCTAGTAGACCAACTACCAGTCTGCACCAGGACGAGGAATATATTTTACTTTTTTGATGGGCCTGCCACAGTGACTCTACTCTGCTTGATACTGATGCATGCTTTCCATGAGCAAAATCTAAGAGTACCACCGTTCTCATTGTGGGTGCACACAATGCAACAAGGTGACCCACACGGTGTCTCAACTAACCAATGAAATACAACACCATGAATGGTGTTATTTTTAGGTTGGTCTTCTCTGCAACTTTGATTTAGATTGGCTTTGGTAGAAGAGACACGTCAAATTTCAGCATGAATTCTTGACCGGGGCAGTGCTACCCTTGTTAAGAAGATTATCCTAATAAAGACAGCATTCTTACTGTCGTATTTCGTTGGTAAGTGTGATATCGGAGCCCCATTCATTCTGCATCATTCTCCCTCCTCTGGAGAATGATGTAGAAACATCGGACCAGGTCGAAATTGTATGTGTCACCATACTGAATTTCCTACCCTCACAATGAAGATGGTGACCCCTACTCCTGGATCATACTCATGCTCTTCATCAGGCAGAGTAGAGTCACTTTGGTAGACTTAAAAAATAAAAAATAAATAAAGCGTATAATTAACATTCAAATTGGTAGGTAGATTAACTTTCTACCAAATAACTCATGCTGTAAAAAGTTTTCCTAAGAATCGTTATCGCCTAAAGTCTAGCTCTTGGACCAACACATAAATGATATTTCAAAATAGGGCTCATTTCATTTGTGTGTGATTTTTAATAACTGCTTTGGAATTTTGGTATTTTTTTTAACAAAATGTAGCTTGCTCTGATAACTAAATACTTTCTACGACATGCATCGTTCAGTTATTGAATTATATAGCTATGTAAAACATTCATAGATAGAGACCTTAGATACATAGTAAATTATTGGATTTTAGTAATTAGAGTAAATAAAGAAGTATGTTTGCTAAGTCCTAGACATGATAAGCTTACTCCGTCATTTTCATCCAGTCCATCTTCGGACCGGTCCCTACATTGACTTGTATGGTCATCTCAGTATTTGTTATAGCCTGATGACCCAATAAGCATCCCCATATTAATTTATTTCCTTCTATTTCTTTTGGGTTGGGTGACGGTTAGTGGCATGACATGAGCGTCTCCGTGATTCGGAGGTCACGTTAAGCAGGTGGTCCCGTTTTTTATCATAGGATAACAGCTTAGTTGAAGGCCTTAAGGCGGCTTAAAACATCCCACGGCAAGATTTCGTAAGTCACAACATCTTCTTGCAAGTCCCCAAACAGCTCTCGGCCAGAGTAGGCCTGTGGTGTGGCCTTAACCCGAGCATAGAGTGAGCATGGCAGTGGAACATTATGGGTTGTTGATAATAATTGATGATTTCTTTAAATAATACATGCTTAAAAAATTAATTCATTCATAATAACAAAGTTATTATGAATGAACAGCAGTCTCCGGCTACAGTGACATCAGACGATTCTCAACGTTGTAAATCTCTAAAGCTTTTTCATAGAAGTCAAACAAATATTTCCATCTATCAAATGATTTTCTTGTACCATACAAAAACCGAACCTTGAACAAGGAAATGAGTTAAATAACAAACATAAAATGTATGTTATAGTTAAGTTTCCATTTTTGGTATGACTCCTGGCCATTCCATTTGCTGTGGGTGTTTATCATTACTGTCAATATGTTCGTCAATATAGAATCCACTGCCTTTTATAGTAAGTAGTGCTTACGCCTAATATAGTATGTACTTCAATTACTTAAAATATCAAAAGAATTGATTGATATGATCACATGAATTCTGTACTTCCTATACCTTAGATACGTTTTAAATCTTCAGTGAAAACAAGTACCAGCCTTCAAACAAGAACTACCCATCATTCAGGTTGTTGTGAAGCGTATCGAGATCAAGATAAGTCCGTTTCGTAGTATGGTATAAGCCAAAAAAGAAGGGAGACAAAATCATGATTGTACAATTATTGTGATCGTTAAGTAGCAGGGTGTCTAGAATCAAGTGTCTAGAATCTTTGGGGGTAAGCAACTGAACTTTGGGGTTCTCACACATGGGGGGCTCTATCTGCAAGTCGTAGGTGGCCCGAGGTACCTCGTAGTTCTAAGGATTTCCTTTCTTGAATGTACCCTGGTTCATCGGCTTAAAGTACTTTGTTTGTTCATGTCCGACATAACCACCAGCTGGTAGTAACTGATGGGATTTCCCCACATAAGCGTGTCTAATTCTTGGGTATCCAAGGTCAATTTTTATCACCATTAGTGGACCAGTCTGTTTGTTTTAATCCCAAATATAATATAATTACCGTAGCTTATCGTATATAGCCGACTGTAGCATTGATATAGGAGGGTAATGTTGTTCGCACGACTGTTTATTTATAACTCTTATTACTTTCCGGTCAATTTATGAAACATTGGAGTGGTGTCTTAAAATATTATAGTTATATCCATACTTGTATATAAAATTACGAGCCCTGACTGATAATAATCACGTTATAATAATATATTGTGTATATAATTATACAGTGTAATTCTTCAATGGTAATCAGAACCAGTAGAAACCTCGACAATTTTACACGCTTTATATTAGCTTCACCTGTATGTTTGTAACCGACTACTTTGGATGCGATTTTGACCCACTTTAAACGACCAGATTTCGTTCAAACTTTGTAGATTTATCGAGGACCGATGACAATACACTTATTTGAAAAAAATAAAAATAAAAAAAAAACAAAAAAAGGGTTAAAACAAATTAGTATTTTTTAGTCTATACAAAAATAGTTTTAAAAAACTATATAAACACACTTTTAAAATATAAAGTAGAAAATAATTTTAATGTAACAAATCGTGGGGTGCTTTCTGAAAATATTTCAATAACGTCGCCCCACGCTTTATTATGTTAAAATGATTTTCTACTTTTTAGTTTAAAAGCGTGTTTGTTTAGTTTTTTAAAACTATTTTTTTTATATGAGTCTGCTAAAGTGGCTCTAGGGTTGAAGAAAGGCATGAGAAGAATCTAAGAATGGTGGTCATCATCCTCACTGTGAGTGATCACAGTGCAGCATGGTGACCTACACTATGGAGGCCTAGTGCTATGCTCCTGCATGACTGTACTACAGTCTCGCACCCACCAACGAAATACAACGACACTAATGCTATCATTTTTAGGTTGGTCTTCTATGCAAGGGTATCACCGCCCCGGTTGAGTCGGCCCATTCGTGCTGAAATCAGCGTGGCAATACTATATTGAAAAATATTATGATCCGTTCTGATAATTACAAAAGTTAGACGACGATCTGATGTTCAATGAAGAACAAGACTGACTCCAGTGGTTAGCGTATGCGGCTCCTGATCAAGGGATCTCCGGTTCGATTCCCGGGTTGGACCAAAAGTTTGTATGATTTGTAAATATTTGTTTCGGAGTTTGGCTGTTTTCTTTGTATAATATCTATATGTATTTACAAACAAAAAATATTTATGTATTTATATCAGTTGTATTGTACCCATAGAACAAGATCTGCTTAGTTTGGGACCAGATAAAGTTGTGTGTTAGACGTCTATACAGACCCGTCTGGCTGGCGTGGTTTAGTAGGCCAAAACCTCCTTTCAAAGGAGAGGCCTATTTCCAGCAGTGGACTGTTAAAGGCTGTTGATGTTAGACGTCCAAAAATAAATATTTATTGTTATTGTACCTGTTTCCTTTTTAGTTCGTTTCGATAGTGTTTTTTTCGTTCACACCTATAATTATTTAGTTTATAAACTCGCCATTCAAACTTCTGACCTCAACAGTTTATATACACACACATTACAACACTGCATACTTTATCGTTGATCTATAATCATATAATAACACACTAGTGTCAGATTGTACAGCGCTATTTATAAGTTAACATCTATACGTGATATGTTATAATGTAACCGCTGTTAAACTAATTGTCAGTTAGGGACACCTTGAGATAATGTTATGATTACGTTTCTGACATTTGTAAATGCGCCATCTACTATACAATTTTATAAATAAATATTTCGGACTTTTTACACACAACGTCATCTAGTCACAAACTAAGTAGAGCTTGTATTATGGGTACTAGACATACTTTTGTGAACTTTTTTCTGCATCATTCAACCGGCCTTAGGAGGCCGGAAAAATGATGCGGAATTTTCTGACCAGGCCGCCATGGTAGGTATGGGTTACCATGCTGCATTGCCTACACTCACAATGAGGATGGTGGCCCCTACTCCTGGATTCTACTCATGCTTTCCATCACGCAGAGAAGAGTCACTTTGGTAGGCTTATATAAAATAAAATACTTAATTAATCATCATTTTATAAAATGATTTGGACTTAAGATAAATAATAAATAAATATTTGGGACATCTTATGGGTACTAAATAACTGATATAAATACATAAACATGTTTTTTTTGTAAATATATAAATAGCAAAATACACAAACTCCGAAAGAAATATTTGTAGATCATACAAATATTTGGTCCGACCCGGGAATCTAACCCAAGGCAGATCAGCAGCCGCATACGCTTGAGTGCTAGACCAACAAGGCAGTTGTAAATGTTCTCTAACAAGTGACATTAATCTTTTCAGACACCATTTTGTTTTAATCATATTTCTTAATCGTAAAACATAATTAGCTGTCAACTTGCTTAGTGTGGGTGGACACTTTGATCTTGTGTGTTAATTACAGATATTAAATTCTTATTATATAAACCTTGAGATACTCTGGAACTGGTCATATTCTTTTTCCTAACCTTAGTTCCCAATATTATTTGGTGTCGGCTACTAGTTCAACCGGTTTTATCTGAATATCAGTTTTTCCACGGTGCGACTGGCATCGGACCTCAGCAACCCTAAGGGAGAATTGAAATTCAAAGGTTGAACTAGTTTTCAGTAAACTGGTTATAAATTATGTTCGTATTAGAAAGTAATCCTGTGTTGTTAGGTACTTCACTTTTGTGAAACGAACAAAAAGGATACTCAGACTTAGAGCAACAATTTTTTGTATACAGAGAGTGTGATCCCATGTGGGGTTTCAACTATCTAAGCGCTCACCACTACACCATCAATACGATAAATTGTTACTCTGCCTTGTTGGTCTAGTGGTTAGCGTATGCGGCTGCCGATCAAGAGATCTCGGGTTCGATTCCCGGGTCGGACCAAATATTATTTGTGTGATTCACAAATATTTGTGCTGGAGTCTGGGTGTTTTCTATGTAGGTATAATATGTATGCATTTACAAAAAAAGTATGTTTATGTATTTATATCAGTTGTCTAGTACCCATAATACAAGCTCTGCTTAGTTTGGGACTAGATGACGTTTTGTGTACGATGTCCATGTCCACATTCATATTTACGACTAGCATGTACGTCACATTGTCTTCTGCCTTCGGTACCTTAATTTCTTACCACATATTTAACATGTTATCTAATAAATATACGTTCTATTACTAATAATGGATTAACTGCTTTCAAGATGCATAAAAAACTATTTATTAGAAAAACTGTCATGGACGAAAGCATGTTCATTCAACTTCAACGGTTGTACTTTAATAGACTTCCTAATGTTCGGGCCATGAAACCCGCTGGAGTAAATAAAACTATTACTATGTAATATCATGAAGGTGACGGATTAATAAATGGGTGTGTCATCATCCCTATTCACCCCGAGACAAGGAAAATGAATACACATTACACCTTATACCAACACAGAACATAAATCAAACAGATTATATCAAAAATCTTATACTTTTGTTCGTATTATTTTTTTGGCATTTATTTCATCATTTATAATCATATATGTATATCATAAAACCTACTGTAAATATACTTCTCTAAAATCTTCTCTCAGGAGAGGGTTAAAGCCATTCATCCCTACGCGAGGACTGGCAAGACAAGTTGTGAATACGTAAATCTTGCCGTTAGATGTTTATAACCCGCCTGAAGGCCTCTAGCTAAGTTTCATGACTGCTGTCTCATGATAACAACCGATACCAACTGCTTAACGTGACTTCCGAATCATCGCTGCTTACCCTCAGTGACTGTTTCCAATCACCTAAGGTCACTCTGCTATGAGCGCTATAAATAACCATTTTTTCATTCCAATATTGTTTTCAACCACACCGAAACAACAATCATAATATCTTCACCGGAAGTTGCATTACACATCAGCTGTAAACCCGCTTATTTCGTGGCCCCAAGCTAAGTTAGTATGTACAGGTGCACAATTTCCGTTCGGACCTTGATATTTGCAACCCTCTATACGCAAAGGCAGATGTTCCACAACCGTTGGTGTTGTTAAAAGAAATTTTAGTCTCTGTTTTCATAAACACACACTCGGACACTGACTTTATTTTATTTTATTTATGCTTTACTTGTAACAGACTAATATTGTAAGCTTCTAAACGTAGACCTCTCCAAAAAAAGAGATTAAATTCTGGATTTTAATTTTAAATATCTATTATCTGTTCCAGTATAATTTAAAAAAAAAACATTTTCGGATAAAAGTGTCACACAGTCATATTTTATATTATCATAAATATCAAACACCTAAATTTTGCCAACATTTGTTTATCTGTAAGTCTGATCAGGGATAATTAAAATCTAAAATAATATTTTTACAACTAGTGACCCAACCCGGCTCCACACGGAAGTCTTTGAAATTCTCGGATTTCCTCTGCTATGATAAACATGTATTACATTTACATATAAACCTTCCAAATGAATCACACTATTTTCTCCCTGACACGAACCGACTAAAACCACATGGTGTGACCATCTCTGCGCCTGTGTATTGGAAGGAGTCCAGGGAGGGGATTTCCTTCTGGACTCCTCAGAGCGCCTGCCCGCACTGTTGCGGGCACCATCTCAAGTTTCGACTCTCTAATTGGGCAACGTCCGGTCACACTATTTTCTCCCTATACCAACCCGTCTGGCCAGCGTAGTATAGTAGGCCAAAACCTCCTTTCTAAGGAGAGGCCGATGTCCAGCAGTGGACTGTTGAAAGATGATGATGATATTGATTTTCTCTGTGGAAAAAGACAATTAGAAATATAAATCCAGTGTCGCGGAGGGCTTTAAAAACATACATCAAACGGACACAAAGAACATCCACCTCAGAACAACAATTTGTGCATTACACAAAGAACTATCCTATGTGGAATTTGAAACCACAACTAGCTAAACAGTAGCAAGTGGCATGTGAAACCACTAAGCAACCGTGCAGTTAAAATTCCCTGAACCGTTTAGTTTAAAAGATCTGAGCGTAGAGACAGCTGCCGTCTAGCCAAGTTGCAACTATTCTCTATTCTATTTCTCTATTCTCTTGCTTCGTTGGCTAATATCATGTTTAGTATCGAGTAATACATTAGTCAATGAAACAAGAGACTAGAGAAATATAATAAGAAAGAAAGAAAGATTAATGAATAGAATACAAAACGAAAAACGTTTGTAACTTGGCTGAAGCGACTTCATTTTACACTGTGTGAGATAAACATTAATGTTTTTTATTTATTTATTTATTATTACAACTAGCTGACCCGGCAGACTTCGTACTGCCTCAATCGAAAAATAAAAGACCTACACTTTTGTATAAAATGAAGTTAAATCTAACAAAAGGAATCAATAATTAATAAAAAAGGCAATTCATTTTTATATATTCACCTTTTAAACCTTTTCTGGACTTCCACAAATAATTCAAGACCAAAATTAGCCAAATCGGTTCAGCCGTTCTCGAGTTTTAGCGAGACCAACGAACAGCAATTCATTTTTATATTTAAAGAAGATTAATGAATTTGTTTTACAATTTTCTCTTATTTCCTATTACTATAGCTAGCATTACTTTATCTTTGACTTTACTGGGACTGACCGCCAATATAATCTAATAGGTAACATTAACGATCATATTAATTGTTGCGTTACCTGCGGATTAATTTGAAACTCTAGAGCAGATCACGTAACTAACACGTTAATCGTGTTTGAAGTCAGATAAACATCAGCTTTGTATGTTCCGTAATATTCAGGTACAACAGGTAAATAGTGTAATGTTAAACGATATTATTTCAGGATTATATTTAAGACTACCAAAGTAACTCTACTCTGCCTGATGGAAAGTATCAGTAGAATCCAAGACTTAGTCACCATTATCATTGTGAGACAATGCAGCATTGAGACCTACACTACGGAGGTTTAATAGCCCAGGATAAATATTTCGGTATCGAATATCTCAAATATAAAATTCTCGTGTCACAATGTTCGTTCCCATACTCCTCCGAAACGGCTGGACCGATTTGTATGAAATTTTGTGTGTATATCGGGTTGTTCCGAGAATCGGCCAACATCTATTTTTCACACCCTTAGGACGCGAGCGGAGCCGCGGGCATCAGCTAGTTTATGTATAAATATTTCAACATCCAACACATAAAGTCAACCAAGCAGAGCTTTTTTTACCGAGTTATTCGACATACATTTTACAACTCTTATGAAAATGTCAAGATGAAAATGGTATGTAAATTGTCAGCCATGTTTGTTTATCGTCATTGGATCGAAATAACCTTACGTAAAACTGTTCTTCAATACTGTTTTCTGTTAAATAAGTACATAAACCTCTTTACTCCGCAAAAAAATATTACAGTAGTATTGGTACCCTATTGTTGTACAACATTGTGTTTTAATCAATACTGGTAGAGAGCCAGTTGCTCACACGTCCCAGATACTGTTTAGATATACAGTGTTTTCTTGTGCAAAGTTCCTGATACTCAGTCACCATGAATAAGCTGTTAAGAGGATAATCTCAATCTTATCAATTAAGTATGTTTTTTAATGATTAAACTAGGATTTAAATGTTTCAGTTGCATGTAAGAAGTAATAGGTTATCTGGTATGGCATAGCATGCGGAGGGATGAGGAAAATGTGGCAAAGAAAATGATGGGTATGGAAATTGAAGGTTACATGGCAAGAGGAAGACCTAAGAAAAGGTAGATGGATTGTGTGAAGGAAGATATGAATAGGAAGGGAGTTAACAGTGAAATGACGAGTGATAGAGTAGAAGAAAACATACTGCGCGACCCAAAATAAAATTAGGTGTATTAAAACTTCCTGGAAACATATTGCATCAAGGCGTGCTTAATGCCACAAGCATATACTTCCAGACAAGTTACCAAGAGTTGAACTCTGACTGTCTGTTTACTTGTCCCCTTATCCCCTTTATTATTCCCAATATTATGTAGTGTTGGCTACTTTACCTGAATATCAGTTATTCCACAGAACGGCATCGGACTGCCGCAACCCTGAGGGCGTACTAAATTCTAAGATTGAACAAGTTGTCAGTATATTTAAGGACATCATGTCCTGGCTATTGGTTAGCAAGGCTTGGCTATTAACCTTATGGGGAAATCAACTCAATACCGTTAATAGCTTAACGTGTTCTCCATTATCAGTGTTTAAAATCAGAAGATTTTACTGATAATTTGTTGTCAAACTCCAACTGTTATAAAAGCCACCTCTAATTAGCCTATCCCCATCGAACCCTACAGTAAAAATAATAATAATACTAATAATAATAATATCTAGCAACACTCAAAGACATCAGAATTTCTCCTCCATATTTTTAAAATAAATAATTTTTACCAATAACAACTATATTAAAAACCAAATTTATATACTTTAAAAGACTCAATGTTATAAAAATAATTAAATAAAAGAAATAAAATGAATCGAAATGAAATAAACTTAAAAATATCCGTTTTTAAAGACATGACGTTTAAAACGTCATGTCAAAACCAATATTATAAATATCGATAAAATGAGAAATTCTCAAGATGATCACAAGAGCTAGAAGCAGAGCACAAATATCATCCCCGGACTCGTCGCTCCGCTCCGCCGTGCCGCCAATGGAAGAAATCATAGAAGTTCCGAATAGTGCACAGGCGTCGAGCTCTACTTCGAGCGACGAGTTTTTCTCTCCGCCGACGTCGCCAACACCTGTACGTCGGCAGGAGAGGACCCGGCCACCAGCCAGCTTGGGATCCCGAGGACCACTGACCTCGAAAAGGGTCTCCGCTACCGGTGGTGGTGTGCGCCGCATGAAATGGTCACATACAATAAATGAGAACGTCATGCGGGCATATTTTCGGGCTACAGAGTTGGGAACAAACCTTACTGCGTACCGTGTTCGACTAGTCTCTCTGTTTCAGGAGCTTGAGCCAGCCGTCAACGTATCAGCACAACGATTGTCGGATCAAGTGCGGGCTATACAGCGATGCCATCTGCTAGATGAGGCCGTACTTGAGAGGATACGCTCAGACGTGCGGAATACCTTGGCTATCCCTTCTTCGTCACGTGCTGTGGATTTGGGAGCGAATAGTACACCAATTCTACCACAGAATAATAATGTTGATGAACAAGAGGAGAGTGAAGTTATATCCGTAAGTACCCAATATAATGATAGAATAAGGAGCGCTTTGGAGGATGCGGTTCAGAAATACCGGTATGTTGATTATCATAACAGACCCCGATTACCCCGTTTGCCCATTCATAAACGAAATTTAGCACTGGTGAGTGCCCTGAATTCGTTATTGTCAGATTATTTTGATAATAGCGAGGATCTTAGTGATACACATTCTATTCTTTACTGTGCGGCTATTGCAGTTTGTCGAGTAGCTGGTATTAAGTTTGCTGAAGACAGAATTGCTACTCGACCCCAAAATACTTTGCCAGCTTGGCAGTATAGAATAGAACGTCGTATTACTGAGACTAGGACACTCATCGGTAAACTAACTGCTTTTCAGGCAGGTAATACGCGGCCGAGAGTCATGCGCTTTGTGAAACAGGCATTCTTGGGGACTACCATCAGTCCTCAACAGTACTTGTCTAGTGTCACAGAGCGCATAGACTTCTTGAAGCAAAAAGTTTATGCTTGGGCAAATAGGATAAGACGGTACAAAAAACGTGGGAATCGGTATTATCAAAATCGCATGTTCCAAAGCAATGAGAAATGGGTGTACCGGAAATGGGAAGAACCGGATCCATGTGAGCGCGATGGGTACTTACCAGATGAAAATACCACCAATGAATTTTGGCGTGGCATCTGGTCGGTGCCTGTCACCCATACAGATGGTGACTGGATGCGAGATGTCAGACACTCATGTGAGTCTGTAGCAACTATGGAACCAATCATCATTGACAAAGATGATATAAGTTGTGCAGTCCGTTCATTGCCAAATTGGAAATCACCTGGTCCGGACGGTCTGCACAACTTTTGGCTTAAGTGGTTCCGAAGCTCTCATGGGTGTTTGGCATCTCAATTCCAGGCAGCATTGGATTCTGGTTCATTACCACAATTTTTAACAACTGGTGTAACCCATTTACTCCATAAATCTGGTAGTGCCATGGATCCCAAAAACTTTAGGCCCATTACATGTTTACCAACTTTGTATAAACTTCTTACATCTATTTTGAGACTCAAAATTACTACACATGTAAATAATAATTCGATACTTTCCGTTTCTCAGAATGGATGTAGAAGTGGGACCCGTGGCACTAAAGAGCTCCTTATCGTTGATATGACCATTAGCCAACAAGTACGTCGTAATCGTAAAGGTTTGGCGACATGTTGGATAGATTATAAGAAGGCTTACGACTCGGTTCCCCATTCATGGCTTTTGAGGGTGCTGGAGTTGTATAAAATTGATACAACTCTGTGCACCTTCTTGAAGTCATGTATGGGGCAATGGAGGACAGTCCTTCGCTATCCTGGATGCCGCCAAACTGCGGTAAGCGACGTATTTGTAAAGATCGAGAGGGGTATCTTTCAAGGTGACAGTCTGAGTCCCTTGTGGTTTTGTTTGGCCTTGAACCCTCTTAGCACTCTCCTAGAGGGTTCAGGGTTAGGCTATAGGTTGCAGAGAGGTAACCGGGTTATATC
This sequence comes from Phragmatobia fuliginosa, assembly GCA_932526445.1. Classification (NCBI taxonomy): domain Eukaryota; kingdom Metazoa; phylum Arthropoda; class Insecta; order Lepidoptera; family Erebidae; genus Phragmatobia; species Phragmatobia fuliginosa. The sequence goes on along the minus strand of OW052069.1, from coordinate 1,327,331 downwards.
TCACCTTCTTTATATGGATGATTTGAAACTACTGGCTCCCACAAAATTACAATTGATTGAGTTACTAAAGGTTACTAAAAACTTTAGTAATTCTATCAAAATGGAATTTGGTTTGGACAAGTGTGCAGTCATGTATGTAAAGAAAGGTGTTATTGTGGAATCTGAAGGATTAGAACTTTCAGATTCAACAAAACTTAGGTCTCTCTCTGCCACCGAAACCTACAAATATCTAGGCTTTTCACAATCCTTGGGAATACCAGAATCTGATGTGAAGCAAACGGTGCGGGAACGCTTCTTCGGCCGCCTGAAAAAAGTCCTTAAAAGTCTTTTGTCAGGGGGTAACAAGGTGCGAGCCTACAACGGTTGGGTCATGCCGGTTCTGATGTATTCCTTTGGTATACTTAGATGGACTCAGACCGAATTAGATGCCCTTGACAGGAGAGTTCGTACCTTACTGACTGCATTCCGAATGCACCACCCACGTTCATCGGTTATGAGATTGTACATCCCGCGAAAGTTTGGGGGTCGTGGATTTTTAAATATCAAGACCCTACATAATCGCGAGATATACAATCTCAGAGAATATTTTCTGAATACCGACATGGGGGTGCATCGCAATGTAGTTACGGTGGATAACGGATTCACTCCACTCGCTCTGGCTAAAGAGAATTGGCGCAAACCTGTAGTACTTAGTACTGATGATCGCAAGGAGGTATGGAAGGGCAAAGAGCTTCATGGTCGGTTTTATCGGGCTTTGAACGGGCCCGATATAGACTTTAAAGCATCGACTTCCTGGCTGCGGTACGGTGATCTCTTTGGAGAAACCGAAGGTTTTGTTTGTTCAATTATGGACGAAGTTATCATGACGAATAACTATCGGAAATATATACTGAGGGACGGTACGGTTGACATATGTCGGGCATGTCACCGTCCCGGGGAATCTATCAGGCATATTATTTCTGGTTGTTCTCGTCTTGCTAACGGTGAATATTTGCACAGACACAACCAAGTAGCCAGGATTGTACATCAGCAACTTGCCCTTAAATACCAACTTGTAAATTTGGAGGTGCCATACTACAGGTATGTGCCCGACCCAGTTCTCGAGAATGGTCGTGCCACATTATATTGGGATCGATCTATTATCACAGACAGGACTATTGTCGCCAATAAGCCTGACATTGTGATGATAGATCGATCACAGCGCCGCGCAATGATTATCGATATCGCTGTTCCTCATGACGAGAATCTCGTGAAGGTTGAAAAAGAAAAACAAATAAAATATTTGGATTTATCTCACGAGATTGTCGATATGTGGAATGTCGATTCGGCGATCATTGTTCCGATAGTCGTTTCTGTTCATGGTTTGATAGCTAAGAGTCTCGACCAACACCTCAAGAGGCTCACGTTGGACGGCTGGATTAAGGGTCTGATGCAGAAGGCGGTCCTCCTTGACACGGCACGTATAGTGAGGAGGTTCCTGTCTTTGGGGCCCTAACCACCGGTTTCTTGGTCCCTGTACTCGAAGTCGGTGGTCTACTATTTTTTATATTTTTAAATGTATTTTTTATATTTATATATTTAAAAATGTAATTAATATGTTTATTGACTTAAATAAAGAGAATAATAATACAAGATACAGCTAATAATGCTAATAATCTAGTTGGAAAAGAGTATCCATGGAGTTTCTTGTCTGTTCATCTCCATAGGATCTACGAATTGGAACAGACAATTAGCTTCACGACTGACTACTTGACGTTTCAAAAGTGCCGTTGTATTGGTGTATTTCAAATAAAAATGGTTTGATTTGATTTGATACTTACAATTCCTGTAAAAGTCCTGCATTCCAACAAAAGATGGTTTACATACATACTAGAACGCCACGCGCCGTCGACCGTGTCGTGGCGTAACCCAGGCATGTGTGAAGTAACTACGCGCTGTTCACGAATTAAACGCCACTTGGATAATACATAAACACTATCACTACTTAAATCGTTCCTTTATATTATATACTAACAGAGCCCCGCGGGGCTACCCGCGTTTGTTTTTGTAACCGCGGGCAGCTAATCTAAAAAAAATTGCCTAAGTTACTCCTTATATCATCAGCTATCTGCCAGTGAAAGTCCGGTCGATATCGGTCCAGCCGTTCCAGAAATTACCCGGAACAAACAGAAAGACAGAATTGTAAAAAAAAAATTTGGTATATGTATCGTGTATACAAACAAGCATTTAGTAAAAAGCGGTTATCCAGCGGTTTAAAAGCGGTAAAAGCGGTTAAACAGACACTCCAATTTTATTTAGTTGTATAGATAAGTACCTAATCTCTGTCTTATTCCTAGAAGTCGTAGCGTAGTCGTTTTTTTTTCTAAGTGGAAATCGAACCCAAAACCTTTGGCGTAGCGCTATCACTACCACTAGAACAAATATCTGTGAAACTTTGAAGCATAATAAGATATCAATCCCCATCACTATCAACTGACGACAACTAAAACATTTGCGAAATGCAATCATTGCCATTCTGAATCGCGATTACGAAAGTTACACACATTGTATTTAAAGTCGAAAGCATTTTCAAAAGCTACGCCTCTGGCAATTTTTTAGCAAGCATTTTAAACATATAATCACCAACAAGATTACTATATTTCCGCCGTTTATGTGATTTCACGGATGTGACCGGCATAGTTCATGATGTCAAATATGGTAGTATGATGCAAGAGTGACTTCGACTATCACCCACGACTCCGGCAAGGAGATATCCCATCTGACTTTTCAAAACTTCAACTGGACCATCCCTTTCTGCCTTTCTGAGTCAACGGAGACCAGCTAACTACGCAGGAGATATTATTATAGTGCACAAGTGTGTTCGCAAACACAAGTGCCTTGTTGTTCTAGTGGTTAGCGTATGCGGTTGCTGAACAAGAGGTCTCGGGTTCGTTGTGTAATCCACAACTATTTGTTTCGGAGTCTGCGTGTTTTGTATGTATGATATGTATGTATTTACAAAATAAAACGTATATTTATATCAGTTTTTTAGTACCCATAAAACAAGCTCTGCTTATTTTGAGACTAAATGACGTTATGTGTAAGATGGGCGATAATAAAAGTGCACTTTCAGTTCCCTCACTATAACAATCCGATGAAAACTCTATACGCCATGACCAGGAAGAGATAATGCGCGGGGACAACGGCTTCATAATGTTCATCGAGGTACGAGGTTTTTAGACTTTTAAACTTTGCGCTGTTATTAAATATTACTATATGTATATTCAGAAAAACCCAATTATACTCTTCAAAAAACGTTGTATGACAAAATTTTCAAAATTAAAAATACCATAGAGTAAAAATCACGCGGCAATAGTTGCTAAATTGTAATGTGCATAGACATTAATGAATGTAGATTTAGAAAATACCGAAGCATCGTTTTTCTATAAAGAAATTATGTTACATAAGTAAGTAACTGTGTTTTATCTATAGGTAATGTGTAGCTATACAGCTTTTTTTTTTGTAACCTGAATCACAATAGCACTGCTAAGGTGTAATAACATTCTAGTTCCTTACAAGTGACAATAGGGTTTGATATGATGCAACACCAACAGTTTGCCATATTGTAGAACATAAAATTACTCATAGCTTTTGTTGGTAAGTTTAGTTAGAAACTGAAATGAAATGAAATAATTTATTCTGCAATTAGGTTACATGAACACTTTTGCAAGTTACACTTTTTTTGAGTTCGGCCTTTCCTAACTGGACTAGCCCTGAGAAGAAAGGACGAAACGAACTCAGGGATCACAGTCTCTTTTAAAGTCCAGACAATATTCTTAAATGCGATAATTACAATTGTCACAATTATAATAATTAAAGATAATAATTCAAAAGTTGTCAACAATGGCAATAATTTAAGATAAATTTGTTAAATGTACAATGTAAATTTAAATCATAAATCATCGTCACATCAAAATAAATTTAAACATTAAATAAACAGCATGTGCAGAATGAAAGAATATTTTTATATTTATTTATTTTTTAATATTTATTATTAAGTTTATCAAAGTTACGGTTTGAACCATGGGAATCTTTCTTCAATCCCCATATAACACCATAAGTTCATCACCCCCTAGTTTTTCCCTGTCTTACCGATGGCCGACGGAGCATGGCATATTAGGTGGAGCAGCCATGTGTATCGCACAGTACCGCACCATTGTATGCAGACTGAGTATTGTATAGAGAAGAATAGCTCTGATTTTTAGTAAACATTTCATGAAGATGTTTCTATGATGGTTTTTTTTGTTTCATTACCACGAAACAATTTATCGAACTTCACAGATACATTGGCGTCTTTTATTAATCATTCCTTTTAGTAAAGCGTTTTAATTTGGATGAGTATTTTACTCATTGAAGCTAGAATGGCTAAATAAATTTAAATGAATTTTATTACATTTAGGTGCAGTTCGCTTCTTCTTCTTCCTAGCCAATTCCCATTATTATTTGGGGTCGGCTACAATTTCAACCGTTATACCTGAATATCAGTTTTTCCACGGAGCGACTGGCATCGGACCTCCGCAACCCTAAGGGAGAACTGAAATTCGAAGATTGAACTAGTTGGCAGTAAATTTGAGGGCACTGACTACATGTACAGATCAGTAGTGATATAGCCAAGAGTATTGAACCTATATGTTATTTCAAAACGTGATTTGGTAAATATATAAGCTGATTTTTTAAAAAGAAGTCAATGAATTTATGTGTTATACAAAAAGTTTATAATTAAACATATAACTTACTCAAAATTGGACTACTAAATGATCTCTAATATTAAGAATGTTGATAAATAAATTAAAACCAAAAGTTTCACTGAGCTTAAAGGGATTTAAATCTTTGGTTCAAACTCCAGAATCATGTATATCCAGATTGCAATCTGGTAAGTAACATCTGACAAGTATTAAATTATTCGCTGTCATTCAATTTCCCGCCGAACAGTACATCCAGATGCCAGTTCTTATTTCAAATCCAAATATGACATAACTGGTTGCTTCATTCACTCAACATGTTTCTGAACAACTGCGTACTCATTCAACGACTTTCGAATGTAAAAAGTGATCTTTTTTTTTGTACAGTAAACAATGATGTCCATAAAACATTTTATATGGAAGAACAACTAACGCCCACCATTTATGTGTATTCGGAGATGTGTTTTTATGCTTCCATTGATATAATATTGCACGTATTTTTTTTTAATGTGTTTCTTTGTAGAATTGTGATTTTAGCGACAAGTTTATTTTACTTTTTAGGGAGTTCGGAGATCTTGGCAATAACCAGCTTAAGTTAGCCTTTCCTTTGTCTCTGGCCTGCTTAATCTATTTCTTTCAGTAATACATGGGGTGCGTCTGCTGAATATTTCATTAAATTGTCCCTTTTAGGTCCCAAAGTGCCCGTATTGTATTGGACAATGAAACCAAAATTAAGAGTGGTTGAAAAAAAAATTCTATGCAACTCTGTCCAGCATGTGGGGAACATAATACGTATACATATGTTTGTAATTAACCTTAGAATTTATGACGTTAAAAACAGCCGGAACAGGTGCAATTCAATTAAGTAGTTTGCGTAACGTTTGAACTTAGTCAAATAGTATTTTCTTTTTTTTTCTACAAATCTGTTACATATACTGTACCTATTTGGAAGAAAATTAAAATAATATGTGAAAACCAAAGACAAGACTGACTTAGGAGAGGAGACCCGTGCAACTACAAGATTTTTCATTTTTTTTTAAACTATTAAAGCAGTTCTTTAATATAGTACTAAAAAGAAGCTTTGCTCTATATCTGTATACTTTACAAGCGTAATATGGAAGCAATAACTACAAACTGTTGTAAAACTCCATCAACAAACCCACGCATTTTTTCCAAATCAAACCTCTTTTTGGCGCTATCATAAACAATTGTCATAAAATATTATGTTATTTGTTTAAAAAAAGTATGCCGCGTGTATTGACTCTTAAGCCTACGTCACTTGAGGCTACGAAAGAGAATCTCAATTCCCCAATGTGGCCACAAACGCGTTCAGTATAAGTGCGCCCGCGACTCTGTGCTCTACTGTTTAATGTACATAGTGATTTAAAAAGTTTCAACTATTTGCACATTTTGTGAGTTATGTGAAGTGAGATCAAAAATAATTGTTTTTTAATTCTATAACAAGCCAGTGATTAAAAAAATCTTATAGTGAATTATGTAACAACAATTAAATACTTCAATCACTAAAACTAAACTACAAATATAAATTAATATGAAACAAAAACCTTTTGTCTGGAAAACACGTGATTTCATAATTATAAAGGAAACAAATTTAAAAAAACCAGTGCGTTCTTAAAATAAATAAAAAGTAGATGATTTTTTTTATCAAATATATATATGTACTATACTAATGTTGACAAAGTGATCAAAAATATGGATTCCAGTTAGAAATACTTTTTGCGAAAACCTTTTGTTTAAACTTTTTTATGTAATCATTCGAAATTCAAATATTCAAATAATTATTCTACACTGGCGTTTCTTCAAACCATACTTTTTAAATTAGCACAGCAATTATTGTTTCATTGTCCAATCGCCATCGATGTCCTAAACGCTTACATTATTTTGTTGAGGTTACTGAATCATGTTTTTTTTTTATGTATGAATTGTGTCGGTCTGTTAATTTCATTCCGTATTACGTATATGTATTTACAAAAAAGCGTTGAAGCATACGTGTATAATGTAGGTAATTTATTTAAAACACAAAAAACGCGAAAGTTAAAATTACTGTCTTAATAAAACAAAATATTTTCAATAAAATTAAAGAAGACATAGACACTAAAATATACGTCAATGACTCTCAAGTGCATTTTTAAAAGGGTGTAAAACTAATTTTTGAATTACCATCACACCATAAATACTTATGTGATTTTATCTGGACTAATATTATATGAGTTTGTATGGTTGTCCGATCGTTACGTTGTAGGGGGTAATCTCAAGATCTACTGAAACGGTTTTATAATATTTTACCATTAGAAAGTCATGTTCTTTGTGAGTCTCACAAGCATGATCTTATTCAAGAAAACCCCGAACTTCTACCACGAATATTGACAGAACAATTTACTTTTTAGCAAAGTCTATGACATTATAGTTTATATTAAAAGAGAATATGAATTTGAAAAAAGAACGAACTAGTCTTCCAGTATTCGCTAATGATGTAACATTTAAAACAATTTGGCGGCAAAGTATAATACCGCGCACGCTCATTGGTTAAATCAAATACCTTGCACTTTCCCAGTCGTCGCTTTTCATGAAATCCTACTAATGCTTTACTCGTAAAGAGGTTAAAATGTTGCTAGAATTAAAAAAACTTAAGTGCAAAACAAGGCAGATTAAGAATACGAAGTGAATAAAATTATATTTATTCATACACCCTGAAACGACGCAATAGTTCTATAGCTGGTCAAAACCCCATTTCTAAAGAGAGACCTAATCCAGAGCAGAACTATAAAATCTATATCAGTAAAACAAAATGTGGTTAGGTGTTTGTGGAATGCACTATATTACCAAAGCAATTTGCATTGCACAATCGCATAATTTTTCATATCTAACGGTTATATAGTAATGAAAACCGATAACTAGCACATACTTTTTGCATTTTCTAATAGCAATGGCCAAACAATAGTCCGATCAAAAGATAAGAAAGGGATACACAGTTGGATGACCACTGACAATGGCATAGAGCTGTATTCTTAACTTTTTAATTGGACAATCGTACCTTAGTGCCGTGTTAGAATTGAACGGATCCAAGGAGGATGATTACAAATACAAACTATTTATATCCAGCAGTACAACAGTAACGTTTATATTCTAATTTCAAAATTATAGTACACGGTGTTGCCCGTTTTACAATCAAATACTACATAAGTATAAGTTTTTAATATTGACCATGTTACGTTGACCATTTTCCATTGCGATTCTTGTGTCATTGTGAATATGTGTTTTCCTAATTTTCTAGTTAGTTGAATGAATTAAATTTGATTTATAAAGATACATATCTATATTATATAATAAGATCATATCTTTTTTGTTGTCGGGGGTCAAAATCCACTCGGATTTCCAGTCCTTAAGTTTATTAATAAGTTTGTTTTCATCTATAGAAGAATGTTTTATCTCCGTTTCTAGTACATACCTATAAATAAAGCTATTAATAAGGTTTTTAACCTGACGCAATATATTAATGTAATCAAGATAACCATTTAATATTTTTTACTATCTGGCTATCTTTAGTGGATCGTAGTTGCATTTTAATGAATGACTAAATATTTAGTCTTGGCATTAGGAATATAAATCCTGTGTCGCGGGGGACTTTACAAATATACATGAAACGAACACAAATATCATCCAGATTCAGAACAACAATTTGTGAATCACACAATGTGTTGTCGCACGTGGGATTTGAACCCACGACACTTGGCGCAGCCGAAAGCCGCATGGCGACAACTTAAACCACTAAACCGACCGACCAACTATCTACAGATTTTCGATATTATCTAATACTTGGATTGTGGGGGTGACATGGGAGTCCCTCCACTTGAGAAATAGTTACTAAGCTATGAGACAGTATTCTGTAAGCCGACCCCGACCTAGTTTGAACCGAAGGATGAATGACGTCATATTTTAAAGCTTTTACAGAAATGTATTGTTATGTAGGTGTTTTACACCAACATTGTATTTGCAACTGCAGTGAATCATCAAGGATCACGTGTACCAAGTACTGTATAATGCCCAAAATAAGCACACGACATCAATGGGTTGTATGTATACATTACGCCTATAATATGACATCGTTATTGAAACTGTCTAAGTTAAACTTCAATGGTCGTGAAACAATCATAAAATTCTCTTTAGTGGAGTAATATTATGTACACTATCATATTTTGAAATGTATAAACATTTTATTCAAGAATTAATTCGTAAATAAAAAAAAAATGCAAACCAGTTCTTTTTCCTAGCCTTATTCCATATATTATTTGGGATCGCTTACTAGTTCAACCGGTTTTACCTGAATATTAGTTTTTAAGGGAGAACTGAAATTCCAAGGTTGAACTAGTTGTCAGTAAATTTGAGGGCACTGACTTCCTAATAACGATTACCATAGATGTTCATGACAACCGGGACCGACGGCTTTACGTGCTCTCCGAGGCACGGGCGTGAATCCAAACTTCCAAACTCCGGGCTGCTATTAGGAATTTCCTAAGAAAAACCCAAAAACACTTTTTTGGCCCGACCCGGAATTTGAACCCGAGACCTCCCGAGAGATTTGAAAATCAGTAATTATTTTGTTATAGCAGAAAGCCCACTATTCCCCTCCAGCCATTTATATGGAGAGGGAATCACTGAACAAGAGAAGTCTCTTATGACTTTTGAATTTCAAGTAACTTTGGGTGGCGATACTCACTTCCCAACAAGCTTAACGTTTACTCATTTGCCACCCTATAGGATAAAACAGTTACTGAAATGGCCAAGCACGCTGTCAATTTAATATATTTGTGATCACATCAACGCCGATTTTATAGCATTCTCTAAATTATATTCACTCCAAGACTCGACTGCAATATCTCTTTAGATAATAACTTTAGTCATGGTTGTAAATTAATTCTATAACATTGCGTAACTCTCGCGCAGACATATCACAGTTAAAATTTTGCATTTAAAGTCACACATAAGTGACACTGCTTACAAAATAGTATAGATTAATAGAACTAGAGATGTGTTGAATAGCCGTATTCATATCCGCCGATATCCGAAAATGTTTCTATTCGGATATCTGGGGTCTTTCCGTATCCGATACTTTCTGTCTATATCACAAAATAAACTAATCTATATTATTATTTATTTAGATATCTAATGCAGTAAGTAGTTACTATTTTCCCAAATAAAATTGATCTCAGCTTTAAGTCTACTAGGAAAAAGCTGAAATTAGATTTTTTTTACCTTCAGACCTCCACATCCCAAGAACTAGACTTTGTCGAAGTTCTGTAGAAAGAATTATGTCGGACTTTTTACGGATCCAACTACTCATAAGAAAATCAAAGATTGTGAGAGTCGTTTAAATGGCTACTAAGACCGGTGGCTTAATGTGCTCTCCGATGCATGGATCATCTCAGTAGGTTAAGAAGTTAACCTATCATGACCTGGTTAGGATTGCATAACTTTGCAAGTTGACTAGCACTTTGAAGAAAAATGTATTGTGTGACAATTGTAACATTACTTTTTTATATTCCAAATATCGTTATCTAGCCACCAATTATACATCTTTAATAATACTTATTTCATTACCGTCTCTTTTAAACCCTTACGTGATATCGACTGCCTCCGTAGCGCAGTGGTAGTGTAGGCGACTGTTGTTCTGTCAAGTTTCGGATTCGAATACCGGTTCGGACACCAAATATTTGTGCAGTTTGTGTGTACACTATGTATATGTATGCATTTACAACATTAAGTACATGCATTTATATCAGATGTCTAGTATCCACAGAAAAAGCTCGACTTCATTTGGGACTGGTAGCGTTGTATCCAAAAATTTTTTTTTAGATTGAATTTTGTAACAAACTGTATAGACTTTTGAACCCAATGAAATAGATTACCATCCTAAGTGTAGGAAAAATTAATGCACTGTTTATAGACTTTCGCGACTTTTACACATACTTATGTTTTGGAAATGGAAAATAGAGAAATAGTTTACAGTAAAACACATGAAAATTAATTCAAATAGAGCGACATTAATAGCTATGACAATATGAAAAATAGCTGAAAAGTATGTATTTATGTGTATTTTCCCACTATAAACTACACTATAGTGAGGTGTGACACAATTCTAATTCCCATACATAGAATAGACTTGTGCAGATAAAATGGTTGTGAGATGTGAAAACAATGCGTAAATCAACCTGGCATATGGGAAAATGTGGAAAACTTCCCATAGATATAGCTGTATGAAAGATTACGTAATTTAGAAGTATGGAATAACAACTAAGGCTTTGTAGATAACTGGCTATATATCAAATAAGGGGAGAGCTGAAGATTTTCCCCAAATATAGGTAGAATCGGGTTTTAGCCTATGACTATACAGCTGAACTTCGATACGTATCAACAGATCTCTCCAAGCCAAATTCTAGACGAAATTACAGTTTTAAATGCCTTTTCGGACTTTATAGGGCTCTAACTTTCGTTACTATTGTCAAAAAGGTTTTTATAGTATTCAGCCTCTCTACTTCATACTCGTCATACTTTTACGTTTCTTTATAAAGCCTTTCTACATATAATTAAATAGGTATGAGTTTGAATGTACGTATGTGTGGGTTATTAGTATTAGTGATGTACCAGATCGTTAAAAGTGTATATCCGCGGATAGTTCGAATGCGGATATTAACAAAATCTCGGCTAGGCAAAATGTTCTCTATGTATTTATGAATAAGCACCCTCTTTCCTTTGGTCATTCTTTCTAGTTGTGCTTAAATTTTTTATTACATTTATTTAAATTTCTAAATAGATAAGCCTAATACTAGGTACAATTAGCATGTACTCCTCCACTGGTAGCTAGTAGTAGTAATTATTTTTTACGATACTACATTCCTGTATAACTTAAAGTTACTTTTGCACCGCTTTTATTACATCTAACAATATTTAACTTAAATAAACATGAAAAAGAATTTTACTGACTCGTGAAGGATTTGAACCTTCGCCCTCCGTTAGTATACTTGATAGTTTCTAATGACGGCGCTCTAACCTGCTGAGCTAACGAGTCTCTACGATAAAATTCACAAATCGCGAACCTGTATCGAATAGGATGACGTAATCATGAGGAAGACTTTATTTCCATTTATATGTTCATATTACATTGAACCCTATTTTATAGTACAAAGAGTCGTATATTTAATATTGACCTCAATGTCGTTACAGTTCCTTTTATTTAGGCATATAAATTACTATTAATTTATTCTAAAATAATCTAAATGGACAGTAAAGCTACTAAAGATAGTTGTGACAAATGTTTTAAATATGCATTAAACTTTTTTGGTGTATTTATATATTTAATAGTACCGGCTACAAAACACCTACAAAGATAAACTTAGAAAGTAAAACATTTCCTAATTACAAAATTTAATTCAAATCGTTAAAGCGGTTTCTGAGATACGCATTCATTTAAGTAAGAGGAAAGCTCCAACAAAAATTGCAACTGCTACTAAATTCAATGTTGTTGCTTCCTTCACCAACTGAAATTTTATTCAGTTATGTTCCTTCTTATTTAATTTTCTTTATAAAAAATTGTTTAAAACTAAACTTAAAGTGTAAAATAATCTACTTAAAGAAAAACTAAAACGAATAGTTTAAATTGTACATCATAACAATCGCACTATTTGAAATGAATTAAACTGATGTAAATATTTTTCATCTGCAAGAAGCGAAATTAACTAGAGACTATGTTTTAACGAAATTATTGAGAAGTATGTACACTAGAATAGATCAATGAAACTTTATTAAGTATTATGATTACTTCTTGAGTCAACTCTGAGTCATTCGTTCTCAGAAATATAACTATTAAATTTCAGACAAATTTCATAAAGCAAACTTTATAGACAGACCAAAAAGTCAATTTAGAACTAACATGCCGACACAAATAGAGCAAAGCAGTATACCTCAATAAAATTCGAGACTCAATCTCGCTTAAATCCTTTTATAGGCAAATTAAACCATTGAACTTCATTACTAAGTACAAAATGAACAAAAAATTAAGTCTTTATCTTCAAGCAATCAACATTAAAACACTAACAATGTAATGGCAAGCAGAATTGTTAAGAAAGTTAAACGTGGCAGAAATAAATCTACTTCAAAAGAACACATACCAACTATAGTAGTCACTCCGCCCGATAATCGAGACATGAAAGTCCAAGCCAAGAAATCGGATAACATTAAAGATAATGTTAGAGAAACCGAAGCCTCGACATCACAAGGCACCAATAAAATGGCTGAATTTAATGTCAATCAACTAATAGCTGAGCTATCAGAAAACTCTAGAGCGTCAAGATCAGAGATAGAAACTATACAGAGACGTCTACTTCAGCAAGCAAACGAAATATTAAAAGTAAACGCCTTTGCTAACCCAACCAACATAGACACTCCAAAAAAGTATACAAATAAACCTGTCTACGGTAAACTACCTATTGCAATACCGAGAAAACTAAACGGAATAGTAAGTAGTGTGCCTAATCAAGCTTTGGCAGAATCTCGGTGTAACGCGACCGTCACAGGTCACCGCGTCGAAACCCAAGATGCACAACTCGTTCCAGAGAGGCTTCAAGAAATTCCCTCTCACGGTGCAATGATAAATAGTGAGCAGGGAAATATGCAAAGGGTCGCTATGACGGCGGCGGAGGCGGGAAGGAGTATTTTTTTCTACGAAACGGGTTCTGTAGCCGGCCGTTTGCCGCGCTTGGCGGCCAGTGCGCGCGCGCCTCCCACAGGTGAATGTCTCGTACATTTTTATCGTATTTTTTACTTAATATTAAGACTATAGTATCCAGTTGTTAATATAAGTTTTTGTTGTAAATTTTTTATGGTGTTTTATAAATTTTTGTTGGTGTGGTGTGAATTGTAGGCTGACTAGTACTTGTGCCGTTGACTCGGCACGTTTGTGGTGTAACCGTTATATTTCATCAAGTGCTACAGTGTCCGATTGGACAGTCCGGTATGTGTCCTTGCGTTATTCTATAGGTTTAAACTCAAGTTGAGTCTGTATTGATAGGAGATCTCCGTATAAATTAAGCTTTTATAAGATTTACTTTGCTTGAAAGTGTATTTCGAACAAGCTATTCGCATTGTTTGCTCCTGACCTCGATAACAAGAAAAGGCATGAAACAGTTTACTATTGTTTTCATTGTTTTGTTTTAAATTAAAATACATATGATGTTTTAAATGAAACAAAATCTCATGCTATAAAAATTAATTACCTACTTCTATTCTATATTAAACGCACTTTATCTCATAGAACTTTCATCTTTGGGCACTGTATCCCCGCCAAGTCTTGACTTCTTAAAAAGACCAAAGACAACCAAGCATGTTTCTTTTGATTTTAGATGACATTTGGGGTTTTGGCTTACGTCGTGAATGAACCATGGAGATAGGTTACTTTATATTTTTCGAGCTTACATTTTAGTTGATTCTGCAGTAGAATATATTCATAACACAAGTTTCCAAGCTACTTATTGTCATCAACAATCCATAACATCCCACTGCTGGGCTTGATTCTCCTGTCAGGAGAGAGTTAAGGTCATGCGTCCCCACGCAGGCCGAGTGCGGGTTGGGGACTATCGGATTGTAGGCATAGTGGTACACAAGAAACCCACGTATCAATAGAACCGTTGAAGAAATTTCTTAATTTCTTTTTGACTAGCAGACACCGAAATGTCTGGAATACAATTAGTGTTTAACTTTTATATTTAGAATAGTTTATCTATCATACACGGTAGGCAATATTGGTGTACACAAGATAAAGCTCACTACAACTACTGTAGTGCTATGTTCTACGTTTATTAAAATGTTTTATTGTTACCGCGTGATGGCTAGGCTACCGCACTTATTAAAAAAAAATTTGAAAATACCACTACAACTATGAAGTGTTGAAAGTTAAAAAATTAATTAGGTACCAATAAGATTCCATAAATATATATTGTGGTAGATGAACTGGTGGGCTCATGCACAACACTTTGCTGAAGATCATGACATGATCAAATGCATAGTTTACGATTCTATAAAGAATTTTCTTCACATAAGACAGCGTTTAGATTTTATTGATTACACTCAATTAAAACTGTACATTGTATACATTGACAGTACATACTACCTTTTAAATTGAAGCCATGCCAAGCTTCTCATAAAATAGCTTTTAATTTTCTCTTTATTCGTTTGCTACATGTTTTTCATTGAAAGACGACTTCAATATGTTTAAGAAAGTATTTAGCATCAAAGGTTTTTTGTTAAAATTATGTAATATGGTTTTTTAGGGTTCCGAAGTTCATAACTCGGAACCCTTATAGATTCGTCATGTCCGTCTGTCCGTCCGTCCGTCCGTCCGTCCGTCCGTCCGTCCGTCCGTCCGTCCGTCCGTCCGTCCTCGACTTACCGTCCAAACGGTAAGTGCTAGAAAGATGAAAGTTTGCATGAATACGTGTTGTAATTACGTCGACAAAGTGCTACAATAAAATTATGAAATATAATTTTATTTGGGGTACCTCCCCTACACGTAAAGTGGGGATGATTTTTTTTTCTCGAGGCTACCCCATCGTGTGGGGTATCATTAGATAGGTCTTTTAAAAACAATAAAGGGTTTCCTAGACGATTTTTTGATTTAGGTATCCGTTTGCGAGATATTTCACTTTAAAGGGCACTTTTTTGTAAAAACAGGGCGTCCCCCCCCCTCTAAAAGCTAAACGGCTGGCTCAAAATTTTTGAAAAAAATCGTGATGCTGGTCCATTTAATGAACTTTGAAGGAAAACTATAACCGATTAGATGACTTTCTTAGTTCAGGAGTTATAAAGGCTTATATGGTAAAATGCGCTCACTTGGAAAACGTCATACAAAATTAACGTATTAATACGTAAACATAACAATTATCTATTGGATACGATTTTAAATCCACATACCATTATAGGTGACTGAGGAACCCTTTCCTGTGCGTGGCCTGACACGCACTTGGCCGATTTTTTTGTTTCCTTTCACTCAATAGTCTGTATTCACTATTCTTTGTGTAACTAAATACTGCTGTTTTTGTAATACTCTCTAGGTAATTTTAGGTATTATAGCATTTTATTTAAATGTTTAAATATAATAAGAGATCGTTCTTGTGTTATGACTTTTTCATTTGACAAACTTTCCTGCCGGGATTCAAACATAACAGTAAGCTTATCATTAATGATGAATGCCATTATAAGTTATGACGTACTGTCCTGCTACTGTACTGTAAGTCATCTGATTGAGTCTAATCCTCCAAGGTTGTAGAGAGAGTGGTTAAAAGGGAGCAATGCATATGCAGTCGGCAAACGTAGTATCCGTGTGGTGACGAATTAAGAATCCGTGTGGTGACGGATTAAGAATACAAAGTGTCACCACCCCTATTCATTCCATGGGTGTCGTAAGAGGCGACTAAAGGAACAAAATAAGCAGCTAACATCACTGCCAGAGAAGGAAAACTTGAAATAAACCCTTTACCAACCCGTCTGGCCAGCGTGGTATAGTAGGCCAAAACCTCCTATCAAAGGAGAGGCCTATGTCCAGCAGTGGACTGTTAAAGGCTGTTGATGAAACGTAGTATAGGACGCCCACAGGCCAGGTAGAGTGAAGACTTGTGCAAGGTTTCTTGATGCAAGAAGACCAAATTCGATTTGAGTGGCTTGCAGTGGGACTGCATACGATACTACGTCCATCAGTGGACTGCAATAGGTTGATGATGATGATAGAAATTGTAATGCTAGAGTTGCAATTGTAATTATTTGCCAAAACGATACACAAATATTTCTTGAACCTCGATGTACTGATACTCAAAGGCCTCATCTTTTAGTTTCAGTACATCAAATATTTGCTGTTCATTTATAAATATTAATATATATTCAATAATCATTGCCAATACCGACAATGCAGCATGGTGATCCACACTATGGCGGCATTAAATACGCACAAATAAAGAAAGAATTAACAATCAGACAATTTTTAATAAAATATCCTTCGAATTTATTAAGTTACCTTATTTTATATCCTATTTTAACTTTCGTTAGTATTGTATAACTCGCCTATGTGTCAAGGTTTTTAAGAATTCTAGGTTATAATATATTCGTACCTAAATATTTGCTAGGAAAAAAATAGTAATTTTAAAAGTCGTTTTTGGCATAACAAAACAGTGATTTTGGTAACATCATCTGAACCTGAATGTGCCGGTTCGGCTACAGTTTTTCAAGGTAGTAGAGGTACGGTGAATGAATGAATGAATGAATGAAAACTTGATAGGGAAATACACAGATGACCAACCTAATATGTCAGCTTTTGTTCTGTCGTGTTTTGTTGTTGAGTGTGAGACCGGAGGCCCATTAATGCAGGAGCATCTCAATAGACCGCCATAGTGTCACTATGGGTCGCCGTGCTGTATTGTCAGCATTCACAATGTGTATGCTGACCCATATTCTCGAATTCCACTCATGCTTTCCATCAGGCAGAGTGGAGTCACTTTGGCAAGTCATATTTTTTTTTTTATCATTACTAATTATTCTTCACCATAGTTTCCCATTATACGAATCTAAATGCCTTTTTGGTCTACTGGTTAGCGTATGCGACTGCTGATCAAAAGGTCTCGGGTTCGATTCCCGGGTCAGACCAAATATTTGTGTGATCCACAAATATTTGTTTTGTAGTCTGGATATTTTTGTATGTATATAGTATGTATTTACAAAAAAAGTATGTTTATGTATTTATATCAGTTGTTTAGTACCCATAATACAAGCTCTGCTTATTTTGGGACTAGATGACGTTATGTGAAAAATGTCCAAAATAAATATAAAAAAAAATTACCACCCTTGCTACTTCTAAAGTATCCTCTACAAAGAACAGATAAACTAAACCCCAGTATCGAAAGAATATGGTGGTGCTCTTCAAACATTTCTTTATTATGCTTCAGCGCGAAACCTATCAACGAACTTTCTAAGATTTATAATAAATTAAGTTAGAGGTTATTAAATAAGTGTTACTTGGAAATTAAACTCTCTATTATGAAAGTTGATTGTTAACTTATACACAATATTGTTATTAACGGTTATATTGAAGATTTAATACATAGGTACATTATGATGACTGTATTTTGGCCAGCGAAACTAGTTTCGAACTCGCCCAAGATCATTTTAATAACGGGTGAAGCGACCTGTCGTGCCGATGCCCTATAAAATAGTTTATCTCGAAGTCATTCGCAGGAGTATTTGAAGCCCTTTATCTTATTGTAGACCCGAATTCCGAATTAAATTTATTTCTTACAGAACACTATTCCGACTATGACACAGTTAGCACTGTCGAGATGAGGTCTCAACCCCGTGTTTGGAAGGAAAAAATCTTGTCGTACGATTCTAAACTTTAAAGTTTATCTTACAGTTTGGGAATAGCAAGTGAAGATTCGTATGACCTTATCTCTCTTCTGGAGAGAAAATTCGAGCCCAGCATTGTGTTGTGACATTATGGGTTCTTGATTAATTGAAGTGAAAAGTCGGCCTGGTATGGGTACCTATAATGCAGTCTGCCTAACGGCCTAAGTCTGCATTTTCTCGATGACTTTTATCTCAACCCGTTTGAAGTAGATTCATTCATGATGTCGGTTCAAGTCTGATGAACTACTTCAACTACTGGTAAAATGATGAACAGTAGATTTTACTATAAAACTGATAGGTCTAGGAAATACATTCATGTCTCTGTTAGAATATTATCTTCTTGAACTAACTCGAACTTAAACATAAACACGAAAATATTTCAGAGTTCAAATCCATGCAAATAAATAATATAGAAGTTTTTGTTTGCAAATTCAAAATAACCGCTTTTAACTAATGCAAATAAAGGTGTAATATAATCTTTGGATGTGTGTCTAGTCTGTCTGTAGGTTCCAGCTAATCCATGGAACGGTTGAACCGATTTTGACAGGAGTTTCGCTGGAAGATAGCTGGTAATATAAAGTGCAACTTAAGGTACTTTTACTTTATATTTATCTTCGCCCCTTCGCCCCGCTGTTGCTATTGTTTTACAACAATAACCACTGGTAACATTTCATGAACAACTTGTAACTAACAAACTTTAAATAAAAAAAAATAGTTTTAAAAAACTTAAACAAACACGCTTTTAAACTAAAAAGTAGAAAATAATTTTAATGTAACAAAGTGTAGGGCGACGTTATTGAAATATTTTCAGAAAGCACCCCACGCTTTGTTACATTAAAAGTATTTTCTAAGTACTTTTTAGTTTAAAAGCGTATTTGTTTAGTTTTTTAAAACTAATTTTTTTTTGGACTAAAAACTTGGACTCATTTGTTTAAATTTTTTTTAAATTGTCATCGGTCCTCGATAAATCTACAAAGTTTGAACGAAGTCTGGCCGTTTAAAGTATGTCAAAATCGCACCCAAAGGAGTCGGTTACAAACATACAGGTGAATAAAGCATGTAGAAAAAAAGTATTAATAAAATTTAATTAAAATAGATAACATTTCCAATTCTAACATAGAAACAGTTTGTCCTGACGGCCCTAGAAGCTAATTTAATTAACACAGGAAATTATAAGATAGCAATCTATTCACACAAGTCGTAGTATTCAAATGTATACAGCCACGCCGTACAGAGTTTATCGAACCGATGAAGTTGTCGCTATTTATACTCGTATCGGTACACTAGCTTTCGACCGCAGCCCCGCCCGCGTGTATCTCGATTATTGCAGTAAAAAGTAGCCTATGTGTTATTCTGATATATAAGATATATTACTGTAAAGTTTCATCCAAATCCGTTCTGTAGTTTTTGCGTAAAAGAGTAACAAACAACTTAAATACAACATACAAACTCCATCTTTTGATTCTAAATCTGCAATAGTAGACAAAAAGTAATAAACCTGGTTTATAACAGTTTTAGTTCACTCAGATGAATGGGAGAATGATGCAGAATAATCAAACCAGGCTGCCATGGTAGGGGTCACCATGCTACATTGTCTACCCTCACAATAAGCATGGTGACCCCTACTCCTGGATTCTACTCATGCTTTCCATCAGGCAGAGTAGAGTCACTTTGGCAGGCTTAAATAAAAAAAAAAAAAAAAAAAAGATTACAACGAACTACAAGAACTTTTATATGATGTTACTTGCTGGTACGGAACCCTTCATGGGCGAGTCCGACTCGCACTTGGCCGGTTTTTTTTTCGTCTTGAGAGCTTCCGCTGCGTGCGCTGTGTAAACTGTTAAAGTTTCGCAAAAATCACGTACGACATAATTGTTCCCCTTTAAAAGTTCTATAATAAAGTCCTTGACAGCATATGTCTATCTCTTAAGGTTCGCTCACTATAACCCTTTTTTATGGGAAACAAATGTGCTTCCGCGTAACATCACGCTACTGGTAACAGAAGACGCAGACGGGGCCGCGTGGAGTAGTTAGTGTAATAAACAAACAAGGACTTTTGTATTTTCACATATAAAAATATCAGATCATATAATTTTGAATCAGGATGCAGTACCGGCTTTAAATGTCTTTATACTGTCAACCATTTTGGTTTTATCGAAAGCGCAGAAATTTGCATAAATATATAAATTATTACCTCTATTATTTGGATCAGTAGATCCACAAATTAAGATATTTATATAATATAATAGACCAACAACTTTTATGAAACCTGTTTATAAGATTAAGAATTAATTTATGAACTTTAGAAGTATACTAAGTATATTTTATGCATGTCAGTGTTCTGCCAAAAAGTAGGTTTCAAAGCTACTACTTACAAATAATAGTCTATCTGTTACGTTTTCACGCCTAAACCGCTGAAACGAGTTTGATGAATTTTGGTATAGAGATAGATGGATCCTTGGGAATGGACATAAACCAATTTTTTTCCGCGATAACCTATATACACGTGGGCGGAGCCTCGGGCAAAAGTTAGTTAAAAATATTTTTTATTTTATTTGACATATCGTCCTAATACTTTTAAGATATTTCCGGAGAAATCCGGATTCAGATATAATGATACCATTTTGTATGATATACGACATTTGTATTTAGTTTCCGGCATTCATTGTCGATAATTCCATTTAAACCAGCTTCGTTTAATCTACACAAATAAATAAAATTGGAGTGTCTGTACATAATATGAAATGAATAGTTTTTTAGTATATACGTTACTTACATCAAAAAGGTAATTTTAATTTTTTGTCTGTCTGTCTGTTTGTCGATGGTAGTCTCTGCAATGGCTAGTCCGATTGTAACGGGACTTTCACTGGCGGAAAGCCGATGACCTAAGGAGTAACATAGGCTTTTTTTTTACACTAGCTTCGCTCCGTGGCGATACTCGCGATTCACAACAATGGTAACACAGCTACTAATATAATCATCAACAGCCTTAAACAGTCCACGGCTTAACTAGGCCTCTCCTTTGAAAGGAGGTTTTGGCCTACTATACCACGCTGGCCAGACGGGTTGGTAAAGGGTTTGTTTCAAGTTTTCCTTCTCTTGGCAATGATGTTAGCTGCTTATTTTGTTCCTTTAGTCGCCTCTTACGACACCCATGGAATGAATAGGCGTGGTGATACTTTGTATTCTTAATCCGTCACCACACGGACAACAACACCACACTAATATAATAAAAATATTAAAAGCAAACTTCTAAGAAAATATTTATATTAGTTGCAAATTTATGCATCAAAATTATAAATTCACGTATATTCCTAAACGAATCTAAAATATGACACGGTTTTATGAGATAACAAGTTATTTATGGTTTAATTTAAATATGGTGCTACCAATATGATGTAATAAATATACTTATTTTAAGGAAGTTGTTTATAGGACATGTCACGATGTTGTTCTCACGACAAGTCACTATGGAAGGTTATAGACACGAGCCAGTCCGCCCATTAGACAAACGTACAAGTTCATATACCATATTAGATACATTTTATCTGTTAGAGTACAACATTAATCATTCTATTATCAGAAAGATATTTTCATTTAAGTGATTTGTTTTAGTTATTTTTTATCTTTTGTTATTCTTCTTTTAAAAAAAAACTTTTTAACCCCCCACGCAAAAACGACGTAGTGTTATAAGTTTGACGTGTCTGTGTGTGTCTGTCTGTCAGTGGCATCGTAACTCCCGAACGGATGAACCGTTTTTGATTTAGTATTTTTTTGTTTGAAAGGTGAATTAGTCGGGAGTTTCTTAGCTATGTTTGATGGAAATAGGTCCAAATGGAATGGAAATATCTTTCTACGTCTTTCAAATAATGAAAATATGGTTTCCCAAGCTTTCGATCTTCTCACAATAAATAAATATTTCGGACATCTTACACACAACATCATCTAGTCCCAAACTAAGCAGAGCTTGTATTATGGGTTACACAACTGATATATGTAAATACATAAACATATTTTTTTTGTAAATACAAACATATTATACATAGAAAACACCCAGACTCCGAAACAAATATTTGTGGATCACACAAATATTTAGTCCGGCCCCGGAATCGAACCCTAGACCTCTTGATCAGCAGCCGCATACACTAGCCACTAGACCAACAAGGAAGTCAAACAGTGTTGGAATAGTCGGCTCGGCTCTGCTAGTATACTCACCGGATGAACACTACATACATAATCCGTCACCACACAAACAATGATACAGGAATTCTTTACTGAAACTATCTTTTTAAAAAAAAAAACTTAACTGATAAATGTATAGTCATAAAGATCGAACTGAAGAGTAATATTTCTATGTCAAGCCGTTCTACTTTTCATAAAACTGTCATTTCATTTCATTCAGCACAGTTACATACTCGGTGACAAACGTTTCTTAAACTCATTACAAAATTCAAAGAATGCCTAATTACACATATCATGATTTACGACTAACAATCAATAAAATTCAACCTGTCAAGTAAGTCAAGGTTGTCAGTCAAGCTGTCAAATATCGGCCTCGAAGTGTTCAACAATGGCCACAATGGGGACCCATATTTGACGGTTGACAGGACTCGTTCTTGTGACGTCACAATGAAATTTCCTTTGGTATTGTCTTGGTGATTGGTAACCTTGCGGGAATTGAGATTTCGAAGTCGTATTCAGCATAGGTTTACAGAAGAAAAGCGTCATTTAAATTTAAGTGAAGAATTATGTGGTATTGCAAGTTTGTTTCAGATTAAATTAAGTATCAATACACACACTTCTTCTTCCGAATATTATGTGGGGTCGGCTACTAGTTCAACTGGTTTTACCTGAATATCAGTTTTTCTACGGAGCGACTGGCATCGGACCTCCGCAACCCTTGGGGAGAACTGAAATTCGTAGGCTGAAGTAGTTGGCAGTTAATTTGAGGGCACTGACTTCCCAATAACGATTACCATAGATGTTCATGACAATCGGGACCGACAGCTTTACGTGCTCTCCGAGGCACGAGGGAGAATCATCGGCAAACACTCCGGGCTGCTATTAGGAATTTTCTAAGAAAAACCCAAAAACACTTTTTGTTGCGACCCGGGATTTGAACCCGTGACCCTTTGATTAGCGGTCACATACGCTATCCACTAGACCAACGAGTGCAGTTACACACACGTTACACACAAATAATCATCATATTATGGGTTTTATTACGTATTTTTGTTAATTTTATTAACGACTAGGTTTTGCCTGCGACTACACCTGCGTGTATCACGGTAAAAAGTTCCTCAAGAAAATATATATTTTCATGCCAAAATTCACTGATCGACAGATTTACTTTGGAAAATAAATTCCATATTAGTATGGATGCTGGATGCGAGAAGCAAAATCAAAATCAATCAAAGTGGTGTGCAATGGGAGAGGCCTATGTCCATCAGTGGACTGCGGTGTGCTGATGATGATTAGTGTGAATGTCGCAGAACTAGAATGAAACTACACCATATCAAAATAGACATTTATGCATAAACCAAACTTGTCTCGTAGGAAACATCCCGAAAAATGCCCTAAAACCTTGTGTATGTGTTATAGGTTCCATACACTTTAATATCACGCCCACTGACATTCAAATATCTATAAGGATAGTATTACGAAACTTGATACATTTGACCATAAAATATATTCAATAAATCAAAAAGTCATTAGCTGTCTGACTTTTTTAAAGATCATAAATTAATGACATGATAGATTTGCACTTTAAGTTTTTAGGCAAATAATAATGGCCGCCGCTAAAATTAGATCAGTTAATATAGTTATAAATTATTCTGAAATGGTATAGAAGTCATTAATTGTATACGTTATAATATATGTATATATACGATACTAGCTGAGTTTCGCCAGGGGGGTGTCACTCCGCAGTTTAGGTATAGTCGGCCGGCTGCCTGCCGGGTCAGACACGCCGGTCGAACAGACATCGTTAGAACAGTTAAGAGTTACACGATAGAAAGAGACGCAATTGTAGGTAAATATAATCGTAGTGATTCGGCGCCGTGCGATCTGAATTGAATTTAATCTTTTGACACCGAGGGTATCTATAACTTTAATTTACTTTTCGGAGTGAGTCTTCTGTACTGGTACTATTAAGTATTCTGTGGTTTCGCGGTTTTACACGTTGTTATTGTTGTAAGTCGCAAGTAACGCCGCGTAGGGAAGCTAGTCTTAAACAAATGAGCCTAAGTTACTCCTTATGTCATCAGCTCCCGACAAATGAAAGTCACAGTAAAATCGGTTCAGCCTTTCTAGAGATTAGCCGAAAGAAACATACAGACGAACAGATAGACAGACATATACATAATTTTAAAATTGTTCTTTTGGTGTAAATTCCGTATGTACTTTCATATGCATTCAGTACTGTTCATTTTTATATGACAAACAAACACTTCAATTTTATTCATTTATATAGATATCTTTATGATATTAGGATGTACACTCGGTTCCAAAAATAACGGGTCAGTCACATAAACCCGAATATCTCCCGAACTACGTATGCCATCCTAATGAAACGAAGACTGTTCAATTGAGAATTTAATTATACAGATAAAAAATAAAATAAAACTTAGTTACACCCACAATATTAATCTTAAATTAAAAAAAAACTAAAGTAGTCATATTTTTCATAAGATTACATTTTTTTTATGATTGTTTTTTTGCTGTTTTTCATCACTTTCTTTCAAGAGCTCGTGGAGGCAATACAAAGTATTAAATGAAGAAAGTGATGAAAAACAGCAAAAAAACAATCATTAAAAAAATGTAATCTTAAGAAAAATATGACTACTTTAGTTTTTTTTTAATTTAAGATTAATATTGTGGGTGTAACTAAGTTTTATTTTATTTTTTATCTGTATAATTAAATTCTCAATTGAACAGTCTTCGTTTCATTAGGATGGCATACGTAGTTCGGGAGATATTCGGGTTTATGTGACTGACCCGTTATTTTTGGAACCGAGTATATATACCTTTATATATGTTTATATACTTATGAGTTTAATCTTAATGTACATAGTATATTTTGAAATGACTTTAAAGTAAGTCATTAAAGTAAGAGGAAGCTTTTCACAACTCGTTTCTTGATATAGACATTTTATAATATTAGACTGAGATATTACTTCATAAATAAGCGTATTAAATGCCATATTAATCATATTTAATGCTTATTCAACCTTCTTTTTGAATTCTTACACAACTTTTATACAATACGGGAGTGTAATATAAAAGGCCAAATATAATGTAGGATTTAGTTGATACATTTGTATCATTTTACGTGTATATCGTGAGACCTGTGTTATATAACACTATTTATTTATCGCACCACTCACCTAAAAACACAAATATCGTATAGTATAGTAATATTAATAAATATCAATGGCCATTGCAAAGTTATGATTGTTATTGAACCAGTTGAAACAGAAATTCAGTGAGATGAAATGTCAAACTCTCAATGACATGCCTACTAACCTCAAAAAAAATGGCGCTAAATCGAATTAGATATTTATTTAGATTTAAAATAGAATAAAAATAAAAGTGAGATTAGCTAGAGAGATAGTTGTATTTAAAAATACTTATTAGTGGTCGCCGAGTGGTTAAAACTTGACCATAATTAATTAATTTATCCATTTATTTTATTATTACTTGTTTTTTTTTTACTTTTTGCACTATTTATCCATATAAACTGCGTTCGCGTAATTTTCGTAAATGTTGTACAAATGTATATACCTTAGATATTGTAGGTGTCCTCAATCTGTAAATTTTATACTATATCTCTCATCTTATAAGCATGAAATTGATTTAGGTACTTATGTACCTAAGATATTTAAAATTTATGTTTTTCATTTAAAATACTGTATTCTTTATTTATTTTAAACTGTATAATTAAAGTGTTAGATGTCATATTACCTATTATAATTAAGTTTTAATATCTCAAAACTATTACGATTGTCTAATACTAATATTCGTGACACTAAAACACAGTATAAGTTTCTGACCATATCTCTGTCTTGCTCATCACCATCTATCTCTTTCATACCTGAACATCAAAACGATTTACAAAAAAACTGTAACCCAATAACATAAAACAAAACAGATGTGAACCAAAAAAAGCAGGTTGGTGCACCTGCCTCCACATAGACCCTCGACCCCTTAAATATGCAGATTAAATTTAGCTTATATGATTATTGAGTTAATGTTCAAATTACAATAAACGGTCGTCAAATGCATTCGGTCTGACTCGTTAAATTATCTCCTGTAGTGAGGAGAATTAGAAAAAAACTCTATGGATTATTTATGGCCAATATAATTATTCACAGTAGCTCAGCTAATTTAATAACTAATAATCATTCGTAAGCTTAACCACGGTCTAGAATAAAAACATTTAAACTAATTCATTTTATTTAAATAACTCTTTGACAGCGATAACTTAATAAAATATGTGGAATATATAATAATTTAAATTATGTCTGTATCTAGAACTTTTACCGTTCATGATTTGATGATGAAAACCAGATCAACTTCAACATCAATCACCGTTGGTATTATTAGGTTTAAGTTTGAGAAGTCAGTCCCCTCAAATTTACTGACAACTAGTTCAACCTTCGAATTTCAGTTCTCCCTTAGGGTTGCGCAGGTCCGATGCCAGTCGCTCCGTGGAAAAACTGATATTCAGATAAAAACCGGTTGAAGTGGTAGCCGACCCCAAACAATATTGGGAATAAGGCTAGGAAGAAGAATTTTAATGATAAACGTTTCTCCGCGATAAAAGCAGTGATTCAAACAATAATGTATTATGTATTATAAAAGAATCAGATCAAAGTAATCAAAATCAGTCATATGAAACCGACATGGATATAATTCAAAACCTAAACAACAACAAGTCATTAAATAAGATCCTAACTTCAAGATGGAGCGCACTGACTCCAATTACAGTAAAACCTGGTTATTTTGAACCTGGATAAGTGAGAAAACTCTGATAGTTGTGATTAACTTGAAACCTAACTACTAATTTAAACTAACTAGCTTTCGCAAATCGAGCATGATTTATTTACTTTTTCTTTTTTTTTCTTTTTGCACTCATACTCCATAAACT
The DNA here is from genome assembly GCA_932526445.1 of Phragmatobia fuliginosa. Classification (NCBI taxonomy): domain Eukaryota; kingdom Metazoa; phylum Arthropoda; class Insecta; order Lepidoptera; family Erebidae; genus Phragmatobia; species Phragmatobia fuliginosa. Next base: position 1,300,001 of record OW052069.1, on the reverse strand, counting down.
GTAACTATGGCAATTATCATATGGCAATTAATACTCCTAAAAAGGGATACAAACTTTTTACTTCACGATTTAATTCATAGATGTGGAGAAGGTACGAGTATTAATTAGAATCATAGGTCGCTGACACTATCTGTGCACAATTCTAAGGAAATATTGAATGAACAATAGAATAAACAGATAAAAAGAGACAGCGTTAATAATCGGCAAAGAAATCCGTTGGGTACGGTGCAAACAAACGGTGGACCGAAGACTGGAAAATAAAGAGAATGCAATTACGTGCTTACTAAAGAAATATTGGTGGTTAGATCATTAATAATAATAACACTTTTATTTATACATGATCAATTAGATTCTTGTGACTTTAAAATAACTTTACAAATTTTTCCAATCAATTTATTTTCTTTTATTTTGATAATTCTCACTGATATGAACAACAAATAAGTACATAGGCTTATATCAATGGGTATAGGGCTTTTTTTTTAAATAAAGCTCCCTTTTTAAGCCATATAGTAGTAGTAATTGTTTGAAACAAGCTCTTCACAAAGTTTCCACGAAGATTTTGTGTGTGCCATATATGTTGCGTCTTTTCCCGCCAAACGCCATCTTGCTTTTCAACGATCGTATTTAGATAAGATGCACAACACAACACGCTCTATATACTTTTTTCCTATTGTCTTTGGATTTATTAACGAGTTTCTTGCGTAAGTCAATAACTTACAATCTCTTATAATAACTTCCGTGTAACTTATTAATAACTAAAGAAAGATAAGCGACTAGAATCTGATTATTTCATAAATTCACCATCATAATCGAAGTTTCGTAACTACCTAATTACTTTTGATTCAAATTGATTAAATTTGATAGCAGAGTTACATAATATAAATTATTAGAGTATTTTATAGAAACGCATCTTCGCAAAAATAAATTATTTGTGAGCAATTCAATTGAACTCTCAGGAAAGTAATGTTATTTATTAAATTCTTTTTTAAACAAATAAACTTAAAAGCCTTGAATTCATTTTTTTATTAAAGGATTCTGGCCCTTACTCATAATATTATAAAGCTGAAAGTAACTCTGTCTGTCTGTCCGGCTTTCACGGCAAATCTATGTAACCGATTTAAATGAAGTTTGATGAACGTTTAATCTAGAGCTTAGCCTGAGAAAGGACATGGTCTAATTTTTACCGCGTTTACCGACATAAACGCGGGTGGAGCCGCGGGCGTATGCTAGTAAATAAATTTATACACCTAATTTAAATTTTAAATATAGAATATCAATTTTTATTAATTTAAAAACTTCAAAGAAAGACGTGATAGAGCGTCAATCGTCTTTGGTGCGTCAATACAAACTTTACCGTTTCGACCGGTCCACAGCTGATTCGAATTTCGAACACCGGTCATTGTCCGAACACATTTAGTTAATCTTCTTGAATTAACATCACAAAAAATGCAAACTAACCGATTTACTTCGATAAGTGCGATTCGAGCTATAATCAAGATCGGATCGCAATAAGTGCTTTTTGTTTAAAGCACTTGATTATGGACGGTTGTCCCACGGTGGCTTAGGTTGATGTGAAATTAAAATTGGGGAATGTAAAAAAAAGTGAGCCTTCTTTGGACAACTATCTATAATTTAGAGTAATGCTTTACATAACTGTAAAATATAATTGATGTAACCTGCATATTTTTGAAGGCAGACGTGATATACATTGCAAGTCACAATTACGGTCTTGAGCTTTCATTTTTAAAATTAAATGTAATTGAAATGATTACACTTCGAACTATATATTTATTTCACACAAAGCGGTCGTCTCAACAAATTCCAGAGCAGGTAATCTGTGAAGAAAACTTAGATTGGAGATGTTTATTATTATCCGATATTTTTAAACAATATTTTGAGTTGGATATTAACTTTCATTTTCACCTTGTTGGGCATACAATTTTTTATAACTTGCTTTTTTCTCAAGACCATACATAAGCGGTTTAGAAATTGTTATTAGATTCAAAGTAGACCCTCACTAGGAACAGCTTCTATCTAAAAACATAGTCTAAATAACTTTAAAGAGTTTATAACCAAAATATATCTTATAAAATAAAATATCTTAGAAGACGTTACTCAAAGAAACTTTAGTAACTTAGAAATGTATTGAAATACTTAATATAGGTCAAGAAAGTGCAGTTACTACGGACATTTTATAGCTCATAAATCGATACATTACTGCGGTTTTCAGACGATTTTCCTTACCACATACTATGAGGGTATACTAACATAAAACCATGCACTATTAGCAGACAATAGCCAGACGTAGCTTCTGTGGACGCTCAGGCTATAAGTATTTAAGTGTAACCACAATAAGAACTTGATAAGTTAGAAAAGAAATTATGTCACACGAATTAAACATTGATGTAATGGCTTAATGGCTAAAATACCACAAGCTAAGCTTGTTGCTAAGCTGGAACTCACTGCAAGCTTATGTGTTTCCTTCCCACTTTGAGGGGCGTGAAAAAGCATCTCCCAAGACCGCCATAGGTCGGGTCGCCTTACTGCCTGCATTCTCGGTGAGTATGACGACCAACACCTTTGGATTCTACTGATGCTTTCCATGAGGCATAATAGAGTCACTTTGGCAACCGATGAATAAAAAATAAAAAACCCTATAGTAATGGTTTTTATGTTCCAAAATTATGGTTGGGTATGATAGTAGATTTATGTGAAAGAAAGAAATAAAATTTGAATAGCTACGAGTAATTCTGACCATGAAAAAGTGCTGATATATTTTGTACGAAAAAGTTCATAGTATACTTTGCACGACTTAATGTAGATACGAGGACCATTTACTTATTGTAATTCTTGAGTTTACTTTCAACAGTTTGTGAAAGTCTTAATGGTTTTTTTAAGACAAAACACATGTGTTTATGTCCTATCCTACTACATATTTTCATTTCGGTTTTTTTTTACAGAGTATAAAATGAAATCCCTTTAGTAGTAGAGGAGTAGTAGTAGTAAATAAAAGGAAATTCCGAGAATTTCAAAGACTTCCGTGAGAAGCCAATTAACAATCTGAATAATTAACAAAACAATCAAACAAAACCTATAAGCAATGTAATAATAGTTAAGATATTTTCAATCATTAACTAGCAGAGATTTTATATTAATTTCTGCAGATTCCACAAGTACACTCTTAAAGTATACATAAATGTTACTAAAACGTTGTGGAATGCGTTAGAAATATAACAACAACTCATAACTTACCACTACTGGGCTCCTCCTACGGGTCTCCTCTCCTGTGAGGGTGAAGGCCATACGCATAATGCGTGTCGGGGACCGGCAAGACACATTGTGGCTACGTAATCTTGCTGTTGGATGTTTTAAGCTGCTCGAAGGCCTCCTATCAAACTTCTAAGGCCACTCAGCTATTCAGCTATAAGTGCTTCTAAACTCATATTAGTAAGCAACAAAAGTTCGGAACACATAAGTAAGGCTAACCTTAATGTAGATATATAGTGGATAGAACAGGAAGCTTCCAACTTGCCATATTTGTACCAAGTTAGCTCCAACTTGTGTGACTACTAGTAAAAACTACTATTTCTAAGTAGATACATTAAAATCAAATTGAAAGCCACGACCACATTCCACACTAGATTCTTACAGCCCTCTCTATATAAATATTTATCACTCTTCTTATCTAAACCAGATAAGATGTAATTTCTTGTTTAGAGTGAAAATCCCAAGTGTGTTGGAAGGAGTGCTATGTGTTATAAATGTACGTATGTAATTATATAAAATTATATACATAATATACTTGACGACTGCCACGGTGACGTACTGGTAGCGTATGCGAATGATGTGCCTGAGGTCTCGGGTTCGATTCCCGGGTCGGACCAAAGGTTTGTGTGACCTGCAAATATTTGTTTCGGAGTTTGGGTGTTATGTATGTATTTACAAAAATTATGTTTATGTATTTATATCAGTTGTCTAGTACCCATAATACAAGCTCTGCTTAGTTTGGGGCTAGATTACGTTGTGTGTAAAGATCTTCCTAGCCTTATTCCCAAAATTATTTTGGGTCGGCTACTAGTTCAACCGGTTTTACCTGAATATCAGTTTTTCCACATAGCGACTGTTATCGGACCTCCGCAACCCTAAGGCAGAACTGAAATTCGAAGGTTGAATTAGTTGTCAGTAAATTTGAGGGCAACGACTTCCCAATAACGATTGCCATAAATGTTCAACCGGGACCGACGGCTTTACGTGCTCTCCGAGGCACGGGCGTGAATCACGGCCAAACTTCCAAACTCCGTCTGCTATTAGGAATTTCCTAAGAAAAACCCAAAAACACTTTTTTGCCCGACCCGGGATTTGAACCCGATTTTTAAAAGTTGTGTGTAGAGATGTCTGAAATATTTATTTAATTCATTTCTTCTATGACGTGTGTCCTTGTCGAATCAAGCCCTTTAAAACCATGATACAGGATTACATCAAACTATCTATAAGAAACTTTACACGCTTAATATGCTGAATGTAAACTACTCCTACACTGCAAAAAGAAAGAAAAGAAAAAGAAAAATATTTCCGACGTTCTCGACAACGGACATATATCAGGCAGCTTCAGTTAATATCATTACTACAAGATCCCTTTGTCATACAACGACGTCTGAACCAGGGATGGCCAACCTGTTGTACTCGTTACAAAATAAATCATCGTTTGGAAACGCTTTTGTTTCGCGACAACGTAACCATTCGGCTATGCAATCAAGACAAATTGGCGAATGGCGTTCTTTTGTCTCACTTTCTCGGTCAAATAGCATTTATAGATTATGTTGAGTTTCAATTTACTTTTATTATATTAACTAGATTTTTGCCGCAGCTCCATCCGCGTGTATGTCGGATATCGCGGTAAAAGTACTTTTTATCCTTTCTAATGCTCTAGACTATCTGAATACCAAATTTAATTTAAATCTGTACAGTAGTTTTGCTGTAAAAGCGCAAGAGAAAGAGTGACTTACGCATTTATCATTTTAGTAGGCATAGTTTTATTATTTAATACTCACTATAAAGCAATCATTTATGAAATAAACTTCACACAATTCATGAAACGGTATATTGACTATACCGTCGCGTCATAAAGATATTAATCTTCGTATCTTGAGGTACAAAGACAGAGAGAATGTAATGAGTTTTTTGATAATATTTTACTTTGAGCAAACAAATATTAACAATTTAAAATACGTCATCAGTCAAACATCATTTATTTTCGTTGTATAGAGGCTCTTTTCGCAAAAAGGTTGTCAACAACTGATCTAATGAGCCTACCATCTGTTCTATTTTTATACAATTTCTTTGTGAATGCGGCGTCCATGTTTGTTGCGTCAATTTATGAAATGTCGGAAGAATTATGTGGGAAAGACAGTAATATGTACTATACATTCTAACAAAGAAATATTTTTATATACTACTAGCTTTCCGCCTGCGGCTTCACCCGCGTGGAGTTCGTGGAATTCGCGCGACATGGTAAGGAGTAGATTGAACAATCTGACATCATTTTATGTTTGACAATAAGGAACTTCCATAAAAACTTTTGTCTCCTATTTCAACCCCTTCTACCCTTATTGTCGCTATAAAGGAATTCTATGTCCTTTCCCAAGTTCAGTTCTATCTTCATACCAAATTTCTTCAAAATCGGTTCAGTGGTTTAGGCGTGAAAGCGTAGCAGACAGACAGACGGACAGAGTTTCTTTCGCATTTATAATACTAGTAGGGACTGAGTACCGCTGGCTATATCTGCCCCCGTAGCAAAGTTGCTACCGTTTTTCTTTTTGTCTTCTCTATTATATTTCTCTAGTTTCTTGTTTCAATGGCTTATATTTTGTTTTGATCACGTGACTGATATTAGCCAATGAAACAAGAGATAATAGAGAATAGAATAGAAGACGAAAAACGTTTGCAACTTCACTAAAGGGGCTGAGTGCTTAATTAATGGCTACAATAGTTTTGGCATTTAGACCGATAATAAACATTCTCAATTCCTTATAGCTTTTCGCAATGTATACAGGTGTTTATATATAAAATAAATGGTAACAAATGTAAACCCTTTCGGGCACAGCGTGCAGGGTTGAGTCTTTGCTAGTGGGTCGTGTTTCAAACCTGCAAAGCTTTAATTTATCAGCTCTTCTAGTTACAGCAGTCTAGTGTATCTAATATTTTGCAATTCTTACTTGCATACATTATTAGTAATGTAAAATCGAAGGTAACTCTGTCTATCTGTTATGGTTTCACCACTGTTCAGATTTAAACGGAATTGGCATGAAGTTATTTTGACTCTTCAGGAGAATTTCTCTATTGTGATTCAGGATAAGTAGTTACTCCATATAGTTCATTCCGTGTTTTTTCGTGGTTCAGTGTTCCTTCGGTAGATGGCGCTGTTTTATATTTTTGCTTGCGCTGTATGTGGAAGTCGACACAATCGACATTCACACTTACGAAGTCGCTGTCAAAAGCTAGTAGGAACTTAAATCATAAATGTATTTAAGTGACTCCTTTTCCTTTCAATAGGTCATCGGGGTCATCATCTGCGTTGTCCAGTATAGTTACTTTAATATGATTGTTATTTTATATCCTACTGTGACTAAAGTGCACTGAAACAAACCTTACTCAATGATTAACATTATACGAAAAACTAAATACTTTCGAACTCTCTTCGTTTAATATCATTTCTCGTGTACCATATCCCGGTTTCTCATTCTCTTGTTATCTCATTGTGACAGGAACCGTCGAGCCCGTACCACCGTACAGGATGCCGCCGGCGCCGGACGCGGCGTTGCCTGGCGCGCCGGCCCCGTCAGCACCTGCTGCCCTTCATACACACTCCGCAAAATTCCCTGTAAGTAAACAATCATAATCCTTGCTAATATTATAAATGCTATACGTAGTAGAGCCATATTGGTTTCAGCTCGAATGGGCCGGCTCTACCGGCTACCCTCACACAGAAGACCACCCTAATAATGACAGCATTCTTGCTGTCGTATTTCGTTGGTAAGTGTATGACCGGAAGCCCAATCATTCTGCATCATTCTCCCGGCTTGGCTTGAAGAATGACGCAGATACATCTGACCAGGCCGTCATGGTATGGCTCACCATGCTGCGTTACTTAACTTCACAATGAGGATGGTCACCCCAACTCCTGGATTCTACTCATGCTTTCCATCAGGCAGAGTAGAGTCACTTTGGTAGGCTTGAATACAAAAAAAATGCGAAAGTATGTCTGTCTTCACGACACAACTACTAAACCAATTAAAATGAAATTTGCTACATAGATAGTCTAATCGATATAGGCTACTTTTTAAGCTGACTGCCTCGGTCTGTATACACGTTATTAGGAGTACAAAAAAGAAGCTTGGGTACCCGTTACAATTTTTACATAGAGTAATTTTTGCAGGTTCACTTAAATAATTACGTAAATGAATTTAAATGATTTTTTTAGCAATTGATTGTGTTGTTTAAGAGGAAAGTGGAAATGTCTATTATGTTCATATTCTAGAGGAGGAAATCCGAAAATCGCATAGAATTCCGTGCGAAACAAGGCCGAGAGTAAATAATAATAATATTTTGTTGAAGTCAATAAAACAAAAGTTAGCAGCTTAGAAAAAATGAAGTCGAATTTACTTGCAACAATGTTTACAATATTTTTATTACTTTTGCTATATTTCCTCTTTTTTTTTAATTTTGCCAAAGGGAAGTTTAACGTGTTTTTATTCTAAAAGTTACTCAATGGAATTATTTGTTTACTTTTTATACTGATACAATATTTTAGCTTTCAATTAATATTATTACGTATAATGAACTCAATGAACCTCGTTGGTCAAGCGGTTAGTGTCTCAGGTTTCAACCTGAATCGGGCTTTTATTAGATTTTTCTTACAAGAAATTCTTAACGTTTCCTATGCTAGTGCCTCGGGGAGCACGTTAAGCCGTCGGCCTAGTTTGTCATGAACATCTATAGAAATCGTTACTGGGAAGTCAGTGCCCTCCAATTTACTGACAACTAGTTCAACATTCGAAATGAGTTCCCTCTCAGGGTTGCTTTCTAGCCTATTCCCAAAATTATTTTGCCGCTTTTGCCTAAATATCAGTTATTTAACAGAGCGACTGGCATCGATAATCCGCTGCGCCCTGATGGCGAAACTGAATTCGAAGATTAAACTAGTTAGATGTTCATGACGACCAGGACCTACGGCTTAATATGCTCTTCGAGTGACGAGAAACAATGTTCTTTCCTTTTTTTAGACTTTCGTAGTTCATTACTCGAAGTTTCCGAGTTATTTAATTTTAAAGCGCATTTTTTTATTGAAACAGAGCGTCTCCTCCTCTAAAATTTAAACGCCTGTCTCGAAAATTCTGAAAAAAAAAACATGAACTTTAAAGGAAAACTATAATCGTTTAGATTTCTTAATTAGTTCATAAGTTATAGAGGTCTTATTTTTAAAATGCATAAACTGAGAAAATTATCTATTGAACACGATTTGAAATCAACCTACTAATCTACTATAACCCTATTCCATGCTAGGCCTGACACGCACATGGCCAATTTTGTTTTTAAATTTAATCCGAAACAATTCTTGCGTAACTCAAACAAACCCAAATCCTTGCCAATCAGTCTCATGTTTTGCATTTGATTGGCACCGCCTTTCGCTTTTAACTGCATGATGACGAATTAATCAGTGATTTGATTAATACACGCTCAACTACAAGTATCAAATGTATGTTTGATGCAATCGCTTATAAACATTGTTAATAAAAGTAAAAGTATCAATTATTCAGCTTGAAGCCTTCAAAGTTGAATTTTAAAGAGCTGCAACCGGTTAGAACTACAACACTGTTGTTTTATTTATCCGTAGTAGTTTTTATTTTGGCAATAGACTTAATAAATGATGTGGCGGATATCCTTATGCGTATACGCGGATTTCCGCGTCTGTATTCGTTATTTCTTTTTTTTTTAATTTTTAAGGAGCAAAACGAACTGACGATTCACTTGTCACCATCAAGTGACACGCAAATGCCGTTCTTGGATATTTGTAACATATGCAGTTCCACCTTTTAAGTGACCGAAATCACGCCTATAGTATTTGTGAACAGATAGGGAGCAGATAGGGGATAGATACGGTCTTGATTATATATATCCGTATTTATACGAATATATTTATATCCGCGGATAAAATGGGTATATATTTTTAACGATTCAGCACAACACTATTCCTATTACGAGTTTCGACACAATAATATGATAATTCTTTACAAAATATGTGTGTGTGTGTCTATGTGTATGTGTCAGTATTTATGAATACAATCACACATAATTATCTTATTCATGAAAGCGTCAAAAGGTTATAATGTCTTTGTTCCATCAAGACGTGCTTTGCATGTCGCTACTTCATTGACGTTCTGTATGATTTTGTAACTACTCGTACTTATTTATGTTATTTTTTTCTAAATACAATCCATAAATAATGTTTAAATATCAGAAATTATAGTGCCTATTTTGTTTTTTCTTCGTGAAAAAATGTTTAACAAATACAACGCCATCTAGTGTAGAATAGTAGAACTACTCCATTAATTTAATATGTTACTCGAAAGTTTTTAAATCAATTTATTAGGATACAGAAAATATACTTTTCTTTCTTTTTATCGTACATTTTATATTATAAGTTAATCTGTCTCTCTTTCCGTCACGGTGTCGCAGCAACTCGTTAAGCCGTCAGACTGGCTCAGGTTACTGACTGCGAAACTATGTGTCTTATATATAGAAAGCAATCTTGATAAATAACTCGTAAATTGGTCTCATAGGAAGGCATTTGTTACTCTGCACTTGTCCTTGAAACACGCATTGATTCTGAGGAGTCAAGAAAGATTTATACCTACTCGCCGTTTTGTAACTGATTTAAGTATTGTGCTAAACAATTAAGTTAAAAATTGGTAACATTCAACGTTACCTGTGTTTGCTGTTGATCATAATTTAAAGGTAATAGTAATTGGACCTACCTCAGCAAAACACAGTTGTAAACAGTGAAACGTCCTTGTATTTCTCAAGTTGCATGTCAGTTACCTTCTGGACCGTGTCCGGCTATCCATCTATACAAAGATATACATATAGGAGAACTACTATGCTCGATGTCTCGGGTTCAAAAAATCCTAGGTCATTCCAAATTTTATATGATTCTACAGATGTTTGTTTCGTAGTTGGAGTGTTTTCTATGTATAATTTTATTTTTATTTATTTATTTTATATTTTTCGGACAGCTTACACACAACGTCATCTAGTCCCAAAATAAGCAGAGCTTGTATTATGGGTACTAGACAACTGATATAAATACATAAACATATTTTTTTGTAAATACATACATATTATACATAGATAACACCCAGACTCAGAAACAAATATTTGTGCATCACACAAATATTTGGTCCGATCCGGGAATCGAACCCGAGACCTCTTGATCAGCAGCCGCATAGGTACGCTAACCACTAGACCAACAAGGCAGTCAAAAACACGTTTGCATATTATTTACAAAAAAAGTAAATAAGCTTTCTAATAAATTATTTAGTCAAGCTTTATTACGGCTTTCGACAAAGGATATTAAGCAGTTGCTTTTTGTATATATAGGTGTTTAAATATATGATATCCGTGCAAACATGAAAAAGAAAGTAAGTACGCTAATTACATTGTTAAAGTTTTTAGTAAAAAAACTATTTACGCGAGAAGCTAAGTATTAACTAAATAAATAGTATCACTATTTATGAAGGCAAAACCACGTGGTTTTGCTTGCTATGATTCGAGTAAACATGATTCTCTTCAAACACTTTTTTAAATTATGTGACCTTTTTAATTATCTCACAAAACGTTGTATTTTTACGTCATGGTGTTTTTAAACGAGACATGATATTTTTGAGAAAATAAAATCTTAACACGGCGATTGAAATGATGAAATATAAAAGAAAGTGGGTTTTCGGACTTTTCACGTTATTAAAACTATAACCCATAGTCATCATTATCATCAGCCCATTGCGGTCCACTTTAGGACATAGGTGTCTCCCATTACACACCAATTTGATCGATTTTGGGCTTATTTTAACCCATAGTAAAAAACATAAATGCATGGAGTGCGTTGAAGAATAGCTGCCAACCCCTATAAATAATTGTTTTAAGATGCATTTTTCTCCATCTCTCATTTTTTAACGTTTGCAAAAAACATTTTGCGTACAAGTCGCCGAAATCAAGTCGATACAACACAATCATCAGATCAACAGCTTTAACGATCCACTGTCTGGATATTTCTCTTCTTATAAAGGAAATTCTGAAACTTAGTCAGACTTATTGATATAGGGTTCGTTTCATGTCTTCCTTCTATTTGCTTATCAAAGCTTTGGCCCTATGTAGTTTGCTGTCTTAATCGGCTCTCAAACAGTGATAATTCTCCATATCCTAACTCCGTCTCCAAGAAAACCCAAAACAGATTGACACAATATATGCAATCAATATCTTTCTTTCATCGTAATATCCGCGATTTCTCTAATACGCACGTACCTACGTATTCTTACTTCGTATGAGAACTTTTAGTTCTTACATACTATTGTATGGGGGGAGAAAGTAACGTTGTACCATTGCTTATCTTGCCGCAGTAACGTGTTAAACGAATATCTTGCGAATAATTTGACATGATAATTACTTGTTTTTGTTGTGGTGTGAAGAATTTTGTCTGCATATTATCTGAGAAAATCTCGACTCCTTATCTCTGGTGAGGTTCGTTAATACTTATTAATTTTCTAATATTTTAGTTTATTGTAGTACATTTGTTTGCTTGTACGCGTTTGTGTTTAGATTTAGATTACATTTTGTGTTTTATTTAATTGTGTTTTAATTATTAATATTGCTGAACTTTGCTCTCATAGTATCACTTCTATCAACCAACTGTACCTTAACCTATGCGTAAAAGGTCTACTTCTACGAACATATATCTTTCATCAAGAAAAGCTCCCAAAATTTATATCTTCAATTTCTTCTTTCACAGATAGAACGCGAAGTGATCCTATCTTCTGGTGACAAAAACTCCAAAGTTCCGATCCTGCAGGAGGCCAGAAAGAGGGGCAGGCTTGGTGCAGTGGCTCCTGATGCACCACCGAAGGCTCACTCAGCTTGGACACATGCCGAGGTATGTATACTTCAAATCTTTATAATGAGGGGTTGTGAATTCTCACTTCAGTAAGAGCTGTTAGAAAAACTAGACTCAAAAGTATTTATTTGTCACTTTATGTTTAGAACAATATGCATATGTCCACATATTCCTACTCAAACTTAAATCTAAATATTTCCGTTCGTGATCTTTATTGAGTATAATAATTTAGCTGCTAAATTGACTTTTTAACTCTTAAAAGTAGAATAAATACACTCAAATTCATATTTAAAACAATATTAGTACCTCCGTAAAAAGAACTAAATCTTCTTTCAATCCAACACGCTTATACGGACATCACAAGGTAGAAAACTTTAGAAACAACATTTATACAAATGTAATTTCGACCATATACGTGTCTACAAACTAGACTAGACTTGCCCTTTTATTTGGACCGTTCTGCCACCTGGGAATAACTTTGATAACCCAGAAGTAAAATTACTTGAAACAATCGTCTTTTGTACTTTCTTTACTAACGATATACACATAATATTTAATATAATGGCACTCGACGAGCTCGTCACATAACATCGACGTTAAATGTTATTATAATTTCGCGACAATCATGTATAATGTTATGTAAAAGAGCCGTGCGTAATTTTCTCATCATAAATTCTATTAAACATTTAACATAGAAATTTTATGCGTTGTAAGCAGTTGTATAATAATAAGTATTTTAAATAAAATCATATACATATAAACATGAATGTGTGTTTGAAAGATATGTATGAACTCGGAAATGAACGAATGAATTTTGTTGTAATTTTTAAGCTATATTTAGATAAGAAGTTTTGTAGCGGTGTGGTGACGGATTAAGAATACAAAGTGTCACCACCCCTATTCATTCCTTGTGTGTCGTAAGAGGCGACTAAAGGAACAAAATAAGCAGCTAACATTACTGCCAAGAGAAGGAAAACTTGAAACAAACCCCTTACCAACCCGTCTGGCCAACGTAGTATAGTAGGCCAAAACCTCCTTTCAAAGGAGAGGCCTATGTCCAGCAGTGGACTGTTAAAGGCTGTTGATGATGATGATGATGATGATGATGATGATGATGTAGCGGTATCAAAAGGAATTTGTTAGTGTGATTTTTGGTAATAATTACTTAGTATCTGTGGAGATCATCAACAACAACCCGTAACGTCCCACTGCTGGGCTCGGATCTTCACCCAGGAGAGGGTTAAGGCCATACGTCCCCACGCTGGCCGAGTACGGGTTGGGGACTGGCAAGACACATTGTGGCTACGTTGAATGTTTCAAACCGCCCGAAGCCCTCCAACTAAGTTACACGACTGTTATTATCTGATATGATCGATCATTTCCAATCACCTACTGCTACTTGGCTATGAGTGCATTTCTCTCTTATTTCTGTGTGGTTAAAAAGAAGATATTTCTTCTTTGAAGTCATAACTTCACGTATTCTTTAATATTCACATAATAATTCGATAGGCAAATATTTTGGTAGCAACAGTAATATGCGTGTTATCTCGGCTAACAAAACCAATAGCGCTAATAAACTTATCTTCAATTCTGTACAATTCTGATCTCAGTAGATACTAGTGCAAAACTTTATAACTTTCTTATCCTATAGCTATTATAAGACAATTGATAGCTTATTACTATACCAGCGAGCCATCAAGCACCCATTTTCCGAATGGCATCGATACCACAGCTAAAAGCCGTTAAGTACGGTGCTGCCAGATAGATATCGTAGGGTTGTCGCATAACTATGTATTTGAATTCTCAATCTCGATGCATTTTGAATCATTATTATCGAAATATTTGTATACTTTTAGCAATTGACTGCCTCGGCGCAGTGGTAGCGTATGCCAATACTGGGCTTTAGGTCATCATCAATCATCAACAGCCTTGAACAGTCCACTGCTGGACATAGGCCTCTCCTTAGAAAGGAGGTTTTGGCCTAGTATACCACACTGGTCAGACGGGTTGGTATAGGGTTGGTTTCAAGTTTTCCTTCTCTTTGCATTGATGTTGTCTTGCGTGGTTAATCCCTTGTCGCCTTTTACGACACCCGCGGGATAAATAGGGGTGGTGACACTCTGTATTCTTAATCCGTCACCACACGGATACCAGATCGGACCAAATGTTTGTGTGTTTGTCTAGTACCTATAATACTAGATCTGCTTAGTTTGGGACTATATGGCGTTGAGACAACTGATATAAATACATACACAGTATTATACATTATTATACATAGAAAACCCCCTGACTCCGAAACAAATATTTGTGGATCACAAAAACATTTGGTCCGACCCGGATCGAACCCGAAACCTCAAGCACAGCAGACGCTACCACTGCACCACGAAGGCATTCAAGATATCTCAAATTAGTATAAATATTTAACGTTTCAATTTATTATTTAAATTAATTCTGCTAACAAAGAATTCAAAATTAAGTTGCATAACAATTAAATATTCGCATAAAAAAATTACGAAATTAATTTTCTAGAATTTGACATCCTTGATAGTATAAACCTACTTCCATAATTTATTATAAATCTAAAATATTATCTATCTTAAGATGGCCACCTAGCGGCTATCAGATGACACCTCTGATCTGTGTCAGATGATGAACGAGACAGCTGTGCTTTATTCATAAAGGAAGTGGGACTGGTGCTATGGTAGAAAAGCTGGGGCACTTGATTGAGTGGGGCAGTGAGTCAATCTATACATACAGATAAATAAAATTGAGTGTATTTATGTCAAATGAAACCTTTTATAACCGACTTCAAAAAAAAGGAGGAGGTTCTCAATTCGTCGGTTTTTTTTTATGTATGTTCAGCGATAATTTCGTCGTTTATGAACCGATTTCAAAAATTATTTTTGCATTGGAATGGGCGTAGCTTACAGGTGGTCCCATCGTCACCATATCGGGAACTGATGATGGGATCCCAAGGAAATCGAGGGAACTCCTCAAATATCATAGGCACAATTGTCGCGATTTGGGTACTCGGAATAGTTTTTCATTGAAGTCGGTTCCTTTTTGTCAAAATTATTACTAAATGCAGATAAAAGTGTATACGGTATTTCACATATTAAAACGAAGTTTTAAATTTTTTCTCCGTGTGTCTGTTTGTTCAGGCAAGCAGGTGGCTGAGGACTGAAGGAGTAACTTGGGCTAATATTTTTCAGTCAAGCGTCGCTCTGCGGCGTTACTCGTGATTTACAACAATAACCGCGAATAATACTGCAGGACTCCGCTAGTAGAAAAATAAAAGTAATAGATAAAAATAATGCATCATCATCATCAACAGCCTTTAACAGTCCACTGCTGGACATATGCCTCTCCTTTGAAAGGAGGTTTTGGCCTACTATACCACGCGAGCCAGACGGGTTGGTAAAGGGTTTGTTTCAAGTTTTCCCTCTCTTGGCAGTGATGTTAGCTGCTTATTTTGTTCCTTTAGTGACACTTTGTATTCTTAATCAGTCACCACACGTGAAAATAATGCAATTACAAATAAATAAATATACCACAAATAAATATACTTAATACTTAATAAAGATAAATACAAATGATGTCATGAAGATTATTCTGTTAGTTGCTTCTTGATACATTTTAGCTCATTTTAGCTCAGTGGCCTTAAGTGATTGGAAATAATTACCTAGGGTAAGTAACGACGGCGCGGTCAGTACCTAGATGGGTGACCGTTTGTGGGATGATGTGTTATGAGAGTTTCCGTGATACGGAGGTCTCATTAAGCAGTCGGTCCCGGTTGTTATCATAAAATAACAGTCGTAAAGTTTATTTGGAGGCCTACGGGCGGCTTAAAAACATCCAACGGTAAGATTACGTAGCTACAATGTGTCTTGCCAGTCTCCAACCCGCACTCAGCCAGCCAGACGTATGGTATTAACCGTATTAACCCTCTCCTGGGAGGAGACCAGTATAGCGAACTTATTTGTCGATACGAATAACAATTACAGTGTACTCTTTGGCAGCCATTTTTTATTATTTAAGCACTGATTTACTACTCTTATATTACTTACTAGGGTACGCATATTTATACCGACGTACGGCTACATAATTTATCTTAAAACATATCGCCACAATGCATATAATCACGTCTTGATCTCAACGAGTTAATGACTGTCCGCAATTGTACGTGCTCGATAATAGACTCGTATCTGAAACATGCTGACCAAGCATCTTATATATAAAATTACGACTGCACGGTTGGCCTAGTGGCTTAAGCGGTCGCCACGCCGCTTCCTACTGCGCCAAGTGTCGTGGGTTCAAATCCCACGTAGGACAACACTTTGTGTGATTCACAATTTGTTGTTCTGAGTCTGGGTGTTCTTTGTGTCCGTTTCATGTATGTTTGTAAAGTCCCCCGCGACACAGGAATTTATATTCCTAATGCGGGAGTTGTCTTTTTAAAAAAAAGAAAAAAAAAAAGAAAATTCTCGTGTCACAATGTTCGTTCCCATACTCCTCCGAAACGGCTTGACCGATTCTTATGAATTTTTTATGTATATTCAGTAAGTTTGAGAATCGGCTACTATCTATTTTTCAAACCTCTGATATGGGGTGTTCACCCCAAAAAATCTTCTTTTATTTTTTTGATAATTTTTTATTTTTTTATTATGTGGCATTAAAAATACATACAACCCTAAACTTTCAACCCTCTACGATCAACTCCTATTTTTTTAGGGCGGTACAAGGTTCGCCGGTTCAGCTAGTAGATATCTCTATATAAATTCCATCAATTACTTTAAACAATATGTCGCAGGAATAACCAGCAATGGAACGTTATGGGTTCTTGATGATGAACAGTTTGAATTCTCCTATTCTCTGTTTTGTGATTATCACGTCCTCACTCTTTACCCCTACGAGCATAATAACCTACGAATAACCAAAATATCACCCTTTAATTATTCATATGATAAACTTGACACACCGAACTCTGTACAGGTACTTGTTTTATCCCTTCATGGTGTATACACCTGTTCTATTAGTTACATCTATTATAAGAACCCACGACCCCTGCGCTAAGTTGTCTTCCTGTTGACCACTGAGCGTGACGGGTAACGCATGGCTGACCATACAGATTATTTCCATGCCACGAAGATTATCAGGTCTATATTATATATCACCTGTTTAAAACAAAATAGTCAAAACAGTAACACTGCTTAACATGACCTCCGAAGCACGGAGTCATTCATGGTATCATGTCACTAACGGTCACCCATCCAGATACTAACCGCGCCGTCGTTGCTTACCCTCGCTTTTTTATATATTAAAGCCAACCAAAGAGACTGTCTGATGGTAAGCATGAGTAGAATCCAGGAGTAGGGGTCACCATCCTCATTGTGAGGGTAGGCAATGTAGTATAGTGACCCATACCATGAAGGGCTGGTCACTTGTTTCTGCATCATTCTCCCGGCTTTCAGAGGCCGGGAGAATGATGCAAAATGATTGGGCCTCACACTCACAAACGAAATACCAGCAAGAATGCTGTTAGTAATAAGATGGTCTACTCCTGAATTCTACTCATGCTTTCCATCAGTCAGAGTGACTCTCACTTTAGTAGGCTTAAATATATAAAAAAACACAATTTCCAACACACACACACACACACACACACACACTAGGGTGCAGTTGTGTGCAAAAGCTATTTTCTGATAAAGTAGAAATATCAACTGTTATCATAATGTCGTCAGCTAACGTAGATGATATACATATTGGGTTATTTTGTACAAGACTCGTTAGCTCAGCAGGTTAGAGCGCTGTTATAACTGTTAGTTGATCAACGGAGGGCGAAGGTTCAAATCCTTCACGAGTCAAACTTTTAAGTAAAGTTTTTTTTTATTATGTATATATTGTTGTATCTCCGATAATAGAGATAAATAAAGAAGAGCATGGAACAAGAAACTAATTACCCCGACTCCAATTTTGGGAACATACAAGATAACGGATTCGGAGGTCACGTTAAGCAGTCGGTGCCGCTTGTTATCACAGGAAACACTCGTGAAATCTTGATTGAAGGCCTCCGGGCGGCTTAAAAACATACAACGGCAAGATTACGTAGCCACAACGTTTTGCCAGGCTCCAACCCGCATACACCCAGTGTCTGGTCGTAGATATATATGGCCTGAACCCTTTCTTAGAAGGAGGCCCGAGCACTAAAAACCATGGGTTTTTATCAACGTGGATACTTGGCTGAGAACAAAAGACGGTTCCTAAGTCGCAAGATACGACTATTACCACAAATTAACGAGATTATTTATGGATCAAAGTCTATCATAAACACCAGGGTATACCATAAAATTTAACCAAAGTATTATCCTAGCTTATATTTATATTTCAATCTAATTTTTTCATTACTTATACAAAAATACCGCAACGGTCAATCGCATGCAGATTATAAATATGCTGAAGGATTTTGAACCTTAAAACTTACCTTTATGGTGGTGTGATATTGTGTGGTGATGTGTCATGAATGCGCCAAGGTCGTACTTTGAGATGTGACGTCAGAATACGTTTACTGACTTTTGATATAGATATGTATACAAACCTGGATTATAGTGATAACGATTATTTGAAGCTCTAATTTTATTACTCAATGATAATATGTATAAAGAAGCAGACGACTGATAAATTGTCCTTAAGATTAAGGCAAACAGCAGACGAAATAAAAAAAAAATGTCCAAAACATCTTTCATGCAACGTCCATCTAATCCCAAACTAAGCAGAGTTTGTTTTATGGGTACTAAACAACTGATTTAAGTACATATTTATTTTTGTAAATACATACGTATTATACATAGAAAACACCCAGACTCCGCAACAAATATTTCACAAACATTTGGCCCGAACCGGGAATCGAACCCGAGACCTCTTGATTAGCAGCTAACCACTAGACCAACAACGCAGTCAAATGTTCTAGAGCCGAGATTTAGACATGACTGTTCTATTCCATCTATTCCGTGGTTTCTCCGCGTTTACGTACTAATCAACAATCTATATCGTCCTACTGCTGTGGTCAGGTCTCCTCTCAAGAAAGGGTTAAGGCCATACGTCCCCACACTGGCCGAGAGTCAGAGGCCTCCAACTAAGACTTCACAACTATTATCCGATTATAACAACCGGCACCGACTGCTTAACGTGACCACGTTATCTCGTATATTCCCAAAATTGGAGTCGGTGCAATAAAGTTTCATTTTCATTCTCTTCTTTATTTATCTCTAATATCGGAGATGCAACATTATATATACATATATGATTAAAAAAAAGCTTTACATAAAAGTTTGACTCGTGAAGGATTTGAACCTTCGCCCTCCGTTGATCAACTAACAGTTATAACAGCGCTCTAACCTGCTGAGCTAACGAGTCTTGTACAAAGTAACTCAAAATGAATGTCATCTACAAAGCCAGGGGGATTACGTTAGCTGACGACAATATGATTACACTCTATATTTCTACTTTATCAGAAATAAGGGCCACAGTACATTAGCTACTTTTAGCATAGGCGATTGGCGATTTGGCGACTGCATCGATGCTGCATCGCGTTTTAGCGACTTCCTGCGTTCGATCGCGGTATCGGAAACGCGCGTTTTAGCGACTACTCAGATGCCAAATCGATGCTACCGGCATCCGAATGTGTGCGGAGAGTAGCGTTCAGCTGCTGTGTCGCGCTTCTAAAAAGCGACTCAATCTCAGCGTTTGGCGTTTTTAAGTGTGCGGTGTAGAGCGTTCGGTCGCCGTATTTAGCTTCTAAAAAGCGACTAGTTGCCGATCGCCTATGCTAAAAGTAGCTAGTGTGCTGTGGCCCTTAAAATTTGCCCGCGACTCCACCCATGTGTGTGTTGGATATCGCGTTTTTTCAGGCCTACAAAAGTGACTCTACTCTGCCTGATGGAAAGCATGAGTAGAATTCAGGAGTAGGGGCCAACATCCGCATTGTGATGGTGTGCAGCATGGTGACCCATACCGCGACGGCCTGGTCAGATGTTTCTGTATCATTCTCCCGGCCTCCGGTAATCATAGATGTTTGGATAATGACTAATAATCAACCCCCTTTTAAGGTTAAAACGGGGAGTGATAGTTTGTACGAAAGTTCAATGTTATTGAAGTTAAGTAATTATGGCAGAAGGATTTTAAATGGTATATAAGTAGAATAATTATTGAAATGAAATACCTACTTACAATAGTAAGTAGGTATTTCATTATATTATTATATTTTATTATTATATTATTATATACATATATATTATATTATAAGAAGGGTTGTTTATTATAACATTAAAAAGTATTATAGCGTGGACCATTTAAAATTTATATACAAATTTCTAAAACCACCCGTACGAAGTCGCAGGCAGTCCCTATAATTAAGATATTATATACTATGCAGATCATATGTATCAAAATATAATATCATCCACAAATATACCTTAAAGCTTTAAGTCCGCCAATACACCTAAGTGCATGATGTGTAATAAATAAATAAATAAATATCATAAAACATTTACTATTAATGATACAACTCACTAAATAAATCCTAAGCAGTCTGATCTATGTGGTGGGTGTTTTAATAATTAAAATGTTTGTAATTATATTCTCCCTAAACAGGAGAATATAATCGTAAATATTATACTTAATTGTTGTTCCAGTAATTAGAAGTTGTGTGAATTTGTAGTTATGTGTTTCATTTTAATAGTACTGGCAATTTTGGAAAGTCAGTGTCCTGTCCATACTAACAACGAGTTCAACGTTCGAATATAGTTCGCCCTCAGGGTTGCGGAGGCTTTAGAGCACAATATTTTATCAAGAAATAAATAGGTTAGATGCAAAAGTACATGAGTTTTTCGAAATAAATAAATAATTTACTGAAAAAAGTTTGACTCGTGAAGGATTTGAACCTTCGCCCTCCGTTGATCAACATAACAGTTATAACAGCGCTCTAACCTGCTGAGCTAACGAGTCTTGTACCAAGTAACCCAATATGTATATCATCTACAAAGCCAGGTGGATTACATCAGCTAACATCAATTTGATAACATTTGATATTTTTATTTTATCAGGTACTAGCTTTTGCCCGCAGCTCCACCCGAATGTATGTCAGATATAGCGGTAATCAGGTTTCCAAAATCGCTTCAGTCGATTCACAGATTACCTCATACAGTCACAAACTTACAAACATAACTTCTTCTACGTAACCTTTTTCCCAATATTATTTGGGGTCGGCTACTAGTTCAACCGATTTTACTTGAATATCAGTTTTTCCACGGAGCGACTGGCATCGGACCTCCGCAACCCTAAGGGAGAACTGATATTCGAAGGTTGAACTAGTTGTCATTAAATTTGAGGGTATAGGTGTCAGGTAAATCTGACTTCCCAATAACGATAGCCGTAGACGTTCATGACAACCGGGACCGACGGCTTTACGTGCTCTTCGAGGCACGGGCGTGAATCACCGCCAAACTGCCAAACTCCTGGCTGCTATTAGGAATTTCTTAAGAAAAACCCAAAAACACTTATTGGCACGATCCGGGATTTGAACCCGAGACCTCTTGATTAGTAGTCGCATATGCTATCCACTAGAAGAACGAACATTAGTTCGAGTTTTCATTTTTAAGTAATTGTAAATGTGAGTATTAGCTTGTAATATTAGTTCATAATTAGTATATTTCTGGTGGTTTTGAGTGTTTCCACGACCTACCCAAATGTCCTTTTGACGGTAGGGTCGAGCTTCGGGTCCTTAATCTTGTCTAATACCAGTTAGGTAAGACGATGGCTGGGTCTTGTAGGTCGGCCGTATATACCGGCTGACTCAAAACTGTGGTTGTTTCTTCAAAAGGCCGCATTCGCATAGTTTATTATTAAATCATTGTTTACGAAATTAAAAAAAACACCTGTGTGGATTTCTTCCCAAATTGAGTCTTAGAAAATGGCTTCTTCTAGCTGTAGTCGGACGTGTGAAAATATCTGAAAAGATTTACTTGCAGAATAAAAATCATTTATCATTTACATGACGTAACGCACCCCTGTCTCGTAGACGGTATTACGTATCAAGATGGAATTAAAATTGTACATTAAAAATAAGGTATTTTTAATACATATATGTCCATTCGAGTTATAAAGAAATTAGAGAATCAATAAAGTTCTAGCTGTTTAATTTGTGTCAGTAGCGCCATCTATCTTGTACAGCAAAAACCATCGTTATATTGCAGACAGAGGGCCCTAGCTACCATTTTCTCCATTTAGAGTTTAGAGTGTTTCAAAGCAGAACGAGTAAGAAGTTAAACCCACACCAAACATAACGTTCTACATTCTACAAACAAGTTACTTTAACAACTATTTATAGAAAGGTAAAGGTTCCATCTCCAAAGTATCTCGTACTTAGCCAATTAAATTATTAATAGCGCTCATTTCCAAGTTACTAAGAATAAGCAACGAAGGTCAGTTCCTAGATGGGAGACCGTCTGTGGCGTGTTTCCGTGATAAGGAGGACAGTCGGTCCCTGTTGTTTTAATAAGGTAACAGTCGTGAAGCTTAGTTTGAGGACCTTGGGCGGTTAAAAAAGTCCTCAACGTGGTCTAGCCTGTCCCTGACCCGCATTCGATCAACATGGGAACGTATAGTCTTAACCCTCTCCTGAGAGGACACCTGAGCCCAGCAGTGGGACGTTACGGGTTATTGGTGACTAAATATTTCTTGTTTTAAGAAGGATACGAGTATTATGATTTAACATGTAACAACCTTTTTTTTTAATATAATTTAAAATCAATTTTTTTAGCGAAATTCCAATTATGTGAGTTTGTTTGTAATGCTTTTACGCCTCAAGAGCTTTGCATCGAATTTGCATGCTTGTCTATGCAAAGTCAAGGATACAGTAAAATAACAAAAAATATATACAGTTGTTAAAATAATTTTATTGACAAAAACATTATTCAAAAAGTATGATTCTTCGACAATTATAATGAAATGATACATATTGATTGTGGGGTTAGCGATGTTTGGTCTGTAATATTATGTGATATGTTTATATTAGATTGATTGTCAAGGATACCTCAAGTTCAAATATAGACGAACAATGTCAGTAAACGTTACGAAATTAAATAGGCGGCGATGGTACAAAATAACGCATAAAAATTCATGATGCGCAGGCGACGTAGTTGAGTTGCGTACGGAGAAGCAACGGTTGTGTGCCGAGCAGTGTCGGACAAGTACATGCTTGCTGCGACGAATATAGCAACTTATCTATACAAATAAATAAAATTGAAATGTTTGTTTGTAATATCAAATGAATAGATTTTTACTAAATGCATATGAAAGTATATACGGTACTTACATAAAACAAGCAATTTTTATATTTTTGTCTGTCTGTTCCGAGTAATCTCTAGATCGGGTGGAGCGATTCTGACGGGTATTTCACTGGCAGAAAACTGATGACATAAAGAGTAACTTACGCTATTTTTTTAGAATAGCTTTGCTCTGCGGCTTTAATCGTTATTTACACAACAAACGCGGGTAACACCGCATGATTCATATAGACGGACAGACTCAGATATAGCAATACGAGTAGGTATGGGTGTTTGACATATGATTGAATCTATGCAAATCTTATAAAGCTTAAGATCTGTTTGCTTCAACATGCTAACTTCAAAAACTATTACTTTGAAATTATTATTTTAATTAGTGTTAGGTAGATCATTTATTGAGGAAGGATATAATATTTATAAAATGAAAGCACGACAAACAAGAGCTGAGTATCAATTAAAATCATACAAAAATGCGGAAATAGTGTTTCTATTGAGAGACGCTGATGAAATTGTACTTTTTCAACCTTCACGAGATTCTCGTCATGAGGAACAGCGATATCGATAATCATTGCGCGGCGCTGTGATCGATCTATCATCACAATGTCAGGCTTATTGGCGACAATAGTCCTGTCTGTGATAATAGATCGATCCCAATATAATGTAGCACGACCATTCTCGAGAACTGGGTCGGTACCTCCAAATTTACAAGTTTGTATTTAAGGGCAAGTTGCTGATGTACAATCCTGGCTACTTGGTTGTGTCTGTGCAAATATTCACCGTTAGCAAGACGAGAACAACCAGAAATAATATGCCTGATAGATTCCCCGGGTCGGTGACATGCCCGACATATGTCAACGGTACCGTCCCTCAGTATATATTTCCGATAGTTATTCGTCATGATAACTTCGTCCATAATTGCACAAACAATTTTATTATTATTCTCTTTATTTGATAATATTTACATATAAATTACATTTTTAAATATAAATATAAAAAATACATTTAAAAATATAAAAAAAATATATATTATTATTATTATTATTATAATTTTATAGTAAGCTAATTTATTCGAAATATACATTTTCTAATTTCGACCGCCTTGTTGGTCTGGTGGTTAGTGTATGCGGCTGCTGATCAAGAGGTCTCGGGTTCGATTCCCGGGTCGGACGGTCGGAGTCTGGGGGTTTCCTATGTATAATATGTGTGTATTTACAAAAAAAAAGTAGGTTTATGTATTTATATCAGTTGTTTAATACCCTTAATACAAACTCTGCTTAATTCGGGACTAGATGATGTGTGTAATGTCACTCAGGCATGTGATCATACCAAAATATTAGCCAATCAAACACGAGAATAGAGAAATAGAATGGAATATAGAATATAAAACGAAATAAACATTTGCAACTTGGCTAGGGCTGTTTCTTGTAAACGCTGATGTATACTGTGTACACTTATTTATAACCTTAGCCCTTTAAAACATATATAACTACTGAATTCATTATTCCTACACTACCATTAATTTGTATTAAAGCCATTGTTTTATATTTAATTTAATTACTATATAACGAAAATAACTAACCCTGCCAATGCAAATACTTTGACATTTGATTGAGACATCTCATTAAGAACTCGTAAAATAATCACACAACAATCATACTCTTTTGATTAACACATTCTATGAGAATAATACAAAAAATTCACACGAACGTTACAAAATTAGCTGGGCGATTCGTCATAGTGCGCCCGCACTTACCGAAGGTACACACCGTGCGGTCGGATCCGAACGCACGCATCCGGTGCGGCGCCCGCGCACCCCACGCCAGTATTATTTAGAGCTTTAAGTACTCAAGTTGTGTCATGTAAAGTGATTCAGTGAACATGGTGGAGTTCGCCTTAGAAAATAATGTTAGTATATACTACTATAAGCATATTATACAGTGTGTGTTTTAAACAGTGACTGCAGGGTTATTTCGGCCTAAATCTCGTACTTTAACTTAGACAAAGGTTTGTCAGGACATTTAGAATGGTTATACAGGATGCTTATATATTTTTATAATATATCCGGTGTTAGCAACCGGCTTTAGCTTTGTTTTGGAAGTAAAAAGCGAAGTATTACGATGCAATGTTATAATAGGTGATAGGTCAAACGGTGAATCTTCCTAAAATGAGAATTTTAGATTACTCTTCCATTATATAATTTAATAAAGTTATGTATTATTTTGTGAATCGCGTTATACTTTAACTCTTGTGAAAGTTTAGTGCGGAATTAATGTTACTAAAAAGGGGACAAAAATATTCAATTATTTGGTAAAAATCTGAATATTCTATTTGGTGGTAAGTGGTTATTAGAATCTGTTAACAACTTTTAATTCCAACGTTTCGTGGATCCAGATCCATCAAAAATTAGCGTAAAGTCGCTTTCTGCTGGCTCATTATGATGGATAGAACATTTGCCACTGCAGCAGTTGAAATTCCTTGTCAGTTGTCAATGTTCAGAATATGCTATGCTATTTATTAGATCGAAATTTGCGACAATTATTTGTAAGATTTAAGATAAGATTCAGTCAGAATTTTCTTTAGTAGGTACGACTTTTAAAATATTTGACTACCAAATTTTTCGTTTGTCATCAAAAGACTTACGTAATATTTATATGTGTGAGAGTAAACCTGTGTAGATAAGTACTGTTGGATTTTACATTTCTGTAATAGTTGTTACTAATTGTTTAAACGGTAGATGACTTTAGTGTCTTTTGAACAAGTAACTAAGATACACCATGTCACTTATAACTTAAGTGCATAAGATGTAATAGATGTCCGTGCTTCTAATTATTAGTAATTTCAATGTGTAAGTAAATGTCCTCATCTCACATAAATAAACTTCCAATTACTCAAAACAAGCTAAAACCACTTATTTTATAATTTCCTTCTTTATTAACTCGCCTTTCACCAAAGCTGCCACGTTTACAGCTATGCCAGACATACATCTAACAATTCTGACTTCCAACAGCCCATTGTATCCGATTCCCATGCCACTAAGAAACAATAACATGGTTAAAACATACCGTTTCTCACACAGAATCAACAAGCCGGTACTTCAGCTGAGTTTAGACAGTACCATGACCAATACGGGTACAACATGAACCAGAATCAAGGAGCTGTTCCGAGGAACATACAGAATTATGACTCCCCAAAGCCACCCATACCAGCCAAGACTTATGGCAAGGTCGACACACCAAACAATTCCCAATTAATAACAGTGACTGTTGAAACTGGCAAAGATAACACAAGGGATGCTCCTAAAAGCGCAAAATCTGTAAGTAAAACTTACCATACACTCAAAGACATGATCTCAAGCAGGTTTAAGAGTAAAGACGCTAGTGATACTGATAAGAGTAATGAACAAGAGCCAAGTTTGAACAACAGTGAGGAGAGGAAGCGGCCAGAGCTTGAAAGACGGCCCGAGCCGCCTGAACAGGTGACGCCCAGAGAGAATGGCCCTAGGAAGGTTGATCAGGGGATATATGGAAGGCCAATGCCACAAACGAGGCCGGATATGCAGTACAGCCACGGGCTTGCCAACAATATGGCATATCCCAGTCCTTCACCACACAGGTGTGTATATTTTATATTGTCATATCGCTTGTAAATGCTTAAAATGAATTTACTAACAGATAATATAATGAACACAATAATGATATTAATGTACTGATTCGTAAAGATACTTTTTATAAAAATGCCTGCCTCGTCAGTCTAGCGGTGAGGCTACCAGATTGGGCGTAAAGTGTTGTTGGATTTTTCTTATAAGATTTTTTTATAGCCCAGAGTATGTAAGTTTTGTGTTGCGTCATGCACGTGCCTCATAGAGTACGTTGAGCCGTCGGTCTAGGTAGTCATTTGTGAACATCTGTGAAAACCGTTACAGAAAAGTCGGTGCTCTTAAATATACTGACAACTAGTTTAACCTTTAAATTCAGTACGCTTACTTGCTTGCTTAACTGACTGCCACAGTGGCGAAGTTGGAACAATTGCGGCTACCGTGCTTGAGGTCTCGAGTTCGATTCTCGTGTCGGACCTAATGTTTGTTTCGGAGTATGTTATAAAAGTCGGGTGTTTTCTATGTATGGGTCTGTGCCGAGCGGTTAAAAACTGGAACTCGCTACCATCCCACGTGTTTCCTTGCCATTATGATCCCGGGTCCTTTAAGAGGGGTGTGAAGAAGCATCTCAGAAAGCCGCCATAGTTTGAGTTGGCATCGTCATACATCCTGCATCGCAGGCAGCCTGGTGGCCCCCACTCTTAGATTCTAGTCATGCTTACCATCAGGCAGAGTGGAGTGGAGTCACTTTGGTAGGCATCAAATAAAAAAAATGTATTATTTATTATGTATGTTTTCAATCGATCACAGTGGTGTGCAATGGGAGAGGCCTATGTCCAGCAGTGGACTGCGATAGGCTGATGATGATGATGATGATGATGTTTTCACAAAAAAAAATATTATTATAAAAAAATTATGGATTTATATCAGTTGTTTAGTACACATAATACAAGCTCTACTTAGTTTGGGACTGTGTGTAAGATGTCCGAAATATTTATTATTTAAGTACTTTAATAATAATAAAAAATTTCAAGTTGAACTAATAGCCGACCCCGTATATTATTGGGTATAATAAAAGTTAGAAAGATGAAGAAGAATTTTTACAAAAATCTATATTAACGAAAGTGCAGTCGTATGTAAGAATATGTGACATATTTGTTGTTGTTGTTTGAAGGTCGAATCGGTACGGAAATACAGACATTCATTCTCTCTCACAAGACAATCATTATGTACTTGACTCGAAATAATATAAATTTAGAAATAATAAAAAAGAAAAACTTGTTACAAACCCTATACCGATCATCCGTCTGGCCAGGGTGGGGTAGTAGGCCAAAGCCTTCTTTGTAAGGAGAGGCCTAAGTCCAGCAGTAGACTGTTATAGGTGATGATGACGATGATGATGATGATAGAAATTCTAAACGTATCGATTATAGTATTTGTTCTTCTCGAGTATCAAATTCTTAATATTACTATCAACAGGCAACTGATGCAGCAGCAAATAGCTCAATCACATATGATGATGAGCCCCCAGGCTAGATCCCAAGAAATGTTAGCAAGCACTCCTCATCGACAACCACAAGCACTCGGTGCAGATGCCTTGTATCAACAGTACGGCCACCCCGGACGAAGGAGTGCTCTGTACCAGAGGGACATAGATGTTAGGTCTATGGCTAACTTCACATCATTGAAGAGTGGTCCCCAAACTCAGGTATGAAATAATTATAACTTTACTTGTGTTAGTATAATATTCTTAAAATTCAATTATACACGTAGCGGCCAACGAAACACGCCAATACACCTACTGTCATTTTAAGGTTGGTCTTCTGAACAAGCGTTTCCTCCTTCAGTCCTCATCAAAGTCAGAAATTGCAAATACCAGCAACTGCCCTTATTTTTTTATTTTGCCTTGTATGCAGTTGACACACTTTTCTAACGATGACCGTAGGGTTTCCTAGACTTTTTTGTTTAAGGAAATTTACATGATATATAAATGAGAAGACATAAGACAAATCCTACTAGTTATTATAAACGCGAAAGTTTGTGAGTATGTATGTTTGTTGTTCTTTCACACAAAAACTATTGAACGGATTTGGATGAAACTTTACAGTAATATAGCTTATATATCAGAATAATACATAGGTTACTTTTTACTGCAATAATCGAGATACACGGAGGCGGTACCGCGGACGAAAGTTGGTGTACATATATCTTAGAAAAGATTATAATCATTTGCTACTGTTATAACATACACATATAATTTGAAGACTTCTAAAAATGACAAGTTCACATGTACAGTCATACACATAAAAAAAATCTATTACAAATGACAGTGTCAATGCGTCGAAATAATGAAGACATCGATCAAATAATGAATAAGTTATAGCAACAAAGGTAAACCCATGTGTTTGTAATAAACCAATCAGAAAGTATTTGTTTACACGGGTACAATAACCTCGTTACATCGTAACAATAGGTCTTTAAATACAAAACAAAACTCAACTTTTTTTATTCCATTCAATGTTTGGAAAGCTTATTTGAATCGTGCATTAAATTGTAGCTAACGTCGAAATCAATATAAGCACTATAAGATACACTATCGTTCTGTATATTTCACTTACTTACTTTTTACAATGACAGCTACAAGAAATATTACAATGAATAGTGTACAGTCAGCTGCGAAAATCTAAGTGACATCAATTTATACCTATATGGCCTGTAAAATACACATTGTTATATAATTTTACGATTGTTTTAAACTTATTATAACCGGGTTAATTTATAACTTATTCTATTTTACTTAAATTAAGTTAAAAACTGATGAGAAACCGAATTATTATAAAACGAAATATTATAACGAAAATGAAACTAACGAAACCGGTACGTAACTTTCGGTGATTAATTACTTCACAATATTTTTAATCACTTATTTCAGAATAATAATTGCATATATATTAACTATCAATTTAGTTCTAAAACTTTGCCAAGAGTTTCAACGAGTTCACCGGCCATTAACGCCAAATTGAAACAATTCATCAAATAGTTAAACTGTGGTAACACTTGCAACACCATTTACTGGGTCCCGGGTTTGGTTCTCAGACATCGAACAATGATGGTTCTCAACAATTAATTATATTCCCACGAGTACGCGGCAATTATATCAACTGCTTGTTACTTGAGGGTGCCGGCGCTGCACACATTTTTATAAGAAACTCAATTTAATAAGTAAAGTGTTTTTTCGTTGCCAGATTAAAGAACATGTAACAAAAATAATTATGTGCATACATAACAAAAATTAGCCGAAAACTGAGAAACACTTCTCGTGTCTTGAAGTTGATCATTTTTCTAACACGAAGAATCGGCATTGTATTTTAACGTGGCAATAGACTTCTGAAAATTAGTTCCAAGAGTTGAAAATGAGACAAATTCAGACAATGAATCAAAATAACATACATTAATAAAATCACGATTGTTTTCCCGAATGTTTAGGCAGAGGTTTTTTACTCTTCGCCAGTTTTTTAATAGAGCCTAGTTGATCGGCACTTGAAGATAAAGTTGGCTTGTGGCCCTAAGTTTATGGCGGGAACCCTATACACCCTAGGCAAATAAATCAAAATTAATTAGCTACACATTACTATTTGTAACTTATCCAGAATTTCCTTAATAGTAATGCAGACAGGTTAAAGACCTAGCTGCAATGTCGATTGCAAATAGATAAGTCAATTTATGTCATTGGCCTTACAAAAAACTAAAGCTATATTCTAGTACGAATCAGAGCATTATAGTTTTCGCATCGAGACTTAATAAAAGGAAACCAAACGACTTCAATTTCCGGTGCCGATGATGTTATTAAAAAAAACTTGATTTACTACCCAACCACCGTGTCATCCGTACAATTAAAACATACCTATTATATTATTATAGCACAGGTTAAAATTGTCTGCAATGGACGTGATTACATTTGCATAAAATTGTAATTTCAGTTTGACAACTCACATTCAAGACCCGACCTCAGAAGTCCACAGCAATTAGAAAGAGAAATCATCAGACAAAGAGGCTTAGTTGAGGGGAGACGAGCTGCATCACATCCTCACCTTCTAGACGAGCCACAACACAGACCCGAAGTCACAACTCCTCAAATACATGATCCGGGAAGACGAAACTCCCACGGGAACTTGTTAGAAGTGGCCAATGAAATACCTCGACATTATGAAGAACGGGAGTCTGATGATGGTGGCTTTCGAGCTAGGCTGGCTGCTCAAGGCAGGTCTAGCTTTGAAGAGAGAATTCGAACAAGTGGAAGGTCTGTGGAATCTCATAGACAAGAAAATTCTTATAAAAGAACTCCTGATATGCATAAGGAACGACGAACACCAGATACACATAAAGAGCGTAGAACGCCAGATAGCCACAAAGAAAGACGAACTCCAGACTCTGTAAGACAGAAAAGAGAAAAAGAAGAAGCTTCTACTTCTCAAGATAGGATTAACGATGAGAGTGCAAGTCAGAAGTCGGCTGATAGCGTTTATAATTCTAGCGGGAAAGTGGAGGTTTATAACCCTCAGCCTTCTTCTTCGCGGCAGACGCCGAATAGAATAGAAGATTTGAAAGCTCACGGAAAGAAAGGAGCGGGGTCTGGTGCTAGTTCAGGTATGTTTCTGTTTTGATTAAGTTTAAATTTCATGAACCATTTAAAGGAGTTTTTATCTTTTATTGACGAACCAGTTCCTCTAGTGACCCTTAGTATTAGTAGATGTCTTGTGTTCGATTCCCATCTGATTATACTTTCTACTCTGAATTGATCATACCATCTGATTCTGAATATACTTAGATATCGAAGTGTGTTTATCAAAAGTGTATTTAATAAAAAAGCCTTTATTGAGAAGTACTTAATCTAGATTAAATATTGAAAATTCATTGAAAATGAAATCTTTTACTACTACATAAATACTTCTTTTAATAAATTGTCAGTTGGTCAAATAACCAATTTGGTTCTTAAAACTACTTCAGACTATGACAAAAACGGTGGTCAGTCATCCAACGTGGACTCAGGTCGTGGCAGCGTGGCGTACTCTAGCGGCAGACGACCAGAACCATTACATGACACCTCAGCTGACTCCGACGCGCTAGGAACTCGCCAGCCGCAGCCTGGGACTAGCCAACAACCTCCTGGACCAAGTAAGTCATTTAAGTCTCCACCACTAGAATTTTCTGTGGGACTGTGTATCACATTCGTGGCAATTATAATCGAACCATGCGTATATATTTACGTACTTACGTACAATAGATAAATCTATCTATATTTATAAAAAATAATTGCTGTTCGTTAGACTCGCTAAAACTCGAGAACTGCTGGACCGATTTGGCTAATTTTGGTCTTGAATTATTTGTGGAAGTCTAGAGAAGGTTTATAGGTTAATATATTAATATAATTTTGTTTTGATTCATTATATTAACTTTTTTATAAAATAAACTTAAAACAAAGAAAATAATCCCCTTTTCTTTGTTTTAAGTTTATTTTATAAAAAAATTAGGTCTTCGATTGAGGCAGTACGAAGTCTACCGGGTCAGCTAGTAATATATATATTTTTCTAGCTTTCATAGTACCATTAATATCAAAACATATCCATCTAGATTCTAGATGGATATTTCAGATTTGTGTTATACGTCTGAAATATTTTATGTATTTAATTATTACATAATGATTGTATTATTTTATGATTATGTTATGATTTTGTATGTGGGATAAATGTAAGCATACTTATACTTCTAAATATATGCAGATAGATAGATAGAACACAGAACAGCTGATTACTCCTCTGGGTGGGGATCGAACACATGACCTTAGCATTTTGCAGAACTAACCGCCAGACCGCGAAGGACCTGTTTAAACATTTGTTTTTAAATTTTTTATGCGAGTTTATTTGTAAATGCATACAATCAACTCGCCCCAAAAAATATTATTGCTCATAAAGAAATAATAGGTACGATTCCCTAAGTCGAAATACTTGAAAGTGTGTAACTGATATTATTCATCCTGAGTTGTTTTCTTTTCATCCTTTGTCTGATGTTTAAATAAAATTAAATAAAAAGATAATAATAAATTAATAGGTTTATAAAAACACTTGTGAAAATAAACACCCAAGAATAAACGATTTTTTTGCAGATGTTGAAAACGACTGGGTGGAATGCGAACTTCGGCACATCTTAGAACCTAAACTGGCAGGTATGAGGCTGGACTCCTCTGCCTCCTCAGACACGTCGGTCACTCCTCCCCTACCACCATTGTCGCCATCTTCTGATATGCATAAGAGGAATAGGTAAAACTCTTCCTGTTTTAGAATTAACTACTCTTTAATCGTAAGATCAATCATTTCTTTGTACTGGCATACATATTTAAGACTACCAATGTGTCTCTACTCTGCCTAATGGAAAGAGTGTAGAATCCAGGAGTAGGGGCCACCATCCTCATTGTGAGGGTAGGCAATACAGTATTTTTGTATCATTCTCCAAGTCGCCGAAGTTAGGGAGAATTATGCAGAATGATTGGACCTCCAGTCTCGAACTGACCAAGGAAATACGACAGCAAGAATGTTGTCAGTATTAGAATGGTCTTCAGTGTGAGTGTAGTATTGTCCCAGTGCTAAATGCTTACAAAAATATTTTATACCTTGATTATATTAAAATTCCTTAACTCAGAGAGAACGTTCAGCCGTCGGTCCCGGTTGTCATGAACATCTATCCATGGCAATCGTTACTAGAAAGTCAGTGCCCTCAAATATACTGACAATTAGTTCAACATTCGATAGCCGACCTCAAATAATAAAAGGAGTAATTAAAGCTAGGAAGAATAATATTAGGATTAGTAAAAGCTAGGAAGAATAGTGTTAGGATTAATAAAAGCTAGGAAGAATAATGTTAGGATTAATAAAAGCTAGGAAGATGATTGGATTACTTAAACTTAAGGTTAAGATAAAGACTTGACTTTTCCGACTTCAACAAAGTTTCAGTTAACTCAGAACGGCTTAGAATAGATTTTAAAAAAGTATCTTCCATATTTCAGTCTGCCGGGGAGGTCATCAGAGTATCCTGAGGAGAGGAGACGTGGCCGTGAATCACCGCGGTGGCACTCCCACTCACACAAGAAACACTCCTCTAAGCGAGATCATCATTACAAAAAACATTGTAAGTTTAAAAACATCGACTTTTCGCGTTTAAAAACTAGTTAGTTTGTTTTACACTTCATTCATTTTGTGCAATATTTTTTTTTTTTGGGGTTTCGAGTCATGAACTACGTAATGACCGTCCGTCCGTCCGTCCTCGACCTACCGCCCAAATGGTTGGTGATATAAGGATAAAGATGAAACTTTGTATGAATATGTATTGTGAATAATCGTGATTCGGTCGACATATCGTTGTAATAAAATTTTGAAAAATATTTTTATTTGGGGTATCTTCCCTACATGTAAATGTGGGGATGATTCTTTTTTTCTCGCGTCTATCCCTTCATGTGGAGTATCATTAGATAGGTCTTTTAAAATCAGTTTTCGGTATAGGTATCCGTTTGAGAGTTATTCAACTTGAAAGCGCATTTTTCTAAAAAAAAAAAATTTTCATAATTTTATTCTAACGCTTTATCGACGTTATAAAAACACATATCCATCCAGTTTCATTCTTTCAGTTTAGACGGTAAATTGAGGACGGACGGACGGACATACGAATCTTTTATAGATTCGTATGTCCTACGGAATAACGGAATTATGAACTACGGAACCCTAAAAAGTATATTGTCGTAAAACGTAACTCGATTATTGCATTAAAAAGTAGCCTATGTGTTATTTGGATATATACTTATATGGATATGGATTTTGGATATATACGTATGAAGTTTCATCCAAATCCGTTCAGTAGTTTTTGCGTGAAAGTGCAAAAATATTAGTAGTTATAATATTAGTAGGATATAAACACATAAATACATTGTGAAATGCAACAAAGAATTGAGTTCCTTTCGAATAATATTAGTAGAGATATTCAGCAAAAATTGTATCAATATTCCAGTATTCGGCCTAGACACGACGGACGTGACCTCGACGACGACCCGCAGCCTGGACCTGTCGTCGCTGCTGGAGGGCCGCTCGGACAGCTCCGCGTCGGGCTCGGCGCGCGCTATCCGCCGCCAGCTGCGCGGCCTCGAGAACATGTACGCGGAGGTGCTGCAGCTGCTCGGCGTCAGGAAACCCACCAGCCTCGCCAAACAACCCACCTGGGAGTCACGGTAATATTTCACGAAACTACAATTTCTGTTTCTCAAGTCATGATCGTCAAACACCACGATACATTTGATTGGGCGTTGGTTAATTTGGCTTAGCGTATGCGACTGCTGATTGGATCAAATGTTTGTGTGATCCGCAAATATTTGTTTCGGAGTTTGGGTGTTTTCTATATACCTATAATATGTATGTACCTATCTACCAAAGAAATTGGCACTCGGGGACTGCCACGGGTAAATCTATTGCATGGCATTTTTTATCAACTTATGCAATTATATTTTTTTATTTATGCAGTATTTTTTTTTTATATTAATTCAAGTTTACAAAACAATATACACTCAATATACTCAATAATTGCCAAACAATATAATCATCCTATTAACCAAAAGACAATGACAACTAAACAGGGAACATCCCTACTAATATTATAAATGCGAAAGTAACTCTGTCTGTATGTCTGTTACTCTTTTACGCCTAAATCACTGAACCGACTTTGATGAATTATGGTATAGAGATACATGGAACCTTGGTAAAGGACATAGGCTACTTTTTATTGCGGTATACGACATACACGCGGGCGGAGCCGCGGGCAAACGCTAGTAATAGTAATATGAGCATATCTATAGAATAACAAAATACTGTACTGGAGGACGCGCACGCTATGTATTGTGCCTACGATATCCCTTCTATTTGATTAATCTATGACGCATGCCAGGCGCCCGTCATTTGTCCTAGTCGCACCGCAGTTAGAATCATATTCTCTATCCTTTTTTTAACACGGGGTGTTAGGTTATATTTTCGTTACGGAATTTCTTGATTCGGTCGCCGCGCTCAATCCCGCGATAAAGCTATGCAATAGCTTAAAAGTATGATTATGTATTTATATCATTTGTCTAGTACCCTTACAAGCAGTGCTGGATTTACACATTTGCCGCCCCAAAGCTATAAAATTTTTGCCGCCCCTACTGACTTCTAAAATTAGATACACTGTTCACTATTAAGTTAATTCCCTTTTTTAGGAAATAATCTAGTTACTAGATTGTTTTTACAACTTTTTTTTAATTTTTAAGCTAAGAAAAGCAAAGTTTTTTTTTTACTGCACTACTTATAAGGTGTAGTGGGCTAAGGAAGAAAGATCGGTAAGGCCCTATACTGCTACCGACAGACAGCTACTACTCCTACTTAGACAGCTCCTGGAGCTGTCTAAGTCATCGTCTTCACAGTTACCAATGTCGAGCTATATGTCTTAAAACTGCTAAATCAAGATATTGCATATTCGATAAACATTATTTTATTGCACTTAATTTACCACAAATTTTAAAAATAGTATTGAATTGAAATTTACGATAATAAATAAATATTTCGGACATCTTACACACAATGCCATCTAGTCCAAAACTAAGCAGAACTTGTATTATGGTACTAGGTAACTGATATAAATACATAAACATTCATTTTATTTGTAAATACATACATATTAAACAAAAAATAAAAATTAAGTACGCTACTATCAATATCTCTATTTGACTGCACGGTTGGCCTAGTGGTTTAGGTGGTTGTGAGAGCGAGGGTTATATTCCGCCTGTCAGGAAATCGGAGGTAGGGACGGCTGTTTCACAGATCCGGATACAATAACACCACCCCGGGCCAGATGGGGTACCAGCTCGAGTACTGACCCGAACCCTCGACCATATGTCGGACTACCTCATGTTGGGACGCAAGCATGCCATCCGGACGCTTCCCTGAGAGCTGGAAGAGCGAAAAGCTGGTCCTACTCCAGAAGTCAGGACGGTCTGCCGATTCGGTCACGGCCTATAGGTCGTGTTGCTACACGAGGTTGGGTAAACTGTTGAAGAGGGTGCTCTCTGCCCACATCGTCCGGCACCTATGCGACGTGGGCCCCAATCTGTTGGAGTCCCAAATTTTGGGAGGGGCGTTCGACGGTCGATGCCATATTGCGCCTGAGGGCCGTGACTGAAGAGGCAGTAAGAAGTGGCGGCGTGCAGTGGCCGTGACGCATTCAATCACTCTCTCTCTCTCTGCGTTTTAGCTGCATCAGGGAAGCACTCCTCTATCATGGTGTGCCAGAGGACCTGAGGCGGCTAGTGGCAGACCATATATACGAGGACGGAGATGGTGTTTTGAGACGATGGGCTTAGTCGTGTTCCGCAGGGGTCTGTCCTCGGACCACTCCTGTGGAACATGTGATGCGACTGGACCCTTCGAGGGCGTTTCCCCCGGGCTGGGCGTAATCTGGAGTATCTTGGCCTGATCAGGTACTTCCAAAAGCTTGCCCCAAAGCTGGTCGAAACTACCTCCGCTCTTGTACGACTTTTGCCCAGTTTGGGTGAAGCCAGTATCACGACGAGAAAACTGTTCATGGGAGTTCACCGGTGTGGGCGGTGGCTACGACCGCCCAAAAAGGGCACACCTCTGGTAACCCCAAAGGATTTTGGCGGTTAGAGTCATACACGGTTACCGTACCGTGTCGACTGAGGTGGCGTGCGCCTTGGCCAGCATACTCCCGGGACTCAGCCCAGCACACGCTGGTGTTTTGTCCCGCAGGGGCGGCGCAGCTTCGGGTCTCACTGCAGTCATCGGAAGAGATCTCTCTCATTACCGGCCGTTATCCGCTTTATTGGCCAGCCGTGAGGAGGCGACGTTCGCATGTGACATTCGATTCTGACATACCGCCCCGCCGCAAGCCCCGGTAGGGTGTAGGCGCGAGGGGGTCTCCACATGTCCAAAAAAAAAAATGTTTTAAGTGGTCGCCACGCTGCTTTCTACTGCTCCAAGTGTCTTGGATTCAAATCCTATGTGGAAAAACACTTTGTGTGATTCACAAATTTTAAAGCCCCCCGTGACACAGGATTTATATTCCTGATTCGAGAGTGGTCTTTAAAGAAACAGTTGTGTCCGCAACCTTCCTTTTTTCTGTACCATATTTTGTTTTTGGGCCAATCTGCCGCCCCCCTAATTTTGCCGCCCCAAGCTTCAGCTTTTTCAGCTTCTATGGTAAATCCGGCCCTGCTTACAAGCTATTCTTAGTTTTGAACTAGATGAAGTTGTGTGTAAGATGTCCGTTAAATTAATTTATTTATGTGCTCGATCTCGGGTTCCAATCCTG
The DNA here is from genome assembly GCA_932526445.1 of Phragmatobia fuliginosa. Lineage (NCBI taxonomy): Eukaryota > Metazoa > Arthropoda > Insecta > Lepidoptera > Erebidae > Phragmatobia > Phragmatobia fuliginosa. Next base: position 1,261,507 of record OW052069.1, on the reverse strand, counting down.
CGTCGAACCAAATGTTTGTTTGATCTACAAATATTTGTTTCGCACTTTAGGTGTTTTCTATGTATAGTATGTATGTATTAAAAGTTTATAAATATTCAATCTAGCTATCATAATACAAGCTCTGCTTAGTAAAAAATTAGATGGAGTTGTGTTGTCAGCAAAATTTATGATTATTATTCCTTTTTCTCTTTCCAAGGTTATCATCAAAGCGTCGCTACGGCAGCATGTCCTCTCTCCCCTCCAGCTCCGTGAGCAGTCGGCCCGTGAGGGACAAGAGACGGAGCACCACAGAGCACAGGAAGAAGCACGATTACAAGGTAACTTCGACAACTCTAGGGTTCAGCTAACACCAGACACGCCTAACGAACTAAACATCTGTGTATAGTATTTAGCACTTTGAAGTTAGCTTTGGAAGTAAAATTATATCGACTTGCCTAATAGCCATATCAGCTATTTATTTGTAGAAATTCAAAGAAACTGAACTCGCCAACCGAGGGTTCCATACATATGATCATTAGAGACAAAGAAACGATATTTTTTTATATTTTTTGTATCAAGGAGAAAGAATGCGTCATGAAAAATAAATACAGTATATATTGAATCTTGACAGACAGATAGACAACAAAGTGATCTTATTAGGATTATCTTTATTCATTTTGAGGTACGGAATTCAATGTTTCTTCGGTAGATAGCGCTGTTGCATGTCATCGCTCGCGTTAAATGTGGAAGTCGCCACAAACATAATATTTTTGCATTTCTGTTCCAGGGCATAAACAAGAGGTTCCAGCGCCTGGAGTCCCACGTTGTGACATTAGCCCGGTCGGTTGCTCATCTGTCCAGCGAGATGCGCACCCAGCATCTCGTCATGCAAGAGATGGACAACATCAGGGCAGAGATCGCGGCCCTCAGACACATGTACAAGTGAGTTTCACATATGCTCTTTTCATGATATCACATAATTGCGGTACCTAGTTAAAGGGAGGGTAAAGAAGTGGTAGACCAACCTTATACATAGTAGATCCACGCTGCTTTCATTCATGCTGAAAGTCGTGTCTTTCTTTGGTGAGTGTGTGAGACCGGAGGCCCAATCATTTAGGAGGGAGAATGATGCAGAAACATCTAATTAAGCTGCCATGGTCTGGTCACCATGCTGCATTGTCTGCACTCACAATGAAGACGTTGACTTCTTCTCCTGGATTCTACTCATGCTTTCCATCATGCAGAGAAGAGTAACTTATGTAGGCTTAAATAATAAAAAAAAGACTCCTCCTTCGGCAGAAATAGTCTGGCAGAAACATGCGATAAAAAAACAATTACTTTGTTGCTGTTTACCAAACAAGGATAATGGAGAATCTATATTCCCTTCTGAGGATTGAGGAAGGATTTCTGTAACTCCTTAGTTTCTGACCAACGTTAGTCTCATACTATCACGTGGTAGTTATCCCTACAGCATATCGGCCAAGAAATCTTACCATGTTCTCCAATAATTTATATTTGTAACTGCTTCCAGATCTCAGCAGTACATCAGGTCAGGTCACCACGGCCGTCATCTGGACCCCTACTCCTTCAGCAATCCAGATCGCGTGAAGAGACTCACCAAGTTCTTCGGTGACGAGCCTCCGCTCATGAGGCTGTTCCTGAAGAAGCTTGGCTATGAGGTGTGTGAGAACTTTTTAGAACATAATCTAATGAACGTAAAACTCACCAAAGAAATTCTTTTTTCTAGATTACATGACTAGACTTCAGGGCCAGATGTTCGAAATACTTATTTATTATTGTTATTCTAAACTGACTGCCTCATCGCGCAGTGGTAGGTCTCGGGTTCGAATCCCAAGTCGGACTAAATGTTTGTGTGATCTGCAAATATGTTTCGGAGTTTGGGTGTTGCTATATATAATAATATGTATGTATGTATTTACAAAAAAAAGTGTGTTTACGTACGGTACTAGACAACTGATATTAACAGTTGTCTAGTACCCATAATACAAGCTCTGCTTAGTTTGGGACTAGATAGCGTTATGTTGTGTGTAATATCCAAAAATTTTATTTATTAATCTTGCAGATTCCTAAATTATTTTTTTCCCTTCGCGAAATTTAAGCGCTGTAAGTTTGACATGTCTGTGTCTGTAGTAACGATTTTAATTATTTTTCATACTGTAATTCTCAGGATGATAATTGATAAAAGCTATAGTTTGTGTTACACGCTTCCCTTTTTCTAAAATTTACTCTCATTTTATTTTTACAGAAATACGCAGCTTTATTAGAAAAAGAGAAAGTAGGCGCAGCAGAATTGCCCTACGTTGGTGAAGACAAACTGCGAGCTCTTGGCGTTCCCTTGGGACCCCGAATGAGGATACTGAAGGAAGCCGGCATCCATCAGGACTTGCACCATTTATCAAGAGACGACCCTCACAACACAACTACCACACTAGCTATCGTTTGAAACTAGACCTTAAGTACTTGGATTAAGACACAGAAATGAAAACAGACTGATTACTAGTTATAATCTTGTGGTTGACAATGTGGTAATTAATATTTTCAAAAAATAGACCAATGTTATAACAAGTATTAAAATTATTGTTAGCTCATAGGAGAATCATCTTTATTCTGACATGACAAAAAATTCCATCTAAGACAGTGTTGAAATCCTTAAAAAAAATGAATTTAAACCTTTCTTCTGCAGCAATGTTAGGATGCATGCATGTTAGTTTATAACGCTAGAACGGCTGACTCAATTTAGATGAAATTTCAGCTAAGATATAGATCGTATTCTTACAAGCCGCGGGTTTCAATAATACCTTGAAAGTATACCATTTAGATAACAGCCATGGATCTCTCATATTTTTCTCGAAATATAATAAAAAAGCAACGATAATAGGAATAAGTATTTTTTTGTAACAAATAGTAAGAAATTAATGATATGCCAAAGAGTTTACTCGGCGTATGTAAAAATATGTATTAAATTGTATATAAATAGTAGATTGTACATAGCCTAAGAATTATTATCGAAATGTATTGTAAATTTAGCTTCTTTTTATATAACTCAACTTTTTTTGTTAAGTTGAGCATATCTATTGAGTTTGCTCAACTTTAACCATCATCATCATTTCAAGTTTTCTTAATAAAAAGATGTACTTAAATAAAATACATTTTTTGTAGTAAGGCATTCACTACAAAAAATGCAACGTAATTGCCACAAAATGCAAAATGTAATGTAACGTAGAGCTCAAAGTGCAACGAATAATGCAACATGCAGCGTGCAACGAAACAACGAAATTATACAACGTACTCAATTTATTGTTATTATTATTTCCCTTAGTATATTTAAGGGACGTTCATGTAAATATATAGAATAAACATTTTTTTATTTGATTTTTAGTCTTTTATTGTGAGTTTTTGAAAGAGGAAAATAAGTTTTTCTTTCCTTTTTAGGGTTCCGTAGTTCATAACCCGGAACATTATAGATTCGTCATGTCCGTCTTTAATGGTCCAACTTTTATGAAACCTGATTACAAGATTATGAATTAATTTATTAACTTTTAAAGTTTATTATTACATGTATATTTTAAGCATGTCAGTGTTCTGCCAAAAAGTAGGTTCCAAAGCTACACCACAGAATACATAATATGCTACTACTTACAAATAATAGCCTGTCTGTTAAGTTTTCACGGATAAAACGCCGAACTGATTTTGATGAATTTTGGTATAGAGATGGATGGATTCTTGGGAATGGACATGCGCTACTTTTTATCGCGATAACCGATATACACGCGGGCGGAGCCGCGGGCAAAAGCTAGGCAAAATTATATTTTTTTTACGTTCGTATCGTTCTAATCTTTATATATATAATTCTTCTGTGAGTGTGTATGTCACTGAACTTCTCTCAAACGACTGGACCGATTTTGATGAAATTTTTTGTGTGTGTTCAAGGGGATCTGGTAATGGTTTAGATTCGCAATTGGACCCGGTAGGTGGCGCTGCGATCAAGTTCTGGAATTTTAAAGTTGGGCGGTACGAAGTTCGCTGGGTCAACTAGTAATCTATAAGATATTTCCGGAGAAATCCAGATTCAGACATAATGATACCTTTTTGTATAATATTACGACATTTGTATTTAGTTTCATTCAATTCATTGTCGATAGTATCATTTATGACAACTTCGTTTAATCTATACAAATAAATAAATTTGGAGTGTCTGTATGTAATATCAATTGAACAGTTTTAGGGTTCCGAAGTTTATGACTCGGAACCCTTATAGTTTCGTCATATCCGTCCGTCCTCGGCTTACCGTCGAAACGGTAAGTGCTTAAAAGATGAAACTTTGCATGATAGACTCTTAAATTTTTAACAGAGGTACTCACCGACAACGAAGTACCATTAAATGTTATGTTAAGTAGTTGTGTCTGACATACAAGTACATTTATGTACATTTTTTCCTTATATTTTAGGCAAATCCGGATATCAGGGTCATGAGTTGGATGATGATAAGAACTTTAAATTATTTTATGTGGACCTTCGTACGTATTATAACGTACGAATGTCCACCAACAAAATACAGCATGGCACGAATTTATAATTTTAACAAAAAAGCGGCCAAGTGCGAGTCGGACTCGCCCATGAAGGGTTCCGTATCAGCAAGTAACATGATATAAATGTTCTTGTAGTTCGTTGTAACTTTTATCGATGTTTTTATACTAGTGTATTGACTGGATGAAAGGTAAATTGCGTATTACGATTTTTGACGTATTAAAAAAAAACTACTCACTAGATCTTGTTCAAACCAATTTTCGTTGGTAGTTTGCATGGTAATGTATAACAGATACATTGTATACATATGTATATTATATTACATAACGTATTAGTAATATACGTATATTATATACATATATTACATAACAGATATAACGTCAGTTATACATTGCGCCAGCCTTAGATAATATTGAAAAAGCAGCCAAGTGCGAGTCGGACTCGCCCATGAAGGGTTCCGTATCAGCAAGTAACATCATTTAAAAGTTCTTGTAGTTCGTTGTAACTTTCATCGATGTTTATAAACTAGTGTATTGATTATATGAAAGGTAAATTGCTTGTTACGATTTATGACGTATTAAAAAAAACTACTCACTAGATCTCGTTCAAACCAATTTTCGCGGGTAGTGTGCATGGACCATGGTAATGTACAACATATATTTTTTTTAGTTTTATCACTCTCTTATTTTAGAAGTTAGAGGGGGGGGGGGACACATTTTTCCACTTTGGAAGTGTCTCTCGCGCAAACTATTCAGTTTAGAAAAAAATGATACTAAAAGGTCTAATTTATTTATTTAGTTTCAGAAACCTCAACATCATTTTTAAACACCTATCCATAGATACCCCACACGTATAGGTTTGATGAAAAAAAAAATTTTGAGTTTCAGTTCCAAGTATGGGGACCCCAAAATGTATTGTTTTTTTTTATTTTTACGTAAAAATCTTAATGCGGTTCACAGAATACATCGACTGACCAAATTTCAACAGTATAGCTCTTATAGTTTCGGAAATAATTGGCTGTGACATACGGACGGACAGACAGACTTGACGAATCTATAAGGGTTCCATTTTTTGCCATTTGGCTACGGAACCCTAAAAAGGAACCGACTTCAATGAAAAACTATTCCGAGTACCCAAATCGCGACAATTGTGCCTATGATATTTGAGGAGTTCCCTCGATTTCCTTGGGATCCCATCATCAGATCTCGATATGGTCACGATGGGACCACCTGTAAGCTACGCCCATTCCAATGCAAAAAGAATTTTTGAAATCGGTTCATAAACGACGAAATTATCGCTGAACATACATGAAAAAAAAAAAGATTCCGACGAATTGAGAACCTCCTCCTTTTTTTTGAAGTTGGTTAAAAATAATCTATATTGAGCAGTAAACAGTGAGAATGCACACACTTACAGAATTACACGCTTTTCATTAGCTTCACCTGTATGTTTGTATGTATGTTTGTAACCGACTCCTTTGGGTGCGATTTTGACCCACTTTAAACGGCCAGATTTCGTTCAAACTTTGTAGATTTTTCGAAGACCGATGACAATACAATAAAAAAAAAAAAAAAAATATTTTAAAATTAGTCTTTTGTCTTTCTAAAAAAAATTGTTTTAAAAACCTTTTGAAGGAATAGGAGGAAAAGGAAAAAAGCAGGCACATTTGTATATCGCCATAAAACATCAAAAACAAAAAGGAATTTAGTTTCTAGAGATATTTATTTCGTTTTTTATAGACATATTGTTCGAGTAGCTCAAATCGACTTCGTTTGAATCGACTTTTTTTAATGAGATTCGTTTGAAAGCAGCACACTTGTGTGTTGTTTTCATTGTCCCACATCTTCCATCTGATCTTGTAGGCGCTCTGGAAATCGAAAAAGATTTATATATTTCAAATGTAATTCTAAAAATGATAATCGTGATAATCTTTAGTGCAATACTTTAATGGTGTACTGTAGTGTAACATTTTTTTATATAATTTTCGATTTTTACGACTTTTACGATGTCACGTAACTCGGCTTTAGTCGCCGGTTTGTGCACGATAGCAGGAGGGGAAAGAGATATATACTAAATCACGAGAGTTTACAAGGAGTTTATTGTTTTCACAATCAATACAATTAGATAGATATAATCGGAATACAAGGGCTAGTTCGCGAGCACGTTAGGGCGTGGGCTCTTGAGAGTTTGGTCGGTGATGCCTCCAGAAATAGGAGACAATTATCTTGAATGGCGACGCAGCAGAAAAAGGGGCGGGCTCGAGGCGCGCGCTGTTGTCATAGCCGCGCGGAGTAGCGGGGAGACGCTTGCCTGCTGGCGGGGAACGAGGCAGTGTAGCCACGTTACAACGACTAGTCGCTTTTTAACGCTCGACACCGCACACTTAAAAATGCCAAACGCGGAGATTGAGTCGCTTTTTAGAATCGCGACACAGCTCGACGCTCGTAAGCAAGTCGTTCGCAAAAAGTACGGTACCTACTCAAAATACGTAGAATAAGGGCCACAGCACACTAGCACTTACAAATTGGAAAATTATAGAAAACACTACAGCCGACGCGATTCAGGCAGCTGAGCAGTCGCTAAAACGCCCGTTTATAATACCGCATTCGAACGCAGAAAGTCGCGAATGATGTTGCATGACGCGCGATTGTGATACCGCGATCGAACGCAGAAAGTCGCTAAAACACGATGCAGTCGCAAAATCGCCGATCGTCGATGCTAAAAGTAGCTAGTGTGCTGTGGCCCTAACTGAAGTCATGTTACGTCACGCATGGCTCGTAGAAGGGTGTCACAAAAATCACGAATTATCGAAATATAGAAATAACAGTGCTTTGACACCGCGAGTAACACCGCGAGGCAAAGCTAATCTAAAAGTAGCAAATTTACTATTTCTATCATCAGTAATCTGCCAAATTCCAGGAAAATCGGTAAAGTAGTTGTAAATAAAAAAATGTTTCGATTGATTTGAGCCGATGAAAATATACAAAATTGATTTTTTGATGTAAATGAAATAGATGTTATTTGAAATTGCAAACATCTCTTTAATTATTCAGTATCAATTACTGTTAATGAGGTACTTACTGGAGGTAATATTTGAATGAAGGTCGAGATGGTCGCATTGTATGTAAACCTCTGGGTTTTGCCACCTTCGATGGGGCATGCGGTAAAGTTACACCCATCATCTGATTTCAGCAGTTTGAGAGGCCATTCATTCGCTCCTGTATTCCAAAACACACCGGTCTTCAAGTCTCGTGCGTTATAGTCTGAAAAGAATGACATAATTATTAATATTTATTTTTATATGGACAACACTTCGCGCAAGATATCGTTAACGACAATCGCTTTATATATTTTTAATTTGTCACATTAAACAATTTTACAAAAAGAAACGTTCTGTACATTGCCTTATGGATAATAATCGGGCAAAATATAAAAAGATGATTTGGAATTCATATGATGACCCACACTATGGCGGCCTAGTAAGATGCTTTTTCATGCCTCACTTATAGGACCCGGGAACATAATCGCAGTATCACGTGCGCTGGTGTAAATGACCGACAAGAAAGAAGAGTCGAACCGTTTAGACCAGGAGTGTATATCGATCAATCTAAAACTATAACTTCCAAGGCACGCACGTGTTGTCGTTTAGAGGAAGGCAGAAAGTGGGACCAGTTGGTAGAGCTCGTCAGAGCACTCCTAATGGTTCAAATCAAATCAGACCATTTTTATTTCAAACAAACCATATAACGGCACTTTTGAAACGTCAAGTAGTCAGTCAGTAGTCAGTCGTGAAGCTAATTGTCTGTTCCAATTCGTAGATCCTATGGAGAAGAACAGACCAAAAACTCCATGCACACTCTTTTATAAAGACGAATATATTCCTAAGTCGAAGGGACTTTACAAACATACAAGACACGGAGACAAAGACACCTAGACTCAGAATAATAATTTGAAAATCACAATGTATGTTACAAACATATTAAGTTACTAAAGAACTGTTAAATCAACTTACAGGGCGTGAAATCAATGGCAATTGAAACGTCGTGTCCTGTTTCCATGGAACATTTCTTGTGACTATTACATGGTGTAAAACTGAGTTGGTGCACCTGACAGATTGTTTTTGAATCTGAAACAAAAGTAATTACGATTAGACCTCATCAACAACCCGTAATGTCTCACGGCTGGGCTTGAGACTATTCTCAGGAGAGGGTTAAGGCCATACGTCCTCATGCTGGCTAAGTGCGGGTGCGAGGCTGGCAAAACAACAATGTGGCTACGTGATGTTTAATATTCTTAAGCTGTCCGAAGGCCTCCAACTGAGCCTCACTACTACTTTGGGGGAGGACGTCGTTAGGCAGTTATCGGTGACAGGTTGATTATTTTAATAATAAATTTCATTTATTTTAATTTCAGTGGTGGTATTCAGATGCCATTTAGTAAAATCATCATAGACGAACCGACTAAAAACCACACAGTGTGCCCTCTCCGCGCTTCTCTGTTTAGGAGGAGAAGAAGTTCAGGGTCAGATTTCCTTCTGGTCTCCTCCCAACGCCTGCCCGCTCTTGATGCGGGCACCGTCTCTGTACGACGACCCTCTTTTAGGCGGCGTCCGGCACACACGGACGCCGCCCCCTCGCGGCTTGTCACATAATGCGGGTGGAGGGAAAACCCGTGTCGTCCACCCGCGGCCACACTCAAGGCGGCATGAGTCACAGATGCTCGCGCCTCCGCCACCCGGTTCGCCGGTGGCGAATCAGGTACGAATGGAGGTCGTCCTCCCAGACCCTCTCCTTCAAGGAGGCGGCCCTTCTGCGAGATTACGTCTTCGCTAAAGGTAGCGACCGCGGTAAGGTATTCAGATGCCAGCCGCAAGGAGGGGACGTCCGCATGTGCCGTACGTCGCCTAAATAGAGTTGTAGCCGAGATGGCGCCCGCGTCAGTGTGGGCTAGCACTGGGTGAGGTCCAGATGTTACGTAATAACAGCTGTTCCTCGACCCCTTCTATTTCAGTAGTAGAGTAGTACAGCCCCGCCGCAAACCCCGGTAGGGTGAAGGCCCGTGGGGGTTTCCACTCGTTAGAAAAAAGGACTTCGTTCGGATGTGATCGGTGATAGGGTCATATTATAATAATATAATTTATTTATTTAGTGACAAGACTCTGTTAGTCTAGTCTAGATCGCGCAGTCTAGTCGGCTGGAGATCATATTTATGACGCTACTGCGCACCAGAGGCGTGTATCTCTTACTCATTACGGTATAAAAACAGTCATCGCTAGCTTCTGCAATCCCTTGGGCGCAACAGAAACATCATTAGCAGCCTAAACGAGTTGTTTGGTGTACTTGACTCGAACAATAGTAGCTACCTGACCGCAATAAATTGATAAAAAATAGCAAAATTGAGAAACAGCATAAACAGACTCCCCAGTTAAGCTGGCCCATTCTTGTTGAAACCAGCAATGCTCTTCTGCATCTTAAAAAGTCTTACAATTATTTTAAAACACCTAACTTCTTAAGAGTAAAAATACTTACGTTGTTCACAAGGTCTGATGTAGACGCTCGCTAGAGCCGAACACCATGTCGCAGACACAAACACGACAATTAAAATACTTATATGCTCTTTGACTCGCGCCATTTAAGCGACTGCCACGCTCAGGGTCCATTTACGTACGCAATCTAATTTAGGTATTGATAACAGGGAAATACCATGGAGTTTCCTTGTGAAATGTGTATATAATTAAAAGTACGGTGTAACGAATCTAGCTAATATGTTTGGTGCAAATATATAGAACACAGTTCGGAATTTCATAAGGTAATGCAACTTCTCGTTCGTTTATGTTCTCGCTTGATTTTAACAATAGGCTTTGTGTGTGGTTTATTCCCAGTAATTCCATGAGGAACTCTTGCAACCTTAAAATTTACAATTATTTCACATTAGGTCCATATCATAATTTATACTACTTTTACACTTAACTTTACTGTTTTTTAGGGTTCCGTAGCCAAATGGCAAAAAACGGAACCCTTATAGATTCGTCAAGTCTGTCTGTCTGTCTGTCTGTCGGTCTGTCTGTCTGTCTGTCTGTCCGTCCGTATGTCACAGTCAATTATTTCCGAAACTATAAGAGCTATACTGTTGAAATTTGGTCAGCCGATGTATTCTCTGAACCGCATTAGGATTTTTACATAAAAATAGAATAAAAACAATACATTTTGGGGGTCCCCATACTTGGAACTGTAACTAAAAAAATTTTTTTCATCAAACCCATACGTGTGGGGTCTATGGATAGGTGTTTAAAAATTATGTTGGGTTTCTACAATCATTTTTTTATAAACTGAATAGTTTGCGCTTCCAAAGTGGAAAAATGTGCCCCCCCCCCCCCCTCTTACTTTTAAAATAAGAGTGATAAAACTAAAAAAAATATATGTTGTACATTACCATGCAAACTACCAACGAAAATTGTTTTGAACGAGATCTAGTAAGTAGTTTTTTTTAATACGTCATAAATCGTAACACGCAATTTACCTTTCATCCAATCAATCTAGTGTATTGATTGGATGAAAGGTAAATTGCGTGAAACAACAAAGTAAAAAAACATCGATGAAAGTTACAATGAACTACAAGAACTTTTATATGATGTTACTTGCTGATACGGAACCCTTCATGGGCGAGTTCGACTCGCACTTGGCCGCTTTTTTTTTAAATAGGGACAAAGCGAGGGTAAAAAATGCGATAGAAGTTATCGCAGCTAACGTGTATTGATTACTTTTTATAACAGTTACAATAGATATTTATATAATTTTAAATCTGTAAATAGTAGCATTCGTATGTATTATACCCAGGATAAGAGGATACCTAGGATTTACCTGTTTGATGGATCAAGACTGATGACAATATTTTATGAGGACTAGTCATTAATGTAAAGTTTTGAAATTGCCTGCAAAGGTCTACTTAAATTAAAAGCTATTTGTTTTTTTTTGGCCTAAGGTTCATAGCAGAAAGAACAGCAAACAAACAAATGAAACTAAATCATTTTTATGGTTTTGTAGTGTGCCTCACACTTACATTTTTATTTGGCCTAGTGGTTCAAGTGGTTGTCACGCTTCTTTCCACGTCGCCAAGTGACGTGGGTTCAAATCCTACGTCGAACAACAGGTTGTGTGATCCACAAATTGTGATCCTGAGTCTGAGTGTTTTTTTGTGTCCGTTTCATGTATGTTTGTAAAGGCTCCCGTGACAAATAATTATATTCCTAATACGGGAGTTGTCTTTCAAAACAATAAATATTCACTCCCCTACATGTAAAGTGGGGTTGAGTTTTTTTCTCGCGTCTACCCTATCGTGTGGGATATCATCAGACAGATCTTTTGAAAATATTGAGCATAGCAACCTGCTAAGACAATGTTTCGATTTAGGTATTTGTTTGCGTGTTATTTAACTTTAAAGCGCATTTTTTGGTAAAAACTGAGCATCCCCCCTCCCTTCCAAAAGCCAAACGGATGACTCAAATAATCTGGAAAAAGTGGCTGTGACATACGGACGGACAGACAGACAGACAGACAGACAGATATGACGAATCTATAAGGGTTCTGTTTTTTTGCCATTTGGCAACGGAACCCTAAAAATCATGATGGTAGTCCATGTATTGAACTTTAATGGAAATCTATAGCGGGTTAGATATGTTTTAGTTCAGGTGTTATAGGGGCCTAACTAGTAAATTGCACTCACTTGGAAATCTTCGTACAAAAATAAAGAAATAATAAGTAAACATAACAATAATCTATTGAGCAAGATTTGAAATTTACGTGTCGTAATGGATGACTACGGAACCCTATTCTATGCGTGACCTGACACGCACTTGGAGGATTTTTTATAGTTACTTCAGTTCCTAGTGAAACTTGCTTCATGGAATTACTGAGAATACACCTCCATTATAAAGATATATTCCCACCAGTAATATTTTTGGAACAAATGAGTTTCAATAACTATTGCTATTTGTAACTAGTTACTCCTTGGGTGACTAATTTACTGTTACACACTCACATGTCTAAAGCCCAACTTTTTTTTTCAATTTTGAAGGGGTAAGGCACACCGATTATACACGTAGTTACCCAGCTGTTTATATAAATAGAAAAATGGATACCGCCATAAAGCAGCAAAACTAGACGAGTCTATTAAAACAAATAATTCAGTTTCTAGAGATATTTATTTCATTTTTTATAGACATATTTGTGTAGCTCTAATCGATTTCTTTTTATGAAGACATTCGTTTGAAAGCAGCACACTTGTGTATAGTCTTCATCATCCCACATCTTCCATCTGATCTTGTAGGCGCTCTGAAAATTAAATTAGATTAGATAGCCGCAAAAGACATATAGAAAAATAATAAGATGGATTTCCAGTATCAATTACTATTAATGAGGTACTTACTGGATGTAATATTTGAATGAAGGAAGAGATGGTCGTGTTGTATGTAAACCTCTGGGTTTTGCCACCTTCAATGGGACATGCGGTAAAGTTACACCCATCATCTGATTCGAGCAAATTGAGAGGCCATTCATTCGCCCCTGTATTCCAAAACACACCGGTCTTCAAGTTTCGTGCGTTGAAGGCTGAAAATAATGCCATAATGATTAACGTTTATTTTTATACAAACAACACTGCGCAATTTATTGCACTATATTGACGTTGTGACAATCGCCTTCCATATTCTTTATTTGTCAAAATGAACAAGTATAACTACCAAAAGACCCATCTGTACATAGCCATTTGGATCACATTGTCGGTAAAAACTAAAAAATATAAATTTTTATACAATTTAATTAATAATATTTTTTAGTCTATATGTGTATGTAATCAATCAAATAATGTGTTGTATTAATAGAAAAGCTGCTATAATGACTGAATCAAAGAGTGGTGGCTACAATCCTCATTGCAAACGTAGACAATGCAGCTTAGTGACTATGGTGGTCTTATGAGATGCTTTTCGTGCCCATAAAGGACCTGAGAACAGCAGGGAATAAAGCGCGCTGGTAGTGATTTCCAGGTTTAAATGATAGGCACAGGATGGGAGAATCCAACAGTTAAGTTCAAGAGCGTATGTCGAACTCTCTAAAACAATGACTTCCAAGGACAGCAAGTTGTCGTAAATAGGAAAGTGGGACCAGTTGGAAGAGTTCGTCAGAACACTTCATGTTAAAGGCGATAGAGGACTGCTGTTATATTAATGTTAACAAATAGGATATAGATATGTATGTGAATGTTAAAAACGATGTTTTTATGAATGTCACATAAAGAACTATTAAATCAACTTACATGGTGTAAAATCAATGGCAATCGAAACATTGTATCCTGTTTCCATGGAACATTTCTTGTAACTATTACACGGAGTAATACTGAGTTGGTTCACCTGACAGATTGCCGTTGAATCTGAAACAAAATAATTATGATAAGTCAACATCAACAACCTATAATGTCTCACTGCTGAGCTGGAGTCTATTCTCAGGAGAGGGTTGAGGCCATACGTTCCCAGGCTGGCCGAGTGCGGGTAACGGACTGGCAAGACACGTCGTGGCTACGTAATCTTGTCGTTGAATATTTTCAAGCTGTCCGAAGGCCTCCAACTGAAGCTCACTACCATTGGGGGAGAACTTCGTTTGGAAGTGGTCGGTCTTAGATTAAAATTATAAAAATATAATTAACTTAATTAACTGAAAAGACTCACTGTATCAGTAACAATTAAAATTATAGTGCTGCAGTTCCGTTCCAGCACAGAGTTAGCACGGCAGCACTGGTTTACGATCGCTCGGCTGGAGATCTTATTTAGGATGCTGTTGGCGATGCTCCGCACCAGCAATGTGCATCTCGCTCAAACATTAGTAGCTACCTAACGGCTAACGGAACCCACAATAAATGGAACCTATTTCACAATTTGATAAAATACTTATAGCGAAATTGAGAAACAGCATAATAAGACACGTGGTAGTTTTTAACACGCCAAAAGATTTAAAAAGACCCTACTTATTATGAGTGAAAATACTCACGTTGTGCACAAGGTCTGATGTAGGCGCTCGCTAGAGCCGAACACCATGTCGCAGACACAAACACGACAATTAAAATACTCATGTTGATGTCCTCTTTGACTCGAGCCATTGAAGTGACTGCCACGCTCGGGGTCCTTCTACGTACGTACATCTAATTTAGGTAATTTTTTAGGAAGTCAGTTTTTGATAACGGGAAATACCATAGCATTTCCTTGTGAAATATATTTATAATTAAAAGTGGCTGATATTTGGCACAGATATAGAACATAGTTGGGAATTTCACAATTTCTTTTGCATTTCCTCTTCTTTTTGTCAAAATACCTACGTCCATAGAAAAAACATTTGGATGTTATAGATTCACAAATATAAGTTTTAATTTTATATTTTTTGATAAGTTTTGAAACTTGCTAATGAGACTACTAACACGAGAAATCCATGTGTTGATTATATTTTTTTAACTGTTAATTACGGTACCTATTAATATTTGATGCAAAATAAATGATTGACAATCAATACAAGTATGTACTTATGATCATCAGTCCGTTGCAGTCCTCTGGCGGATATAAGCCTTTTTTATTTATTTTTAAGCTATTGAGATGTATATTCCTGCGTCATATATAGTTTAAAATAATTGATAGAATTATATAGAGATATGCTTGACCAGCACATTCAGATATGTGCCTAATATCGAGCACGTAGGAATTCGGACAATCATTTCCTCGTTGAGAACAAGACGTGTTTATGTGCAGTATAGCGATAGGTTTCAGAATATATAATGTAGCTGTAAGAGCAAAATAAGACATAACTAATATATACCTTAGTGAGTAATATAGAGTAGAAAATCAGTACTTAATTAATAAACATGACTGCAAAAGACTAAACTGTCGTTGTCATTCGATTCCACCTACAAGTTCGCTATAATGTATCCTACAGGTTATAGTCTCAGAAACTGCGCTTAGAAAAATGGGAGAATCTATCATTCATTCATATTATTTCGATAAATTCACCTGCAGACCTGTCTTTGAAGCGAGGAAGAAGGAATTCGGTAGTACCGTAGACCTCCGATAGTATCATTCTTGAGGTACATACGTAATTAGAACTACTTATTATTTTAGAATACCCACGAGATCTCCCACCTGAGAAGTAGTAAGGCTATCTTCAAATAATAAATTTGACGGTAGACTAAATCTGGTGAAGAAATGCAAAGGAAGAGAGAGGGTGTAGTACACACAGTAGAATATTTTCCTTAACCTCTGCTAACAGAACGCCCTTCTTGGAAGTATTGGGAATCTGCTCGTGATTCCATCAGGAAGCGTGGTTAAAAAATGAGCAAATATAAAACCGTCGGTCATCAAACACAGGACAGCGCCCCACACTAATCACCCTAGAAAATCCTGGCCTAGAATATCCTATCAAAAAAGTGATCCAAAACTTGCCTTCTTATAAGTCAATTTCTTATTACGCCAGGATCTAGGTGACCTAATGTTTGTTTTTTATTTTCATCGGCATAATTTCCGATATTCACTTTCCAGAACTCATAAAACAAAACCTGTGGTTGTTTGATACTAGATCAAAATTAGAATCAAGAAACGCACTGTTGTGAGAAGCCAAACACGAAACCTGGGGTACGTTTTTTTGACCTTTCATTGACTCTCCATACAGAATGACCGATCGAATTATTATTTTTAATACTAGCCTGCCAGGATGACTCTACTCTAGCCGATGGAAATCACGAAAAATGCGGACAATGCAGCATAGTGGCTCACACTATGTAAATTGCCTTTTTTGATTGATTGGCACTGGAATGAGGAGCCATACCCTTTAGTTCGACAACGTAGGACTGGTTGAAAGAGCTCGGCAGAACAATCTCGCCGATACAACAGACCATGATGAAACAACAGAGGTTCAAAGGACTGGGTGCCTTCGGGACTGTTGATAATGTGGAATGTTCTACAACCTATCGAGAGCTGGTCTTGGAAGTCACCGCTTTAGGGAAAATAAATACGCACTAGAACAAAACGGTTCGGCTTTTCCTTGTTATGCAGAGCAGTCAAAAGCTCCAGCTCACGTGTTTCCTTCCCACTATGATCCCGGATCCTTTAAGCGGGGCGTGAAAAAGAATCTCACTAAGCTGCCATACCGTGGGCTACTTTATTATCTGCATTCGCGGCAATGGTGTGTGGTTTCCCCCACTCTTGGATTCTGCTCGTGCTTTCCATCAGGAAGAGTCACATTAGGCTAAATAACAAAGAGCGTTCGGCAAATACTTCGCGGATCTTTCCAAGATGATACCAGTCAATCGAAAAATGCCAAACTGCACAAGCACAACCCGAATAGTAGGAATTATGTTGGTTATTTACGTTATCATCACTATTTTTTTTACAAATAAAATATAGGGTATTTGTTTCATTTATGGTGTATTTCAAATACAATTGTTTTCACTGGTTATTCGTTCGAACCAGCCCCCTTAGCGAAGTTGCAAGTGGGTTTTATCGATTCTCTTTCTACAAACGACTATTCTTTCGTAATTCCCATGCATTCGTTACTTTTCTATTTAAGTTTACCTTTGTACAATACAACTTAGCTAAGGGGGCTGGTTGAACCAAGAAATTATTATTAGTCAGGTAATTAAGTTGTTGCGTCATAATTTTCTTATCTCGAGGCCTATTGGCCCCCGCTGTTCAATTGAATCTTGAATAAATATAAAAACTAAAAGGTTGTGAAAAAACATTTCCTTCTTGTATCTTACTTTTTAGCATTTCTCACCATCTCATAGCATTTAACTAAATTGATGGGCTTTACACCACGATTTCTCTGTGAAGCAATTTTATGGATAGCATTCTGAGGAGCAATTTTCCGTGGAGCGTTGTTCTGAGGAACATTGTCCCTGTGTTTCATGACTTTGTCAACGAGACCGCGCTTCGTACGCTTCTTTATTTTAGGGATTATCTGAGTTTGATCTTCGATGAAGATTGCTCGGAGAAAATGTTCAGGAGGAAGCTCATCAAATTTCATAGCGGCGAATCGAAAATGGGACTTTATCTTCTCAGCCAGTCTAGGGTGAACTGCAATGGCACAGTTTCTGGCATGCTCGAATGGGTCTTGAATACATAACGGACTATCGATTTTCAATGGCTTGCAGAACATTTGTGACAAATTATGTTTGTACAACGCAAATTCTGCAGGAACTTCATCCAAATTCTGGAAGAACTTTCTACTTAGTAAACGACCCATATATGGCGAAATTACAACTTCTTCAAAATTCATATTGGCATAACACTTAAAAAATCCTCCTACGAGATCATATAGAGAGTCAGTATTACTGTGATAGGGGAAACTTCTGTCAAAGCCTGCATTCCAGTTGCTTACTACACAGTAGTCGGGAGGCACCCCTTTTTGTAAATCATGAATGGAAGGTAGCATATTTATTAATTGTAAATAGAATATGACCAAGAGAGTAAGAGAGTAACTGGCCAGTAAGTTAGTTCCAGTGAACTTATTCACTTTAGACCAGTACTTCACTAACACGGCCAATTGTAGTGCTCGATCACTTTTATCTATTTGTAATAGAAAACTAATTAATTCACTGTTGTACACCCCCGCAGGGCTGGTGAAGTTAATGTCACAGGAGCAGTTTGTTGGTATATGTAGGAACTTTACAATAGGTACCGAGGCATTTAATATGGCAAAGACGTTGGTAAATGTTTTGTAATTCCTCCTTAGAATGTTCCTAGCGCACATAATATGGTTTTTGTTTGGTTTTATCCCTTTTGGTAGTTCTATATAGCAGTCTACATCACTGGTTCTTATACCCAGTCCCGTGACTATGGAGCCAAACGGAAGGACTTGTAGACCTGTAACAAATAAAAATTGTTGAAATGAAATGATTTATTTCACATTAACTAGAGTACATTCAAAAGTGTTCTCACAATATTTATACTAAAGATTGTCTATTTAGGCACTGATGGCATGTGAAAATGTTGGATGGCCTTTGGAAATGTGAATATTTATTACATAATTGTTAATTAATTTTAAATTGTAATTGGATATTATATTAATTTCGATTCATTGTATTAATAATTAAAAAAAATATAAAAATGTCGGTCAAAACTTATGTCAAAAAATATGTATAGTCATTATCGAAAATCGATTCGTCATCATTTAACAATTAAAGTCAATCTAAAACTAATATTAAGTCAATAAACCATCACAATTTCATTTTGAATTCAGGAATTCTTTCAGAGAATAATATGATTTATCCAAGAGCCATGTTATGAAACGATTCTTAAAACGACACAATGGTAATTCCTTGACACAACGTAAACCAGTCCCAAACTAAGCAGAGCTTGTACTATGGATACTCGACGACATATATACTTTCTTTTAGCAAATACATACACATTTAATAGGTTGGGCCAGTTTGATGGGGTAGTACTTCCCTCACACAGAAGACCATCTAATAATGACAGCATTCTTGCCTTTGTATTTCGTTGGTAAGTCTGACACCAAAGGCTCAATCTTTCTGCATCATTCTCCCGGCTTCCATAGGCCTGGACAATGATGCACAAAGATCTGACCAGCCTGGCTAGCCAAGTTGCAAACATTTTTCGTTTTCTACTCTATTCTCTTGCAAGGAGGAAAATTCAAACATCTGTCCTATTTTTACAGGATTTTCACTGATGACATAATGAGTAACTTAAGCTAGTTTTATTAAAAAACTACTTGCTTCGCACTTGCAGTTGTTGTAGTAAAGATACAACAACAACTACACGCACGGTTGGATAAATTACGTTTTTGCCGCTTCCGGAGGATTCCAAAAAAACTAAGTTAATTTTTTGTTTGGTTAAATTTAATTATTTATTTATTTAATTGATTAGGGATATGTAACAGATACACATACAAAACACTGAAACTCCTAAACAAATATTTACTACTTTACTGAACTTATGTTTAGAATGAAAAAATAATGTATTTATCGTATCATATTACTTTATTTAAGTAGAAAATGTGTGTGTGTAAAAACAAATTAAGTATATAAATTTTAAATTCTTATAAAAATTTATGTATGTACTACATTTAAATCTTTACTAATATTATAAGTTAGAATAACTCTGTATGTCACGCATGCAAACCAAAACTGAACTGATATAAATTAAACTTGGTACATAGACTCTAGAGCCTGAGAAAGGACAGGCTACCGTAATACCGTGAACATACATACACGCTGGCGGAAACTAGTAATTTAATACTTTAGTACGGTAACAACCAAGTTCAATATTCACTATTATTCTGAAAAATTACAATGTATTTTCAAGAATTTTATTATTAGGCGTTTCCAATTGAATTCGAATATTCGATTTATGTACTTACAAAAAAAAAGTATGTTTAAGTATTTATATCTGTTGTCTAGTATACAAGCATAATACAAGCTCTGCTTGGTTGGGAACTAGATTGCCTTGTACACATAAGGCCATCTAGTCTCAAACTATGTTCAGAAATATTTATGTGTTATTATTAAGCATATCAAAGTGTGATTTAAGGTATTGGCTTTCAAATGTATTAAGTACAATATACTATGAGTTTCTTACCCGGAATTAATCCTTGTAACGCCGATTCTAAATCGATAAATAACTTTCTCAGATTGCGTACCTCCGTGGCTGTCAACCTAATATGGCTTAGTACATTATTTACTTGTGTATCGAAGTCACCTTCATAATATTGTCTTGAGTCCACTATCTCACCTGGAAAAGCCGTAAACGGGCAAAATTTAGTTCAACGTTTTTTTATGAAGACAAGACAGACAATGATAACAGCAAACTTACTTCCTGAATTCATTATTACAATGAAACAACGATTCTTAATAATTATAAAATAAAACACTTAATTGTTAAATTCACATTATTTTTCTTTCAACGACACGATCTGTCAAATCTGTCAATGTTAGCTGTCATTTCACTGAAAACAGTGACTTAGAAGAAGTTGCCATTTTCGCGGAACGATTTTGGTTTTAAAACACGAGTGTGCTACCACGAGACGACACGACTGCAGTAAAACTTATGTAAAGAAACTGGCTATGAGAGGGAGATATAAAGTAAATGTGCGTGCGCACTGCCATCTCTTACTCCTAACTCCTACAGTAACACACGAAACGTAGCTCTATGTCTTTTTATCTTCACAAACCTATTAACTCCCTCTAAATATCCATTGACCTCACCCGACCACACTTAGCTTAGTTACCCAGACAAACATGCGTAAAAAAGTTTTACTGAAAGAATATTTATAACTATATATATATATATATATATATAACTTTCCATGGAAAGTCAAGTTAAAAAGTTATTATTTTAGTTATTTACTATGTAGGTATAGTATGCAGGTATGTATTTGCAATAAAAAGTATGTTTATGTATTTATATCGGTTGTCTGGTACCCATAATACAAGCTCTGCTTAGTTTTGGACTATATGGCTTTGTGTGTAAGATGTCCGAAATATTAATTATTATTATATAACTGTCGGTGATTTAAGCAGCCGAATAAATACGGAGTTGGGCTAAGTGCGTGTCAGGACACGCAATTTAAAATCATGTCTAATAGATCATTTTCGTGTTTACTTATTATTTCATTATTTTTGTACGAAGTATTCCAAGCGTATTGTACACGCAGTATACCTAATCAAAACCTACCAATTAGATTCGACTCGATATAGTTCTAAACGATATATACCTCGATAACTATTAAGCAACCGATTCGATTTCCGCTGATATATCGATTAGTCTAATTTCTCTAAAAATGATTATTTGTAAATAACAGCTTATCATGTGGGCAAACTAATTTAGAGAACTGGGGATACATATGGGTCACTTAACTGATAAAGATAGAATTTTTCTGTAGTCATGGCTAAGACGTTACAGTTCAGATATGATTTACGTTTTTATTCTAATTGTTTACAAGTGAAGTTAGAAATCTTCTAAGGTTTTCGTTTGAGACTTAGCCTAGAGTTTGGTAGAATAAATTATGAATTACATAACACATAATAAACCACGAGGAACGCTGCGAAGCTGCCAGTGAAAGTCATGTCAAAATCAAAGATTAGACCGACCAAACAGACTTTTTAGGGTTCCGTACTTCATGACTAGTCACGAATCTACGAGTGTTCCTAGGAACACTCGTAGATTCGTCCTTCCTCGTCGTACCACCCAAACGGTTGTTGCTAGAGAGATGAAACTTTGCATGAATATGTGTTGTGATTACGTCGACAAAGCGCTTCAATAAAATTACGAAAAATATTTTTATTTGGGGTACCTCCCGTACACGTAAAGTGGGGTTTATTTACGGAACCCTACAAACCATTCATTTGATATTACTCATACATACAGAAAATCCTTATTTATTTGTATAGATATATCGTTTTTTTTTTAAATTGTTAAGCTCTTAAGGGACAGACTATGAAAAGTTGTTTATTTACTATTAATTAATTGCAGTCATTACTTATGAGTACTTGTAGAACGGACGTGTGTAATAGATCAATGCGTTCAGACTTCAGACATAATAAACAATTTCGTTATTGATGTTTTATCAGTGACATAGGGTCAACCGGATCACTTAAACATATACATATATATATTTCGTAGTCACTTAACTCCGAACAGTCAAGTTGAATCAACATGGCCGCTGTGAAGTTATTTTTTTTTGCCGCGTTATGCACGTTGGCTTTTGCAACTGTAATCAAGATCCGGCCTTGTGAGGAAGGTATGTGTTGTTACTATTATTTAAAAGAAGATGTGCGAATGCCGTCCTCCTTGGTGTGGTCTCAGGTTTAGGCCGTTTAGGGTTGAATGTTATTTAATTAAAAAAAACGAAATGGGACTTATTCTGCTCTAGAAATTATATAATATTCAGTTATTTTTCTCATTATCTATAATATAAGGAGGAGGCTACCAATTCGATTATTTGTGACATCCGAACTCCGTCATTTATATACCGACATTGGGAATCATTTTTAACAAGCTTTTGCCCGCGGCTCCGCCCGCGTCTATGTCGGTTATCGCGGCAAAAGTTGCCTCTGTCCTTTCTCAGGCCTTAGACTGGGTACAAAATTTAATTTAAATCGGTGCAGCGGTTTTTTAGTTTATCGTGAACAGACAGACAGACAAACGCGTATAGTCCGATTGGTACCATTTCAATTTTAAAAAAATGTGATACTATTCCTTTTACTACATTTTATTTAAGACAAACAAAAAACCTTTTATTCTCTAAGTCTGTTTCTTAGATGAAGTAATAGATAATTTGGACGAGTTCTGGTTTATTTAAAACCAACGCTGGTGATAAAAGTAAAATTAAACAATAGTTTATCGTAACAATACATCTGGAGTAATAAGAACTACAAAAGGTGTGACGCCATTGACCGGAGAGGTCACAGTTATCACAGACCGAGACAGTTTAATAGTGTTATCAAGTTGCGGTTCAAACACCCACATATCATATATCTACCTACGCACGGTCTCACAACTTATACTGTATGTACAAGCACAGAATACATAATAGTACCAGCAAGTCATCTTCCTAGCCTTATTCCCAATATTATTTGGGGTCGGCTACTAGTTCAACCGGTTTTACCTGAATATCAGTTTTTCCACGGAGCGACTGGTATCGGACCTCCGCAACCCTAATGGAAATTGAAATTCGAACGTTGAACTAGTTGTCAGTAAATTTGAGGGCACTGACATCCCAATAACGATTGCCATAGATGTTCATGACAACCGGGACCGACGTATTTACGTGCTCTCCGAGACACGGGCGTGAATCACCGCCAAACTTCCAAACTCCGGGTTGCTATTAGGAATTTCCTAAGAAAAACCCAAAAACACTTTTTTGCCTTACCCGGGATTTGAACCCGCGACCTCTTGATTAGCAGTCGCATACGCTATCCACTAGACCAACGAGGCAGTTTAATAGTACCAGCAAGTGTGAGTAGAAAATTGTCTACCTACCTAGTTGCACTGTACTGCATGAGAATTCCAAACGATGTGATGATTATTGTTATTAGGTATATAAACGCACATGAGCTAAAGGCTGAAGAATTAAACATTTCGAATTATATATGCTGGCCTTGAAAGTTCGACTTTGCCTTCCTTTGCCAATGAGTCAAATTCACCACCAGCTAAGTCATCCCACTAAGGTCACTATAGCGTAAGTCAACATACATGAAACGGACACAAAGCACACCCAGACTCAGAACAACAAATTGTAAATCACACAAAGTGTTATCCTACGTGGGATTTGAACCCACGACACTTGGCGCAGTAGGAAGCGGCGTGGCGACCGCTTCAGCCACTAGGCCAACCGTGCAGTCACTAATGATTCCCTCAGGCAGATAAGTCACTTCGATAGGCTCTAAAAAAAACTGATGTTTGTATTTCAATGAAATCGACTAATTTTAAACAAACACTTGATAATCTTACATATAATTTTAAAACAAATCAATTGGTTTTTGACACTTCACCTTTCACATTACAAATTTATCAATAGTCCTTTATCTAAATGAGACGGTTTAAAGAATACTCTGGTTGATGAAGCTAGTGAGAATACTTACACGTAGACGAAACTGAAAGTATTGCGTAACTCATAAGCAAAACCATATATTCCTAATATATATCTAAAAATATGTTTATTACCTTTCAAAGTAATCTCCGAAACATTTAAAACCGGCCCCGTAGTCATGTGACAAACCTCTCATTAAATTATTGATTTTTGGTAAATTAAAAAAATATCACGGAGCTTGGTCTGAACTGACTGGTTTTATTCGCGGTGTGCTCCGAAGCATTGTCAAGTGCACCAAGATGCGATTTCATCATTATGTCAATCATGTAAGTGATTTTCTCGTAAGTCTTTTAAAAACATTTGGGTGACAAATAGTGGTGTACCACTCAGCTTTACCTATTTCTTGTTGTTAAAGTGGGATCGGGTAGAAAAAAAAACGCGATCATGTCTTTGCCCACGCTTCTCGCCTGCCTTAAATTTGTACCTTCAAACATCCATACAGAAGATTGCTCATTTCTTTCCAGAATGGTTCAATATATCCATGTATCCATTCATCGCAGATCACAATGTCTTATACGACATTTGAACATCCATGGTTGTATTTTAGCAATATTTTTATACACCAATCTAAACTCCTAACTTTTAAATCTTGATGATTTTTTTCTGAATTTCGCTCATACTAGGGTTGCCATACCCAAATTTAAAATAAACTAGGATTTTAAGCTGGAAAAACCAGGAAAATTCACATTAAAAACAGGACGCAACAATAGACTTTGCAATAGTTAAATTAATATGTAGTGAATATAGGTGAAATGAAACTTAAGTAGTTTATTATCTTCTTCTTCCTAGCCTTTATTTCCAAGTTTATTTGGGCTACTAGTTCAACCGGTTTTACCTGAATTTCTGTTTTTCCACGGCACGGCACGGCAGCGCGAGAACTTGCGACTGCGAGCCGTGAGGTCGTAACGTAACAATAAAATTTTAAAAGAGGAGCGTGAATTATATTTACTTTAAAAACCCAAAACGCTTAAAAACTATTCAGGACATCCCAGGATACTTAAAAAACTAGGACATGTCCTGGGAAAATAGGACTGCTGGCAACTCTAGCTCATACCAATTCCCAAATGTCCTCAAATCTCGGATGAAATGCCGTATACCAACGTCTTTGCTGAAATGTGGTGCATCCCTTCCAAAAGAATTTTAAAGACGAGTAGTATAGACTAGTGTTGTATGCAAAATATACAAGTCGTAATAATAATAATGTATCTCAAATAACGCTACTGAACCATATTTAGACCCAACTATGCCGAAGCTCTAGAAAAATTATATCAGAAATATTTCTTAACAATGTCTAACATTAGACATTAGGAAAGATAATAATGTTATCTTAGAATATAATGAAATAGTTTTAAGTGCAAATGTACTATTTGTATAAAGAGGTTAGAAGTCAAATAGTTGCGTAAGTTTAAATGAAATATCGGAGATGCAGCATTTCATTATATCCTTATTATTATTTATGTGATAAAGTTAATTATACGTCATTTTGATTAGTTACGAACTAAAAAAATTGAAGTGGTGTCGATTCTATTGACCTGATCGACTGATTGACTGCCTCGGTGGCACAGTGCTATCGGTATGCGACTGCTGTGCTTGAGGTCTCGGGTTCGATTTCCGGGTCGGACCAAATGTTTGTGTGATCCGCAAATATTTGTTTCGGAGTTTGGCTGTTTTCTATGTATAATATGTATATGTATTTACAAAAGAAAAATATGTTTACGTATTTATATCAGTTATCTAGTATCCATAGCACAAGCTCTGCTTAGTTTGGGACTAGATGATGTTGTGTGTTACATGTCCAAAATATATATAAAAAAGATAAATTTATAAATATACAGGGTGTCCCAGAACTCAACGTCAAGCCGAAACGGGGTGACAGGATTGATTGTAACCATCATGAGAAAAAAAACTATCCTATGCAGTTTGAAAATAATGGGCATTTAAAAAAAACTAGAAATTTGGTCAAACTGTAACCATTTTTCGGTTATTGTGGTTATTTTTCATTCTTCTTGTTCGTTTAAACTTTGGAACCGTAACCCTAAATAACATTTCTAGAATCACAGTCAAAAGTAATAACACAATTGCCCCAAGTTTCCTAGAATTAATATTTGTTAAACTATGTTAATTTATTTATTTTAAATTTGTCGACTTTGAAAGGCCCTCCTATAAAAAAAATGTACTAGAGTGCCTTGGCGTACTTGCCATCATTAAAAGTTGGAGCATTTAATCAGGATTGTAAAATGGTACAATACTTGTTAGTTTCATACTATGAAAAACGAGTAAAAAAATAAAAACCTCTAGCATCCCGATTTTTGCTAACCCATTTTACTTATTTAGTTGAAATGTTTTTTATTCGCACAAGCTCTTGGTAGGTTCTTAATTTTACGGAAAAATTATAAGAGAGATGGATAGTGGACTTTGCCATGAATGAGCGAGACAGATAGTGACGCCACTTTTACTAAAATCAACAAGATCACTCGAAGATGGTCGAACATGGTGTCTTATCTTCGTTAAGATCGAAGATCACTCCGTTGAAATGTTTTTCGTCCAACCAGCAAATCGTCAAAAAGTTTACTTATAACACAAACATAAAGTACTCAATATAACAAGGAAAAATAATTAAAAACAATTATCAACTCAACTGTACGTAGAAAAGAATATGTACGGACGGACGCAACTCACACACACAAGACATACGTGGCTTGTGTCGCCAGTACTGCAAAGAAAAGAGCAACCTGCCATAAGCCTGCAAAAACTCGTCAGGCTTCTAGGGAATAGTAGCAGAAACCTCCTTTCTAAGAAGAGGTCTATGTCAAGCTATGGATCATTAATTCGGTCATTAGCCTCGGTCACTAGAAGTCGGGAACCATGTACAACATCGGAAGGGAATTCCTGTTGATGTTGGGCCCCTAACTCTAATGGCAGAGGATTTTTAACTGAAAGTCTTGCGTCTGTTTTTGTCCATGAGCGGAGGTTATTAATATACGAGTATATAAAAGACCACTGTTCCGTTACTGACTGACTGACTGACAGACAATGCAAAGCCGAAATAACTCGGTGCAGGATGCTGAAGTTTGTCATATTGTGTTCGTTGAAGAGCGTTTGGTGAGCACTAAGAGAGGGTTTTGGAAAATTCCACTCCTAAGGTGCTGAAAAAGGCAATCAAAGTTATACATCAGAATAATACGTAGGCGAAGCCGCCACCAAAGCTAGTAATTATATTATGTGCAGACTCAACCTAGAATAAATATCAAAAAATTTCAAAAATACATTCGATTTAAATTTAAGTGTTTTTCACCCCAGTACAAATTTTATTTTTTTATTTATTCCGTTACTTTAACCAACAAATGGAAGCGTTTACTACTCCAATTTATGTAAATCTCGTAATTTTCTTTTAGTTCCCCAGACTGTGTGCAACGTGTCTGAAGCTCGCATCACTCCGTGCTCCAATGAAAACAGATGTACGATTAAGAAGAACAAGGATGTAGCTATCTCATTTGACTTCACACCAAGTAAGTTGAATAAAATCATTCGAATGAACTAACAAGTCACCGAAAACTAATATTCATCTTCCTAGTCTTTACTATTCATAACACTATTTTAGGTAGGCAACTATTTTAACCAGGTTTGCTTGAATATTAGTTTCTCAGACTAATCCCCGCAAACCTGAGGGGGAACCTAATTCGAAGGTTAAAATAATGATCAGTATATTTAAATATGTATATATATATTTCTTTTAAAAAAGACAACTCCCGCATTAGGAATATAAATTCCTGTGTCGCGGGGGACTTTACAAACATACATGAAACGGACACAAAGAACACCCAGACTCAGAACAAAAAATTGGGAATCACACAAAGTGTTGTCCTAAGTGGGATTTGAACCCACGACACTTGGCGTAGTAGGAAGCGGCGTGGCGACCGCTTAAGCCACTAGGCCAACCGTGCAGTATGGCCTATTGAATTCCCCATAACAATTGCGTAGATGTCCATGACAAAGACTCACGTGGAACAAGAACAAGAATCGAGCACGAGGCTTCTTGATCGGCAGTCCCATACGCCAACTGCTAGACCAACGAAGTTGTTTAGTTCGTTCATCATTCTTCCTTTTATAAAACCATATCGACAACCAACTCTTGTCTCTTTCTGCAACATATGGTCCTTCGAGCTGGACCTTATCTACTTTCCTTTGCCGAAATAGATGTCTATAGCTTGTAAATATGTTAAAATAATATTTGAAAATTATACTTACAGACTTCAGCACAT
Source organism: Phragmatobia fuliginosa (assembly GCA_932526445.1). NCBI lineage: Eukaryota > Metazoa > Arthropoda > Insecta > Lepidoptera > Erebidae > Phragmatobia > Phragmatobia fuliginosa. The sequence continues at coordinate 1,233,081 of OW052069.1, read as the reverse complement.
CAAAAGCCAAAACCATGGTTCAGGCGCTCATCGGCAATGCTTATGAAAACTTTGCTGGATTCGGTTCTGACGATGGTTGCACCTACACTAGCTGTCCCTTCGAAGCTGGCCAATCGCAGACCTTCAATTACAATATGTTTCTGAAACCGAAAACGCCAAAAGTAAGTATTTCTCTCGCTCTCTCTCCTTCTCTCTTTCAATTCGATACAATTTTCATTTACAACTAGTTTAGAGTTTTACTTTAGGAGATAGATTGCCACTCATAGTATCGAGACCGCGTACGTTCGAGTGCGACATAGCCACCAACTGGTGGTATCCTTTAGAATATTCGTACGACAACAAAAGCAAATGAAGGCCAATCAAGTTAAACAATAATTTAGACTTTTTCCGAGCATTAATTTGTGTATGCATTTAATGTGGAAAACAAATATATCGATCGCTCTTTGACAAGGTAATGTTGCAACAGAGTGTAATTTAATGTAAGTTTATGTGATTATCGCCTGTGTATTTTCCTAACGAAACAATCTTCAAAGCCTAAAAAAGAATGTTGAATTACAAGTTGCTGGGTAGTGGAGCCACGCTGATTTCAGCACGAATGGGCCGGCTCGACCAGAGCAGTCCTACCCTCACACAGAAGACCATCCTAATAATGACAGCACTCTTGCTGTCGTAGTTCGTTGGTGAGTGTGTGACCGGAGGCTCAATCATTCTCAATCATACTGGCCTCCGGAGACCGGGAGAATGATGCAGAATCATCAGAACAGGCCGCCATGGTATTGGTCACCATGCTGCATTGCCTACATTCACAATCAGGATGGTGACCAGTACTCCTGGATTCTACTCGTGCTTTCCATGAGGCAGAACAGATTCACTTTGGTAGGCTAAACGTATATACACAGGGTGTCCCAGAAATAATTTATAATCCTGGAGCGCTTAGTAGTACAGCTATCTGGCGTACAAAAAATACCCCAAAAAAACTAATTTGGGGCGCAAATTTTGAAGTTTATAAAAAAAAACTTTTTTGTTGACCACGGCCGCACATTAATGAAATGTTGCGGTTTTGGCGTTATCTTATTCCTCACAAATAATCTTATTAGAAATGCAGTAAATAGTTGGAAAAAAAAACAACTTAAATTTTTAACATGAATTTTGATCAAAAAAAAAATATGTCCAAGTTTGAGAGCCTTTTGTGAAAAAAAATGTATGAAAACCTAAGGGGCCAACTATTTAAAAAATGCGCAGTTAATTTCATATTTGGTCTGACCCTGGAATCGAACCCGATACCTCTCTATCAGCAGCCGCATACGCCAACCACTAGACCAACAAGGCAGTCAATGTGGGAGTCAAACTCAGAACCCATATAACGCTGCAGGAAACGGCAAGATGAATCTCTCTGGAATAGAGTTCAACATCTTCTTAAAAAGACTACTCCCGCATTAGGAATTTACAACAACGACAATAATTTACAGGGACTTTACAAACATACATGAAACGGAGACAAAGAACACTCAGACTCAGAACAACAATATAAGTATCACACAAAGTATTATCCTACGAGAGTCTTGAACGCACGACCCTTGGCGCAGTACAAAGCGATGTGGTGACCGCTTAAACCACTAGGCCAAACGTGGAGTCGCTTGCGACAGTAATGTTGTTAATTATATATTTTATTATTTGTCCCCAGGGCTCTTACGATCTGAAATGGAGCGTGTGGAATGAAGAGAATAAACAGGAAGCTTGCTGTTTCACATTTGGTATACGTATTAGATAAACATTATTAAACATATGACGATAAATAATAATACATTTGTATACTTATTGCTATGTTTTATTTATAAAAACCTACGTGTCGATAAATATTTTAAACTACTACTAAATCAGTTTATACTCGTAAATCCAATCCGTGATGTGACAGACTAAAGATACTTCGTGTTATTATCCCCATTCAGCTCATGGGTGTCGTAAAAGGTGATTAAGAGAGTCTCCTGCGCAGGACACCGTCACTAAAAAGAGAATGAAAACCTGAAACAAACAATCAATCAACTTGTTGTTGTACATTTCTTTTTTATTATTTTAACGTTCCAAAATGACTCTACCCTGCCTGATGGAAAGCATGTATAGAATCCAAGAGTAGTGATCATGAGCGCAGAAAGTGCAGCATGGTGACCCACACTATGACGGTTTAGTGAGATTCTTCAGCATCATTGGTCACACGCAGATTGTTAGCATATCTTCCGCTTAGCAGACAATACTTAGGCTAGATGGCAAACTGGTGCGAAGAACTGAATAGTATGTGAGTTTCTATAACAAGGGCCCAAATACAGAGCCCTGAGAAACCCCGCAACGTACTTCCGTTTGCTTTTCGACCCTGTTCCGAACAATAAGCTTCACAACCATGTCGTGCAGATAGGCTTCTATGACAGCTCGCAACATACGAAATACATGCATATGTAAACTGTTAGGTACGGGAATACACGAGTGAAAGACTTGCTTGCTAATGACGCACTGACGTTTATTATTACTAGAGGTGCGTCGGCACACTCACATATACATAACATTCCTCCTCCTAGCTTAGAAATACAATTTAAACAACTAAGCTACACATACTAATTTTAAAAGAATAATTTATAATCGACCTTAGGCCGATTGCGTTTAGCTCGTGGTGTTAGCACCGGCTCCTGTGCCTGTTGTTCCCGTGGAGCTTCGGTGAAGCTAGGAGAGCCAGGCAAGGCCTCTTGGAACTCCTCCTCCTCACCCGTATTGTCGGTCGATGAAGACTGTGTAACAACTTCGGGTAAACCTCTCGGAGTTACTGCTCTGTCCAACTCAGAACTATCAGCAGCAAGTGACGTATCCTTACTTTCATCACTAGTCTCTGGCTGCGATATTTCCTCGGTTGACTGCGTACCACATGGCTCATTAAAATTTATGTCCACGTCTGTTTGAACAACGCAATCGTCGCCTTTATTTAAGTAAATCTGGTTTTTATGCTTTCGTGATGTTACCGAAGTCACTATATCTCTAATTAAATACAACACCTTGCCTATTTTCTTAATCACTAACCCTTTGCACCAAGTATATTTACCATTCACTGTATAACTTTTGTAATAAACTGTGTCACCAGTATTAACATTTTGAGTCTTACGCCCACCATTCTTATTTTGCAAACACTGCTTACGTCGAACCACATTAGCAAGGGCCGTGGATGAAGGCGCCGGCAACTCGGGTTTAATTAAATCAAGACGCGTCCTAAGTTTCCTACCGTAAACCAGCTCAGCCGGGGAGTACCCGGTTGTTGTGTGAACGGAATTTCTGTAGTCAAACAAGTACTTTAAAAGTTTATTATTTACATTTCGCACCCCAGTACCACTCAGTAAGCTTGTCTTAATACCCTTCTTCACTATCTTGACATAGCTTTCTGCCTGTCCGTTATTGGCTGCGTGGTAAGTCGGTGACGTAACATGAGAAATCCCGTTCAACCTACAAAAAGCCTCAAACTCGTGTGAAGTAAACGATGTACCATTGTCGCTGACCAATGTATGTGGAACACCAAACCGTGACATGAACTCGTACAACCGATCAATTGTTGCGGAAGTCGACGTACCGTACTTCATATTATATACCTCGACCCATTTAGTATATGCATCCACATGACAAACCTATCCCGAAGGGCTTCTTGCACGTTTGAGAACCCGCAATACGCTGTCAGACCGCGCAACCTCGCGGCCCATTGCGCATACGTCTCCCCTTCCTGTTGCATTGCCGCGTAAAACTTGTACCGTTCGCCAAACCCACATCGCTTTGGGGTGAAATGTTCATCCAACAACTTAAGTATGTCGTCGTAAGGTACGTCCTGCAGCTGCTTCGGCAACGCGAGATCCGCCGCCAACTTGTGGGTGCCATCTGCGAGTGCGCTCAGCAAGATCGCTCGTCGCTTCGATCCCGTGGGATCGCTCGTCCCGGTGATGTCGTTTGCCACGAACCACTGTTTAATACGACATTTGTAAGTCTCCCAAGACTGTAAATTGTGGTCAAATGTCGTTAAAATTCCAAATACTTGGCCGGACATCTTTACAATTATTTTTGTTTATAAAATGTGGGTTCTCGTCGCCAAAGTTAGGTACGGGAATACACGAGTGAAAGACTTGCTTGCTAATGACGCACTGACGTTTATTATTACTAGAGGTGCGTCGGCACACGCACATATACATAACATAAACATTTAAGAAAAAGAAAAGCAATAAAACAGTTTAAATGGTCCTGCTCATCACATCAAGGTGCAACTACTCTGCTTCAATCGGTCGGAAATCTGCCTCGAATTCGATTCGGTTTCTGGATTGATCGAATCACCAGAGTTTTATATGATCTGCTAATATTTGGTTCGAAGTTTGTGTGTTTTATATTATATTCCTACTAATATTATAAACGCAAAAGTTTGTGAGTATGTATGTATGTATGTATGTGTGTATGAATGTTTGTTGCTCTTTCACGCAAAAACTACTGAACGGATTTGGGTGAAACTTTACAGTAATATAACTCATATATCAGAATAACACATAGGCTACTTTTTACTGCAATAATCGAGATACACGGGCGAAAACTAGGTGATTATAAAAATACATAAAATGTATCACTGTTTATCTCCTGTCAAAACTTCACAGGTTGCTATGCATAACACACTTGCATAGCAACCATAATGATATACGCGGGTAACACCGCGGGGTGCAGCTAGTATACATATATTTAAAAAAGCAAGTACGTATATATTTATATCAGTTGTCTAGTAGCCATAGTATAAGCTCTCCTTAGTTTGGGTCTAGATGGCGTTTGTGCGAATGTAGTGGAATATTATTATTATTACATATGTCTGGTAGTAAATTGAACCCGTGATCTCTGGCTCACACATTAGTAGATTAAACTGAAATAAATTATCACTAATATTTGAAGCCTAATTGAGGCAGAGAGATAGCAGTTTCTTAGCGGATATGTGTTCTGTTATCAAGAACTCTTCGAAATAAAAATAAATCAATGTATCTAAAACTGTTCTGTTACTGACTGATTGACAGACAACGCACGGTCAAAACTAATGGACGCAGGAAGCTAAAATTTGACATGTCTGTTCCTTGAGGAGCGTAGGCGAGCAGTAAGAGAGGATTTAGGAAAATTCCACTCTTAAGGGGAACAAAAAAGGCAAAGCTGCGGACAATAGCAAATTAATGTATTCGAGTAAAACTCGAGTCGCTAAATATGTTCTAAAATAAACCGTCTATTATTTAGGCCTCTTAATAACCGATGATGGTAGTATATCACCACCAGGTACACCTCTTGCGTGAGGTACGGCAGGGGGGACTCCAGAAGCCGCTGGTGACTGCTGAGGTAGGCTGCCGTGGGGTTTAGTGGGTAGACCAGTTACAACTCCGGGAGTCCCAGGTAACTTGACACCAACCTACGACGCAGAAGATCATTATAGTGCACAACTGTGTGCAAACACAGGTGCACTCACTGTTCCCTCACTCTAACAACCCGATGGGCCGGCTATTCGACATGTGTCCAACAATTGTTACTTCGTTAGATTTGGTTATCTTTAGAACAAATAATTTATGTAGTAATGAAAATTAGTTGTCAAATACAAAATAACAAAAATAATGATATCATTGAATAGGCACATGATAATAATTATGTTAAAACACAATCTACTATTTGTAATTCTTATTTATTAGGAGATTTGACATGTCACTCATTATCGCAGCAAAATTTAGTACTGTAGATATATTTACTCGTAAAGGTCGTGTAAAGTGTCGTATTAACACTTCTCTAATAAGGGGCCCCTGGAGGCTGAATTGTCCATACAAACGGTATACCAAGATCATTTGCAGTATAAACATATTTCAACAATGATATGTTGATATTCGGACTTAGACTGTATTTATTTAGGTTATAACGTCTTTATTTTTAGAAATAAACTAATCCAGAATAAAATATAATCAAATTAAATTTTACATATTTTACATTGTAAATGTCATGTTTTCATTTTGTTTTTTTCTGTCTTAAAAACAAAAATATTTCTAATATTGTTTCATCAATAACATATCTCATATTATTATGCTACTACTTTCACAAAATAAATCGAAAAAATATTGAGTTTTCATTCATGATTTTCGATATTATGAAACACATCCATATTTTCACAAATTTCAAGCAATTAGTAGTGCTATCGCATCAAAAAAAATTTCAATGTGTGTGTGATTCGTGTCAGTCAAATAATGATAGCCGAACCTTCTACGAGAGAGTCCGAATTACTACGAATGAATGTCAATCCACATACACACATACAGCGGTGCACTCGTATCTACGTTGTATTTTGTCAAATAGAGACAGCAATATTTTACGAACAAATTTCAACCTGCAGTTTCGAGTGTCGTACGCCGGCCTCTTAAGGGACGCAGCACACCAGCTACTTTTAGCATCAACGACCGGCAACTAAAGTCGTCACAAAATAAGAAGCCCGATTTGACATTTGTTATCGTGTTTTTAACCGACTTCAAAAAAAGGAGGAGGTTTTCATTTCGTCGGAATCTTATTTTTTTTTTCATTTTTATCATGTATTTTCAGCGATAATTTCGTCGTTTATGAACCGATTTCAAAATTTATTTTTGCATAGGAATGGGCGTAGCTTACAGGTGGTCCCATCGTCATCATATCGAGATCTGATAATAGGATCCCAATGAAATCGAGGGGACTCCTCAAATATCATAGGCACACTTGTCGCGATTTGGGAACTCGGAATAGATTTTCATTAAAGTCGGTTCCATTTTGTTAAAATTATTTAATCATCGATTAATTTGTGTTTTTGAGTGCATTTTTTCAATATAAAGTTAAACTTGATGCTTATTTATAATACTCGTTGTTATAGTGTAAGGGTAACATAGTAATTAAATAAGTAATTGACCCAAGTTGTCATAATAAAGAAGTCGCTAAAACGCGATGCAGCATCGATGCAGTCGCAAAATCGCCGATCGCCGATGCTAAAAGCAGCTAGTGTGCTGTGGCTCTATAAATAAAATTGTAAAAATCCTACTAATTTTATAAACGCGAAAGTTTGCATGTATGTATGTATGTTTGTTGTTATTTTACGCAAAAAGTAGAGAACGTATTTAGATGAAACTTTACAGTAATATAGTTTATATAGGTATCAGATTAACACATAGGCTACTTTGGGTAACGTCCGGTCACACGCGGACGCCGCCCCCTCGCGGTTGGCCACTGCTGCGGACATACGGGAAACCCGTCCCCCCATCCGCGGCCACTCTCAGGGCGGCATGAGACGCAGGTATGCGCGCCTCCGGGCGCCGGCGCCTCCATCGAGGTCAACTCGGTCCTCGTACCGTAGCGGGCCCAGATGAGGTACCTGGGCCTGGTCCTCGACGGACGTCCGCTCGCCGAGCCACCATGCTGAGATGGTCGTTCCGGCATCCTCCTCCACGACGGGGCCCATGGAATAACAGGGCCTCCGTCTTGTCCAGGGCCACCCGCAGACCCAGCGCCTCGATGCGCCCGACCACCAGGGAGACTCCTGTGGTGGCCAGGCGTGCCACTTCCTCAAAGTTTGCCCCCCGGGCCGTGACCAGGGTCACAGCTTAGGTTAGGTTAGGTTAGGTCACAGTAGTCCGTCCCGCCTGCCACCACTGCGACTGCAGTGAGGATTCGGCTCATCACACGCTGGCGGTCTGCCCCGCATGGGAGACGCAGCGCCGGGTCCTCACTGCAGTCATCGGAGGGGATCTCTCGCTGCCGGCCGTCGTTCGTTCCATGGTCGGCAGCGAGAGCTCATTTACCGCGGTCGCAACCTTCTGCGAGGACGTAATCACGCAGAAGGAGGCGGCGGAGAAGGCCCGGGAGGACGACATCCAATCGGACCAGATTCGCCGCCGGCGACTCGGGCGGTGGAGGCGCGAACATCTGCGCCTCATGCCGCCTTGAGTGTGGCCGCGGGTGGACGGGACGGGTTTTCCCTCCACCCGCATTATGTGGCCAGCCGCGAGGGGGCGGCGTCGGTGTGTGCCGGTCGCCGCCTAAGAGAGGGTCGTCAAACAGAGACGGTGCCCGCATCAGGAGCGGGCAGGCGCTGGAGAAGTTCAGAAGGAGATTCCACCCTGGACTTTTCCTACTCCTAAACAGAGAAGCGCGGAGAGGGCACACTGTGTGTTTTTTAGTCGGTTCAAGTCCGACACACCACCCCGCCGTAACCCCCGGTGGGGCGACGGTCCATGATGATTTTTCACACATTAAAAAAAAAAAAAAAAAAAAGGTCACAGTAGTCTGCGTAACAGATTACACCCAGCCCGGGGGGGAGACGCCCTCGTACGGCCCAGTCGTATCCCATGTTCCACAGGAGTTGTCCTAGGACAGACCCCTGTAGAACACCGCACGACAAGGCCCTGCGTCTCAAGGCGCCATCTCGGTTCTCGTACACGACGGTACGCTCCTCTAAATAGTCTGCCACCAGCCGCCTCAGGTACCCTGGCACTCCGTGGTACTGGAGTGCGGCCCTGATGCAGCTGAATGGCAGGCTATTGAAGGCGTTGGCGATGTCCAACGACACCGCCAACACCACTCCGCCGCAGCTCACCGCAAGCGCAGGATCGCGTCAACCGTCTAACGCCCTTCTCGAAAACCGAATTGGGCGTCCGACAGGTCAGGGCCCACCTCGCAGAGGTGCCGGACGATGCGGGCAGAGAGAACCCTCTCAAACAACTTACCCGCCTCGTCCAGCAACACGATGGGCCTATAGGCCGCGACCGAATCGGCAGGCCGTCCATGGTTCTGGATCAATACCAGCTTCTCGCACACAGCGCTCCGGGAAGCGTCCGGACGCCAGGCTAGTGTCCAACACTTCCCTGAGGCGATCCAACATGTAATCGAGGGCTCGGGCCATCACTCGGGCAGGTACCCCGTCCGGCCCGGGGGCGGTGTTCTTGGACCGGATCCGTAGAACAGCCGCCCCTCGTCTTCGATTCCCTGACGGGCGGAACGTCACCCTCGCTGCCCCGAAAAAACGCGACAGACAGACAGAGTTACTTTAGTATTTATAATATTAGTATTTTAAGGATAATAGATAAGTAATAATTTCGGAACCAATAAACGCATGACTTAGAGCGATGGATTTATAATAAGTCAACGACCTTTTCTAGCTGCCAAAATATATACAAAATATACAAATATTAAATTTCTTACATTCAAATTAACACAAACATGGCTGCTCATGAATAGATTACGTAAATAAAGAACAAATGTTATAAAAGACAAAAGGACCATATTCCCATTTGTTATCGGTAATGGCTGCAATACAAACAAAGAGTATACCAATAACAAGATTAATGTTCAGTTGTTGGCTAAAATCACAAGTATGAAGTGTGTTATTTTGTTCGCGTTGATAAATTTTGTGGTGGCAGAACCTAAATATATCACTCGGAAACTTTGTAAAGATGGTACGTACTCATTGCCAACTTATTTAACGATTATGAGATTAAAAAATAAAAAGTTTATCGGTGGAAAACCTGAATTTAAAATTAGAATACTCTTGGAAGGCAGGAAAAGCACAATGGCAGTGTTTTAAAGCATTAATTGATAGGCCTGTGAACTAACGCGACTCCAATATCACGGTCCTAAGACGGCCCTATTTACTTGCAGCTTTTAATAGTTATTTCTCAATTGTTTAAATTTTTAGCTTCTTGCTTCAACTTTAAAAGGACGTGATTTGTTTCAAAGATTATAATACACAAAAATGCGGTGATCCGTAGCAATATTGATAAGTAGTATGATAGACATTCATAAACAAAATGGACCGGAAAAAAAACCAAGTCTGACCGTAGCTTAAACTAAGTTCAATCTTGAATACAGATCACCACGCTGTTAGTAGCTCTATTTACTTAATAGCCAAAAGCGTATAATAATAATAAATAACATTACATCATTAAATCATTCATAGTAGAAGCAAGGTAGAAGCTGTAGAACTGCGGAATATCAACTTCCTATATAACCTGCACACGTCTCACCGTCGTCCGCAAGTGTGTAGTAGATGATACAGAATGATTGGGTCTCCGGCCTCACACTCACCAACGAAATACGCAAATACTACAGCAAGAATGCTGTCATTATGTCGGATGGTCTTCTGTGTGTGGGTAGTACTTCCCGGGTCGAGCCGGCCCATTCGTGCTGAAATCAGCGTGGCTATACCTACCTTTCAGATATAGTATTAAATCAAGTGCTTTTAGTTAATAAAACATTCAAACAGCAAATTACGACCGAAAAAGACGAAAATTACCAGCCTTTTGTGGTCAGTGAGGTTACCGGTGCATATAAACTCCACTTGAGAATTTGTCTTGGTGAGAATTAAAAAGCTGACACGTAATTGTGTCCATTAGGTATGTCCATGTAGGTGTTAATGGTTTAATCTATCTGCCATAAAAAGGAGCATAGAACACAATAATTTTCTTTCTTTAATAGCCCACTGCTAGTGATAGGCTTCTTCTTAGTCAAGAGGTTTTGACCTATATACCACGCTGGTCAGGCAGATTGCCATGGAGTTTGTTTCAAGTGTGTCCCTTATTCACCTCTTACAACGCTCAGGAGACAAGTTAGGGTGGTGACAATACTTATTCTTGGTCCAAAACCACACGGGTTGTCAAAGAAGGAATTGGAAAAAAGATTTATTCCTGAAAAGTGTTGGAGCTACATTTTAATGTTCTTTTTTTCATAATTACAGTTGACTCCACCCAATGTACTGTACACAGTGTGATAATAGACCCTTGTGTCCAAGGAGTGGGCTTCTGTACTATGAAGACCAACAAGAACTATGCCGTCACTTTTGATTTAGTGCCTCGTAAGTATATTCCAAAGGTATTTTGAGAACTTAAGCAAAGCAACAAAGCCACGACTTATATTTTTTGGTACTAAAGGCAAAGGTATCACAAGAAATGTGACATTATTGTTATAAAAGGAACTATTACTCAGTGATAGAAACTATTTTTAATTGCAACCAAGTAGTTCCTGAGTTAAGAGGATTTAACCAAATAGCGGAACATAGTTTTCAGATTCAATAAATAAATATTTCGAACAACTTACACACAACGCCATCTAGTTCCAAACTAAGCATAGCTTGTATTATGGGTACTAGACTACTACTACATAAACATACCTTTTTTCAAAATACATACCTATATATTTTACATATGGAACACAAAAACTCCGAAGCAAATATTTGCGGATCACAGAAACATTTGGTCCGACCCGGGAATCGAACCCTAGACCTCAAGCACAGCAGTCGCATACGCTACAACTGCGCCAACAAGGCAGTCAAATTAGTTAAATACATTATTAGAGATAAATGTGATATGTAAATGAAGTAGATTATACCGTTTATCGGTATTTTACAGAGTCCTAACCCCAGTTTTGTTCCTCCAGGTTTCTCAGCATCAAAATTGAAGGTATCTATAAAAGCCGATGTAAACAACAGTGGCAACTTCACTACCATAATCAAGGGTCCGTCTGACGCCTGCAGTCTGATGTACTGTCCTTTACAATCTCAGGAGAGGCGGATCTTCGACGTTTACATGAGTTTGGATAAGAGAGCATCAGTAAGTCTGAGGAACATATACTCGTATTAATCTTGCAACTTACAATTTAAAATCTCTCACATCTCCCCCTCAAGCATCAAAGAGGAGAGGTTTCTATTACTTAGTGAAAAGCGATAAATAAATGGAGTGGAGACCGCGTCTCGGTAAACGTAGTGTAGGACGCCCACAGGCGAGGTGGAGTGACGACCTGCGTAAGATGGCTGGCTGGAGCTGGATGCGAGAAGCCCAAAATCGATCAGAGTGGTGTGCAATGGGAGAGGCCTATGTCCAGCAGTGGACTGTGAAAGGCTGATGATGATGATGAATAAATTGCTTAACAAAGGAGCTATGTCGTCTTCCTGGCGTTTATTATTCCTAAGATTACTTATTTGGGATCGGTTACTATTTTACCGGTTTTATCCGTATGTTTATTTTCATAGAGCTGCTGGCGTCGGATCTATACTGTAAGATCGTAATATCGCTATTGTCGAGCATTTCCATGACAGTATAATATGTGTATTTTGAACACTTTACTTAAGTGTGTGTATTTAGGTAAAAATTTATAATTTTCTTATTAAGTTTTGCACATTAGTACCTATTACATTTTAATTACAGTTCAGCTTTATTTACAAAGCTGTTTAAATGTTTTTCACCAATATTTTATGACCAACAATGTTGTACTTGTAGTTGTATTATTAACAATTAGTTTACAGTTATTATTGTTTATTAAAATTCAGAAACATGTAGTAAGAAATGAAATAAAGCATATCACCAAAGATATCTGAAGATTAAGTATCCTCTGTGTCTGCACTACTCTCTCTGGCAACATGCTTCTATGTTTGTATCAGGCGCAACTACCTATCGTTTTTAGATTTCCGTAGTTCTTAACTTGGAAACCTTAGGCAGCCATTACACATTCAATCTAGACTGTGATCCTTGATCGTGATCATTGATCTCAATCCAGATTGACTGTGTAAGGTATTTGATTGACGGATGGTCAATTCTGATCAGAAAATATCTAGATTTTTTTAAAACAATGATCTCGATCCATTGATCGCGATCCAGATTGATCGTGTAGTGTAACATGCGTTCAAATTACGTCAGTCAACGTTTCCTCTTCACGTGTTTCTTCAGAGAACAAGCAATAATTATTGCTGCGCAAACTTTTTTCTTATTGAGATCCATTTAGTGGTTGTGAATGCGTGTGCATTTGACGGTATTGAACAGTGAACTGATATGATCTGGATTGACCGTCTAATGTCGCGACCAGCCACACCAAGATTCGCTAATCTAGTACAATCCGTCACCTTGCTTGGATCGTGATCTGGATTGAAGGGCTGCCTTAAAGGTTCTTCATGTCCGTCCGTTCGTCCACGACTTACCACTCAAACGGCTAGTGCTAGAAAGAGGCCAGTGTTAACAGTTGACCTTAAAGGATGTTATTGAATACAAGCGCTGGTACGCTCTTGAATTAAGAACATTCTATTGATCCGGTACTTATTTGTTAATTTCTCTTACAATGCGAACTAATTGCAGTAGAGATATCTCTGAAATTTAAATGTTATCAAAACTATTCTCGTTTTTGCCTCTAGCGAAACGAGAATAGTTTTGATAACAGTCAGATATTGTATTTAAGCTTTCGCTTCTACTTAAGATAATAATATTACATATGATAATAATAGCGACCATCGTGTGGCAAATAAAGGGGGTCCCTAACAAACCTTACCTCTTTTAACATTATATTAGAAAAGATCTATTAGGTTTATATCCCAGTGTTTAATGTATATGCTGATCATTATTTTCTTGTGTTCCAGGGCAAATTCCCAGTGGAAGTGAAGCTCTGGAATGCTGAGAACGAATCACAAGCCTGTTGCGTCAATTTCAACGTCAAAGTCAAATGAATGACATAGTGTAAATATTTACTTGTAAATTAAAATGTAATTACCTAGTTAGGAGATTGTTTTTTTGGAAGACGGTTTCCATTTCATCTCATCCATATTTATCTTTAAGTCCATTACGACGACCATTTGAAGACTAGAAGACTTTACAATATTGAAGACGTTAAATATTTGTCATTGACAGAAATATCTGATATTATTCGGCTGGTTGCTTTCCATCACAGTCATCACATAAAGAAGAAGTAATTAGTTTTTAAATTTTAATACTTATTTTAAGGGTTTTCATATTTCCTTGCGACAAAATGTATTATTTATAAAACTTGTTTACTCATAATGTGATATGATGTATCTGTTGGTAGAATGAATGAATTGACTGCCTTGTTGGTCTAGTGGTCAGCGTATGCGGCTGCTGATCAAGAGGTCTCGGGTTCGATTATCGGGTCGGACCAAATATAATTTGTGTGATCCACAAATATTTGTTTCGGAGTTTGAGTGTTTTTCTATGTATGATATGTATGTATGTATTTACATAAAAAAGTATGTTTTTGTATTTTATCAGTTCTCTAGTACCATACAAGCTAGTTTGGGATTAAATGACGTTGTGTGTAAGATGTCCGTAATATTTGTTCATTTCATTTAAAAAAAAAAAACTATAACCCGACTACGTAAAAACAAATGTCAAAATTAATGTTGCCTAAACGTAGCCTAAATATGATTTTTATTGAAGTAGCCTAAATCTACTTATAACACCAGCTAGCTATCTGCCAGCGAAAGTCCTATTAACATCGGTCCAACTGTGCCAGAGATTAGCCGAAAGAAACAGAAAGACAGACTAAAATTTAAAAAAATACTATTTGATGTAGGTACTATATACTTATAGGTACTGTACACCTTAATATATTATGCATTTAGTAAAAAAAACTGAATTTAAAATTAAAAGCCAATTTTATTTTTTAGTATTGTATTGATTTTCAGAATCACTGTTGAATGTTTCAAAACTTGATTAAATCTAATTCAACAATCTTGATTGAAAAATGTCAAACTCTCAGAGTAGAGGACACGCGCGAACAGGAAGTGAACAATGCTGTCACAATTTTACTTTCTCAGAGGTCACGGAATCGAACCCGAGGCGTCGAGGTCAATGCACCCACACAATAAAGTTCATTCTTGTTATACATGCCAGCCACCGGCGACCGTGAGATACACTGTCGTATCATTTTAGAAATTTCTAGACCTTATCAATTACAGTCCAAAGTATTATAAACTGGGTGAATTTATCCAAAACTGTTAATCATCGTATAAGTGCTATATAGACAAAAACTTTATTTGTAGGGAGAACCCTATGTCCAACAGTGGGCTATTATGTACAAAAGATGTAGTTCTGCATCATTCTCCTGGCCATTCAGGAAAATAATACAGAAACATCTCACTAAGCCGCCATGGTGTGGGTCCCCATGATGGATTGTATGCACTCACAATGGTGGACCCTACTTGAATTCTACTCATGCTTTCCTTCAGGCAAACAGAGGCATTTTGGTAGGCTTCAATTAAAAAAAAGGAACCTACAATCTACTCGGGACCCTGCAAGGCGAAGAAAAACTTAAAACAAACCATATCTAACTAGTCTGGACCGCGGGGTATAAGTACACCAAAACCTTATTTCTATGGAACGGCGTATGTCCAGCAGTGGACGTAAAGGATAAATAAATAAAATTTAGCCGCCACAACGCCATCTAGTCCCGCACTAAGCAGAGCTTGTGTTATAGCTACTAGACAACTGATATAAATGCATAAACATACTTTATTTGTAATACACACATATCATACATACATTTGCGGATCACCCAGGAATCGAACCCTAGACCTTAAGCACAGCAGTCGCATACGCTACCATGATAATGAAAACAAGAACAGGTACGCTCTTGAAGATAAGCACATTGTACTGACTAGGTACTTATTAGAAAACAACGGTGCTCGTAAACGGGCTATTTTTGACAATTTCTTGCTGCAATATCATAGCTGCCAAGTTGCTGATTATATATCTCAACACAGTGCAACAATTGCTGTATAGCCCGGCGATATTGTCAATATATTTCATTATAGTTGCAAGTATTTAATGTGTAGCCGGCTATATTGCAAATGATTTATCCCGATTGCTTATAGTTGCAAATATACTGAGCTATATTGGTCAAGAAAACACCCAGTAAGATGCAATTTTTATAGCCCATTTACAAGCGTCTAAACAATGCGAACTAATTGTAGTAGAGATATCTGTGGAATTCAAATAGAGGAAAGGAGTACAGTTTTGATAACAGTCAGATATAGCCTTTAAACTTTCGCTTCTACTTAAGATAACGTAACAAAGGCATGGTGTTCCGTGGGATCTTGTAGTCTTATCATATGATCAACAACGGTACCTCGGGCGATAATGGCGGGACTAAGTTGTTTATTTCTAATGTACTCTAGTAAGAAAGTTTTTAAAGACAAATCCCTACTAATATTATAAATGCGAAAGTAACTCTGTCTGTCTGTTACGCTTTCACGCCCAAACTACTGAACCGATTTTGATAAAATTCGATATGAAGATAGAACTGAACTTGGTAAAGGACATAGACTACTTTTTAGCGCGATAACTGACATATACGCGGGGGGAGCTGCGGGTGAAAGCTAGTAGTATATACAGCTAATCATTTTTGTTGTCGGTTGATATGAGACTGCTTTAGAAACTATTGACAAAGTTCAAATTCGATTAGTGTATTAAATATGTATGTCTACTAACATGTTATATGTAATACTACCTGAGTCCCGTGGTGTTACCCGCGGTCTAAAAAAATTGCCTAAGTGACTCCTTGTGTCATCAGCCATCTACCCGTCAAAATCGGTTCATTCGCTCCAAAGGTTGCCGGACCCGGAACAAACAAACAGACCGACAGATAGACAAAAATATTACAAATTGCATTTTAGATGTCAGTACGGTACATACTATGATATGCATTTAGTAAAAAAACTGATTATTTGATATTACAAACAGACACTCATTTTATTTATTTATATAGATGTAGTATATGAGACACTACTACAAACCTGCCACTAGATTTAGTCCTACCACACCTTGCGATCGAAGGTCATGGGCTACACCAGAGAAATGTGAAAGCCCTAGAGTGGACAGGGCAGCGGCGGTCGTTCGCCTCGAGCCTGCGAGTGTGCGCATTCCGCAAATATCCGCGCTCTCAGTTCCAGTGGTGCCGGTTCGCGATCAGCCTGTATAACCATACATTATTATGGAGTTAGAAGTTTTGTAATAGTACTCTTATTTTAGGTTAGGTTACACTGTTACAGGTTAGGCATTGCCTTGTTGCTTTAGTGGTTGGCGTATGCGGCTGCTGATCAAGAGGTCTCGGATTCGATTCCGCAATGCTTGTGCGATCCACAAATTTTTATTTCGGTATTTGGGTGTTTTATGCATTAAAGTATGTTTCTGTATTTTATCAGTTTGGGACTAGATGGCGTTATAAGGCAATGGAAGGAATAATACACTCGTATTTATAAAACTAGCAAAAGAAGTCCTTTCAATCAACTGAAGTCGATCTTCCATAAAATTTTCTAGATGTAGATTATGTGGTAGAATCTATGCTAACATTGTAAAGCTGAAGACACAAGTAGAGTTAATCTCAGGAATTACTGATGACCATGTTAGTGGAGTAATATAAAATGCTTCATAAAAATGTAAGTAGGTATATAGATGTTCCGCTTCTTACTGTGCAGAGCGGTGAGAGGCGCAGCAGCATCCTGGGGGTGAGTCTAGTCACCTCGAGATGTACCCTAGTTGAGGGGTAAGGCAGGGGGGACACCAGAAGCCGCTGATACGATCCTGGTGTTCCTCCTGACTGCCGAGGTAGGCCGCCGCGGGGTTTAGTGGGTAAAACGGTTGCCATTCGCTTACCCCACGAAGGGTATGGTGCCAAAGGCCTTCCCGCGTAAATATAAGGTATTTATAACCTTTCAAAACCGTGTTCCGTCCGCGTTACATTTAACGTACATACACAGCACTACCTAGCCAAATTGTATTTTTTTTTCGTTTTCTATTCTATCTCTCTCCTATTAATCTATTCTGTTGATTCACTGGCTAATGTCACTCAGTCACGGTATCAAAACAAAATATTAGCCATTGAAACAGCAGCATAGAGAAATAGAATAAAGAATAGAACAGAACACGAAAAAACTTTGCAACTTGGCTAAGGAGGTCTATCTATAGCTGCCTTGTTGGTCTAGTGGTTAGCGTATGCGGCTGCTAATCAAGAGGTCTTGGGTTAGATTCCCGGGTCAGATCAAATATTATTTTTGTGATTCACAAATATTTGTTTCAGAGTCTGGGTGTTTTCTATGTATAATATGTATGTATGTATATACAAAAAAAAGTGTGTTTATGTATTTATATTAGTTGTCTAGTATCCATAATACAAGCCCCGCTTAGCTTGGGACTAGACGATGTTGTGTGTCAGATGTGCGAAATATTTATTTATTTATTATTTATTTATAATTATTCTTTCGTAAATATGTTCAAGGTAAAATTGCACGCGATTTCAAGTAGGTATTAATAAAAAACCCTTTCAAACATTAAAACAAATTAATGAAAGTACATAAAACCATGACTAATCAGTGGCATACAGTATTTTGCTAAAAATAAGCTATAATTATAACTCTATCAACGAATTTAATAGCATGTCTAGCATGTCTGAACATTTCTAGTTTAATAAATAGTGTAGGTATTACAAAAATTTCAGCTAACAAGTAAATCGCGTGCCTTACTGCTTTTAATTTGACCGCCTTTGGAGTTTATTTTGTTGTCTAGAACGATAATATTGCCATAATGACAAACAAACGATGTCTAAGAATGGTTATTTATTATTAAACCGTTTTCTTTATCCCTATTTTAATGCGAAAGTGACTCTGTCTGTCTGTTACATTTTCACGCCTTAGCCGCTGAACCAATTTTGATGAAAAAACTTTTATGGAACCTGTTTTCAAGATTAAGAATTAATTTATGAACTTTTAAAGTTTATTATTTCATGTATATTTTATGCATGTCAATGGTCTGCCAAAAAGTAGGTTCCAAAGCTACTACAACATAGGCTACTTTTTACCGCGATAACTGACATACACGCAGGCGGAGCCGCGGACTAAAGGTAGTTTACTTATAAATGGTGGTATGGTTGTGCATTCTAGCATAACATTCTACTGTATGTTTCAATATTATAATCGTTTATTGACAGTAGTATAATTTACAAATAGTATTATGTGCGTTTGTGTAAAAGAACAACCTCGAGCTACTCGCGGTGACCGGAAAGATGGACGACAAAAGACCAAGAAGACGTAGTCCTATCAGGTGGACTGACCAGATCCGGCCGACCTTGGACACCAATCTGCACATTGCTCTTCATTCGGTCAAGGAGAGGAACAGGTGGCGAACAGTTCGTGAAAGAATCATCCCACAACTAGGGATCGTGTGGTTGTAATTGAATTCCCTCTAAACGGCTTCAACGATTTTGATGTTTTTTTTTGTGTATGTACAAGTGGATTCGAAAATGGTTTATATTTGCAATTGGAACTGTAGGTGGCGCTGCAATCAATTTCTGGGATTTCAAGAATGGGCGGTACGACGTTTTCCGGGCCAGCTAGTGTATTTATATGTTTAATGTTATTAATAAGGAAGTAACTACTTTTCATTACATCAGCCTAAATCAAACCAAAGGGCAAGATTAGGTTTGTAAAACAAGGTCAATAAAATATTACTTTTTTTTCCGTTTATGAGTAGGTAGGTATACATACATGCTTAGACAATATAATGAAAACTCAAGAAAGTCATTTAGTAAGAGTCTTCTTCAAAAATACTTCTCAAGATATAATGAGTGTATATTTAGTTAGGTATTTTTTCGTTCATAAGCCCTTGTATTTGTGGCAGTTTATAGAAAGAAGAAGTCACTGCACTGGCTGGCGTCTTCTGCCTGCATTTTACTTGGTCCTGTCACAGATATTTTGTTTAAAAAATCACTGCTTGATTTGAGATCGCTACTGTTTTGTTCTAAGATATCCTCTCCTTAATATCCAATGATATTATTTTATAATATCATTGTTAATATCACACAAGAACGATCTCAAATCAACCCGAGTGAAACTATGTACATTATGTCACAATGCTAGTTGCTATACCTACTCCTCCAAAACGGCTATGATGGGTGTTATTCATTAGATCTGTGAATAGAACGTAAACTTTTTTTATACCTCTAGTCCTCTAGTCATTGAGGATAAAGCGAAGCCGCATTCATCAACAAAATCAAACTTGTACATCTTCAGGCTATAACACAGTTCGAGTAAATAATTGGAGAGCAGTCGGTAATTCAATAACCCGCAGTTAACAGCCCGGGGGCGTTCTCACAGACATTATTACATGTTATAACTTTCTTTTGAGACCATGTTCATTTGGTTTAGAAGTTTTTGTTCATGGTCAATGACTTTGAGAGTGAAATGAAAAGTTCTTTATGTAAGTCACCATGATATACGAGTATATTGTTGGATTTAGCAATAAAAACAATTAGTACAATTCAAGCTTTCTATTAATGTCATCAGTAATCTAATATCCATATTAAAATATAAAAAATAATAGTTTTAAAAACCTAAACCATCACGCTTTTAAACTACAAATCCATACTAATATTATAAATGCGAAAGTAACTCTGTCTGTCTGTCTGTCTGTTACGCTTTCACGCCTAAACCACTGAACCGATTTTGATGAAATTTGGTATGAAGATAGAACTGAACTTGGGAAAGGACATAGGCTACTTTTTACTGCAATAATCGGGATATAAAGGCCAAAGCTAGGTGATTATAAAAATACATAAATCGTAGGTATCAAAATGTATCACTGTTTATCTCCTGTCAAAACTTCACAGGTTGCTAGGCATAACACACTTGCATGGCAACCATAATGATAGTTTGACAATGACATATAGACCTACTGGACTACTGTCCAGGGTAGATAATTTTTGAAAACAAATAAAATTATAGTAGGGTGAAATCTCTTGGAAAAGAAGGAGAATATTATAAAAATGAAAGGAAAAATAATTTACGGGCGAGGTCGAGAGGGGGTAGGGTGGGGAGGTTTTCGGGTCTTTAAGCGGGGCGTGAAAAAGCATCTCACTAAGCCGCCATAGTGTGGGCCGCCATACATTATTGTCTGCATATTGTATTGTCTGCAAGTGTGGTAGCCCCGAGTCTTGGATTCTGCTCATGCTTTCCATCAGGCAGGGTAGAGTCACTTTGGATGGCTAAATATATAAAACAAAGGGTAAAGAACGGTTTATCTCGATTTCCGGCAAAACTACAAGTCCTATGGAAAAAAGTTAAATGGCAAAGTTGTAGGTAATCAAAAAATCTACAATTTATTAGGGTTCCGAAGTTTATGACTTCGAACCCTTATCGATTCGTCATGTCCGTCTGTCCGTCTGTCCGTCCGTCCGTCCGTCCTCCTTACTGTCCAAACGGTAAGTGCTAGAAAGATGAAACTTTGCATGAATATGTATTGTAATTACGTCGACAAAGCGCTACAATAAAATTATGAAAAATATTTTTATTTAGGGTACCTCCCCTACACGTAAAGTGGGGATGTTTTTTTTCTCGCAGCTACCCCATCATCTGGGGTATCATTATATAGGTCTTTTAAAAACATTAAAAGGTTGTTAAGACGATCTTTAAACCCACTTTTTGATTTAGGTATCCGTTTGCGAGAAATTCCACTTTAAAGGCCACTTTTTTTGTAAAAACAGGGCATCCCCCCCCTCTAAAAGCTAAACGGCCAGCTCAAAAAATCTGGAAAAATTCGTGATAGTGGTCCATACAATGAACTTTAAATGAAAACTATAACGAATTAGATGACTTTGTTAGTTCAGGAGTTATAGAGGCTTAACTTCTACAATGTGCTTACTTGGAAAACGTCATACAAAATTAACGCATTAATACGTAAACATAACAATTATCCATTGGATACAATTTCTAATCCACGTACCATTATGGGTGTCTGAGGAACCCTTTCCTGTACGTGGCCTGACACGCACGAAAAACTCAAAAAAATAAATTTTTGTTTTTTTTTTTTATCTTTTACAAGTAAAATTATTTTTAAACGAAATTAAGTGAAAACTTACCGTTTCATGTCCCGAATACACTGTAAGTTATTTGATTTGAAATATTTATTTTTTCACCCGATTTTGACTTAATATCGAAAATTCATCCGTCAAAATATCTACTTTTTTTTAAAAATTGTGGTGTTTTCTGTTTGATGAAATCTCTACTTTCCGATGGTGTAATCCCTACTAATATTATAAATGCTAAAGTAACTCTGCCTGTCTGTCTGTCTGTCTGTTACGCTTTCACGGCTAAGCCACTGAACCGATTTTGATGAAATTTGGTATGAAGATAGAACTGAACTTGGAAAAGGACATAGGATACTTTTTAACGTGAAAATAAAGGTAGAAAGAATAGTTTGAAATAGGGGACGAAAGTTTGTGTCTAAGTTCCTTATTATCAAACATAAAATCATGTAAGATTGTTTAATCTACCCTTACCGTGTCGCGCCGCGCACGATATATACGAATTCCACGCGGGCGAAGCCGCGGGCGGAAAGCTAGTTAGAAAATAAATTTAATGAAACAAAGCGTGGAGCGATGTTTTTGAAATATTTTCAGAAAGCACCCCACGCTTTGTTACATTAAAATTATTTTCTAATTTTTAGTTTATAAGCGTATTTGTTTAGTTTTTTAAAACCATGATTTTTTTTCTAGACTAAAAAAGACTAATTTGTTTAATAATTTTTTTATTTAATTTTTTCAAATTAGTGTATTGTCATCGGTCCTCGATAAATCAACAAAGTTTGAACGAAATCTGGCCGTTTAAAGTGGGTCAATATCGCGCCCAAAGGAGTCGGTTACAAACATACAGGTAAAGCTAATAAAAAGCGTGTAAAAATAACTATATGTCTGTTATGCTTCTTGGCTTACCCTCGGCCTCGATACTATTGAAATTTGTCATGGAGTAACTTTGATTCTGTTTGATTCTGATTTGTTTTACCTTCACAAGAGCGTCCGCAAAAGCAGTTTCTGATAATCACATTGATCGAATATCTGCGCCCTTCGTTTTCCTATTTTCACTTTTGTGTCAGGATTTAATAAATATATCCAAAGAGGATGAAACCTGCTTTTTTTACCCAAAATAACCTCAATATAGCGTGGGTGGGCATTAGAGGGATGTATCTAGTTGATATCAATGGCCTTGTTTTATTATGATGGGTCTATTGGAATAGCTTACAATTCAAATTGAGTAAAATGTGAGTGATTAATCCACCTCTGTTTATCCTCCGAAAATGTAGGCTTAAGTGTATGTGGATTCGCGTCATGAATAGGTTCAATTTTCCCACTCCTGGACACAGGGTCTCTCCATTGACAAGAAGGTTTGGCCTATTATACCACACTGGCCAGACGGGATTATAGATTTTATTTCAAATATTCCTTCTCTTTGCAGGGCTATTGTCATTCGTCGTTTGCCCTCTTAGCCGACTCTTACGACACCCACAGAATTAATATGAGTGGTTACACACTATCAGCATACGGATATGTATATATGCACATACTTTCAATTGTCCCGCCTGACCGATTTAGCGGATCTTTTGCAATCAAGTCGAACAAACAGTATCTAATTCATTATTTGTTATTTGTAACATATCACTTTCACAGTTGACCGTCGGGCGGCCATCACCAGTGCCTCTCGCTCCGAAATGATATCACTCTCACTGATACACACTATTATCATATTACACAGTCGAGTGCGAGTAGGATTGGCTTAAATAATTATTTTGAATCATTCAACTATGACTATACTTAATTCTGTTACGTGCTATCACTATTAAGCGAGGTTAGAATCGAGGGGTAATGAAGGCGTTTTCTTGTTTAAGCAAGCATAAGGGGTACCTGTGTACAAAATTAAATATCGCCTGCATAAATCAACCACATTAAGCACCCTTCGAGTGTACGGATGGCATAGCGGTTAAGTGGTAAAACCCTGCATGGAATAACATTTTGTGTGATCCACGAATTGTTATTCTAAGTCTGGGTGTTCTTTGTCTACGTTTTGTGTATATTTGTGAAGTCATCCACTACAACCAGATTATTCCTAATATGGAAGTTGTTTTAAAAAAGTCAAGATAAGACTCATAAGTCCATTACTCCTCTTGAGTACCCCTCTGAGAGAAAAAGGCAAATTTGCTTTACACACGTGAGACTTCACTTCTGTGAGACTGAGAGTGACAAAAACATGGCTCTCTGATTCTAATATACATACAAAATTTAAAGTTGCAACACTCTTAAGTCAATATAAATAATCTACCATTAACAGCTGAAATGATAAGATCAGTTTAAGAAAGACTCCAATAAGCATTACAAAGGACTACAAAGATTACTCTCAACTATAGCTTTCAGTTCGGCAACTCGATCAATCGGCTCTATTTAAAACAAATGTATTATTAAAAAACAAACAACCAATTATAAAACCAACAAGATCACCAGGGCAATTACTATCGATGAGAGCAATAGCAAAGAACTTAACCAATCGATCTAACACAGCATCCAATCAATTCCGCCTATAATGGACCGCCCGACAATTGAGATGAACGAGTAACACTTTCTAACAGGTGTTTGTACTCTTCACTGGTGGTGATTGTTTGAACTAATTGATGATTGATGTCTGACTAATGATTATAGAAGTGTAGGACTTTCTAATATCATGAATTCTTCTTTTTAACCGACTGTCCGTGTGGTGACGAATACAGTGTTATGTTGTTACCCCTATTCATCCCGCGGGTGTCGTTAAAGGCGACTAAGGGATAAACTAGGCAAGACAACATCAATGCAAAGAGAAGGAAAACTTGAAACCAATCCTATACCAACCCGTCTGGCCAGCGTGGTATATTAGGCCAAAACTTCCTTTCTAAGGAGAGGCCTATGTCCAGCTGTGGACTGTTGAAGGCTGATGATGATGATTGATAAACCGACTGTGACAGAAAGAAGATTATAATTTTGAGTGTGTATATTACCATACTGATATTACAAATGTCGGTGTTTGTAACCAAACTCCTCCGGAACGGCTGGACCGATTTGTATGAAATTTTGTGTGCATATCGACGTATATGCACACAAAATGTGCGTATGGGCTTAACCCTCTCTTGAGAGGTGACCTGAGCCCAACAGTGGGACGTTAAGGGTTGTTGATGAAAAATGATGATGATGTTGCATATCGGGTAGGTCTGAGAATCGGCCAACTATTTTTCATACCCCTAGGACGCAAGCGGAGCCGCGGGCATCATCAAGTTTATATATTTGCCACGCTGTCTTCTTACCACATCTTTTACAAAGCTCTTAGCTTTTGTGTCACCTGTATCTAGACATATATTATTATTTAGACTAGGTGAGTGCCTGTCTCATTTTGGTAGCAGAGATGACATCATAATAACAAGTTTGAGCGAGTGACACTCCCAGTCTATTATTATGTTCATATTCTAGTGATTAATGGTTCTATGAAGATAATTCTATTATCTCATGCTATTTTAGATTTTAAGGCTATATTTTAGAATTTATTTTTGGCGAAACTTAAAACATCCGTCCGTTACCATAAGTAATAAGGAGTAATAATAAGGGAAACTTAGTGTCACCACCTGTATACATACCGTGGGTATCGTAAGAACCGACTAGGAGAACTCAAACTTGAAACAAAACCCTTTTCTTTACGTGTACGGGTTGGTGTGTCGAATTAGAGCTACTAATACTAACACGGTGTGCCACTCTGCGCCTGAAACAGGAGAGGTCCAGACACTGCTGTTATTACGACATCTGGACCTCCCACAACACTTGCGTGCCCTGACGCGTGCACCACCATTGATTGAAACAAAACCCTATGCAAACCTGCCTGGCAATCGTGGTAACATAGACCTCCTTTCTAGGAAGAGGCCTATATCCAGGTTTACTAAACTATCATGAAACTTGAAGTATGAAGACAGATAAGTACCACATTTTAAACTATGAAAACAATATTTGTCAGTTAGCAATTTATTATTTCATTGAATGGATTTTGCCATGTGGCATTCTATTTTCATTCCTGTTGCACGTACCATTTACATAAATTCTAACGACATGATAAAGTCATTAACTGAAATAAAAGGATTACCATCATTTTCCTGATCTTCTAGTTGTCACAGCCATTATTACTGACAATATTAAGAAACAAATCCATTGTTGCATAACTTCAACTAACATTCAAGCTCCTTTTAGAACTTAGAGCCAGTCAAAACAAGTTATAAAACAAAAGCTGATGGCCGGTGAGACCGTGACTCAGCTCAGCATTCCTGATTGGGTTAGTGGGTGCATTAAATGTACTCTGTAAGGATGACAAAGGCCGTCTAGTTGGCTTAGGCCATTTCATTCAGCTAACAAACTGGTTTGATGAACAAATAAGGAGATCAAATCGATGGATGTCAAGTTTGTTGCTGATTATCATGACTACATTATGATTATTATAACAACTAAAAAAAGTCAACTATGATAATTTGGTGGTTCCAAAAATGTTTTATAAAGGTATATATTGAGATCTGAGGATGCTTTTAAATTTTGAAGTCCCTTTATTTTAAAACATAGGACTTCAATACAAACTTCCAACACCTGTTTTATCCCATAAGGGGTATCGCTTAAGTTTCGCAAAAACCATTCTTAGCGGATGTCATCCTAAAAGGAACCTACGTGCCGAATTTCAAGTTTGTAGGTGTTAAAGTTAATGAGATTACGTGATAAATCAGTGCATAGTATTTTCCTTTAATAAATATAGATTTGATGTTGAGATGGGTGTTAGTCCCTTACACCTCTGGGTGTCGTAAGAGGCTTATGGAAGAATTTCATGGGATGAAAAGGAGGAGCTGGACGTTGACACTCATATCCCTTACCACACGGAGAACGAATAAATCATAAACATGCAATGATATCTTTGTGAAAGACAGGAGGGCTATGCTTCAGCACCCATTTATACGTACATGGACTCTCGTAGGTTTTCTTCAAGTTAGTGAAGTTCCTTAAGGATCCAAACCATCATTTATTTCAGACACTTCAAAAGGCCACCCTTTCAGCACACTAGTGACTCTTGAGTAGCAGTGTCAATTGACGATAATTATTGCTTACGATTAGGTAACGTCTATCTTCAATTCCATAAACAATAACTTCAGCATGCATACCAGTGCAAATACCCGTCGACAACAAATCGTAAACCCGTCCCTGCAATTACCTAAAAAGGAGGGATGTTTGTATCAGAATTCAGAACCGTAAAATAGCGGGTTTGGCGACTTGAAAATAAATTGTATGTACCTTTTAATCGCCCCATTGAGAGATTTTACGATCGGCGGCCATTTAAACGACTATAAACTTCTGTAATAAGTTTTCGTGTTCATTCATAAAAAAACGTGTGTCACACTTAATAAGTGTGTTGCTTTTTATTAATAATTATTACGATGGTCGTTTTGTTTTTAATGTTTTTAATCATTCAGTGTTGTTTTATCAATATACATAACACTGTTCCGTTACTGTCTGACAAACACACAGACGAAACTACTGGGCGCAGGAAACTGCGATTTGGCTCCTTGAGAAGCGTAGGCCAGCAATAAGACAGCATTTTCGAAAATTTCACCCCTAAATTGAATTAAAATTATTGTAACTTCTGTTGTTGCACATTATATGACAATTAATATGTTAGGGTTGTAACAATACATGTTAAACTGGAGTTATCTGTCGAATGATTTCTAACGGAGTTTTTAATGTTGTTCATCTCTAAAAATAATGTCTCACAGACCTAGGTTGATAAAAATATTGTTAAAATAGCATAAGTCTTCTCTTTATTTATTTATTTTAAAACTTAATGCACATGTACATGTAGTACAAAGGCGGACTTAATGCCGCGAGGCATTCTCTACCAGTCAACCAGCACTAGAAATATGACGAGGTAGGTGCAGAAATAGAATAAAAAATCTAACAAAGTAGTTGAAAAGGTAAATATTTATTGTCTTTATAATAAACTGTTTTAATAGTCATAAGTAATATAACCAAATTTTCTGCTAAATATTAAGATTTATGAAAATGGATGAACAATATATTATACATAATCATAAGTACTAGGTAGGTACATAAACATACATGTGTATAAACACATACACTTTAACATACATAATATATAAGTACATATTTACATAAATTTAATATAATATATTATATAAATACTCCAGTCGGGTATTATAGTTGTGACTGTTCTACCAATTCGTTCCGGAGAAGAACGCGTACTTTCATTTTGAATGTGAGGCGGTTTGTGGCTCTCCTGATTTCGGTAAGCTTAAGATATATGAAAGAACAGACTCATCTTTAAATAATTAAATATATCTCGTAACGCATAGCCTGCTCTCGTTTGTTATTTATTAGTATTTTTAGTCAGCCTGTGACCACGGCCAGTGCAACCTGGGCGAAACGTAAGGCAATCAGAGGTATGTAATACCTTTAATAAGTGATCGCATAAATTCCCGTAACAATAATATTTATTAGTATTTTCACTCACTCTGCCAGGTCGAAAGCATGAGTAGAGTTCATTATTAGGGACTATCATCGTCATTGTGCAAATAATGCAGCATTGTGACCCATACCACAGTGGCCTAGTGAGACGAAATACGACAACATGAATGCTGTCGATTTTAGGTTGTCCTTCTGTGTGAGGGTAGTACTGCCCCAGTCGAGTCGAACCATTCGTGCTGAAGTTAGCGCGACTTTAGTACCTTCAAAGCTAACTCTAAATCTAAATTCTAAAAGTGCTTCATGAATTTTGTGTGCCCAAAAATATTGTGGCGTGCCATTAATAGCACGTGTACCATAGGTTCGCCATCCCTGCACTAAACCAACGAGGCAGTCAAAATTGTTGTGTGAGTTCATAGTGTCAGACGATTGTTTTTAAATGTAGGTCTAAAATGTGTCCCACACGGAAGGGGTTCATTTACAGACCGTAGATGGCCCGAGGTATGTCGGGGTTCCAGGGATTTCCTTTCTAGGGTGCACCTGGTTCCTCGGTTAGTCGGTTAGTCGGTTCGAGTCCGACATAACCACCAGCTGATTGATGGCTGGTGGTATCCGTGGGGGTTATCGGACGAAAAAAAAGGTCAACAATGAGGTATGTGACGATTACCCCTGAAAATATGACAGACCGTTTTGTGTCGGTAAATAACGCTATAGATATTCTCCTCCTGTGTTTCTCTCTGACTGTCTAGTCAGAAAGAAACACAGAAACTTCATATCTATGATAAAAAAATATTTTTCGACATCTTACACACAGCGCCATCTAGTCCCAAACTAAGCAGAGCTTGTATTATAGGTAATAAACACAACTGACATAAATACATAAGCATTTTTTTTTTGTAAAAATATACATATTATACATAGAAAACACCCAGCTCCGAAACAAATATTTGCGGATCACACTACATTTGGACCGACCCGGGAATCGAACTCGAGACCTCTTGATCATCAGCCGCATACGCTACCCACTAGAGCAACAAGGCAGTCAAGTCAGTTTACTTCTGTTTTAAAGTTTCAATGGATCGTGTATACAACAGAGCCGGTCCAGTTTTGGGAGATGTGACCTAGCCGCCAGGGTTATGCGTATGCGCCATATGGTGCACTGGTTTAACGATCGTAATGTGATATTATACTTTGTAGTGTAGCGGTCTTACAATAGTCACGAATAAGTTATGTAATAACACATGTCCTAAGTTAAAATGGCTTCGCTTAGTAATAACTTCAATAATCTCGTATGCGGTCATCTAATTCCAAATTAGACGGAGCATGCACCACGGAAACCGTACGGCTGATAAAAACAATATATACCTATGTTGTATAAAATATATATCCATACTACATACTAATCCCTACTAATATTATAAATGCGAAAGTAACTCTGTCTGTCTGTTACGCTTTCACGCTTAAATCACTGCACCGATTTTGATAAAATTTGGTATGAAGATAGAACTGAACTTGGGAAAGGACATACGCTTTTTTCCCGCGATAACCGACATACACGCGGTCGGAGCCGCGGGCCAAAGCTAGTACCTAATATAAATTCGAAAGTAACTGCTATCTGCCTATCTGTTACGCTTTCACGCCTAAACCGCTGAGCTAATTTGGATGAATTTCGGCATACAGCTAGATTGGACCTTGGAGTAGGAAATAGGATACTATTTTGTGATAACCGACTTAGACGTTCGCGGAAATGGCCGAGCAAAAGTCAGTACTAAAAATCACACTCAGACGCAAGATTCCATACAAAAATCTACGATAAAAATAAAATAAATCGAAACTGAAATTTCTAGTAATCGTTTTTAGATATGTTTATAGTAAGATCAATATAAAGGATACCGCAAATTGCAAATGTAAAATAGAACTAAGGCAAAATGAAAGGAACTGAGTCCGCATACCCATATGCCCATTCCATGATTGGAAAAATCACTCGAATCCGCGATCAACCGGCCAAATGTGTATAGATATAGAATTCTAGATTTCCTAGATTAATAATAAGCATTAGCCATCTCAGTACCGCATGTAACAATATGACCATCGTTATCAACAGACTAGTTCACGGCTGGACAAAGACATCTTAGAAAGAGGTTTTGGGCTAATAGATCACGCTGGCCAGACGGATTGGTGTAAGGCTTGTTTCAAGTTTTTCTTCTGGGAGATCGTTTTTTGTTTTTTCGGAAGACGGTCCCCATTTCATCTCATCCACATTTTTTATCATTAAATTCATTACGACGAAGACTTGAAGACTAGAAGACTTTAATTACTTGACATTGGCAGAAATAGCTTATATTTGGCTGATTGCCATTTCACCAAAAGATGAAGAAGAAGTTTTTCTTCTCTCTTGCAGTGACGTTGTTATAACCCGGATATTAATTAAAAAAAAAAAATAGTTCTCTATGGTACGTAATGTAATTTAAATAGCATAAATCGTGTTAAATGTCAACTTGTCATGGCTAGGGCCAAGGTGAACTAGAAATGTATTCAGACTAAATGTGTATCACAAGGTAACAATGCTGGGAAATGTTACTTTAAATCTTGCCCATATTTTATAAGCTGGCAAACAAGCATTGCGGTCACCTGATATTATGTAATCATCGTCGCACCTATACCTCTATAATAACGTGACAAGAGCCTTTTCTGTTCATTATCAGTTCTTTGTCGTACCCCTCCCCCTCTGGTAGCACCTAAAATAAATAAAATAAACCAACAGAGCAAACTAAAGTTGGAAAACTTTATTAGACAATTTAATTGGAAATCAAAGTCAAAATTTCTAGATTCGATTCTCACACAGAATGAATACGTGACGAGAACGATAATTTGCTGAAGTATTTTCTTCGGGGTAGGGCCTGATTAGAAGGGGTTTAATGAACGGAGAATCTGAAGGAACATGTTTCGGGTCCTTCAGAATAGGGCGTCAAAGGCCGGCTGTCAGAGTGTTTGTTTTTAATTTAATTACCACAATCACCTCTCTTCTAGGGAACCGGAAATTCGAAGGAATGTTTCACTCTGCCAACAAATCAAAAAGATAATATCTTCCTATTGAATCTATTATATATATTGAAGATACTAGCGTAAATGTTTTGAATAAAAAAATGTAAACAAAGGATGTCTAGATAAAAATGCACCAGATAATAGATATTTCGCAACAACCAGATTAAACACACTACAATTTGTTCATTCCATTTCCCACACAAGATTGCATGATTTGTTTATTCAATATAACATAAACCTACACTATTCTCTGTACCGTCTTCAAACTCAGCACTAATGGCGGTAATCTTTTGGAAAGTTAGAACACAAACTTTAGCGGAATTCATGCAATGCATGAATTCAAGCCGCGCCGTTTAGAGCCTCGGATACCGAGCCGAGTTAGTAAGGCTAAATAAATAATAAATTAAAATAAATGTTTCGGACACCTTACACACAACGCCATCTAGTCCCAAACTAAGCAGAGCTTGTATTATGGGTACTAGACTGATATAAATGCTTAAATATACTTTCGTTAATACATTATTATTATTTTATATTTAAGCCTACCAAAGTTACTCTACTCTGCCTGATGGAAAGCACGAGTAGAATCCAGGTCCAAATTCTATTGTAAGAGTAGGCAATGCAGCATGGTGACCCATGGCATGGCGGCCTGGCCAGATGTTTCAAATATTTCAAACTCCGAAAAAAATATTTCCGGATCACACAAACATTTGCTCCTACCCGTGAATCGAACCCGAGACCTCAAACACAGCAGTCGCATACGCTACCACAGCGCCATCGAGGCAGTTAACAGGATATAGAAGGTCAAGCCTGTCCCCTCTTTTCCCTTCCTCACTGATCATTGATTGGCTTCCAAGAGTATGCACGCTTGTGACTCTAGTGATTGTCTCTAGATATCAGAGTCACGCTGATTACAGAATGATCGATTGGGTCGATACTACCCTCTCACAAAAGACCAAACCTAAATTATAGTATTCGGCTGTGATATTTCGTTAGTCGCCATAGTGTGGGTCACCATGCTGTATTGTTGCACTGTCTGCAATGAGTGGTGACCTTCAGGTAGAATAAAGTCACTTTGGCTGGCCCATGAATAAAAAGAAAATGTCCATGGGTGGACAATTCAAAAATTAATGTTTCTAGCAATGATACTGTTCTTAGTAAAAACCAGCGAATTTTAATCAAACTTTGTCTCGTTTTGAACTGTCTCCGTAATATATTCATTCCTCGTTCGACCTCTGCATAGTTAACACGTAACAATTGTATTGTCAAAGTTTATTCATCCACCCTCAAGATGGCAAAATGTACGCGTTGCAATAAAGCAATATCCAAGAAGTCCCCAGGGCTGGAGTGCAACAAGTGTAGCAGTGTGACACATGCAAGCACCACCTGCACAGAGCTCACAGCAAAGCAACTCGGCTTATTCCAAGCTGCCGAAAACCTTGAATGGACCTGTCATGAGTGTGCTGCTAAATCACCTAAACGATGTTCGTTAATAGTGCCGGACAATGGAGACGATGATGAGGATGATGACCTGCAGGGTGATGGAGCTATATGCCCAATCGACACGAAGAAGCTTGTAGCTGACATCACCAAACATATAGATAAAGTGTTCAAACGTGATCTGAAAGAACTGCAACAAGCAGTTCAGTTTACAAGTGATAAAATGGATGAATGTTTGGAAAGTATAGAAGCGTTCAAAGAAAAAATTAAAGAACTTGATAAGAAAAATTCTGACCTTGTAAACCGGAACAAACACCTAGAAAGGAGACTGGAGGCCCAAGAGCAACGTTTGAATGAATATGAACAAAGAGAACTAAAGAAAGTGGTAGAAGTTCAAGGAATTCCTACTCAAGAAAAAGAGAATCTGAGAATAATCGCTGGAGGACTTGCGAGTAAATTGCAGAGAAATCCAGAGGAGGTGAAAGAAATAAAGAGAATGCCTACTAAGGAAGGAAAACCCGGAAAAATACATATAAAACTACAAAACGCAGAAATGAAAAGGCAGTGGGTAGATGCTGCACGTGAAATATCATTACAAGTTTCTGATGTGGTTTCTACTTGTGACGCAGAGGTAAAAAAGAGAAAAGTATTTATTCGACAAGCCATTACCCCGCAAGTAAAAAATCTACTCTGGAAAGCCAAACAAGAACTAAAAGAGATCTACAAGTATATCTGGTGCAGAGAAGGTAGGATACTTTTACGTAAAACTGATAACGCGAAAGTAATGGTACTGCGTTCTGAGAGTGATATTAAAAATATCGCTCACCCGTAATTGCATCAATCCATAATAACATATTTAGACTAACAAAAAAAAAAAAAAACTTAAAAATGGATGAGACTCAAGATAACATCACCGAATTGCGTGACTGTCCATGTTTCTCATCATACTTTGAACAGCTACCTAACCCGTATAATAAATCAACCTACCTAACTTGTCTTCACGTAAACATTCGCTCAATAATCAAAAACTTCTCGAAACTCGAGATACTACTGATTAACTCAAAAAGAAATGTAGATGTTATTGTTCTGACC
This sequence comes from Phragmatobia fuliginosa, assembly GCA_932526445.1. NCBI lineage: Eukaryota > Metazoa > Arthropoda > Insecta > Lepidoptera > Erebidae > Phragmatobia > Phragmatobia fuliginosa. Next base: position 1,199,358 of record OW052069.1, on the reverse strand, counting down.
GAAGTGGGTATATCTGAACGGATAAGTTGTTTGTATCAAATACCTAACTATAACATGCACACAGAACTGCGGAACAATCGAAAAGGTGGTGGTATAATAGTTTACGTTCACAAAAATCACAAATTTATGCCTTACAAAACCACCACGATTCACACAGAAAGCTTGCTAGGCAAAATAACTACTAATTCTAATGTGACTATCGTTCTGTTTGCACTTTATAGACCACCAGCACAGAGTAAGCCTCGATTCCTTGTAGAATTATGTAACATTCTTAAGAACTATCATACAGAAGATATCATACTTATTGGAGATATAAATATAGATCTTAAATCCAAAACTACTTTTGTACAACAGTACCTGAACTTAATGTACGAACACGGTCTTGTCTGCGGGATCAAAGACTTTACAAGGATTGAATTTAAAAAAGAAATTTTGACAAAAACCTGTATTGACCACATATTTATAAGATCCCGCGCGTATTGTGCGGCGCTCGGTACAGTACTAGCCGACCACCGCGTCACTGTTGTCTCGCTGCCGTGTAGTGCACGTATACAGGATGATAGTAATTATCTGGTTCGTTATAATAAATCTGTGCTCGAAAAAGAACTAAATAGTATTGTATGGAACAACATAGAGAACCTCACTTGCCCAAACCAAATATATAGTATAATTAAAACAAATATAGAAAACTGTTACGAAAAATCTAAATATTTAACAAAATTAAGCACATCTTACAGAAACACAAAGAAGTGGGTAAATAATAATATAATAAAAATGTGTAAAATGAAGGATAAAAAATTAATAGAATTAAAAAAAGATCCGACAAACAAGGTATTGAAATTAGAATATACAAAACTGCGTAATAAATGTAACAAAATTGTAGAAACAGCTAGGAACCAATTTTACAAAAAGGAAATCAATAGTTACAGGGGCAATCCAAAAAAACTGTGGGAAATATTAAATCAAATGACAGGCCGACTGAAGTCCTCCTTGGATAGCGCAATTTTAAAAGCCTTTGGCCAGCAAAACTACTGTAGTAAAACTATAGCTGACAACTTTGCTAAAGAATTTAATAAATCTGTTAAAAGTATAGTACCTAAATGTAAAATCTCCTTACTCGACCCTAATTCCTATGTCAAAGAGGCAAACGTGTCCATATTATTAAAAAATCCCACACAAACTGACATTCTCAAAATTATAAAAAAGATAAAAATCAATAAATCTCCTGGAATAGACAAAATTAAAGCAATAGATATTAAATCAATTTCTGATAAGCTTTCCTATGCAATTGCAAAATTAATTAAAGAAAGTCTATATAACAGCTCATACCCCAATGAACTTAAAGTTGGTATAGTTAGGCCAATCTATAAAAAAGGACCACGTAACGAATACAACAACTATAGGCCTATAACTATATTACCTATAATTGACAAAATAGTAGAAAAATACATTTGCAATGAAATTCATAACTTTTACAGACATAACAAGATAATTTCAGAAAATCAATTCGGTTTCCAGCCTAAAAAGAGTACAACACAACTACTTTCTAGTTTTACAGATTATGTAAACAGCAGACTTGATGAAAAAAAACATGTTCTTATTGTCTTCATAGATTACAGCAAAGCATTTGATACGTTGAGACACGACATCCTGCTACAAAAACTAGCCTGCAGTGGTATACGCGGTCCCTCTCTAACTTGGTGTGCGGATTACTTAAAAAATCGTTCTTATCATGTAAAGATAGATAAGGCTTACAGTGACCAGGTTTTAGTTACAGAAGGAACAGCGCAAGGATCGGTATTAGGCCCTCTGCATTATCTTGCCTATGTGAATGACATGAACAACATTATACGAAACTGTGTCGTTTACCAGTATGCCGATGATACATGTCTCATTTCGGCTGATCGTGACATCATGGAAGCGATGAACCGACTACAGACAGATTTCACGCTTCTAACAAAGTGGTCTCATGACGTAGGGCTAGTTCTGAATGCACAGAAAACTAAACTGATTCATGTGTCATCGGCGTATAATAAAGTTAACTCTGATTTTGACATCCAACTGGTTGCGCATGATCATGACTGTCTGCATAGCAGAAAAATTCAATGTAATTGCGAATGCATTCATAAAGTTTCTCAAATTACGTATCTAGGCGTAACAATAGATAATAGGTTCAATTGGGGTGCTCATATTGACACTGTGTGTGACAAACTGCGTGCTATTTTGGCAAAATTCTGTATACTTAAATATAAAATACCTTTCGCTATTTTATTAGACATGTATACAGCCTTGGCGGAGAGTATTATACTATATGGGCTCAGTAGCTATGGACGCACATTTCAGTCATATCTACATAAAATATATTCTTTACAACTCCGTTTATTAAAATCTATTACACCAAAAAAAATTCTAAAACAATTTAATTATAATGAAGAAAAACTATTTCAATTTTGCAAAATAGTACCAGTTTATGAGAGAGTAAAAATGATGCTTACCATAGAAAATTATTTTAAATTTAATAATAATTTCATTGACCACAAAATAATAACACGTCAAATGGCAAACAAAATGCTAACTATCAAAACAGCCAATAATTACTACGGCCAGCGAACTACTGACTACCTTCTTCCAAGACTTATAAATGAGATTCCAGTGGAAACAAGAAATAAAATTAATTTCCATAACATAAAACGAATAGTCAAAAATATATACCTACCTAAAGAGAGCAATGATCATGATAGATAATTTAAAAATAAACAATAACAACATAGTTAAAATAAAACCTTGTAATAGTTATCAATCATCCTGTATACTGTATCATAACATTAAAATGTTGTGATCGAACGTAAACAGCCGCACCGGTCGTAAGCTAGAAAAACCTGTACACCTACCTACCATGTACTTATTACTTTTTGTAGTAATACCCGCATAATTTTGAAATTTATATATGTACCTGATTTTTTGTTTATATCGTGCATGTGGATTGTTCTACAAAGCAATACTGTTTTGTTGTGCAATTTATTTTCTATTGTTACGGATTGAGGAATATCTATTTCGCACCCAAGATAAACCAATGTGGGTTTGATGGGTGTTTTGTGCTTTAAAATTGTATGTTGTTTTCTTACGTTAATAAATAAAAAAAAAAAAAAAAAAATTAATTGTAAGTGACGTCATAATTACTTCATATTATTAAATGAATATATGTAATTTTAAAAAGAGGCTTATATTATATTATTAAGCAATATTGTGTGTTACTGAACCACACGATGCTTCAACTGATTTTTGTGTCAAGTTTAGAATTCAAATTCTTCTTTATAAAGTATTTCATTAAACAATTTCATGTTTAATAGGTGTTTATACAAGTAGAAAGAACTAAATACAGCAATGAAATGTATGCATGTACGTTTGGGTGTTTTTGGTATTGTATTTCTGCACTCACTTCATCAAATGCATTTAGAAATTTTGTTCAAGACGCTGGTTTCAAGAATAATAAATAAATGTGAAATATTTATTTTCGTGAGTAAATCTTTTACAGATTTTACACGTCGAACTTTATACCTAGCTTGAAGGCGCCGGGATTTCCTAGGACTCATTCTGGGAAGAAATTACGAAGCAAACCCAGAGGTATCTTTTTTAAGTCTAATAAATTTTAAGTAATTAGTTTTTTAAGTCCAATGAAAGTCTTTTAACCAACCGTTCCTTAATTGTGGTTGTCTGCAATTGTATCTTCAAAAAATCTTAATATTTAAGGCCACAAATCTCCAATGGCCTGCTTGGTATCTTGGTATCACTTAGTGAACTGCAAAAATAGGCTGTTGATGATGATTTTAATGAAATAGGCATCGAAAAGAAAATCTCGTAAAAAAAAAATGACCTTTTGAGATAGAAAAGGTGAACTATCTCCTCTTCATTTCCTCAAGGACCTTAAGGAAAGCTGATATGTTTTAAATAGCCATTTGCAAATCATAAGTAAATTGTTGACTCATTGCTTCTAATTATGACATGTAGACAAATAGAGAGTTCACGGAATGAAGATAAGTGTTTCAAATAAGAAAGTTTAACAAGTGCACTCTTGATTATTATATACATGCATTGTTAAGCGTTTGTACAGGTTCTCTGCATTGTCTAGTCATGCGCCGTGGTTGGTCTTCAATAGCTTTGTTTTACAATGATGTGATTATTGCTAGATAACGTTTGATTCTATTTGTATATATTATATGATGTTTTAAATTAAATGTTGAATTGTGTGTACCTGGCGACGTCAACGCCCATAATCGCATTAACCAGATGTACACCATGGCTTAACAGGGAGCTTCTGTTTATCAATAGTTCCTTTAACTACGTAAGACTCGAAGACCGAAGTCTACCCAACGCGCTGACCACTGTACTACACAAAGAGCGTCAATGCACTTGTGAGTCTTAATTACATACCTATTTGGAGAAATGGGAGCTACATCACAAAGGGAGAATCCTCGGATCAAGCGAGGTGATCATGCAAGGCAGACCACGGCCCTACATTTGACAATGAAAGATTGAATATACGCGAGAATTTTTATGTCGTGATACAGGATTAGCAATTACTCTGGAGTTCTGTATGTCTTCGGTAGATGGCGCTGTAATATGTATGTGAAATTTGCCACACAGATATTTTAAAGTATTGCCCATTGCACTATAAACAACACTTACGACTGACCATGTCGTCATAGGAAGTAATGAAAACAGGCATTACTTCCTTCCTTCCTACTCGTAAGTCGATAACTCTGTGTAACATGTCGTTCGGGTCGTTCCCGTACATCTACGTGCTCCAGTTAGTTTCTAAGTAGTTTATACCACATATATGCGTAATGCAAAACGTAATGATCATCTCTGGAAGTTTTTAATATTACCACATGTGATATGTGATACATTGGCATCACATACGGTGCCTGTGTCGCTGAAAATGAAAAGAACACGCCGTATTTAAGATCCGTAAATACACGAACTATTGATTTAATATTTTTTCTAAAACAGTACACAAAATCACAGGCAGCAGATGGTTTTAACCGATTTCTTCAGTGAAAGATAACAACTATTTTTAAATATGAAAACATAAAATGAAAATATATGTTTACATTTCTTTCTCAGTAATCACAATAAAACACAATTGATTACTAAACGGTACTTACAAAACAGGAGTGATGACTGTTTTCTATAGAACAATCAGTTCGAACACTTTCGATGTACCAGCAGAAAGTACAATACGTGATGGTGTACGCCGTACATGAGGACAATGGAATTTGTGAGTATGTTGCTGACTTTAATGTGGCTATAAAATGTTTTACAGTACCTGATTGTAATCATAATGATCGACATCCTGTGTTCGTATGATTGAGAGTCAAGCAAAGGCTCCTTAGAGAAATCGGGCCCCTGTATCAGACAACGAAAATATTTAAGTTTTATAACTTACTTATACTTATTTAAACAGGTACTTATAAGTAGAGGGAGGGAGCCTTTAGTTACTTTAAAACGAGTCGTGTTGCTCTTGATATTTAATACCACTATTTAATACCACTTTACGAATATTTTAATTCATGTTTCTTATCTAGCTACGGTCAATTTGTAGTATTTATGTAACACTAAGCTTTGCCCCCGCCCCCGTGTTGTTCGTTTATTATGGCAAAGAGTAGTCTGCGTCCTTCCCATAGACCTTTATAATAGGGACAAGGCATATTGTTCTATACGTACGATTGCTTATACAAATAGCGGCCATTTTGACGGCACACGCATAAACATATATCTATCTCGTTCTTACTCATGACTCTAACTCGCAGGAAAACAATATGACAGTATTTCAGTGTGTACATAAAATGTATAAAAATGACACACGAATATACGTAAATACCTAATGCTGCCGAAAATCCACCATGTTTTGAGCGAAAATGTCATTGTCAGTGAGTTCAGCCGGTACTTGTCTTGTCAAAAAGTCGTGGTATAAATCAAAATAACTAATTATTTTTCAATATTTTGCTTGTGATTTGAAATAATTGGAGCCAAATGTAAAAAATTACGTCGCAAATATGCCAGTGTGTAGTGTAATAGGGTGCGGCATAAGAAGAACACCAAATCAGCCACCTTTAACCATACACAGGTAAGCTATAAATAACATTAAAAATCTTGGTTATTGTTAATGTTGCCGGGAAAGTAAAGGCAGATTTACATTATAATTAGCAAGGTTCTTATCTGCAGTTATAGGTTATGAATAGATTTGACTTATTTAACTTTATTTTTACGCTTAAATAATGTTAATTTATTAGCTGGGGTTGTACATTATTTATCGACTTTGATATCGATGTAATATGATCTAATATAAAATTTCTTATTTTATCCCGTTTTAATCTACCCTGTTTAAAACATTCTAAAATAATAATTAAAACATTATTTTATAGGATCCCAAGAAATGAGCATAAGAAGAAAAAGTGGTTGCAAGCCATTGGAATGGAAAATATAAAGCCAAATATTAAAGACATTTATATTTGCTCGCTACATTTTGATGATAAATGTTTTAACAGAACTCTAGATGTGACTAGACTACGAGATGATGCCATGCCTTTAAAATTTGTAAGAGTAAGTTAATACTGTATATACTTTTATAGTTAGTATTGATGTACCTTTTTTTATCATATACAAATTTTGCATTTTAATGCCTTAAGTTTTGTCTTTTCCATATTGTATTATATTCGAATGTGTTTAAATTTTGAATATCAAAACAATTTAAAGTATTAGGATTAATGATTTTGTTTAGTCACAGCGTCGATTACTCTGTCAGTAGGTACCTACTATAAGGTTCTAGATGTGATTTTTTTTTAAACGACAAAACTTAAAGCATACAAGCATACAAACATAAAGCTCATATATATATTATTTTACAATAAAACGTGCTATAAAAGGATCAAAATTAATATACAAGTTTTTTATGGTGGGACAATGATCAGCAGGATAGTCATTGGACTGAGGGCTTATTATATAATTCCTGCTCAGTCTTCGCAGTCCATGGCCTTAATATTTCTTGTCATGCCTCTCACCCTCATGGATACTGCTCGTATAATTAAAATTTGTACCTTTACTTTTAGCCTTTAATAAACTTGTTGCTGCTACATTATTACTGATATGCTAGTTACGTCTAGTTGTGATATATGTCATTATCATTCTATATTTTAGAAAAACTTATGTGTTTTGTGGCTGCGATTACAACCAAGAAACGTATTTTCCCAATTTGACTGATAATGTCATCATTTAAGTAAACTTTATGAAAAAAATACTGTGGACACAATAATTCTAAACTAATATTTCACTATTTTGCAGCAACATGCCAGCCAACATAAAACTGGCATATTAAAAGAAAATTAGTTGGAAACAATGTCTGTTTTGGCCGTCCTGACACCTCTACCTTGGTAAATGCTGTTGGACAGTAATTTCAGGTATACAATCTCTTTTTATGTATAACTGGTCAGTTTGCTTTATGAAGCATTGGAATTGTTTTTAAAATATAAATTACAGTTTTAATTTTGTATTGAAATTGTGTTCTATAAATTGATTCCGTGGAAAGTTCTAAAAGCATAAACATGTTATAGTAATTTGATGTAATCATTGTATTTTTATAATTCTCTGTATGGGAAAATAAATTCTAAAAATGTTCAAGTCAATGAAATAGTTTTCTTTTCCCTAAGTGACCTTTTGGTTTCAAAATGATTCCTTTAGCCACATTCACCGTTCAAGAAATGCTTATAAAATTTATATTTGTTATCTAAAACCATAAATGTAAACCATTATCTTACACCACACTTTTATTTACATGTCCCTCTAAAAGTTGCCAATACCAGTACACATACTGCTCCTCATGCTGTTGCTAGTACTTAATTATCGTATACACGGTGAGAAGGAGTATCTCGACAGATTTTAGAGCGGAAGTCATAAGGAATGACGTTTGTAATTAAAATGAATGATCTGAAAGTGTTTTGTTTTTTTTAATCATACGGTCCCTTCATAAGTTTAACATTTTAATCATTCTCATTTATGGTGCGGCGCACCTATCTTGAGTATGTTACGGACTTCGGAGTCAGCAACACAATTAAAATAGATTGTAATAGAGAGGTAAGTAGTCTAAGAAAAACACGTACTCTTATTTTGATATCCAAAACAGCATAGCTAGCATACTAACGTTTTATCGCCGACATAAAGCTTCCATCCCTTTCCGGCAGTTAAGCAGGTGTGACGGCAACATATGAAACGACGATAAATTTAGCATGGGCAGATAGCACTGTATTACGCCATATGCTTAAGTTTTGCGGTCACTGATTTGTCAAACGACAACTTTACAAAATTAGTGTATAAACTGTTATTTTTTTTTTAAAAGAACTCCCGCATTAGGAATATAAGTTCCTGTGTTGCGGGGACTTGACAAACATACATGAAACGACCACAAAGAACACCCAGACTCAGAACAACAAATTGTGAATCACACAAAGTGTTATCCTACGTGGGATTTGAACCCACGACACTTGGCGCAGTAGGTAGCGGCGTGGCGACCGCTTAAGCCACTAGGCCAACCGTGCAGTTCATCGTCAATCGTCATATCGCTTACTTGGTAAAATCAAAGCACGAACTTATTTTAGATTTCACACATCTAAATCAAAGTTTCTTTGCACATAACAATATACTTACTTCCTATTAAAGTACAATTTCTACAAATAATACTCAATAATTTTTAAAATAAAATGAGCCAATAACGTTTATCGATAAAACCTAATAAAGGTAAAATCTTCTGGGCGACACTAAAACCGCCATGTTTAGCGCGCAGATGACGTCACAGTGGCACGAATTTTTTGTTGACATGCCATTTCCATAGGTTTCCTACTTCAGTGGTCCTTCCTCAAGAATATCGGTGCAATAGCTTAGCCGTTAGAGCATAACAGTCAGACAGACAGACAGTTACATTATATATACCTACATAATATTAGTATGGATAGCATGGAGTTATTTTTCAATGTGATCTCGCAGTAGTCTATAGTTTCCGCCCCTAGTCAGTGCCTCTAGAGCTTGGCCTCTTGGTCTACGTAGTTCGTCCATTCTATTCTAGTATTTGACCATTAATTATTTGTTTTATTATAGTATTTTTTCATAAGCATACGCCCAATGAAACAATAAGCAGGTCTGAATTCTAGTAAAATTGTAACATTATCTGCGTCATTCATGCCCTGTCAGCAGGATCAAATGCATGGCCTTCCGGATAGGCTGTCAGTGTCAAGAGTTATTAGGCGGCCATCTTGGTCAAATAGCGCATAGGCATGCGCAATGCACGTCACGAGACACGCGGGCCTGTCACGAATGCAATTCGTTCCACTTTTGTAAAATCGATAGGGCAAACTAATAACAATTCAAATATATTTAGTTATAATATAGGTAAGTAGTTTAGACAAAGATTTATTAACATCACCAACCGGTTAAGTTTCATCATCGGGGGATGTTCGTTTATGGTAATATTGCAGATGAAAAAAAAGAAATACCTTGGAATATGTAATTCCAAATAAATATAAAATAAAAATATAAAAAAACGGGCATCGCATACACAACATCATCTAGTATCAAACTAAGCAGAGCTTGTGTTATGGGTTCTGGACAACGGATGATAATATACATATATAATAATACATGAACATACTTTTTTTTGTAAAAACATAGGTACATATTATACATAGAAAACACCCAAATTAAGAAACAAATATTTGTAGATCATACAAACATTTGGTCCGATCCGGGAATCGTACCCGAGTACCGAGACCTCTTGATCAGCAGCCACATACGCTAACCACTAGAACAACAAGTGAGTCAAATAATTACAGTAATTTTCAACTTAAGGGCATAAGTACGGTCCCGTCTTCTATATGACCCCTTTCCTTCTCCCTCTTCGAATTAAGAGTTAAGAGGCTTGCAGCAAGTTTATTTACTCGTTGAAAAGCAACGGGAGAATTACTGCTTGCCAAGGTATAGCTTTCAAACCAAAAATCTTATTTGTAATAGCAGTCTTTGAAATTATGATAATTTGAGATGCCATTACTTGTCAATTATTTCATTAGAAGAAAACCAACGATAGCTTAGACAAAAAAGCCATCTCCACCACCTTACCACACGAAGAGACCTTTTATTAATATATCGAACATTACGTTTTATAGCAAAAACTGGTAATATTGACGCACCTGCTTATCGCAAGAGACGCACTCACACAAGAAGATTTATACAAACCTGTTAGCCGACGTCCATTGCTAGCTATGTAGACTAGTACAGGCAGCGATGTTAAGCTAAGGAGGTATTGGAAATTGTATAAATGAAAATGACCGTTTAAGATATGAAGCTCGTGCTAGGATGGCCATATGTCCATCAGCTGCTGCAGTTTTTATCACCGTCAGCGCAGGTACAGATGGTTATTTATCAGCTGTATGTTTTGTTTAAAGCCATCTGTACAACAAACCATATTCCAAATGCAATTTACCTTTAGCTATTACCTGTCAAGTAATTTTATTTATTACAGATCAAAATTTTTGTAAGGTATCAATATGTGACGTCATATTTCATTTTTGTATAAACATGAATTTTCCGTGGTTGATAATAAGAATAATTATTAAGGTCATTTCTTTTCGATAACCTTTTGTTTTACAAGAAGTCTCCTAATGATGCTCTCATCTTCTCTATGCCTCCGTGTTCCGTCATAAGAGAGAGGTATACCCTAGATAGTTTGATGGTAAAACCAGACAGATTTGGCCGCCAGATAATGACAGGCCTCCCCAACGCTTAGTGCAGATGTGAGTGATGCGCCTTTTTCCTTCCAATGTAATTACTAGAGACTAGATAGTGTAGTTCTCCCTCAGGGTTGCGGAGGTCCGATGCCAGTCGCTCCGTGGAAAACCGGTTGAACTAGTAGCCGACCCTAAATAATCTGGAGAATAAAGACTAGGAAGAAGAAGAAGAAGTCTACTTAGTGTTATATCTAGTTCCAAAATATTAGGAGTAATTGTAATATGTAATTATAAGCCCTACTACACGCCATACGGGAACATAAAGACGCCGAAGTCAATATACAAAACGCTTTTATTCATTCAGATCTGAGGAGCTCCTTATCAGTTTCTCACAATTTGTATGAAAACACCGATAAGAACTGCTGTGCCAAAATGCACTAGTCTTCTTATCTATAGGCTATGAGGCTATCGTTTCCATTGAGTTCTAAAGACCCAAATAAGAATATCATTTTGTCTACTAACACAGTGAACCCAAACGAACGTTTCCTCTACACAAATATATTATAAGTTGTTATCATAAATTGTTTTTTTTTGGATATCTATACACATAAATAAAATTGGAATCATCATCATCATCATCATCAGCCTATCGCAGTCCACTGCTGGACATAGGCCTCTCCAATTGCACGCCACTCAGTTCGATCCTCGGCGACTCGCATCCAGTTGGAATGGAATTGGAATGCCTGTTTGTAAATATATACTGTACTGACATCTAAAAAGCAATTTATAAATTTTTTATCTGTCAGTCTGTTCGTTCCGTGTAATCTCTGGAACGGCTGGATCGATTTTGATGGGACTTTCACTGTCAGATGGCTGATGACACAAGTAGTAACTTAGGGTATTTTTTTTAGACTAGCTTCGTTTGGCGGCGTTACTCGCGATTTATAACAATAACCACGGGTAACACCGCGGGACTAAGCTAGTTTTCAATGTACATATTTAAATAGAACAAAGAATTAAGGTAGGTATGTTTATTATTGTTATTTACTAGCCTCCTTGGTCTAGTGGTTAGCGTATGCGACTGGTAATCAAGAGGTCTCGGGTTCAAATCCCGGGTCGGGCCAAAAAAGTTTTGTTGGGTTTTTCTTACAGCAGCCCGGAGTTGGAAAGTTTTCTGGAAGTTCGGCAGTGATTCACGCCGCACGTTAAGCCGTCGGTCCCGGTTGTCGTGAACATCTATGGCAATCTTTATTGGGAAGTCAGTGCCCTCAAATATACTGACAACTAGTTCAATCTTCGAATTTCAGTCCTCCCTTAGGGTTGCGGAGGTCCGATGCCAGTCGCTCCGTGGAAAAACTGAAACTCAGGTAAAACCGGTTGAACTAGTAGCCGGTCGGCTACTAGTTCAACCAAATAATATTGGGAATAAAGGCTAGGAAGATGATGACTAGCCATCGCGGCTCCGCACGCATCAGTGTCGGTTATCTAGGTAAAAAGTAGTCCATGTTCTTTCTGACTTACTCAGGTTCAAAACTACATGTGTATCAAATTTCATTTAAATCAGTTCAGTTCTTTTGGCGTTAATGCGCGACACACAGAGAGACAAACTCACTTTCGCATTCATTAATATCCCTAATAAGGATTCTGTGAATTAGAATTGGGCTTGCGCTTATGGTGAGGATGCATCTGTCACTAAGGTACGTCGCAGTTCATCGGTCGGTCCGACACATCCACCAGCCGGTACCAGATCACCTTTCATAACCGACATACAAAGCATATATTTATACAGTAATAAATTTCATCAAATTTGAATCGAAGTGAAAGTATCACTTATAAAATAATTAAGAAATTTAAAAAATATGAAAACAAAATTGAAACTATTTAAATATAAATTTAATTTCATAACAAATTGTTATCTTGTGGACACCTAACACTTTCTTCAGTCTTCTATTAGAAAGCTTTATAACTTTGCTTAAAGTCAGTATGTAATATTTATTAAATTACTGACTGATTCGCGCGGTATTCATGAACAGCCTTTAACAGTGCACTGCTGGACATAGGCCTCTCCTTTGAAAGGAGGTTTTGGCTTTCTATACCACGCTGGCCAGACGGATTGGTAAAGGGTTGGTTTCAAGTTTTCCTTCTCTTGGCAGTGATGTTAGCTGTTTATTTTGTTCCTGTATTCGCCTCTTACGACACCCAAGGAATGGATAGGGGTGGTGACACTTTGTATTCTTAATCCGTCACCACACGGACATTACACGCGGTATTACCAGCGGTTAATCTTGTAAATCTGTGTAAATCTAAAACCGTGTAACGCCATGGAACAAAACTGGTCTAAAAAAATTAGCCAAAGTCATAAGCTATCTGCCAATGAAAGCCCCTTCAAAATATGACCCGCTGTTCCTGACATTAGCCGGAACAAACAGAGAGACAGAAGCATTTTTAGAAAAGTAATATTTTGACATAATTACCGTATGTACGATATCATTTGCACTTAGTTATGTTTTTTTATGACATCTGACACAACATCATCCAGTACCAAGCTAAGCAGAGCTTGTGTTATGGGTACTAGACAACTGATATAAATACTTAAACATACTTTTTTTTGTAAATACATACATATTATTCATAGAAAACACCCAGACTCCGAAACAAATATTTGTGAATCACACAAATTATATTTGGTCCGACCCGGGAATCGAACCCGATACCTCTTGATCAGCAGCCGCATACGCTAACCACTAGACCAACGAGGCAGTCGAACGTTATGGACCAAGAGCCCAGAGCCGCCAGACCTACGTCATTAGTGCAAAGCTGAAATTTTCAGGATTATTAGTACAATGTCTTGTTAAGATGTATGTGTACCCATTAGCTTGAAAGCGGGGCCGATTCTGAGGTAGCGCGAAGTACAGATGGATAAAAACCTTACTTACCTACGTTAAAGGTGCAAAGCTAGTATTTACATATTTTTTCAAGAATATTATTTAAAATTAAAATTCATTACTGCCAGACACTTTCCGTGGGCCATTACTTCTACCAGACGTCTTGAACGTTGTGAAAAAATTAGGTAAACTACGTTATAGTAGCAAACCTAAATTTTATACATATTATCTAAGGTAGGTACTATTTTAAGACCCTTTGTATGTGGCCAGACCAATCCGAAGGGCCAATCATCCCCCCAGACACCTTTAAATATTTGTAGTACCTAATTAGGAAGCTGAGGTATATCATCTTTGGTATTATTTTAAGAATAGAATTTTAAAATATTAAATGGTTTTTACACGCTTTTTATTAGCTTCACCTGTATGTTTGTTTGTAACCAACTCCTTTGGGTGCGATTTTGACCCATCCATCTGTACTTCGCGCTACCTCAGAAACGGCCCCGCTTTCAAGCTAATGGGTACACATACATCTTAACAAGACATAGTACTAATAATCCTGAAAATTTCAGCTTTGCACTAATGACGTAGGTCTGGCGGCTCTGGGCTCTTGCTCTATTAGTTAAAAACGGTTCATTTTATTTTACTAACAGACAATTTTATTTATTTGTAGAGAAGTATAACTTATTTAAGCTATTGTGTTTTCTATGCCCATAGATACTTTACTGATAATAACTTTTATGCAAGGAATTCTCACTTTCCTGACTGAGTTTATATTAAGAGGCCGGCGTATGACACTCGAAACTGCAAGTTGAAATTTGTTCGTAAAATATTGCTGTCTCTGTTTGACAAAATACAACGTAGATACGAGTGCACCGCTGTATGTGTGTATGTGGATTGACATTCATTCGTAGTAATTCGGACTCTCTCGTAGAAGGTTCGGCTATCATTATTTGACTGACACGAATCACACACACATTGAAATATTTTTTGATGCGATAGCACTACTAATTGCTTGAAATTTGTGAAAATATGGATGTGTTTCGTACTATCGAAAATCATGAATGAAAACTCAATATTTTTTCGATTTATTTTGTGTTAGTAGTAGCATAATAATATGAGATATGTTATTGATGACACAATATTAGAAATATTTTTGTTTATAAGACAGATAAAAACAAAATGAAAACATGACATTTACAATGTAAAATATGTAAAATTTAATTTGATTATATTTTATTCTAGATTAGTTTATTTCTAAAAATAAAGACGTTATAACCTAAATAAATACAGTCTAAGTCCGAATATCAACATGTCATCGTGGAAATATGTTTATACTGCAAATGATCTTGGTATACCGTTTGTATGGACAATTCAGCCTCCGGGGGCCCCTTAAGCAACAAGAACAAATAATGCAGGAAGTCCATATATTTATAGTCAAGTTTATGTAAGCAGCACCAAAGAAGGAAATACCTTATTAGGTTTGATGTTTAAAGCCTAATATCGTAAACTTTGAAATGTCTTTTGTAGGTGCGTCGAATGTAATTTTGTACACATTAAAGTTCTGAACGCACACAGTTTTCCAAAGTTAAACATCAGCTTTATTACATGTCTTTCAGTCTGTAGTAGGTACTTTCACAGTTTTTATGTCTTGTGACTGGGACTGTAGCTACATTTTTGTTTCGACAATTCAAAAGTGCCTGTAACTGGCCTACTTGAAATAAATGCTTTCCTTGTGGTTCTTCTCGCAAACCCTAAATAGGGTCTCGGGGTAACTTATCCAGGCGTTAGGCCTGCTAAAGTAGTTTTCCGCGCCGCCTGCAACTACAGACGGGTCACTGGATTTGGTCCGGCTGGGCCTGATGGTAGTCCCACGATGTTAGTCCGGTGGGGGGGGGGGCGTAACCAACGAAGTCAGCCAGCACCAGGTCGGATGTTGGGGATGATCCGGAAGGGGTTGCCACGGAGACGAGATCTCGCGGCAGTCCATACCTGTCCGGCGGTCGTCGGTGGTAGGGCGCGAGTTCACGCAGGTGGCGGGCATGCGAGCCGTCAGCACGCACGAACAGGTTGGTGCTCAGGCGTCTCACGAAGTCATCCAGGTTTTCCACGCGCAGATCCCTGGAGATCGTCCTGTTCCGCACAAAGCGAGGGGCGTTGGCAATTGTGCGCAGTGCGAGTGACTGCTGCGCACGCAGCCGGCGGCGGTTCGTTTCTGACACAAGTGCGAACCAGGCCGGGGCACCGTAGGTCAATCGGGTGCGAATATAAGTCTTGTACACGCCAAGCTATGCGCGGAGCGGCAATCGGGATGACAATACGGGTCGTAGAAGGGAGCGTGTAGCACGTACCTGAGCAACGACGTGGTTCACATGAGGCTTCATAAATAAATGCTTTGATTTTTTTTTTATTATTGAGACAGAAATAATACAGTTTTTTCTTAATTCAATAGTGAGGAGGTTCGCGCGCAAAAATTATTTTTAAAATAAATTACAGATTGTTGCGGATTAGCTTTAGATGTTGAAAGTAATGGTTGGTTAGAAGTACTGGGAACGGAACTGTGATTAGTTGAAATATAATATATACGTTTATCCACAATGAAGTTATGGGGTGTCGAAAATGGCCGGAATGACTTCGAGAAAAGGATGGTACGGCCGTGCCTCTATTTGCTCGACTTTACGAGGGCACTCCCGTAACCCCAGATTTTGTGACATACAATGATATTATTTTTTATAATATCATTGGTTACAAAGCTTAAAATGTTATAAAATAGCGCCAACTGTTCCTTCAGTTCGGCAATTTGATGGTCGAATTATCTGATACTTTCTTTACCCTACTTACCTTTATTATTAACGTTTATTAATTACGTTATTGGAAGGTATTCCAAGGGATTTATAATCTAAGGGTTATGCTGAAATGTAAAACTCTCAAAGACCAGTTGCCCTAAGTGACTAAAAACAGTCAGTACCTGGATGGGTGACCGTTAGTGTTATGATACCATGAACATCTCTGTGATTCACAGGTCACGTTAAGCAACCGGTCCAGGTTGTTATCGTAGGATAACAGACATAACAGTCGTTAAGCTTTGATGGAGGATATACTCGTAGGAGGATAAACGTAGTAGCCACAACGTGTTCTTGCCAATCCTGAACTCGTACTCGACCAGCGTGGGGACGTAAGAGGAAACCCGAGCTCAGCAATTTATAGTGTCTGGGCATAACATTTTCCTATTTTGATTATTTTCAGAAATTCATTATGCAGTTTTATCACATAGTAAAAGCTCATGTATAAAGACTTTAATTAAACTATTCTAATAAAGCGGGAACAAGGTGACGTCATTGGAAGGAATTCCCTGAAATGAAAATTACCCTAAAAAGTTACACTATTATGAATCACATATCAACGTTCGATTAATACTAGTAATGATTCATCAAAATTCCCTTCCTTCGTAATACATATATATCACTTCCACTTTCCTCATGAAACTACTAAGGAGTGGCATTCCTAGATCAGATCAGTGCTTGTTTCGGTAACGCAACGAGAGCCCTGCCCCGTTCATTTCTATCTGTATGGAGCGCACCATACAGTGAGTGACAGTGACACGTTGAGCATGCAAAGGCTTCTCAATAATTGATCTTGGATTTGATGGTGCGCTTAGTACGGTGTGATAGGGCCGTTTTTTTTTTCGAAGATGAGGCTGGAAATGCGGTAACGGTCAATGGATTACGAGAAAGAATCGACATCTGTCAGCGTGCTCGTGGTGGACATTTGTCAGATATCATTTTTCATTCATAATTTCCAAACTTTTCTCTTCGTAATACAATAAAAATTTTAATCATCTTCATATAAATTTTTTGTTTTATTTTGTTTTAGAAAACAAAGTTATTGTTGAAAAACCCTATACTAGTAAAGTAAGAAAACCGAGATATTCAATGAAAGGTCTAAACATAACGATCAAAGCAATCATCGCATTTCTATCGGTTATCGGATTACATAAAATTATTTGTGCAGACTGCAAATCTAGTGCCATGTAAAAAAATTATGTTGAATAGATAATATATCCAGTAAAATACGAACTAAAGACCACCTAGGAAAGTATAGATCCATCATTGCATCGCTTGAGCCTCGGTCGCCTTCATCGCGTCATTCGCGTCAAACAAGTCAACGATGCAAAACTAGTTCCTGCGATCGCCACCCCGCGCGTCGCACCTATAGCGCTAGTTGTATTGATGTCATCAGCGCGGTGAGACGTGCTCCGCGCGTAATTATTCAAAACTCTTTACGTAAAAGTATCGATGTATTTGAAATAAATATACATGAAACATAATCCGTGATAGTGGAAATTGTGGTAAAGTGATTACAATTACAAGTGTTTACCTACAACTGTGTGTGTACGTTAGTTTTCACGTGATTTTCAAACAAAATTACTGGTAAAACTTCGTCTTAACGGAACTGAATCGTGTCGGATTTTTCTGCTGATAATATTGGTTTATTTGGTGAGTAGCGTTTTGTTAAGGTGTTAGATGTTTCATGGTGAAGTAGCGGTAAAATACAACCTCTTGTATTGTCTGTAATCGCGCAAACAAAGACCGTTGGTTTGAAATTTTTAGCCCTTGTTTGTGTCACAATTATTGTCAAATAGAATTTATCTCACTGACCTTGATATTGTTGACCAAAAACATATTTCGTGACACGAACTGATAACAAGTTATGTTATTAGTTAAAATCTAACAGAAATTTAATTAGTATGCTAGGTAGGTAGGGCATATAATTACTTAATCAATAGATTAAAAAACTTTAAATACGCAGATAATTTTTCAATTAGCTTATCTAAGAAATTAATAGTTTGTACACCTTTATTAACTCAGCCCTCCTAGCCAATAGAAAACTAATAATGAATAATTATTTGCAAATGATCTCAACGCTAAGTCACATGGTCAAAATAAAATATGTAAGTAATAACCAATAACACAAGAGAATGAAGGCGTTAGCGATTGTAGAAAGAGAATCAATACGATACACTTGTAACTTGAATAAGCCAGGACCATCAGATCATTGACAGACCTATCCAAAGGGTACACTATGCTTTCAGTTTAACTAATACAAAGGTACCTATCCTTACTAATATTATAAATGCGAAAGTATTATGTATAACTCTACCTGTTGCGCTTTAACGCTAAAACTACTGAAACAATTTAAATGAAATTTAATACATATAGTCTAGAGTCTGAGAAAGGACTTAGGCTACTTTTCACCGTAACTTATGTACACGCAAGCGGAGCCGCGGTCAAAAGCTATTTTCTCAAAGACCGTTAAAAAGGTTGACATTTAAAAAATAATTGACCGTTGCATAGAACAAATGTGATTTAATCAGATTTGTTTTGTTTATTCCCTATTTTTGCACGAACTTAAAACCAAAATATAAATGGTGAGTAATTTACGGTATTTCGATTGAAATTCTTCGTAAAAATCACGAGTTCAAAGACTATATCCGTTTCGTGGAAAGTCTCAAGGCAAACAGCTCAAGTCATGTACCCTTATGTTAAGAAAAATCCGGTTTTACGTACCCGATACAACGACATTCAAGTTCCAGACGGGTTGGTATTAGGAAAGAATAAATAAATTTACTCTGTGGTATTCGGCATAACATTACAAGTGTATAATGATTTTGTTACCGCCTTGGTGGGTTTGATTGGCGCGACGCTCATAGAGGTTCCATTTTTAAAATAAACTTAAATTAACCATAACCATCGCCCATATCAAACACAAAAATGCCGATACATTTTACAGTATATCATAGATCATAGAAGTTCTTTTTTCGAAGTTTAAGAAACCGCCAAATTCAGAAAAATATCTGGGTATATTTAAAAAAATCTAATAATGTTCTTTTCCTAATGTGTTTCACTCAATAGAATGCTCTCAAACAAAAAAAAATGCTCTCAATGACGAGGAAGCATTCTGAAGGAATGGCAGGACGTATTATATTACTACGTAAATAAATAAATACAGGACCTACATTAATTTACTTATTTTATTAGTTAAGAAAGTTAAGAAACCTACCAAGCCATGTTATTACGTTCTTATTACTAAAGAAGTAAGAAGCGATTACAACCTGTTGCTATAAACTACTAAGGAAATAATAGCACGATTATGAAATTTCTACTAATAAGTGGGTATTAAAGGTTTCGATTGATATATTAAGAAACAACCCAAGGAAAAAAATATAAAGAGTTTTTACCTAGAAATTTATCGATACAAGTAAATTTAATTGAAGTGTCTGTTTGTAATATGACTGACTTGTTGGTCTCTAGTCGCTAATGCGGCTGCTGATCAAGATGTCTCGGGATCAATTCCCGGGTCGGACCAAATGTTTGTTTGATCCGAAAATATTTTTTTCGGAGTCTGGATGTTTTCTATGTATAATATGTTATTTATTTACAAAAGAAAAATTATGTTTATATATTTATAAATATATCAGTTGTTTAGTACCCATAATACAAGCTCTGCTTAGTTTGAGACTAGATGATGTTGTGTGGAAGATGTCCGAAATATTTATTATTATAGTATCAAATGAACACTTTTTTTACTAAATGTATATGCAATTATATACGGTACACACTATTTTAGACATAATTATATAAATAATTATTGTTAAGTAGTCAGCTTTAAACAGACATGAAGTATATTTATTTCAAATACTTCTAATCGAAAATATATCGATTAGAAGTATTAGATATTTACAGCTAAGCCAATTCGAATGACAGTATTCGACACTGACTTGGTTGAGCTGTTACATTCCCATACATCCGTATATAGCAATATCCCTTTCCTACAGTTACATTCACTTCTTATCTACCTTTCCTTACAATATAAATAACCTCAATTTTCATCTCATCTAATCTTATCTTTAAAGTACCTGGTTGACGGCAATAGCCAAGCTCCCTATTACGTAAATGCGACTAAAATTATCGTTTTAGTCGCCTCTCACGGAACCCATGGAATGAACAGAGGACACTACGTATTTCAAATTCATCATCAAACAGATAATCTACCTGGTAACGTGATTGTATGAAATTAATAAATAAATACTTAGGACATCTTACACACAACGCCATCTAGTCCCAAACTAAGCAGAGCTTGTATTATGACTACTAGACGACTGATATAAACACATAAACATACTTTTTAGGGTTCCGTAGCCAAATGGCAAAAAACGGAACCCTTATAGATTCGTCAAGTCTGTCTGTCTGTCTGTCTGTCTGTCTGTCTGTCTGTCTGTCTGTCTGTCTGTCTGTCTGTCCGTCCGTATGTCACAGCCAATTATTTCCGAAACTATAAGAGCTATACTGTTGAAATTTGGTCAGTCGATGTATTCTGTGAACCGCATTAAGATTTTTACATAAAAATAGAAAAAAAACAATACATTTTGGGGGTCCCCATACTTGGAACTGAAACTCAAAATTTTTTTTTTCATCAAACCTATACGTGTGGGGTATTTATGGATAGGTCTTCAAAAATGATGTTGAGGTTTCTAATATCATTTTTTTCTAAACTGAATAGTTTGCGCGAGAGACACTTCCAAAGTGGAAAAATGTGTGTCCCCCCCCCCTCTAACTTCTAAAATAAGAGAGTAATAAAACTAAAAAAAATATATGTTGTACATTACCATGTAAACTACCAGCGAAAATTGGTTTGAACGAGATCTAGTGAGTAGTTTTTTTTTAATACGTCAAAAATCGTAACACGCAATATACCTTTCATCCAATCAATACACTAGTATAAAAACATCGATGAAAGTTACAACGAACTACAAGAACTTTTATATGATGTTACTTGCTGGTACGGAACCCTTCATGGGCGAGTCCGACTCGCGCTTGGCCGCTTTTTTTATAAATACTTAGATATTATAAGTAGAAAACACCCAAGCTCCGAAACAAATATTTGCGGATCACACAAACGTTTGGTCCGACACAGGAATCGAAACCGAGACCTCGAGCACAGCGTTCGCATACGCTACCACTGAGGCAGATAGGTTTTGGCCTATTTCTTTCGTTAACATTTTTTTTTGTTATTACTTACAGTAAAGATCCCAGTCAAGACTTCGCAGATTTCATAAAATGATGCGCACCTAGACTTATTTTATACCTACGTACTTGACTGATTCATTACAACAGCATCTTTATTTTCATAATCATCAATCACAGAAATAGTGTTGACAGAAATTAATTGGCATCGGCCTACATAACAATAATTACTAATTGAAACATATTGTTTAGAATAAAAGGCTTGCGGTTTCATCATAACAAGAGATGGGATACGTTTGTAAAAACTCGAATAACTCGCTTTTATCTATTAAAATTAATCAGTTAGTCAAGGGTTTATACAGAGTAATAGAGAGTTTGTTTTGATTATTATCATAAGATATCTACATAGTTGAAATATGTATCTACTTTAAGTCGATCTTACAGTGGATAAATAGCTACTAATTTGATAGGTTCGTTAATATTAGAAAAGTAAGTACAGAAAAATTAAATATTGTAAAGTTATTGTACATATTATATAACGCATAGAATTGAGTTCCGTATTCACCCATAATAGTAGGTGGATTTAAAATCGTGTCCCATTGATAATTGTGATGTTTACATTTTCACATTTCTTTATTTTTATATAACTCCTGAAATTCAAAAGTTATCTAAACCGCTATAGTTTTCATTTAAAGTTCAATATATGGACTTCCATCGTGAATTTTTTAAGATTCTTTGAACCGGGCGTTTTCCTTTTATAGAGGGTGGGGGGACGCCCTAATTTTGAAAAAAATGCGCTTTAAAATTGAATAACTTGCAAACGGATACCTGAATCGAAAAATGTTTAAGGCAACCTCATAATACTTTTAAAAGGTCTATCTTATGATACCCCACACGATGAGGTACACGTGAGAAAAAAAATCGTCCCCACTTTACTTTAAAAATATTTTCCGTAATTTTATTGTCGACGTAATTTCAACACTCATCATTCAACATTTCAATTTTCCTTAACAATATTGCATTAACAAAAATTATTGAAAACGGTTTGTTTTCGAATTGAAATAGTCGCTTATATCCTATTTACGTAGCAACAAAACATTTAATATAAAATGATTAGTTACAATTTCATTACAATAATACTGTCATTAAATTTATCTGCGTTTTTACGACTAACGGCTTTTAGTCGCTGATTTGAAACATTGTAGATAAAAAACCGTAACTAAACGAGTACCTAATCTGCACAGCACCCATCGATTAAAGAATTATCGTAAAAGATGGCGCTTCACTGCTCCGCCTGTCTATACCTGTTCGAGGAGGTCACCGGCCGCATCCGCACCATACCGGCTTCCTTTGCCATAGATAAACTCTTTTTTTTTATAAGGTAAACGTGACGCAGATAACAATGTTTGCGGCCCCATTGCTTCATTAACTAGGTAGTGTTTATGGAGTTAGTGTTGTAATGTTTAGACAAAAGATTGGGCAACTTGGTGACTACCAGATAAGAATGGGCGTGTTAATCCTCTGGGTTATACCACCGATATCAAGTCTTATGAATGTTATTACAAAAAAACTTTACATAATGGCCTTTGTAATTATGTAAACATTAGGTGTATTTTTGTTAGTGCTCTAATAACTCGTGAATTACTCACTTTTTACATTTCATTTAAATATGTACATACTTACTTCATAGTAAGTAGTAATCAGTTGTTTTTCATCAACAACAAGAAATAAAGAGTTTTAGTATTGTTTACATTTTGACTAGTGAAAGGGAGATGTACCACTTTACATGTAGGTATATTGTTAGTATTTGGTGAATGTGGAAAATGGCTACTGTAGAATGAAAACTAAATAATTATTGACTTCTAGTTCACACTTTTATTAATATTGAACGCATAAACAGACTGATCTCTCTGGTTACACTTTATTTATATTCAAAATATTAAATTAAAAGGCGTAGCTAGTGACATTGGTAATTTATTTAAATTAATAAAATATATGAAGAGGATCTCGATTCGAAGTCGTTTAGTAAATAACCAATCGATTTTATAAAAAATATGTTTAAAAAATATTATTAAGAAAAAAAAAACAGAAAACTTGTTTTCAATATGCCGTATGTTAAGTAGACAGGGCTGTATATTGTAAATCTTTAATAAACAAGAAAAATAAAATAAATTGTAAATTGGAATGCGAATATATCTGCAGACCGTATTATTACGCTTATTACTATTCATGTTAAACCATTGATGGGTTTTTGTTGTGTGTTAAACTAAGTTTTTCTTGATTATTGCGTTTTATTGTACTTAAGTTAATTCAGTTTTATAATCTAACCTTCCTTTTTTTTTCTGTGCCGGAGTCCCTTGGATATCACCTGGTGGTTATGTCGGACCAGAACTGACCAAACACCTCACAGCGTCTTGCTTACTAAAAGGCGGGTGTACTCTAGAACGGACGATCATGTGTATTTATTAGTAGGGGAAACTACGCTTTCCCTAATGTAAAATAATAGTTGGAATGTAAAGGTCGAAATCCGTATTACTAAATACTTTAGTAGGTAATCAAAATGCGTGCTAAATCGTGAGGGAACATTCACTTGGCAATTTAAAATAGTGTGTAGCCGTGATAGTAACGTAGTGAGGTTTACTGGCTCATTAGCGAATGCGCATACGCAGACGTGCGAATAGATCGGGGTGGTTGACCGTTCTCTTTTGCAGAACTACTAAGCAACCTGCAATAGAAAGAATGAAGAAAGAGATACACCTATTTATCTAGAATATAGACAAAAGTACATGCGGGTGGAGTTGCAAGCAAAAGCTAGTATTAAATAGAAACTCAATCTATTCGACAACAAGAAGAATGCGGATTTTCATTTACCTAGTTAAGTTTTGAAAGTGCATAAATCAATCTTTTATAATGCACAAATTTATACCAGAGAAATTTTTATTTTCATTAATTAAAATGAAAATGAAAGTTATTATGAATTTAAGCTGAGAATTTATTATCAACTTTTAGATAATGGCGGAAACTATAAATGTATTTTACCTACATTCCTGACACAATATTTCGCTTTAGTTTGAACGTCTTTGACCGATATCACCATCTACTTCTACGTTGTAGATCAAAAATCCTTCGTCTCCGCAGTCTCTTTCTGGAGCATTCTATAGAGACCACTGCAACCCAGATCTCCTCACTCGCTAGTTTTCTATTCTATTCTCTTGTTTCATGAGCTAATGTCAGTCAGTCACGTGATCAATTTAAAATATCAGCCAATGATACAAAAGAGTAGAAAAATAGAATAGAAAACGAAAAACGTTTGCAGCTAGGCTAGTGGGGGCAGGTTCCATCTATATATGGTTAATTTCAATCAGTTATGCTTAGGTTATTAATTTCGTTAACAACGCCAGGTTAATTTGATACAACATAACACAGGCCCGCTGACCTAAGGGCATAGGGTAGTAGCCATAGCGTCTTTTCTAATACAAAAGATTCCGTCACTTTTTGCGCCTGAACTGTCCCCGGTCGTGTCGGTTAGCCGTCCCATCTATACAAAATAAGACTGAGGAAACAGAGAGCAGAGAAGAGTACACCTGTGTTTACGCAAATGTATGCTAATATTATAAAGCTGAAGAGTTTGTTTGTTTGGTTGAACGCGCTAATCTTAAGAATTACTGGTCCGATTTGAAAAATTATTTGAATGTTAGATTATCCATTTATTGAGGTAGGTTATAGGCTATATATCATCAATCTAAGTCCAATAGGAGCGGAGAACCAATGCCAAATGTTTCAAAATTGGAGTTTTTTTTTGTTTCCGCGGTATAATATTTACGCTATCGGCAATAAAGGACGGAGACAGGACCGAGTGAATCAGTTAGTACAGTAGGTATATAGGTAGTTGGTAAGTCTCCGTTGAGACTGGACGCAATTTAAAAAAAAAGTAAATCATTCATTTTATTTCAATGTTACAATTAAAACACTTATGAATGCCATTCAGGTTTCAACGATTTTATTGCTTACTTAAATCTTTATTTATTTTGATTACAATACCGCATTACACGAATATAATAATGTGTGCAATATTTTATTCAATAAATTATATAACTTATTTGTTCAACAAGCATTGTATGTATACCTACGTAAGTACGAGTAGGTATTTACCTACTGGCAATAATATACAATCTTTGCATTCACACCATAATGGAGAGAGGTTTTCATACTGGGCAAAGCGGCAGCACGGGACCCTTTCTTTGCGACTGACGCAGGTTCTTTCGGGGCATGGTTGCTTCAGGAAGTACCTGCACTCGGTCGCTAGGTGGGAATTGAGTCCCGCCTTTTACCACTGCGACTGCAGTGAGGACTCGTCTCTTCACACGCTGCCTGGCGGTCTGCCCCACATGGGCGACGCAGGCCCTCACTGCAGTCATCGGAGGAGATCTCTCGAAAAAAAGGTAGCTCCGTATTCTTCGCAGAATTCTCTCAAGTGGGAATGTAATACCTAGGACCCCTAATCACTAAGTCTTATTTTATCCAAAATTTCAATCTAAGTAATCTTTATTATTAGACTGCCTTGTTGTTGTTGTTGGTTCGATTTCCGGGTCATGCAAAATGTTTGAATGATCTGCAATATTGAATATCGGTTTCGGAGTTTGGATGTTTTGTATGTAGGCATAATAATATGTCTGTATTTACAAAAAAAGTGTACATATGAGTTTATGTATTTATATCAGTTGTCTAGTACTCATAGTGCAAGCTCTGCTTAGTTTAGAACTACTAGATGTGTGTCAGATGTCCAAAATATTAACAAAAATGTATTAAAAATATTATTTGTTGTGGTATTTCCAGCGACCATCGCTTTGATAAAAACTATTTTAATTTTATAGTTAAGAAGTGACGTCGAAAAGCGAAAGGTACCTGTTGTCAATAACGAGTAGGGCTCTTATCAACTGTGATATGATTAGCTCAGCGAAAGAGGATCGTGTGAATATATGTTTTCATTGTAGGTTGCAAACTTGATGCCGTATATCTACGAATCAAATCTCTTAGTCAGTCACTAAAGTTGAAGCAAATCTTTCCTAAATATAGCACTGGGTTGTAAGAGGCTGTCGATGATGATGATGTCTCTCTACCAATATCCGTATTAGTACTATGTAATGAAATAGAGCTGAAGAATTACTGTTTATGTTATGTAAACCTATCAGCCAGATTTATATTTACAGTAATTATTTTTGCAATAATTGTGATAATTAATATCTGTCTGTATGTACCGCCAACAGATGAACCGATCTCGATGAATTTTGGTATAGGGATAGATTGGACCCCATGGTTTAAGGAAAGACATACGCTATGTTATATAGCTACAACCGGCTATAAAACATAAACATATTAGGAAATAAGTAGTCACTAGAATCGTAAATGAAATTGTAGGGACATAAATTTTGATTACGTAAACCAGTAGATATAATAATACCGATCGCCAACAAGTTATTAAGTACTAGGAGTTGGTTCCACAACAATGACGCAATTGAATCACTGCAGTCGGGAGAAATACAGGAAGATATTATTCTATTAAATGCATTCACAATTTGTATTGAACACATTCCCAGACTCCGTTGTACCACCTACCTACAGTCTCTTAATAGATATTTGTGACTGTGTGTGTGAGTGACTCTACACTGCCTGGTAGAAAACATGAACAGAATCCAAGAGAGTGGTGGTCACCATCCTTATTGTGAGTGCACATTATGGTACTGAGTATCGAGAGAATATCTATCTGCTAAACCCAAAAATAAAGGAAAATAACACATTTTACACACGACAAATGACATGACATGACATGACATGGACATAAAGCAAATGATGCTCTTTAAACAATTGTTTTTCCTAAAGAGAGGATGATGGTTGGGAATCCAAAACACAGTCTTCGGATTAGCCGTCAAGGCTTAAGATCAGACTGTCGTATGTGAGATGTCTGAAGTCGTTGTTTTGCGATTTCGACCATAATAGACAAACTAATACTGCTATGGGTATAGCTATACTAATCCTTACTAATATTATAAACGCGAAAGTTTGTGAGTATGTGTGTATGTTTGTTGCTCATTCACGCAAAAACTACTGAATGGATTTGGATGAAACTTTACAGTAATATAGCTTATATATCAGAATAACACATAGGCTACTTTTTACCGCAATAATCGAGTTAAACGGGAGAAAGCTAGGTGACTATAAAAAAACATTAAATCGTAGATGTCAAAATGTATCACTGTTTATCTCCTGTCAAAACTTCACAGGTTGCCATGGATAACACTTGCATGGCAACCATAATGATACGCGGGTAACACCGCGGGGCGCAGCTAGTATTATTATAAATTGGTAAACTGGTAAATTTGGATGTGTTTCGGTAGACTCCGGGCTGCTATTAAGAATTTCTTGTAAGAAAACCCAACAACACTGGCCTTTTGGCAGGAATCGAAAACGAAATCTCTTAGAGAGAAAGTCCTCCAAAACCCAAGTACTAGATGATATTAAAGTTCTTTGTAAAGTCTATTGTCGGATTTAGTAGGGATCCAACTACCCATAACGATTGCCATAGATGTTCATAAGGCACGGGACCGACTGCGTAAACGTACTCTATGTTATGTCATAAAGATATATACATATTTTAAAGTACATAGTACAGTATGTAAGTAAGTACAGGCAGGTGTATACAGTGAATTTCGTTCATTTATTAGCATAAGTGACAATGCTAATAATGTGCCGGCATTAAGTAAGAGCCGTTCACTCGCAAGGTCGCAACTGCATCTGGTGTTACCGAAGAAAAAACCGGCCCATTCACAACTGTCCAGTTGCCTGTTATTATCCTTTTAACACGTATTTTAAAACACTCTCTCAATGAGGAAAATAAGTATGAGTGTAAATGTTTTACAAGTCAGTTCGAAGTCTTCGTATAGACATACAATATATCACAGGTGTTTTAGCGACCTTGTTAAAAAAAAGAAGGAGTCACTAAAATGACAATTTTCATTCTGTGATATCCCTACAAATATTATACTCAGTCTGTCTGTTACATTTTCACGCCTAAACCGACGAATTTTGATGGAACTTTGGGAAAGGACATGGGCTACTTTTTACCGCGATAACCGACAAACAAACGGGCGGAGAGCCGCGGGCAAATGCAAGCAGAGTATTGCAAAAGCTGAAATGTTTGGTTATTTTAACGTGCTAATCTCTAAAACTACTAGTTTGAATAGAAACATTCTTGGGTCTATCAAACATCTATCTAAGATAGCCTATTTATTGAGGCTATCAAACACAACACTAGGCGAATTGTAGGTGGCGAGCATCAATGAATATTTTTTCAAAGACGGGTAAAATTGTTCTTCAAAATTTTTTTTTTCTAACTTTTGAACGACAATTTCAGCAATTGTTTCTGATTGGGTGCTTTTAAATCAAAAGAGCGTAACCTGTCAAAATTAAAAGTTTGTGGCTTTAGAAGTTTACTTCATGAATCAGACAACAAAAAAAAATCTATTCAAATTAAGAATGTTAAGAAATAATTGAAATTCCGAACCCGCGTTACAAAGCCTTCAAGTGCCAGCTAATGAACCTGTAGGTCAGTCGGTCAAAGGAGGTTAGATATGCGTCTGTTACTCTTAATTATTGGTATTCAAACCCGGACTGCAGGTGTTCGTGCGCATTTATATATTTTTTTTTTTTTTATTGATGTAATGGAATAGGCGTTTGTCTTCCATCTCACCTGATGGAAAGTGTAGATGAAGACCTCCAGCTATGTGATTAACATACATAAAAGCTTTTGGTATTTTTAAAAAAACATAGAAATTAAATGTAAAAAATACTAGAATTCTATAAACTATTTATAGAATCACTGACTGTGAATTAATTTAATCATATTAAATTGCAAGAATATTAATAGCTGTTTTAGACTTTCGCGACTTTTACAAATACTCATGTTTTTTCGACCCGTCTACCTGTGACGACGAGCGGTAGAACCCGTTTAAAACGTCGGAAAGTATTATCGTAACCTTTAAAAAAATATTTTTATCGCGAATAAGTCCCGTTTACAAAAAAAAACATGAGTAACTAAATATTAATGTCTATTACTTAATCTTCCACGCGTGACTAAGTATTTTCTTCAAATGCAAATTGTCGTTACACATTCAGATCTTCCAGCCGTATGTACCACGCAAAATATATATAATCATATGACTGGTGTAACACACTGGTCTTAATAACTTATAATCAATTAGTTCGGGAAGATTTTTTACAGGCACTTCATTATTTCTATGTCGTAACAGATGATGTTAGTTACCTTTGACAATGGCAAGCCATCACGTGCGTGATTTTGATTTCTATATGTATTTCAACAAGTTCCACCATTTCCTGTTAATCATGTATAAATCAATTAGTGTTTTACAGATTGTAACTTCCTTCAAGTTGTAAAAGTAACCTACCATGGAACCTGTCCTTATTAACCAAATTGCCAACCATGAATAATTGACAATTGTAACCTAATATGGCTGTATTGGACAGAGTGGAACAATACCTTCAATAAGCTACAGATATTACCAATCACCGGATGGCAAATTAAAATATCCAGTTTTAGGTTACAGACAGCATACACGATTATGGCGGCCACATACGTAGCGGTATACCTGAACGGTATACCGGAACTGAAGGCTTGTGCATGTATACCGGAGCGTGTGTGTGACAAAAATTGCACAAGTTTCCTGACTTGCACAAGTCTGGTAGGCAGATCAAAACTACGATCTGTATACCTGCGCAAACTAGTTTGTGCAAGTATGCATGAGCGTGTGTGTCGGAACGCTTCAGTCGCACGCGCGCCAGCCCTTCGGTCGGTTTGTGTGTTTATTTTCGCGCCAAAATGTCTGTCGATTCACGCCGCAGTAATAGAGAGAAATTAGAAGAGTTTATAGATTTATACAGGAAGTTACCATGTCTATGGCAAATAAAAAGTAAAGAATAGTTGGTGTGGGAATACTTATTTCTTTTCAGTAACTATTCTTTACACCATACAGAACGTTTCTTCTTACACTTCTCTTTTTTCTTAATAGCTAGCACCAACCCAACAATAGCCAAAACGTCATCATTTGTGGGTGTCACTTTAGATAGAACCGGTGGCATATTTCACAAAATACTTATTGCACAACACGACTTCTTCGGTTTGTCACAGGCGCAAAACTGGGCATACTTGAATCGTGTGTGGTCACTATGGACGTTAGGTATACTTAAACTGACCATTTTTCTTATGACTCAAAACGGGACGTCTATACATAATATACCTGTGCATGTATGTATGGACCATACATACTACTAATATTATAAATCTAATATAGATATACCCCAGTGGGAAGGTTAACAATAAAAATAAACAGAACTTTTTAACCTTCTTTATTATGTATTCACAAAAATTAAAAATATGTTTAGTATTAGGAGTAGTTATGAAAAATAAGAACCAATAACCAGCTTCATTAAAGTACCATTTATGTGACAGTAATATTATTAAATTATGTGCAACATATTGTATTTTTAGTTGTATTTATATTTCTCGGAGGAACAAATTTGCTTTAATAAAGATGGTGATGATTTTAAATAAGCGTGAAATTCTTGACATGTTTTGTTTATATTGACCTTCGTTATCAACATCGCCTTCAGAATTGGAACCTGCAAGTGATTTTTTTCAGATGTCCACAACTTATTCATTAACGAAAATATTCTCTCTACTGGAGCATTTGTACCAGGTAGACATAAAATATATTCAATTAAAATACAAAAATGTTCATGTTGCAAATTGTTAGTGCGAAAGTGTTTGAATACTTCCACCCAACGAGTTTCTGTGTGCACTTTTAAATTGTTCCAGTCCGTAATTTTTTCTGGAGTGACGTAGTTTACAATTAATGAAAATTCGTCAAATACTTCCGTATCTTTAGTACTGTCAATATATCCATTTTCAATCAATACATCCAATGCTTTTTGTACATCTTCCCACGCAGGTACTTTTCTTAAATCTGCCCAATTAAATATCTCCATTTCTGTCGTAAGAAAGTTAGTCCATTCTTCCAAATATTCTCGACTCGTTTTATAAAATTCTGTAGCTGTTCTTTTCACAAAATCTTCATCAATATTATCTTTTAGTTTTGTGATTAAATTACGAACAGTAAATGGAAGAAACTGATTGGTTTGTTTCTGAATCAAATTCTGAATGAGTTGATTGATTTCTTTTGCAGCATCAATGGCCGATACGGTTTGACCTTCAACCTTCAAAACAGCTTGGTGAAAACTTGCTGACTGAGCGTGTAAAAAATAAAGCCATAATTCAGATGTAGGATCTTCAAAAAAGTCTTTTATTGATTTAGGACATTTCTCAATGCTCAAAAAATAGTTCTTTAACGGCTGGTACATTTTCATAACTCTCTCCAAAGCAGGCATCAGCGCAAGCCAGCGAGTTTTGCTGTAGCCGAGCATTTGGTGATGTTCTATTTCTGCTTCAGCGCAAAATTCCTTTAGAGTTTCAACTCGAACCGTATAAATATAAAAAAATGAATATATTTTTACAATAATGCTTTCGTAATCTAAAGGTAGACCGTCTGCAGCAGATTTTATAGCATTGTGAATGATATGGGCTCCACATCCAATACCTATCAACGGTTTTTTTAGAGATGATTTTAATTTTGCTAACACATTATTAACTCCTCGCCTACCTACGCCCCCAAAATTGACATTGGCATTATCGCCACAAAATGCCACAACTTTTTCTGTCAAATTATTATCTGTCAATACTTGCAGTAAAAAATTGACAATGATATCAGACGTTTCACCTGGTTGGTCTTGGAGGTCTAACATTTTTACTTGCACACCTTCGTAAGGTTGAAAAAAACGCACAAGGAATGGATATATTTTCTTGTTACCGTGGTTTGAAGCGTCGTTTAAAATTGTAATACAGTTGGACTTATTGAGATCTTCTTTTAATTGCTCGATCGCTGTACGCGCTAAAACATTTACTACAATAGCTTCTGTCTTCGTACGCGCGCATGTGAATTTCTGATCAAAACAGGATTGGATTAATTTCGACGCACAATCATTGGAGCGAAAACTGTGATTTTCTTGTATAGTGTGATAAGCCCAGACACCTTCGGCGGCGGCAATATCCAAATCCTGTGAAGATGGCGCGTTTCGATTCTTGAAAAAATTCAACATTGAAGAACTGGAAGAAGCGGCACGATCTGCATTTTTATGTTTTTCGGACTTCAAATGCTGTTCAATGTCACCAGCACCACTATGGGAAACACTAAATTCAGTGTGACACTTTTCGCATCTGACATCCGAAGGAGTAGTACGTTGCTTAATAAATGGGTACTTTGCTTGTAAGTTTACATTAAATGAACACTTGCGTTTCGGCATAGCTATAGGTAAAACTACAAAACAATTGAAATCTTCAAATAAGTCACTAGTTATCACTAAATTACTTCAAGGAACTGACTCAAAAACAATACAATAGCGAGAAGCTTGTTGTGCGCGTGGAGTAATTATTAAACAAATGAATGCGATATGCCCCCTCTCCTCCGCTCGTAACTTATCCGAAAGCGCGCGCGGGCGGGCATCGCCGATTGGTCGACGCGGCTCGATTTCTAACACGCACCAATATTTTAAATTTTCGCGCGGTTTTAGAAAACGGGACTATTTTGAGTCCCACGGGGACAACGGGACAGGTGGTCGAATAAAGGGACAGTCCCGTTCAATACGGGACGTCTGGTCACTTTAGGTATACTTGCACAAGCCTTCAGTTCCGGTATACCGTTCAGGTATACCGCTACGTATGTGGCCGCCATTAGTGTCACTATTTAAGTCTTGTCAACCTATTGTCGTGGTTTGTGAAACTATTAGCCCATAATGTTATAGAATAAAAGCATGTTAATACACAAATACTTGCAGAATAACGGTTTTAGGCCTCAGAGTGACGGCCAAGCTCATCAAAGCTCCCAGCGCCTCTGCCTTCGAGGCCATATTATATTTTATGCATTGGAATACTTCGCTACTCGCGCCGCCGCTACTACCGATCCGCCCCTCTCAGCCTTAACCAATCCTTTCGTTGTTCATTCACATCCTTTTAACTAGTAAATTAAACAACAGGTGAGCAAATATTGGGGGAGGTCTGAAAGAGCGACATCACACTTGAAATAGTTCAGTGGACTTAGGCTTCTCCTTGGAAATAAGGTTTTGGCCCACATCTCTGAGACCCTGGTGAGACGGTTGGTGAAGGGTTTGTTTCGAGTTTGACTTCTCTTCGCAGTAATGTCCTGTAATAGTGAGCTAGCTATTATAATTTATTGATGTGACTGTTTAATAATTACACTACAGTTCATCCATAATTATGGTATTTGAGCCATAAGCACAAAATGCAAGTGCCAAGAATCACCTGACACCGGTTAACTGTGAGGTCTCCATGTCTCCTAGCTACTTAAAATTCCAACGGTAACGGGAGGTCAAACGGGAAGTGCTAGGTGGTCCGTTCTCACAAGTGACGGTAACGTTAAGTAACCATGGTATGTAATTATGTTGCATAACACACAGTGTATGTCGGTATGTCAACTTACTTTCGTTTCACTTTCGACATCGGTTTATTTAATTATGTAAAGATCGATTGTTTGTGGGCAGAGAGATATGTGTAACAATCGTTTAAGTGTGACCCGCTTGTGTAATAGACGTTGGTTTTTTTTATTTTAGAACGAAAGCGAATGAGAAAGTTTTAGATTCTCCGCAGGACAGCAGCTTCAAATGATAATTAAATAGTAAACTGCATTCTCCGTTCTTTAATTTTTCATTCACATTGCTGAAATTTATTCTTTAAAAATCGGGACCAAGCTGAAAGTTAACCCCCTCAAATAAGTAGGCTACATTGGTGCATAAAATACGATGTCTCTTCCTTTTCATGTAGTAAAACGTAATGATTTGTAGGGCTATGTAGTCACTCTGTAACCTTTAAGTGTGGGTGGATACCAATAAAAGTAAGTGAAACTGCTGTAACGGGTAGTTAATTTTATATCCAAATTGTTAGAAGAAAAGTTTAAAAGTTACTAGACGCAATACATTTTATTCTTCTGAATTCACATGATGGTATTATAAATTCCTAACCGACCACGCAAATGTTGTTCTTATTATATCATCATTCATCATCATATCGCATTGCGTTACTGGATTGTCCGATTTTGGAATTCTGGCATCCAGCTTCTGCCAGCCATCTTGCGCAACTCTTTACTCCACCTGACTTGTTCCTACTAGTGCTCGCCAAGAAGACGTTGTCTAAAGTTAAACGTTCATCTTAGATGCGATCCCTCAGAGAAAACGCCAAACAACTCATGGTGTCTCAAAGTTTTTCCGCCGGAATCTTTGGAACTTTGATGATGAAAAATACAAAATATAAATAATAACATTTAAATCGGTCGAGTCGAATCGTTTTGGAAAAGTGTAAAGGCACCGTGACACGAGTTTTAATAAATTAGTTTGATTAATTTTCAACGTTAATCTAGTTCTACTTTCGCAAACCTGTTCATTACAAGTTTATGTACAGTCCATAAATTGCATGTTACAATACATTATGTCATCGAAAGTATAATTTTAACAGTAAATAACTAGGTAAATGTTTTAAATAAAATCAAAAACAATCTCCTTTCCCTTTTTAATCGGAAATATCACTGTTCCTATCTTGGGTCGATACCTAATTTGAGTTAGTTTATGCAGCGAATGATCTGTCTCCACCAGTTCTTGCCCTGTGTATTTCATCACAGTACGGTTAATAGTTTGATCCATCTCTTGATCCATCCCGATTGTTAGTTAGGAATTCGAGAACTACCATGTTTTGGAGCACATTGAGTTCTATTCAATGAACACCTTTTTTGTTGAATGGGTGGAAAACTTGACTCCTCGAGGATATAGGAGCCAGGTGATTCCAATTGACACACCACGATGATCGACCTGTGTCGCCCTGTTCCGGGAGGACCCGGACCATGTTAAGTCATGTCCTCCCCGAATCGACGTCATGCACTATTTGGTCCAGTCCCGGGGGAAACAATTTCCCTCTCCAATCTCGACGCGACAGAAACAAGGAATATCTGTCTGTCAAGATACGAACATTGGGAGAATACTGTCAGGTGGCACAGTGAGTATTATAATAGAACTAAAGAATATTTTATTAGGTAGTTTTTTTTTTTTAAATTTCCACTTTTTTTTAGTCCGTGTGGTGGCGGATTAAGAATACAGGATGTCACCACTTCTATTCATCCCGCGGGTGTCGTAAAATGCGACTAAGGGATAAACTACGCAAGACAACATCGATGCAAAGAGAAGGAAAACTTGAAACCAACCCTATACCAACCTGTCTGGCCAACGTGGTATAGTAGGCCAAACCCTCCTTTCTAAGGAGAGGCCTATGTTCAGCAGTGGACTGTTAGAGGCTGTTGATGATGACCACTTTTCACTAAGAAAACCTCTACGGGTCCCCAACTCACAGCCGGGGCTTACGTTAAAGTATTTACAGTATTATTATATCCATGAATCTTCATTTTATTAAAACACCACTCTCATTCATAAGCTAAAGGACCATTCAGTACAGCTCACGTAAGCTTATAAAAAATAAGACTATCATCCAATTTCATCAGAAATACTGTTACGTAAAAACACAAGTTCTTAACAAGTACACACCTTAAAATGCAATAAAAATTCGCATGTAGCACTTGGTTTCAACTAAACCGCTTTTAAATTCAAGTAAGGTCGTTAGTTACCACACAGTACACCGAAATGAAAGACTTGCCGGTTCGATTCCCGCGCCGGAGCGCTGAGGGGATCTACTTTCGCCGTCTGTCACATCATCTGCATACAATGAATGCCTATGTTTCTACCTGGGCCATGAAAACTGCGTTTACATCGTTTAAATAACTGCATCGTCCAGTGCGTTTAAATAACTGAGGCAATTTTTTTTTTTTTTTGTTGGCTGTTTTTTATTCTATACTTTGCTGTTATCGTAATTTATGAATTATGAGTCGAATCCTTTAGTGTAATTTATTTTATTACATTAATGTTGACTGGTGTTATTTTTTTTCATTTCATTATTACGTTAAGTATTTGAAATAGCTTATTTTTATGTAACCTGTTTCATTCTCTCGTAAATTATATTGATCAAATAGAGTAAAATCCTTCAGAACTTGTACATAGATGTCGCCTTGAGACTGACAGCAATTCTGAATATCACTTTTTTATCCTGCCAAAATAAAAACTTTTATAAAGAAACTGAATACTTTTTCTTTATAAATAAATTACTTTAAATATTTTACTAAATTGAAAGCAAAAGAGATGAGATAAGGTGAGAGAAAATGTATAGTTGTAATAATGAAATCAGTCCCAAACCCGCACTCGGCCAGCGTGGGGACGTATAGCCTTAACCCTCTCCTGAGGCGAGATCCGATCCCAGCAGTGGGACATTATGGGCTGTTGACAATGAATAGGCAAATACGCTTATGATTCCGCTCTTACCATCACTATCTTAGTGGCTCAACGTAACATAGGGTTTGGTATAACTTAGAAACTATGTCAGTAGATGAAACTGGCCATTCATAGCAGGTCGTATACGAGATCTTGATTGATTAATTATAAACGTATATTGAATTCATTGGACTATCAGGTAATCTCATGGTCGAATTGTTACTATTCGATTTAAATTAGAAATGTCTTGATTGATATCTTGATAAATGGCAATAGTACTGAATTGAGTCGATGTTCGCATATAAATTTAAGAGTCAATTAAAATCTAAACTGTTTATTTAAATCATCCGTAGACGGATTGAAATTTGAAAATTGGCAAGCACCTTAGTTTCTCTAGGTATAAGAAATGCTTAAAAGCAAAGCTTCAAACCTAAACATAGAATATTGCTTTTTGTTATTTTATACTGTTTTGCGAATGTTACTTAAGTAATTGTTATTTAAATTTTTTTTTTTCGTTACTTTATTTGTGGCTTTGTTAGCTAACTTGATATTTTTTCACTTTGCTTGCTTTGATCATATAAGTGAGGGAGTGCACCGTCTATATTGATATGTCAATATTACGTTAGTTATATCAAGAAATCATTTTTTAGAAATCTTGAGTCTCTTAGTTCTGAGTAGGAGAGTAACTGATACGGGGTAAATTTAGGCTTCTTCCCTTTGACTAAATACCTAAATATATGTTGAAAATTGTTCATACTTAGCTGCTAGCAAATTTATTATTAAAATATTCAACAGCTTAAATTGTTATGATAAAATTATTTAAAGCCCCTGTTATCATTGTCAATGTGCAGTTCCTACTCCGTTATCAGATAGTTTTATCACCTATTGATAATATTCGACCTCTCTGTTTACACGTACAATGTTCCTATTTTTGTTTTATCACGATTTTGCACTATATATTATCACATATCAGATTATATTACACCGTCCACAATGAAGATTAACCTTATTGATACATAAAGTATTAAAAAGAGAAACAAAACAAATTGTAATCTTTCTCACCTTACGGTAAATGAGTTACAGACAGGTACTCCCCTCTGTGTTGAATACTGGACGTCTTGGGTTGCCAATTGATACGCAGACAAATTCCGACTATTCAGTTATATTTGAATATATTATACAATTACAATTAGTAGCAAAATATATATAAAAGTAGATAATAGTATTTAATGTAACGTGTGTATAAACTCGCAATATATTGTCGAATGGCGGTGCTTTGCGAAGACGGCGGGGCTGATGGTGTAACCGGAGAGGGACCGGTCCAAACCGCTTCTTTGGCATTGTCCCTTTATACATGAGCGGCGTGAACACCCTCTGTCAAAGAATACAGCCTAAATGAGCATATGAATTACAAAAGTTACCATTTAACATCAACTCCGAGGTTGTCTGACTTTCTTTGCTGTACTTCAAACGGCATGAGCACTCTATGAAGTAGTGTACACCTGCCACTCAAGAGTTACTAGTGGGTTTCCGCCGCTCCCTGAGGGGAGCTTCAAGCCAAAATAACCTCAATCATGAGGGCTAGCGATGAGTTTTTAACATAATATTGGGTGGTTGTCGTGAAGGTACAATAATAACCGTAAGAAATGCCTCTGGGGTAGTTGTGCCCTTCTTAAGAATTTTCTCGTTGCATAAAGCCCATGGGAGGGTATGCCCATAATCGCCACGCTGGGCAGGCGGGTTGGCGATCGCAGGGTGCAGCTTATTGTACCGGTGATGCTGCTGCCCATCACCAGTATGTGGTATTTAGCTACACGTATTTCGGATGGATATACCGCCATCAGTCGGTCGCCAGAGCCTCGTTTGTCGTTTAGCAGGACGCACCGCGTGCAGGTGAGGTTGGCTTGGGATAAAAGATGTTGGTTCATCCCCTTACATCCTCCATTTCTTCAAAAAAGGTGACAAGACCTTATTGAAGAACTATCGACCCATTTCCCTTCTAAGCCACATCTACAAGCTGTTTTCAAGAGTCATCACGAACCGTCTTGCGCAAAGACTCGACGAATTTCAACCACCGGAGCAGGCCGGATTTCGGAGCGGATACGGCACCATAGACCACATACACACAGTGCGGCAAATTATACAGAAGACCCAGGAGTATAACCAGCCCCTGTGTCTCAGCATTTGTGGACTATGAGAAGGCCTTCGACTCGGTTGAGATCTGGTCTGTTCTGGAGTCCCTGCAGCGTTGTCAGGTAGATTGGCGATACATCCAAGTGCTGAGATGTCTCTACGATACC
This sequence comes from Phragmatobia fuliginosa, assembly GCA_932526445.1. NCBI lineage: Eukaryota > Metazoa > Arthropoda > Insecta > Lepidoptera > Erebidae > Phragmatobia > Phragmatobia fuliginosa. The sequence continues at coordinate 1,159,879 of OW052069.1, read as the reverse complement.
GCCACCATGTCCGTCCAAGTACAGAATCAGCAAACAAGGTCCATACCATTGCATCGAGGAGTGAGACAAGGGGACGTTATTTCCCCGAAATTGTTCACAAATGCAATGGAGGATATGTTCAAGACGCTAAACTGGAAAGGACGTGGCATTAACATTAATGGCGAATACATCTCTCACTTGCGATTTGCGGACGACATCGTCATAATGGCAGAGACACTGCAGGACCTGCAACAGATGCTGAATGACCTAGCTGATTCTTCTATGCGCATCGGCCTACGGATGAACTTGGACAAAACCAAGGTCATGTTCAATGAACATGTTCTACCGGAACCGGTTGCAGTACACGATACCGTTCTCGAGGTTGTTCAAAAATATGTCTACCTTGGGCAGACATTGCAGTTGGGTAGAAACAACCTCGAGGATGAGGTGAATAGAAGAATTCAGTTGGGTTGGGCAGCGTTTGGAAAGCTACGTCGAGTCTTTTCGTCGTCGATCCCACAATGCCTAAAAACGAAAGTTTTCAATCAGTGCGTCCTACCTGTCATGACATACGGAGCCGAGACCTGGACACTTACGGTACGGTTGGTCCAAGGGCTTAAAGTTGCTCAGCGTGCTATGGAAAGGGCTATGCTCGGCGTTTCTCTGAGAGATCGTATCAGAAATGAGGTGATCCGTCAGAGAACTAAGGTCATCGACATAGCCCACCGGATTAGCAAGCTGAAATGGCAGTGGGCTGGCCATATTAGCCGCAGAACTGATGGCCGTTGGGGCAGAAGAGTTCTTGAGTGGAGACCGCGTCTCGGTAAACGTAGTGTAGGACGCCCACAGGCGAGGTGGAGTGACGACCTGCGTAAGATGGCTGGCAGGAGCTGGATGCGAGAAGCCCAAAATCGATCACAGTGGTGTGCAATGGAAGAGGCCTATGTCCAGCAGTGGACTGCGATAGGCTGATGATGATGATGATAAAGCACATAGAATCTCTCTTCCGCAGAGATTTCTTCAATGTTGTTCATATATAACAAATGCCTTCTATAAAGAAAAGCGGCCAAGTGCGAGTCGGACTCGCCCATGAAGGGTTCCGTATCAGCAAGTAACATCATATAAAAGTTCTTGTAGTTCGTTGTAACTTTGATCGATGTTTTTTTACTAGTGTATTGATTGGATGAAAGGTAAATTGCGTGTTACGATTTATGACGTATTAAAAAAAAAACTACTCACTAGATCTCATTCATACCAATTTTCGTTGGTAGTTTGCATGGTAATGTACAACATATATTTTTTTTAGTTTTATCACTCTCTTATTTTAGAAGTTAGAGGGGGGGGGCACACATTTTTCCACTTTGGAAGTGTCTCTCGCGCAAACTATTCAGTTTAGAAAAATATGATATTATAAACCTCAACATCATTTTTGAACACCGATCCATAGAACACGCATAGGTTTGATGAAAAAATTTTTTTTGTGTTTCAGTTCCAAGTACTTAGGTATGGGGACCCCCAAAATGTATTGTTTTTTTCTATTTTTATGTAAAAATCTTAATGCGGTTCACAGAATACATCGACTAACCAAATTTCAACGGTATAGCACTTAAAGTTTCGGAAATAATTGGCTGTGACATACGGACGGACAGACAGACTTGACGAATCTATAAGGGTTCCGTTTTTTGCCATTTGGCTACGGAACCCTAAAAACTACAAACTACTTAATTTAAACTCTGACTATGTTTTCTTCTTATATATGCATGTCGGCATCTAAAAAGTGTTGTACAAAAAATAGCTCTCACCTTTTTCTTATACAGTTTTTACACCAATACGTGCGCTGGAGTAATTGTTGTCAGTCACGGGTGAGGTACACGCGACACCGTTGAACAATATGGTAATACTTATTCTTATCAGCATTAAATCATACAGTTTTCCGTTGTGACCATCCCGATCCCGTAGATGTCGTACTTAGGGAATAAATTTCCTCAAGGTAGCAGAACCACGCTGATATCAGCCGGGGCGGTACTACCCTCGGCGGGCTGTGTAACGACACAACAACACGAATGCTATCATTTTTAGGCGATTGTCAATTATTAAGCCTCCGGTCTCGCAATCATCAACGGACTGGACCGAAGCATATCACTAGGCCGCAATAGTATGAGTCACATGCTGCATTGTGTGTCTTGGAAACTGTTCATGCTTTCCACCAGGCGTGTGGTACGAATCCGTGTGTGACGGATTAAGAATATAAAGTGTTACTACTTTTATGCATTCCATGAGTGTCGTAAGTGGCGACTTAAAGAACAACAGGACAACATCACTGCAGCCCCGGATCTACAATTGTTTCGTACCGGGGTCAAAACCTTGAAAGTGGCGCCGTCTCCCTTCAGTGTTTGAGAAAAACTGCCAATGAGTAGCATTTTTGTGATACTATGTTGATTCTGTGATCCATCCTCCTTGCATCCAGAATTATCATTGGTCGACTTTTGCGTTCTGTGAATTTTGTACATTAGTTTATCGTATAACTCTGTAAAATAAGTCCTTTCAATAAAAGTATATTCGTTTTATTATCCTTTAACAGTATTTTTTTTAAGTGAGTGACACAAACAACCTCGCAGAGTTCATCAACCTGAATCTATAGCTTCCGTTTACCGTGTCCCTTGTGTGTATGTTTAAATTATAATACACAGGCTTATCGGTTAAGAACAAAATGTTTGACATTGTATTTCGTCACACGGCATTCGTTCCCAATGCGCATGCGACGGTAGTTGAGACGCGGGTGACTCGCCATAGGGATGTCACGAAATCACTATGTCATTTCATCAACTTAAATGTTTTAAGTACCTATTTAATTTCATTTCACCTTTTCTCGAGGATATTAGAAACTATATTTTGGAATTGTTCTATCAAAATCCCTTGCCACCTGTGATATAACATTTGACACTATCTCGGTGGCGTTGTGGTATGCAACAACTGCGCTGGGGGAGTCCAGAAGCAGATCTGACCCTGGACTCCTCCTCCTCCTAAACGGAGAAGCGCGGAGAGGGCACACTGTGTGGTTTTTAGGCGGTTCAAGTCCGACACACCACCCCGCCGTAACCACCGGTGGGGTGACGGTCCATGATGATTTTCCACACATAAAAAAAAAAATGCAACTGCTACAATTGAAGTCTCGGGTGCGATTCAGGGGTCTGACCAAATTACCAAATCTTCAAATATTTGTTTCGAAATTTGGGTGTTCTCTATATAATATATGTGTGTCATATATCAGTGGTCTAGTACCATTTTACAAGCAGTATTTTACAGAATTCAGTATTATTATATAGTCTAATAAACTTACCAATATTCTCAGATACCGGATGGATTAACTGATAAATTTCTGATAGTTACCACGTGTTTTATTATTTATCATTAATTCAAATGAAAACTATGTTTTATCCTTAAAATAAAAATGTTATCTTGCAAAGGAATGCCAAATAAGCCTACTATAGTTTTATGACTACACGTCAGGTTTAAGTACAAAATTTATAATAAATACTAGTTGAGTACCGCGGTGTTACCCGCGGTTAATATTTTGTGTTCATAGAATTCTATATTTTTTCTCAAAAGTTTCCTCGTTATAAAATCTTATTTGGATTAAATCATATTTGTAGAAGTTTTCCGCTTAATACCACAATATGTATGTCATGTATGTAAATATCCATTTTTATTTACACATAGTTTTATACTTAAGATATATGATTTGATTCCTGCAGATTATGTGGTTAGCTTAATACTAAAGGTAAAAGAACTTCATCTGCTACTCTTTTAGTTGTGTGAACTGTTCACAATAATTTCAAAATCTGTAGTATATAATTAACCTTTTCGTTGTACCAATTACCGTGTGCCCGTTCGTAGTGTGTATTAACAAACTCCAAATTGAAAATAGCGTGAGAATAAAATTTCTCACGATATTTTAAATTCGACAGATTCTTACAAATTCATACACTACGTAAAATGACGGATATCAGTTGTCCCGAATCGTAAAGACCATCTGAGGAAATAAATCTGTTTCATTATCGACACATTTTCTTCATCTTATCCCGATCTAATTTAGGTCCAACATCTTTGCAAGAGGATTGGCCTGGTAAAGTGACAAAAAAAGAAGAAACATTTAAATAAACAAATTGGGAAGAGTGAGAAGAGAGTTTAAGATATTTCTCAATTGCCCAATTTTTATGATTGCTTCGCGAATGTATTCCATATAACTTTTGGATGATTGCATCATTATTAACATTAAAATCAGGATTTCGCAGTTCACAGCTGGACACAGGCCTCTCCAATTGCACGCCACTTCAGTTCAATCCTCGGCTACTTGCATTCAGCTTCTGCCAGATGATGATTATGGATGATTTTACGTATATGATTACATAACTTCATTAACGTCTATAACAAGAAAATAAAATATTGAAAGATTATCTTTACAACATAAGTGTACGTAAACTTGCACCTACTTGATATGAAGTGCCAAACTGTTAGGCTAAAATAAATTCGTTAAATGTATTTACATATTTGGATGGTCAAGTAATATATATGCAATAGTGATAAATCATATAACGCTTATCGGTATAAATGGCTGCTCTCCTTGGATATAAAATTGTTTATCAAGCCCACGAGGTTTGTTGCGCAAATTATGTCATACTTGTCATTTAAATTTTGTTGGCCTGTCAGCTACTGATAAGGAGGTAGCCTGACCTATTGGTTTCGGATTTTATTTCAGTAGCGAAGCGATTGAAATTACTTTTTCAATGTAATAGTCTTTAATTAGTTCAATCTTCGAATTTCAGTTCTCCCTTAGTTGCGGAGGTCGGACCTCCGCAACCCTCCGAAGTCCAAGTGTGCCAGTCGCTCCGTGGAAAAACTGAAATTCTGGTAAAACCGGTGGAACTAGTAGCCGAACCCACCTAAACTTGGGAATTAAGGCTCGGAAGAATGAATGTAGTAGTCTTTAAATAATTGAACTGCACAGTTTAGACGACAAAAAGTGTTTCCTAAGACGTAAATAACAGGAACTAACCACTAGTGCAACATTCTAATTTAGCAGTGGTTATTGTTTCTGACTGACTAATACCCTAAGGGTCGTAGGTTGGGTGTAGCATTATTAGATCCGAGTGAATTTATCTAAAAGATGGTAGTAATACATACGTATGTTTAGAAGCTTTTCATTACTTACTATCGTCGGCTTATTGCAAGAAGTCATTAACTGCAAAAAATCACTAAATATTTTTTTATCTTTAATGGTCTCACAAACAAAGATAAAAACGTATTTAGTGATTTTTTGCAGTAATTATTATATCGTTGGCTTATTGCAAGAAGTCATTAACTGCAAAAAATCACTAAATACGTTTTAATCAAATTCAAATTCAAATTCAAAATTCTTTATTCACTTAGGATGCAATACATCTCTTGTGACAGGTCAAGATTCTACATGTACATTTATGCCATGTTCGCAAACAATAGGTAGAGCCGGAGAAAAGAACATGGCAATAAAAACTCGCGGCCACTCCTTTCAAATCGCCAATGTTTACATAGTTTTAATGTTTATAAACCTGATATGGGGGTAAGGTGCTGCCACTAATATACTATACACCATGTTAGAGGACTGATGCAAATTATAGTGATTAAAAATTAGAACTTATGCTAATTTAAAAAAAAAAAACAACAGCCTCAGTGGGTACAACATAGTAGGAGCATCTACTTACAACAAAGGTAAAAACTATATGTGCTCAAATATTGGCCAAATTACTGGTAACGAAAGATTAAATATAAAATATTAATTGTAAGATCAAAAGAAAGAGAAGAATGGCCTTTATTAGTCACGTAGAATCTTTACTTACAAAAGTAAAATCATGTTCTTAAACAATGTGATAACAACATTCACATGAGTAGAATAAAATGATAAGGAGCAAGTAGTCAAATCCATTTTTCTTTATCATTTAAAAATTCGTCAACTGTATAATAACCTTTACGTATAAGATAAGTTTTGACTACATTTTTAAACTTTTCCACTGATAGACTCATAACACTAGCTGGTAACCTATTAAAAAATCGCACGGAAAGACCCATAAATGAATTATGCGTTTTATGTAGCCTATGATATTGACCTACTAATTTATGCTTATGTCTCGTGTTCACCGAGTGAACGTCACTATTCCTGTGATATAAATGCATATTTTGTTTTATAAACATAATGTTTGCAAATATATATTGTGATGCAACTGTCATAATGCCTATCTCTTTAAACTTTTCTCTAAGGGAAACTCGTGCACCTAGTTTGTAAATCGCACGCACTGCACGTTTTTGGAGAATGAAAATTGTTTGAATATCAGCTGCCTTGCCCCATAGCAGAATGCCATACGACATGACGCTGTGGAAATAACCGAAATATACTAGCCTTGCTGTTTCCTTACATTTGACAAACTAAACTTAATACATTTGGTTTTTTTAGAATTCAAAAGCAAGTTATTTGATGTAAACCAGTCAAGGACTAATGCGAGGGACCTATTTACTTCGTCAGAGTAATTGTTTTTGCGATTGGTTTTGAATATAAGAGAAGTGTCATCAGCAAATAGAACAATATCGCATAACTTACTAGTAAAAGATGGCAAATCGTTTATATACACCAAAAATAAAAAAGGACCCAGAATTGAGCCTTGTGGCACGCCCATACTCACTGGTGATCCGGAGGACCTTATACCATTAATATCAACATACTGTATTCGCTCACTAAGATAAGAAGCAACAAGATTAAACGCTGTACCTGTTATGCCATAATGCCTAAGTTTCAGCAGAAGTGTACTATGCATCACACAATCAAATGCTTTTGAGAGATCGCAGAAAACACCAATGGCGTCCTGCGAGTTTTCCCAGGCACTATATATATGTTTAAGTAGTTTAGAGCCTGCGTCTGCTGTTGAGCGACCCTTTGTGAATCCATATTGTTCACTATGCAGTAGATTATTAGAATTAAAATGTGTTTCTAATTGCATTAGTATGGCTTTTTCAAAGATTTTACTAATAGCTGGTAAAATAGAAATAGGTCTAAAATTACTAGGGTCGCTTTTTGAACCGGCTTTAAACAAAGGAATTACTTTACTGTGTTTCATCAAATCAGGAAACACACCGGTATCAACACATCGATTAAATATTGTTGCTAAATGTGGTGCTATCTTAATAATAATGCTATTAATTAATTTAACAGAAATACCCCATAAATCTGCTGTCTTTTTGCAATTAATTGACTTAAATATTTTTATTATGTCAGTGGGGTTTATAAAATTAAAACTGAATGGTACAGTACACTCTTTCACACTGCCTCTCATAAGTGATTGAGCATCAACCGGACATGATCTTAGGGAGCTGGTTGCATTTTTAGGTATATCAGCAAAGAAATTATTAAATGTTTGAGCCAGGTCTAAATTGTCAGTTACAGTTATATCACCAATAATTAATTCAAAATTATGTTCACGTGGCTTGACCCGCCCAGATTCAGCATTAATCATGTTCCAAGTGGCTTTAATTTTATTCTCTGCTTGTTTAATATTTTTACTTAAATATAAAGACTTGGCAGCAGCGCAAGTCTTTTTAAATACTTTGGAATAATTTTTAACATATTGAACAAACTTATGGTCAAAATTATATTGTTTCATGCCATACAATTCATACAACTTAGCTCTACTTATTTGTATGCCAGTAGTTGCCCAATCACAAAAGCTAATTTTTATATTTTTATAAAAAGTCTTAGTTGTGAATATGTTATTAAATTCCGATTTGATCATGTTAAACAAAGAGTGTAAAACAAAATAATTGTGAGACCATTATAGATAAAAAAGTATTTATTGATTTTTTGCACTTAATGACTTCTTGCAATAAGCCGACGCTATAATCTATTTTATTTGAAGAATTAGATTAAAGTTTGAAGTAGTGTTAAGATACCACCAACACTGGAAAAAACAAATGTGTATGTATAAAAATGGAACATAATTTAGGAATTAATATCGAAATATGCATATTCTGATTATAATACTCACACTCTCACGACGTTTTGATGTGCTTGAAAGATGATCTTAGTTAGTCACAAAAAAAAATCTTGTGTTGAAAAAATATAGTGGCAACCCTACTACCTGCATGAGAAGTGTGGGCTGTGTATTGGCGCTGTTCATTGAGCCAGGAATTTAGAAAAAAAAGCAACAATAGTGGCGCCAACTTTTTTGTGGTTACCGACGAATTTGTTGTGTGTTCACACAAAAAGTTTCAATTGAATCATTTAATCTCATTAGCTGTGATTTTACATGTTTAATGTTAAGGTACTATTAACTGACATTCCTATGAGCTTTTTTTCTCTAATTAAGTTGGAGTTGGCTTAAAGTCTACTACGATATGGCTGCCAACAGACCTTCATAAGTGTCGGAGTTCTGTAGACGAAAGTTTGACGAAGCCTTTCAGGGCTCCAACAATTCGTAACGATTGATATGAAAACCAGAACTGACTACTGTGAACCGACTCATTCTCATATAAATTTTTAACTGACTTTGATTCTTATTTCTTTTTATATCAGTATTTAAATTCTTTGCCGAGGATCGAACTAAGTTGCGTGCAATTGGAGAGGCATATGTCTTGCATATGTCATAGGCTGATGATGTTGTTTTAAATTCTTGTTTGAAATCATTTAAAATTTAAATGATTTTGAAACTGAATCTGTGATTTAAATTTTAAATCACAGAGGTAACAGAATACGACTTCTAAAGAGAGACCATGTCCAGTAGTAGACTGTTAAAGACTTTTGATGATGATGATTAGACTCTTGGAAAGTGATAAAAATGTAATCGTTAAGTACCACTTAAAACAGTTAAATTTAAAAGCTATATGTTGACCACTTCAATTTGACGGTCACGTATCTACGACTTATCCTTTCCAATTGACTTAAATGCTGACGTTTATGTACGGAAATGCTCTACGGAAAACTTGATAATTAATTAAGTACCTAATCGTGGCCTCGAGAAGCTATATCAAATAAACAACAATGATATAATAACAATATCAAACAACGATATATCATTAGCGTAGTGGGGTGCCACGTAGTGCCACATTTTACCGGTTAGCGAATGCTCAAATTGTATTACATTTCAAAGCGGTATGATTATCTCAATTTAAAATAATCGTAAATTATTATTATTATTACATACGTACACAGTCATCTGATATATAATGTAGTCAGAGCTTATACTATAATAACTAAGTATGTAGATTACTGTCAAACATAGTTATATCTATCGAAAACCTTCTTTGCATCGTCCAAAAATACAGTTAGAAAAGTGCAAGATATAGTAATGCTGACGAATAAAAACATCTTGAGAACATATATTTTTTTATTGTAAGATAATGTCATCATCAATAGCCTCTTATATCCCGGTGCTAGCAATAGGTAAAAGGTTATGCCCTACTAGACCACGATTATTAGTACAAGGCTTGTTTCAAGATTTCCTTCTGATTGCGGAGATTTTGTCCTGCCTAGTTTGTCCCTTAATAGCCTCTTACGACACTGATGGGATCACTACGTGAATTGTAGGAAGTAGCAATAGCTATTATAATTCTTATCCAATTTCCGTATCCGCCACTATTCATAAGGAAATGGAAGCTATCTCGAAGTAATTCCTCTAATTTTCCAATTGCTAAAAGGCAATAGATCTCGATTCTAAGAGTCAAATTCGCTAGATGACATCCGCTTAATTCGCCACACTATACGTAGTTACGTTAAATTTAAATTGCACCAATCATAAAACCGTACTTTGTCCGAATTAACCATTTGTAGGACGGTTTTTGCACATTGTAATAGAATAACAGGTTGATTTCATCTGCACACAATACTCCAATTACGGTAATAAGTACACCTACCGCAGAAATACGAATTTAGGATTTCTATCGAAACTGTATTGTATTTGGTAATTTCTCAAAACTTTAAAACTGTTTTTTTTTTTGTTTTGTACCGATATTAAATAGACATACTTTTGCTGTATTTGTTAATTTACTATATTAAATATAAATAAATAAAAATTTAGTTAGGTATTTTTTTTATAACTGATATCAGTATGTATGCTCGCACACATACTATATTCGCTAGCCTTGTTACGTGCAAAAAACATTCACACAACATAATGGAAATACACATAGAAATGATGTAGAACTTCCTATAAGTTTACAGAAAATCTAATGTTAGCACTATTTTACCAAATCAGTAAGGTTTATTAGTGGACTCATAAAACTTTTTCAGTCACAGTTCTGTTTGTCTGTTATACATTGCGTCAGCTTTAGATAATATTGAAAAAGGAGATGATAATAACGATATAAGTTTTCTCCTTCCAGAATTCCCTTGAACTTTTATTGAAGACAACAAAATGCGTTTAGTTTCATAAAGGTTTCATGCGTAAAGGTTCTTTCTTACATTGTATTGTGTTTCTGAACTCATTCATTAACGTCATCCGTTTTTGTTTTACGCTAAATAATACAAATAAAGGCAATAATAAACCCACGGTCATTACACCGAAGTGTCCAATAAAATAAGTTGAATCGCTAAATTGAATTGCCCCATTACATCGGTCAGTGGTTCGGTTAAGAAATAATTTTGTAAGCCTTATCTGCAACTTGTGAAACTTTTGGTCTTCTGTAGGCCGTAATTGGGCTCTTTTTGGTTATTCTTTCATTTACCAAACAATGTGACGTTTAATTAATTTATTAGACAATATTTTTTAAAAGTCAACTCAACACCTCGTCTATGAGATTGCACATCTATCCTAGTTCCAAAAAATTGTCCCAAAATGTGTAACTGATTTCAAAAAAAAAAAATTAATAGATATATTCTACTAACTCTTACTCTCGACTTCGCCCGCGTGTAGGTCATTTATCTCGATATGAGTAGCTATTCTATATTCTTCCCAATAGAACCCAAGTATCGTCATGCTAAATTTCATCTAAATTAGTTTAGCGATTTAGCTTAGACAATTATAAATAAATTTTAAAATTAAGTAAATAAAAAATATTAGTGAGTATATATTAATAGTAAGAATTTGAAAGAACTAAAGTTTCGTGCCTTAAATACGCCAATTTAAAAAAAAAATACTTTATTTATGAACTTGAATTTCAAGTTTTATTAACATTTTAATTACCTACAAACTAAACTATTCACAACTTTTTACGAACAGTTTTGTACGCTGATATAGAAATATGAGTCAAGAACATACAAGAATAATATTTATTTTCTCACAATGTCATAAAACTTGCATTATACATATAATAAGAATTAAGGTTAGTGTTACGTATTTACATTTTAATTACGCGTATTATATTATGCCTGTATTTCAGGACAACATATACACACATACCTACATATAGAACAATAGAACGTAACTGTTTAAATTGCATAAAATAATACTTTGTCTAAGAAAAATATACTACAGTGACATTATAACAATGTCTGCATATGGTATTGTTTAGTAAGTAATAAGACGGACCCCACGTCTTAGGTAAATGTAGAAGTGTCTCAATAGGCCTCCATAGTATTCAATAAGTATGATGATCACTACTCTTAGATTCCGCTCGTGCTTTCCATCAGGCAGAGTAGAGTTCCTTTGGCACGAAAACGAGTGTGGTGACGGATTAAGAGTACTGTGTGGCAAGAGGCGACCATGGGGGGAAACTACGCAGGACAATATCATTGCAAAGAGAAGGAAAACTTGAAACAAACCCTAATACCCGTTTTGGCCAGTGTAGTATAGTATGGCAAAAGCTCCTTCCTAATTAGAATATTAAGTTTAGCACTGAACTGATACAGGCTGTTGATAACATTTGATGATGAAGGAGAAAGGACGAGGTTGGTTAGATTGTCCTCCGTATATCTTAATTACAGTAGTTCTCGAGTCCCTCTTATTTGAATGGCAAAGTCGATTCAATGCCATCAAGCCGCTACTATTCTTTAACGCAAAAACGGCTAAACGGAATACACATATATTTAGATTATAGTGTGAAATATCACATAGGCTAACTTTTATCCAGAATTTTTTTTTTTTTTTTATATATTTAAGCCTACCAAAGTGACTCTACTCTGCCTGATGGAAAGCATGAGTAGAATCCAGGAGTAGGGGTCACCATGCTTATTGTGAGGGTAGGCAATGTAGCATGGTGACCCTTACCATGGCAGCCTGGTTAGATTATTCTGCATCATTCTCCCGGCCCTCGAAGGGCGGGAGAATGATGCAGAATGATTGGGCCTCCGGTCTCACACTCACCAACGAAATACGACAGCAAGAATGCTGTCGTTATTAGGATGGTCTTCTGTGTGAGGGTAGTACTGGCCGGGTTGAGCCGGCCCATTCTTGCTGAAATCAGCGTTTCTCTACTACCTACAAATTATTATTAATATTATATTCCTGTGAGATGAGCAAGTGACAAAAACAACCGCGAATAAGCGAATAACACCGTCGCAGATAGTTGTTATTCAATCATCTTTAGCCCATCGCAGTCCACAGCTGGACATAGGCCTCTCCAATTGCACGCCACTTGGTTCGATCCTCGGCCTCTCGCATCCAGCCCCTGCCAGCCGTCTTGCGCAAATCATCACTCCACCTGTCCTGTGGACGTCCTACACTACTTATTTTTCAATATTATTCAATCAGCTTATCACAATTCTAACATGTAGTTACATTCTCAATCAACTGTCAAAGAGAAAATAAAGAAAAGAGACGGAGAGACGGTACATCACAGTTACAGATTATAGAAAGAGACTGCCTACAATATTAACTTAAATCTCTACGTGAAAAAGGAGGTATTACAAAACGTTTATCCGATTGCTACTGTCCTATCTATAAACAGCAGATAGCTTGACCTTGCTGCACTTGAGACTTTGAGAGTCTATAAATATATTAACTGATAAGATGTGTTTATATGTAGATACTTCACGTTAGCTTTTGCCCGTTGTAATATTCGCTTTGGTATGTTTCCTTTGCAAATAACAATGTTGCTGGGCACTAAAGTTTTAAAAACTTACCCGACTAACGTTTAATAAAATTTATAAGCTGCTTTGATTATATTGCTCACATCACATATAATAAAATCGATTCAGTAGTATTATTTCGCTTTCCCGTAATCGGGTGAAAAGTACATCAAATCCACTGACCCAGTGTAGACATTAGTGACCCTGACTATCAAACCGGAGGTTGTGGGCTCAACTGCAAGAATAAATGGCTATGCGTTGAACACGATTTGTCACTGAGTGTGTATTATCTATATATAATAAGTATAAATTTAAAATAATGACTACTTACTAGCAAAGCTCCGCTGTGTTACCTGCTGATGTTGGTGTACCTTGACAACAAGTAGACAACAATAACCATAGAGCAAAGTCAGTAAAAAAATTGCCTAATTACTTATAGATCAGCTATCTGCCACTGAAATCAGTTAAAATCAGTCCATCAGTGTTAGAGATCAGCCGGAACAAAACAACAGTTGTTTTAAAAATTGGTCTAAATACCGTATGTATTTTCATATGCATTTACACAAATAAACACTTTAATATTATTTATTGGTATAGAAGTAATGTTATAAACCTATAAAGCTGAGATGTTATTTACACTATCTAATGTGAAATCTTCATTGTCCGCAGTGAAATCGCGATGTTGTGGTGACTACGGCGTGATGATGAGGCTCGACTCGACTGACAAGCAGCACAGATACCACAATCTGTTGCACGACGACCATGCCAGTGAGTTATTCGCTTGATCTACATCTAATGGTTCTCACGAACTGAAGTGGGGCTTGGGATAACAGGGTATTTGTTAGACATAAACTATTAGGTATCCCACCAATTCACACACATGCCAAAATCAAGATAAGAACCCTATTTAATCTACCTATTTAAAGCGCATCGAAATGACTCTACTCTGCCTGATTAAATCCAGGAGTATGGATCACCATCACGACCATATAACTTGGTGGCCTACACTATGGCGGCCATGTGAGGTGCTAATCTAAAATTGAGTGAAAAATTACCTTGGTCATTTCCACTTTTTACTATTCGCCCTCAATGTTGCGAAGGTCTGATTTCAGTCGCTCTTCGGAAAACGAAAATTCATCTAAAACTGGTTGAGCTAGAAGTCGACTCCAAATAATATTGGGAATATTAAGGCTAGGAAGATCATATAATAGAATAAAATATAGATACTTTATTGTACACCAATCACAACGTATGGTTTAATATTAACACAAGATATGCACAATGGGATTATTTAGACCTTATTGCAAAGAGCAAAATTTCCCGTCCAAAATGGTCGTTTCCCCTATGAAGTGGCTCTGCAGTATAGACGACCAGGCATTGTCAGTAATGACCTAGCAAGAGTCGGGGTAATTTGGGCAAGGGGATCTGAATGTATTCATCATCTTCCTAGCCTTTATTATTCCCAATATTATTATGGTCGGCTACAAAGTTCAACTGGTTTTACCTGAGTATCTAATCTCACGATAAGTTATTATAAACGACAATTTATTTTCGGGAATTAGTTTCCAAAATTTCAATCACACATCAATTTGCACAGAGGAACTGTTGATGAGCATGATAACAGACTTCATCTGTGAAGCGGTGCTCATAGCCAAGTTGCCCTAGGAAACAATCACCGAGGGTAAGCAATGACGGCGCGGCCGGTACTTGGATGAGTGACCTTTAGTGGCATGATACCATGAGCGTCTCCGCGATTCGAAGGTTACGCTAAGCAGTCGGTCCCCTTTATTATTATAGGTTAACAATCTGAAACAAGTGAGGCTTAGTTTGAGACCGTTGTCTTGTCAGTCTTCACTCGGCCAGCGTGGAGACGTATGTATGGCTTTAATTCATTCCTGAGAGGAGACCCTTGACCAGCAGATGGACATTATGAGTTGTCGATGATAGGTGCTATGGTTCCCTTAGATGTGAACGACACCAAATAGTTGACCTCTGCTTCAGGCAGGTCACATGCTTGTCTGAGTATTAAAAAAAACAATGACACTGCTAAAATATTTTCTCATATTCGCTAACGAGCTAGCTGATAACAAATGTGTACACAACACAATTGACTCGACGACAATCTCAGGACCTTAAACTGGTAAACCGTTATTAAATTATTACGCTTAACAGATAACACGAGCAAAATGCCACTTATTGTCATGATAACAATAAAACTCATTTTTAATTGTTCTCTTTTCCCAGAACGGTATTAAACTACATAGGAGTACTGTCGACTACATATTTAGAATAAGGTTTGATTTAACATACATGTTTTCATGCTTTATCCTCTGAAGAATAAGAATTTTCTCGCTAACAATATAGGGGGCAAGCCTTTTTGCCTTGAATACGAATAAAGGATTTAAAAAAGAGAATGATGAGATAAGTCAAACAAAAAAAAAATAAGAAAAAGTTCAAAAAGCTATAACCCGACTACATTAAAACTTTTGATAAAGTTAATATAGTCTATACCTATCCTATCCGTGCCATTATTACAAATCTAATGACACCTCAATCATTAAAATCATTTCAGTTGATTAGGCGCCACGGTGGAATATACAGAAATACAAAGACTGCCAAATACCTTATTTTTGGCTTCACTATGGTCAGATAAAAAGTAACAGTATTATTACCTTCCTAAATCAAAATCATTTTTCCTCAATCAGCTAAGTAAAAGATAAACATTTTTTCCCCTAGTGAACTTCTCAAACTTTAATAATACCTAATTATAACACGTTACAATTGCTACTGTTTAAACAAGGCAATAATTTAGACATATAATTATGTATTTACGTAATTATAGTACTTAACATTATCACTGAATATAATATATAATTCAAGATAATTGAGCCACTTTACACATATTGGAGTAGTTTTTGTCGGGTTATTCCATTTAAATAATCTTGATCTATCTATGTATCTGATATCTTTACCTTTCGTAGTGTGTTATCACTGATCTTTTTACATCAAGATCGCCCAGGCTTTCATTATCCATTGCAGAACATGGTCTCTACCAATAAACCTCACAGAGTTCTGTTTTGACGTCTCCGTATGCAGTTTATGTTCAGCATTTTGCTAATATCATCTTTTCACTTTTATAACCACTCGCCGTAGAAGGTTTTGTATGAGTACAAGTTCAGGATATTTCTCCTTATACAGATTACTCAAATGTAATAATTGACCAAATGCAGGCTTGCAGATTCCGCATCATTAAAATTATCCAATTTAGTATATTAAGTAGTGACGGGCTGCTCATAAATATTACTACCTCAAACACTTTTATTAGCGAGTGTACATTGGACATACATGTGCGAATACAATATCATAGGGCGAGGGAACCGCTATAAACACTTGTGGGAAACTACCATGCTATTTTATACTAATTATATGAAATTAAAATATGGAAAACGTGTACAACGCTTGCTTTTTTTACCGTTTAAGGACTATCTTACGAATACTCTGTTAAATAGATTCATAATGATAGTTTATCGACAAGTCTTACAACTGATAAGAGGACAATATAGGAGGTCCTGATTAATAAATAATAATTAATAAATAAGTATTTACACACGACGTCATCTAGTCCCAAACTAAGCAGAGCTTGTATTATGGGTACTAGACAAGTGATATAAATACAAGTTCCGACATCGAGAGTATAAAAATCGGGAGTAAAAAAAGAAAAAGCAAAAAAGAAAATATATACTTACGTCCAAAAAAACTTTTTAGGCTAGAAGTCTAGAGACAACGATCAGCGATATCTGCAGTGTAGCGGGCGATCGGGCATAAATACCGAAAGAATATCAAGAATACTTTAAATACATATCTCAAGTATACATAATCTTGCCAGTAACAAGCTGTCCACTCTGCCAATACATGTATTGACCTAGTTAGATGTAGAATATGAAAGGTTTTGTAAACAGAACAAGATAATTATGCAAACATCATCATTATTGGTCTTACAACATGACGACATTTGTCAATAAGTATTTGCAGTTTGTACTTAAAGACACACAGTTTGACTACACATACATAGTCAAATTATACAACAAGTTTGTGCATTCGTATGCATCTAATAAGCATAAAGTTTAATAGATGGGTATACAAAAGGAAGGTTATAATGAAAAAACACATTATTCTTGCTCGAGTCTGGGGTCTGGCTTTTAGCGTATCAAGATATATCGAGTTTCTTGTCCGGGTTGGGCCGAAAGTATTGTTAGGTTTTTCTTACAAGAAATTCTAAATAACGTATTTTAAAAAAACGATCAGTCATTTTGGCGTTCAGTAAACATTGGCGGAGATTAAACCATTAATTTCGGAGTCATTAATTGATTACATTATTTACCTATTTCGTAAATAACATGATTAAAACCGAATACCGTCAGACAATTACTGGAATGGCACACCTGACATCCGGTTGGCGGTTTCCTGCGTTTTGTACGCGACTACAGGAAACAGACCTGTGACGTTACGCGTGGCCGGGCGCCACCTCTCGCCGGCAGACTGTCGGATAGACCGGTTGTTTAAAGGGTTTCATTTCCCTACAACAATAGCCCCAACGGTATAGAAGCTTCCAGATGTTTATTTATTGAAGTTAGTAAGGTCATATGGGTGTGTAGGGTTCACACCATCAATTTAAATTAATTTGAATTTGAATTTGAATCTACGGACGAGGCTCTGTTAAACTAAAGCTCTGTAAAGTCATACCTATGTAGAAAAAGTATAAATAGTAGTGGACCAAGAGCCCAGAGCCGCCAGACCTACGTCATTAGTGCAAAGCTGAAGTTTTCAGGATTATTAGTACAATGTCTTGCTAAGATGTATGTGTACCCATTAGCTTGAAAGCGGGGCCGTTTCTGAGGTAGCGCGAAGTACAGATGGATAAAAACCTTACTTACCTACGTTAAAGGTGCAAAGCTAGTATTTACATATTTTTTCAAGAATATTATTTAAAATTAAAATTCATTACTGCCAGACACTTTCCGTGGGCCATTACTTCTGCCAGACGTCTTGAAAGTTGTGAAAAAATTAGGTAAACTACGTTATAGTAGCAAACCTAAATTTTATACATATTATCTAAGGTAGGTACTATTTTAAGACCGTTTGTATGCGGCCAGACCAATACGAAGGGCCAATCATCCCCCCAGACACCTTTAAATATTTGTAGTACCTAATTAGGAAGCTGAGGTATATCATCTTTAGTATTATTTCAAGAATAGAATTGTAAAATATTAAATGGTTGTAAAAACTCCGTTGGGTGATCGCACCCAAAGGAGTTGGTTACAAACAAACAAACATACAGGTGAAGCTAATAAAAAGCGTGTAAAAACCATTTAATAATTTACAATTCTATTCTTGAAATAATACTAAAGATGATATACCTCAGAACCGGCCCCGCTTTCAAGCTAATGGTTACGCATACATTTTAACAAGACATTGTACTAATAATCCTAAAAATTTCAGCTTTGCACTAATGACGTATGTAGGCCTGGCGGCTCTGGGCTCTTGCTCTATAGTAAAGTATACTACTATATTACATACGTGGGCCTTCCTTTATTTGAGTTATTTACTAATACATAAGATTGGAGTGTCTGTCTGTATGTCATACATAATATGAAAGCATTTGAACGCATACGGTACTCACATCAAAGATGCAATTTTAACTTTTTTTTGTCTGTCTGTAGACTAGCTTCGTTTCGCAACGTTGATCTCGATTTACAATGATAACCGCGGGTAGAACCGCGGTACTCACCTAGTTAATACATAAAAATTTGCGGACCTTGCAGTCGCTCTTCGTAGTAATAATAGGAATATTTGTCCTGACCAAATTTAGAAGTTCTTGATTTCAAAAGACATAAGTTTGTTAAAGCGCTATTGAGTTTAAACTGTTTAAATTCTAACATTTGCCTAATATGTGTTTGTTATCCAATTTAACTGGATAACCGATCTAAACAGTCAACCGCACCAAATATGTAAAATAATTAAATGTACACAATCGATGTTTTCAGACGTAGTTTTAGAACGACGTCAACTCAGAGCTTAATTGGAAGGATTGAATGAGTTCATTGGTTTGATTGAATTGGAAACGTTTCATTAGCCGGCGCTATGGGGGTATTTTCTTTTCATGATATTCTTGTTGTCTAGATCGGTTCGTCAATTAGGTTAAGTGCTGAATGTCAATCGCTGTAATGAGGGCCACCGTTTTTGTGCTCGCCAGTGGGCGCAACTGTAGAATGAGGTTCTACCTGTTAAAATTTGACCGATTAATTTTGCACCTCTTTTTCTTAGCTCTTTTAAAAGCACAGATATTGTGCTGTAATTTGTAAATTTCATCATTAATGTCGTTAACGTAGTAGTAAGTCAATGTGTAAAGTAGTCGTCACCTTCTGAATTTAAAAAAAAGCAGCATAGAGAAGAATTTACTATATATACTAAGAGTTTATTGTTATGCCGAGAAATCCAAACAGAAATAAAAAATACCTTAAATGCCTCTTATTTTGCATGTACCAGTATTTAAAACACGCCTGATTAAACGAATTTAATAGAAACGTGAAATTAAGCGTGTATTAATGCCAAGATTATTGGGCTTGACTACTAGTTCAACCGATTTTTATCTGAATATCAGTTTTTCCACAGAGCGACTTTTCAATAACGATTACCTTATCTATTCATGTCCATTACAACTGAGAGTGACGGGTTAAAGTGTTCTCAGAGTTGAGGGTGTCAAATACCCTCAACTTCCAAATTTCGGGCTGTTATTAGGAATTTTTCACCTGAAACACTCAACGACACTTTTTGATCTGACCCGGAACCCAACCCGAGACCTATTGATCGATAGTCACATACGCTAACCGCTAGACTAATAAAGGAATTTATTAAGTTTACACTAAAAGTTAAGTTTATACTCGTAAATTTCATAATAGGTATAATTATATGTATTAATAGTTCAGTCCATCCGTCCATCCAGTCCATATACTTAAGTAGATAAAAGTATTTGTCTATGTTTATTTAAACCAACAATTGAATTAACGTCCCATTGTGATTGTGCAACTAGTTGTCATCGGATATCGCGTGTAATTATGATTGGCGACCCTGGCCCGGTAGCCATGTTGCCAATATGGCCGCCCACATGCCTTTGATCTGCAGGTACATGCAAATAGATATGACACTTCATTGATTTATCGGTGCACAAAAAAATTCATTTTCTCCTATATAATTTTAAATGATTTCAATTTAATTTCTTAACAACAATTAATTTGAACATAAATATATGTTTTTCTGTTGAACGAAGATTTTAATGTTCTGTTTTATAATATAACTAGAATTGCCATTGTAGTCAGTTGTGTGAAAAATTTTCTACCGAGCGATGAGACTAGACATTTTTTTTCTACAAAGTTTCCATGAAATCTAAACACAGTTTCAATGATGCACAATCCAAATACTTAGATGCACAATTATATTCACTAGTTTATATTAAAGAATGCTGCCACCTTTACGTTGAGAAAAGGTCGAAAACTTTTTAGACCACATAGTTAATGTCCACCTTAATAATTCAAAATGTATTATTAGTAATTAATATAATACTGTAAATAAAGATGGAATTTATTCGTCGAAAACCCTTTGCCGTAAATATAGCGATGTTTATTAAAATATCATTAAAAAACTTAGATGTTACCTAGAAATTTACCTTTATTAAGTAAACACCACCTTCTTATAAGTTACGAAATGCAGTATTAAGCAGTAAAATTGTTGAATAAATGTCAAATGGTAACTACAACTGTTTGATTTCACAATGACGCAAGCAAACAACTGAGCTTGTATTGCGTTTACTTTTACTGCACTTTGAACTTTCTACGTAATTTACACACAAATTTTCTAAAGCACTTAACTCTTAACGATCTTTTATATGTACTGTGAATGTATTTGTTGTACACGTATGGTATTTTGTATTAACATCTCTTTATTATATTTACACACGTTATTCTGAAGTTTATTTTAAAAACTTATTACAGACATGTATCAAGTTCCTTTTACTTTCTTCGTTCGAAATACATTTAAGCATAGTTTCTTGGCTGGAAATGCCCCGTCCCTATCGTCTTATAAATAAACATCCAAAGATATTTTTTAACATATCTGTAGCACGGTCTTTTGATCTCTTTACTTGGAACAACCCACCTTTTTTACTAAAATGGATTGTTTAAATTGACTTAAATAATTCAAAAGGCTATAATTTTGAGACAGAGCTCATATGTCAACTTTGTTTGCTAGAATTCACATTTTATACGGCTTATTCATTCCAGAACCTTTCAGCCAAAGTGACCTTCTGTTTTACGTGTTATAGGGTTTCATCATGTTCATGGCCTATCGCCGTCTACTAACAGAACAAATTTGTATGTTCTATGACTTACACCTGCGGCTCTGCCCACGTGTTTCTCGGTTATCGCAATAAATATGAGCCTATGTGTTATTCGGATATATAATCTATATTACTGTAAAATTTTATACAGACAGATTCAATAGTTTTTGCGTTAAAGAGTAATAAACGTGCATCCATCATCAAATTTATATTATTTATTAGTAGGATTGCTATTATAGGGATTACTAGTTACCATTTCAACTTGCTTCCACACAATATATTATGCCGCTCTTAGTATATCGAGCCATTTGGCTCTCTGTTTGTCACACACAATATTTACTAGCTCAGACACCGTCGTTTTACTCTATGTTTATGTGAAATATCTGTTTATATAAAATGTTTACTAAATAGACTAAGACAAGCTATACATCCTCTTAGAGCAAATAAATATTGTTATCATTTTCTAGATTAACGAGTATAAATTGTAATAAGTGCGTAATAAAGGAAATCATCAATTTCACGTGTCTGTGTATGTATTATAAATAGGCATACTCTGTGTCTGTGAAGCGATTCTTGCGCCGGCGTTAAACCCCCATGGCATTGTTTACAACGCATACTAGCTTAACAATAAGCCATCCATTATTATCTTTAATTACAAATGAATCTATTAGGATAAATTAAACCTTAAGTTCTAGAACTGTAGGCAGATGAAATATCAACTTAAAATGGTATTTGAGATCATTGACTATATTACTAACATTCATTGAAAGATTTGACTATGTAAATTCAAACAAAAAACTCAATAAGAGTAGTAATGCATTTTTAAAACAATAAAATACTTTCACGTCAATTACAATAAAGTGTTCACTCACGGGCAGATTTAGACAATCTGAATTAAAATAATTTCTATAAACAAGTCAGTTCACAAATAAGCCATTGCCAATACTTTTACTTTGGTCTTAATTATTTTAGATATGCTGTGATCATGTCAGTACTTTTTTAGTGCACAAAAGCTAGAAACAGCAGCTAAAAACTTTCCATTGATAAACCCAAAAGAAAATTTGCGAAACTGCACATCGGTGTTTTTATTCCTATATGTTTTTATATAATTTTTCTTTTAATATTTATAATGAATACCTTACTTTAATTTTGCGTTTGTTTGAAATAAGTATCCATTAGTCGCTTACGAGCATTTAAAAGCAGGAAAAACCATGACTGACATGATCAGAATCTCTTCACGTTTGCAAAAATATGCGCCCTACAGCTATCGAAATTTCTCTTTCGCAGAAGGTACTCACGGGTGTTTAAAGTTATGTAGTTATTAATTACCAAAATTATCTTCAATACTCAAAAGCATCAAAACTATGTGCATTATTCGACGGATAATCAATACAGTGATCTATTCATCCCATGGGTTCCGTAAGAGGCGATTAAGGGCTCAACTGCTCACGACAATATCACTAAAAGAGAAAGAAAATTCAAAATGAACCCTGGACCAACTCCTACTTCCTAAGAAGAGATCTATGTCCAGCAGTGGAGTATTAGTACTCGCTCATTCAACACGTGTGCCTTATCACTTACATCTTAGCTCATATTATCAATTTTATAATCTACATGATAAATGACTCACGTTTACTGACAGCAGTTACTAATATGAGAATTTATGTACTTGTTATTTAGAAATTGCACTAAGTATTATCATCGAATGCATATAATTCTGTTATAAATTCACAATACTTTATCTATTTGAAAATGAATTAAGTTCTGTGATTATACTTATTTATTATATACCTATTATTACATCAAATAAAATGGCGTATGCACCGATATGGCCTTCATGCAGTTTTATATAATATTTAATTATACTCGCGACACCCCCCGCATGTATGTGGTACATTACGGTAATTATTTTAAGGGTTAATTTATAACCTTTGACACTTACAAATATTGTGGCTTTCAATTGGTAAAATAATTTTCAAGATCGGTTGCATCGATTACTCCCAACAAACTTTCAAACTTTAACAAAATTAGTATAGACTAACCAATGACTGAATTCAATAGTAACTAAAGTTCCTATAAATAACAGTTTTTTGTGTTTAAGACTTGCTTGCAAACAATGATTATCTAGAATTATGATTGATAACAAACATGACAATTGCGTCATCATCATAGACATGTCTATAAATACAAACCCTGATCTTGTTTGTAATGACAGTCGTACAGGAGTATAAGTGCTTCCGGCGTATAATTTGACGCAGCGGAAATTTCCTACATTAAGGGATTGAGGGTTGCATAGAAAAGCGAGGGGATATTTTACATTAATGACTAACACATATTTCCCTTTTGCCCCTATCCTTATAATGACAAAGCTTAATGTTAGTATAGAATAGAATAAACTTTATTGTACACCAGTTAATACAGTTAACTTACAGGAATACATCATTATACTGACCACGTATAACTGGCGGCTTTATCGATTTCTCCTAGGCAACCTTAGGATGGAAAAATGGAAAATAAATAAATTAAAAATTAGTATTACAAATGGCTCACATTTAATTGAACCTAAAGAATATTTTAAAATATAAATTCGTGTGACGCCTTTCGATGCCGTTGCGTGTAATGTACCTTTCACAGAACTATGACAGATCTCAGAGGTACCGTGTGATTTAAGTTGATTCGACTCGAGTAGAATCGTTTCGTCGTGCCCCCTGCGGGGTGCCATGGCAATGAGTGACTGCTCAATTGTATTCTAGTAATATGAAAAAAAAAAGCGGCCAAGTGCGAGTCGGGCTCGCCCATGAAGGGTTCCGTATCAGCAAGTAACATCATATAAAAGTTCTTGTAGTTCGTTGTAACTTTCATCGATGTTTTTATACTAGTGTATTGATTGGATGAAAGGTAAATTGCGTGTTACGATTTATGACGTATTAAAAAAAAACTACTCACTAGATCTCGTTTAAACCAATTTTCGTTGGTATTTTAAATGGTAATGTACAACATATTTTATTTTTACTTTTATTACTCTCTTATTTTAGAAGTTAGAGGGGGGGACACACATTATTCCACGCAAACTATTCAGTTTAGAAAAAAATGATATTAGAAACCTCAACATCATTTTTGAACACCTATCCATAGATACCTCACACGTATAGGTTTGATGAAAAAAAATTTTTGAGTTTCAGTTCCAAGTATGGGGACCCCCAAAATGTATTGTTTTTTTTCTATTTTTATGTAAAAATCTTAATGCGGTTCACAGAATACATCGACTGACCAAATTTCAACGGTATAGCTCTTATAGTTTAGGAAATAATTGGCTGTGACATACGGACGGACAGACAGACAGACTTGACGAATCTTTAAGGGTTCCGTTTTTTGCCATTTGGCTACGGAACCAACCCTAAAAAGAAGAGCATCTGTTTTAAACGAGTTTTTACTATTTCTCGAATATTCAAAAGCTTGAAAATCAGTGTGTTTTTAGGTGTTGCTAGACCAAAGAAAAGACTGGTGTTCTAAGAATAAGTGTTAGTTGCATTTATGTTTTTTTTATATATTTAAGGCTACCAAAGTGACTAATCTGCCTGATGGAAATCATGAGAAGAATCTAAGACTAGGGGCTACCATCCTTATTATGAAAGCAGACAATTGTCTGTATTCATAATGCTGAATTCAGCATGGTGATTCAAACTATGGCGGTTTAGTAAGACACTTCTGCATCATTAGGCCTTAGGTCTCTCACTGATCAACGAAATACGACATCATGAATGCTGTAATTTTAAGTTGATCTTCTGTGTGAGGGCAACGAGGGTTTTTACTATTCCTTAACTTCTAAACGTAAACAAATCGAGTGATCTGCTGCTAAGCATTGAAGAAGTTACAACAATCGTCGGTCAAGGTCGAATGGATCTAACTGATTACTTGTTAATTAGCTTTCTGAGTAGTTTACGAACTACATTCAAATGTATAACCACAAAAACTACATTGCTATACTTGGCGTTAAATTTTCACTGACTAAACTGAATTGTATCAGGACTAAATTTATTTCACTAACATCTAACAAACGCACCATACCTAGGAGTGTCAACTTATCCTATTCAAATTATTCGCTATAGATGTTTTACATCAACATATATTTGTCGGCAAAGGGTTTTTGTTAGGGCCTTTGCCTTCTCCGAAATACATATTGTGTGGGTTGCGTGGTGTTTCTCAAGCATTTAATTCTCGTAAGATCTTCACTTGGAAATCTGGAAAATACAAAGCAATATACACTGTCTTTTGTATACAGAAGTACGATTTGATTATATATAATTTCTCAACTTGCAGTCCAGACAGGCCATGACCACTTCGCCTGATCATCATAGTTGCACTCTTTATGTGGGTGGAACAAAACATCCGAACCTCTGATATATACAAGTCACATATATGTAGGTTCAGTAATGAGTTATTAATGCTTGTCTTTAGCAAATAAAACTACACACTTTATTTACCCACCATGTCATATTAATATTTACGCGCTAAGGGAAATCAACTAGCGTCGAATAAATACTGGTTATGGTAGCGTTAAGGCGAGAACGTAGTATATTTGCATATAAATATGGTAAATAACATTCAATGTCATGCACGGTGTAGCTTCCATTAATCACGATACATAGGTTTATTGCCGTTTATACGTATGATTATCGCTACTGTTTTTATGCAAATATGTACAAATAAACCCATGGTTATAAAGTTGGTTAAAATGTACATGCTTTGAGAGTATGGTTTCATTAAAGTACATAGTCATTTATACTTACTTTCCTAGTGCGATATTCTTAGCGCTGCGCCAACAGAATTGTAAATTTTAATAAGCTGTATTCTTCATACTTACATTTTACACCTATTTTCCATAAATTTAAATGTTCCAACCTTGAGTATTGAATATGAAATTGAAATCGTTTTTCGAATTTACTGAATAACAAACTGAAGAAATGAATTAGTCAAGCACCTACACTATTTAGAGTATCTTTATTAGCATAATAAGAACTGAAAAAAATTATAACAAATGAACTCTAAAATGTGCAGATAAAAATGGCAAAAAGCTTACCATTGGACTCAAAGGTCGAGAAGTTTTAATATTTATATTAGGATCATATATGTGAAGGATACTTATATGGTAATACTTATGACTTCCTTTAAAGGTTATAAGATGGACTTGAATCTATTGACATTACTGTCAAGGTCCCCCATTATGTAGGCCAACAACACGTAAGTGTACAAAATATCTAATTGTTCACTAAAGTCCGTGACCGTTTTGAGCAATGTTACTCGTCTTCTTATATAATTTATGTTGACTAATTTTCTACATACCAGATTCTTGTTGTTTCATAGAATAAAATAATATTATAATCTTTTGTGTATTAAACGCCCGCATTGTTGACTATAATAGTAGGGTGTGACTATATGGTAGTAGTAACCTGTTACTAGACTTCGCTATGTCAATATCTTCGTGCTAGAATTTCCAATACTTCGACACTAATAGGCCAGAAAGATACCACCTTCTCAACGGAAAACCGATATGCTAAAATTCTGACGCGTTTCATATAATTAATTAAAAAACCAGTATTAAACATTCCTCCTGATTCTGATCGATCTCCCCGGATCCCATAGCCCCATTTCTGATGGTACTTTGAGTCTTGAATTGATATGGCCATGGATGTTTTGTCCTCGTGTGCCATAAACAAAGCTCAAGCTTCTACCCCTGCTACCAAAGCACTAATGACTAATACCACAAATGTTGTAAGGAAAGCTTTTTCGTCTGAACGCGTGGGTTCTTGCGCAATTGTAATAACCAGTGGCCAACACTTGTAAGAGTATTAGAGGAAATGGACGTGGATGTGGGTGGCTCCGAACATGATGTATTTCGCAAACATTCATTTATCTGTATCATTCTCAGAATACGTGATAATATCTAGAAAGTTGTGCCAAGATAACGTAATTAATATTATAAATATTCGCCTACATAGATATCGAGTTGTACCTACGTCGGATAAGGTTCATGGTCGTATATCTGTGTGTCAACTGTCTTGGAACCCGCAAGGAAATTAATCAGAAGAAATTAGTAATAGCTGGCTATCTAGTAAATCCACTTCCGTAGTCAGCAAGCCAAATACGACGATAATATCCATGATGTTGATATCATGAGATGTTATTTTGATGACACAGTTGGTCTAGTGGTTAGTGCTCTTAGCTGCCAGACAGAACAGAAGTGAAACCAAGCAGTTCACTCATTGTTTTTCACTCAGCGAGGTTAATGGAAGCCAACCTTCCCAATTATGGGGTCATTCAAGTTTGGAAAAATGCGTGTGTCTCTCATGTTGCAGTGGATAGATGTAGTCGCTAATAATCCCTTCGTATCATGTGTTCTTTTGTTGGGGTTATTTCATTAGCGAAGTAACTGAAAAATGAATAGCCTATGTATTAAAAAAATGAGCCACGGTCACGGTCTCCGGTCACCGTTTTATTCTAATGACGTTGTTTTTCCGGGAAAATTTGGGTTTATTGTTCAATCGTGTGTGTCGCTCACTCACTACTTAAACTATTTATGAAGATAAATATTCTAATTAATACAGTTGAATAGTATCCGTCAGTGGTTTCCTTTGTTCTTTTCTTAGTCTACTTGTAAATAAACGACGTGGTTTTATACGTCATAAGTAGTATTCTCAGATATGTGTAATGAGTTAATTAGAGTGTTTAAAATAAAAACTTAGCTAATTGTATACTTCTATTGTGATTCAACTATAAAACATGATTATGACGAATGGTTTCTATTTCTTATTGTACATGAAACTTAAATTATTATTGGAAATAAACAAACAGCGTATTACACACAGAGTTGTATGTTTAAGTAACTGTAATAGTTAACTAAATAAACATATTTGTAAAGTAAAACACTACCACAGAATACTTAAAACCCAAATCGATAAAATTTTAACATTTTTCTATAAATAGTATAAATCTAAAATTTTACAATATCGACGACTACGGAGTGTCAATACCCCTAATTCATCCCGTGGTTGTCATATGAGCTAAACTAATGCAGGAAAGCAGTAATCCAAGGATCCTAATCTAGAAGTTATGAGGACTGTGTTGATAAAGGATGACGATGATGTTTGCCTATAACTTGTCTAAAAAAAAAAATGCATAAATCTAATGATAAGCAAGTACCCTCTATTTAAAGAGTAAGGTGCATTGTCAATGATAATGACTGCAGCCAACAATGGTGTGACGTGCTGAAGTGACAACAACGTGACATGTATGGAGAGACTATACAAATCGTGAACATGACATAGGTGTTGCATGAATTTTGATGTGGTATGACGGTGCAAGGCTCTCAATACTATAATAATATATTGTCCGCACATCGAAAACCAATCTAAAAAAAAAGATTCCGATGAATCCCGACGAAGCCGGGTTAAAATAACTGCATTCGTGCTATCTCTCATTTCTTCTTTATTTTAAAAAGACAACTCATTAGAAATATATTCTTGTGTCGCGGGGCACCTTACAAACTACCTTCAAAAAAAAATAAGGGCTGACTCGACCAGGGTGACAAAACATCGTCATCGGCTATTACTGTCCACTGTAGCACATATTTTTTGGTCCTTGTCTTATCCTGACAGAAAATAGGAATAAAGCAATCCTTTCTTTAGTTTCACTTCACGAAGTGATTTTACTGACAGTGAACTCAATGTTGTGATAATTGCTTCAAAAAATATCACTCTAAAACTCCCGCTTAATCAAATTTTAAAGTGTTTCACGTCAATTCTCTTTCTACAATTGCTAACGCCTCTATTCTCTTGTATTATTGGCTAAAATTTGGTTTCGTCCACGTGACTTAACGTTGGAAAATGTCATTCCAACAGGTTTGTTAGTTTTCCATAAACGTTTAGCTGTGTAGAAAGAATGTTATTCGCCTAAAAGAGCTGTTCTTACTTTTCCATTCCGAATTTCAATTCGGTTAATCAATGACAGAGAACGGTTGAAATTATGAAGGAGCACATAAAAAAACAATCGTAATAAGAACTTCCCACTCCTTTTGAAGTTCGTTAAAAGATCATTGGTCACTTTAGAGTCGGACTTGCAATTAAATAATTGAATCAATCAGTGCTGAGTATTTTTGTTGAATCGTGTAGCAGTGACAGTCCAGCAATAATATTGTCAATCACTAAAGTAGACGATCATTGTATCACAAAGGTCGGCACACGGCACCTATCTATTCAATACTAGAATACATGATGTCAATATTACATCACCGATGACCTTGTACGGAATACACGTTTAGGAAATATTTTGTAGCAATGAGGTTTCTATTGAATTCAATTTACCGCCAATATGTTAATGATAATAGTCATAAATCTCAAAATCTATAGAGAGAGAGGTTATTGGAGTGTATATTTGTAATTTGAAATTATGGCGGCAACGATAATACGGCACTTAAATCAAGAAATCATTGTTTTAATTTATGTGTTTGCGTGTCTGTTTAATTCTGGCTAATCTCTGGCACGGCTGTATCAGGATTTTGACCGGCATTTCACTCGAGGACTGATCATATAAGAATGAACTTTGACTGCTTATTTTAGAGTCGTTTCGCACCTCAGCCTTACAAATATAATTGTGTATCTTGACAACAATAACCGCAGGTCTTCAGCTAGCCATAAATATTTTTTAAAGTCAAAGATTAGTTTTAGTGTTAGCTATACAAAAGCAAAACTGTAACAATAATTGCAAAAAATATCAGACTAAAGCTATGGGGAGGGGTAAAGATATTAAATTCTGGGGATCACTATTACCCCATGTTCATTGGTTCATGAACTTATCATGATGGATTGAACGGAACTAGATCGGCTAGCTAAGCTCTCTGGCGCTCCTTAAAATCATGTGCAACTGTATTCTTTACTTTGAGAAATCCTCTTTGCAGAGGGCCTTAATGGTCCATCCATATGATTTAAAATATAGCTTCTATTTGAAATGTTTGTACGTAGGTATAGATTGACATCAAGTAAACGCTATCTGCCAGTAAACAAGTCAACCGGATTTTTTGGAATTTTCCATAGATTTAAAACTTTATTGCTCTCTACTAACTTTGCATCAACTATGCTTCATTTGAACATTTCAATGTAATTCAAATACCTTCGTATTATGTACACAACTGCCTCACATTTCCTTGGTTACTGTTTGTAAATCATCATACAATAATTTCAAATATTTACTACATTACGACTTCGACACGCACGCGCGGTCTCCCATTCTCACGACTTCCAACCTTATCACAAGTAACTAAAGCATATTTTCTCAAAACTGACACCGTCTTTTAAAGGTTTACTCCATGCTACACGCATGCGCGTCGACCTACCCCACTAGCAGGGTCCCAGGCATTTCGATTTTCACCACTTTCTGCTTTCCCACTATACAAATAAAGTTCCGTTTCAGATCTAGACTTTAGAACAGTTTTCGTCTTGTGTTTAATCAGCTGTGTGTCCCCAATTGATAATTCAGTTAGTGTTGAGACTGCCGGCTTAAACCCAGAGCTTAGTTTTTATTAAAAAAACAGCATGCATCTAAAAAATATTAATGCCAGTGAATAGTTTACTAAATCTGTGATAGACAAGTGTTTAAAAATAGAACAATAAGAGTGAAGTTATGAAAATAGGTCTTTTGTTTCACCTCATGCATCGGAAGTCTGTGTTTTTGTCTGCATTTGTTTCGTTAAACAGTTTATACCGTTTTATAACAGTGTAATTTGTTTTATCTACGAGTATTGCATAGAAGCCATTTTTTGCTTGGGCCGAACATAATCGAATTTGTGCGTTCTCCGTGACCGGTCAATATGGATAGGAAAACTAAAAGTGTTTTGTATTATTTTGAAAACGAAAACGCAGTGCTAGCTGCATGATCAATATGCAATTGTATTGGTCAGTTGGAAATTGTATTAATTTAACGTAAAACGTACTTATGATAAAATACCATATGTTAGGATTTAGTTTTTGTGTTTTTTACGTATAAATGTTAAAATCAATACAAAATCGTAATAGTAATGTACTTTTGAGAGAGTATCTTGCTAAAAGTAATATTCAAAAACTGTAAACATTCTACAGTATTTCATGAAAGTATTGTTTTACATATGGTTTTAGTATTTTCCGCATTCGGAATTTAAAAATACATAGTGTTTTTGTAATACAATTCTTTCGAAATAAGATGGCTGATGGCCTTCTAGCTGATGCGCTGCTTAAACCGCATTCAATAATATTCACTAATGTCAACCCTAATTATTCTGTTAGCCTTGTATTCGCAGATGTATGGGATATTTCCTCATTACACACGGTTTCGTCAAGGTTGCCACCAAAAGTATTTCTTAAAAATATGGATTTTCTAACAGATTTACAGAGATCAGTCTTTAATCTTTATAATTTGTGTCAGTTTCTTAAACATTTAGTTTAACTATTACCAATCATACCTGCTCTAGAACAAGCCAAAAATACCTAGTAGAAAACATACACAGTTCTAAAAACAATAAGTAGTTTGAGTAAAGTCTGTCAGTATAACAGGTTATTGAACATATTTGCTAATATTTAAATCAAATATTATGACTAGACTGACATCATCATCGTTAATATGGTTCCTTGATAATCAAACATATCGCTGTTTCTCAACCTTTTAACAGACTTGACCACTAATGTTATTCAAATTTAATTCTACATGCCTTTGACTGAATGTCATCATCATCAGCCTATCGCAGTCCACTGCTGAATATAGGCCTCTCGCTATTGCACGCCACTTAGTTCGATCCGCGGCTACCACTACCACGCATTCAATTCTTTTTACATTATAACTATGCTCGCTAATGTTTTAACTCAGAAATAGGGTTTGTTATAGTGCTCCTTAAATAAATTACCCTGAAATTATACGTTTTTTCATAAACGGTATCTACACAAAAATATAGAACTTAAAAATCTAGGGGTCGAAAAATTCATACGAATGGAGCTGCAGGAAAATCAAGCTTGTTACTTTTGATCTAGAAGAATTATAAATATATATTTATGTTTATTAAGCAATAATGTTCATGATAATATGGAGCACACAGTTAAAGAGCACAGATAAACAAAACTTCTATCAGATTTTAAACAGAAAGATTG
Organism: Phragmatobia fuliginosa; assembly: GCA_932526445.1. Lineage (NCBI taxonomy): Eukaryota > Metazoa > Arthropoda > Insecta > Lepidoptera > Erebidae > Phragmatobia > Phragmatobia fuliginosa. The sequence continues at coordinate 1,127,316 of OW052069.1, read as the reverse complement.
TTAATGCCGGAAATATATAGTTACATTATAGTAAATATTATAAATTTACCGTCACTTAACTGACTCTCTGTTAGAAAATCTCCTTTAGTCAAAGAAATCACTTGGATATAATCGTGTGTTTAGCCGTGATCAACGCTACAAAAACACTTGTCGATTTTACATTACAGTTTGAGAATCGATGATATAACCTGTTAAAGAATTAAATACTCACCATGTTTAACTGTTCGGTTTTTATTTTGTTGATCAATTTCCTTTTGCGGTATTATGGATTTAAGTCGTGTACTTATCGTAAAGGTAGAAGTAGAAGTAAAATCTTGCAAATAGAGGAAACCTGTTAAATTTAATAACACTTGATGTGCTTCTGTCATTTTCTTCCTTATTACTTTGTAACCAAATGTACGTTATGTAAATTCTGTTCGACTCAAAATTTTCCTCGTAATTAGTATATAAAAAAATCAGATCACATATATAGATTTTAATTAATTTGTTCTTCCGAGACCTGGATTCAAAATCTTAGTATAAAGTAAGACATCCAAAACGTGACAAACTGGTTTTGGCCAAATTCTATTTTTGCGCTTACAATCGTGTTTACTTGATCTTGGAGGTTAAAACGTGATTCCAAAGCAAAAACGTAGTAGCTACAGATATTTTTTGCTCACGTAAACTCTGTAAATTACATACACGATAATATGATGTCGACAACATTTATAAACATAGTACATATTAGGAACGGGATGTAGAAAAACACTTAAAACCGATGAAGTTCATTACGACTTCCTGCAAATAAAGTACTTTTTGAAAATCCGGCTACTACTTTATGTGGGAAAGTTTGGATGTTTTTAACTCAAGCTACCAGAAGCTATAAGTTTATTAAAAGCGTTATCCCGTAAAATAAATAATACTAATTATTACTATATCTTCAAACTGGCTTCATTGGTCATCGTTTGTTCGAAGTGACATCAGTTCTTCGACGTCAGTACAGCTTTTTAAAATTCGTATTATTTGTATTATACTGCATATAGGTCTGAATTTAATTACATCAAAATATCTACCTTTACTGTCCTTTAGCCATGATGATATGTAAATTACAATGACAATAATTATGTTGTTTTCATTTAAAAAATATTATTAAGAATTAATATAAAATACTGAAGACGTATTTATCTAACTAATTTGAAATTTTAGTTTTAGATCTCATTTATTTTCATGTATTTTTTTTCATAGAAAGCTTACGAGGGATGTAATCGATTTCGAGCATTGAGTTCTCATCTATTCATTGTACCTCTTCAGTACTACCTCAGATTTATTATGTCGTCTAAAAATAACATTTTAATTTAAAACATGTTATAAATAGACTCAAAATCCTAATAGGTAAACTTTATTATTTATCTATGGTTTGTTAAAAGAAATAAAATTATCTCTCTTCCGTTTGAACAAGCAAAGCGTGTGTTTCATTGCTCAGTTTGCTCACTATAAAATTCATAAATAATCACAGGTTATGGGCCCAGAGCGGTTTCTTGTACAAAACAACGTTTCTCGCGACAGTGAAAATTATCAGATCATTAAAGATAATAGTTGCAGTGAGGACAGTTTGTTGTTGTGTAGTTCGCCGTGCTGTTTGGTCTAAAGAAAAAAACATGGCGTCCAACTACGTCGTAAGCGTGCCGAAACTTAAAGGGCGTGAAAATTACGCGGAATGGTGCTTTGCTGCTGAAAACTTCTTAGTGCTGGAAGGAATGCTAGCTTGCATTCAGCCAGAGAAAGATAAGCCAGCTATTGCAACTACGGAAGATGCAAAAACCCGTGCCAAGCTGATACTTACCATCGATCCCTCTATTTATGTTCATATTAAAAACGTAAAGACTACGAAGGAGTTGTGGGATAAATTGAAATCATTATACGACGATTCAGGATTTACCAGGCGAATAAGTCTATTGAGAAGTCTTATTTCAATCAGACTAGAAAATTGCAGTTCTATGAATTCGTATGTTACTCAATTAGTGGACACAGGACAGAAATTGGCGGGGACCGGCTTTCACATCGATGATCAATGGATTGGATCCCTGTTACTAGCTGGCCTAACAGAAAAATTTTCGCCCATGATTATGGCGATTGAGCATTCAGGTATGGTGATTACCACAGACGCCATTAAATCTAAATTATTAGACATGGAATCGGAAGTGGGCGGAAACGACAGTGCTGCTTTTGGAAGTTATCAAAACAAAAAGCAATGGGGCCAACATAAGAAAAGTAACAAGCCTATAGAGAAAGAAAAAGCTGGCGATAAAGATGACGGGCAACATGTGTCAAGTATGTCAACAAAGTCAAAAGAAAAAATTCAATGTTATAAATGCAGAAAGTTTGGACATTATAAAAACCAATGCAAGAACTCAAAAGAAACAAACGCATTTAGTGCTGTATTTTTGAGCGGTCACTACAATAAAAACGATTGGTACATTGACTCGGGTGCAAGCATGCATTTAACGTCAAATAAACATTGGATAGAAAATTCTAAAGAATGTACAAAGGAGATTGTTGTAGCCAACAATAACAAGGTGCCAGTTGTATGCACCGGGAATGTTAAGATTACCACATGTACTAGCAAATGCAACTTTGATGTGACAGTGGAAGAGGTAATGTGTGTTCCAGCCTTGACTACAAACCTCCTTTCTGTGAGCCAACTTATTAGAAAAGGTAACCAAGTGACGTTCAGAGAAAGTGGTTGTGACATTTACAACAGGAAAGGCATTTTAGTGGCTACCGCTAAACTAATCAATGGAGTGTATAAACTGAATACACCAGTGCACCTGTCAGCTGCAGCGATGGTATCGAGTGAGCTATGGCATCGAAGGCTTGGACATGTGAACAGTAGTTACCTGAACAGAATGCAGGATGCTGTAGAAGGTTTGTCCATTGATGAAAAAGCAGATATAAGCAAGACTTCATGTGTTACCTGTTGTGAGGGGAAGCAGAGTCGCTTACCTTTCTCTAGAAGTGACAACCGAAGCTCTCAACTCCTAGATGTGGTGCATACTGATGTGTGTGGACCGATGGAGAGTATTTCTATTGGAGGATCCAGAACCGGACAGTATCAGCTTGCTTGAATAACAAGACCCCGTATGAGCTGTGGACTAATACTAAGCCTGATATTAGTCATTTTCGTGTCTTTGGAAGTACAGTAATGGTACACGTGCCTAAAGAAAAAAGGCAAAAATGGGATAAAAAATCAGCAAAGTGTATCCTTATTGGGTATCCTGAGAATATAAAGGGGTACAGAATATATAATCCCATTACCAAGATAATAACAACCAGCCGTGATGTTATCATACATGAGAAAGATACTCGAGTAAGTAATGTGACTGTAACTGAAAATGTAACAGAGACAGAAGACAGTTTGGATCCAGTGGGGGACAGTAGTCAGTCAGATAATCTGTACATTTCTGAAGACAGTGCAGATGATCCTACCTACGTGCCTAGTGAAGATGGAGACTCGGACAGTAGCAGCGACAGTACTTATGTGAGCGGGAATGAAAACATGAGTAATGAAGTGCCTACATTACCTCCTAGGCAGAGGCATAAACCAGACAGGTATGGTTTCTCCAACATGTGTACAGATAGTCAAGATGCTGAGGTCAGCGAGTTGTCCATTCAGGAAGCAGTACAGGGCCCGGAGAAGGAGCATTGGTTGCGTGCTATCCAGGATGAGCTACAGAGCTTCGATGATAATAGTGCGTGGGAGCTAGCTGATGCCCCAAAAGGTGTAACTATTGTCAAATGTAAATGGGTATTAAAGAAAAAGTATGATAGTGAGAATAACATTACATATCGTGCTAGGTAAGTAGCAAAAGGTTGTAGTCAGAAGAGTGGTATAGATTATAACGAGACATTTTCTCCAGTGGTGCGTCACACTACCTTGAGGCTTTTATTTGCTCTAGCTGTGCAACTTGAATTAGAAACTTGTCATTTAGATGTTAAGACTGCATTTCTTAATGGAGAATTGGATGAAACTATATATATGCAAAAACCAGATTGTTTTGAATGTAGTGATGATGATAAACTTATAGTACTTAAACTGAAAAAAGCAATATATGGTCTCAAACAATCCTCGAGGTCATGGTATAAGAAAGTTGACACTGTAATGTTAGATGCTGGATATAATAAATCTAAATTTGAACCCTGTTTGTATACCAAAATTGTTAATGGTCTCAGGACAGTAGTAGCCTTGTATGTCGATGATTTTTTTATTTTTTCTAACGATAAAAATGAAATGGAATTGTTAAAAGTAACTTTATGTAATCAATTTAAAATCAAAGACTTGGGACAGATAAGACAATGTTTGGGAATAAATGTAAAAACTGATAGTGAGAAAAGGGTTATCACTTTGAGTCAGGAAAACTATATTGATCAAATTATTGATAAATTTGGTATGGGAGATTGTAAAACTGTATCTACGCCGATGGAGGCTAAATTGAATATTGTCAAAAGCCAAGATGCTAGTATAGATAGTCAAAGTCCTTACCAACAGCTTATAGGGAGTCTTATGTATCTAGCTGTCCTTACTAGGCCTGATATAGCGTATGCTGTAGGTTACCTAAGTCAATTTAATAATTGTCATACTCAAGAGCACTGGCATTACGCTAAAAGAATATTAAAATACTTGAAAAAGACTAGATGTTTAGGCTTGAAATATTGTAAAAATGGAAATGTTAATATACAGGGTTATATTGATGCTGACTGGGCTAATTGTTCTATAGATAGAAAATCATACTCAGGTTATTGTTTCATGTTATCTAGTGCTGTAATATCTTGGTGCTGTAAAAAGCAAAGAACTGTAGCGCTCTCTAGCACTGAAGCAGAGTATATGGCCATTACAGAGGGTTGTAGGGAAGCTGTATATCTTATTAATTTACAAAATGAAATAACTGAACGAATGTATACAGTTGTATTGTTTAATGATAATCAAAGTGCTTTGAAGCTTTCCAGTAATCCTGTATTTCATAATAGAACCAAACACATAGATGTCAGATATCATTATTGTAGAGAGGTGGTTTCTAAAAGTTTTGTTAAAATTTGTTATCTGCCAACAGCTGATATGCCTGCTGACATTCTTACAAAAAGTTTGAGCCCTGCTAAGCATTATAAGTTCTTAAAAATGTTAGGTATAGTAACTATTTAATTTAGAGAGGCTAATAGAACTATATTTTGTTATGTATCTAACTAGTTTATTTACTGTATTTTGAGAGTGGGGGTGTTATAAATAGACTCAAAATCCTAATAGGTAAACTTTATTATTTATCTATGGTTTGTTAAAAGAAATAAAATTATCTCTCTTCCGTTTGAACAAGCAAAGCGTGTGTTTCATTGCTCAGTTTGCTCACTATAAAATTCATAAATAATCACAAAACATCTCTAATTCATAGATTTTATATATTTTTAACTATGTCGGTCATTTAAACCCGCTAGTCTATTGACATGCATCGTTTTCGACATCAGCGAAGCGTATCATGAATTCATGACTGTTCGTGACGCGCGTCCGAAACTTCGATCATTCATCATCATTCTACTGTTGTTGACTGTCATGTAGACTTCGTCTTTGTCGGTTAAGTTTATTGTTGTAAGTAGAAAAGCATATTGTGCTATGGTATTGTGCTTTTGGTAAGAATTATGTAAACCACAATGTATTGTCAAAAATTTTGTCGGTCTTTCTTTGAATGGAGGCTTCAAGTGTAAAAAAACCTTAGGTATTGTGGAAGAATGAGTTTTTGTTTTGTTTTTTTTTAATGTTTTGCGGTTGCGGTTTACTGACATGATGTTAATCGATGGTTAGGCTTGCTTCAAAACCTATTTACTGAAGAACTGTAACGAAGACACCTGCAGATTGTGTGTGTTCTGTGAGAGTTTTGGGATATCTATCAGATTTTATCCATACACAGTGAAATTTATTTCATATATTTATGATTTTCTACTAAATTGATATTCTACTTGATATGTACTTCCATATGATCTTAAACATGACATATAGCTGCATGAGATTGATTTCTCTTTCTACTTGTGACTTCAAGTAAGTCCATCATATTTTAAAATACTCTTCAGAAAACATAACAAGCTGGCCAAACATTTCGTCACTTTTATTTTTTCGTTCCATATTTAAAATTCATGACATATTTTGTATGCATGTAGCAGCGCACGCGCAGATTTTCAATGAGATATACGCCGTTGTACGTCGCAGTAGAAATTAAAATGGTCTGTTGTCGTCATATCCGGTGGCAAGTACCATGAGATTATAAGTGTGGTGATCGTGTTTTGATTTGTAATAGTTTTTAAAGGTATAGTCTGTAGGGTATATGACCCTTAACCTGACTCGAAAATCAAGCTATGATGCCTTGGTTTCACTCCGGTCGATTCGGTCGCTTGGGGAATCTTTGGTAATACTCACTTTTTCAAACAGTCACAAGATTTGAGGTAGTATAGCTACGCTCATTTTAGCACGAACGGACAGGCTCGATCGGGTCGCTACTATAATCTTACAAAAATCCAACCTAAAAGTGCTGTCGCGTTTGATTGCTGTTGCGAGACCGGAGGCCCAATGATTTAGAAGTATCTTAATGTGGTTGAATTGTCTACATTCACAATAACTATCGTAACCATTGCACTTGGATTTTTCTTATGTTTTCCATCAGGCAGAGTAGAGTCACTTTTCCAGGCTCATGTTAAAAGAAAGAATATTTTAACTTTTCTGATGAGTACTGTAGAATGCTTGGTAAGCGGTCATTACAAGTTTAATGGCGCCTTATTACTGAGATTTGTTTAAAATTAGCTCTTTAAGTTAGTTTTGTAGTGTTTCCATTTAAATACTGTAACGATTCCTAGACTCGTTCAAGTATTGTTATTGTTAAAAATTGGTTGGCACTTAGCTTGCTTATTAGTGTTATTCTTAGCTATGCAATCCTTTACTAGAACAGTAATTATCGAATCTTCTGGAAAGAAAACTAAAGCGTCTGTACTTTTATTGTGAAACTGAAGAGCTTCTTTAAGAAAACGCTCTTATCTTGAGAACTGCTGCATCGAATTTAAAAATTCTCGTCTTGGTTAGTCTATATTTCGAGGATTTAAAAGCATCTCACTAGACCGCCATACTGTGGGTCAACATATTGCATTATCTCAATTCTCAGCGATTGAGGTGGCCACCTCAATCGCTTTCGCTCTTAGATTCTACTTATGCTTTTCACCAGGCAGAATAGATTTACTTTTCCAGGTTCTAAATAAGAAAAAACATGCTATGACCAAAAGGAGCCGAGCATCAACGGAAAATTGTAAAAATGGTAGTTAATCTTATTATTTATATGGAGAATAGATGCGCATATTGTATGGAATGTGTCGTTAAAACAAGTTATAAACCAGAACTTATAATACATTCTATATGTATTTGCATACACAACCGGCTCACAACTAAGTGTCCTATAACACTTGAATGGTTACTAAATTTGCATTTTGTTAAATGTATTGAAAACGCTATTTTGATGTCCCATTTACGGGAACCGTTGTGTCTTACTGCTTTTTAAGTTGCTATTAAAATGTATGAGATAGCTATAAAGTGGAACTGTCCTTAACTAAAATCCAAGACACCATGTACCGTTAAACCCATCTAATATATATATATATATAAGTTATGTAGTTTGTGTGCGATTCTAAAACTTGATATGCATTACGCTTCTAAAATAACTTGCAGTTTTATTCTTTATTTTTTATCAAATTACCTCAATATATCAGAACAAGCTTGACAGGGAAAAAGTAGCTTTGTCTGACTGCTCAAATATATTCTTTAAGCGTTTGCTCTGCTCCATACCTATCTGAAACTGAATACAAAAGCTTAAAATCTTTAGAAACCCCGTGTCAATTTAGTAACATGTGTAAGATTGAATGACGTTTTGTTTGACCACCACAGACTTCATAAGTACTCGATAGTTCCTTCTTTTTTTGGGAAAAGGAGTAGCATCTGTTATATAACGTTAGCACCTCGACTAATTAAATACATAAAAATACATTTGGTATTTTATTTTATTAGTTTAGAATGTAGATAAAGAGCTCCATTACAATTCGCTCTAGGAAAGCTTTCACGTATCCACCGCTATAGAATTTTTACTTTACAACATAAGTACATTATTTATCTGATAGAACTTATCTCTTAACTATACATTCCAAGACATTTGACACATTGCCAAGTAATAAAACGATACAGCTAGACTTTCTGTCGCCATTAAGAATGAGATAAAACATAGCATTTAGATAAACAACGGGAATTGTTCCGTTACTTTGGTGATTAGTTTATAATCCATGATGTATTATAATAAAGATAATGTGTATGGTTTTTAGGAAATCTTGATATGAATCGGTATTTTGTTTTTTCGGTCTCTCGTTTATACATGTGCCTATATATGGATGAAGAGCAACCAGTTGTCTGTATAATGTGACTGATATATTCTTGTCACAATTCGATTGTAAGTTTAATATGCTGCAATACGATTGCGTCGGATACAGTTCAATATTGTGTGTGTGTTCAGTATTTTAATAGAATTTCTGAAATATTAACTGTCTCCATACGCTATAAAAGAAGAAAAGTTTTTAATACCTACCTAGGTGTTTTTTTAACCAACTTTCAATAAAGAAAAAGTATTTTTGAATAAACTAGTTTGGAAAGTAAATATTTATTAATTCAGTATTAGGTTTTACTTCCAGTATGATCCCATTCATTCAATTTCAAGAAAGAAATTCACCCCATCATCATCAGCCTTTAACAGTCCACTGCTGGACATAGGCATAAGTGTGGGAAATTCAAGAATGAAAATCAGTTAGTTTTATTTGTTCCTAGAGGCTCTTTCAAGGTTATGATAACTTCTTTAAAGTTGATTCTTAAACGATTACCTGAGATATTGTATCACAGCCTTTTTAAAACTACTTATATGTAAGAAGTACTCACTCCAATCTAGATTTCCGATATGTTACGAGTTCAGTCGAGTTCCCACAAAGAAATGGCAGTGTGACTAAAATACTCGCAACATAATAATTACCGGCGACTCGTGATTTACCTAAGATATTACATACCAATTATTTCTTATTCTTATAATGTCTTTCATGCAACACAACATGATACGGTTATTTCTAACACTTATCTACAATAGAGCAATTTAGATCTATACCCATTTGAAGTTTAAGAACCTTATTTCTATATACTTAAGACCATAAGCAAATCATTGTTTTTTAAACGGTTTCTCACGTTAACTTTCTCAGTTCATGAGAATTCTAACCACTGTCTTGCGATGTGAAACATATTAGTTCCACAATACACGGACAATATTGTCACAGTTGGACAGTAAGAAATTATTGTTATTCTTTTTAAATTTATGAGTTAGTATTATTACTACACATTAAATTAAAAGTTCGGCACTTTCATTTCTTAATTTTGTACACTGGCGTGTAACAACAAGATTTTGGCAAGATTTATGATGGCTCGATCACATCTCTCTATATTAATATTGAAGAGAAATTTTGGGAAGTTTGGTCTTTCACTAGAAAATATAGTAAAAAATTCAATAAATAATTATTTAAAATATAACGTTAGAGATTTGTAGTCATAAATATTAGCCTAACCTGTGCATCTTAGAAATCAGTTTGAAATTAACATATTAGAGAGATAGTATTTACATTATAATAATATGACAAGTTGGCGCAGCAATTTTATGTAGGTATTGATGTTTCTAACATGAGTCTAGGAATGCGTTTTCACTTTACGTGTCAAACATGATCGTGTATAGAGGCTCTAACTCATGACTTTACTCCAATAAACTTCTACTTCCTATTCGTGATATACCGTATTATATAAACTCTTTTCCATTTGCTCTCGAACTATGAAGAATGCTTTGAATATAATTTAGTTTACATAAGTTATTCCTTATAAAAGTTCATTTGAAAATTGCGTAACATTCTAACGTCTTTATTTTGAATCTTTTTATTAAACTCTGGTCATAAATTTAAAATAGTGATCGTGCAATTTGAAATACAACAGTCAATCTATGTAATACTTTGATTTATTTTCAACCATGACTCGGTTTTAAATTGGATCTAATGCGTAATTGTTATGTAAACCGACTTCAAACTGATGGTAATCCTGATTTTCGTTGTACTTTTTTTAATTAGGTTTTTAAACCTATTCCAGAATGACACTTACTGTACATAAAACTTTTTGAAACTTTTGAAGGCGGCCATTCAGGCGACATGATGTACATATAGAAAGCCTAATAATTCCCTAATGATTTTAAGATAACAATTGCTCGTGTACTTAAGACGAACCGGACAAAACTACCTAATATTAATTATGAATTACCATTCGTAAATAACTTAGTTGAATAATGTTGCCCTCTCTTATTTTTGATACACTACCATTACATAACTATTACTAACTTTTTTGTCAAGTAACGCTTCAAAGGTCATCTGAAAAATGAGGTCACTTGGTGACCGGCCATCATAACTAGAGATGTGGTGTACCGATTTACAGTAATCAATAGATCGTTGCACATCATTATGCAAATCAGACATCGGAGCTGTGTATTTACCGTTACCCGAATTCCACACGATGTGGGAAAGTGAAGTGTTTCGACATGCCTATACTACTTCCATTGTTGTACGCATTTTTGAGATTATTGCCTTGACATCTTAGTAGTGCCTTTTGGAATTGTCTTTATGAGAAGACAGATACAGCTAACATTGTCAGCGAGCCTTTTCATGTCAAATGTTAAGGTTGATATGCATTTCACGTAACGTTTAAAAAAGGGTTTATTTTTAGGTAAATATCAATGCTTGATTTTATACATTTAAAAGTAAATCTATCAAAAAATAAGTAAACGAAACTGCTGCACCGATGGCATTGCATTGGCACGAAGATGCTTTAATTCTTGAGGTACGACATAAGCTACTTTTCACAGCGATAACCGATGACCGATGTATTTAGTTGCTTAGATCCTTGTTTAAAGCAAAACTATTCAGTCAATCCGAACTGTGTAGTAAACGTTATGTTCATTGTTACATTACAATAAATACTTATCAATGGAAAACGCACAAATCGATTGAAGTTACAAGTGCATAGGCAAAAGATAACTTTTTAGATAAATTATAATTTATAATATGATAACTTTTTAGATATAATAATAAATTTAGATAAATTAAAACACATAGTAGCGAAGTGACCAAATTACCGAAATTGCTGAAAAGGTAAATTAACCACCCATAAACAATTGAAGAGAACCGATTGTTTAAAGTGTAAAGATATTGACGCGCTTAAAATTTCCTACCAAACGCAAAAAATCTAAAAAAAATATACTGAAAACAGTTCTATTCTGAAGTAAAAAGTATATTTTGTGAACAAAACCGTGTGCCAAACCCATAAAGTGCCATCGTCATGGATAGCCACGGAGACCGTGAATCCAGGAGTTCCAGGGCCAGTGATTCGCCCGGGGACACCATGAACGAAGTGTATGCTGCATGGCGTAAGTTGTATGAGAACATTATATATTAGAGGCATTTCCTTTGCTCAGGAACGATCCTTAGTCACGGGGGATTTTCGAAACATGTAATGGATCCCAAAAATTCTCAGACTCAGAACAACAATTTGTGAACAAAGTATTGTCTCAAGCTAAAACGTAGAAATATTACATGTAATTTTATGTCAGCAATTACTGTTAACATAAATAGCGGAATAAAATCAAACATTATATTATACCTTTGATGTCTTTTTTATCCTATTGATGGGCATAGACTTACTTGGTTATTTATGGTAAGGAAATGTGATAAAGACGTCGCATCACTAGTATCGCGTTTTGCACGCAACTTAAGCGCAAACCGTGGATAACCCCATCCTGTATCCACAAGTAGATTTTATTTTTAGTAATTTTAATATTAATATGTTAGGTTATTTCTTTATAACATTTTTTTAGCAAACACGCACAGATAGGATTTTATAGAATTTAGGATTTCATATTGAAAAGTGTAAAAAGCTAAACTGAACTTTTCTTAATTGAAAAATTTCTGCATTAAATATCATTGATATTTTACATATATAAAATCATTGTGTATTAATTAACTTATTAGGTAACTTAAATAAAAGAGAATTTTTTTTTTCAACAGGTGGTCTTGCAGATGAACACTATATCTAGCTATAAACGTACACATACATGTATGCAGAATATATTGAAAGTGTCAATTATTAAAACTTAGGGACCTTTTTTATTATTTTAAAGACTGTCAAAGTGACTCTACTCTTCCTGATGGAAAGCATGAGTAGAATCCAAGAGTGAGCAACGTACAGTGAGTGACCCACGGCAATGCTATATAGTTTTCGTAGATACAAAAATACTGAGTAAGGCGATAAACAAGGCATAATACCTACATATGAGGCCTCTTACTTTCACAACATACGCATTGTTAAAGTTAACTAGACTATAGGATGAACCTTACAAAATAGGTAAATGACTCATAGATCAACGATCCTGACTCGAGATTCCATACACGCTTTTGATGGTGTATTGGGTATTTTTGTTGTATCAAGGTTCTTATCTAGTCTTGTACAATTTCAGGGCTAGAGCTTACCTGACCCTACACTATTAATTTAAAAAAACAATCATCAAACCCTATAAATTAGTTTATTAATACTTGACTGGACCTGGAACTTAGTTTTATAAAATTATTAAGAATATAAGCATTAAAGACAGGAAATCAGAGAGCTCTCATGTTTCTAATATCTATGTCTATACCTTACCACGGTATCATTGATTACAGAATCTCATCTTCAATGTTTAGTTCGAGGAACGTAAAACAGTACCAGGTAACAGATTCAAGTAAAAAACCGTACCACTAAACCTAAAAGTAATTAATACAGTATGTACTCAAATGATTGCTCTAAATGAACTACTTTGTAATACCGATGATTAATTAATTGCTAACAAATTGCTTTCTAAACACGAGCATCGTGATCATTTCTAGATGTGTCTTAATTGCCATCGCTCAACTGATGTAATCAACTATATAACGTGTTATAGAATGTAACTATTAACTATAGATATAAATAGTTTAAAATTATTATTCGGAAATGATAAATGGTTAGACTAACGAGGAAGTTTACAACAGTCCATTGGCGTGGACTGTCACTTCAACCCCTAAATAGAGTCCCCAGTTGATATCGAAACTGGTAGTCCATCGCCGATCATTTATGACACGTAATTATTTAATACCAACCAAAAATGAAAGCATTTATATGCTGTCGAATTTCGTTCGTGAATGTGAGGCACAGATTACCTCCTACCTCCCTGGGGGTTATCTGTGGTGTGAAGCCACCATAGTGAGAGTCACTATGGTGCATTGTCTGCAATCACAATGAGGATATTAATCACTAATCTTGGATTCCACACATCACTTTGATAGGCTTAAATAAAAAAAAATGGATTTAGGAAATCATGGTGACAGTTTGAGTAGTAATTGTACAAATTTAAATTTATAATATCAATATAGATTCAAATAAAACAAAACAACAACACACACAACAACAAAGTTCAGGTAAACGATTGTCTTTAAAAGAAGACTTATTATAATATTCAGCAATATTGTACCAGGTCAGCCAGCTAAATACAACATAATTGGTTTGCAAATTCAGCTACTTAGCTGACACCATTGTCTGACAAACAATAGTGGACATGTGCACATACGACAAATTGCATAACCCATGGTTTGTAGAAACAAATTTCAACTTTATGGGATTGTCAAAGAGTTAATTTTAAAAGAATCGACATATAGATCTTCTTACAACATGCGTTTATATATGTGCAAAATTCGCGTAGGTACTCTTTGTTTAGTTAATAAGTTTACTGTTTTCAATAGATCTATGTTGTAAATTACATAATTGAGTAAAGTAGGTCTGGGTCGAAACTAAAACGATATATAGGCTTGTTTCCATATAGTACACCTACGTTCAATATGATAGCTGGCTAGAATACTGCGCTATGGCATAAATGTCTAAAGGCTTTTCGCGTTAAGAAAACAGTGACGCACTTATCAAGTCATACTCTGACCAATATTTAGTTAATAAATTCAAAAGTAACACTTTTAACGAAATACTTTGAATCTTGATTGAGGACGTGCTACTTTTTACATGCTGGCGGAACCGCGGGCAAGTGCTAGTAGAAATGTTACCCCAGAGTTTAGCAATCTAATACAAGAACACTGAAAATCTCCAGGTTTGCTTTTTCGAGCTGAATTACTGATCTACCTGCCGCTTATCCGATCAGTATTAATATTGGATACTTGCCTACACGTGCCCATAATGTAGGTATCTTCAATTCAGAGAAACCGCGAGTGCCGAACAAATTCTTATATGCCAACAAATTGCCGGGAAAACCTTTTTCCGTGCTTACTGGTTAATAATATTGAAGTTGACGTATTCATATATTTTTTAATGTGTACATAAAACTGGACTTTGAGTCTATTAGAAATAAGGTTGTGTAATTTAGTTTCCATTTTAATATTTTCGTAACTTAAAATAATGTGTGTTTTATATGTTTTCCAGATGAAATGTTAGAAGGCGAATCGGCCGGGCTGGCGGCCCGCGTGGCCGAGCTTGAAGTCCGATGCGCCAGGCAGGCTGAAGAGCTCCTGTGTCTGAGGTCCACGCTGGCTGATGCTCTAAGGAGGCTCAATGCACTCGAAGGAAGGGCACCGACCGCACCTGCCACTCAGAGAAACGGTGCTTATACTGGTAATTATTATGTTTCTTCTAACTACAAATATATAGTCATACTAGCTGATGCCCGCGGCTCCGCTCGCGTTTTAGAGGTATCAAAAATAGATGTTGGCCGATTCTCAGACCTACTGAATATGCATATAAAGTTTCATAAAGATCGGTCAAGCCGTTTCGGAGGAGTATGGCAACGAAAACTGTGACACGAGAATTTTATATATTAGATTAATTTAAATATGCATTAACATCAACGTAGTGTTATGTTTTTAGTAGCAAGTACATAGAATTTTTAAGACACTTAACATCTCAATTATAAGTAGGTTTGAACCTTTATTTTCAATCAGGTAAATTATCTTATCATAACGTACGGTATCTATACATGGAGTCCTAAAAATATTGTGATAAAGAATTTTTTTATAAACTTAAGACGTACCTACAATATTTCTGAAATATGTTCTACTGAAAAAATTAATAAGTTTCAAAATGAAAAAGACAAAAAACTCTTCTTCTTCCTAGCCTTATTCCCAATATTATATGGGGTCGGATACTATTTCAATCGGTTTTAACTGAATATCAGTTTTTCCACGCAGCGACTGGCATCCGAACTCTGCAACCCCAAAGGAGAACTGAAATTCGAAGGTTGAACTAGTTGTCAGTAAATTTGAGGGCACTGACTTCCCAGTAACGATTGCCATAGATGTTCATGACAACCGGGACCGACGGCTTTACGGGTTTTCCGAGGCACGAGCGTGATTCACCGCCAAACTTCCAAAAAAGATAAAAAAATATTTGAAAAATATACCATAGATCGGGATATAAACAGATGACATGATTTTTTTTAGTTTTCTACGAGTACATAAGTTACATTGATAGTTTTTATTGAGTGGTAGGTATGGATTTTAAATTAATATAAAATCGGCCAAGTGCGTGTCAGGCCACGCACAGGAAGGGGTTCCTCAGTCACCCTTAATAGTACGTGGATTTAAAATCGTATCCAATATAATTGTTATGTTTACGTATTAATGCGTTAATTTTGTATGACGTTTTCCAAATAAGCGTATTTTACAAGTTAAGCCCCTATAACCCCGGAAGGCCTGAACTAACAAAGTATTCTAATCTGTTATAGTTTTCCTTTAAAGTTTATTATAAGGACCTTTCCAGATTTTTTGAGCCAGCCGCTTAGCTTTTAGAGGGGGGGGGGGGGGCGCCCTGTTTTTACAAAAAAGTTCCCTTTTAAAGTGGAATTTCTCGCAAACGGATACCTAAATCAAAAAATCGTCTTAGAAACCCTTTAATGTTTTTAAAAGACCTATTTAATGATACCCCACGCAATGGGGTAGCCGCGAGAAAAACCAATCATCCCCTCTTTACGTGTAGAGAAGATACCCCAAATAAACATATTTTTCATAATTTTATTGTAGCACTTTGTCGATGTAATTACAATACATATTTACGCAAAGTTTCAACTTTCTAGCACTTACCGTTTGGACGGTAAGTCGAGGACGGACGGACATGACGAATCTATAAGGGTTTCGAGTCATAAAATTCGGAACCCTAAAAAGTGGCTCAAGATCGTAACTTAACGCTAACGCTTAATGTTATAACTGAATCGTTGCAAATGGACAATAAATTGTCTGTGTCCTATAAAAGAATTGCATAGAGAGGAAGGAAATGTGGCAATGTCCTTAATTTTACGGGCCTTTTCTTGCAATTTTTGTTCGTTTGCCAAATACCATGTCTGGGACAAATCCGGTTATTGAACCCCGTCATTGAAATATTGCAATCAGAGGCATGTTATAATTCGAAGAATAACTGTTACTATTTGGACATTGTGAATCGCTTGTGATGAAACTGGGATCAGACGAAGATTAACTATAGAAACCAACGAATTCTCTGATCTAGCGATAGATGATTTATCACTGACAATTTATTATACAGATTTCTTTTTGGCAATCTCAGAGATAAGCCATTATGCAGCGCTTTATTCATTTGATATGTAAATCAAGATTTTATCGCTGTTATATTTCGTGAACACGACTGGTGCAATTTTTTCGAAAGGTTTGGTATGTTTTTTGTTACGTAGAAATTTTATAAATATTCTGTTTAATGGAGATTTTCTACATCTGTAATAAGTAATTAATTGTTTTCACGGGACATCACATCAACAACGTGTAACGTTGAAAGTATATTTTGGCCCCTATATCTATTACCGTCCTATGTCTGTGTGGTGACGGATTAAGAATACAGAGTGTCACCACCCCTATTCATCCCACGGTGTCGTAAAAGGCGACTAAGGGATAAACTACGCAAGACAACAACAATGCAAAGAGCAGGAAAACTTGAAAGCAACTCTTATACCAACCCGTCTGGCCAGCGTGGTATAGTAGGCCAATACCTCCTTTTCGAGGAGAGGCCTATGTCCAGCAGTGGACTGTTAAAGGCTGTTGATGATCATGATATCTATTACACTGGCCAAACGGTTTGGTTTAGGATCTGTGTCAAGATTTTTCCCTTTTTGCAGTGAACGTTGCCCTGCCTTAGTTTGCTTTCTTAGCTGGCTTTTACGACACCATCCTGGTGAATAGGGGTGGGACACCATAATCCATCATCACAGATATCGGTTCAGTATCCGTGACCAGACTGCATTGATGGATCAATTTAACCACTTCCACACTTTTGTGTCCTTGGTCTGATTTCAGTGGACTAGCTATAGAAACCTAAGATATAAAATGTCTGTGAAACGAATTATAAAGGGACCACAAACAGCATTTACCTTTTTGTTGTAGGCGCAAGGTCAAAAATTGTATCAAAGTTTTTATAATACGTAACCGATACGGCAGGAGCGTACGTATATTATCAAAAACCTATTCGGTTAACACCAATTTTTTTAAAGTTTTTTTTTTCAATTTCAGTGCAAATAATTGTAGGTAAGTAGTTAGTTGAACTGCTCGTATTTCATATAAAACGCAATCGACAACCTACGGAAACGACCAACTTAAAATGTTATTCCTACTAATGTATATCCAGAATATATATATTATAAAACTTAGTACATCCCTATGAAGTTTGAGAGTTGCCCTCGATCCTTCCCTAAGGAATTAGAATTCTATCACCAAATCGAGATATGTTATCACTGGGACTGGGACTGGGACAAACATGTCACTGAACATAACTTCTACTCCTTTGAAGTCGGTTAAAAATAAAATGAATGATGATTAAACATTATATCTGCATAAATAATATTTCTCTACCTGATGGAAAGCATGAGCACGATCCAATAAAGGTCCTTTGCAAAAATAGGGACAACGCAGTATGGTGACTCACACTATAGCGGCCCAGTGATTTTCTTTTTTTATTCTACCCAGAGAATCTGACTACAGCTACCAATCTGACCAATTTTTTTTAATTTATTTGGTTTGACCAAGGACACAAAAAGGTCAATGTAGTTAGATTGATCTAACAATGCAATCTGGCCCCGGATACTGCACCCTCAGATCGTGAATCTATTTTAATGAAAACATTTACAATAGTGATTAAGTTATATACTAAATGTACACCATGTTTAAGTTACTGTATACACAGAATAATATAATAACTAATTCGTTCCACAGTTGTTTAATATGCATATAAATTATCTGCTTTACTAATTATATTACAATGATTATGAATGCTTGGCCAACGAAAGTGTCTAACCGCAAAGTAATTCTAGCATAAAAATTACATAAACGTAAAAATTTACACACCAAATGCAAAACATCTTAATAAATTCGCTGACATTTAAATATATAACACTGACTAACCCGCTCAACTTCGTTCGTGTCTCGAAAAGGAGAAAATATTCCTACATATTTGCAATATTTTTCAGTGATATTCGGCTCCTCGTTTATCGCAGCGTTATGATATGTAAGCTATAAACCTTTGTCTATAAATAGGTTATCTAACATTACGGTCATTTTGTTAATTTTCATAGTCAAATGTTAATTTAATTACCTTTTTAAATCACCTCAATGGCATATACTCACGGCCGTATAATATACTTACAACCGAGAATATAATTTGTATTTAGTAGTAAAAATACTTAAATAAATAAATGTTTTATACTAACGACTGAGATTATTTCGATGCTTTAAATTCATTTTATTTCATCTGATTTTAATTCATTTGAAAAACAATGTTTAGGCGGTACTATATAATTGGGGTAGGTTAGTACTTTCATTATAAATATCAATGTTATAAATTCGAAAGTAACTCTGTCTGTCTGTTACGCTTTCACGGCTAAACCGCCACACTGATTTCAATTAAATTATGTGTTGAGATACTTTGAACTTAAAGAAATAGATATGATACTTTTTATCTAAAAGCGAAACAGACAGACAAAAAAATGTTGCATACATTTTTATTTATTATATGTGTGTGTCTTTCATGTGCCTGGATTAGTAAGAAGAACTCAGATCGAATTCCGTAGCTATCCATGTATTGTATGCGTGCCGGATGTTGTCGGTCACTGTGTAAATAAATACGATTAAACTCAAACTATTAGAATCGGATATTTCTCATCTTATTAATTTAAACGTACTTACATGAGAAGCTATTTCACTAAAATTTTCCCACAGTAACAAGTTAAAGTTATTTTGAGTCGCTTGTCGAATGTCTCATTCAGTCGTTTTGCATGTAAGACTTGCAAATTACTAGCTATGCTGACAATACTACTAAGATAAGCAAATACAATAGAAATGATTTGATCAGGTTTCAAATATGATAAATAAGTGTATATATTATACAAATTAGCTTCAAGGAACTCTATTGTATAAAACAATATCTATACTAATATTATAAAGAAATAAAGTTTGTGTGTTTGTTAAATTGTAAGGGGTAATCTCGGGATCTATTAAACCGATTTTTAAAATTCTTTCACCAATAGAAAGCCACATTATTGCTGAGTGTCATAGGTTATATATAAAAAACCGAAAAATAAAAAAGCTTTTACGTGGTAGTCCGTTTTGCAAGGTGAATCGGAGAAAAAACAGTCGAATGAAAGAGTTTCTGAAAAACGCTGCCGTAACTATGAAAGATCTATTTTTGAGTTCTAGAGAAAAGATGTGGAGCTTGAAAATGCCTACAAAAAAGTCAACGACAGCATATGTCTAACTTTTATATTTAATTTATGCCCAACGAAGTGGGCACGGGTCAGCTAGTAACAAATAAAACCCTCACACATGGTCGTCTAGACTTTAGAAAAACTAGACAGACCCCGTACTCTCGTCATCAGACTCATGATAAATATACTTACATATTTTTAAATACATAACTTAAAAGATTGAAACCCAGATGAAGTGATAGTGTAGTGTAAAACCTCGATTTCTGACCTAGTAGTGAGTATTTGACTGCCTCTCGGGTTCGAATCCCGGATCGGAACAAATGTTCATAGATCTGCAAATATTTGTTTCGGAGTTTAAGTGTTATTTCTATGTATAAAAAACCAAAAACTTGTTTTTTTGAATTTTTCACATAAAATTTGAGGTTATGTGAAAAAAGTGTGAATGCAAAAGATGTAGATCTTTTTATTACCTGCAACTTTGCCATTTAACTTTTTCCATAGGACTTGTAGTTTTGCCGGAAATCGAGATAGCCATTTTTTTCCCTTAAAACCCCCCTCTCCCCCTTCCCGACCTCAGATCGCCCGTAATTTATTTTTCCTTTAATTTTTGTACTATTCTCCTCCTTTTACAATGGGTTTCATCCTACTATAATTTATGTTCACTTTTTGTTATTTTAAGAGGCTTCTACCCTGGTCTATATATTATGTGTTTATTTACAAAAAAAAAGTAAAGTATTTCTATTAGTTGTCTAGTACCCATGATACAAGCTCTGCTTAGTTTGGGACTTGATCGCGTTGTGTGTAATATGTCCGAAATATTTATATTTATTTCTAACCACTGGATCAATGATCTGTTTACTACAATTAGAGCTGTAATCAGTTAAAGCCGTTCACAACATATAGGGGAAGCACATTACAATCCTAATGTTGATATTGAAGATGTCAAACAGCACTATTGCACTCGACTCTACAAATGGTCACACCTCATCGTATGCCCACATGTCCTGCTGTCTGTTCCAGTCCTAAATTATAGCATTACGACGGTGGTTCGATTCCCGGGTTGGACCAAATATTTGTGTGATTCAAATATTAGTTTCGGAGTCTGGGTGTTTTCTATGTCTAATATGTAGGTATTTACAAAAAAAAATATTCATGTATTTCATTTTCATCAGTTGTTCAGTACCCATAATACAATCTCTACTTAGAGTGGGGACTAGATGACGTTGTGTGTAGATACTCATGTTTTTTTACTGTAAACGGGACTTATTCCCAATAGAATTAAAAAAGTTTCGATACCTTCTATTTTCCGACGTTTCGAAGGGTTATCGAGAATTAGTCCCGTTTACAGTAAAAAACATGAGTATGTGTAAAAGTCGCGAAAGTCTAAAAACAGTTGTGTGTAGATGTCCGAAAATATTTATTTATTTATTATACCTGAATAAACCTTAATTAACTTTTATTCCAGGTTCCACCGGTACACCTACGAGAGAACTTCGACTGCGACAGCCTTCTTATCGGGAAACTGCTAAAAGGACGTCCAGCTATGGATCGAGCACGTCCTCCTTACCACAAAGGTTAATATCATTATAAATTTTTGGCTGGAATCTAGCCAGTGTCAATGTGATTTGAGATAATCTAGACGCTAGATTATCTTAAAACACATTGACATTGTGTTAAATACCTGACTATAAAGGAGATGGACCTTGGCAGATTTGTGCTGGCCTCTTAGCTGCTTATCAGGATTTTACTACCGTGAGAGAGTCATGCTTCGTCACATGTGATCGCACTGCGCTGGAGTGATTTCACTTTTTTTTATTTAACACCTGCCGTGGTGACTATACTATGCCTGATGGAAAGTAGAGTCGAATCCAAAAGTGCGGGTCGCCATACTCACTGCGAATGCCAGCAGTATGGCGGCCTAGTGAGATGATTTTTCACGCCCCGTTAAAAAGGACCCGCGATCATAGTAGGAAGGAAACAAATGAGCTGGCAGTGAGTTCTAGATTTTTAACTGCTCGGCACAGTAAGGAAGATCTCAACCGCTCATGTTCTGGTCCGAATTACTTCCACTGTAAAGAGGTGACTTCCCAGGCCAGTGAATTCATTTTTACACGTTCAGACAACTATTTTCGTTGTCTTACACATGCATAGTGAGGAACTTACTGAAGCCCTATCTCCTCTAAGTTTTGCCGTATTTTAAGCCTCCTTAAATATGGAAACGAAGTTGTGACTCAGTTGTAGGTACTCCTGATGCTGTAGTTACTCACCATGTATATAATAGTGGGTAATAGTAGTGGGTAATAGTGGGTAGGTGTGAAAAAGTCAGTACATAATTTGAAAAGCTCTTAAGGGTATCGTTTCCATAATTGCTCGAAAAAGCACTTACGGTTATGACAAGAGAAACAAATTAATTCATTATTTGACAGTAAAAAAAATATCTCAGTTTCTTAATAAATCAATCTATAGAGAAACCGAGTAAAGTTACTAATACGATTATTTATTTTCGAGAAAAAAATCATCAACAGTGACTAAAATCACCGAAATCGACCTTTTCTGTTTGGAATCAATCTAGTATTATGTTGCTTTATTTGAAATAAATATTTTATTAGTTGCAAGAAAAAAGTACAAAAAAGAGATTAAGCATTTAAGGTTTCTATTAATTCTCACCAGAAAGTCATAATTTAATCTTAAACATCATTAATTTTTAGCGGCAAAAGTTCCATACATTTTAGTATGGAGAAATAATTTGCAATAAAACAGAGTTCACGCGATCCAAAAATTCAGTGTTCTCCGAATATTCAAGGCGAGCGCACGCTCGTTTTTAGCTCCACACGCACTGTCACGCACACAGAGATTTGATTGTTTACATACGACGACGTGACTGTGTGTAACTTTTGATAATATTTGGTAGGTCTGAGAATAGACACACCAATCTTTATATTTTAAATTATTATTAACCAACTTCAAAAAAGGAGTATTATTTGTGTTTTTTTTTATTGTACATTCATTGATTACTCTGTCAATTGTGGACCGATTATTAAAATTCATTTTATATGACTGCCTCGGTGGCGCTGTGGTAGCATATGCGATTGAGGCCTCGGGTTCGATTCACGGGTCGGACCAAATGTTTATGAGATCCACAAAATTTTTTTTTTAGTTGTTGGCTGTTTTCAGTGTTAGTTCATAGGGAAACCCTAAAATTTTATAAGCACGTTTTAAATAGTTATTATATATTTTTTTATTTTGTAATGCTATTCCAGACGCAATATCTGAGCTGGTAGCCATCATTTCGTAATGATGAGGGCAGTAGTAGCGCATGCGACTACTTTGCTTGAGTAAGGATTCAGGTTCGATTCCCGTGTAGGACCAAATATTTGTGTGATCCGCAAATATTTATTTCGGGGTCTGGGTGTATTCTATAGGTAAGCAACAAAAAAAGTATGTTTATGTATTTATATCAGTTGTCGAATCAATAATATAAGCTCTGCTTAGTTTGGGACTGGATGATGTCGTGTGTAAGATGTTCGAAATAGTTGTTTATTTATTATTGTAATATATCATACTGCCTTGTTGGTCTTGTGGTCAGCGTATGCAACTGCTAACCAAGAGGTCTAGGGTTCGATTCCCGGGTCGGACCAAATTTTTGTATGATCTGCAAATATTTGTTTCGGAGTTTGGGTGTTTTCTATGTATAATATGTATGTATTTATAACAAAAAAGTATGTTTATGTATTATAAACTGCGAAATAAATATTTGCGGATCACACGAATATTTGGTAGATGATATTCTGTGTCATTCGTCTGAAATATTTATTTATTGTTATTTATTATAAACTAGCTTTCTGCCCGCGGCTTCGCCCGCGTGGAATTCGTTGATATCACACGACATGGTAAGGGTAGATTAAACAATCTTACCTGATTTTATGTTTGATAATAAGGAACTTCGACACAAACTTTCATCCCCTATTTCAAACCCTTCTACCTTTATTTTCGCGATAAAAAGTACCCTATGTCCTTTCCCAAGTTCAGTTCTATCTTCGTACCAAATTTCATCAAAATCGGTTCAGTGGTTTAGGCGTGAAAGCGTAACAGACAGACAGACAGAGTTACTTTCGTATATGTGTGTTACCTTTAGTCGTATCTTTCAAGATGTTCAGCTGATGATGGAAAGTAATACTACTCAATGGTTTGGTCTTGGATGATTAGTATTTCACTTTTATACGTATGTATAAACCGCTAGTCGTATTTAAGTTTTACTAGCTTTAGCCCATGGCTCCGCCCGCGAGAGTGTCGATTTTCGTGGTAAAAAGTAGCCATGTCCTTTCTCGGGGTCCCATATATCTCTATACTGAAATTGATCAAAATCAGTTCAGCGTTTTACGCGTGAAAAGGTAACAGACAAACAGACAGACAGAGTTACTTTCACATTTATTTTAGTAACATTATTGCGTAAATAAGCCGTTTGCATTAAATATATTAAAAAAAAAAAACACAGTCCTCTGCCTCTTCAACCTGTCTATTAAACTCAAAACATAACGTAACTTAAAAACTACTGCACCAATTTTCATGATGTTTGCAGCAATGGATAGATTGGTTTTAAAGGAGGGTATAATTTGTCAAATTTTAAATGTTTTTTAAATGCCTATAAGACCATGTATCGTTAATCACACATTATTGACATAATAAAATCTTACACTGAGAGTCACTAGTGTAAGATTACGGCCAATTACGGGTGCGACCTGGATGAACGCTCTGACGTATTATAAAATATTTATTTAAATCATATTGTGTAATAAACAATTTTATTCTACATATTTCATGTAGAATAAAATTGTTTTGAATGTCTACAGTATTTATTATGATAAGGATTAATATTACATTGTTCCAAATTACTTTGAAATTATTATTCACAAATAAAATAATAAAGAAATATTAAAAAAGTATAATTAAAAAAGTATAACTGTAGGTTATTCCTAATTTATGTAACTCGTAAACTTTTGTCAATATTGGCTTTATTTATGTGTTCCTTTAAAATAATAAAATAACATTAATAAATCTTCTTTAAAAGGTAACCTTAATTATGATGAAAACCGTATTTAAATACCTTGCGTATTTAAAACGATCTGAGTTGACAGACAATGCACGCGAGCAAATTTATTTTATACTGTGTAAAATTATTTTATAATCTTTGACCATTCGATTGGTATACAGAAAGTATTATGACTTTCTGTACTGAATGAATCCTACGGGCTTTACGTTATGGCAAGATACATTGCGTGCGTTGTAAGACATTAAAATACGTTCTACAAAGGCGAACAGTTGATGGATATTTAACATAAGCAAAAAACCGAAAGTCGGTGATTGCTTGCTACGGTATGTATGCGACAGTGCGCGATGCGTCTGTGTGCATGTAAAATATGTATGTGGGTGTTCAATCACAAATTCTCACGCTTGGTGTCGCGGGCCTTAATCTATTAAATTAAATAACTAGTAAATAAAGTAAGTTATTGTATAATTTATATAAAAACTTACAGTTACCATCCTGACTATATGTTGAACTAAGTTTTCAAGCCACCTGCCAGCTTAATTACACTATTTCAAATCTTTACAACAAATTTCATTTTTACAATCATTAACTCTCCAATTCTCAAGAACAATGCCACAACTCAGTGATATCCAAGCAGCTCAGAGTAGTTTGGAGGAAAGTTTCTCTACAAGGATGGCTCAGCTGGAAGCTCAATTACATTCTGGATCAAACTCGAAAGAAACTGTTGCACGGGTCTCAGAAGAGTTTAAGTCATTCCGTGAGTTGATGTTCAACATGTTGGGTCTGCTCCGCAAGCAAATCTGTGAGTGTGCCAGGATGGTGGATATCATAGAGACCCGTCATAGACTTAAGGCTCTTATCTTTCTTGGAGTGCCCGAAGAAAATAAGGAGGACTGCAGTAAGACATTGCTTGATATTTTCAATCAGAAGATGGGTCTTAAAGACATGACAACGTCTAGCATCCAGGCTTGTCACCGCATTGGCACACCATCTAAGGATAGTCGTCGCCCGGTTCTGATTCGCTTTTGTTCAGCGGAGGTTCGAGCTGCAGTATGGAAGGCGAAGACGACGTTGAAGGGGTCCGGTTATACGGTAAGAGAGTTCCTTACGAAAACTCGACAGACCACTTTCAGTATGGCCCGGCAGCATTTTGGCGTCGCGGCCTGCTGGACTCAGGATGGCACTATAATCGTTAAACCTACAGACAACAGTCGCCACAAAGTAATAACACCGGACGAACTGAAACCCCTCATAGCCAAATATCCGAAGGCAACATCTTCACCCAAAACGACTTCAAATGCAGACATTAAAAGTTCGCGAAAGTAATGATCTAGCACGCGAGATCTATAACACAGCTATCACCATTTGTAATTTATACTTTTGTTTAGCACAAGTAATTAGTTTGTTGTTACAAAACAAAAATATGCAGGGTTTTTGTATTGTTTACATTGCATTTCGTTACCTGTCATTATTATGTCATTGCCACAAGGTCAACACTTAGTGTCATTCATGTCTACATAATTGCGTTTCGTTCGAATACGTTCAGAAACTTATGAGGAATGGAAGAACATGAGAATTATTTCTGTAATATTTTTTTTTTGTTGTTTTGTATCTTCTTTAAATATTCTTTTTATTTTTTTTTTCCTTTCTTGTGTGTGGTGTATTGATTGATACATTTTGATAATGTTTTAGTTATACAAATTAAACTGTATGCGGTACATTAATTTTGTGTGTCTGCTGGCGGGTGGTGTAGAAATACGGACGCCAACTTCAGCTGTCATAAAGGTCACATAATTTTTATTTTTTACTTTATTTTATTATTTTTATTTTATTTTACTTATATTTATATCTATAGTATTCTTTTTAGGTTTTTTTTATATATATACATTTATGAGCGATGATGATAGTATATATCTTTCTGCCGATGACACATTGGAAGATGCTAGCTTCATAACAAACAGTCTTAGTGATCAATTACGACAAACTTTTTCAGCTCAATCTCGTCATTTTCTAAATGTTTGCCATATCAATGCGCAAAGTATTCCAAGTCACTTTAGCGAACTAACTGAGACTTTTTTCAACAATAACGTTCATGCTGTCCTGATTTCGGAGACTTGGCTCAAACCCGATCTACCGTCAACTTCGTATCCTCTCTCTGGCTTCACACTTATCCGCAATGACCGTCTAGACAGAAGAGGTGGCGGTGTCGCT
Organism: Phragmatobia fuliginosa; assembly: GCA_932526445.1. NCBI lineage: Eukaryota > Metazoa > Arthropoda > Insecta > Lepidoptera > Erebidae > Phragmatobia > Phragmatobia fuliginosa. The sequence goes on along the minus strand of OW052069.1, from coordinate 1,100,181 downwards.
ATCTATTTACGTAGTTTCCTATCTTATAAAATTTTGGCCTCATCCTCTTCTGATCTTACCACCAGCGCGGAATACCTATTTCTCGAGGTTTGTGTCAAGGGAGTTAACGTTATTCTAGGTGTAGTATATTGCCCTCCAACTGTTAACTACTTCTCTAGCCTGGAAACAGTGCTAGAATCTTTAGGGTCGGAACACTCACATCACATCATCATGGGAGATTTCAACACCGACCTCCTCGCCGAAAACTCCCCTCGTACCCGCAGTCTTCTCCAGATCGTCCAAGCAACCAGTCTCCATATCCTGCCCCTTCAAGCCACTCACCACAACTTAGTCTACCAAGATACTTGGCTAGATATAATGCTCATCTCTGCTCCACACCTTGTCTCGTCCCACGGACAACTCCTTGCTCCTGGTTTTTCCCATCACGACTTGATCTTCCTCTGTTATATCCTGAAACCTCCCAAACCTCCTCCTAAATTCCTACAACTTCGCAGTTTCCGTCGCATGGATGTTGAGAAATTACGTGCTGACGCTTCTCAGATTGATTGGGTGTGTATGACTACTGCTACTGACGTGAACAACAAAGTTCGCATACTCACTGATAATATCATCAAATTGTATGACAACCACGCACCTATCAGGAGAGTAAAATTAAAGCGTGCCCCGGCTCCTTGGATGTCGGAGCAGGTTCGAACTGCAATGAGACGAAGGGACCAATCCTTCCTGCGCTTCAAAAGGGATCGCTGCGAAGAAAAATGGAACTTGTATAAGGCTGCAAGGAATCGGTGCAACCAAGTGATACGCAACGCCAAACGCCGACATATACTTCAAAATATAGAGTCATCTTCTCCGTCCAATATCTGGAAATTTCTTAGTACGATAGGAATAGGTAAACGGCAACATTCCGTATTCAATAATACAATTGGTTTGAACGATCTCAATCGTCATTTCTCATCCACTGCTTCGCTGGATCTTCAAACTAAATGTGAAACGCTTCGATACATATCTGGTCTTACCAGTCCCACTACTGACTCATTTGAATTCTCTCCAGTGTCTCTTGAGGATATCAAGAAGACTATTTTAACTATCCGTTCCAATGCGGTGGGATGTGATGGCATCAGCCGTCGCATGATTATCACCATCCTAGACAGTATTCTCCCAGTAATTACTCACATTATCAATTTCTCCCTCGACTCTGGCATTTTCCCCTCTTTGTGGCGCAAGGCCTTTATCATTCCTCTCCCGAAAAATAACAACCCTTCACTTCCTGAACATTTTCGTCCTATTTCTATTCTTCCTTTCCTATCTAAAGTACTCGAGGCCTGTGTATATAAACAACTTTCACAGTTTGTATACCGAAACCAACTTTTAAGCCCTCTACAATCAGGCTTCAGGCAAGGTCACAGTACAGTTACCGCTCTCCTTAAAGTGATTGGCGATATCAAAAAGGGCATGGAAGGCACAAAAGTCACAGTTTTAGTCTTAGTCGACTTCTCTAATGCCTTTAATACTGTCAATCACGAAATCCTGCTATCTATCCTTGCTTATCTTATGGTTCCTCCTGAGACATTGGAATGGTTCTCCTCTTATCTTCGGGGGCGACAACAGTGTGTTCGTGCTGATGAGTTATCATCAAGTTGGTGCGACCTCTACACTGGCGTCCCACAAGGCGGAATTTTATCTCCTCTCTTATTTTCAATTTTTATTAACCTCTTAACTCAACATCTTCAGTGTGCGTATCACTTGTACGCTGATGATCTGCAGCTGTATTCACAGGCAAGGGTGGAGGACATAACGCAGGCTATTGATGAGGTCAACAAGGACCTTGAGGTCATAAAATCCTGGTCAGCAAGATTTGGACTCTCTGTTAATCCAAGCAAATGCCAGGCAATCGTTTTAGGCAGCAAACGTGTTATGTCCAGATTGGATACCGCCTCAGTCCCATTAATTTATTTTAACGGCTCAGTGATTCCATTTAGCTCTTCAGTAAAAGACCTGGGTTTACTTATCGACTCTACTCTCGATTGGCGAGCTCAAGTTACTAGCGTGAGCCAGAAAGTAACTGGAAACCTACGAAAATTGTATCGTCTCAAAAACTTTCTGCCTGTTAAAACTAAAATTACACTCATGCAGTCCTTGATAATCCCGACAATCGACTATGGTGATGTGTGTTACTTCGACCTGAATGCAGACCTCCTTAATAAACTAGACCGACTTCTCAATAACTGCATTCGATACATTTTCAATCTTCGGAAGTATGACCATGTGTCTGCTTTGCGTTCAAAGTTAAAATGGTTGCCTATTCGCCAGCGGCGCAATCAGCGAGCACTTACTTCTCTATTTTCATTTCTCAATTCACCATCCTTACCTACTTACCTTGCTCCGTATTTTCGTTACTTGTGCTCTAACCATGATAGAAATCTTCGCTCAGTTAATAATCTGCTTCTCTCATGTCCCTCTCACAACTCTGACTTCATGAACTGTTCGTTCTTTGTTCAGGCAGTACTACTCTGGAATGCGCTCCCGCTCGAAGTCAGGATGTCCCCCAACCGATTCACATTCAAGAGAAAAGTACATGATCTCCTTCTTGATGAACTGGCAGAATAATCATATACATACCTTAGACTCACTCTGCTATTTACCTATAGTTTATAAATGTAGTATTTATGTATATGTATGTATGTATGTATGTGTGTATGTATATATGTATATATATATATATATATATGTATGTGTGTATATGTATGTGTATGTATATGTATATTTGCATTTATTTTGTTATGTATTTGTGTATATTGCATGTAAGTTTAATTAAATTGTGAGCTATGTACATTTTAGTGTACATAATATTTAACCTCTGCTGTGCACCTACCTTATAAGATTTCTACACCACCCAAAGGTTGACTGGAAGAGAATGCCTTGGGCATTAAGTCCGCCTATGTACAAATTTAGTGCATAAAGTTTATAAATAAATAAATAAATAAATAAATAATATGTAGATAGTGATCCATGGATATAAAAAGAAAAACTTGTTAGGTGACATTATATTTTTGTTAAAATCAAAAAAGACATCATGGCTTCAAGAGCAATGATCTGATTATTGTAAATGTATGTTATTATGTTGTACAATTCGGTGAGCATGTTACTAGTGCATACCAGTCACGGGTCTCGAACACGAATGTCATTTTATTTTATTGTTTCTGTTTACAGTTAGTGTGTTTGAACTTGTATATATTTTATTTCGCCCATTCTTTAAACTCATTGTCACTAGCTAACGGTGTCACAATGAATTTATATTCTCGAACAATCGATCAGACTTACGGAGTTATCATCATCAACAGCATTGGTGGACATAGGCCTTATCAAGGAGTTTATGGCATGCGATACAATGCTGACTGGTTGGCATAGGGTCGGTTTTAAGATTTCCTTCTCTTTCCAGTGATTTTATCCTGCGTAAATTTGTCATTCGCTCATGGGATGATTAGGGGGTGGTAATACTCCATATTCTTAGCAGGAATCGAACCTGGACAAATAGAATGAAAGGCAGAATGAAAGAAAGGCATAGTATGAAGCATGAAAGTACGAGAAGTAGCAAAAGCGAGAACTGGTATGAAAGGCTTGAGAATAGAGTAGGCTCCAAAGAACATTGGAGGTGCTTGTTTAAAAAAAAAACTCCATATTCTCTATCCCATCACCAGACGGAGATAACATTTACATATTCTATTCCTGGCCTCCCCGATTACGGTAGTTTCTTACTGGGTCCTTTATAATTTACAGTGTACCTCGACTAGTCCGGGTAGACTCCAAAACCTACGACTTATATTGTACCTGGACTAGTCCGGGTAGACTCCAAAACCTACGACTCATTACGATTCATTAATGGCTGAGGAGACTTTCAAGTCATTCGGTTTTTTCTCACTCTCTTAAACTTAAACTTCCGTAATTTTCTTATCGAAACCTGATCACTGCATCTTCCTTTACTCTTGTTTTGAGAAATATTAAATGTACGTTACTATAATTCAATATTATAATTGTGTATCTACAGGCGCGGTCCCCAGCACCAGTCAACAGGATCGCTGCAATCGGACTCGCCTGCATCATCTTCATCGCTGTCGCCCGCGCCGTCGCCCTCACCCCGCGCTACCCCCGCGCCTGCACATCTGCCGCACGGACACACCGCACATACCCAACATAATTATAGGTAACCCCCACTAGCCACCTTCTAGTGTTACTGAATAATCAGAAGGGTGTAAGGGAATAGGGTAAGGGCCTACCTACTTTGGATATATCAGTGTAGGTACAAGTAGCATAGATGTTGTGATTTGAAAACATGTTACTGGCTAAAGGTTGAAATATTTGATTTCTCTAATACTATAACAGATATGAAACAATGAGTTATTTTCATATAACAATAGTTCATGAAGCAATTTGAATGATTCTATGTTGGATAATGATCAATTCACTCCCAGACCGGAATGGTTTTGTCTAATTTCTAAAACGAAATACATTCTAGTTGTAGTTTTTGTGTAAAAAAAACGCGGTTTAATCCCTCATACGGTACAAACTATTTTGTTTTGGACCATTGATAAGACCATGGTTGAAGAGAACAAAGTAATGTGTTCTAGCTATAGCTTTGATAAGAGTCACATAGACCTGAGAGCCTAGTTTGATTTTATTTCAATTTGAGGAGCGAACCAATCGCAAGACGTGGTCGCCGTGACAACCGAGTTGATGTGAAAAAGCTCACACTGGGCACTGTGCACCGAAACTATATATAACTTCTCGGTTGACGTCTTGTGTGAACATCTGTCTTTGCTAGAAAAAAATGCTACTATGTCAGATGATTCTGAAACTCAGAAGATAGGGTATCTTCTGTGCTTAGAGGCATATACACTCATTAGATCAAATGATTCCATACCATTAAGTATCCTAATAATGACACCATTCTTGCTGTCGTTTTTTGTTGGTGAGTGTCAGACCGAAGACCCACTCATTCTGAATCATTCTCCTGGTCTCCGGAGGCCGGGAGAATGATGCAGTAACATTTGACCAGGCCGCCATGGTATAGGTCACCATGCTGCATTGCCTACCCTTACAATGAGAATGTTGACACCTACTCGTGGATCCTACTCATGCTTTCCATCAGGTAGAGTAGAGGCACTTAGGTAGGCCTGAATATAAAAGAAATGATAATAACTCTTGTTTTATATCTATTTTGGTGATAGGAACCCGTATAATTAATTAGTGATACAATGGATATAGTTAAATAAATGGTAAATTTATCTTCAAAAGTAAAGTATATTTACTAGTAAAAGTAATTTAAATTTCTTATAAAAAGATGCAGTTACTTTTTGGTTGCTGTGCATGTTTGGGTTTATATAAACAAGAATATATCTGATGTTATCGTTTATGGCATGGCAAAACAAAAAGACGAATATAGACTGCTTTGTTGGTCCAGTGGTCCAGTTAGCATAATGCTGATCAAGAGGTCTCGGGTTCGATTCCCGAGTCGGACCAAATATTTGTGTGATCAACAAATATTTGTTTCGGAGTCTGGGTGTTTTTCTATGTTTAATATGTATGTATTTACAAAAAAAAGTATGTTTATGTATTTATATCAGTTGTTTAGTACCCATAATGCAAGCTCTGCTTAGTTTGGGACTAGATGATGTTGTGTTTAAGATGTCCGAAATATTTAAATATTTATTTCATCATCATCAGCAGCCTTTAACAGTCCACTGCTGGACATAGGCCTCTCCTTTGAAAAGAGGTTTTGGCCTACTATACCACGCTGGCCAGACGGGTTGGTAAAGGGTTTGTTTCAAGATTTCCTTCTCTTGGCAGTGATGTTAGCTGCTTATTTTGTTCCTTTAGTCGCCTCTTACGACACCCATGGAATGAATAGGGGTGGTGACACTTTGTATTCTTAATCCGTCACCACACGGACATAAATATTTATTTATTTAAATACAATACAACAGTATAATAATAGACGTTTAATTAACATTTTTATAGAAAGCAGTGGGTAATTTATTTTCGTATTTATAAAACAATACTACTTTTATTTTGTTTTGTTTACCTGTTTTGCAAATCTGTTATCATTATTATAAGTATATCTTGAAATACTTGGTCAATAAAATAGTTCTAATATAGATAAATCTTTGATGAATGAGAAAAGGTACTTAAGCAATTTATAGTAACTTAAGTATGCATTTAAATTATTCAAAAATATAATTAGGTCCCCAAAATAGCTTTTCTTGTGTGTGTACCCTAAGCTAGTGTTTAGCCTTATCCGCCAGTACGTAGTCACTAGCTCGTATGTATAGATCACGAAACAACTCTACGTCCAGCAACCAGAGCCCGTCGCCAGGGGCCAACAACCTGACGAAGAGGTGGAACTCCACGGGCGACTTCAACGCACAAGGACTTATAGCCACCAGCAGGTTAGTCAACAACTTTATTGATTCATTGTTGATCACATTCTAGTGAATCGGGGACTATTGGAAGTCTTTTATTCCTGTTGAATGGGGTTCAACTCATATCTTACCCTTATGAAACAGGCACGTTATAAATCTCAAGGCAATATTCGCCTTCAGCAGAAATACTGCTGGACAGGTTACTAAGAATTATATGTGTTTATAAATGTACTATCTGTACGGGGAACTTTGAAATCACTTTACACTTTTGCCAATGAGTCCATATTTAAGATTTAAAAAGAGCTGATTGTTCATTTTGAAGGTTATCGCAATACCTTGTTCTGGATGATCTTGGAAAGTGAATTCAAAACACGATTTTGTTCAATCAGCAAATTGGTTGTGATCTTATTGGATAACACACTATTTATCTTAGGAATGGAGTCAGTAGCCATAAACGCTGGTAGGTCAGGCTAACTGACTTTTATAATTCCTCAAAACTCTAGTTTTTGTAATTCGCAGCGTTAAAGTAAACTTTTACTGTATGGCTAGTTTTTTCAATCAAAAGTTAATGATTGATATAGCGTATATGAAAATTAGTATTAGGATGTGACTGTTTCTTGTGGTTTGATTATAAAATATGGCTTTGAAACTAGCATTGTTCAACAAATTTGGAATAGGTGAGAGATCTTGACAAGGTCCAATTTGATGAAGTTTACATATACACGTATTATATATTTATTCGTTTACTATCAAAGTCATATCTCGATTAGAGTAAGTTATTCGAGATCAATTTGTCCTCTGACATGTAAAAAACACCTGTACAACAAATTAAATAAAAAATTTGTCGTACACTCCTTGTATTTAAACCGTAATATGGAAATTTACGTTCAATGTGAGTTGTTTAAAATGTTTTCCTTGTCCAATATGTAGGTAGATGTTAGGTATTACTTACATAAAACGCTGTTTAGTATTCAGACTGCCAATATGCATTCATGCATGTAGTATAAATGAGCCAAGCATTGTGCAGTACTTGGCCGAGTAAGGTCATTAGAATAAATACAAAAACAATGCATTGTCAACGTGTTGACGTAAAATTGCTAGTAAATAACACTGCTAATGCATAATAATTTCTGAGAAATAGATATTATCAGTTATAATACATAAGATTGCTAATTTCAAGGCTTGTGATAAAGCTCGTAGCTTTAACATTTTGGTATATGTGTGAAATTGGTTCTACAAAAACCAACCTACTTACATACTATGATTACCTGTTCCTAAGACAACTTTTATAGCTGAAATATAAGTCAAATTTCAATAATTTGAAAATCTTTCGAAAATCAGTTATTGCAGGTCCATTTAAGTCAATTCAAAAGCATTTTGGGAACATGCTCGTATGTAATCTTGTTCTACGCATAGGTATATGGCGATTTATTTCAAATAATTAATTCACATTTTACAATGGATTTCAATTCAATTCAATATAGAAAAAGCTATAAGGCCATCTGTCTTGTACCAGATCTCTTTTAAATAAATCATATTCTTTAAAAAACAAGGTTCACAGCAATCAAGGTAGACTCAACCAAAGACACGCGCAAATTTTTAGATATTACTGTTTAAGAGGGGGTGTAAAGATAAATTGCCGATCTTAGATTTGATTTTTACACTCGAAAATAAGCCACAAATGATCTGTTTTTATATATATATATATTTATATATATTATATTATATTTGAAAGGGACTGGTCTGAGTGAAAACATGAAATTGTAATATTTTATCGATAAAATTATCACAAAGTTACGTCTAATTTTCTACTAAAATCAATTTATTATCATAAATATGTATATTACTGAGTCAATATTTTACTACATTGTATAAAAATATATTACCGAGGGACTCTATTAGTGTTTTAAAAAAATAATGTACAATTTACGAGTAATTACAATAAAATTAATTCCGCGCTTACTACATTCTTATTCCGTGCAGAACGCTCCCTTTCTATCGCACCTGATCCGAGGTAAATAGCATGTTTTGTTTCATCATTTGTGGCTTATTTTCGAGTGTAAAAATCAAATCTAAGATCGGCAATACCCCCTCTTGACTCTCTGCGGTAAAATGTGCCAACACATGTCTCGATAAAATTCTTTAATTTTTATACTTATAATGTCAATGTCACGCGCCGCTTTCTTCCAATATTTAGGCATTATATGTTCTTGCAAGAGCTTTATTAGATTTTAGTTTTTTCTTGCTATATTTTTTTCTTGTATCGTCTAATTGTTTTTGTGCTCTCCTCTAGATTTACAACAACAAAGTCATTGCTAAACCTATATTCTAAGCCGTCACAAAATGGACCGATATTGAAACATGGGTAAGTGATTATATGGTGTTATGGGGTACAGGCGTGGTGATGGGACTGAATAACATATTTGAGTGATCTGTGGTTGTTTGGAACTACTAACAATGGGTTTAAATAGATTAAGTATGTAAATAATGATTATTTAGAGAGTTACAGGGTGTGGAGTAATGGTACATAGTCTTTTTTTAGTTTTCGGGTTAATGGTAAATCTTACATTGATTATGTAATACATATTACAATTTACAGGATTATGTAAAATCTACATAAAAGCATTTTTTTAACTCGAAAGTGATTTTACAAATGGTGCAGATATCGGGTGATATAAAAAATTCAATCAAATTGAAAACCTCTTTTGAAAATCGGTTTACGGGACTATATCATATTGTACCAATACCTGAATAAAAATATTTACTTATATTTCTTAATTTTTATATTTAGAAAACGTCTGATTTATAAATCGAAATCAAATGTATAGTCATAGATAGGTAATTCTTAATTCTTAAAATATAATTCTTAGCGGACCGCAATGCCATCTAGGTGCAGCTTTAGAAAACACGCTATGGGAAACGTTTCGTTGGTCAAGTATGAATATAATTACTAATACGAATGTTTGTTATTAAGTAATTGTACGTTGGCTGTTGCAATGTTCTTGCATAGTTAGTATCAGTATTAAATAAGTGCAGTTTGTTATCGCTAGATGGAGCTACGAGTACCCAGCTAGTAATTTATACATACTTATTCCATTACTAGAAAATGCCCGCGGCACCGCTTCCGTCCTAGGGGTATGAAAAATAGACGTTGACCAATCGGTCAACAGCTATTTTTCAGACTCGCAGACTTAACCGATGTGCACACAAATTTCATGAGAATCGGTCGAGCCATTACGGAGGAGTTTAATTACAAACACTGTGACACGAGAATTTTATATATTACACTAGCTAACCCGGCTGCCTCAATCGAAGACCTAAACTTCCATCTATACCATCCATAATTAAAAAAAAATGCACATTCACATACGGCGGAGTATGAACATAATACAGTGTCATCTATCGAAGACACACGAAACTACGGTGTGACTATTAATCCTGTATCACGATATAGAAAACTCACCCTGATTAACATTAGCCTTTAGTTTGCGGCCCGGTAGGCTTGATGGTAGGTCGACGAATCCTGTATTGGTGTGGGAGGGGGTCACCCCTGCTACAACTGGCCCCTAAAAAGTGCTATTGACAGATTCATTGACGAGATCACAAGTTGTAACGTGCACTTTACCCAATTATAAATATGTATTTATTAATATGTGGTAAATACAGCTGGTGTAACAATAGCTACATTTATTATGTGAACCATTTGATAATAGTATATTGTGTCATTGTTTGTTTACCTCAATAAATGGAAAAAATACATTAATCAAGCCTATTGGTTTTATGGAAGACTTGGCTTAGACAGGGCCGCACGGGACACGGATCATGCACCTGTGGCATTACACCTGTTCCTCCACACATGTTGTATGTTTTTTAATGGATTCAGACCTGCCAAAGTGACCCTACTCTGTCTGAATGGAAGCTAGACGTTTTGTCGGTTTTTGGAGCTAAGATTACTCCTAACGATAGCCAGCTGTTTGCATTTAAACCGGGACCATTATGCCTTGGAACATGTTAAGTCCTTAACTTAACATGTTCCAAGGCATAATGGTCAATGAAAACATCAAAACTCAAAATATATATCAACCATTATATAGTCTGCATATGTATATCCATATTTTGACCTTAATTCGGATCAGTGACCGAAAAACTCGAGGTTGTCACTTACAAAATATTTAAAGTAGAGTCAACGCGTTGACACTGAAATATAGCCGTAAGATAAATGATCTCGGTCGACCTTCGCGCTCAATTCGCTTCAACAGTTTGATCCAAGTAGTGGCCACTGTTGTAATCTGTAAATACTAATTTGTAAATTTAACTGTAATAATAGTTCATAGTCGTCACAAAATAAGAAGCCCGGTTTTACATTTGTCATCGTGGCGTAACTAATACGATTAATTCGTGTTTTTCAGTGCATTTTTTCAATATAAAGTTAAACTTGATGCTTATTTATGAGACGCGTTGTGATAGTGTATGGATAACATAGTAATTAAATAGGATTATGAATTTAATTTTTAATTTCTTACATGCGGCATGTCAAATGTCAAAACGGGCTTCTTATTTTGTGACGACTATAGTGTGAAATCTATCTACAGAACGAGAAAGAAGTTACATGCTTGAAATTAAAATATTTCTACACTTTTTTTTTGGTAGATTTTAATAGCTAATAATCATTTGTCTTACGCGAATTTCTTTTGAAAATTATTTTCAGATGCAACTTATAAATAAGACTAGAAAGCAAAATAAGTCAGTTTAACGACTAAACCCGGTCTCAAGTCATTTATGAATCGGAGAAGAAAAATTTTAACGTGACAATAATCATTTTAATCTTTGGCGACCAATTATCAGAACTAATACTAAGAAACAGTGTTTAAGTGCGTACTAGGAACTAGTCCAAACTGAACCCATATCTACGTAAACTACCCATATATGTCGTGATCAAAAGTTAATTACTAGCCTTGTTAAGAATTTATCGGTTTCCAATTTTTAATGATCACATTAATTTGGAATCCTTTACTGAAACACATTTAATGCACCTCAAAGGCGTATTAGCATAAATTCAGAGTCATTACCGGCTGCACTGGCCATAGAGGACATATCCCGTATATTGTGTAACACACCCACGCCTGCACATCTGATTATACGTAATGGACACTACTTATTGCTGTCACATCTAGGGCTGTCAAAAGTGTGTTTAGATATTTTGGGAAATATGCCAATGTATTTACTACTTCTCATAGAGATTCAGCTACTATTTCTGATGGAGCTTTATTGTTCAGTAGTATTGTTACGGACCGCCATAAAATTCTTGTTTTCTTAGGTCGCTGACCAATGAAAATCGACAGCTCTAATTTGTCGTTTAAGATTGGTTGAGGATAATTTCGCCGCAGTCCAACCAGCCTGCTATGATTAGTGTGGCATTACTACCTTTATATATGTCTGCGTATACAAATTCTTCTATTAGAAAAGGTCATCTTCCTAGCCTATATTATTCTCTACCTTTCTTCAGAACTTACCATTTGCGAGGACCCTAGTCACATCGCTAAAGCTGTACATCAGTGTATAGTATAAGGCCTGAATGAATAGCTATGCGTAGGCAGCTACTATAAAAAACATCAGTTTTATTTACTGTCAGCCAACAAATTGATACTGATCAATGCGAATATTTCCAACTGTTATTGTGTTCGGCAAATCTCATTTGTCAGCGAATGCCTTTAGATCATATATTTGAATACTAATCTACTTATTTGGTACCATAGGAAATTAAAACTGGTAAACAGATTGTATTGTATTTAATAGATGCGTCTCAGCACTTATGTGGTAATCCTAGTATTATCATTGTCATCATCATCAGCCTATCGCAGTCCACTGCTGGACATAGGCCTCTACAATTGTAATTTAAGCATATTTGTGTAATTGTAGGCTCAGTCCCACATTTAAAATATTTACTTGTATTAGAGATAGGCTACTTTGTGTCTAAATTATTTTCTCTTTGACATGTCATTTCTTTCGGGTTTCGAGGAATTTATCCTAGTAGGTCACCAAAGTTATAAAAGTTACCAAAGTAATATTCCAAACTTACTAAGTTTCGCCGTGCTTTTCAAACCAAATCCAAATCCCAACTTTTACACTTGAACTTTTTGATTACATACGTTAATAGAGTGGAACTAATTCTAATCATATCTTTTAGCTCTTCACATTGACATTGATCTGACCCCTACCGCTTTACTATCAAATCAAGTCAACATTGCACCTGAAAACTGGTGATTCCGTATGTTAAAATTATATGAATGACTCATTAAACACACGATCATCGTAATAATAGCGTACATTGCTGTTGTTTAAGTCATTACCAACATAAGACGTTCAAGGAAAACCGGCGATGTATTTATGCGTAGTGTTTTATCCTCATTGAGTGTTTTTAACTTACTTCATGGTCCGATGATTTCTTACATCACGCAGTCAGCCGAGTTTACTCTCGCCGGCCGGCTGTACACAACCGCGTCTGTTGCGTCGAATACTAGTTTTAAAAAGTGTGCGACCGTGTGTTTCCTTTGCCTTATTTGGGATAAATTAAAAAGTTTACGTAATCGTTTCAGGCGCAATGGAGGAAGGGTAAAAATTTGCTTCGTTTCAAAATTAGTAAATTTTATAAAGCACCAGGACCGTTAGACCCTATAAAGCAATGAATCACTTTATATCGAATACATTTTCATATGAAAATTTTGTTTGACATACTAGTCATTAAACAAGTTTATCGTATACAAACAAGATAATAATCGCATATATAATGTATATACGAGTATAACACGAACATTTTGTATAGAAACAAGAGCTCACAATTATGTCTAATTTGATGTTATCGCAGTGCTTAATGATCATTTTTTTGTTATAAAAGTACAAATAATTTTTATTTTAGATTTATTTCTGTCGGCTAGTCGGATTGTCGGTGGCTTACTGCGCGGGTGGTACTATAATCTGCTAATTTTTCTTTATTGTGGGCAGATGCTAAACGCATCTTGGCGGTAACAATGTCGTTCACCCCGATGTAAGTTGGTTGTTGGGAGAACTTTTTGCAATGCTTTTTGGTTTTGTGCTGAGGTTTTTTAAACTCTTCATTTATCTCATGCTTTTTGGGTGCCTATGCTTATAACCATTTGTACACTTAGCTTTTTGTATGTTTGCTATTCATATTTAAAAATAACAGAGTTCCAGATGCGCAATCTGATATTTAAAGGAACTTATAACAATTATGAATTCATGTTAAATGATTTTTTATGATATATTTTGATAGGTATTTTAATTTGTACTTCTGCCTACCTAACATCTAATTTAGGATTACATTGTAAATAATACTGACTTAGATATTTTTATGAAGTAATTTTATCTAATAATTCATCAAAATAATTAAGTGTTAAAACAGTATTAATAGAATAAATATATAAAATAATAATAATAATGAATAAATTAACAATAAGAGTATAGGTAACTGGAATTTTATTTCTTTTACTACCTATTTACAACTATTCTTTGTCGGCGTAATGTAAATTACATATTTACGTGTTTATATACTATACTTATTTTCAATGTTACATACCTGACAGCAAGATAAATACGTATGCAACTAATTTATATCTAAGAAATATTTTAATTCATCACCACACAAAAATATAAATATTTCAGCAGATACAAATGAAAATTACTTATGTATTATATCACTCTTTTTCATACACACTCATTTTTAATCTCTCTTGGGTGTCATTATTGCCTTCATTGCAAAAAAACATTTATTAACCTATTAATTAATGGGCTATTTACTAAACATTTACATGTATGCTCTAACAAAGCTTTACAAATTGTTTGTGATGTATTTTTTTGTGTTTCATTTTTACTTCATTCATCATTAGGGCCCCCTATTTACTTTTACAAACTGTGATAGATATCTCTAATATACATATCACATACGTTTGTTTTAGCTCTAAACATGTAAGACAATAATTTACATGTAAAAAATAATACAAGATGACGGTGATCAGATCAGTAATTAAAAAAAACTATAAAATTACGTTACGTAAGTTCCTAAATATAAATTTAACTCGAGAATGTATGCAATATCCGTCAGTCACTTGGTCCTAGACCTACCCAAACTGATCGAAGGATTCATTCTTGTTCTTTGATTGTATTAGTGCCCATGCATACACATAATAAAATGTCAGGGAACATAACAGCTTGTAAGTTATATCTTAAAATGTTCAGATAATCTGACGTATCATTATTACAGCACACACACATGCCAATACAACGAGGAAGATGGGTCTATGCGTATGTACCTTCGTGGCAGACCCGTGGTGATGTATGGGCCTAGCGACCAAGAAGGGTTAGACCCAGCCAAGGTCGCTCCGCCGCCGCCGAACAAGCTCAAGTTAGAATGGGCGTATGGATACAGGTGAGTTCTTTTTTAAATTATTTATTAAAAGAGAATGAGATAGAAAGTCAAATATACCTATTAAATTTTTCAGAAGGACAATTCATAACCTTAGTCCATTCTCAAGTCTCTCGTCTATAAAGTCCCGTTCTTTAATTAATAAGGTTTTGCTTTGCAACCCTTGAAGGGTTAGAAACTGGCGTTTGTTAGTGTTATAGAAATTAAAAACGGCGTTTCGACGCGTTCCCTCATGAATAATACAAGTTTAGTACCAGGCATTATCGATTGACTGCGAATGAAGGTCATAGATACAGCGATAAGCACAATGTGTACTGTTTTACCTAACTGGGTAAACCAGGAAAGTACACACCCTGTTGTCATGCATTATGAACACGTTATTATTACCTATATGTTATAAATATTGTTTTAAAAGCAAAGCATACGGACAACCGATGCAGAATATACTATTTTGACATTGCTTTTCACCGAATCATTGTGGTTGAAATAGCCCAAGCCCGACATCTCTGTCTGACTGACTGTCTAAGAACGCTTCGTTTCACTTAAATTACCTGTATATGTACTAAAATCTTTGGAAAGTACTAGATAGCTCTTTTCGAACTGATCGAGCCATCTCCATTCCTTTATCGGACTACTAGGCGCGGGCAAAAGTTTCATCCATACGCTGTGGATATACGCAAAAGTCGAACCAAACGGTTTGACAGCTCGTTTTTGGTGAGAGTCGCCAAAATTTGGAACGACCTGCCTGGGTCCATATTTTTACTGTTAAGTTAAACTGATAAGCTAAATCTTTAAGAGTAGAGTGAACAGGTTTCTTTTGGATGGGCGTGTACCACCTTCGTTTTCTGCTACACTTTCCATCAGGTGAAATAGAAGACAAACGCCTATTCCATTTCAACTTTAAAAAAAACTAAGAGATTCACATAAACTCAACAAACTAATGGTCATGACCAAAGAGGGGGAAAAGATCGACAAGACTATAGCCAATCCCTTGGGGTAATTACTTCTATGCCAGAATTTACGGCAAAGGGGCCTCAGATGTCCGTGTAGTGACGGATTAAGAATACAGAGTGTCACCACCCCTATTCATCCCGCGGGTGTCGTAAAAGGCGACTAAGATAAAAACTATGCAAGACAACATCAATGCAAAGAGAAGGAAAACTTGAAACCAACCCTATACCAACCCGTCTGGCCAGCGTGGTATAGTAGGCCAATACCTCCTTTTCAAGGAGAGGCCTATGTCCAGCAGTGGACTGTTAAAGGCTGTTGATGATGATGATGGGCCTCAGAAGCCATGGTAGACCGGAGCGGGATTTAGCGTTCAGACCGGTTCTCCGAGAGTTCCAAGAGACCTTCTGTCTCCGCAACTAAGGGTATGGAGCGAAAAGTATTCCCCGCCTAAAAAAGGACCAGAACCAATAGTGTGTCATCAATTTTTCTAGTATAGCGGGAAAACGAGGAGGCAGGTTACTTGAAGAAATTTAGTTAGACTTTATAAATTTGAATGGGTACATCCACTTCTTGAAAGTTTGAATGTTATAACATCAAAAAAATTAAGTATCCTAAGTATCCAAAAGCCAGAGATCCAAAGGGATTTTCCACCCCATCAACAAAAACAGGTCAACAAGCTGAAGACAGTCTTCTCCTCATTACAATCAAAGAAACTTTCAGAATTTTTCTTTTTCAGTTTATTTTAAGAGCTTAGGCAACAACTGAATATTTTTATATTATGGCAATTATCAATATAGACCTAAAACTTGTGCTGTTTAATTAGTTAGTATACAAAGAAAACAACCAAACTTCGAAAGAAATATTTGCTGATCATACAAACAGTACATACGCTACCTCTGCACTAACAAGGTGGGCATTGTGGAATGAATACTCCAACTATTAATAAAGTTAAATACATTACTTACAATTACTCATAAAAGTTGTGACTAACGTTGATGACATTCATTTTTGATGTAAGTTATGTAGGTATACATCTATTATGCTTAAGGCTAAAAGGAAATTAAACGATAATTTGTAATACGATTGTCAGAATACATTTTTAGCTCTATTAGAATCGATTACGGCACAAAAGACTTCGAAGAACAGTAATGGTAGCGTAGAAAGAAGCCCAGTATGTACAAAAATCGGTCGATACGTTTACGGTACTGATGATGATTTTATTTATTTATTACAACCATACCCCATTCATGATGGATTGTGAACACTGTCTTGCAACAAATAACACGAATTAAAAGGGACTTTACTCACATAAAAAGATTCTCAAATCGTTTGTAAGTTTATGTTAAAACCAGTTTTTTCTCGCGGCTTTGTCTTCGTGTATGTGGGTTATCACGGTTATAAGAGTAGCATATATCCTGCCTCAACAATCAAGTATATCCATTCCTAATTTTATTTAGCCTTAAAAGCGTAACTGACAGAAAAATTTACTAGAATCTAAAATACAATTTCTTTTTTTGTTGGGAAAATCTAAAGCTCCTAAAGTTTTAAATAATGAAGAATACAGCTTATTATTATCATAGAGTTAGCGCATTTAAATCAACAAAATGATACATTTTTGAAAGGCAAGAAGAAATCAACAGCTGTGCAAATAAATTCCTATCGTTCACACGTTAACTTCTTAACCGCATTGATACACTTCGAGTATCGAATTACGATGGCAGTAGAAAGGAGCTACGGCTCTTTTAAAATGCTGTAATATCCGCGTTGAATAATTACGATAAACATCATATTAGCAATCAAAAATGGTGTTTGAACCTTGAAGACCTTGTATCAGTATAACGCTGTAATATATACATACTTATTATGTAGGATAAAACAGGGTCAGTAACATGAAATACTGTATATACTGATGGAAAAAGCCTTCCTTTTTATCATAGTCATAGAATTCTAAAGTTTCTTCTGTTTTTTAATCATACTTTTTATTTTAAATGTGTTTATAAAATTACATGCAAGTTAACGCTATTATGTAGCAGAAATAAAAACCCGTGAATTGTCTAACTTTCCTGAGCGCTTTACAGACATATATGAGGCATATATACCACCAATGGACTATTAAATTATGTTGTTAAAATTCAGTGTGACCAACATATTCATCCTTCAAAACCTTTAACAGTTAGATGTCCACCACCAAACCCGGTAGTCATATTGGGATACATTGTTTCTAATTCATTGTATTATTTCACAGAACATAACTAACTGTCCTTCAAAACAAATGTCATGAAACACTTTGATATAGATTGATAACACTGCACACACTAAACGAGCACTTTATTGTACGTATAGCATAATAGCCAATTGACCAATTGTATTCTATAAGGGAGCCATTTACGCCTACACTTTTGTTCCGAATGGTGTTCCTTCTAATCGTGACATCGTTTCCTCAATACGTTTAGTTCTGTTTTTGTAATTATTTAACTGGGTCAGGTAACGTTTACTTCTAAGTCATTACAAATCACTTGTAAGTAATGAAGTAAAATTACTCAAGTCAAATTCGAAGTGTGACCTGCTGAGTCAATGCTATACACAACCAAAACTAGTTAAAACAAAGAAAAGTCTCAGATGGTAGTAGAGCCATGCTTGATTTCACCAGGAATGAGCATTTTGGACCGGAGTAAACCTACACTTTCCGTGAGGTGACGGATTAAGAATACAAAGTGTCACCACCCCTATTCATTCCATGGGTGCCGTAAGAGGCGACTAAAGGAACAAAATAAGTAGATAACATCACTGCCAAGAGAAGGAAAACTTGAAGCAAACCCTTTGCCAACCCAGCGTTGATGGTTGATGAAACCTACACACAAGACCAACCAACCTAAAATAACAGCATTCGTGCTTTCACGGTTCGTTGACAAGTGCGGGTTCGGAGGCTCATTGATGCAGAAGCCAGTAAGCCAGTGTGTGGGTCACTATTCTGCATCATCTGATTCACAATGAGGATAGTGAACAGTCCACTTGGGTTTTACTCATGCTTTCATTAAGCAGAGTTGAGTCATTTTGTCAGGTTAAAAAAAAAACTTGCAGCGTACAATTACCGGAATCCGTCACCAGAAAATTACTCCTTTGTTTCGCGGTTAGGTATTTCACAATCAATTTAAACTGTTCCAAGGTTACAAACGCTTGGTCACCCAACCTCTAAGAATTAACTTCGCCATCAAGTGACTGAGAGACTGTTTCCTTAATCATGCAATTGTTTCTGTATATTTTATTACTAAATGTACACTACATTTGCTTACTTATATTGTAGACGTAGCTGTCTTAGGTCATGTTGCGACTGAACAAACAAAACGATGGAAATTGCAATAATAATAAGAAACATATGTATACATTTTACAGTTACTCTGTAAAACGTATACAGGTTTTTTTTTATTTATTTGGTGCCTACCAATGTGACTCCACTCTGCCTTATAGTAAGCATGAATGGAATCCAAGAGTGGGGGCCACCAGACTGCCTGCGATGCAGGAAGTATGGCGATGCTGACTCAAACTATGGTGGCTTTGTGGAGATGCTTTTTCACACCCCTCTTAAAGGACCTGGGATCATAATGGGAAGGAAACACGTGGTATGGTAGCGAGTTCCAGTTTTATACCGGTCGGCACAGTAAAGAAGATCTAAACCGTTTAGTTCTAGTGCGTATTTCTACCACTCTAAAGCGGTGACTTCCAAGGCCAGCACGTGTTATCCTGTAAAGGAAGGGATAAAGTGGGATCAGTTGGAAGAGCTCATCTTTCTTGATCTTGTTTCTTGAGCAAGTGATAGTAATTGGCTACAAGATAGGTTTTAAAAATATAAACTTTAGTCGACATTCATTAGCCTTTAAGCTTATGTCTCTCTTTATTGGTTGACTAGCTTTGTCCCGCGGTAAATGTTGTAAATCGCCACTAACACAGCAGAGTGAATCTAGTATAAAAAAAAATGCCTAACTTAGTCCTTATGCCATCAGCAATGAAGGTCCTTTCAAAATCAGCCTAGTCGTTCCTGAGATTACCCGGCACACATTTTTGATGTTAGTGCCGTATTTACTTAGATATGCATTTTGTTAAAAACCTGTTCATTTTATATTACAAACAGATACTCCAATTTTATATATTTGTAGAGATGATTACTTTTTTCGTTTGGTCTTACTTTCTATGATAATATCTGATTGACTTTTCTGATAGACAGAAGTTTTTATAGTTCATAAACAATATGGGCTAATAGAAATTAATATTAAAGGGTCAGTTATAACTGTTGTGTTTAGTGTGAATGACCAGAATATAAGTAACACAGTTTTTCGAACTCTGTCCATACACGCAAATGAATAAGCAACTACATTATATGTACCATAAACACGCACATTACTGACCCTGTTTTATCCTACATTAATACACTTTAGCGTTCATATACTGAAATAAATAATATAGATTTATGATTATAAGTTAATAATAATTGCACTTTAGTTTATTACATTCGTAGTAATAATATAAGAATACGATTACTCACACAAAATATACTACGAACGAGATGGTTGGTTCTGTGTTGGGGAGGCTTTTGTTTAGTAGTAGAATGACGTACAAACTCCTGACTCCTGAGTTCCCGACGAGTCGAAGATCCGAAGGGCTTTTCCACCCTGTCAACAAAAAATGCTTATGATGCCACGAACACATGATATGAAAGATTCCATGAAATTGCAAAAAGGCGGTTGAAATCGCCTCTCGAGATAAATGTCAAATAAATATTTTGGATACTTTTGGCTTTGGGATCGACTTAGTGAGATGTATGATTGTACTTTTTTGTCGGTCTTCTGTGTGAGGGTAGTACTGCCCCGGTCGAGCCGGAACATTCGTCATAACCAGCGTGGCTCTATTAATTCAAGCATATGAAACCGTAGTTATGAAAGCGCGTTAATGTTAGTGATCCAGCAGTGGAATGTTAAATGCTGTCCATATGATTTCAATAAACGTGATATTTACTAAGGATTTGTTCAAAATATTCTAATTGTTTCAAATGCCAGTTCAATACTTGTTGTTGACCGCCTCGTTGGTCTAGTGGTTAGCGTATGCGGCTGTTGATCAAGAGGTCTCGGGTTCGATTCCCGGGTCAGACCAAATATTATTTGTGTGATTACCAAATATTTGTTTCGGAGTCTGGGTGTTTTCTATGTATAATATGTATGTATGTATTTACAAAAAAAAAAAACAAAAAAGTATGTTTATGTATTTATATCAGTTGTCTAGTACCCAAGCTCTGCTTAGCTTGGGACTAGATGATGTTGTGTGTCAGATGTCCAAAATATTTATTTATTTATTTAATAAATAAGATACAGCATCTTCATTGCCTTTCTTCCCAAGATTTGTTGTCGGCTACTAGTTCAACCGGTTTTACCTGAATATCAGTCTTTCCACGGAGCTTCGCAACCCTGAGGGTGAACTGAAACTCGAACTATATTTGAAGGCACTGTCTTCCTAATAACGATTGCCATAAATGTTCATGACAATCTCTATCCACTCCTCACTCTTATTGAAACCAGCGGTATTCCGCAACTAGAGTCGGTAATGTGACGTTCGAAAATGTCTGAAAGGATTTACTTGAAATAAAAACTTTTTGATTTTGATAATGACAACACAAGTAGCAGCAACCATTTATAGTAGGTACCAACGATACTCAACACATGACTCAGAAAACGGAAATACCGAAACTCGGAAATTGCACTAATTGTATAACTTATTACTACGTATTTAATCATAAAAAAGTCAATAGGGATTTCTTGTATATATGACGAAAAAGTTGGTAATACCTTGACTATTTATTCTAAATGAGACTAATATTGTTCATGCGAATATCTTTACGAAAATCATAATATTATAACATTAGATATTTTGAAATACAAGCAAACGCTTTTTACCGTAGGTATTATGAAACAGGAAAATAATTTAATCAAAATTTCGCATTAATACGAACGAAATCACTACCTCTGCACAATATTTGACATTTATATTTTTCATTACTTCGATAACACTTGATTGTACATAGTTTTGATTGAAATTTGTATATGTATGTGAATACCCTAAAATGATCCAAGTTAAAATATCCCTAACTCGCAAACTTGTAGGTGAGATCTAATAATAAATAATAATATATAATAAATATTTCGGACATTTTACACACAACGCCATCTAGTCCCCAAACTAAGCAGAGCTTGTATTTATGGGTAACTAGACAACTGATATAAATACATAAACATGCTTTTTTTTGTAAATACATACATATTATACATAGAAAACTCCCAAAATCCGAAACAAATATTTGCGGATCACACAAACATTTAGTCCTACCCGGGAATCGAAACCGAGACCTCTTGATCAGCAGTCGCATATGCTAACCACTAGACCAACGAGGCAGTCAATAATGCAGTAATGAATGGAGAAAGGTCGTGGTGGTCCATTTTTTTCACCGGGTCGGGTCATCACACTGAGGTTTGTGGTAAGATGATGTGTCTTATTCTGGCTGGCTGGCTAAAACCACACTAACATACACACACACACATCGGCAACAGCTGTTATTAAGACAACCGCATGAATACGTCAGATAATTTTATTGTCGTGATTACTAACTGTATATAATTAGTAAATAGTAATATTACTTCTACATTTTACTCACATGTGTGCTAGTAGTAGTAAAAAAAAGAATAGTTCCATGAGAGTGACCACGAGCTCTTCATTGAAGGTCATGTAGCCTAACATAACAATTACCTACTTCCAAGTCTTTAAGACAAAACAATTCAACAATAATTACACTGAGTCATACGTTTTTTAGAGCATCTTGCTACTTCTTTGTTGTAATTTTATTTATCTTCCGTACGGATCCATGTACGAAGTTTCATTAATTATATTTTTAACTAATTTAGTTGTTCTTTATCGCTTCTTTTTGCTTTCAGTTGACTAGAGATTTTTACTTTAATTTTTTGTTACCATTAATAGGTCTTTATCGACAGAAATATGTACAGGGCCATAAATTTCGACATACTTATCGTTACATCTCTATTCACTTTACCTGCATTTAGTAACAACGGCATTTTGCTGTGTACTATTTATCCAATATGCTATTGATCAGCAAACAACGCCTAAAAGAAATCTGCAAAGCGATGCCTGAGTCATTGAAATCAAACAGCCAAAACACCAAAAAATTACTGTGTATAAACGACTTCTAGTTGATCCTTATGATGTTCTTTGATAAGTTAAGGTTTAAGTAGTAGTCGCTTTATTGAGCCACGTGTATTGAATTTATTATTAAATTTCATTGCTTTGACGATCGATGTAGCTATAGTTACCATGTGTATAAATTCAATTCCAATAGATATGGACTTTAGGAACTCCTTTGATATTAATGATTCAGTATTGATTATGAGTCACTCGTCTGTTGCCTAGTTATGCTAGACGTCCTTGACTAGACAATTGATTGGGAACTGACCACCTTTGGTCATTATTGATTGTAACGAACATTAAACTAACAAAAATTTTTTTCTTATATTCTAGTCATGTTTTATAGGACATGTTAGACTTTGATCTATAACCTTTAATAGGCCATTGCTAGACATCTCCTTAGAGAGGAAGTTTTGCATTACTGCACTACGCTGGCCACGTGCGGTGATATAGGATTTGTTTTAAGTTTATCTTCGCTTCGTAGTAGTGTTGAACGAATAGGAGTGATGAAATTCCATTCAATCGTCATGACACCAACATACATTTGAGTTTAGGCTAAGTGCTAGGTCAGATTCTAGTAAACTAGATGTGGAATAATTAATTGCTGATGTGAAAATTATAAGCAAACATTTTAAGTTTTCATAAGGTGTGGATGATTTTTTCATGTGATGACTTTAAAGGAAATCAATAACGATTTTTAATATTAGTATGGCTATAGACTAAATTAAAAAACAGTAAAAAAATATATTATGATAACTGTTTGTTTCGAAAAGAAAAACAAACTCGCGGGCGTTGATGACTGACTTTAAGACACATTTGCTATGAAAGTCACATCTCATGATTTTTAAACACCGTAAAAATATGTACCTATGTAAAAAAGGACATTAAGTTTCACAAATTTAAATCGATATTTGATTTTGTTCCAGGGGCAAAGATTGCCGCAGTAATCTCTATCTGCTACCAACAGGAGAGATAGTATACTTCGTGGCAGCCGTCGTTGTTTTGTTCAACGTTGAGGAGCAATGTCAACGGCACTACACAGGACACACTGATGACGTCAAGTGCATAGCAGTACATCCGAACAAGCTGATAATAGCTAGCGGCCAGTGCGCTGGACATGACCGACTCGATGCCAGGGTACTTACACTCGTAATTGGAATGCTGATTCCCATAGTAAAACACACATTCATATCCTTAGTCCATCCATATTTATACTGAGTCTGTTTCTCCAGCCTCACGTGCGCGTTTGGAATTCCGTGTCCCTGGCGACCTTGGCCGTCATTGGTGCTGGACACATGGAGCGAGCTGTGGCTTGTCTCACGTTCTCTCGCGCCGACGGTGGCGCCCTACTTGCTTGCGTGGACGACGGACCAGACCACACCATCTCCGTCTGGGAGTGGCAGAGGCCTGATAAAGGACACTGCATTGCTGAGACCAAGGTGAGGGTTATAATGTTAGAACCTCAGAATACATTTACAATTTATAAAAGTGATACTTAGATAAATTTTTCAATTAAAACTTAGTGGGCCAACTTAGATATCTTGCGCCATAACGCGAATAAAGTTGATTAAGATGGATAAATAATGCTAAAGATGTCCTTAACTAATCATTTACGTTGGAACTCAAAAAGCCTAATGAGTACTATTTTTAATGTTGTAGAATTTTGTTGAATAATGTTTTCTATGGGTTATTAGAAACCCAAAATTGATGACAGTAGTGTGCAATAGATGAGGCCTATGTCCAGCAGTAGACTGCGATGGGCTGATGATGATGATGGGTTATTAAATGTTTATTTTATTGTAACTTAAATGTTATACCCAGCAATATATGAAAAATATTAGATTAAGACTTGTACAGTTTCTATATGTAATGATATCTTCATATTTCAGTGTTCAGTAGACACGGTTGTGGCAGCAGAATTCCATCCTCTCGATCGCAACCAGATTGTAACATGTGGCAAGAACCACATCGCTTTCTGGACATTGGACCACACCAACATGCTGTACAAACGGATGGGTGTGTTTGAAACAAGGGATAAACCCAAATATGTCACGTGTCTTGCATTCAATCATAACGGTAAGTTTATTGTTTGGTTTCGATTAGAGATGAACGTTGTCAGTCCTGTCCTGTCCGTTTGACTACCACTTTCATTTGTTAGTTATTTTATTCATTTTTTGACCTTATCATCCTTGATTTCTCTGCCATCTCCCTTCATCCATCTTTCGTAGAGTTAATCCATTATTATTTCAATTGTCTTATACTCTTTAATCTTTTCTTCAGTAGAAAGAATTTACTACTGTTCTTATTTCTGAGGATCATGAAAACAACTTCTATTTCAATTTATTTCATTCCTAGTTTAAAATAATAATACAATTTATAGGAGACGTGTTGTCTGGCGATTCAAACGGCAATATAATAGTGTGGGGGCGAGGCACCAACACGATCTTGAAGCTGGTGCGAGGTGTTCACGATGGCTCTATATTCAGTCTGTGTTGCTTGAAAGAGGGCCAAGTCGTCAGCGGCGGTGGCAAAGATGGTCGCATAGTGCTTTTCGACCCTGATATGAATGCTGCAGGCCAAGAGAACGTTGTAAGCATATACCTTATCAAATTAATAACATTGTTAGAGATAATTTCAAACCGCAGTATTGACAAAAAAAAACAATTATTATTTTTATGGATCACACGTATGCGTTTGACTGTGTTAATCATGAATAGTTGTTACAAATATTCTTGAAGTTGTTTTTTTATGCAGCAAACACACCTATTTTTAACATTAAATAGATCTATTTTTCAATCAGTACATATGAACAAGTATTCGTCAAAGCAACTTAAAAAAATTAAAATATGGAGTGCCACAGGGCAGTATTTCGGGTCTCTTTTTGTTAAAAAATCTTTTAATTGTGTATTTAATTGTCTTGATATAAAGTTGACTGATGTCGACAGTCTAAAGCTTCCTTTTATGAGGACATAGAGTGCACACTGAGCGCACACACTGTAAACCATAATATCTTTTGATGAGTGGAGTGGTTTCCGTCTAAACTGTCAGTCGTGGCCGATATCGCCTAGGAGAGGATGATCATGATGTGCTAAGTATGAATAATTTGCAGATCGAGGGTCACTACGGCGGGGTGCGCGTGGTGGCGGAGGGGCGCGGCTCGCAGCTGTTCGTGGGCACCACGCGCAACTGCATCCTGCACGGAGACCTCGACCTGGGCTTCTCGCCAGCTGTGCTCGGTAACACTACCTTCTAACTTATACTAATTGTTACACTACCATTCCTTTTAAAACTGACTCACTTAGGAAATATATTATACATTATAATATATGTATATAAAAAAATGACTAAACAGATTGTTGCTACTGTACGTGTTGTGATTTCAGACTACCCAAAACACAATTTCAAATCTTTTTTCTTGTGTGTATTTGGCTCTTTAATATCATTTTTTTATGTAATTGAAGCTTAATTTCTTTATTTATAGTAAAGTAATTTATTTATAATTTAATACAATTTCGTTCACTTGGAAGTTATCAATCAACGTAACAATTTTTTTAAATGTTTTACAGGTCACGTGGATGAACTATGGGGCTTAGCAACCCATCCAACCCTTCCACAGTTTGTGTCTGCTGGCTGGGACAAGCTTCTCCAGTTGTGGGATGGATTAAGCCACTCTACGGTTTGGAGTAAAGATATTGAGGTTCATACTTTAGTTTTGTTAAACTTTCATTGAACATATATTATACTTAGAATAGTTTTAAGTTACCACTATTAAAAAAATATATCAAAAGGAATATAATTTCGTAAAGAAAAGTAACTCTGATGCATTTTCATAGCTAAACCGCTGCATCGATTTCAATTAAATTTAGAACGGTTATACTTTGAATTTTCAAGATCGGACATAGGCGAGTTTTTACCGTGATATCGATTATACAAACTGACAGAGACATGTACAAAATCTATTGTTTTATCATTATTTTACAAGTCTTGCAAAAAACCAGCGAACCTTACAATGACTTTAACAAAAATAGTAACATATAACAGCTCACCTACTATCTAAGGAATAGCTCTCAAACACTCATTCCTTGATTCTAATAACACATGATCCCTTCTTGGCATATTCTGTTATTAGCTTCCGTCCCTTTTTACTAAATCATTCATACAGTTTACAAGAAACCGATAGAAAATATGTGACACATAAATCTAAAGTTTAATTGAATATGAAATGATTGTTATTTAATCGATACGGAAACGAGTCGGTAATCGATACAATTTATTATTTACTCATACAATTTATGATTGATAAAATGCGTGTGCAGGAGCGTGCGCAGTGCTGTGCGTGGTCGCGCGATGGCTCAGTGATCGCAGTGGGCTGCCTCAACGGGAAGTGGCTCGTGTTCGACCCCCAGACCAGGGAACAGCTGGCCCAACACCAAGATGGGTAACTGCTGATTTCTATTACACTTCTCTATTTGTTATATCATGCTAATATTGTTGTTCTAAACCTAAAACTTCTAAAGGATTTTGAAAGTTATTTAACCTAATATCAATATTAGCATCCTAGAGTTTTTAATTTAATACATAAATATGGTTAGATAATACCTAAAGAATTGTCTTCTATTCCTTTTCTGAGTTTGCTTGAATAGTTTTTGAACCTAATTTTTATTTTACCGGTCCCTCAGGATAAGAAAATTTAAAATTTGAACTTTAAAATTAATAATGAGAATAAAATCAACTAAAATAATCTGTAAAGCATACAACGCCATCTAGATAAAACCTTACAAATTATGAATACTAGTATTTTACCTTTAGATTTAAAATTTTGTAATGCTACTACTTTCATTCATTGTTTATTAACCGGTAACCCTCGTAAGTAAAAAAATTAGCATTAATAAGCGATGATGTTGTTGTTGTATTAGCTCGGAGCCGATCCAGACGATCCAGTTCTCGCCCGACAACCAGCTGGTGGCGCTGGGGTCCCGAGACAACTTCATCTACGTGTACCGCGTCGAGATGGACGGCGCCAGATACTCGCGCCAGGGGAAGTGCCTGGTCTGTACCGTACTATACTCAAACCTTCAACAGCTGTCCCACTGCTGCGCAAGGGTCTCTTCTCAGTAGAGAGTTATCCGCAAACCTTACTTATCTGTATTTACTGTAGGGAAAGGCCAGCCCCCCTTTTTCCGTTTTCTATTGTTTGATTGGCTAATATTTTTATTTATTCACGTGACTAAGTGACATTAGCCAATGACACAATAGAATAGAAAAGGACAAACGTATACAACTTCTCTAGGAGGGGCAGGTCTGCCACATACATACCACACTTATCCATATTTACTCGCACGTTCCCAATGTGAATGGTGACCTGACTCTTGGATCCTAATCAAGAAGTTATTACTTCAAGTAGGTCTTTTCAGACACTTTCATAACGTCACATCTAGTTGCGAGGTTCCAAAATATAATATTCCAAAGCAAAAACCATATGTGCACCTATTTGGTTCAATAAATAGATTTGTGCACACTTATCACACATTAGTTAAAATACCGTACTACGTCACTATTCTAACTTAGTACATATGTGGAATAAAGAAATTAAATTGTTGCTAAAATATAAAATATCCTCAAATCCTCAAATATAATTGTACAGCGATCAGTAGGCCAATGAGAGCTCATAATAATGTTACAAGATTTTTTACTTTACTTTAGATAAGTGTGCGAGGCCTCCTTGACTTCGATTCGTTCGGCTCGGATAAGTGTGAGTTTACCTTAAAGGTTCACTCTTAAGAAGGGATGCGTTGTATTGTTCACTTATTTAATTATACTAATTTGTGAGTATTTATCCTCGTTAATCATATAACTAAAAGTAATTTCATAAGTGATCAAGTAAAATCATACTTTATATATTATTGGAATTAATTATAAATGTATTGTGTTGGTATGGATTTAGTAACATTTGTGATATAACCTGACATTGACTCAATTTCACGTCTTCCATAGTGCACGGAGAAAAAACGTAGAAGGGTAAACTACTTGTTACATTGTTATGTTGCTTGTTATAGACGCTGTGTACTTATCAACGTAGTGTAGTGTAGAATATCGGCTTGAAATATGAGTTTACTTGTGGTTTGCATTCTACAAGTACTTATGTTTTGACAAAAATTATGTAACGATATCCTTCGAAAGTTTCGCATTCGATGAAATATAATCTGTACATCTATACAAATAAATAAAATTGAAGTGTATGTAATATCAAATCAAGAGATTTTTCGAAATTTTTGTCTGTCCGTCTGTCTGTTTGTTCCGGGTAATCTGGAACGGCTGGACCGATTGTGACGGGACTTCTACTGTCAGAAAGCTGATGATGTAAGGAGTAACTTACGCTAATTATTTTTAGACTAGCTTTGCTCCGCGTCGTTACTCGCGATGTACAACATTAACCGCGGGTAACACCGCGACACTCAACTAGTTATTTATGAGAAACTAGCTTTTGCTTGTATGTTGGTAATCGCCTTAAAGAGTAACCCATGTCTTTCCTAAGGAAATAAAGTATCTTCATACCGAATTTAACTGAAATCGGTGACGTAGACTAGCAATGAAAGCATAACAGACATATTGAATTATTTATCCGGCTCGAAGGACCAAAAAGATGTATGGTTTGTTACCACACAACTTTTACTGATATGATAATATGCTAAATGATAAAATGATACTAAGGTTGAGGAGCCTAACTGGTTTATTACAATTATGATTTGATATGATACAATATATGACTAACTGCTAAATGATATTGAGAACACACGGCGCGTTCAATGACCGTGAACTAAATATTAAATGGATTTTAATAATGAATATTGACGGAATTGCTGACGCGATGTTTACAATTTCGATGATTACAAAATACAATACAGACATAACATTTTAAATTAACGCTATCTCTAGAGCGCTGTTAGCTTGTAGTAGTTTTAGGCATAGCAACTATTTAAGCTTAATAATTAAATTTGACCATTTAAATAAACTCGCGTTTTGTTTGCTTTCGAATAAGGTCTATTATGTACATAGATTAAACCTTCAAACTACAATATGTACCGTGCTTAACATTCCAATTTGAAATTGATGCTTAAAACAAATATTTTACCACAGTATTTTACTATTCAATTCTCTTTACACAAGTAACATAGAATGTGTACCTTTTTATACGCTTTATATTAGCTTCACCTGTATGTTTGTAACCGACTCCTTTGGGTGCGATTTTGACCCACTTTAAACGGCCAGATTTCATTCAAACTTTGTAGATTTATCGAGGACCGATGAAAACTATAAATAAATGTTTCAACAAATTAGTCTTTTTTAACCTTTTTTTCTAAAAATAATAAATAAAAAACTAAACAAACACGCTTTTTAACTAAAAAGTAGAAAATAATTTTAATGTAACAAGGCATGGCAAGGCAGGTGCTTTCTGTGTTTGTTTAGTTTTTTAAAGTATTTTTTTACTAAGATATTATCAAGGTACTTTCAACAACGAGGCAGGCTTATCCAATCCCCAGCTATACTGCACATTAGTACGCCTGCTCGACCATATTGTGTGCAAACCTTTATATAAAAGTGTTTATAATATTATTTGTTGTTCAGGGTCACTCGAGCTACATCACCCACCTGGACTGGTCTGAGGACAGCCAGTACATACGAAGCAACTCCGGAGATTATGAACTCTTGTATTGTAAGTATATTTCAGTATTAAACTTTTCCCTATAGGTTCCCTTTCTTTTTCCCGTGCGGGAATCCCCCGGATACCACCAATTGATGGCTATGTCGGAATCGAACCGATTAAAACCGCACACCGTCGTGGATAGTACTAGCCGAGGAACCAGGTGTACCCTCGAAAGGAAGTCCCTGGAACCCCGACGTACCTAGCCATCTATGGCTTGCAGATGACACTTTCTTATGTGGAACCCGCAAGTTCAAAAACTATTGGAAGGGGCGCGGGCAATTCGTGCTTCTGCTAGGGTAACAGATAACCTCACCTGTTACCCTCAGGCTTACGCTTATGGAGGTTGGAGATCGTTTGACGACGACGATTTAGTTTCCCCTGTTCTTTTGTCTGTAGTGAAATCTTCCAAGTTAAATTTGACTCACTTCATGGTTTCCGTAATTTTTTAAGCATAATGCAATTTTATAATAACATGAAGCTGATCAGTGGAGTTTGAAGATGGAGGTGCTCCGCACTAAAAAGGTCCATTAGTGTCAAAGATATTCGGGGGTGGTAATTTCATTTCTTAAATGTACAGAAGAACTTGATAATGAGTTGTGTCTTTCGTTCATATTTATAGGGTCCCATAATCTAGAGGAGAAATATTTATTTATATTATGGCTTGTCGAAAATATTTTTATCGACGATTGGTTAAAAATAAACTATTACATATAAGTTTACCGATAGAAGTTACCTGTAACTTATCTTTTAGTAAAATAAGTAATATCGTCCCAGGGAACGCCACGACGTGTCGCCAGATCCCGTCCCCCACCCAGCTGCGAGACGTGACGTGGTCCAGCAACACGTGCCCCATCAGCTTCCAGACCATCGGCGTCTGGCCCGAGAACGCGGACGGCACTGACATCAACTCCTGCACCAGGTATGGCCCTGACATGCTGCTGCAAAACTTACGATTCACCGAAGTTTATCGGAGCTACCATAATATAAGATTTATATTGCTGACTACCTTAGTTCCGCAGTTAGTTAGTTGACTGCCTTATTGGTCTAGTGTTCCGCGTATGCGGCTGCTGATCAACAGGTCTCAGGTTCGATTCCCGGGTCGGTCCAAATGTTTATATGATTTGCAAACATTTGTTTCGGAGTTTGGGTGTTTTCTGTGTATAATATGTATGTATTTAGAAAAAAAAGTATGTTTATGAATTCATATCAGTTGTTTAGTACCCATAATACAAGCTCTGCTTAGTTTGGGACTAGATGATGTTGTGTGTAAGATGTCTAAAATATTTATTTATTTTATTTACTTATTATTAGATCCAACGATGGTCGTCTGGCGGCCACTGGAGATGACTTCGGGAAAGTCAAGCTGTATGCGTATCCTGTCACTCAACCTAAGGTGAATATAACTTATTTATGTCTGTTTTAACTGTTGCTGACCCGTATTATATAAATTCGTCTAAAGTTTCAAATGTCCGTTTGATATTATCTTTATTTTAGATTTATTATCAAGGTAAACATTTTTTTTAAAAGCAGCGTGGCGCCACCATCAATGCAAAATATACTCGCCTCCATCTTGAACAGTTGTTTTATTGCTCTGAGATTTATACCCAATATAGGATACCGATATCCTTTCCAAAACCCATTGGAATGGATAGAATTGAATGATGGAGGTGTATTAACCATGTATGATGTCTGTTCGCAGTCGCTGTGTCACCAGTACGGCGGGCACTCGTCCCACGTGACGTGCGTCCGCTTCCTGCCCGACGACTCGCGCCTGATCTCCACCGGCGGACTCGACACCAGCCTGCTGCAGTGGCTCGTCGACTAGACCCACCATCACCACCCACCATCTACCGGGGTTGCCATCTTACACGGGAAAATACCCTAAACCAATTGAGAAATAGCACCAAAATATAGCTAAGAGAATGTCCATAATGATGGCAACCCAGGTCAAGACATTTCCACTCGGTATTTTCTATATAAAACAAAATTTCCCACGATTCAGCAAGATACATTATAATATAACATTGTTCACACAAACGCATTATTTTACTAATATTTCAACTTTTGAAATCTTTATGTAAAATTTTAGAACTATATACCTAAATGTGTTTTTTGGTCTAATAATGGTACCACCTTTTTTTGTCAGTATAATTATATTTAATAAATTAAAAAAGGTAATGAAAAAAACCTATTCGTCATAATGTGTCCCCCAATATCCAAATAAATCATTTTATTGAACTTTTAAACATATTGATTACAATGTCTAAATGTAAACCACGTTTAAATGTAAATGCACATAATTTTGTAGATGTTGGTAACACTTGTAATCTGCGATGCCTATTCAAACGCCTATTTAATTAAGAATATCATCTTTCATTGCAATTTTTTCGTATTTATAATTATTCTTTATAAAATTTAAGGCGTTGTATACGTGCACGGTTCTAACGAAGACATAGGAACGAAAAAATATTTATAAACGTTTAATGAATTAATAAAAATGTTGCTATGTACAAGATAATTATTTTAAATCTTAACGTTTATAAAAAAAGAATCCGTCGATTTTTTAAAGTAAGTGTAGCAAGAGTATGGCAAAACAACTAACGTTTTTAAAGAATTTTACACACGCAACACTGAGTAGTTTGTTATTATGTGATTGAGCTTTTTGGCGAGTATTTTTAATGTTTTAGGGCATAATATGATTATTGTACACATATTTTAAGTCACAATAAGAATTCTAATACAAATTAGTTTTAGTTTTTTATTTTTAAGTACTGGTTTGTGAAAATTAATATAAAAAATATTATCATCAAATTACTAATAAATCAACATCGTCCAGAATATATTTAACTTTATAATAATTAATATAAAACATTAATTTCCACAAACCTCTCATTTTTAGCAATTCCAGAATGCATTCCAAACGCTAATATTTTTATTTTATTTTAAGCATTTTACTAAACCTCATTCGCTTTAAGAATAAAGTGACGTCAGATGCGCAAACTATAAAACTAACCGAATGACGTCACAATGCGCTTGCGGCGAATGATCGGTAGTATTTGTGTGAAGGTTTGGTTGCCTAGTCAGCGCGTCATCAGCATTCGGTGTTAACATCTCACGTAATTACGTAGTAGCACTAATTGTATTTGTAAATATATTGTATTGTACGGCGGACGTCCGTCTATTCATTGTGCCTCCAATATAATTGTGTATTTAATATGCTCTTTTATTTTGCCTCTTCTCCTAAATTGATGGTTCCGATTGTTTAAATTTATCGGGACATACTTTTTACAATAATTGAGGCTAAAGATAAGAATCTTTTAGCCTATATAACTACTTTGTTGCAGCTTATCCTGTGGTAGCAGATAAGTATTCTAGAAACTGGGGAGTGCAAGAGTACTTTTCTCTCTGTCTGATACAATGATCTCTTCTCTCTGATACACCTATTGAGACATCGATTTAGGCCAGAAGCAGGTTAAGCGGCTTAGCGGCGTCAGCGACATCATTAAGTACCACATAAGTTGCTATTATCGATATTGAGAAAAATACATATTATTATAGTGATTGTGCATTTTGCACTCATACAATGTCCAAAGAACACAGTTGATTCTCGGATTCGTATCTAAGTAGGAGCTCAGAAAAAAAACGGTATAAAATTCATGATTTGCTACACTTAGCGACATCTAGTGAGCATTAAACTTGTTACATTTTTTCGTATACGCAGGGGGGTGTCACTCCGCACTTTAGGTATAGTCGGCCGCTTGACTGCCCGCGCAGGCCATTCCGGTGGGTTGTCGCTTACGCACGATAAGCGTCACGTTCGTCGCCGCGTCGCTCTCAAGCATTATTTACATTTTTTATACTTTTCGACCCTCACGGTGGCTTCTAATGACAAACCTCGATCTTCTAATTCATGTAAAACATGTAGTTCTGTTCACGGATGTCTGAATAAAAGATTTTAGGTGCTAGGAGGCAGGAACTAATCTGTTCCTGTCGTACGTAAATAGTGTAAATACATACGACGCGAACAGATATTTCGATGTGATATTATTTAAAACGTTATTTGTTGACAAAAGTACCTACAGTTATTTTTTCCCTAAAGTGCTAGAGAAAAAGTAGTTATTATACCTATTTTAAAATTACTTTAAAAGGAAGACATACCTTACGTCAGAACAGATAAGAGTTACACGATAGAAAGAGACGCAAATGTAGGTAAATATAATCGTAAGTGCTTCCTTCCTTCCTTCCTTATGGTGCCTCTCCATTAATGGAGGTTGGCCGTCAGCTCTGCATATTCCTTTCTGTTTTAATCCAGACGAAACAGTTCTTCTATGCTAGCGATGACTCCAAGGGTCCCTATTTCTTTAATTTACTTCTCGGAGTGAGTCTTCTGTACTGGTACTATTATGTATTCTGTGGTACACGTCTTTTTCGTATGGGCTTGTTCTACAATCTTTGTTTCATCGATGTTCTCAGTCTATGCTTTTTTATCAATTTTGACAACCAACCAGTAGTGTGTAATAAGGAATTCACTACACTTACATACATGCTCATTATGTTACGTTTTCAGAAAGAATCTATAAGCTCTAAAGACATAATATCCTTTGGTATTGTGAACCAGCAGGTTAAGAATTTTTTTAGATTCATGTTTTCAGCCATTTACTACCACATTTTCATTTAGTTATGTTAGCTATTTGAAGGCATATTAATTGATTGTCATCACTGTTTTGTAGTTATACCAGTCGCACGCCATTGTTATGGTAGACTGTACGTTTTAGGGTTCCGAAGTTTATGACTCGGAACCCTTAAAGATTCGTCATGTGTCCGTCCTCGACTTACCGTCCAAACGGTGAGTGCTAGAAAGATGAAACTTTGCATGAATATGTGTTGTAATTACGTCGACAATGTGCTACATTAAAATTATTTTAGGGTACCTCCCCTACATGGAAAGTGGGAATGATTTTTTTGTCTCGCGGCTACCCCATCCTGTGGGGTATCATTAGATAAGATAGGTCTTTTAAAAATAATAAAGGGTTTCTATAAAGGGCTCTTTTTTGTAAAAACAGGGCGCCCCCCCTCCCCTAAAACACATACCCCATTTAAAGGGGGGGGGGGGCTTTAAATGCTAAACGGCTGGCTTAAAAAAATCTGGAAAACATCGTGATGGTGGTTCATATAATGAACTTTAAGGGTATCGTTTCCATAATTGCTCGAAAAAGCACTTACGGTTATGACAAGAGAAACAAATTAATTCATTATTTGACAGTAAAAAAAATATCTCAGTTTCTTAATAAATCAATCTATAGAGAAACCGAGTAAAGTTACTAATACGATTATTTATTTTCGAGAAAAAAATCATCAACAGTGACTAAAATCACCGAAATCGACCTTTTCTGTTTGGAATCAATCTAGTATTATGTTGCTTTATTTGAAATAAATATTTTATTAGTTGCAAGAAAAAAGTACAAAAAAGAGATTAAGCATTTAAGGTTTCTATTAATTCTCACCAGAAAGTCATAATTTAAT
Source organism: Phragmatobia fuliginosa (assembly GCA_932526445.1). Lineage (NCBI taxonomy): Eukaryota > Metazoa > Arthropoda > Insecta > Lepidoptera > Erebidae > Phragmatobia > Phragmatobia fuliginosa. The sequence goes on along the minus strand of OW052069.1, from coordinate 1,063,907 downwards.
CTTAAACATCATTAATTTTTAGCGGCAAAAGTTCCATACATTTTAGTATGGAGAAATAATTTGCAATAAAACAGAGTTCACGCAATCCAAAAATTCAGTGTTCTCCGAATATTCAAGGCGAGCGCACGCTCGTTTTTAGCTCCACACGCACTGTCACGCACACAGAGATTTGATTGTTTACATACGACGACGTGACTGTGTGTAACTTTTGATAATATTTGGTAGGTCTGAGAATAGACACACCAATCTTTATATTATAAATTATTATTAACCAACTTCAAAAAAGGAGTATTATTTGTGTTTTTTTTATTGTACATTCATTGATTACTCTGTCAATTGTGGACCGATTATTAAAATTCATTTTATATGACTGCCTCGGTGGCGCTGTGGTAGCATATGCGATTGAGGCCTCGGGTTCGATTCACGGGTCGGACCAAATGTTTATGAGATCCACAAAATTTTTTTTTTTAGGTGTTGGCTGTTTTCAGTGTTAGTTCATAGGGAAACCCTAAAATTTTATAAGCACGTTATAAATAGTTATTATATATTTTTTTATTTTGTAATGCTATTCCAGACGCAATATCTGAGCTGGTAGCCATCATTTCGTAATGATGAGGGCAGTATTAGCGCATGCGACTACTTTGCTTGAGTAAGGATTCAGGTTCGATTCCCGTGTAGGACCAAATATTTGTGTGATCCGCAAATATTTATTTCGGGGTCTGGGTGTATTCTATAGGTAAGCAACAAAAAAAGTATGTTTATGTATTTATATCAGTTGTCGAATCAATAATATAAGCTCTGCTTAGTTTGGGACTGGATGATGTCGTGTGTAAGATGTTCGAAATAGTTGTTTATTTATTATTGTAATATATCATACTGCCTTGTTGGTCTTGTGGTCAGCGTATGCAACTGCTAACCAAGAGGTCTAGGGTTCGATTCCCGGGTCGGACCAAATTTTTGTATGATCTGCAAATATTTGTTTCGGAGTTTGGGTGTTTTCTATGTATAATATGTATGTATTTATAACAAAAAAGTATGTTTATGTATTATAAACTGCGAAATAAATATTTGCGGATCACACGAATATTTGGTAGATGATATTCTGTGTCATTCGTCTGAAATATTTATTATAAATTATATTAGTTATTTATTATAAACTAGCTTTCTGCCCGCGGCTTCGCCCGCGTGGAATTCGTTGATATCACACGACATGGTAAGGGTAGATTAAACAATCTTACCTGATTTTATGTTTGATAATAAGGAACTTCGACACAAACTTTCGTCCCCTATTTCAAACCCTTCTACCTTTATTTTCGCGATAAAAAGTACCCTATGTCCTTTCCCAAGTTCAGTTCTATCTTCGTACCAAATTTCATCAAAATCGGTTCAGTGGTTTAGGCGTGAAAGCGTAACAGACAGACAGACAGAGTTACTTTCGTATATGTGTGTTAACTTTAGTCGTATCTTTCAAGATGTTCAGCTGATGATGGAAAGTAATACTACTCAATGGTTTGGTCTTGGATGATTAGTATTTCACTTTTATACGTATGTATAAACCGCTAGTCGTATTTATGTTTTACTAGCTTTAGCCCATGGCTCCGCCCGCGAGTGTGTCGATTTTCGTGGTAAAAAGTAGCCATGTCCTTTCTCGGGGTCCCATATATCTCTATACTGAAATTGATCAAAATCAGTTCAGCGTTTTACGCGTGAAAAGGTAACAGACAAACAGACAGACAGAGTTACTTTCACATTTATTTTAGTAACATTATTGCGTAAATAAGCCGTTTGCATTAAATATATTAAAAAAAAACACAGTCCTCTGCCTCTTCAACCTGTCTATTAAACTCAAAACATAACGTAACTTAAAAACTACTGCACCAATTTTCATGATGTTTGCAGCAATGGATAGATTGGTTTTAAAGGAGGGTATAATTTGTCAAATTTTAAATGTTTTTTAAATGCCTATAAGACCACGTATCGTTAATCACACATTATTGACATAATAAAATCTTACACTGAGAGTCACTAGTGTAAGATTACGGCCAATTACGGGTGCGACCTGGATGAACGCTCTGACGTATTATAAAATATTTATTTAAATAATATTGTGTAATAAACAATTTTATTCTACATATTTCATGTAGAATAAAATTGTTTTAAATGTCTACAGTATTTATTATGATAAGGATTAATATTACATTGTTCCAAATTACTTTGAAATTATTATTCACAAATAAAATAATAAAGAAATATTAAAAAAGTATAATTAAAAAAGTATTACTGTAGGTTATTCCTAATTTATGTAACTCGTAAACTTTTGTCAATATTGGCTTTATTTATGTGTTCCTTTAAAATAATAAAATAACATTAATAAATCTTCTTTAAAAGGTAACCTTAATTATGATGAAAACCGTATTTAAATACCTTGCGTATTTAAAACGATCTGAGTTGACAGACAATGCACGCGAGCAAATTTATTTTATACTGTGTAAAATTATTTTATAATCTTTGACCATTCGATTGGTATACAGAAAGTATTATGACTTTCTGTACTGAATGAATCCTACGGGCTTTACGTTATGGCAAGATACATTGCGTGCGTTGTAAGACATTAAAATACGTTCTACAAAGGCGAACAGTTGATGGATATTTAACATAAGCAAAAAACCGAAAGTCGGTGATTGCTTGCTACGGTATGTATGCGACAGTGCGCGATGCGTCTGTGTGCATGTAAAATATGTATGTGGGTGTTCAATCACAAATTCTCACGCTTGGTGTCGCGGGCCTTAAAAGAAAACTATAACGGATTAGATTACTTTGTTAGTTCAGAAGTTATAGAGGCTTAACTTCTAAAATGCGCTCACTTGGAAAACGTCATACAAAATTAACGCATTAATACGTAAACATAACAATTATCTATTGGATACAGTTTAAAATCCACGTACCATTATAGGTGACTGAGGAACACTTTCCTGTGCGTGGCCTGACACGCACTTGGCCGATTTTTCTTTTATATTTTTCACTTAATTTCATTTCATATTCAAAATTGTACTTTAACCCACTTGCATCATGAAATATTGCGTTGTCCCTACCCGCTAGCCACTACCTACTATTCAACAATGACAAACAGATACCCACTGATGAAAAGCATTCCACATTTGGCATCCCTACAGTATTTACATTCTATCAAAGTATATAATAAAAAACAAAAATAAAATAAAACAATTTATTAAAATAAATAATAAATCGTACGAAACGAACTAATAGCAATACAAAATAAACATAAATTATGACTCAAAACGAAATGTAACTCAAAAACCTTTCCTTACAACATTCAATGTAATGTATATTTCATGTTACATTTTTGAACTTTTACAACAGCGAGGAACTACCATTTCATTGGATTCTATATATTTAACCAATACCGCGTAGTGTTTCGGGCGAATTTATAAGTGAATATCATATCAAAACTATTATTGCTTCAAATATTGTTCAGTTTTCGACAGGTAAATATATAATATCTAAGTATTACTCTAAACGCTCGTAAGGCAGGCGAATAATAATAAAAACTTAAAAATAAATCTCTAGTGTTCCGTACAGTGCAGTACCCAATTGTAAAACGAAACTATTATACTTCTGCGATACAACTTAAATATGTCTACTATTTACAGGGGCGGTGGTGAATATCACTTTGGTTGTACAAGACTGTTTACATAAGTGATTCATATTTCACAGACATCAGTCGTATAAAAATGTTTAACTCACTATATTTAACGTAACAATCGATAGAACTGGTCCGCAACAAGAGTCTAGGTATTCTCCCCGGGCCAGCCCGGGATGTGGTTTGCCTCGTGTCACGGCCTCATGGGAAACTAGGATAGGTTCATATAAAACCATATCAATAAATTCAACGATTTAATTATACTACATTATACACCTATATTAACTGTTCGACGCTGTTGGCAGACAGCTCGAGCAGTCTCCAAGCCGCCTTTGGATTCACTTCCTGGGGATCTCTGCAGAGGACCCACACGTAGTTCACCCTCATCACTTTGTCAGGGGAGCCCTCGATCACGTTGTTCTTACCGTCTCTGACGCACATGATCTGCTGCGACTGGAATGTGATAACTAGAACTGGTCCCTGGTCCATCATTTTCCCCATGACAAGTTCTATCTGTTCAATGTCCAGGATCTTGGAGTCGAGCCGATAGCCCAGCTGCTTGCACTGTTTGATAGGCGTGGCCAGGATGTTGAACACGCCCTCGTAGCACCAATCCTTGAGTATATCCAAGTCCCCTCTCACCATCGCTTCTAGAATGTTCGGTATGATATCGTTCGCGCAATCTTCGATAAATTTCTGTGAGGTGAAGTTGGGGTCGATTTTGCATATTTCGGTTAAAGTTTTGGACAGTTCAGTCTTCTCGAATATGTTGCCGAACAGACTGCCGACTTTCTCGGTCATAAAACGAGATGCCTTCACTACGGGGTTGTCAGATTCTTCGTACTTTATCTTCCAATCTAGGACCTGCAAATAAGTTAACATACCTATTGTTAATATGGACATACAATCACGCCATAATACCGTTCTGGATAGGCAGAAACAATACTGTCAACGACGAGAACTAAGAAATTAGTTTTTACGATCCTGACACCACCGATCGCCTGGTAATTAATTGAACTTACCTTATTAAAATATTGGTTGTTATTTTTGAAGTTCTCCCACTGCTGGTAGAACTTGGAGTCTTTATGCAGCTCCACGCCCGTCGTGGTCGTGTCCGGCGTGAATGTGCGGGAGTCTTCCGCCACCTGTGGGGTTAGGGCAATGCATAATGTTTATAATATAAGTTAGTCTAGTCTCGGTTTTCAGTAACATCCTATTTAATAAAAAAAATATATAATAAATATAATAAAAAATATAATGGGGTAAGGAGCGTCTTTAACTATAGTGCAGACTGTACAATACACACGGACGCAGTGCTGTTACATACGTGATAATATAGTAAATAGTTTCATACGTGAGGCATACTTTGAGTTCTAGGGCTCCACCGATTTAAGAATCCGCAGTCTAGTCATATTATTCCCAAGTCAGTCCAGTCCGCACCACTTAGACTGAGGACCAACAAAGCTGATGTAGCAACCAACAAAACTGGTATGGTCACCTCACCAGCACGGGATTCTAATTTACTTCTATAGAGTACTTTGATCCTATACGGTAACGTTCAAAATTTCTATCAAGTCAACCGCTATGTCGTGAAGAGAAAGTGGGATAAGGGGGATAGGAGATTAGCGTAGAAGCGACATCTCTACGCAACTGCAGAGGCTGAAGCGGCTCGGTGTTATCGGGACTGTGAGTAATGCAGACTGCTTACCAACGCAGCCGACTGAGGGCATCCAGAAAATACTGCGCAGATTCATCAAAATGATGAGAACAGTACTCCACGCATTAACAAATTTGTGTCAAAATAGATAAAAAACAGATGCTCGAGCAAGAACACTTAGTTTTACGTGAGGCACTCGGGTCGAGATCCCAGCAAAAATATACACGTAGGGTATCGAGTTTTTTATTTAGTGGCAGTTGAGTAGGTATTCTGAAATTGGGGAGGGGAAGAAATTTTATAGTAGAGATAGTCATATTCCTATTGAGAAATCTGGCTTCGACCACGACCAGGTTGAGATGCTCTAACATACAGTTGGGCCATAAGCTGGAAATCACTCGGCGTGGGATGGTGAGAGCTATGCTCGGTGTTTTTCTGATCGTATCAGGAATGAGGTGATCCGGTAGAGAACTAAGTCCCTTCACATAACCCATTGGATTTACTAGCTGAAATGGACGTGGGCTGGCCATATTAGTCCCAGAACTGATAACCGTTGGGGTAAAGGAGTTCTGAAGTAGACCGCATCTCGTCAAATGTAGTGTAGGATGCCCACAGGCGGGTGGAGTGACGACTTGGCTGGCAAGAGCTGGATGCGAGAATCCAAATCCAAAATCGATTAGAAGATTGAAGTGGTAGGTGACCCATAGTCGTTAGTCAGACTGCAGTGCAGTTAGTATTTTTTTTTTACAGTTGTCATTTTGTGACATTGACAATTTACGTTGGCATGTTGACATTGGCGGGACCGCCCGCTTACTATAGGGCGCTAAGGTTATAATTGCATACATAGGCTAGAGACGCCTCTGGATGGGGTTTGCTAAAACCTAAAGTCCATAGTAACGACATTCTATCATCAGTAAGTTTTAAATAGTATTAGCAAATCTATACAGTAATATCAAATAATATGCCTTGGCAACATCTGTGCAAAAAGTTTACATAAAAAAAAACATATGAAGCAAAAACTTTTTACACCTTTTAAAGAAAATAATGCTAACGGAAAAGTTCCTCATTAGACACAGTTTAAATGAAGGAGGAGTGCAGAAAGAAAAAAAATAAAAGAATAACTGGGCGACCAGTAGTACTGTTAAGTTGGCACTCATTACTGTATGTATATCTATTTTTATTATTTATTATTCTTCATAGGAATGTTATTTTGGAACGCACAACTTGTCAGTTGTGTAACGTTTTGAAAATGCCGTAAAAGGTCTACTTAGTTTTAACTACTTTTATATTTATATTACCGACATAGGTCTGACTTACCTCGACACGTTTCCGTAGAGCGAGTGGCGCGCTGTAGACCCGCCCGTCCAGCCCTCGAGCTGATATCTCCTCCTTCACTACTGCTGTAGCCTACAACATGTTACACATTATCTGTTTTAGAGTTTTACTAAACACCAACATTTTCAACAAAGTGTATATTAATCCAACTTCGACAAAGCCAAAGGAGATTTATGATTTTAACAGGCTATGTATGTATGTTCATCTGTTCGTTTGTACACATTTATTCGATAATTGTAATATTTCTATAGTATACTTGCCCGTTCAGAGTAGTCACTTTTTTGTCATTAAATAGGTATATCTAAAAACTTACTTGTGAGAATGTTTTGAATGCACTGGTCTGGCCTAGCTTCTGACTGGTGTCTGCTATACTCTCTGCGGCACCCTTTGCTGTCTTCGATATATCTTCAGTTATTCTTCCTGAAAATAATATAATGCATTTTATTAAGATGATTTATTATATGTGGGCGTCGTAAGAGTCACCTCTTACGACACCCACAGATAATAAATCATCTTAAAAGGAGCAAACTATTTGGTAGCAACGCCGCACTGATTTCAACGCGAGTGGGCTGGCTTGACCAGGGTTGTGCTACCCTCACATGACCCTTTTTTATTTTTAACGCGGGGAATGCTTTTCGCACCATACCCTTCTTAGGGGAAAATGAAGGGTCTGTGTGGGACTCCCGGTTATCCGGTCTACCCACTAAACCCCGCGGCGGCCTACCTCGGCAGTCGGAAAGAACACCAGGAACGTGTCAGCGGCTTCTGGTGTACCCCCTGCCATACCCCATGCATAACGTTTTTTTACCTGAATTAATGTAATCTATTTGTGTTTACCTGCTTTCTTAGCAATTTCGGTTTTGCTAGCTTCTTCTATCACATGTTCCATTTTCCCCTTGATGCCCTCTAAGGTCTCCTTCAACACCTCAGAGCTTTTCGAAGCTTCTGACTCAACCGCATGGAACTTTCTTCTGGCTGCCTGAAAGCATTACACAACATATTGAAAAAATGTCACTTAATAAATTAAAGTGTAAGTAATGTTTTGTCCTGTTCTGACAACTACAAGTCATAGGTTTAATTTTGAGTGAATATTTAATGGTATTGTGGTCCTGTGAACTTTAGAATATTTGATTTTTCAATCTTTCATTAGTTTTATTTGGTTATAGGAACGTTTTTAGGGTTCCGAAGTTTATGACTTCGAACCCCTAAAGATTCGACATGTCCGTCTGTCCGTCCGTCCGTCCGCCCTCGACACACCGTCCAAACGGTAAGTGCTAGAAAGATGAAACTTTGCATGAATATGTATTGTAATTACGTCGACAAAGTGCTACAATAAAATTATGAAAAATATTTTTATGCGGGGTACCTCCCCTACACGTAAAGTGGGATGTTTTTTTTTTCTCGCGGCTACCCCATTATGTGGGGTATCAGTAGATAGGTCTTTTAAAAATAATGAAGGGTTTCTAAGATGATTTTTTGATTTAGGTATCTGTTTGCGAGAAATTCCACTTTAAAGGCCACTTTTTTGTAAAAACAGGGCGTCCCCCCTCCCCTCTAAAAGCTAAACGGTTGGTTTAAAAAAATCTGGAAAAATTCGTGTTGGTGGTCCATATAATGAACTTTAAAGGAAAACTATAACGGATTAGATGACTTTGTTAGTTCAGGAGTTATAGAGGCTTAACTTTTTCGTATGCCGTTTTCCAAGTAAGCGCATTACTTGGAAAACGGCATACGAAATTAACACATTAATAAGTAAACATAGCAATTATCCATTGGATACGATTTACAATCCACGTACCATTATGGGTGACTGAGGAACCCTTTCCTGTGCGTGGCCTGACGCGCACTTGGCCGATTTTTATCAAATACTACTACGACTACTGAACCTATGTATCTTTTTAATCCTAGGTACCCTTTTAATCTCTCACTTACTCACTCACCATGTTAGGAAGGGTTTGGCCTCTTATACTTTTTTAAATGTTTTTATATTATAGGCACTTTCGAAACTTTACATTACTGTCATTCCTATGGAGAAGAACCATCAAGAACTTCCACAAGTAGTTACATCACTCATAGAAGCTTTTAATATTCCACTGCTGAATACAGACCTCTCAGTCGCTAAGAAGGAATTCAGTCCTGCCTGTCACCACTGCAACTGCTATGGGGACTTGGTTGAACAACACATTATTTCCTCTCAGTGCTAGTTTGTCAGAATAAATATTTCTATCTTCAATTTTAATCTAATTACTGATTTTTTTCTTGAAACATATTATTCTATTTGGAGCATACCTGCAAGGCTTCGGAGTTCTCTAGCTTTTGAGCCTCCTCTCTGAACCTCTTGATGTTTTCTTTCATCTCTTTATTCTTGGCCATGTCCTCCTTGATATTTTCGATGATTGAGGAGAAAAAGCCCTTCCGCGAGTAATGTCGGCATTCTAGTGATGTGTACTGCAATTATTATATATTGTCAAATTATAAAAAATGTATTATAAGTATTTACTTTTAGTAGTTGAATTGAAAGAATACTAACAGTATTCAAATATAATAAACTGTAAAAAAGCTTACCACAAAACAACCAAACCTATGTTTATACCAGTATAAATCAAAGACAAAAAAAAATGGTTTGATATGACCACTTCAAATTTATATCAAATTAAAAGAGTCCTCTTGTAACGCTGCAGATCGAACCTTGTCTAAAAAATTTAGCCTAAGTTACTCCTTAGGTCATTAGCTTTCTGACTATGAAAGTCCTTTCAATAACGGTTGCAGCCATTTCAGAGATTATCCGGAACAAACACAGTAGTACTATATTTACTTATACTTTAATATACTTTTAATAAAAAAATATTAATTTGATATTACCTATAGACCCTTCAATTCTATTTACTTTACAGATGATTACAGAAATACCAGATATCACTGTATATGAATGTTTGAGGAAAAGAAAGAAAATGTATTGTCTAAAATTGTAGCTCATTAATATGACTATTTCCTGACAGAAACTTGGATTTACTCCTGGGTCATCGCCGTGTAATTTACCTACTTCAGTAGTATTTAGTCAGTTATGTGAGAAATACATTTCTATTTTATTTTTCTTTTTACATCATCATCTGTTCTTATAAGAAAATTTTATTGCACATTTACCTGTTCGGGTTTAATGTTGAGCACTGTTGTTTTAAGATTTATCGGTAATGCACATTTCCATCGCGCCGAACTATATAATAACTGTCTACATGAATGCTGTAAAAAATAATATTAAAAATAATTCATAAGTTCACAAGGACACTGCACATAACCTAACATTAATTATTTCATGCTTTACCATTTTTGTCAATATTCTACAAAGTTACTATGGATAACAATAAGCTTTGGAATTTCTACTACACTGTATTATTATAATATCAGCTATAAAAGAAAAATTGAATATTAGGACGACATCGACGAAAACTCATTCATAATCCGTCCAATCTTCTGTCAAAAAGACTAAGGGTTGTTTTCATTGGGATAAAATATGAATAAAGTATTGTGCTTGGTCTATGCCAAAATTCTGACATTTTTAAACAGCCAATCACGGGAAGACACTTTTATTTACAGCCAATCGTGAATTTGGCAATAAGATGGTTGCAGAAGAACGTACTGTTTAATGCCAAAGACTAATTTAAGAAGAAATTAAAATTGAAAAAGTTTTTAAAATAGAAATAGGCTAATTTAATTAACCTATAATGAGCCGTCATGTGTTATGAGAAAGAAAATCAAACTTGAAAATAAAAATTGGATTTCAATTTTATCTTGGGTTGTGAGACAGAAATGAGGCTAGCCATTTCTTGTCATAGACAATGGCAAAAAAGTTTAAAAGTATTGGCACTTCCTGTTGACAATATTAATTCTATTTATTTCGAAGTGTGTTTTTAAATATTTCCGACAATAATCTTCAAGAAAATTTCTGTTAATTATAAACGTACAAAGAATTAGAAATGAAATATTTTTCTAACATATATTCGTGTAGTCTAAAATATGAGATAAATGCTGTTTCAAGTTTTAAAAAAATGCTCGTTTCCGGTGTGAAGGCAGTTCAAGAAACATAAGAAAGTGTATAAATAATTTTCATTTATTTTCTGTCGTCATATTTTACCTACGGAAGCGTGTTGCGTTTCATGAAATTTCATTTATTTTATGTTCGTTCGTAGCCGATCGTAATTGTTGTTATAATACGCGTTTCCTGTGCACGCAGAGGGTGAAATTACGAGGTGCTTCGTCATAGACAGTGGAAGGTAGCTAGCGACGTAATATCGAATATCTTAGTCCATATTTACGTATATACTATATTGTACAGTAGGTATTGCGGACCGTGGTCACCACGTTTTCGCCAGCTGGTGCGTACATTGCTGCAGTAGAATTTGGTTAGAATAGTCGGAAATGTTGCGTTGAGTGTGTTAGTGTGTATTTTTATCTGATTGTGGTGTTACTGATTGCGGCAGGTTGTGCGCCCGGCGTGTACGAGGCAGTTCATCTGGTGCCAGCTTCCTGGAAGCCAGTATCAACAATTGATCCCGTTCGTCAGCTCTCGTCCATTGGGGCGTTACCGTTTTATATGACTTTAGCAAGATATAAAGGTGAGTGTTTGTGAATAGTTTTATCATCGGCCGCAGTCAGCAATTTTGTCCGCGTGGACAATGAGATAGTGAATTTTATTGACCTATGAATATTGCACTTGTGTATCTTGGTGATTTTTCACTACAATACAACCGATTCTCTATTGATATGAGTAATTGCAGTAAATTAGAAGAAAATAAGAACTACTAAAAGATACTGGTAACCAAAAATGAAATTGAAAGTTCCACACATATTGAACTCTTTTCAATATTCTAATGAGATTCCATGACCTAAGAAATTTTCTGTTTCCCTAGTAATGAGAAATATCATGCAAGTTAGTTTTAAATTCTTTTTTTAGTTGGTATCGGATCTTAATTTATTCTTAGCATGTTGGATATACATATAGCTAAAAATTTGAACAAAAACCTTAGAATTATTATGATTTATATGTTTTAATGCAGTTTAATAGTAATACAATTTGTATAGTATTGAGTTGAGCAATGTCAGGCTGATCACATAGTATCAGCCTTTAAAATTTAAAAAAATAAAAAATGTAAACTATATTTTCAAACTAAGACATTAATTTTAAACTTCAAGCATAGAATTTAGGTGTATTAGCTAATACACTTCAACAACTTGAAAAGTGTTTTGTTAATACTGCTTGCATTTAAAACTACCCTATTCTTTATAATTAGTATACTTTACTTTTATAATTAGTATAATTAGGGAATAAAACTGTACTAGATTTTTATTCCTCTTTAAAACTACCCTTGTTTCTCTAAAAGTATAAAAAAACTAACCCCGTACCAATTGGTCTGGCCAGTGTGTTATCTTCATCATCCTATTGTAGTCCACTACTGAGAATAAGCCTCGTCAATTGCAGACCACTTAGTTTGATATACATTCGGTTAACAAGGTTAGAATCACCTTTCTAAGGAAATGGCATATTTCCAGAGTTAAATAAAGGCTAAAGATCAGACGTAATGTGGACATCATCTTCATCTTGCTAGCCTTTATTCCCAGGATTATTCAGGGTCAACTACTAGTTCAACTGGTTTTACCTGATTGAACATCAGGTTTCCCATGGAGTGACTTGCATGGGACCTCCGCAACCCTGAAGGCGAACGGAAATCCAAAGATTCAGCTAGTCATTATATTTGAGGGCACTAACATCGCAATAACGATTGCCAAAGATGTTCACGACAACCGGACCGACGCCGACATACTCTCGGGCTGTTGTTAAGAATTGCTGTAAGAAAAACCCATTGGCTCGACCCAGGTTTTGAACCCGAGAGCTCTTGATTAGCTGTAGCCTACGCTAACCACTAGACCAATCAGTTATGAATTCAGACAATACTAAATAATTCATTTACTCATCATTATTTACACCACCATAAATAATTGAGCTGATTAAATTAACAGTGTGGTTTTAATTTTATCTTGCCTTGTGTTAAAAATAAATTACAGATTGACCTTTAGTTAACTGCAGACTATGAGAGAAAGAATGATTCCAGTTATTAATTATCATTTGACATAATCAGTGCTAATTAACTTTGTTGTAAATGTTGAAAAACAATGGTACAGTGTCAGATATACTGTCATTTATGATGATTTTCAGACCTTTAACATCAACATGACAAAGAAGTTCCACTGAATCAATGTATTTAAATCATCATTTACAACCTATAATGTCCCACTACTGAGCACGGATCCCCTCTGAGGAGACGGTTAAGGCCTTAGGATTAGTGGGGACCTACCCCACGCTGGTTGAGTGCGGGTTTGGGACTTAAAAAATAATGATCTTTAAAAATTTATACTTCACCTCCATATCACTATAGTAGTTAATAGTGCCTTGAAAAATACAAAATATTTTACATGTTAATCATATAAAGCCTTTAATTTTGAATCATAGCATTTTGTTAAGTTATTTAACAATTCCCAACAAAAAATTCCCAAAAAAACTTCATCATCAACAGTCTATAATAGTCAACTGTTGAACATGGACCTGTCATTCGAAGGGAAGTAAAAAGTTGCAATTTCCCAGATCTACATTTTCCTAAAAATACTTTTCTAATTTTTCGTTTCTCTTCAAAATTTGAAAAAAACCGAGTCTAGAAATAACGGCACCTTCGTCGCAGATAATGCGAATACAATCTCGTTTATTACGAGTTGAATGAACGTACTATAACGTGAGTAGGTCTAATTATTTTGACTCTAATTCGATAAACGCACCCTTCCTCGATAACTCATAATTTGGCTGTTTGTTACGCCCTTAGGCCTATCCAAGATGAACTTTGGCATTTAAATTGGTCTCAAGTTTATAAAGCCAAATAGACTCGAAGGCCGGCACTTTTACTTTTAAGAGTTATCGAGTTTATTTACGGTTCTTGATACAAAGGTTTACATATGTGATATTTAATTTAATTTGTTGCGTCTTAAGCAAACTATCGCACAAGAAGTCCCAAATAACTTATTAGGTGAGGTTTTACTATTTCTCGTATGTATCTATTATAACTCGTATCTGCAAGGACAAACCGCTATGCTTCTAGAATTCTTAAAACACAACTCATTCGCATAGTTTTAATTTTAAACTTTAATAAATTATAGTTTTAAAAAACTAAAAAACACGCTTTTTATAGAAATTCAAACTAAAAAATAGAAAATAAATTGAAATAAAATTAAATTAAAAATAGTGTTCAAAATTTCAATAAATATAAATTAATACGTGTAAATAAAGAAAAATGTATTTTACTTAAAAAAAAGCGTGGGGTGCATGGTGTCAATAGTTATAAATATTTTATTGAAGGATATGAGTAGTGATTATCATTTTGATATTATCTTAAAAAGCACCCCACGCTTTTTTTTAAATAAAATACATTTTTCTTTATTTACACGTATTAATTTATATTTATTGAAATTTTGAACACTATTTTTAATTTAATTTTATTTCAATTTATTTTCTATTTTTTAGTTTGAATTTCTATAAAAAGCGTGTTTTTTAGTTTTTTAAAACTATAATTTATTTTCTAGTTTTTAGTTTGGTTTATTTATAATAGCTTGTGTTTTTAATTTTAAACTATTGTTTGTTTTAATCTACTATTAATTCCGTGATAACTATAAGTAACTGTAATTATTTTCAGTCGTCAATGTACACAGTGAGACTTAACGGTATGTTCATTGCCAAACAAGTGATATTGACAAGTCTTACTACGTGTTACTTCGTAATCGAATCATTTCATCTAATGCTGCTCTGTTACATGGGGTTTGACCTGTTAGCTTTGAGCAATCAAGTTCTTCAATTCTAATTCCGTCACAAGATCTTCCACGACTAAGTGCTACATAAGCTTGTCCAGCTGCAAACAGTCGAGAACCTAGATAAATGACTGCATGATGAACTGTACAGCCTTGCATCTTGTGGACGGTCGATGACCAACTCAGAATCAATGGCAAAATTCGTCTCTCGGCAGTTTCATAGCTGTATTTTGCTGGAAATCGTACCGATATTGGTTTAATTACGTGAACACCATCTGGACCGAAATCGGTAGGTATTGACGGAATGTCTTCTGCATATAATTAACCCCTGCGAAAATTTGGCCATATAATTTCTGTAAAAATGATTTTTCTGTAATAAACCCCATGTTCATCATCATTATCATCATCAGCCTATCGCAGTCCACTGCTGGACATAAGCCTCTCCAATTGCACGCCACTTAGTTCGATCCTCAGCTAAACCCATGTTACCATTTACTAATTCTTTTGACACGTCAATGTTCGACTTCAACATTGCTGCTCTGGCTTGGTCTGATTCTGAGGCTCGGATCTCAGCAATGGAATGACGCATTTGCTGCAAGCGGATTTCTCTGGCTTGGTCTGATTCTGAGGTTCGGATCTTAGCGATGGAATCACGCACTTACTGCAAACGAGCAGCTCTGACTTGGTCTAATTCAGAGGCTCGGATCTCAGCAATTAAATGTCGCATTTGCTGCAAATGGACTTCTCTGGCGTGGTCTGATTCTGAGGCTTAGATCTAGGCCATAGAATCACGCACTTGCTGCAAGCGAGCTGCTCTGGCTTCCTCTGACTGTTTAGCTGTATAATTTCTCATATGAAGCGTTGTTTCTTCTGTAACGCTGTAGTAACTGTTGAGTAGTATCTAAAGAACTAGTATTCTCAGTCATGCATAGTGGTTGTGAGTATAAAGGTGCAAAACCGTGTGCAAAAGTAAGTATAAAGATCGGAGAATGTGCAAGTGTTAATAAATGCCAGCAATAAGATAATTTATCAGCCTGTTCGACTAAAATTTGGTAAACTTTGCTAACAGAAGTTTCGATATCTTCAGCATTACTTTTAGCAGCTTCTAGGACACATTTTAAAGCACAATCTACCTTCAAATCAGAGACATTAAACTGAAATGGTTCACACTTCTGTTTCTTTAGTGTGGGAAACATTTCATGGAAGTACTTTCTTTTAGAATATACTTCCTTCGCAATTTGACCTGCAGTTGGTTTACCCCATTGTTGTTCTTGGCTGATCTTCGTAAAACTGTTTTCATTATTTACATTGATATATAGTATATTATTTATGAAGTATATAAGTGCTGCAATGTGCTTTCATTTCCCTCTCTTATTATAAACACAGTCGCAAAAAGCACTCTCAACATGATAAATTGTGTTTAGCTGTAATTAAATTGATTTGTTAGACATCGTCTGTCTCCGTTTGAGAAATGATTTCGTGGGTGATTGCACGAAACCCCGTTTTAGTTACCAGTAGACTTATTTCCCACGGAAAATAAAAATTTTAATGTTATTGGCAATAATTTTACTAACTACCACCGTCCAAAATTGTCTAATATAGTAAAATAACAGAAGATTTCATTAATTTTCTTCACAATATTTACTTGTTGCTTGACAACGGTGACATTATTGTTCAATCATAATCGCCACCTGTCACGTGGCGCTGTCGTCGCGCATGGTCCCAATAGATGAAATTAATATAAATTAACAAAAATCTTATTAAGCAAATTGATATATTTTATCAAATTAGTGTAATGTCATCGGTCCTCGATAAATGTACAAAGTTTGAACGAAATCTGGCCGTTTAAAGTGGGTCAAAATCGCGCCCAAAGGAGTCGGTTACAAACATACAAACAAACATACAAAAAAACATACAAACAAACATACAGGTGAAGCTAATATAAAGCGTGTAAAAAAGACAGCTGTGATTTGCTGTAAAATCCGACCTGTAAAAAGGTTTTCTTACTAATAAACATAATTTATCATGTCAACACTAAATAAAATGTAACGAGACCCAGCGGTATTGTCTTGTCTCGAAATCGTCTAAAAACTGATATTCAGTTAAAACCGGTTGATCCCAAACAGACTTGGGAATAATAAAGGCTAAAAAGATGATGAAGATAAGATTAGGGGCTAGAAATGGAAAAATGCTATAACGCGTAGTAAAATGCTGATGTAACAGCTATAAGAATTTGACCATATATTTGCAAAGGGCTACATCGAAACAGGGGACACAATATCTAGCTAAGGCTACCATCTAAATTTGCACTCCATTTCATACCCGTAAATCTTGCTAAATGGGTTTTGATAATGTATTGAATCTGATTTAAAGTCTTTTCACGCGAAATATCTGCGTTAATGGTCTTGCCATTAGAAGAGAGATAGACAGGAGTCTATTATTCTTTTAATGGTCTTGCAGTGAAGTTCAGTCCTTTTGATACTTTATAAGTACAAAAATGATGATAATATGGGATTCTTAATAAAATATTGACCATTTAGGGCTAGAGCAATCTGTTTGTCATGTCAGTTCCCGTAAAGTGCATGATTAAACAATGTTGGGCAATACCCAAGCAAAATTGGTGACTAGTATTAAGTAGTGAGTAACTCTAAATGCGCGGGGTGACTGTCAATATAAATTTTTGCAAACTGCGTACCGTCCTAACCATTTAGCTGCATCTGAAGACCCTCCCACACTTAGATTGATTCAAATGAGTGCTATATTCTCCGTTCCTTTCCATGATACAGTTTTCGTTTTTATAAACTCGATCTGGAACTTAAATAATATTTAATTTATGTCTAATGACGACAGTTTTCTTATTCTACTAATGCAAAATCTTTCCACCATCAAGATGCAACACTTTGCTTTTATTCATTTGAACGATTTGCATAAATATTTTATTCACGCAGGATAAAGAAAATCTGGCAATTTAGTGATACATTGCCGGAATTGTATGACATATTGACGGATTCCCAATCTCATCTACCAAACTGCATCAAACCCTCATATTTAGGCATTTTTTTTATGAATCCAGTATTATCAACTGAAACCTATTCGGCTGTTCAATATATCGGAGAAAATACATCATCCATAGGCACACTTGGTACAAGAATTATTTAGCGGCGACATAATTCCAATCACGTACAGCGCATACATTTTCCTATTACGCTTTTATTTGAAGTACGTCATAAAAGCTTAAAGCCTGAATACACAATTCTCATGTAAATCTCTGGTAGCGCTATTTTCATGCAAATTCTTGACAAGATCGAGTGAGATCCAATAACGATTTACATGTGCCGCTACCTTTCGCTAAGCCTTTTACACACTTTGATAATTGTAACTCAGGACTTCGAGAACTATCGGTGAATGTAGTGTATGTAATAAAAATATTTTTAATTCTGTTTGTGATCTGCATTAGCTCTGTATTCATCAACAGCTCTTATTAGAAAGGTTTTGATCTACTATACCACGCTGAATAAACGGGTTGGTACAGGGTTTCAAGTTTTCATTCTCTTGCATGCAGTGCATTCTCATTCTTTTCAGCAATTACAATCAAGTTTTTTTTTTTCTTTAAAAAGACAACTCCCGCATTAGGAATATAAATTTCTGTGTCGCGGGGGACTTTACAAACACACATGAAACGGACACGGAGAACACCCAGACTCAGAACAACAAATTGTGAATCACACAAAGTGTTGTCCTACGTGGGATTTGAACCCACGACACTTGGCGTAGTAGGAAGCGGCGTGGCGAGTCATAAATAGATGTGCTGTAATTTCCATACCATAATCTCATAACCTTTCTCCATTCACTTTTCACCACACACCTTCAACATCTGCAAAATAAAATCGTTTTAAGGCAATGGTTGTGCCTACATTGCTATCTCTAATACCCTAACTATATAGAACCCTCGATTTCGCTGTACTGTACCTAAAATTTGGGAAATACGCATTTAGGAATAGAATGTTTTTCTAACTGTTTATGTGACCTGAAAAATTGACGTAAATAGGTGAATGCTTGTAAGATGTCTACAATTTCATCGCCTATGTGTATAGTTTTGACCTTATTCTCTCTTTTCTCTTAAAATGTACTTCAATGTCTTATGTTGACAACAAAAATGCTAATAAAAATCATACCTATACCGAAATCGTGGAATGAACTAAGTAAAATTTTATTGCCTACACTTGAAAACACAACTACATACTCGTAGAGAAGAAGCCTTTCCACGTGCCAAGTTGCATATTGCGCGGTGCAACACTCCCCCGCTTCCCCTCGTGTCTCATCCGATCAATACCCATTTTGCACAAAATTGTTATATTGGGTTACATGTGGCACACATGACGCGATATAAATGTACCCGTTGTACTGGAAACTTGAAATTACGGTCTATAATAGACTGCGTGGGCTCTCCGTTTCATCTGGTGTGGCTAGTAGATTGGAAAATATCATGGAAGATCCTTTTACTTCACATAAATCTCGGTTATTTGCTCGATGAATCATTACGAAATTATATTTATAGTATGAAACAAGCTTAGTACCGCGGTGTTACTCCCGATTAGTTTCGGGGTTTTCGATTAATAAGATTTTCTATAGCAATTCTAATAAGATCTACCATTTCTACCACTAGAGAAAATTTTATACTGACGGATCTATAATTGTTTGCGATTGTGGCTAGTAAAGAATTGTCATTTTACTTAAAACTTCTTGACAATAGCTCCTAAAAGCATTTTCAATATAATTGGAGTATCATCGTGATGAACGAGAGCAGGCGCCTTGTCGCATTTCATTTGCCGCATGGCTGGCTCTTCACTCAAAGTTATTGAGGAAAAAGGTCGGGAGTTTTGGAAAAATAATATTTTTTGTTACCATTATAGTAATGGACAGCATTTATATGCTGAGTTGTAATGTGGTTTTATTGTAACGAAGATGGCTACTGAGATTTTGTGACGGGAAACCTTATAATTAACGAATATAATAAAACAAGTACGTTTCCATCCTTTAAAATATTAAAATAAGTAGATGTCCTAACTTTCATTGTATTCATAAATTAGCTGACGCACGCAGCCTCATCTGCGAGTTGTATTACCCGTAGCGTGATTTTATAGCTCGGAAGCAAATTACTTTCCCATATAAAAAGCCATAGTGAGCGAATCTTGCAAGATATACACGTCCGACACTTAAAAAAATTTGTCACACATGATTTTTGCGAAACTTTAACCGTTTACGCAGCGGAAGCCAACCAAACAAACAAAAAACCTCTTCAGCTTCATATAATAGTATAGATTAAAAAGAATTATTCATCCAGGAATGAGGCCTCAAAAAGGCACGCTGAAATGACGACATTTTTCAATCACAAGAATTTAGACTTGTCTGCAGTTTTTTTTGCTGTTGTAATTGATATTTGCTTAGTTATATTTTTTTCTGGTATATCTTTATATATATAATTCTTGTGTGAGTGTGTATGTCACTGAACTTCTCTCAAACGACGGGACCGATTTTGATGATTTTTTTTGTGTGTGTTCAAGGAGATCTGTAACTTTAGTAACTTGAGTAACTTTGTTTGTTACGCTTTCACGACCAAGCCACAGCTGAAAGCAAAAGCTAGGTAAAAATGATAAGGTAGAAAAATAATATACGAGAAATAAACATCGATCCCTATTACCAGTGAACCATTATCTACCTACACACTACGCGGTTATAGTGTACGAGGTATCCTCTTCAAATGATACTTTGCCTCATCATAAACCAGAGATACAGTGACATTCTTTACACTTGAGAAAAACTCATGGAAAATTTCTACATGAACGCGCAATTAATTTTCTTTTAAAACTACACCACAACTACAACCAATTAGTAAAACTATAAAAGCCTGTGCAAATCTTATCGCTGTTTTCGATTGATTATTATTTTTTCTTCCATATAAAATCCAGTGTGACGGTCAATTTTTTAATACCTAACTACCTTATCGTGTAAAATATTCATTTCTCAGTTAAGAAGTTAAAAAATACGTAGAGAAACCGCTGAACTGACTTTTTGATAGGCCACTTTTTAACGCGATAACCGACATACACTCGAACGGGAAAAAACAGCCATGAGATAGTTATAACTAAAGTTTAGCATAAACAAAAAACCCTTTTGATATATTCGAGCACTACAAAATGTGTATGTTTCATGATATTCTCTTTTGTTCAGTTGATGTTGTAAGATACGCACTTAGCGTTACTCTTGCCTCGTCAAATGGCATCGTATTGCGGCTCCCTTGGCGAATGTCGAGACGGTTGCTTGCCGAATCGCTATTATGTCACGCAGGGTCAATGAACGCCTTTCACGTTGTAACCTCCGCAGCCTCTCGGACTAGCGAGATGCCATGTGGAGTGCTAAAGTGTGCTGAATCTACGTGGTTTTGGAACTGAAACTTTTTAATTTTCATTGCTTTACTACGACATTAAAATTGTAGAAAAAGTAAAGTGAAAGATTTTCACAGTGATACTTTAATGCTTTCTTTACTACAACATAAATTTGTTTTGAAATTGATTTGTAATCACATGGATTAATGTTTTTGTTTTTTTTTTAAATCGGCTACCACGTGCCTAAGACTGCTCATAACACATTTCTTAATTCGCCACCGGCTTTTTACACCCTAATAACTTTATTTGAAACAGTAACAGACGGTTTCTTGTGATATGTATTGACATAGATTTTAAACACCAGTTTAAAAAGTAAACACTGGCTTGCGTCATTCATTAAACATTTAGGCTAAGTGTTAGCTGAAATGCGAGTACCGAGGTTTGGTGCAGATCAGCACAACTTCTTTCTGATTTACGATCAGTTTGCAACATGTAACTGATTACAATTTATGTTATTATTTTAAACGCCAAACTATATCTCGGTAGAACTGATTTCTTTGGGTGCTCCCACTAAAGTAAGCAGTTCTTATGCGCTTCTTTTTCGCTTGCTCACATTTGTTTGCCTAGATTCATGTGGTTTAACAAACATTACATCAAAGGCTAACTTTTCAACGCGTTAATCGACGTTAGTGTGCAGCCACGACTAAAAGCTATTTCTTTATGGAAACATGTCACAGTTTCATGTATCACAGCAACCTCAATCGAGCTTGGCTTGGCCAGAGAAGAGATAAATACATAATCGCTGTCGTAATACATGTCAGTAGAGGTCGGTGTGCTTAATTTTTTTATCGCATCGCTCACATTTTCTATGACGCAAAATATGGTACCTTTTTCTTTATGCTACATTTTCAATCAATATTCTTATCTTTCGCCAGCTCAGTCATATAATTATAGGATTAGACCATGAGTAATCGAATTATGTACGGTTGTTTGTGTAGTCAAGCGGAAATTTATCAACATTTTAGAATTCTAGAGGAATGTGTTAGAAAAAACATTTGTACAATGCATAAGATCGCGATTAGTTATTACACCTTTTTGCCTTTTTCCCAAAATTATTTGAAAATTCTTCTCTCCTCCATCACTCGTCCGTTTACTGCATTTATTAAAACTCATTTACATTACTAATTGCCTCCCAGAACGTAATTAATTACATATTATAAATCAGTACATACTTCAGAGGTTGGTAAAGTGTATAATTACACAATGTAATTTGATGCGTTCCTTTCATTATGAAGTATTTTTTTTTAACTCTGAACTTGTCAAACACGATTGTCAGTGCTAAAAACACGGGCTAGGAAAACTATCTTAAGATTCATCGAGTCTGTCTGTTGTATCTTGTCGATTCCATGTATATGAAGATATATAGGAAGTCTATATACGCAATTATAAGGTACAGTAATTTACAAGCTGCTTAAGCTTGTAAATGACAATGACACTAAAATGGTCAACGAGCTGGCAATGAATACACAACTCACAAATGCGTGCTTTCCTCCGGTATCCTTCCCCTTTTTCATCATCATCATCATCATCATCAGCCTATCGCAGTCCACTGCTGGACATAGGCCTCTCCCATTGCACACCACTGTGATCGATTTTGGGCTTCTCGCATCCAGCTCCTGCCAGCCATCTTACGCAGGTCGTCACTCCACCTCGCCTGTGGGCGTCTTACACTACGTTTACCGAGACGCGGTCTCCACTCCAGAACTCTTCTGCCCCAACGGCCATCAGTTCTGCGGCTAATATGGCCAGCCCACTGCCACTTCAGCTTGCTAATCCGGTGGGCTATGTCGATGACCTTAGTTCTCTGACGGATCACCTCATTTCTGATATGATCCCTCAGAGAAACGCCGAGCATAGCCCTTTCCATAGCACGCTGAGCATCCCCTTTTTCGTAACTTTTAAATTGCCTAACACCTTAAGAACAGGATAGGTCTGCGAAGATACGAACTGAATATAAAAAGCATTGAGTTGGCATGAAGATGGAAAATGCTTAAATACCAAAAAAAAATAGTACCTTTCCTACGTACAAACTTTTTGTAAAGGCAAATATTGTAATGAGTCTGGGCATTCGGGTTTAACAATATTGGCGTAGTCAAGCGGTCGTTTTTATAAATAAAACTTATTAATTTTTATAACAAACTCGAATTGCTTACTCAACTAGAACCCATTTCAAATGACGGTGCTCAAGATGTGATTAATTAATTAAAAACGTGCTTGTGTACACATCGGAGTGTTAACGATGATAATTTTATGTGGCTGTAGTTATTTCGGTCGTCTTTAATCTCGCTAGATTGTACTCCATTTATGGGTACGTTTTTATCTCCTATAAATACAAACCATACAATAGTTTTATTACTTATTCTGATTGTGATCAAATTAGGCTGAACTAATCAGTTATTTTATTATCTTTTTCTGATTTGTGTACTATTCGTTAGGCGCAATGAAGCCAATACAGTCTGGCACACCCCACATTGCATTCAATCTCCATTCAATGGAAACTAAAATCTGATTACTAGTATGATGATCAAACAGAGCTAATAACTATACAGTAGGTGGCCTAATTAATGGACAGTTTGAGATTGATTTTCTAGTTTAATGCGATTTCTCTAAGAGAATGATTAGTTTTAGGTGTTATATATTTTATATATATTTCTGTATTCTATTAGGATCATAAAATAACCAAAAAAAATATTATACTTATTATATTCTTTGTATAAACAGTATGAATATTAGTGAAAATTGTTGTTTAATTTAAATTATTTAGTGAGACACTTAGCTGGAATAAGAGCTGCTATGCGTCGGAGCATGCTTTTTGCACATTCCTGGAGTTTGCTTTGCTGATGCCATTTTCTAATAAGTTTCAAGCAACCTCTTGGTTCGCACTTCTTTCGCAATTTGGTGAGTTTCCATAATGTTATTGTTATGGGATTCATGTTTGGTGGATTCCCTGGCCTAGGTAAGTGTCCTTTTTTCGTTTAAATATACAGTAACACTTATAAAAAAAACTTCTGACTTTGTGAGCCGAATCATGCATAAAAATGTCTTCGTCACCATCAGTAAATCATTCATTGACTCGTTTTTAACCGGGTTTAGTACTCGTTATTTGTTCGTGTTTTAGTGTCCCTTTTACGACTTGTATGTACCAAGCACGACTGTAAATTGATAGAAATAATCGTTCTTGACCAATTTCATTATGTAAAAAAGTTATATTTACTCGACTCCAGTCTGCAATAGATATATTTTCAATGTTACCTAGCCAGCCCATTCGAGCCATTCCTTTTCATAATGTCGGTTATGCGTGGTTTTTTGCAAGGCTGCTTCCAATCAGATTCTCTTATAGCACCTGTCTATGCATCGTCCTTTCAGGTATCTTTATCCTCTCGTTGTTTATAATGGTAGTCAAACAAGCAATGCTCTTTTCCCGATTCTTTAAGGCAGATGTTCCGGATTCTTCGATCAGTACGAGATGTGGTGATCTTTTTTCTGCCACATTTTCCAGCACGATTTGCTGTAGTCTTTTTATTGACAATTTTTATTTGATTGACAACAGATTTTAAAACACCAGCAATGTCTGGAAATGTGTGGAATGCAGTAACAATGTTTGTATCTCCACATTTTCTTGGAGACGTGTCCAAAGCCTACCCATCCTTAAAAGTAGAATATTTGAGGTGATTGTATCAGATGCATATTTATAGAAAAAAAACCGCAAAAATAATGTTAAACGAAAACATCACTTACATTTTGATTAAATAAAAAAAGAATGGAAAAAAAGAAGGAAAACAACAAAATTTATTTTGAGAATACTGCAAACCTTGCTTATAAGGACAATGACTGCATGATAAGAAACGTTACGCAATTGAAAAGTAACGCAGGTATCTTGTGTTGCCACTTGATTAAAACAATAATAGTGATACCAGAAGCGATATGAAATAGAATAACCCAGACGTCACTAAAATTAATACGATCACTACTGTCCCTAATAATTTGGCAAGCTATGGTAATTAAACTATTACTATCAGATTAGCTTCAGGACTACAATATTGTTTTTAATCATTGTTATCTGAGCTTCATTTAAATCCTCCGTAGATATAAGGTAAGTAACACAAATTTGATGTAAATAAACGGTGCTTGAACTGCATAAGGTCGTGGTTGCATTTCTATAACGTTGTTTAGAAAGACTGCATAGCTATGTTTGTATTTAGCAATTTGGCACAATTAATTTGCAACTTTGTCGAATGCTCAAATTTTAAGTTGTTTTTGCCTTAATTTTTTATAATATAAACGAGGATCCTATTGAAGGAGTAGGCTTATCGTACTCTCCGGGCACGGGCGTACAATACCGCCATTTTGCATTCTCCGGGATGCTTTTAAGTATTTAAGAAAAATCCAACAATAGCTCCGATCTCGATCCGTTATTCGAACTCGAGACCTCTTGACCTGTTTCTGATATCGAATCAGAAATCAGGAGACGCACTCTATACGCAAAATACACAACAGCTTAATGTAACAGCAAGTTAGAAGCGTATCTGAGCATGAGCAGTGAGACCTAATAAAGGAGTAGTGTCGACTGATTCAGGCATCACAAGAATTTCATTCATTTCATCATTAGAATGAGCTTATAATGAATATAGTACCTATAGTACTATAAATAGAAATCCAATGAAGAAACCTTTTAAACTTCTATTTCCATAGATTACTTGTAGTCTAAACCTTGTGAATCCAAAGTTCGTTGGCCCTAATCCCGCTCAACCTTCTCTGTTGACGGTCACTGCATCAGTAATAGCGCTTATCGAACAATCTATTCCAATAATTGGCTCACTTTAGTTCTGAATGATGTGGGAATACTACTGAGATCCGTTATTCACATTCAGTATTATTATTTGTTAAAAAATACATCTTAAATTATCGTATTTCATTTATTATCTTTTGACTGCACTCTGTTCTCTCCATCCTTCGCTTTTGCACATTGTGGTTGCCAAAATAAAATATTTTTTTGAAAACTGACTGGCTATTGTCTGCCTGCGCTGCATGCTGAGATAGGCTCAGCACCAAACTCGGTATACTGTTTTTTGCATCTAGCATGCATTAAAATGCACTTATCTTTGACTAATTTTTTACATGTCAAATCCGGTAGTGTTAGAGGATTTCTCGTTCGAAGAAATAATTTCTTTACCGTAACTTAAATTTTGCTATAGACTTATCTACATTATTATTATATTAATTGATAAGTGACATTTGAAGGCAAAATACTGGCTATTCACCTAACGCTCCGTATGTATCTAACAACCTAGAAACTAGAAAGACTTTTAATGTAAACTTTGGCGCATATTTATGATCATAAACAGACGTTTTAAGTTTCTGGCAATCCATTTGCCTGCCTTGTTGTTGTCTAGGGTTCGATTACCGGGTGAGACCAAATATTTGTGTGATCGACAACTGTTTCGGAGTCTGGGTGTTTTCTATGTACATATAATATTATTATGCATGTATTTATACGATAGCCGAAGCTTAAACTTTTATACGATAGCCCGACAACATCTACAATAACTTAACTCTGCTACTTGTAATGGACATCACGTGGTTGGCAATAGCGACGCTATCTGTGCGAGTCCTTTTATCTAATCTGAATACACGCTGTTACTTTTACTAACATTTACGTAACGTCTGCGAAACGCTTGCGTGGGAGTGTGACGTGATCGACATAACTTGCTGCAGCGCAGGAGTCATCACACTGCACTATAGATAATGATTTGGCAACTCAAAAGCTTATTCAGGACTTTTTAATCCCATTGAAAATGTTCTTCGTACCGCTCATTTACATCATTAGTTATTTCTCCTAATTAGTCTAGTCAACAAGTTCAAAAACGTGAAAAATAGATATAAAGGTCCTAAAAATATGAGCGATGGCTCATTCGATTCGGAATCACCTCTAAAAAAATGTTTTTGAAGGATTTTGGTGCAGGTTAAAAATTGCAATTGTTATTAACAAAATAAGATGAAAAAAAAAATGATATTTCGTTTTTTGTTAATAACTCGAAAAATATTAACATTGAAGCAATTTTGAAAAAAGCTCGTTAAAGAGGAGGAAATTTCCAATAAAAAAGTCCTAACTCCCGGAATTCTATCTCCATTATTTATAATTTTAATTAGACGTTGAAAATAGGGCTCCGCGCGGCAGTTACGGCATGCGCGCGCCGCCGCTAAAGAGAGTTCAGCAATAAAAATAATTTTTTTATAACATAAAATGTGATTTTAAAAATTTGAAAAAATTCTAGTATCTTCTTAACACTTGAAAGAATCGAGCCCGAAGTTTATTAATTTGTTAATTATGATTTTTATAACTATTGAAAAATTTGAGATTTTTAATTTTTCAATAGTTATAAAAATCATAATTAACAAATTAATACACTTTAATGAAAATAAACCGCAGGATCTTTTAAAGTACATATATCAAAAGGGCTCCACGAAGTTTAAAATTTATAGGCCAATTATTTATACCTTTCATCCCATTGTTTATGCCCATGGAGATTGAGAAAAAATTGGTTAGTTAACAATTGAATAACTTTTTGAAAAATGGTGATTAAACTTTTTTTTTTCAGGGCTCGATTCTTTCAAGTGTTTAGAAGATACTAGAATTTTTTTCAAATTTTTAAAATCACATTTTATGTTATAAAAAAATTATTTTTATTGCTGAACTCTTTAGCGGCGGCGCGCGCATGCCGTAACTGCCGCACGGAGCCCTATTTTCAACGTCTAATTAAAATTATAAATAATGGAGATAGAATTCCGGGAGTTAGGACTTTTTTATTGGAAATTTCCTCCTCTTTAACGAGCTTTTTTCAAAATTGCTTCAATGTTAATATTTTTCGAGTTATTAACAAAAAACGAAATATCATTTTTTTTTCATCTTATTTTGTTAATAACAATTGCAATTTTTAACCTGCACCAAAATCCTTCAAAAACATTTTTCTAGAGGTGATTCCGAATCGAATGAGCCATCGCTCATATTTTTAGGACCTTTATCTCTGTTTTTCACGTTTTTGAACTTGTTGACTAGACTAAATGTTATAAATATGCAACATGAAGAACGTAACAAATACATATATCTCCCGTAAATGTTACAACTATTATTTACATTTGCTTACATGTATCAACCGTAATAACTCTGTTGTTTCTTAGTCAGTATCAGAATTAGTTGTAGGTTACGTTTTTTCTGTACTCAGGTTTTCTAAAGTAATGTTGCATAGTCAAGTAACAGTTTAATGCCCTTGTTATGAAAATCCAGTATATTTTAGATCTATATAGTTAATATAATGGCATTTCTCATTTCCTGTTTGAAAAAAAGTGGTACAGAGCTCGCCATGTATTGCTAGAGACTTTCCAAACATTGACTTTACTGACGCAAGTGTAGTTAAACCTACATAGAAGATGGTTGTTAATCTTTCGTAATAATCCGGTATTAAAGAACACTTTAATATTTTTCGAAACCTCGTGAGTAGGTGTAAACTTTTTCAAAAGCACTCGAAATTGGGGCTATTCGCGAGGGCTAGACTTATGATATGTATGAAAAGCACAGTTATCTAAATCAGCAACATTGTATACCGCTGTCCATAACCTTTTGTTCAAAAACAGTTTTTGTACTATTTTCACCATTAGGGTTAGGATTAGATTTTGACGTGCTATTCCCTGCCTATTTCTTCCTAAGTCGACTTTTACGACACCCATAAGAAATAACCACCCAGTGTTGTATTGGCGACATTCCGTAGTCTACGTCACCACACGAATAATATCTACAATTTTGTTTTCCTTTCCTACTGAAATTCTTCTTACTCTAGTAAGCAACTTCGTAATAATTTTCGGCCTACATAACATTTTTATAGAAAATCGGGCAAAAGTCCATTGATCTGGAATTTTCGCTCTCCGTCACTTTTATAATCTGTTTCGTTTTAGAGACATTCTCCTCCATTAAAGTAACCAAATTGTTCCTATAATGGAAAATTGATTGGGAGATATTTTCGTACTGCCTTGTTGAAGGTTACCGACGACATTTTTATTTTATTAATCGACTTGAGAAGTATCATTTTTCAGCGAGTTGACTAGTTGTACTTTTTAAATGTAATTCAAAGGAATGTGTTTATATAATTAATAGAAATGAAATAGTATTTGGGTGGTAGTTATTACTATACACATATGTACACATTCTTGTATTTTAAATGTGTTATAAGTGTATATCCACGTTTTTAGAATAATTTGTTTTATGGTCGCACGTGGTGATGATGTAAGGCTTAAATATTTAAATAATAAGGCTTTGTTTGGGGAATCTTTCCTGAGGTTTCATTTAAGAAATCTTACGGGTGACCTAGAGCATTAATAGTGAAACATTTCGTGTCGGATATTTAAGTAACATGTTAGTGTAACAGCAGACAACCACTGCATTTACCGAGATTCTATTCCGCTCTCGAACGCCAAGGAAATGAAATTGTATTGAACAGATGCACTTTTTAAACTAGTTTAGAGCGAAGAGGCAGAGGAGGCTGGTCTGGCCTATAATCAATACAGAGGCAGGGCGCATGCGCCCCACTCCCTAGCCGCAACCCCCGGGCCTAGCAGCTCCGCGAAGCCTGCGGCCGAAACCGTATACAATAGGGCGACAAGTATCAATGTAATAACCATTATGTTAATATATTAACAAAGACTGCTGTCTACAGTTGTTGTATGCCCTAGACATAATATTTGAAAACGTGTGCACGGTTCAAATTAAAATGAACATATTCGATGTGAGAAATTACAAATGTTAAATTTATATACATACATATTCATGTATGCATATATATTTAGTGTTTACATTTTAACAGGGATATTATTTAAATTAAATAGATTTTTGTCTAGTCGAAAGACAAAACCTTATTTATATATATTAAGATAATATTCATACAATATAACAACTTGAATTTGATAATTCTGCCATTTCGTTGAGGAGATCATGTAACGTAAAACAGTTCATGAACATGGAACTGTCCTCAATTAAAAACTTTTCCAATCCAAACTTGCACGAAAATGATGTCAAGTTTTGCTGCAGTAGTCGGGAGTCGGTAAACTCGACTCGTAAGCAGTTAGTGGCACCTGATAGATTTAACCTTGACTCGGGTGTCACCTTCTGTGGCACATGACGTCACCTTACACGTGCTCTGGTTTGCACTTAGGCGACTAAATCTGGCATTAGATTAACGACACAGTTGTAAATAAGAAATTTACATTTCGCTTTGTTGTAAACGGAAAAACAACAGCCACAAGTCTACGGATTCAGAGATTATTGAGTTCTTTGTTCAAATTTATTGTAGTCTTTGATACATTTTTTACTTACTATGTGATCGGAAGAGTTTTCGACCTCAACATGAAAATAGAATACGCTCGTTGAATGTAGTTGCAATTTTCTATTTGCATTGTGCATCGCTATCAGAACTGCGTTGACTTTAAGAAGACAAGAAAAATAATGTCTTGTATCATCGTTAGTTCGTAAACTGTATACCACACCCACATATAGATACGCAGTCTTCATAGTAAACAGAAAATTATTCAAGTGCGGGTTAAGCCACGCATAGAATAAGGTTCTGTAGTCCCCCATAATGACACGTGAATTTAAAATTGTGTCCAATAGAAAAACATGTTTCCTTATTGCTTAGTTATTTTTGTGCTTTGTTCAGGAATTGTAGTTGGTTATAATTTTCTACTAAAGTTCGTCACATGGACTAGCATCTAAGCATCATGTTTTTTTTTTCGATGTTTAATAATTTTTAATAACTAACTCTCCAACGGATACCTAAATTAAAAAGTCGTCTAAAAGCTACCTTTCAACGTTTAAAAAAAACCTATCATGATCCCAGAAATGGGGTGGACGCGAGGAAAAAAAAATTAAAAAGTAGATACCTCTATAGTGAAAACAGGATCTACAAGTCTCTAGTATATCTACAGATATGAGGCATCTTAATTAGTCGTATCATTAAACTCTAATGTATCATCATTATCACTAATAGGAGACAGTGTTCAACTGTCTAGCGCTCGCGTCACCTCATCCAGTGTACGTTACTAAGCAGATATTACAGTCAAACAAACATACGTATATTTATGTATCACTAGGGGTTACTAAAATTTATAATATTTACCTTTTACTATAGTTTACGTTGAAACACTTCGAGTGACGTAGAAGATAGGATTATTAATTAAACAATGTTTCATCACACGTCATTGTAATTAAACCAACTTAAAATAATGGCTAAAGAGAGGTAGTACCACGTAAACTATATCAGCATAGGTAGTTAACTTAAACGATTTATTTCTAAATATTCATTGGAGGTGTAGATGAACGGGTGTCATGCCTCTGCAACACTAATGAAGGATCCTCCTACCAGGCGAGCTGATCATTCTAGACTTTCATAGTCCAGTGGTTGCTTGGGAAGTTGTATATATGCCGATCGTCGCGAAAACTTCTATATCGTGATATAGGATAGTTATTACTCCGTAGTTCGTTACTAATTAGTAGTAGTAAGTTTGATGTGTCTTAGATAGATGGCATTGTAATATTAATTTTGTCGCGCTGTTTGTGGAAGTTGCTCAAAGGCAGTGTTTATTTTTTATCTAAATAAAGTCTGAGATATTACACGTTTTAGAATAACAGCTTTACACAATGAATATACATAAATATTTGAGTCAGATTTTAATAATTTGAATTGAGAATGGATTACTGTAGCAAATCTTTTGTAATTAGTCGGTCACTGTACGAAAGATATTGACGGTTATACAACTGTACAATTAAAGTGTCTGTGTTTATCAAATCAACAGTTTTTTATTAAATGCACAAGAAAGTATATACGGGACTTACATAAAAAAAGCAAATCTGTGCATTTCTTTTGGGTAATCTCTGGAACGGCTGGGCCGATTTTCACTAGTAGATAACTGCTGACTCATAACTTAGGCTATTTTTTTTAAACTAGCATCGGTCTGTGGATTTACTCGCGGTTTACAACAATAACCGAGGGGCACTGTTAGTTTATAAAAGCAAAATACCTTTTGTAATTGAATTTGCCTGCAATATGTGTGACGCGGCCGTAAATCAACGCTATTCTTGTTGGTATGTGACACGCTTCGCATGCATTGTGCCCGTAAACCATTCGGCACTCTTGTGACGAGTGTGTGCAAATAGGTATTACCGACACGTTATTGCCGAGTGAATTTTTACAATATATACCGTAGTGATTTGACATGATACGTTGTTTTTTATTACAATATACAGTAATACAGCTAGAACCTAGGTAAAGGAACCAGTCGGTCTATCCCACTAGTCCCATAGAGTTGTCCTATGATGACAAGTGAGACTTTTACGTCCCAGTAGTCCATCGGGGCAAGGGACACCAGTATTTAGCCCCAGAAGTCCCATTAATACCAGTACCATTACTGAAGTATTTCGATTGATTTGCACTTAAGCTTGAAGACAATTAGCGTAAAGGTTTGAAGAATTAATTAAATCACTGTTGTCTATTTGCGTAATTGTATAATGGAGGCTGATAAAGAGTTGAATTATATTACAAAACTAGCTAAATCAATGTCATAATTGTTGTAAATCGCGAGTAACGCCGCGGAGAAAATCTAGTCTTAAAAAAAATTGCCTAAGATACTTCTTGCTTTACCAGTAAAAGTCCCGTCAGAATCATTCCAGCCGTTCCATAGATTACTCGGAACAAACAGACAGACAAAGTAACGTGTATACTTTCATATGCATTTAATAAAAAACCGTAAATTAGATATTACACACAAACACTTCAAATTTTATTAATTTGTATAGATTAAGGTGTAATATCGCGACACATTTCAGTGAATGAAAGGTCATGTTACATCAACAGCACGTGACCTTACTACAGACATCATTGCTATCAGACCATTATTAACACACAATTGTTACTTATTAAAGAATTGTCTAAAATAATTGAATAATCAAAAGTGTTTATATTATAGAAAATGTGCCTACTAAAGTGTGAATGTTTCACAGTTAACACTGCAGGCTACAAAAACAGCACATTTATAACGTATTCCGAATGTGAAATGTTAGTATAATTATTGTATTGTAATATAAAATAATATTTAAATCAGAACAGGTACTTATTATTTACACAATATACAATGATCTACATGTAATTGAAAACGTAAAACCAAATTATCATATGTGAAAATGTCCAGTGCATGTGAACAATGAATTTGCAGACGACAAACTGATTACAATTGATATATCGAAGTATTGATGCCAAAGTGGCAAAAATAGTATTTTTAGAAAACATTATCTTCATTCTAGAAAATTGATTTCTAAAATGATTTTGCAGATTATTTTGAGCAGTTTATTTTCCTTACTAATATTATAAACACGAAAGTTTGTGAGTATGCATGTTTGTTGCTCTTTCACGCAAAAACTACTGAACGAATGTTGATAAAACTTTACAGTAATATCTTATATATCAGAATAACACATGGCTACTTTTCCCTGCCAATAATCAAGATAAACGCGGGCGGGCGGAGCCGCGGGTAAAATCTAATTGTTTATAAATTTGTTTCTTAACTATTGTATATCGGCACAAGACTGTTCATTCGATATTATAATCAATGCAATATCACTTAATCTGAAGTAATTATATTAATTTACTTTATACCGATTAATCTTACTATCCTACACTTACAATAATAGCCGTAACTGTCTTATACGCGGACAAAATCACCTAGTTGATAGTTTTACCATACAGACTAGTCAGTTATTTAGAACATTAGCTTCTCCGGTAGCTTGTGCATAGCAATTAAGATAAGCCATATCACTCAGTAATACAAAACATGCCTCCCATTAGTAATGTTTCTCTTCGCATTTGGTTTATTCAGGTTTTAAAATATAGATATATACGTTTGATGAAATTACTAATCTATACAAATAAATAAAATTAAACTGTGTGTGTCAGTAACGGTACACTTACATCAATAAAGCATTTTTACTAGTTTTTCTGTTTGTTCAGACTGATTTCTGAAACGACTGTAACACCTAATTTACTGTCAAATTCAAACGTTTTCAAGTTAAATTTTATTCAACACAGGACCCTGTCAGAAACCGTCTTGATATCTATATTTGATTGTTTATTAGACAAGCGGACGGATGTGTAACTACTATGTAAACATGGGTGTTGTATTTCGGTGTCATCAAAACTTTGTATGTGAGCTGTTTATTTAGTCAAATACTTGACGATTTTACATTATCGCACGGAACCTGTACAAAGTTTTTAGTAGCAAAGAGTTACTCTGAAAAATACTTGCTAATATGTGATTTCCCAGTGAGCAAAATAGAACTCATCTAAAACTCCATCAAGTTCATTCAATACTTGCCACGAGATAAAGCCAAGAACACTGTCGGAGGTCAATCTGAGCTGTCTCCTGGTTGTTGACTCCTTGAAACAACACAAGTGTGATGTAATTGAAACATCCGTTTCAAATCCTCCAATACCTGAAACTCATTAAACACACGTTGTAACGCGCACTAGGGGGTCAGGTTGCGTCTGCGCGTGGATCATTTTACAACGGATCTACCTGCATTTGATATCCAGTAGCGGACGTACGATTCAAGTGATAGCTTAGAGGTTGTGTAAAGTTACACACAATGAATTTGGTTCACGAGTTTAGATATTTTCTATATAGACTTCGCTTTTTATAAGACAACTGGCGACAGGAGGATATTTGAATTTTGTAGCCTGATTTCCTACTATAAATAATTAGTACAACTAATATCAAAATTATATATCAGTTTTACATCAGTTAATCATCCTATGCAATCATTAATGTATTCTAATTATGGGCTAACATACCGATAAAACCTCATAAAATACATGTAAATATTTTTGCTTGTGGTAAGATCCATAATATGGCGTACTTCTATTGTTTGGGTTGAAAGCTAGCTATTACATAATTTGTTTTACATTTTTTTGCTTGAAATCTAAATAATAACCCCTTTTAATTGTCATATAATCACCTAAATACTGTCAACTATTGAGAATTTAATTAAAATGTCCAGAGATGATGCACGCTAGTTTATGACTCGAGGACCGTAAAAAACTTATCATTCGCAGTTAGAATAAACAAACACCTCGAAATGTCGTCTCAATTCTTTTTCAATATTTCTTTATAAAACTCCATCGCTTATAGCCAAGTCCCCAACCCTTAGCTGACAGTGAATGAATATCGGTCGATCGTCGCGTCAATTACAAGGTGTCTTGTTTTGAATGCCACGCGGCTACGCTGGTGACCGATGTCTCTGAGAATTCCTGAATACTGCACGCGATGCAAGTTCAAGTTTCCTGTTATTGTATTGGTAGTGAGCGTAGAATTGACCGCTTGTAAACATTACATACTTACCGATCTTACAATCATTCTACATCTGATGTATCTGCTGTATCTTGCAACAGTTGAGTACTAGGATTTTCAGTTAATCGTTCATTCGTTTTTCTTTTACTAATGTTGGATTCCAATGTTTTTATTTTGTTTTCAAAGACTAGAATATTTATTTATTTGAGACTTGAGTTATTTCGTTAGCGAACATGAATGAATACTGTTTGAAATAAATCTAGTTTATAAATTTAGAAAACAATTTTCTGAGAGAAAATTTAATTTGTGTAGCATCTATTTGTCTTTGGTTATCATGTCATTAATGTCAGAAGTTTTAGATCATAGTGTCTGGTAGACATAAAAGGTAAGCTTCGTCGATACTGTTTGCCAGTTTTCATTCGTGGCAAAATTGTTCACATTTATGGCAAAGTTTTCATGTAGACATTTTAGTTATTTACAGCATGTAAATGCCTTTTATCCACAATGTGACACGAGATTTCGTGTGTATTTTACAACTGTCTAAACAGCTAATTACCAAGCATAATGTGCGTGACGTGCATGATTACTGTTATAAATTACAACAAACATGATGACGAAGGTTACTTTCTAGCGAAATAAACCAAGTATGTAATTAGCATAGTTGATAATAAGTCAAGGTTCTATTGTAAATCATGTCGCAATGACTGCGCTCCCACAGTTTATAAGGATTTAGGTAGTTTATTGAGGTAAGCCCTTCTTGTTCCTAGCCTATTCTCAAGATTATTATGGGTAGGCTACTAGTTCAAGCGGATTTGTCCAAATATCAGTTTTTCCTAGGAACGGCTGGCAACTGACCTTCCTAGATAGCAACCCTGAGGACAAGATTGAATTCGAATTCGATTTAATTACTTTTCAGTTTATGTTTTTTATGTTTTTGGACCCTGAACTTCCGATCATGACAACCGGGACTGAGCGCTTTACGTGCTTTCAGAAGCACGGGGATGAAACACCCCCAAACTTCCATACTTAAGGCTGTGACGAGTATTAAGAATGTATTTTAAGTAAAACTCATTTCACTTTTGACCTGACCCGGGATTCAAATCGGAGACTGCTTGATCGACAGTCGTATACACTAACCGTAAGACCAATGAGGCTGAGGTCACCCACGTGTTGTATATTTTTCTGTTTACAAAGTTTTTTGGACTGAACTAGTAATAAAGGTAATTTTGTTTCATACTATTAGTGGCCATCCATCGTCCGAGTGATGTTTTCGTGTGTTATAAGATATAACGAAATCAATTGTCAATACCAGTGTGCATATCACAATGTGAAGTTAAAGTGGCCACATCCGAAACCACATTAAACAACAGTGCAATTGTAGGCACGGCAAGCGACCGTGACGAATCCAACGTGATTGCCGAGCGATTACCGTGACCGCACACCACACATTTTCAATAACATTCGCAAATAAGATAACTACACCTCTCTCGTCCCATAACGTCCCACTGCTGGCTGGGCTTGGGTCTCAGGAGAGGGTTAAGGTCATACGTACCCCGCTGGCCGAGTGCAGGATGGGAACATGCAAGACACGTTGTAGCCACGTAATCTTATCGTTGGATGTTTTAAGCCATGCAACCAAGCTTTACGACTGTTATTTTAAGATAATAACCGGAACCGACTGCTTACATGCCATAAACGGTCACCCATCTAGGTACTGACTGACTGGTCGCTGCGTACCATTGGTGATTATATCCAAATGCCTAAGGCTGCTCGGATCATATCCGACCAAAACGATAAAACTAAAGTCAGCGTCGTCGATGTAAATTGCGTACCAAAACACGAGCAAAAATTTATTTGCGCGTCCACCAATAATGTTCCGCTTCAAGGACACAGTTAAGTGGTTTTTCTATGTTAGTGAGGCACGTTTTGTTTTGAATTCGCGACGTGTAGCAAGTGCTGTTATAATAGGACCAATTTGCTCTCGCGAGTCGCGGTGTGGAATGGAGATAGCTTGTGTGAGCGTGAGTTTGTTTGTTCAATGGATTGTTTTTAGTGCTAGTCATATTATATTTAAATCAGTGTTTTCGAGTAGCTTTGCTGAACTTTTGCTAAATGTGTACGTAGTTTCGGATACTCTCGTAACTCCATAATGTAATTTTATTTATTGCATACCCATTTTTTCTGGCACTGGGCGATTGTTTATAAATTCGTGTGTTCTCACTACACTTTTCCTAAGTAAATAAACATAGAATATAGTCGGCAGTTAGTCTGCAGAAACCTACTTACCACTATGGAGAGTTTTTTTTATGTATCCGTATATTATAAAAGATGTGTACTAGGTATATATCTTGTACATCTAAACAAACAATTTTCATGGTAAAAATAACATACAAATGCAATTGTTACCGAAATGCATAAGACAGTATGTGAAAAGATTTTTTGATAATTGTGCTAAAAAAATGCATATTATATTCTTTTTACGATGTCATTTTTAAGAATCTTTTACTCGGACGTCTTATATTGGCATAGTTAACTAGAAGGCCAAGTTTTACGTCTTAACAAAACATTCGATATTTAACATTCTGTAAGGTTTGCCTACTTATGGGCTTTGTGATATTAATTTATGATAAATGCCTTGTATATTTTAGCATGTTGAATAGTGACGTGCCATGTGACGCTTTTAACGTAATGTTTAGCATATGAATAAGGGCTTAAAATATTTTCATTTCTTATTACTATACCTACAGCTGCAATCAATCACTAAAAAAATTTCATTGACATCTGTCTCTTACTCAATGCATTTCTTACGTACGTAATTTCATTTTCATACATTTTCCGCGGTTTCAAGCCTCGCTGCTAAACTCTGCTGTATCGCTAATATAAAAAGGATTTTTATTACTCCATTCCGCAATAATTTTATGCTTTCTTTTACGTCTTATGTAAATGCTTGTACACATATGTGTTGTATGTGATTATTCTTACAAGGAATTCAAAAAAACATGCTGTATAAAGGGGCTTATCTGCCATGTACTTTTAAGTCCTTCATTATCCTGACCTAGACAACGCAACATTCTGTGCTAACGCTTATAACTCGTTTCTATTCTGTCATTGTCAACGATTCTGTTGTAAACTTCTTCAGGTTATGCTAACCAAATTATTTACGTTAGTACAATTTTCTTGATATCTTACACACATCGTGTTTGGAATATTTTGTTTACGACCTATATGTGCTGTTCACACACACACACACACACACACACACACACACACACACACACACACACACACTGACTTACCGTATCACTGTTTATTCTATATCCACATGTATTACATATACATATACGACATAAATTTTGTGATCGACACTCCTATTTTGCTAGCTTAAATAAATTACGCACTCAATATACATACAAAATATTTTAAAAGGTAAAAAATGCCTACGTATGTTTTGAAAGTATATACTAAAGGCTGAAAAGTAATTCGAGATAGAAATCTTTAACTGTCAGGATACTCATGTGCAATTCAATAAGACAAGGCCTTGACACATACTACTGTGCTAATTGCTACTACGTATTAATGTTTATTGCTTAGGAAAGACCATTAATATTGCAAATATTTTAAAAAAGAAATTATAAGCCGCTCAATAGAGAATCTTTAGTGCAATGATAAGTAATATATCTAGGTTTTTTTCAGTTAACTAGTTGATTTTTTGAGAGACAGATACCAGTACAATCTGAAACACCGTCTACATTTGATCATTTACTCTTACAGGCATAAATTAAGTATGGAGTTTGAGTACATATGCGATCAATAAATATTAAAGCAGTTTTAATAGTCCACTGTTGGATATAGGCCTGTTCTGAGAACGGATGCTTGGACCATACGATTTAGTTGATGGTTTATAATTCCCATTCTTACTTTCCAAAGGGGCCCCCTAATTCTTGTGTGCCCAGGGCCTCCCGAATAGGTTAAGACGGCCCTGGGTTTGGGTCAAGTAGTCCTTCTATTTGCAGTGCTCAATAGGTGACCAATTTCTTGGTCGGTAACACCGTGTTCTTAATCAATCACTATACATGTTTAACTGAATGATATTTTGTTCGCAGAGACATCAGTACAGTGCGAGGAGAGTAGTCGGTGTGTCGCGACAACGAGACCGGCCGGCAGCCGTCGAGCGTGCATGACGCTTCACACACCTAGATATACTTCTCGCAGGTACGGGACTCACGCACACTTGTGTGAGTAGAAAGATCAGTCATAGAAATGGCAACCCTCGATTTGTAATTACATGTCTCTTAGGATAACTGTAACCCCATTGAAGTAACTAATATACATCACATTTGACAGTTCCTAGATTTGAGAATCCGGGCTATTCCTGCACTCAATAGAAAATAGGTAAACCTGGGATGGCGTGGTTTTTGTCTTTAAAATTATTATTTTCATATGATAAAATTTCCTACGGTACCATGAGAAAAACTTTATAGATGCGTGGTAAAGGTAGTCTTGACTACTTCCTTCTAGACTAGAAGTTTTTGGGTAGTAATTGAAATTCAAGTCATGATCCTGCCTATTATCCGCCCTCCTATATGACGAATTTTGTGGAAATTTGATTTCATAGTTTTTCATATTCACTAATAGTGTGGCTTTCTATAGGTAAACTAATTTTCAAAATCGGTTTAGTAGATCTAGAGATGGCCCCCTATAAATTCAGAAACATTCCCTCTTTATAATATTAGTAAAGATATCGTCATTATAAGTAAAACGCTGATATAATTGTGCGTAACCTAAGACATTAGTTTTATAAAAATATATAGTCTGATCACTTAAAACTTGTCCATTTTACTCTTACCACAATTCGTGGGTATCTTCATTAAAACTGTACGGGCAAAAGTGTTAAGAGATCAGATTATACGTCATCACCGGCGAATCACAAATGCTCTGTTTTCAGAACATCAAAATTTTGCAGTAATAGGCACCGGAAGCTGCTGCCACTTCGGCAGACGTGACTGGCGCGTGCCGCGGCAGCGTCGGCCCCCCCGCATGCCGCCCCGCTGAACCTCACACGCGCACGCTAACAACGCGCACAGCTTATATACACACACACCACACACACACACCGTACACATAAAACACACACACACACACATACATACACATACGCGCTATCAAGATACCGCTTACTTTGTAAAGGTGAGTGTTCTAATCGTTATATAAATTTATTATGTATATAACCTTGTTAATCTCGGACTGACTTGCTGCTTAAACCAAAATATCCGTTAATTATGAAAAAGGTGAATCAGTAGTTCCAAATGTGTTTGATCACTATGCAATTACAGATACAAGACTAGAAATAGAAGAAGACACATAGTCAGTGCGAGCATACAGCAGAGCCGACAAGATGGGGTCGCTGAACGTGAATAGGAACGTGGCGGATGCCTTCTACCGCTACAAGATGCCCAGGATATGCGCCAAGGTGGAGGGCAAGGGCAACGGCATCAAGACCGTTATTGTCAACATGCCTGAAGTCGCCAAGGCGCTCGGCAGGCCCGCTACTTGTAAGTTTACAAGTTTTCTACACTGTTCTACTACACTGCACTTGCTCTAATCTATAATATAATATTCGTAAATTTAGTAAAATCGTGGGGGGCCCCATAAGGCATACTTCCGCACATATGGGCCAGGTTGATGGCCGTACTGCTCTAATACTACATACAGCTACAGTATTTATAGTGTATAAACATGATACATATGTGTGTCTATCTGTAAAATATATATATATATATATATATGTTTGTATTCCTATGTATATATATATGTGTGTGTGTGTGTGTATATGTGTATGTTTTGTATAGGTTTGTTGTGACGTGTGAGAATTATTGAACACATATATGTAACCTCTGTGCACCTGCCTTGGGCATTAAGTACGCCGATGTACCTACAAATTTAGTGCATAAAGTTTTTAAATAAATAAATAAAGAATACTGCCCTGGACATGGGAATGTGCATAAAACGAACTTCTGCCTATCATCTGGTAATGTTGAAGGGTAGTAAGTAAAAGACCACGTAGTATACGGTAAAACAATTCGTTTATTGCTTTTCGCCGCATGAGTATCATTTCCGAAGCCGAACCCATAAAAAGTCGAGTCATGACTATCTTTCCTCGAGTGCTAGTCAGGGACCGTTTTTAGTTAATTGTTGTTACTACAGAAAACTGTAATTCTTTTCAGATCCAACCAAGTACTTTGGGTGCGAGCTGGGCGCTCAAACTCAATTCGACTACAAGAACGAGCGGTTCATCGTTAATGGCAGCCATGACTCAGCCAAACTACAGGACCTGCTTGATGGGTAATTTTATTTTAACTATTGGTGATATTAGACACACGTCCATACAGAGAACCGCTGTTATACATTTTATTTGTGGCTTTTCGCCCAATGACTGTGGTTACTGGAGCTCAGACATTTTATTGTGGAGGCTCAAATGGCGATTACTTGTGACACAAAGTGTGAGAGAGTGTATCAGAGCAACTATAGGTACTTACCATTAAGGTAATTCATCTGTTCGTTTATTTTATACCATATAAGGGGCAACCGCTTCAATGAAAATTAATATTTCATATAACCACATAAAGAGGAAAAGAAATAGGGAATAGGATTTGCTTGGTTGAGGAAGTACTGTCACCATTGATCTGGGCAGGCTATCAACAACATTGAAGTGATTTTTTACTGTAAACGGGATTTTTTTAAATAGAAATCTGCGAGATATGTGACTTCATTGATTAAAGCTAAGTTAATAAGAGATTGTTTCTCCAGTGAGAAAACTATCTCTGCCGCTCTCATTTCAACCACAAACAATCTGCTAAAGGCTTGTGAAGCCGATCGCAAGATATATAAAAAAAAAAAACGGGATTGCTACCAAGTACCTTTTTGTTAACGAGTTTCCAATATTTCGGCACTGTTCCAAGCGCCATGATCACGGAGTAACTGAAGTTACCCCGTGATCAATCGTAGACTGATGTTGTATAATATATGTGTAACGCCGTTAGTACACCTACGCATTCGTATGCGGCAGCGAAACAACGAAAAAACTGTCAGTAGTATGGCAGAATTTCGCATACGCTATGTCTCACTCTAGCACTAGGCTACATGAAATAGTTGCGTCCTTGTCGGTATTGTTTCGCAAGGAACTGCGAAATCGTCGTTACACAGACGCAGATGTTTCGCATCGCAAGGTGTTCGCATGCATTCTGTCGTTGAGGCAGATTTTCGTACCATGGAAGCCGAAAATATTGGAATATTTTTCTTTGCGAAAAAATTGCAGTGATTCGCTGCCGCATACGAACGCGTAGGTGTACTAACGGCGTAAATGTCGCGAAAGTCTTAAAACAGATATTGAAGTGATTGTCTAGTACTGAGAATGTTGACTTAAGTGACATAAAATGTGAACGATTGGTAGGTTCATTCGCAAGTTCGTGCTGTGCCCGGAGTGCGACAACCCTGAGACGGAGCTGATCGTGTCGACGAAGCGCAACACCATCTCGCAGGGCTGCAAAGCTTGCGGTTACCACGGACAGCTGGACTTCAACCACAAGCTTAACACGTTCATACTGAAGAACCCCCCTGCTAATGACCCCAGCATGCAGGTACCGGTACTGTAACACTTTAAATTATTAGTTTTTGCTCACAATTATTTCTTGTACCTTATTGTTGTTTGAGTAAAAAGTAGCCTATATCAAGAATCAAAATTAGTGGCAAATTTTATTGAATACAGTGCAGCGGTATAGTCATGAAACCTTAACAGACCGTTACTTTCTAATTTGTAACAACAACACAGTCAAAGAAGCATCTATACTTCTTTGACTGCCTCGATGGTGCTCGGGTTCGATTCCTGGGTTGTAATCAAATATTTGTATATTTTTGAGTTTCAGCATGTCCAATAAAATACTAATAGATGTCTACTGTGATACTGTGTTAGGTGTCCGAAAATGAAAAT
Organism: Phragmatobia fuliginosa; assembly: GCA_932526445.1. Lineage (NCBI taxonomy): Eukaryota > Metazoa > Arthropoda > Insecta > Lepidoptera > Erebidae > Phragmatobia > Phragmatobia fuliginosa. The sequence goes on along the minus strand of OW052069.1, from coordinate 1,020,597 downwards.
ATGTATGTGTTTATTTTGCTTTCTACCAAAGAATAACTTTTTTTTTTCTCTTTATTATTGGAATTTTATCCTAATAGGGTATATCAGTCCCATAAGGCCTTAATTTAACAAACATCATTTATATATGATACGCTAGACTGTATAATATAGTAGATTTTTTTGATGTCGGCGCAGCCAAAACACTTCGAATTATACCGAGAATTCAGGTTTTTCTGTCTCATTACTTCATTTCTTTTAGATTGATTTTTAACACATTCCATGAACAAATGTTGAACGTCAACAATGTTGTTTAAACAATGTTAAACAATGTTGTTTAAACACATATCAATACAATTTGGTGAGTTAGCTCTATGCATTAGATGTTCCAATTTTTTTATGGAATGTGTCCAGATTGTAATCTGAGTATTGTAACACATGATCTACTTATTTTAAAAATAGCCTTAACGCTGAAATTATTTTGTGATTGCAGGGCTCTTCTCTAACGGAAGGTAACCGCGGCAAGCGCTCCAAACGGTCCGGGCCTGGGTCCGGGGGCGCCAACGGGAACCACGACGGACATGATGCAGACGCTAAGAATGTATGTATACCTTGGAAACTTACTATAAACTTAAACATAACTATCTGCATAGTGACGTACCAAGAAAATAATAAAAAATATTTTGGACGAATTACACACAACATCGTCTAGTCCCAAACTAAGCAGAGTTTGTGCTATGGGTACTAGACAACTGATATAATTACATAAACATACTTTATTGTAAATTCATACATATTAAACAGAAAACACCCAAATTCCGAATCAAATATTTGCTGATCACACAAACATTTAGTCCGACCCAGAAATCGAACCTGAGACCTCTTGATCAGCAGTCGCATACGCCAATCACTACGTCAGTGACGTAAAGTTATTTTTAGTTATGTAAAATGTCATATAAGAGTTCTATTCATGCAGGAGAGTGATGCCCCCATCACTCCCACGACACCAAACCCTAAGAGCAGCAAGAAGGACAAGGATAAGGCAGCTGACGAGGACGACGATGGTCACTGGACCGTCGATGTCAGCGAGGCAGCTGTTAGAGCTAGGATGCAAGGTGGGCATACTTTATGGATATTGTACTGAAACATTTTGTATGTTAACATTATACACGGTTAGTTTTTAATTACCAAAGAAAAACTAGGGGCAGATACAGAACTTATATACTAACATAAAACACCATAGAACAAATACCCAAAAAACAAAAATAACTGAGTTATTATGGTTTTTAAAATGTTAAAATACGCCCATAATTTATTGTCACCATAATATTTTACACACGCGTATTTTAATTATCAATGAATAACATTTTCTGTTTCAATGTGTGCGACGCATCGCCCAATAATGTCAAATCAGTTCAAAGTTCAAAGCATGCCGCCATTAGGCGCACGCGGCGCATCGTAGGTATTAGGTACCCCGCTCGCACCCGCAACCCGCAGGCTAGGACATTGACACTTTCTTGTTACGTAATATCATGTCGTGAAATATATCATGCGTTATGAACAAAAATTTGGTAGTTTTCGGGAAAATATTAACATGCATTTTTTTTTTGTTTTAATTACATAAATATGTTCAGTATCGAAAGCTGAATACCACATATTTTTTTCTCTGGACATTAAAAATTAGTCGTGTATACAGGCTGAATTTTTGAGACGGGACAGTAAGGGTAGGTAGGTACCTTAACCTTAACTTAGATACAGAAAAATGCTTTAAGAAGACTATCCATATTTTTTTAAGATATTCTGAACTGCATTTACAGATTTTGGAAAAAATGTACAGCCAGCAAGAAACTGGTCATTTTAAACAAAACCTTTTTTTGATGCCAATCGAACCTGTTTCTTATAAGGATCAAAAGTCTCTACTAGACCGACTGAGGTTTGAGTACTAGAAATGTCAGAAATCGCAAAAAAACTTTTCCCATACATTTGTACGGAAATAAATAATTTTAAAATGTATTTTATCTTTTTTAGGGTTCCGTAGCCAAATGGCAAAAAACGGAACCCTTATAGATTCGTCAAGTCTGTCTGTCTGTCTGTCTGTCTGTCTGTCTGTCTGTCCGTCCGTATGTCACAGCCAATTATTTCCGAAACTATAAGAGTTATACTGTTGAAATTTGGACAGTCGATGTATTCTGTGAACCGCATTAAGATTTTTACATAAAAATAGAAAAAAAACAATATACTTGGAACTGAAACTCAAAAATTTTTTTTTCATCAAACCTATACGTGTGGGGTATCTATGGATAGGTGTTCAAAAATGATGTTGAGGTTTCTAATATCATTTTTTTCTAAACTGAATAGTTTGCGCGAGAGACACTTCCAAAGTGGAAAAATGTGTGTCCCCCTCTAACTTCTAAAATAAGAGAGTGATAAAACTAAAAAAAATATATGTTGTACATTACCATGCAAACTACCAACGAAAATTAGTTTGAACGAGATCTAGTGAGTAGTTTTTTTTTAATACGTCATAAATCGTAACACGCAATTTACCTTTCATCCAATCAATACACTAGTATAAAAACATCGATGAAAGTTACAACGAACTACAAGAACTTTTATATCATGTTACTTGCTGATACGGAACCCTTCATGGGCGAGTCCGACTCGCACTTGGCCGCTTTTTTTATTCTATAAGCGTATTCAGTCAATAATAGGAACACGGAATTTGCATTGGTGTGGTACACGAATAAGTTTCAACTGCGACAAGTATCGAGTGGTGATGGTGGAATTTTATGAAGGTACTCTTAATTCTGCCATGTATAACGACGTCAGAGTTAGAGAATCTCCAAAACCAGTTGGATGAATGGCTCCTGTCAGAATTGCGAAAAGTTTATTTTCAGCAAGATGGCGCTCCGCCACTCAACAGCCAGTTTGAATAGGCAGATCGGGTCACAGTGGATAAGTACACATGGTTCAACCAAGTGGCCACCTCGTAGCCCCGATCTAACGCCTCTCGATATTTTTCTGTGGGGCTACCTAGAAACGAAGTCTCCAAAAAAAATACAACATTCAGGAGCTGAAAGATGCATTAACAAGGATTTTAAATGATATCTACCCAAGAAAATTATCGGCTGCTACTAGCTCAGTACAAAAATAAGTGAACTTATGTATTCGTGAAAACGGCAGTCGTTTTGAGCAATTTATTTCGTAGATCATCTAAATGTAAGCTATGTCTGCTGTGTCTATGCTAAGTCTGTGTCTAAAATACATATTAAAATATTATTTATTTCCGTACAAATGTATGAGAAAAGTTTTTTGCGATTTCTGACATTTTTAGTACTCAAACCTCACTCGGTCCATTAGAGACTTTTGATCCTTATAAGAAAGAAACAGGATCGATTGGCATCAAAAAATTTTTTTGTTGAAATTGACCCTTTTCTTGCTGACTGTACATTTTTTCAAAAATCTGTAAATGCAGTTCAGAATTTCTTAAAAAATTATGGATAGTCTTCTAATGGCGTTTTCCTGTAACTATAACGGTTAAGGTACCTGCCCTTACTGTCCCGTCTCAAAAATTCACCCTGTGTACAGTATATCAACCGATAAACAAATTATTTTATGGAGAGGGATAAATCTTATTCAGTAAATGTTAAAAAATCTGAGTTTTGTATACAAAATTATTCCTCTTTAATCGAAACCTAATTTGTAATAAACAAAAATAGCAACGAATGTTGAACATTCTTTTGATACTTTTTAATATAGCTAGTAGTAGCAGACTATCTATAGTCTTCTCGATCAGATAGAAGTTCCTATCTGATCGAGAAGACTACAGATAGTCTACTCGTTAATTCCTGGCTCTAATTTTAGAGTATTAGAACATTGTGAAGTATATATATTACATTTGTAGAATGTAATAATACTGCAATGTGGTTTTTTAAGTAATTTAGACACAGATATCTTAAAATCTTTATCTCGATAAATACAGAATTTGAAATAAATTTTCTGATTATAATATGTACAGATCTAACGGAGGGTGCGAAATGCATGACGTTATCAGAAGACAGCGAGAAGAACGAGAAGCAGCGCATGGACCTGTTCTACGCGTACCTCAAGCAACGCTACGATGCTAACGACGTCGAGTCGAACAAAGCCATCAATGAAATATTGCATGAGGCTGAAAGGTAATGGAACACTTTGATCGTCATCAGCCTACCTTGACTGCCTTGTTGGTCTAGTGGCTAGCGTATGCAGCTGCTGATCAAGAGGTCTCGGGTTCGATACCCGAGTTGGACCAAATATTTGTGTGATCCACAAATATTTGTTTCGGAGTCTGGGTGTTTTCTATATATAATATGTATGTATTTACAAAAAAAAAGTATGGATATGTATTTATATCAGTTATTTAGTACCCATAATACAAGCTCTAAGATGTCCGAAAAATATTTATTTATATTTATCGCAGTCTACTGCTGGGCGGGCCATAGGACTCTCCAACTGAACGAAATTTGGTCCATTCTCGACTTCTCGCATCCAGCTCCTGCCAGTCGTCTTTTATAAGTTCATATCATATAAGTTAATGTTTAATATTTTTATCTGGATACGAGTAGATCGCAGGTTTTGAAGTTTTTGCTATTTTCTTCTCGCAAAAACTTGTTCAATATTTAGTTTACATATGTAGATTTTTTAGTTTGGGGGAGACTTATAAATATAGGTATATGAAATAGGCATGAAGAATATGTACAACGTAGTGTTATTTTGAAGTACGAGTTTTACGTTCTTTTGGTCTGAAAGTTTCGCTAATTTTCGGTCCAGTTTGTTAGAGAGATTACTTAGGTAGGTTTTAGTAATAGCGGTAGTTTTTAATAAAAGAATGATGCAGGCCATGCTGATTTTAGCACGAATGGGCTGGTTTGACTGGGGCAGTATACTGTTTACACCGGCTTTATGCCGCGCAAAGCCACCAAGCATCATTCCGGTTGTGACAGTCGTGTAGAACGAACTGCCGCCGGCATCTCGTCGGCACATTCGGCGGGTTGTTTGTGCGGCAAGTCCAGCGGCATGAATACCCGCCGGCATGGCCGCCGCCACTGTGTGTAGGAGCCATAACACACTAATTTGGATAGATAAAATAGTACAGAGATGTCACGAAGCGTGTATATTGATAAATAAATATTTCGGACATTTTATACACAATATCATTTAGTCCAAAAACCAAGGAGAGCTTGTATTATGGGTCTTAGATAAACATCCAGACTATGAATGTGTGTGGTGTGTGCAGGTTGGAGGTGAAGTCGAAGGCGCCGCTGGTGCTGCTGGAGGTGCTGGTCCGTCCAGCGCAGCTGGCAGGCGACGTGCGGCGCCACCGCGCGCTGCTGCTGCGCTGCACGCGCGCGGACCCTCGCGCGCAGCGGGCCGTGCTGCACGCGCTCACGGCACTGTGCGCGCACCACGCCGCGCTGCTGCCCAAGGTGCCGGCCATCCTCAAGCTGCTGTACGACGAGGACATCGTGGAGGAGCGCGCCATCCTCGAGTGGGCGGCCAAGCCGTCGCGCAAGTACGCGTCGCGCGACCTGGTGGCTGACGTGCGCAAGCGCGCCACGCCCTTCCTCGACTGGCTGCAGCACGCCGAGGAGGACTCCAGCGACAACGCGCACGACGACAACGAGGACATCGAGGTATATAACTATGGTTCGCTTTACAAATCACACAAGCGCGTCCAATATAAATGCAAATAGGGCCACAGCAGCTTTTAGCATCGAGGATCGAAGACTACGACCAACCGAACGCTACACACCGCACACTTAAAAGCGCGACACAGCAACTGAAAGCTACTCTCCTCAAACATTCGAATGCCGGTAGCATCAATTTGGCGTCGAAAATCATAGACAACACTACAGCCAAAGCGATCCAGGCATCTTAGCAGTCGTAAAATCGCCAATCGTCGATGCTAAAAGTAGCTAAAGGGCTGTGGCCCTTAAATAGCTAAACATATGGTATGTGTGTCATACACACTAAGCTTTTAATTACGTAAACTAAAAATGAAATATTTAAATGTAATCAAAACTATGATTTTTTAACTGAATACTGCAACGTTCTATAAATTAAAATAAAACTCTTAAAACAAAACTCCTACTTAACAAGCAAGCCTTGAAAGTCAAAAATATTAATACATACACTTGTGCTAAGTTTTCTTTCTCTATCAGCATCCTACATATTTTACTTACATAATATGTCATCTTAGTCGACTATATAACACACAGAATGAACTAACACTTCAAATTATTATCCATCACCACACGAACAATTTATTAATAAAGTGATTAATATTTATTATGCGATCCACAGATCGAGTACTCAGATCGTGCGAAGGTGACACCCATCAAGGCCGTCGCGGCGACTGCGCCCGCCAGCAAGCCCAAACCGCAGGACGATGACGATGTCGATGTTGATATTGACGCCATTTAAACCCTCGTTCGCACACCCATCCCGACTCGGGATCCGCGACAACACATCATTTTTTCACCAATTTTAACTTATGCCTCTACTTTTAATTATTTATCTATCATCGAATAACATACACTGAGGTTATCTCGCTTCGTCAAATAGTACGTAAATTAATTTCTCGGTTAAAAACGATTCGAATGATAGTAAATAACTTCATTTAATGAAATACTTTAAATCAGGTCTTCTTGTATGAAATATAGAAATTAATTTAAACTCGATACATTCGTAATTTTGCATTTATTGGTATAAAATGGGCTTTGTTATAATACCAGTAGTAATGAGTTTATTAAATTTAACTTAACAGTTTCTGATACTGTTTCGTATGATTTTGTGATTATTTTTACTTTATAAATTCGTTTAGTGAAGTTTGTCGCGGATGAGCGAGACTAACGCCAATTCCTTACGCATATATTTAATATATAGAGTACCCTTCCAAAGTAATTCGACTAGGTATATAGATTGATCCGAATGTCGCCTGATCATTGTTTCTCCCCTCTAGATATAATTCAAATTTCAAAATAACAGAATAAGTTTGTTTTCCTAGCTGTAAACGTGCTTTATATTTGTTTAGACATTTGAAACATTTCAATACAGCTCAGCTGTGTAATTCTAAGCGAAGGTGTCTGAATAGAACACATTGAATTGTATAAATCAAAGGAGCGACGTTTACAGCAAAAAAATAAACAAGCACTGTTTCTATATGCACTATAATATTGCTTAAATTAGGGTGGACTGTTTATAGGAAGATTTTTTTTTTTCTTATTTCCAATGCTATATGTTCCTATAAAATATAGATTTTTTACTATTGTTTTAATCAATTTTTTCCTATATATATTTTGGGATGCAGTTTAATGTACCTATAGAGACGGTAATCGCGCGCTACTCATACCGAAATGGACACGAGCTCTGGAGTAGTGCGGGAGTGAGGGAACCATCTAGGGTATCGATAGAGCTGTACGAAGGTATGATCTCTCGCGGTAGTGCCACGTGAAGGCAGTCACAAACCAAGTCTGGATGACCAGCTCCGGGCCAGCGCTCTCGCTGCACTGGCGGATATGAATCGTAAGAGGTAGTTGATTTTAGTATTACAATGCTCTTAAGGCGGTGTGTGAAGGCCTTAGGTTAGAGAAGCGGTCCGTGGGGTGCCTGGCCCTACTCTGTGCAGGGCGGGACCAGCCGCCGCCGGTGACCGCTACACAACCATGTAACTCTTACTTATTAACTATTATTAAAATAGAATATTTTGAAATTGCCACCTGACAATTTTATTAGATTGTTTTGTATTCAATACATTTTGGATTCTGATGTTTTTCTTTTATTTTTTTCCCCTAAAATCTATACCTACCTAGCCTAGAATACTCGGTCGGTATTTGTAAATTGTGTCATCAGGTTCTGTATTTGTACACAAACATGCAAATTATCAGCTAGTCATCGAGGAGAAAAACATTTGGTTATCTAAAATTTATTATTTTATAATTTTATTTTAGTCGTAGAAATTGGATTGTATTTATCGGATTTACTCAGTGGTCTGGTTAAGAAAATAGTTGTGAAGTCATTGACAACCTTTGGATCATGTACTACACATTTAAGTGAAAATTAAATATTTTAATTGCAATAAATAACCAGAAATGAGATGGCTGAATTTTGTTACAACATGTCAGGGATGTCCCTCGTGGTTACCCTGAATTAAGTAGGTACTGAGTGAACCACGAAGAAAGCAACAAATGTCAGCTAATAAATCTAATCTTAAAAATAGCTCACAAATAAAACTAATTTTGAAGATTTAAATTTATTTTTATATTAAATGTACAAGTAATAAACATTAACTAAATTTAAAATATACAACATCAAAATAACTAACATTCACATTCGCAATGATCATTCATTATTTGTACATAACCCGCACACATTACTCAACATACCACGTCACAAAAATCGTGACAGGAACTACCCTGCCACGAACAAATGGAAATTGGAAAGAAAAAAGAAAGATTTTATGAATTTAGATCATAAAATCTCGAAATCAGTCTATGAAATATGTATTTTTTATAAAAGTAGGTAGGTCGTTAGTAGGTACAAAAACTCGTGCGAGATAAGATGGCACCTGGCTCAAAACGAAACCTGATGCCGTAATAAAGAATGAGGCCTACTTCCTATTGGTATGCATGTGTATTTTCTTAACTTAGGTACTAAAGTTCCACTTAAGATAAAGTATGTTATGAGTATGAGAAACTACTTAGTGCAAAATAAATGTTGAAATTAAAAAAGAAACAATAAAATTTAGAAATTTATTATATTTTATTAGTTTTTTAATAGTCTTATTTTTATGGCACTCGGTATTTTATATGACTCATTTGAGTCAGGTGCCATCTTAAGTCGCACGAGTTATACTAATTTCGGTTTAATTTGCTGTAAATCAGATCACATCAATCTCATATTTCATTTGTTGTGTAGCTGAATTCTTCAAATTCTGACCATTTGCGGGTTACCCGCAAATGGTCAGAATTATGACAATAAGCTTTTCTGACATGCGTAGCTGTCATTTTAAGCTTTTCTGACATTATGCTTAAAAGACAATGTTCCCAATTTTAAATTCAATACGCTATAGACCGTATCTGAAATGAATAATTTTTTTATAGGATCTTAAAAAATATTATTTACCTATCAGAAATGAGTTTAAATATATTGACTTAAAAGTAATAGTTATCATTATAAAATGCATTGTGAGCTTTGATTATAAACAAAACTTATATAAAACAAGTTTGGGAAGTCAACCTCAGGCTGTATTCATTGCCTTAGGTACAAACGGTCATTAAAGTTACAGATTTATAATAATAGGTAAGTACATATTTTTACAATACAAAGCTAAAATGTTTGTCCGAATGATTTTTAAACATTTGATCATAAAAAACTATTAAAGGAAATGAAATTATTAATTTTTTGTACTGATACTAATCATTTCTGAACTACTTTTTTCTTCACGCGAACCGCTCTTTTTACAAGTACTATGCTTTTAGTTTTAAGTTTTTGTTTCCATTTTTACTAATAACTATTGAGTACTACTGTTGGCTATTAGTGGGGCACTTTGGGCCACAGCTGGGAAAACGTTGACCGTGGGGGTGGCAACACTGAAGGAGGTGATAAACACATTGACGATGGTGATGAGGAAGATGCCTAATACTGTCATGTTGTTAATCTTGTCTGCTTTGCAAATATCCTTGTGTAAATTGACATCGTAGCGGCTGTTCATGATGAGACCGACTCCAACAAGAACCTGTGGACAATCAATTATAATGAATAATCTTCTTCCTAGCCTTCTTATTCCGAAGATTATTTAGGGTCAGCTACTAGTTCAACCAGTTTTATCTGAATATTACTTTTTCCACGGAGCGACAGCGTATAATCAGAGTTAAAACCTCCTAAACAGAGTCCTATTTAAAGAGGACTTAAAATCTGTTGATTGTATGTCAAGAGTCGTCAGAATCGTGTGATGGTTCTATAGATGAGATTTACTTAATGACTATTATTTAACTTCGACTACTTTGTTCGTCTAGTGGTTAGCGTATGCGGCTGCTGATCAAGAGGTCTCGGGTTCAATTCCCGGGTCGGACCAAATATTAGTGGATCACACAATTTGTGTTTCGGAGTCTGGGTGTTTTCTATGTATTTACAAAAAAAAAAGTATGTGTTTGTATTTACTTCAGTTGTCTAGTACCCGAAAGACAGCTCTGCTTAGTTTGGGGCTAGATGACGTTGTGTGTAAGATGTCCGAAAAAAAAAAACTTACCTATTTAATTATCTCAAGGTATTCGAACCAAACTGCTAATCGCAAATGCATCGCAATAGCCTTACCTACATTCTGCATTCGCTATGAGAATGGTGACCACTCTCGTTGATTCTACTCATGCCTTCCATCAAGCCGAGTACCTAGTCACTTTGGCAGATTATTAAATTAAAAAAGCCATCAAAAAAGGTGAACTGCTATAAGAGTAGGTACTTAAATATTGTATAATAAAATAAATTTACTGCATGTTGTGTTCAAAGTACAAATGGAAAATCAATATGTACTATTAATCTCCTCAACAACATCCCTCATGAAGGGGTTCCCCATTTCGTCTCATCCATTTTTTTATCATTAAATTCATTACGAAGACGACTTAGAATACTTTAGAATTTAAGACGTTAAATACTTGACATTGGCAGAAATAAATGATATTTTTCGACTGGTTACCAACTCATCAAGAGAAGAAGAACATTCATGAGGCGAAATATACATTTATCCGAATTTTCCAAATCTTATGAAGTATGGGGATAATTTTTAGATAAATTTTTAAACCTTTGGGGTTTTAAATAATGACTTACTTGGATTATGATGCTAAGTGATATGAAGGTGACGCTGGAGTAGTAGTAGGGATGCGAAGTGGACGATTCCAGCACGTAGCGGAGTTGGTTCGCGTTGGCTGACAGCAGCGCCAAGTCCATCATACCCTGAGCTAAGTTCTTTTTCTGTTGATATGTGTTCACGTCTGGAATTACCTGTTAAAAATAAGAAAGTAAGTTATGAAAGGAAAAATTATCACTACATATAATAAAACAAAGTCCTCTACCGCGCCTGTCTGACTGTTCACGATAAACTTAAAAACTACTGCACAAATTTTACTGCTGTTTTCAGCAATTGATAGATTGATTAACCAGGAGGGTTTAGTAACTATGTAATTTGTCAGTTTTTAAAGAACTATGTCTACCAGTGCAAAACCGGGGCGGGCTGATAGTATTTAATAAGAGTTTCTTTTTTTGCATGCATACCTATTGTGTCTTTCACAGCGCTATCTATGGAACAAACACTGAACCACGGAGTAACTATTTATCCTAAATCGCGATATAGACATTCTCAGCCCGATTAGCATATACCTACACAACTACCTACCAACGACACATCTACCGTTGGGTCGTGGCCCGCCGCGCACGATCACCTCGCCTGGTGAAAAGACCCTCCCTTTGTGTTGGAGGGACACGAAACCCGTCCCGCACAATATCAAAATAAAATTTGGGTCATTCATTATATAGAGATGTACTTATACATGTGCAGCTTGAATTACCAAGTCCGCTTCGAATCCTATTCTATTCTTTATTGTTTACTAGCTTTTTCCCGCGGCTCCGCCCGCGTGTTGGTCTATCATTGCGGTAAATAGTAGCCTATGTGTTATTGTGATATGTGAAGTTTCATCAAAATCCGTTCAATAGTTTTTGCGTTAAAGAGCAATAAACACACATACAAACTATCGCGTTTATAATATTAGTAGGATGTTTCTTATAATATTCATCTGCGTTCTAGTACGTAGGGGAGCCCACGATGCTAAATGGGGATTTACTCGAGCGTCATAGAGACTTATTAGGTTGCAAAGCTTAGATGATACAAAGAAAAAAATGTTATATAATATATACCTTTTCATCGGTGGGGGAAGCGGCTATAGATTTTTAAATATGTAAAAAAATACTGTTGCATGGACATACTCGAGCGCGTCAGATATTGATAGCATCAATGTCCTACGTATTTTTAATAATGTACGTATGTTAATCTGATCATTTGCATGATGCGGGTGGTTGTACGTAAGGGTTAAAAATGAAAAAAAAAAAAAAAATCGAGCGCGTCAGGTTTTCTAAGGGGGTATTAAGTGCACCAAAAAAAAAGCTCTCATTCAATAATCTGACGATTTCGATCTGTCGCAAACTCGCGGCGATTATTTTAATGTGCAAAAAAAATTCGCCATTTTGAAATACTCAAGCGCGTCAGATTAAGATATATATGGTTCATCTTTATGTTCTAGACGTGCTGTCTCATAATCTGACGATTATCTAAAGGGATTCGCCTAATCTGACAAAAAAACACTTTTTTTGTCAATTTTTTAAATCATTGGACTTAATTAATTGAGAAGCTCAGGAAATAGCATGTAAATAAATAAGTGTATGTTTTATAAGTAGAATACTTGTATTTATAAGAAAATAATTTTAAAAAAAAGCCCAAAAAATTGATTTTTTTATAATTAATTGATTAAATCATCATCTTCATCTTCATCAGTAGAAAAAAAAGATACATTTAATAATAAACAGAATGAATACGTTACCACCTTGAATTCTAAATTCACGCTCATAAATATGTGGATTCAGCAGGCATTGAACCCGCAAACAGTCAAAAACTCGATGAGTGACGGCCAATTAAGTCGTCAACTCGTCCAACGAAACGCATCAAGATGTACTAAATACTGTTAACGGCTTCAACTTAAAACGTTTCAACGTCGAGTAGTTCAAGACGACTATTAGTTAAAAGAGTTAACCTTTCAACTAGTTGAAAAATTTAACTAGTTAAGGGACTAGTTGATTGTCGACTTTCGACGGTTTCGTTTCGTTAACCATAAATACGTCAACGACACACCTCTAATAAAATCCAGAGTGGGGACGGAGTGAGAGAGTAATAGATAGAGAAAAAGTGAGAGGGGAGTAGAAACGCGGAGAGGGAAATATAGGTATCACCCAGCTGCATGCATTAAACTTTATCGACGATTTTTTATTATTTCGGTTTGCGGAAATCGTCAGATTATATATTTTTCGTTATCCTTCAATTATTTCCTTCAAATTAAAAAAAAATTTGGCTACGCTCGAGAATGTCGAGATGAGGTTTTTTTTTTACAACTTTGCTGCCCTCCCCTTTCTTTACGTCACTCTCAAATTGTCAGATTAGTGGAATATACACTTTTTAGCATGTAATTAACTCACCCTACCTTAATCTGACGCGCTTGAGAATTTCTAATGATCAATTTTTTTTTACTAATCTGATCCTTTATCCTTCACGGGCGGCCTTATATATGGGGTTCATATTTGGTGGAGGTACTTAACCGGATACAAGGTATCGTCCTGTATATTAATCTGCCGCGCTTTAGTAAATCCCGAAATCCCCGCTTGGGCTCCCCTACTACAATACCAGAAATAAAAGTTTAAACGGCGCTGAATTAATTTCTCGTAATATGATTTAATTGAAGAACTCACTCCGGGAACTGGCGAAATTGCACGATCATCAACGCCAAACCTTGTGCCGAGGCCGCTGGCATCTGGAATACATCAATAACATTAATGAGACATACCATGCAACTTATTATCTAGAATTATTAAATTTACCAGTAAACCGAATCCTGATGGCCAGATCCAGATGGTATAAACGATTAGTAATATTATTCGAAACAATCCAATTGCAGTGCAAAAACTTAATCATAAGCAAACATTCTTAAAATAATGTCGGTGACAAACGAATGATGGCAAGTAGTATTACCAGAAAATATAGTATGTTGTGCTATCACGCAGCTTGGACGGGCCCAGTTATGGTGAAGCTTGCCTCGTCACCCTACATTTAATAAATAATTTCATTTGTAGCTCTTGCTGATAAATTGTTGGACACCAACAAGCCAAAAAAAAATGTCTCAGGGTGTCAGGGTAGCTACTAGTGTAGGGAGGTACTACCACTGTTATTTGTGATGCAGTCACCATAAACGCCAATGCTCACTCTAATTGCTGAATTGTTAATATAGTCCAGTTAGGACTAAAACAGAATAGAAAATAAATTGTAGCACAGATATGTAGTAGTTTTTTGACTGCACGGTTGGCCTAGTGGTTTAAGCGGTCGCCACGCCGCTCTCTACTGCGCCAAGTGTCGTGGGTTCGAATCCCACGTGGGATAACACTTTGTGTGATTCACAAATTGTTGTTCTGAGTCTGGGTGTTCTTTGTGTCCGTTTCATGTATGTTTGTAAAGTCCCCCGCGACACAGGAATTCATATTCCTCATGCGGGAGTTGTCTTTTTTAAAAAAGAAAAAAGAAAAGTTGGAAGTACCTACAAAGTTACAACTTTCCAGTTTTAGGTTTTTAATGGTAGATAAAATACAGGACTTTTATTGACATCCGACATTCGTGATAATAAGTATTGTGTGGTAAGCAATAAAACTTATAACATTCCTAGAAATAATTAAAATATTAACATGCAACGCAAACAGCCAACTTGTTCATGCAATGTGTAACCCGTCGCGTCGTGTAAAATTACTGCATTTTGTATTATCGAATAGGTCGGTTAAATAATGACCTTTTAAATCAGTATGCACTTATTTATAGTTTATCTAAGAAGTAGATATGACAGCAATATACTTTTAAACACGAAAACACACTTGTATATACGTAACTCACAAGGCTTTTCATAAAACCATCGAATTACGAAAGTCATATTTAATTTTTGTCACAAGAAGTACAATTATTATTCTTTTATAAATTCACTCCTAAAATGTCTGCTGCTATTTATTGGTACAAAGTGAACTTATTATAAATCGCTAGGTAATAATTAGTTTTAAGTAGCCATATTGTTTACAAATATGATCTTTCTATACTATTTCTATATAAAAACTTCAAGTATTTATTTGAATAATCAAACTTTAAGTGCGTTTAAAGATTCATTACCTTTATTAATCACTTAATTGTGATTCTACCGATTTGGGCGCCTTTATTTTTCATTGTGATACAAGAATAAGCTTTCTCAAACGATATTAAATCAATTTATAAATTTAGATGGGTACCACATTGTTCATAAACTATTCTTTCATTTTGATAATTTCTACAAATTGATTGATTGATAAAATTAATGGTTGTCATGAATTAATGTGTGTGTGTGTAGAGTGTCTTATTCCAATCACCGTAAGGGTAGTCAGGCTCGTCATGCTCCCACGGCAATTTACCGTCAGTTCCGATGCCATCGTTGGACGCTCTGAATGTGTGGTGTTCGTCGCCAGAATCATGCTCCGTCCCATGCTCGCCGTCGTCTGAAACATTAATTTCCATTTTAATTAAGTTTAGGCCTTATTAAAGACACTCCGGTGTGGCCGGGGGGTGTTATCTAAGGCGGGTCGATATTCCGTCTCTTACTGTGTAGAACGGTGATAGGCGCGATGAACACCGGGTGAGTCCAGTAACCCTGGGATGTACCCCAGTTGTGGAGTACGGCAGGGGGGACACCAGAAGCAGCTGAAGCGTTCCTGATGTTCCTCCCGACTGCCGAGGTACGCAGCCGCGGGGTTTAGTGGGTAGACCGGTTGCCCGGGAGTCCCTCACACGACCTTGGTTTGCCCCCACTTCCCGGGAAAAGCATTCCCCGCGTAAAAAAAATTATCCAAAAAAATCTAAATACCAAATCTTCCTTTCTGAGAGGACAGCTATGTCGAGCTGGGAACTATTAACCGACTTAGATTGTTTAACAATAAAATTAAACGATCCTAAAAGTTTTTTGTTTTTATTTCCGGGATCTCTAACCGCAATAAAACACCGGGAGAACTTTTGTGCCATAAGCACTTAAAGCTGGATACGCTAAATAGCATAGATCGATCTATGCCAAATAGTATTTACCTAATAAACAATTACTCAGAAATTTTATTTAATTGCAATATTAACTGTGGTGTACCTCTAGAAGGAAAACGGTAATTTTACCGTCTTTTAACAATTAATTACAATTACGACGATGAGAAAATGAATCATGTCGTGGAATGTCTAGCGCCCTTGGATAAAGTACAGTTATGAGTGGTAGACTAGCAGGGCTGTACCTTAATCCTGCTCATTCTCAGTATTATCTTAAGTGACAGTCAGTTTTGAGAACGAAATACCGATACAAACAAAAGTCCACTGGCCTTCAGTCATCGTCAGACACAAAAACACGTAACTAGATTTTTACCCGACCATATTCGAATATTGAGTGGGCTTACATAAAACAATTTATTCAAATAGGTAGGTACTCAAAGTGTCTGTATATTTAAGCCGGTAAGATAATTATTTAGGAATGTGTTTTCATTGTATAACTAAACTTCAAGTAAAGGAACGGAAATGAGTTTTAAGTTAAAGCTGTCATTAGATAAAAAACGAACGTACCTACTAAAAACATAAATTAAATAAAATGCAGGTTGAAATCGATTAAAATTATTGAAAATAGTTTTATCGAGTTGTCTCGCCTCGCTTCGATTGTATTTGTTAAAATGATTGGATTGAAAGAACAGCTAATAAATTTCAGAAATGGAACCATTGGATGGATGATTTTATGAACCATTTCATAAGAAAATACCTATTTCAATACTTTTTACTCATTCATAAAGAGACACATAAGAGAGTACATTCTTAAGTGTCTTTCTACTCATAGTAGTCATAATAGGATGGAGGGATCATTAAAACGATTCTTTTGACATTAAATGACTTTCTAGAAAATATTAAAAACTGAGATAACATTGCACTTTATAAGTACACAAAATTACTAGCAAACAGATTTAATTTCATCTATTTTTGTATAACAATAAACAAAATGCCTGCATGAACTGCGTGTCAAGTATTGTGGGTTCAAACCCCCTGTGGAACACTGTGTGATCCACAAATTTTTATTCTGTGCGTTCCTTGTGTCTGTTTAATGAGTATTCTTTGTCTAAGCTTTACGAGTAATGTATGCATGCCTTTACAAGCATACATTAAACATACACAACTCCTGTATTAGACATGTATACCTAATTGTATATTCTGTGTCTTTACACAGAATAGGTACATTAATTTCTAATATAGGAGTTGTCATTTTAAAAGACAAAAATATATTTATCGATCTAATATCAAATTGCATGGAGAATTTACTTAAGTACATACCTCGTATGAATACAAGAGACATAGTGTATTTTTTTGTTTTATGCAAATCAAAACACAGCACTGAATATGTACAGAAATACGTCGGCTTCCAAACACCACACACAATCACAAACTGTAAACCACTAAACTGAATTTTTGACCAACATTTTGTATCTCTGTTCATGGTACTTTCATATACCTAAACGTTTATCGACGTACACCAATAACCACATCCTGGACCATACCTTCATGATAACCTACAAAGTAATAAAAAAAAACTCTGTTTTGCGTAAAGTTGAACTGTTTACACTTGATCCAAATGTAATAAAGAATCTTTATTTAGCTTATACATACTTATTACAGCAGCCATAATCATCATCAACAACCCATAATGTCCTGATGCTAGGCTCCGGTCTACTCTATCAGAGGCTTTATGACATGTTTATAATCAAAGATCAGAGGATTAACGCCTTACGCACATAACACTTTGTTCAATGTTACACACATACATTGCGATGATTCCATATAAATTGAAGAGTATTAATTACTTGAATGATAACATTGTTTTAAAATTAGCAGAAATTCATTATCTCTTGTATATGTGTATGGCTTTGCATATAAACTCTTCTTATATATAAACATTGTTGCTGTTTTATCTGTGAGATAGTGAGGTTATTGCGAAAATGCGAACCTGTTTGCAAGACGAAATATGAAATAATATTTAAAAATATAAAGTTCACTGTACTGTTATTGCGAGGATATGTTTGTCTAGACACCGACAATACATCTGCTAATAGGTTGACATTACACATATTATGTTATGTAAAACATATAACATATAGTTGTGATTTGAAATTATGAATAAGTATGTAGAATAATTAATTTATTTCTCTCACAAAGGTAAGACAGATTAGGTACAACACAAAGTAGAAGTAATAGTTATGTTTCTTTGTGAGAAACTGGTGTCTATATTAGGAAAACCTGAGTAACAGATAACCACGCTCCCATCTCTAGCACTACTGGAATTAATATTAATTAAAACATTATCTTCACAATTTTCAACGTCATTAGATCTGTTTGCGATGTGAAAATGCAATCCTAAGTTTTAATTAATCAGGAATCAGAGACGATTAGAAAAATAATATTTCGATTTCGCACAAAAAGTTAGACCTATCAACGTGCTGATAGTTTACGATCTTTGATTATAAACATGTCATAATCATGTATATAATCAAAGTTTACGATATACGAATATTTAGTCGATTTTTTTTATAGTATCATTTCAAAGTAGCCGGGAACCATTCCCGTCGAGCCGGTTTCAATATAAATTTCTCTCTATTTTTCTCTTTTTTGTAAGATAACTTTCGCATTAGTAGAATAATACATCTTGTGTCGCAGGACCTTTACAAATATACCTACATGAAACTAAGACGGAACATACCATGTTCGCTGATATCGGGTTTTTTGTCTGAAGGCTCCAACAGTCCGTCATCAATGCCAGGATATGGAGTGGCGTCCTTGGGGATGTCTCCATCTAGGTCATCTATCTCAGGACCTGCAAGGAAAGAAATATTATTTAGCACAGGTAAAATTGAAATTTTAATGAAAACGAAAAATGTTTTGGAAACTCCCTTTCAAACATTATTTTCTAATGTGGCTGGAATGCGTTTTTTACCATAGATGAAAAAGATGAAAATGATAAAAAAAATACTATAGGTAATTTGAAACGAGCACTCGAATTGCAATTATCTAGTCTTCAAATCTTTAGATCGCAATGTTTAGTAACGGGACTTTCAATGGCGGAAAGATGATGACCTAAGGAGTAACTTAGGCTAATTTTTTCTACTTCTCGCTTGGCTTCGCTCCGCAGCGTTACTCGTAATTTACAACAATAACGTTTACCTCCATCCCTGTATACCTGTTACATCAGAATCTGTTTTGAATAGTCAAACGTGTACGTCTGGGGTAATGCAATCCTGTATTTAAACAAACGCCCAGTCGAATGTTAGTGATAGACTGCCACGGTGACGCAGTGATTCCGTATGCTGTGCTCTCGGGTTCGATTCTGAGCTCAAACCAAATGTTTGTGTGTTTCAGTTGTTGGGTACCCAAAATACAAGCTCTGCTTAGTTTGGGACTAGATGGCGTTGTGTGTAAGATATCTGTAATATTTATTTAATAGATATTGATATTACATCATCATCAACAGCCTTTAACAGTCCACTGCTGGACATAGGCCTCTCCTTTGAAAGGAGGTATTGGCCTAGTATACCACGCCTGGCCAGACGGA
Source organism: Phragmatobia fuliginosa (assembly GCA_932526445.1). NCBI lineage: Eukaryota > Metazoa > Arthropoda > Insecta > Lepidoptera > Erebidae > Phragmatobia > Phragmatobia fuliginosa. Next base: position 1,001,146 of record OW052069.1, on the reverse strand, counting down.
TTGGTAAAGGGTTTGTTTCAAGTTTTCCTTCTCTTGGCAGTGATGTTAGCTGCTTATTTTGTTCCTTTAGTCGCCTCTTATGACACCCATGGAATGAATAGGGGTGGTGACACTTTGTATTCTTAATCCGTCACCACACGGACTGATAAATACGTAATTATTATAAATAGCTAACTAACCAGCTAGGGGAGGAAGCTGTTTCCCAAGTGGTGGCTCCAACAGCGGTTGTCTCGCCTTCGCCGAATCACTCTCGCCGATGTTGTCGTTGCCATTCTGTACAAAAAGTTTAAAGTTACACTCACATATAAATAGATGTTTCATTATCCACGTGGGGGTCTCGTTTCTGGAGAACGCGTGTGTTAAAAATATTCACCTGTAACTAATCTTAATCTTCACTGTTTATGTCTTTAATGTATTGTAGAGGAACAGGTATGTTCCTCCATCACAAAGGGAGGATCCTCCGACCAGGCGAGGTGATCGTGCCTGGTGGGCTACTGCAAAACAGTTGATGTTGGGATGTTGTATATATGTTAATCGGCGCGAGAATTTCTCATTTGCGATTCAGTATTAGAAGTTACTCCGTATAGATGGTTACGTGTTTTCTCGTCGTAGTTCAATGCTTCGTCGGTAGATGGCGCTGTTGTATATTATTCGCTTGCGCTGATTGTGGAAGTCGTTATATGTATATTTTTTCCGGCATCTGATACACAACGCCATCTAGTTTCTTAGTTAGTTTGAAAGATACTTAATTCTGAGCTTGCGCTATTTAAGCTAGTTTAACTAATAAAATACTGAAATACTTATAGTAAATACATATCTATGCTCTGAAACAGATATTTGTAGATCATACAAATATTTTGGGGATTCGAAACCGAGACCTTATGAAGTACAGCAGTAGCATACAGTATCACTACGCCATGGAGACAGACGATTTATTGCAATGCATTTATTGTGTCTGAATTGTCTGACTTTTTCCATAGTGTTGCATTGCACCTCGCATTGCACCTCGCAGTAGATGACTACCGCCATCATAAATACTTGCAACACAAGAGACAAGTGTGCCTTTCCACCATTTTAATTCGGAAAGAAGCAATCAAAGAGTAAAACACTGGTATTCTGTGAAACTTAAATGTGTATACCATTGCTCTCTCAAGGATAAAGTAGAGATACGTCGCTTAAATAAAGACCACCCGTCTTTGCTGGCAAGAACTGGGAGTGGGCGCCCAACGTGTGGTCTTTGTCGGTCTAATTCTGACCCACACACACTATAAAACATACAAATACATACATTAATTTAAAAGCTAATATACCTACCCAGGTGTTGTCAATTCCGCGAGAGTAAAATAAAACGCATTAAGAGTGGAGGTCGGTCGTAAAACACACAAAGAGTAAGATAAAGACACTAATTATTTCATTGCGATTGCATGAATCGCTTATTCAAACAATAAACATTTTCATAATTTATGCTACTTATTGTACAGGCAAGCGATAAAATACTGCAAAAAGTTTTGCTTATGAGACGTCGGTATCCAGGGTTATGATAATATAATTAATATGAACATATCTTTAGCATGCATTGCATCCTTTTCAGCTTATCTCAGAAAAAGATGTGCCTTATACGAGTTCTGAGTTCATTGGCATTAGTTTAACATACTTACTAGGCAATAGTAAATACCTTATTGCTTCTGTTATGTCAATTATACAATTGGTAAAAACGTAGTAACGATTATGAACCATGTCTGGTACCGAATTGAAAAAAGAAATGGTTGTTGCTGGGTATCTATTAGAACTGGCGGTCTGCCCCGCTTGGGCGGCGCAGCGCCGGGTCCTCACTGCAGTCATCGGAGGGGATCTCTCGCTGCCGGCCGTCATAAGATCGATGGCCGGCAGTGACAGGTGTTTTACCGCGGTCGCAACCTTCTGCGAGGACGTAATCTTGCACAAGGAGGTGGCGGAGAAGGCCCGGGAGGATGCCATCCAATCGGACCCGATCCGCCGCCGGCGCCCCGGGCGGCGGAGGCGCGCATACCTGCGTCTCATGCCGCCCTGAGAGTGGCCGCGGATGGACGGGACGGGTTTCCCGTCCGTCCGCAGTAGTGGCCAACCGCGAGGGGGCGGCGTCCGCGTGTGACCGGACGTTGCCCAAATAGAGAGTAGAGAGTAGAGATGGTGCCCGCAACAGTGCGGGCAGGCGCCGGTTGGAGTCCAGAAGGAAATCCCCTCCCTGGACTCCTTCCAATACAAAGGCGCAGAGAGGGTCACACCGTGTGGTTTTAGTCGGTTCGAGTCCGACACACCACCCCGCCGTAACCCCCGACGGGGTGACGGTCCGCGGGGATTTCCACACGTAAAAAAAAAAAAATAAAAAAATGGGTATCTATTAGAAAATAGCAAAATAAAATATACATAATATTCATAAAGATAATGCATTCATAACACTATTATAACATCTTTCTACGTTTCAAAAATCACAACCAAGTTGATTTAAGATAAACTCACAACAAGCCCCCAGACTATAAAATTAAATAGCTATTAAAGCTTATCAGTAAATATTGTATGACTCAATATCCAAAGTAACTTACTTACAAGAACGAACTAAACATAAATAATTAATTTAGCTAAAGTGTTTGTTATAGATTGAACACTAAAATGTGCACGCAAGTGTGAGCCCAAATGCAATGAAACGGTCTCGAAACGGAAATAAGTCTCAGTTACAACGAAAACTGCACGCGAGTCTGGCTTGCATTTAATTGTACTTTCAAGACGTAATTCCCCAGTGCGTCATTTTTTTGCAGAAAACTGACAATCATAATACTTTCACACTAATTTACTGAGTGCAAATAAGCACCAAGAGTGCAGCTGAAATACTAGTGATTAACGTTCACTAAGAAGGGGGTTTACCCATTCTCTAAAGGGGGAAACCCCGTTAGCTTAAAGTAACTTGGCTTTATTGTAGACTACTTATAAGCATTTAAGTTTTTAAATGTACGTTAATCGTTTATAAAAAATATAAAGTCATGTCATCGTATGATTGGAAAAACATCGATATTTCGCATAGACGATCCTGTTTGCAATCTAAAATTCGAGCTATCCTATCCCTCGTCTAATACAAGACAGTGTAGTTCTCCTATCCATGTCTTTACCTTAATTAAGGAAATACTTTCGTACCATTTGATGATTAGTGTCCTAAAGAGTAATATGTCTAATAAAAAATCCTAAAAACAGACATATTGAAACAAATGTAACATATTGTTCAATACGCTACCTCAGGAATTTGAGGAGAAAGTTGATCTCACAGTTATCACACTGTTATAATGCTTATGAAATTCTTCCAATAATTTTCCAACGTTCACTATCTACCATCCAAAAGAGCTGTTAGTTTTGATACAAGCCTCACTTTTTTGTCGGAGCCCTTTCTGTCTATGTTAGTTCTTGACCTACACCACTCTGTATTATAGTGACTCAACTGTGAGTTTCTGAACAGAAGGCTAGGAAGGTCGAAAACGCAATAAAATAAAACTAAAGTAACAAAGTAAACAAATAATGTTAAATTATATTTAAATTTAAAAAATGGTCTTATTTTGTAATCCTTACTTATATTAGAAATGCGAAAGTAAATCTGTCAGTGCAGCTTTTACGAAAACTACTGATCTGATTCTAATGAAATTTGGTACACAGATAGTGGAGAGTCTGAGGAAGGGCAGAAGCTTCCTTTTAGCTAGGAAAGGAAAGCTAGTTATTTATATAAGGTATTTATATAAATACAACAAAGACAACAAACTATTAAATTGTAATATTTGTAAACACATGTCATCAAATCAATTCAGATAATTAATGTTTAATATACTGTTTACAATATCAGTATCTTAGAAATATTTCGGACGTACAGGTGCCCTGATTCGTCTCACATATTCTTAATTATAATTTACATCTACTGTTCTTTAATAAGTTATTTAATTAACTTAGTTTTTATCAACTAATAATTATCTGACCGTATTTCAGAGGTTATTGAACTATTTTAATAAGAAACCTACTATTACCTGCGACTTCAATCACGTTACTTTTCTTTTTCCATGTTTCTGATTTACTTTCTTTCTCTTTCTCATTTACCCGCTTATGGGTGACATATTGATAAATCCTTTCTAATTTCTTAGTGGATGCTTACATAATGTAAACAGTATCAGCTATCATTTCAAGTTTGTAGTCAGCCCCGGATCTAGGGGGGTCAAACCGTGGCACTAGCCCCGGCGGCAGTGTCTTGGGGGCGCCGAATCCTTGAGACAAAATTCGAAATATCGAACAAATAAAGCCTCTTTTCCTACAATTTCATAGGTTTGTATCGTGTTAGAAAAACAAACGATTCTATTTCCATACGCCCAGTTAGTTTTTGAACACATACTGAGTGATTTACAAACGCAAAACGTAGTAGTATCACGGAAGAATACACAATAGTCACAAAAATGATACTCATTGGCAGTTTTTCTCAAACATTGAAGGGAAGGGCGCCACTTTCAAGGTTTTGCCCCGGTTCAAAATAATTGTTGATCCGGGGCTGTTTATAGACACTGTTTAGACTTTATGTTTTTACATTCAAACTCAAACTCTAGTTATAAGATCTTTGTATAACTTGTAATTGTATACTACTCTCTGGATGTTTTAATTATTGCATATAGTTTATCACTAAAACAACATTTATTATAGTAGCTGATGAACTTATAAAGCGCATATTTCTATGTATTACTATTACTTATAGTATATATAACATAAATATAAGATATAAGGAAGTAACATACAAGTCTAGACCTTACATACAGACTAGAACGTCATATTCAGTGTCAGAACCCGCAGATGACAGATACCAACGTCTACGTCGTGTGACGTACGTACATATACGTACAGTCTGTTCATCCTAACTTGTCCTATTTCGTAAACAATCTTAGCACTCCTTTTTTTCGAAAAAACAGCATTAAAAATCAACTGATCACTAGATTCAAAAGTTTCAGTCTATATTAACGATTTATTGTAATAAACTATTGATTTTATTATTATTTTATTTTTAAATTAGTGATTTTGTTAAAAAGTTGTGCCAAGATTGTTTACCAAATAGGACAAGTTAGAATGAACATACTTTACCTTATGTACGTTACAAATACAACGTGTACTATCAAGTACTGGCTGGCACAATAACACAATGGACCAAATACTTTAATTAGAAGTAGGCCATTTGTTATTTACTCGTCAAAATTGAGTCAACGTTTATCAACGAGACCTTGGTGTAACGTCCTCTGTACCTATATGGCTACATAAAGGGTTACCCTTTATGTTATTTTATGATATTACTAGCATTTGCCCGCAACTCCTCCGGTGTGTAACTATGTTGGTTATCCTGGGAATCATTTGTTTTGGGTTAATATGACACTCACGATAATATGGCTTTATATTTGTAAAATTATTCTCAAAATCGGTTCAGTTGATCCAGAGATTACTTCTACTACGGCACAAACTGTCAAATTTTATATCTTTAAAATATAAGTACTTATAGAGAAGCAAAAGTACTCCTTGAATTACTATCCCTGGTATCGGAGGGTCCAAACCTCCAAGTGTTAAGCTTAGATTACTGGAGACGTTTTTTTTATATATATGATTTAAGGGGCAAACGAGCAGGCGGATCACTTCATGGTAGGTGATTGCCGCCGCCCATGGACACCCGAGACACCAGAGGAGTCACAGGTGCGTTGCCGGCCTTTAAGATCGGAGTACGCTCTTTTTTTGAAGGTTTGAAGGTCGTATCCGTCCAGAAACACCGCAGGCGACAGTTCATTCCACAATTAAGATGTGCGAGGCAGGAAATTTCGGGAAAAACGCACTGTTGTGGCGGCAGTCCACAACAGTGCGTTTTTCCCGAAATTTCCTTCTAAGTGATGGGGATGGAAATAATATAGAAATAAATAATATAATTAAGCGGGCAATCATCACACATCGCACATCATATCTAGAATTCTAGACTTTCATGTTGGAACCTTCATCTCGGAAGTGGCTAATTTAGCGTTTCTACATCATAAAAAGCAAGTCTGCAGTCAGCCCTAACCCGTGCTAGATTTGTAAAATGATTAATATGTATTTAAATGCACATAATTGGTTTGCAACGTAATTGACTTCGGAAATGTAAACCGACACACGGCTCGACCGATAACCTATTTTTCTGTGTTAAGTGGATCATGCTGTACCTTCCATAGGACATTATGATCTAGGTATTATTAATGCGTTATGTTTATTTGTTAATTAGTAGATTTATTAGTAGTACAATCTTATAATCGTATGCAAAGTTGCATCCGATTATTGACTGCCTTGTTGGTCTAGTGGTTAGCGTATGCGGCTGCTAATGAAGAGGTCTCTGGTTTTATTCCCGGGGCGGTTCAAATGTTTGTGTGTATAAGTATGTATTTATAAAAAAAAGTATGTTTATGTATTTATATCAGTTGTCTAGTACCCATAATACAAGCTCTGCTTAATTTCGAACTAGATGGCGTTATGTGTAAGATGTCCGAAATATTAATTTATTATGTTGACCAGTTGTTGCGTTTTGTAAAACTCTCATGTTGAGTTTAGTTTCATGGTATACGAAATCTCTGTATCTTAAGAGCACGGATCATTTCACCTGTAGATATATGTCCCTTGGTAGACACTTCTGCATCTTATTAGTGGGCCACGAGATTATAAAACGTCAATTGCGATAGCCTTCTTTTTCTTTTTCGTGCAGAAATCGAATGTCGGCTATGTCGGACTCGAACCGACTAAAACCGCACGACGTCTCGGTACTATGAACCGAGGAACTTTCCGAGAAAATTTCGCTTCGATAAAAAATTATTGTACATTTTGATTACATACTGTTTCCACAAAACTAGTGCCATGTTTGTGATAGAATGGATTTAAATAATCTAAGGTATTTGCCATAAAATATTTACAAAATGATATTGAAAAAGAAATTTAAGACATAAACAAAAGATAAATTGCTTGAAGACAACTAATATCAAATGTTGTCCGTACACTGCCCTTGACCATGACCTGTCCTCCATTTTGGCGCGCACTTCCCACATACAAACAAACATACAAACGCGGCCGATCGTCATTAAAATTGCGCGACATTGGCCAAAAGTCAAAAGAAACAGACACAATAACAAAATGAATCAGTACATTTACACTTATAACATTTTTCCTCATACGAAAGTTGAAGAAAACTTTAACTTTCTCATGAGGAAAACTATTATTAACACTCTAATTTTGGCGCGTAACGAGCTTCCGATGTTTGTTTCAAAACAAATTACGTAAGCTAATAAATGGATTAAAAAAAGATACACAAAGTTAACAATATAGAATTAGATGGACAGTAAAGTCAATACTTTACGTTACTCTTCTTTATTTTTAATAACTAGAGAACCAGAATTGCTGTTTACGAAAATTGAATACGTAACAAAAGCTATCTACCTATTCATGTATTTCGTTTGGGTCTGAAACAATTTTTGCTCCAGCAAACTCCAGCAAAATCTTGTTTTTGCTGAATAACTTTTAATCTACCACATGCACAACTTTTGTTATTTGTAACAAATTACTCCTTAGAACACACTAATTTTCAGTTCTGCTCTCAACTCTCTAAAGCCCTCTTTTTTGGTTTTCTGCTGGGGTAACGCACACCAATATAAGACGCAGTCGGTGCTGTGTCGATCAGCTAATACCATATATAGTTTCATGAAACCTATTCACCTCATGGGTGTCGTAATATAAGAGTCCATCGAGGAAGCAAACCATGCAGGACAACATCATTGCAAAGAGGAAGAAAACTAAAAACAAACCTATGTCACAAACCCACAACAAAAATACTATACTCACCTGATCAGTGTGATAGTATGGCAAAACCTTTTTTCTGAAGAGTGGCCTGTGTAAAGCAATGCACTTGTAACGACTATCTATGATGATGATGTAATTTATTATGGTAAATATTTTTGAGGGTATTCAAGAGTGGGCTAGCCATATCAGCCACAGAACTGATGACCGTTGGGTTAGAAGAGTTCTGGAGTGGAGACCGCGTCTCGGCAGGCGTAGTTTAGGACGCCCACAGGCAAGTTGGAGTGACGAATTCGCAGGATGGCTGGCAAGAGCTGGATGCGAGAAGCCCAAAATTGATCAGAGTGGTATGCAATGGGAGAGGCCTATGTCTAGCTGTGGACTGGTTTTATAATTAAAGGAACAACGAAATCTTAACAATTACTAGTGAGAACATTCGTAATTCAGTTTTGTTAGATAGTTATTTTGAGAGTAGGTACAGACAGCGTGACGAATATTTATCAGTGTCAGTGGTCGACCTTGAATCTGCGTGTAGTATTCTCTCTTTATTTACGAGCAATATACGATCAATTATACATGTATATTTGACTGCCTTATTGGTCTCGTGGTTAGAGTATGCGGCTGCTGATCAACAGGTTTCGGGATCGATTCCCGGGTCGGACTAAATGTTTGTATGATCTGCAAATATTTTTATCGGAGTTTGGTTTTCTATGTATAATATCAATGTATTTACAAAGTAAAAAGTATGTTTATGTATTTATATCAGTTCTAGTACCCATAATACAAGCTCTGCTTAGTTTGGCAATAGATGACATCGTGTGTTAGATGTCCGAAATATTTATTTATTATCAGTTTTTTAGTACCGATAGAACAAGCACTGCTTAACTATGGACTAGATGATGTTGTGTGACAGATGTCCAAAATGTTTATTGGTTATTTATATAGCCGCCATAAAATTATTTTGGCGTATGACGTTATTTGGTCTTAACAGTTATGTGTAGTGAATGAATACCACTTATTTCAGGTCATGGCTGATTGATTGAAGTGAATAATGATTGACTTGCGTATCATCAATCTGAACAAATAAAATATACCCCCTGCCTTACACACACATCTGCTGTTTTTCAAATTCAACGTACGTAGTCCATAAAATATAACTTGACCGCTGTAGAACTGTAGACCTATGTAGAACTTAAGAGGTACATCTAATTATACAAATGATTATAATTGTGTAAAAGTCGCGAAAGTCTAAAAACAATGTTTAAATTTGAGCCAAATTATTGTATAAATGCTGTTCTCTGCTGTACCATATTTCGCGAACGTCATTGCTTTAGAACCGGCTAGTAAACGGTATATCGGGTAAGGTCACAGCTCACGAACAATCCAAATAAAAAAACCCTGTTTATTTGAGGTTTTCGGGTTGGAGAAAATACGAGAATTCTATCCAACTGTCTTTTTTAGGGTTTCGTAGCCAAATGGCAAAAAACGGAACCCTCATAGATTTGTCATGTTTGTCTGTCCGTCCGTATGTCACAGCCACTTTTTATATACAATAGTATAGTATAAGAACTTCAATAGTACAAGAACTATACTATTGAAACCTGGTAAGTAGATGTATTCTGTAAACCGCATTAAGATTTTCACACATAAAAAGAAAAAGATCAATTTTTGGGGGGTTCCCCATACTTGGAAGTTTGGAACTGTATCTCAATAAAATGTTTTTCATCAAACCCATACGTGTGGGGTTCTACATATCTATGGATAGGTCTTCAAAAATTATATTGAGGTTTCAAATATCATTTTCTAAACGGAAAAGTTTGCGTGACAGACACTTCCAAAGTGTTAAAATTTCTAAAATATGGGAGTGATAAAATTAAATAAAATATATGATGTATATTACCATGCAAACTCCCATCGAAAATTGGTTTGAACGAGATCTGGTAAGTAGTTTTTTTAATACTTCATAAATCGTAACCCGCAATTTACCTTTCATTCAATCAATACACTGTTATTAAAACATCGATCAAAGTTACAACGAACTACAACAACTTTTATATGATGTTACTTGTTTCTACGGAACCATTTATGGGCGACTACGACTCGCACATGGTGGCTTTTTTTTTATATGAACTTGCCAAAGTATGTATGTATTGTATGTTCTTATGAGAATAAATTATTTAAACCCAAAGTGAGTCTACGCGGCCTTATGAATAGTGTGAGCAGAATCCAAGAGTGGCGGTCACCATCTTCATTGTGATGATGATCCTCAATGCAGCATGGTGACCCACAGTGAGGTGCTACTCCATCATTGGGCCTCCGGTCTCACACTTGCCAACGAAATACAACAACAAGAATGCTGTCATTCATTTTTAGGTTGGTCTGGTTGGTTTTCTCAGCGGTACCGCTAGCCGTGTTGTTGGGAGAGCTATGAATCGACAAATATGGACCAGCTTTTAGAGAACCGGTAACACAGGTTTACGATGACAATCATTGTTTTATTGCTTTTAACTGTAACTCAAGCTCGGGGCTTACCGGAGGCCAACATGGTTGAGTTGCATGAATGTTGGAACTCTTTCACGCAAGAATGGCTTTAAGGATCTTCATGAAATTTCGAACGGAGATAGATTGTAGATATAGAGGAGCACATAGACTATGTTCTAAACTGAGAATATAGTATTCTCGTGGGATGAGCAAGGTACAATACCAACACCGTGGGGGCAGCTAGTACAACATACATACATATATGAATAACTACCAAAATGTATAAATAAAGGAAAATCTATGCGCCGGAGAACATGTTAAGCCGTCGGACCCGGTTGTCATGAACAATACTGACAATTAGTAGTTACAACCCTAGAATTCAGTTCACTCTTAGGGTTGCGGAGGTCCGATGCAAGGCGCTCCGTGGAAAAACTGATATTCATGTAAAATTCAGTCAGTAGCCGACCCAATAATATTGAATACTGTGAGTTTAAGAAAACAAAAACACAAGAAGATTCCTTGTTCTAAAAATCAATCGACATTAAATCATGCTAGGTGCTTACGTAACATCATGTGGCAGTTTTTAAGGCTGGCGTCATGTTGTTGATAATACATTGAGTCAATGTGTGTGGGATGGGGGTAATGAACTCCTACACAACATTGTGCTCACATTTCAATACATTAAACAACCCATGAGCAAGATGATTTTACTTGTATATTTGGGACTTATTTTGCACATAATACTCAAAACATACCACAAATTTACATTATACAAGTGGTTAGCGCATACGACTACCAATCAACATGTCTCTGGGTTCCGAGGTCCGAATTGGACCAAAGATTGTTATTGAGCTTTCTCATCTCTTATGCGGTAGAGCCAGGGCCTGATCTCGGTCAAATCGGATCATTAAATATTTCGGATATATTTCATACATCTTACACACGACGCCATTTAGTCATAAACTAAGCAGAGCTTGTATTATGGGTACCAGACACCTGATAAACATAGTTTTTTTTTTGTAAATTCATACATATACATAGAGAAAACCGAAACTCCGTAACACATCACAGTCGCATACGCTACGGTTTGTGAGAGTGAGGGGATTTCAACACTACGCAGGAGATATTGTAATATCTCTTACATCGCTAGCTGGTTTCCGCTGAACTAGCTGACGTGACTGAAATCTGCTAAGAGTAGCTAGGAACACTATGAGCAGCAGCAGCATGAAGTAAGGCTAAACGAAACAAATGAAAATTATAATTATAATGAAGTTCTTTTTATTATTTATTTATACAGTGAGGTAAACTGGCCATTAAAGTTTTGAAAGAAACAGATATTTGTTTCAACGGAACAGCAAGTTTAATTTACTGTTTTTAAAATAATCTCAAATTAAATTAATATTACTTTGTGTTTAAAATTTAATAGGTACACAAACGTTTGTGCTTCATAGGTAGTTGTAAAAATTCCTCAATAGGTACATACCTACGTAGTTTTGTTTCTAAACTCATACTTGCAAACTTTGGTTAGTTCTAATTACGACTAAGCCAATAGTCTATCTAGTCATTATTGTGGTGGCGGATTAAGAATACAAAATACAAAGTGTCACCACCCCTATTCATTCCATGGGTGTCGTAAGAGGCGACTAAAGGAACAACTATTATTATTTATTAGTAATAAAATTAAATCGTCGGACAACAAAATTAAAACTACTTGGAAAATAATTAATAGTGAAACTGGTAGGAAGAAACCATTAGGTAATAGTTACAGATTAGAAACATCACGTGGTATAATAAAGACTGATAGTGAGGTGGCACAGCAGTTCGTTGATTTCTTTACTGATATCCCTGTTAGGACAACAGAAGCTCTGAATTCCTCACCGGTTCTCTCTTTGGCCTTGCTCCGAAAACAAGTCGCTGCCTATCCAGTGTCTTTTAATTTTAATTACATAAATTCATCTACCGTTATAAAGGCTTTTAATGAAATTAAGGTCAAACCGACCGAGGATATTTGGGGTATGTCAGTGCAAACTTGTAAGCCCATTATTGAAACAGTTGCCCCCTACTTAGCTTCAATTTTTAACTCCTGTGTAGATCAAGGAGTGTTTCCGGATTTAATGAAACAAAGCAAAGTAATACCTTTATTTAAATCCGGAGACCCTACAGATACAAATAATTATAGACCTGTTTCAATCTTGCCAGTCTTTAGCAAGGTATTTGAAAAGATCATGCTCAATCAGATGCTTCGCTACTTTAACAAAAATAACATCCTTCACGATCAACAGTACGGTTTCACCAAAGGACGTTGTACAACCGACGCCGGTGTCACCTTGTTAAAGCACATCTTTGATGCATGGGAAGCGTCACAGGATGCTATCGGGGTTTTCTGTGATCTCTCGAAGGCATTTGATTGCGTAAGTCATGAAACATTATTATTAAAGCTTAATCACTACGGACTAGATAAACGAGCACTTAGCTTGATTGAGTCGTATCTCAATGATAGGCAGCAGAAAGTACAGGTAAATGGCGTAAATTCTCTGGGCTCAAGGGTCAGAATGGGAGTACCGCAGGGTTCAATATTAGGCCCATTTTTGTTTCTGGTGTATATTAATGATCTCCCACACATATTGCAAGATCAACCGAACATTGTATTATTTGCAGATGATACTTCATTGATCTTTAAAGTTGATAGGCGGGCTGAAAATTTTGTTGATATAAATAATACTATTAATAACGTACATCATTGGTTCACTACTAATAACTTATTGCTAAATGGAAAGAAAACCAAATGCATTAGATTTTCTTTGCCAAATGTTAAAAGCAGTAATTGTGACATTTTAATTAACAAAGAGAAACTAGAATTGGTAGACGAAACTGTTTTCTTGGGAATCACGCTAGACGCAAAATTACAATGGGGTCCGCATTTAAAATCACTTGCTGGGCGGCTTAGCTCAGCGGCATATGCTGTTAGAAAAGTTCGGCAACTAACGGATGTGGAAACCGCACGATTAGTTTATTTTAGTTACTTTCATAGCATCATGTCATACGGCATCTTGCTTTGGGGACGTGCGGCAGAAATAGAGTCAATTTTTATTCTGCAAAAAAGAGCCATTAGAGCTATATATAGTCTCCGCAGTCGCGATTCTGTTAGGGGCCTTTTTAAGGAGATCAATATCATGACAGTTCCTTGTCAGTACATCTATGAAAACATAATGTATGTTCGAAAAAATTTACATCTCTTCAATCAAAGATGTGATAGACATGGGTATAATACTAGGAATAAAGATAAATTAATTCAACCACGTTTTAGACTCTCAAAAGTGCATACATCTTTTATGGGGTACTGTGTTAAATTTTATAATAAAATACCTCAAAACATACTGGATTTAACAGAGAAACGTTTTAAAAATGTTGTAAAACGCACACTATGTAAGCAAGCATATTACAAATTAGAGGATTACATTGCCGACAAGAATGCTTGGCTTAATGCTGGTCCTGCTCCACAGCCACATGATTAATTCTCAAATTATTTAGAAGTTAGTTTAATTTTTGACATAATTATGTTAATTTTATCATAATAATTGACATTCATATATTTCAATTTTTTTTTTTTTTTTGACATTGGATATCCATATTTCCGACATGGATTATTGATATTTTAATTGTATCTTGTTTGACATTAAATTATTATTATTATTATTTTTTGTAATATCATTATTGCATAATTAATTACTTTTTATTGACATGATCCAAATATTTATCGCATTCTTAGAGAGTAGCATAATTATAAATGGTTTTTATTATTGTATAACTGCGAACATTTTGAATTGTACATGTGAGCACTTTGTAGTCACTGGTAGCATAAGTTTGTTGACTGGCGGTTGTGAGTATGTCATGCTCGCTCAAAAGTCCTGCTGGCGGTGGCGTGTGTAGCGGGTCGTTCGGTTCCCTACGATATGGTTGAACTGGACGATGGCTGGTGCATGGGTCATGCTCGTGATACGGGCGCCGCCAGTCGGGGCTGGTCATCTCACAACTTCTATTTATTGTTTAATTGTTTTTGGACACTACATGTGTAAATATCAGCATCGTTACATTGTCCTCACATTTAATAAAATGCCTTAAACAATGTAACCAAAAATTGTAAAAACAATGTTGGAAAAGAGTGTCCATGGAGTTTCTTGTCTGTTCTTCTCCATAGGATCTACGAATTGGAACAGACGATTAGCTTCACGACTGACTACTGACTGACTACTTGACGTTTCAAAAGTGCCGTTGTATGGTTTATTTGAAATAAAATGGTTTTGATTTGATTTGATTTGATTTGAAAATAAGCAGATAACATCACTGCCAAGAGAAGGAAAACTTGAAACAAACCCTGCGTGCCCGCGGTCAGCGTGGTATAGTAGGCCAAAACCTCCTTTCAAAGGAGAGGCCTATGTCCAACAGTGGACTGTTAAAGGCTGTTGATGATGAATAGTCTATTAACTTACGGCTATGCAATAAATGAATCTAATACCCAATGTAAAACTTACTTAATTTTTATTACATAAACAACAATTTAGATTTTTACGTAAGAGGAAGAAAACTTTTTCGGATGATAAAAAAGTTGTACATCATTGCTGTTTTGTTATTTAACCTTCGTATTTATTAATAAATATTTAAATAAACAGCATTACGTTTATTAAAGTACATTACACTCTTATAAACATGTTCTTAAACGCTGGATTATAATGTATAAACTTCATACATCAATACTTACTATAAATATTATAAAATTCGAAAGTTTGTCTGTCTGTCTGTTACGCTTTCACGGCTAACTGCTGTACTGACTTCAATGAAATTCGGCATGGAAATACTTTGATATCAGCAAAGTTGAAAAATATTGTTAATTTGTCTGCTTAATTAAACATCGCGTACTCTTGATTCAACGAGATTAGATCATAAAAGATTTTTCAACTTATCTCTTTTCCTTTCAGAACTCACTCATTTAAGTTTATTTATCCAGCTCAAAATTAATTGAACTGTATGTAGCTATTTTTTCGTTAGTATACCTATTATACTTAATAGAGTCACGGTAATTAAAGCACAAATTTGCTCCAACTCGATCGAGGTCCTACCCTCACACAGTAGACCAACCTACAATAACAACATTCGTGATGTCGTATTTCGTTGGTTAGTGTGAGACTGGAGGCCCAATCATTCTGGATTATTCTCCTGGTCTTCGAAGGCCGGAATAATGATGCGGAAACATTTCACTAGGCCGCCATGATGTGGGTCACCATGCTGCATTGTATGAGGAAGGCGGCCCCTACTTCTAGTTTTTTTTATTGTTGTAATGGAATAGGCGTTTGTCTTCCATCTCACCTGATGGAATAGATTACTCATACTTTCAATAAACAAATTGTTAGAAATGATGAAAAAAACCTCCACCGTAATTTCTTTCATGATTTAAGTAATTAATCATCTGGGGTGATGATTCATACGCATAATAAGTAAACTATATTTTGTACAGAAACAATTATTGGAACTAGTTTTACATAAAATAAGGTAACGGAACGCCATGGTTTCAACTTACGTATGAACTTCGGGGACTCCCGATAAGTTTCGGATTCGACAGAAATCCCTTTTCAAGCCATGAACACACCTTCACTGATGATATGGATAAAGGATAAATGTATATTCCATATTTATCTATATATACAAATAAATAAAATTGAAGTGGCTGTTTGTGATACAAAAAGATTTTTACTAATTGCATATAAAACTATATGTCAAAACTATAGTAAACACACTGTAGTCAGTGCCCTCAAATATACTGACAACTAGTTCAATCTTCGAATTTCAGTTCTCCCTTAGGGTTGCGGAGGTCCGATGCCAGTCGCTCCGAGGAAAAACTGAAATTCAGGTAAAACCGGTTGAACTAGTAGCCGACCACAAATAAACTTGGGAATAAGGCTAGGAAGATGATGCATATAAAACTATATGGGTACTTGCACCAAAAAAGTATTTTATTTTAAATTAGTCTGTCTGTCTGTCTATTTGTTTGTTTCGGTTAATCTCTTGAACGACTGGACCGATTTTGAATGTTTTTTTTAAGACTAGCTCGTTTGGCGTCGTTACTCGCGATTTACAAAAATAAACGCGGGTAACACCGCGTGACTCAGCTAGTATAAAATCATCATCATCAACAGCCTTTAACAGTCCACTGCTGGACATAGACCTTTCCTTTGAAAGGAAGTATTGGCCTACTATACCACGCTGGCCAGACGGGTTGGCAAAGGGTTTGTTTCAAGTTTTCCTTCCCTTGGCAGTGATGTTAGCTGCTTATTTTGTTCCTTTAGTCGCCTCTTTATATTTATTTTTATTAATATTTATTTGTATATGAAATATATATTATTATGGGAAAATGAAATTACTCACTGTTCGTGCAACGTATTGCAGTTGATCTCATTATAAAGAGTCTTGAGTTAATTATTTAGTAGGCCTGTGGTTAGCAGTTCACTATTCGCTGGTGCACCTAGGTAGGTACCCTGCGCCAGAAAGTGACACATAACATTAATTAACCTTTGATTTATACAGTTAAGTACTTTTACAAACACGACACAACCGGTGGATGGTCTATTCCAACTTTTTACCATCGGTTTTGTCACCACTGAGACCCCAAATTTTTGTCACCCCGCCGGGAGTTTGCGGCGGGGCGGTGTGTCGGACTCGAACCGACTAAAACCACACGGTGTGACCTCTCTGCGCCTGTATTTTGGGAGGAGTCCAGGGAAGGGATTTCCTTCTGGAGCCCTCCCAGTGCCTGCCCGCACTATTGCGGGCAACATCTCCGGGTAAACTCTCAAATTTGGGCGACGTCTGGTCACACGCGGAAGCCGCCCCTTCACAACTGGCCACTACAGCGCATGCACGGGAAAACCCGTCCCGCCCAGCCGAGACCACATTTAGGGCGGCATCACCACTGAGATCCAAACCTGAATCCGAGCACAGTAGTGGAACGTTATGGGTTGTTGAACGTGAACCAATGAGGACAAACAGTAAAAATAATAGTGACACTCTACTAGTAGGGACGTAAAACACATACTTTTAAACTTGTAGCATCCAGCTTTATCAGTAATGCAGCAATGGTGACACATGAGAAAAAACATCCCAACTATCGCCAGTGGGAATGCACACCGCAAATATGGCGTGTAGTCTATCTCAAACATGACATTTATTCATACTAACATTAGTAATTCGAAAATCCGAAAGAAAACCAATTTTTGAAAATGTAATAATAATATTCTAATATCGCTCTTAGCTCAGTGGCCTTAGGTCATTGGAAACAATCACCGAGGGTAAGCAACAACCGGTGACCGTTACTGACACGATATTTTATGAGCGTTTCCGTATCTAAGATAACAATCGTGAAGCTTAGTAAATGGCCTTCGGGCATCTTCAAAATATCCAACAGCAAGATTTACGTAGCCACAACGTGTCTTGCCAGTCCCCAACCCGCACTCGATCGTATACGTTTGGCCTTAACCCTCTCTTATGAGGAGACGCGAACCCAGCAGTGGAACGTTATAGGTTGTTGATGATGATTATTCTAACGCTAAGGTAAGTAAACAATGAAATTGTGGTCAAGATCATGTTGTTTGTTACTTATTTCCTAGTGGATTAATTATTTATGTCTCAAGTTTCCCTGCTAGACGTATAAGTTATGTAATGTGTTTAGACCTATATCGCTGATTCATTTGTCCTGGCAGACAAAACGTCATCAAACTGCCATTTACTAATTACAAACAAAAATACTTTACTTAGATTAATGTTGTCGTTTTTCCCTGGTCTATGATTTAACTTTGAATAGGTTTTACCATCCGATAAGTAATATAAATGAATAATTATTTTATTCGCATATCTTTGGTTTACTTATTAATAATTCTTTTTTGATTTGAAGGTCATTTTTTTTAAATTGCAACTGTTTTTTTGTACAATGTTTTTGAATTATTAAATGTTAAGCCGTTATTGCTTTAGTGTTTACTATTGTAAAATATTTATGTAATGTATCGGTGTACGGTTAGATACACACACAGTCTTAGACGTTTTGAGGAATTTAAATACAACAGGATAACGCTGTTTAAAATACATATATTTGAATTATTTTACACAAGGTTGATTCAGAGTTTAGACCATTGTATGTGTAACTTCTACATATCAGTAAATGAATTCTCGCGAACTTGAATTCAAATTTTAACACAATATGTGACCATTGTATTGTCACCCTTAAAAGGTTATCATGACGTTTTTCAATGAAGTTTTCCAAGTGATTGCATTTTACAAGTTAGGCCCTTTTAAATCCTGAAATATAAAAGTTATGTATGCCGCTATAGTTTTCCTTTAAAGTTCAATATATGGACACTAAAGGACTTAAAAGGGCACTTTTTTGTAAAAACATGGCGTTGATGATATTCTTAAAAGAAATGTCATTTATTTCTCAACTAGTTAACCCACTCAGCTCCGTCTGCGTCTTTTATCGTCAGTATGATCTTATACCGCGGCAAACAAATTTGTTTTTCAGAAGTTTTCAAAAGGAAGTTTTCTATGAAACATTATTTTCACGAAGCTATTTACGCAGCGCACGTAATGGATACTCTCAAAACAAATCATCATCATTATTATCAGCTTATTGCGGTCCACTTTTTCCCATATTTTTAAAACATTTTTCATTGATAATTAGCACTTATTAATCGTGTTTCTTATTTGTTTGTTCTTATTATTCGTGTTGTGATACATATACACACTTTCCCGATAAATGGACTATCTAACATTATAAGAATTATAAAAACAGACCAGTAGCTCCTGAGATTAGAGCGTTCAAACAAACAACCTCTTCAGCTATATGTATAATATTAGTACATATAAATTAGGATAAGATTTCTTGTATCTATCTATCTTGTATCTATTCTTGTATCTTGGGTATCTAAAAAGTCCTGGACAGGATGAGTTTCGTTTGGCAACCCTAAGGTCGTACCAGTTGAGGAATCCGTTACAGATGTTTATCTGTTACAGATATAATATGTAAATATGAGTAAATACATTTATCAGATAAAGCATAATTATTATAAACAGTACATATTGCTTTTTCGTGTCGGGAGTAAGTTGTGTAAGTGCTAAATTAGGGTAATAGTACTTAGAACTATTAGTGTTTTATTCGTTTATAGGGTTCCGAAGTTCATGACTCGGATTCGTACCATAAAGATTCGTCATGTCCGTCTGTCCGTCCGTCCTCGACATACCGTCCAAACAGTAAGTGCTAGAAAGATGAAACTTCGCATGAATATGTGTTGTAAATAAGTCGACAAAGTGCTACAATAAAATTATGAAAAATCATACCAGTAGCTCCTCCTTCCTTATTTGGGGTACCTCTCCTACACGTAAAGTGGGGATGATATTTTTTTCTCGCGGCTACCCCATCGTATGGGGTATCTTCATAGACGATTTTTTGATTTAGGTAACGGTTTGCGAGGTATTCCACTTTAAAGGGCACTTTTTTCTAAAACAGGGCTTACCCCCCCCCCCCCCTCCCCTCTAAAAGCTAAACGGCGGGCTCAAAAAATCTGGAAAAATGCGTGATGCCACTATATAAAGATGACTTTGTTAGTTCTGGAGTTATAGAGGCTTAACTTTTACAATGCGCTTACTTGGAAAACGTCATACAAAATTAACGCATTAATACGTAAACATAACAATTATCTATTGGATACCATTTCAAATTCACGTACCATTATGGGTGACTGAGGAACCCTTTCCTGTGCGTAGCGTGACACGCACTTGGCCGATTTTTATTGTACCTATTGATTGCACGGTTGGCCTAGTGGTTTAAGCGGTCGCCACGCCGCTTCCTACTGCGCCAATTGTTGTGGGTTTAACACACTTACACCTACACGGGACACTTTGTGTGATTCTAAAATTGTTATTCTAAGTACGGCTTTTCTTTGTGTCCGTTTCTTGTATGATTGTAAAGTCCCACGCAACACAGGAAATTATCCTAATGCGGGAGTTGTCTTTAAAAAAAGAGAAAAAGAATATTTAGGCCTACTAAGTGTCTCCTCTGCCTGGTGGAAAATATGAGTATTATTCAAGAGTAGGGGTCACCATCCTTATTGTTGTGAGTGCAGACAACGCAGCATGGACCCTGGTGCCCCACACTGAGGAGGCTTAGAAAGATGCTTCTGCATTGTTGGGCCTGCGGTCTCACACACACCAACGAAACAGGAATGCTATCGCTTCTCTATTCGTCTTCTGTGTGGGTACTGCCCCAGCTGAACCGGCCCATTCGTGCTGAAAAGAACGTGGCTCTACTTCCAATAAGGTGCCTAGATTTGTTCCGTAGTGGCAGTACTTCAGTTGTGGAGCTTTGATGGTAGTCACACAGAGTAAAACTTGAAGTTCAGAAGTATCTTAGTGGACTTAAAAAGCGACTAGAGTCGGCTTTCCAAAAAAGGTTGGGTTAAAAGAATTATCTATGTGGAAAGAACAATATATTTTTCTTTAAACACTAAGCAATTACGTTTTTAGGTTTCCGAAGTTAATGACTCGGAATCCTTATAGATTCGTCATGTCCGTCTGTCCGTCCGTTCTCGACTTACCGTCCAAACGGTAAGTGCCAGAAAGATGAAACTTTGCATGGATATGTGTTGTAATTACGTCGAAAAAGTGCTACAATAAAATTATGTAAAATATTTTTATATGGGGTACCTCCCCTACACGTAAAGTGGGGATGGTTTTTTTTTCTCGCGGATACCCCATCGTGATGGATATCATTAGATAGGTCTTTTAAAAACAATAAAGGGTTTCTAAGACGATTTTTTGATTTAGGTATTCGTTTGCGAGATATTCCACTTTAAAGGGCACTTTTTTGTAAAAACAGG
The DNA here is from genome assembly GCA_932526445.1 of Phragmatobia fuliginosa. Lineage (NCBI taxonomy): Eukaryota > Metazoa > Arthropoda > Insecta > Lepidoptera > Erebidae > Phragmatobia > Phragmatobia fuliginosa. The sequence goes on along the minus strand of OW052069.1, from coordinate 979,907 downwards.
GCGTCCCCCCCCCTCTAAAAACTAAACGGGTGGCTCAAAAAATCTGGAAAATTCGTGACGGTAGTACATATAATGAACTTTGAAGGAAAACTATAACGTATTAGATGACTTTGTTAGTTCAGGAGTTATAGAGGCTTAACTTGTAAAATGCGCTCACTTGTAAAACGTCATACAAAATAATGCATTAATACGTAAACATAACAAATACATATCTATTGGATACGATTTTAAATCCACGTACCATTATGGGTGACTGAGGAACCTTTACCTTTCCTGTGCGTGGTCTGACACGCACTTAGCCGATTTTTGTATATTACCCCAAATTCTATTTGGATATTTTCCTTCTTTAATTGTAAGTCTAACTCCCCATTTGATGCCAATCTGAATTTTCTAAATCAGTTAAGTTTTATCACATTTTTTTCGATCCCTTCATTTTTCTAACATTAGTATAGGGATATTTTCTCAAAACACAAATGACAGGTAATAAAGACGTTGTTCATTAATTAATATCCTGCTCATCTTCCGGCTTAGGCTTATGTCTCATTCAATATAGTTTTACCTATTCGATAAGTGGTAAATAATGTATAACAATAACAAACTCAAGTCTGCTATGTAACAGTGTATAATAAGTATAAAACTACAAAATATTTGCGTTACAGGTGAACGTCCGCCGATTAATGTTTTTCCGCTCCTCTGTCAAATAATTTTTAAACCTAACAGAACAGTTTTTTATTTCCGCGTTGAATAATAAATTCTTTTATTGAAAAGAATAAACACAGAAAATAAAATAAAAGCTGGCATACCAAATTTATTCCATCGTTTTTCAAATTGTTCAAAAATCCGTTCGGAGAAGAATTCGGCAAAGGGGACTTGCCGAAAATCCTTTCAATTTCGTCATCTAAATGCTGGTCCGAATTTTTGTTATTCTCATTCACAAACTTCACTGACACTTGGTCATTGGCCATTTTGAAACACAATAGTTTTTGTTTTTTTTTAGTTTAATGTTGCGGATAACTTTTAATTACGTTCGCGTTTCGCGTCGACGTGTATTGCACGAGTCAGTTGAACGTGTACTGAGGAACCTGTTCTCTGCCAATGTCGGCTGACTTAATGAGCAGATCTCTATAAATATCAATGTTTATATTACAAATTTGAACGGACTTATGAACTGTGGTAAGCAAAAATGATGACGAGTCATCGTCATGAGAAAAGCCCCATTACTGAACCTTATCATTTTTGAGTTATCTACCACATAAGTCGGTTGTAGAATGGTTTTATTTGCCTACTACGGCTTTTTATTATACTTTTTTTGGGGTTTTTAAAATTTGGAAGCTGGAAAAGAATTTACTATCACAGTAGGACTGAGTGTAAAGAATGGATTTTGTATTTTGTGTTGTGATAAAAATTTGTTTATCTTTCCAGAAATCACTGAAATTTTAGCAAGTCACTATAATAATAAAAAATAAACAATCACTGGTGTAACTACTGTGCAGTTTGCAAAAAAACTTTTCGCCTCGTACAATGACCTCAACGGCCTTGTGACTTTTTGACTCTAAAAAAGGAACGGATTTTATGAAATTAATACTACTATGTACGTAAATCAATTATTTTTTAATTTTCTAATAGTTCCTTCTAAAAGTTTTATATCTTGTATTGTAATTAAAAAGTTTTCTTTAAAAGGAACGTAAGTTTGTAACAAAAAGCCGGGAAAGCTCTTTGGTTTCGTCAAGGTCATGCTGAGATCACCAATTTGAGCATTCGCGGGCAAACTTGATCGGGGCACTACTAGTAACTATTTAGTTTAGTATACTATTTATTAATCTGTGGCAGTACTACCCCCTCACAGAAAATAAACCCAAAAACCAACATTCGTGTTATCGTTTTTCATTAGTGAGTGTGAGACCGGAGGCCTAATGATATAGAAGCATTAAAAGTAATGTTTCTTTTTAACAACAATTAAAAAGTTGTAACAAGATAAATGTATTCAATACCGAAGACTCACTGACAACCCCCGAAGAAACCTGAGCGTGTGTGACGTCATAATGTTGGTTTTCACCCATTGTAGCATACAGAGATACCTAATAAGTACAATGTTTTGTATTTTGATCTATTAAATTCTGTTAACGTTGTTATATACTCAAAAATATATCGAAAATATTGAACCTCAAAAGTTATCGCTCTTGTTTTGTACTAATATCACAGAATACATAATTGCTAATATGTATTCGTACTCCAAAAACAACTCCTGAAATAATGTTTTTAACAGTTCCACAAAATGAAAAAAACATCGAAAGAAATGGTTTTAAGCGGTGCACCGAGTTAATCTCAAAACAAAATCGATTTTATTTGTTGTGAAGATCATTTTGATGTAAGTATTTCAAAATAATGTTGTTATTCATTATTATTTATCTAAGTTTACAGATCGAGTATGTAAAGTTCAGCTTTAAAATATTAACAGAGCGCCAAATTATATCATTTTTTTTAAATCAGTGATTATTAATATATCAACATCAGTAACATTATTCGAATTTGATTTTATAAATCCTACATTACTCATAACTCATAGGAATCGTTTTTCGTCAAAAACGTAAACTGTAAGCGCTGTACTGTTATGGAATTGCTATAACATTATGAGGTCACAAGTATTGTGACCAATCGTGGTGCGTTAACAGTCATTTGTTTTTTTTTAATTGTATCATTTTTAATATTTAAATATTTACAATAATAACTTTAAGAACATTTACATACAAGCGTCAAGAATCAAATTGTTTATAATTCCCTAATTGAAAATCATTTTTAAGTTCATCATCATCATCCACAGCCTTTAACAGTCCACTGCTGGACATAGGCCTCTCCTTTGAAAGGAGGTTTTGGCCTGGCCAGACGGGTTGGTAAAGGGTTTGTTTCAAGTTTTCCTTCTCTTTTTCAAGTTTTCCTTCTCTTTTTTATCTTTAAGTTAAGATTTTATAATATCATCTTAATATAATTAATATAAAAGTTTTAAAATAAATAAAAAAACGTTTTTTTTTACAATATCCCGATTTCCGGTAAAAAAAGAAATGACTAATTGAAAAACCTTAAACATACCAATTGATGATTTGCGCAAGACGGCTGGCAGGAGCTGGATGCGAGTCGCCGAGGATCGAACTGAGTAGCGTGCAATTGGAGAGGCCTATGTCCAGCAGTGGACTGCGATAGGCTGATGATGATGATGAAACATACCAATAGATCGTCAAAAAAGCTCTTGTATATTGAAGGGGTTTTCCGACTTAAATAACAAATATTATGATTTACTGCTAACGTATATTCTATCAATAAATTAGCATACGTTACCAGTTCTTAGTCGGCAAAGGTCATTAAACGTAGACATCCTCGTAGATATGCCCCGGAGTGAATCATGTCCGCTCAAGTTACGTAACAATTCGAAAACATTGAGAAAAGTCGTTTAATCTTAGAAGAACAAGTTAGAAGATTGCTTGAAACTACGATTTTTTTAGTTCTTAAACTTCTGAATATCATCTTTGTAAAACTTGAGATTTTTTATGGTAAGACGTTAATTTGCACACTCGCACTGGCGCCGCACTAACAAACTGAAAAAAGTTTATTCAAATTGAAGGCGGCAGAAACATTAGATCGCCGATTCGAAGATTTCGACGACGGATCGAATATTACTTCTCTGTACTTAACTTGTTTTAATATGGAGTCGATTTTGTAAAGCATCTTAAAACGTGATCGTTGATATTTCCCTAATAAATATTTTTTTTATATCTCTTCGTATAACCACCGGTATCTGAAGAAAGTTTATGTCGGCATACGAGTATGGGGAATTCTTCCACCTATTTGCACATTTATGTGAAGTAAAGTATGAAGTGAGCCTCCTTCTGTTACAGCACGTACTTCAACAACAGTCTTGGTATGGCAATGGTTGGCTTGAATTTTAGAAATTTAACAAGACATAACAAAGTTAAACTCGATGAGGTGGTGTCATTTTATTGCATAGCTACTATGGTCAATTCCCAGCTTCAGCATCAGACCCTGGTTACCAAATAGGATCACAGTACTAGTCCAAAAGATCTAACGCCGCTGACTCCTGGATATTTTTACTAAATGGTGTTGCCACCTTACAAAAAATAATACAAAATTGTGCAAAAATATAGTAGAAATAGGTGCCGATGCCAGCCTTAACAGTACTCGTCTAGGCAAATCAAACGAATCCAAACTGTATGAGGTGGGTTGGTTGGTTGAAGAGTTACAAGGGCCACCTACTAACTTCAATATCAGACCCTGGTTACCATAATTATAGTATCAAAATCCTGAGCAAAACAATTCCAAGAAGTCCTAACTCGATGGGGTTGTGTCGTTTTATTGGTACTGTGTTATTTGTGTGTGTTTTATTCCTATGGCCACTTTCTAACTTCAACATCAGACCCTAGTTATCATACATGATCAAAGTAATCGTCTAGAAAAATCAAACAAGGCCAAACACAATAGGGTTGTGTCGTTTTATTGTGGAGTTCATCTGCCCGCCCACCTTTTAACTTCATCATCAGAACCTTCTAAAACTAAAGAACTTTTCAAGCCGAATCAAATGAATCCAAACTTGAAGGTATTTCGGTTTCGAAAATTCATTGAAATCGTTTTAGCGGCTTAGACATAAAAGAAGAACAGACAGACACAGAGAATGACTTTCGAATTTAAAATAATAGTATACTCGTACATAGTATAAAAATCAAAAAATTCGCTATAATGATAAGTCATGCCTTGCACAGGAATGAAATAATAAAACAATAAACGTGCTTTGTGCCATGGCCCTTCGTACCATTTTTGGACGTACGGCAATTTTTCCCAGAGCTGATTCATCGATCAATACTTTTTATATGTAGATCAACTTATTAAACCGGTTTTTTTAGTTTTTATAAACTAAACTTACACGTATTTGGTCAGGAATTGGAAAAATTATCTGGCTTTGTTACAGTAAAAGGCGAGACCTAGAAAAGTACTATTGAAGTACTACTATCACTAAAGTTCACTAAAGTTCACTAAAGTAAAATACTACAGAAAAAGTACTAAATAAAGATTAAAATTATTTTTAAGAGGAGAACACCCTAATATCGTCAGAATAGATAAGAGTTACACGATAGAAAGAGACGCAATTGTAGGTAAATATAATCGTAGGTGTCGTTCGAACTTAATCTCATGACGTCAAGGGTCCCTATATCTTCAATTACTTTTCGGAGTGAGTCTTCTGTACTGGTGCTACATATTATGTATTCTGTGCCGAGACTGTATTTCAGTACTTGTGCGTAGATGAATTTGTACCAGATAGAATTTCATCTTCTTAGTCTTAATAATTCCCAAGGTTATTTGAGCTTTGATTTGGTTAGCTGAATATCAGTTTTTCCACGGAACGACTGGCTTCGGACCTCCGCAACCCTCAAGGCTAACTGAATTTAAAAGTTGAACTAGTTTACGGTATATTTGAGGGCACTAATTTTCCAAGACAATTTCTATAGATGTTCATGACAACCGGGACCGACCGTTTAACTTGCTCTCAAGTGCGTGAAACACCGCCATTACGTATAATATCTAAATGTCGTATTTAGCCTGCTTTTTTTATATTTAGGCCTACCAAAGTGACTCTACTCTGCCTGATGGAAAGCATGAGTAGACTCCAAGAGTAGGGTTACCATCCTTTTTGTGAATTCAGACAATGCAGCATGGCGACCATCACTATGGCGGCCTAGTGAGACCTAACTGCCTCGGTAGCGCAGTAATAGCGTATGCGACTGCTGTGCTTGAGGTCTTGGGTTCGATTCCCGGGTCGCACCAAATGCTTGTGTGAACCGCAAATATATTATTTATTTTGGAGTCTGGGTGTTTTCTATGTATAATACGTATGTATTTACAAAAAGAAGTATTTTGTCTAGTACCCATAGGCCATAATACAAGCTCTGTTTAGTTTGGGACTAGATGGCGTTGTGTGTTAAATGTCCGAAATATCAAATATTGTTTTATCAAACTGCACTTTTATGAGTTTAATTTTAAATAATGATACGTCTAAAAATAAAGAATAAGCCACCATTATTATACAAACCCGTTGTCTTAATAGTATCAGACTAACCTCCTTTTCAAAGTTGACATAAAAATGTGAATTTAAGTATTTGAATAAATATGCGACTTGACCTGGTGACCTACTCGTAACTAGTTATGATAATTGGCTTGCCTGTTAGTCTAATGGTTACCAATCCTGACTGCAAGACAAAGGTCGTGTGGGTTCGTTTCTCACTTAGCACAAATAAGTTAAATGGTGAGCACTATAGTTTATTTCTTTTTATAAGTTTTTTTTTAAATCTAAGCCTGCCAAAGCGAATTTTACCCTGCCTGATGGAAAGTAAGACTCCAAGATTCCAAGAGTATCCTCATTGTGAGTGCAGCGAAGCATGGTGACCCACACTATGATGAACTAGTGAGATGCTTGTGCAGTATTGGGTAGTGCGCCATGCGCTATTATTATGAAGAGTATGTATTGGTATGTATGAGTATAAATATGAATCCTTTATTTATTCTGATCAAATCATATTATAAGTTGTGTGCATCTACCTAGTTGTTGGCTCTGCATCACCCTAAGGTCGACTGGCAGAAAATGCCTACGGCATTAAGTCCACCTTTGTCACTGTTATGTGCATAAAGAATAAATAAAAAAAAATAAAAATAAAAGAGGGTCATCTACAAGCCGTAAGTAGATGGTCCGAGGTACGTCGGGGTACCAGGGATTTCCTTTTTGGGGTACACCTGGTTTCCAGGCTATTGGTACCTGAGATAGAGTGGGTTAGGGTCCGACATAATAACCATAATGTGTCCATGTGGCATCCGGGGGGATTTCCGCACGGAAAAAAAGCTGCCAAGTGCGAGTCGGACCCGCCCATGAATGGGTTCCGTAACAGCACGTAACATCATATAAAAGTTCTTGTAGTTCGTTGTAACTTTGATCGATGTTTTATAATAGTCTATTGATTGAATGAAAGGTAAATTGTGGGTTACGATTTATGACGTATTAAAAAAAACTACTTAGTAGATCTCGTTCAAACCAACTTTCGGTGGTAGTTTACATGGTAATGTACAACATATATATTTTTTGGTTTTATCACTCTCTTAGTTTAGAAGTGACAGGGGGGGGGGACACATTATTTCACTTTTGCAGTGTCTCTCGCGCAAACTATTCAGTTTAGAAAAAAATTATATTAGAAACCTTAACAGCATTTTTAAAGACCTATTCATAGAAACCCCACACGTATGGGTTTGATGAAAAAAATTTTTTTGAGTTTCAGTTCCAAGTATGGGGACCCCCAAAACGTGGTTTTTTTTCTATTTTTATGTAAAAATCTTAATGCGGTTCACAGATTACATCCACTTACCAAGTTTCAACAGTATAGTGTTTATGGTTTTGGAAAAAAGTGGCTGTGACATACGGACGGACAGACAGACAGACAGACATGACGAATCTATAAGGGTTCAGTTTTTTACCATTTGGCTACGGAACCCTAAAAAGAGATATGATCTATCACACTACGCTTTTCAGACCTGTTGGTATAAGTAGGATTAAGTTATCTTTGCAGTCATGTCCAGCGTAGTGTGCTCCCTTAGCTGCCTCTTACGTCACCCTCGGGATGAATAGGAATGGTGACGCTCTGTATTCCTAAACCGTCACCACACAGATGAGTGTCGTTATAACGTAGCGTTTTAATTTTTTAACCCTGGTCATATAATGTCATAATTAGTTTACCTGCTGTAAATTACAGATAGCCTTTGATGAATCAAGGGCTTGCGGTTCAGTGAAGACCACATGACGACATATTACCATGACATAAAAAAAAAATACAAAAATCTAAGTACCTATTATTTTGTGGTTGATGCCATTCTGTGACGTGTTTGACTCATTATTGACATCAAATATTATTTGATACCAAATATTATTAAATATACGTTATGTACGTACCAAATATGTTGCACTAGCTTTCCGCCCGCGGCTTCGCCCGTGTGGAATTCGCTTATATTGCGCGACACGGTAAGGGCAGATTAAACAATCTTACGATTTTATGTTTGATAATAAGGAACTTTGACACAAACTTTCGTTCTCTATTTCAAACCCTTCTGCCTTTATTTTCGCTATAAAAAGTATCCTATGTCCTTTCCCAAATTCAGTTCTATCTTCGTACCGAATTTCATCAAACTCGGTTCAGTGGTTTAGGCGTGAAAGCGTAACAGACAGACAGACAGACAGAGGTACTTTCGCATTTATAATATTAGTAGGGATTAGTTAAACGTTTTAATAAAGCGAAATCTGATAATGCATAATATAGAGATAGAAATTGGCCAGGTGCGTGTCAGGACACGCATAGAACGGGGTTCCGTAGTCACTCATTATCGTAGGTAGATTTATAGTCGTGTCCAATAGGTAAATGTTAATTTTACTTTTTATTACTTTTTGTACGAAGTTTTTCAAGTGTATTTTAAAAGTTAGAACCCCTATAACTCCTGAAATCATCTCCACTTTACATGTAGGTGAGGTAACCCATACAAAAATATTTTTTGTAATTTTATTGTAGCACTTTGTGGACGTAATAAAACACATATTCATGAAAAATTTCAACTTTCTAGCACCAGCCGTTTGGGCGGTAGGTCGAATACATGACGAATCTATAAGGGTTCCGAGTCATGAATTACGGAACCCTAAAAATTTTAAATATATATTCAGTGAACTTTGAAGAAACATATTAACGTTTGGTTAGATTCGGAGTTGAGAAGGAGCAACAACTAGGCCTTGCATCTTTCGAGAATTAACGTGACCCCAAAAAAGTGCCAAAAAGAGGTCTGAATTTTGTTATTAAATAAATCAAAAAATAATTTTAATGCAATTTTGGACACTATTAAATGTTTAAAAAAGTACAGGAGCAAATGTAATTTATACCATTTGCTACTCTTATTTCTCCAGGCGTTTTTATTTAATATTACTTTAGACTTACAACCATACCATACGTCAAACTTTTTTTTTCACACACAATTACTATTAGGTCTTTACCTATGAAATTGCCTTTCTTCAGTACTGGTCATTTCAAATAAAAAAAGTTTGTAATGCCTCTGTATTCTAAATTCAAATTAATTTTGTTTTAAAACCATGACATTCTATTTACAAACTCAGTCTTTTGTTTTTTGATTAGCGTTGTATTTTCATTACATTTCAACATTTTTCGTCATAATGGATACTTTAAAAATTCGTGTAATTATGGAATATGAGTTCCGTCGTTGCACCAACGCGACACAAACGGCACGTAACATCAAAAAAGAGAGAACTGTACAAACGAACGCACAACCCGTTATTGGTTTTCCCGGTTCCGTTCTGGAAATTTTGACTTGAAAAATGAAGCTCGTGGTCGTCTGGAGACTTTGGTTAACAATAATGAATTAAAGGCGATTGTGGAAGCTGACGAAACTCTATCTACAGCTGAGCTAGCAGCAGCTTTTAATGTAAGCATCAAAACAATTTAGATCCATTTGCAACAAATTGGCAAGGTAAAAAAGCTGGATAGATGGGTGCCCCACGACCTTAACGATCGCCAGCGCAACGTACGCGTCGAAACCTGCCTTGCGCTGCTCAACAGGCAAAGAAATGAAGGAATTTTGAACCGAATGGCTACGTGCGACGAAAACTGGATTCTGTTCGACAATCGAAAGCGCTCAGCAAGGTGGTTAGACCCTGGTTCAGCAACAAAGCAATGCCCTAAACCAAAAATAACCCCTAAAAAGGTGATGGTCACTGTTTGGTGGTCTAGTGCGGGTGTGATTCACCACAGCTTTTTACAAAACGGCATGAGCATTAATGCAGATGTGTACTGTGAAGAACTGGAGATAATGATGGAGAAGCTTGCACATCTGCAACCAGCTTTGGTCAATCGGTCGTCCCCACTGCTCCTACACGACAACGCGCGACCCTAGGTAACAGACAGTCTCCAAGCTGCAAGAGCTGGGGTTGGAAGCTCTCCCTCATACGCCATACTCACCAGACCTTGCACCTACCGACTATTACTTTTTCCAAAATTTAGACAACTTTTTAGTGGGTAAAAAATTCAATTCCCGAGAGACAGTACAAAATGCCTTTGAAGAGTTTGTTGCCGCCCGTTCAGCTGATTTTTACAAAAAGGGCTTCAATAAACTGCCAATGCGTTGGCAAAGATGAGTCGATTGCATGGGTGATTGATTACTTCGAATAACAGAAATAAAAAAGTTTGAGAAAATAAGTACTTTCACTTATTGCATACAAAACGGCAATTTCATAGGTAAAGACTTATTATAATTGTTCTTAGTGCTCGCCTACACTTTTGAAGGAACACACATGCCAAAGTTGAGGTTCTTGCAACCAGTAGCTTCGGCTGTGCGTTGTCTGTCAGTCAGTCAGGAACGGAACAGTTTTATAATATGTACTCGTATGTACTGATGTATATTCTATACTTTCACTAGTAGCCGAACGAACCCAAAACAAATTTGAGAAATAAAGGCTAGGAAGAAAATTGTATACCTTCAATTAAATTTACGTACACCATGTTGTCACCTTAAAATACAGTTTTAACAAAGGTTAAATCTGTATCATGGCTGCTAGAGTTGAAGTACACATGCAATGTGAAAGTTTGTTGTTTTATTTGTATAAGTTGAAGTTTTTGTTTTCTGGTTTAAAAAAAAAAAACTTACAATGAAAGTCTCATGAAAATCAGAGATTATCCAGAACAGACAGACGGATAAAAAATTAAAAAAAAATTGGTAAATACTTTTGTATGCATTTAGAAAAATTTACAAACAGACTTCAATTAAATTTATTAGTAAATATAAATGTAGAAATAAAACATTTTAGGTAGGTACCAATGCCTAAACATTATAGGTCATATGAAAAATTCAGCTTTTGTTTAAAATGATCATTGTAAATACACGGGAATGAGATCTATAAATAATTTAATAGAACCTTCGTCATATTGTACATCGCGTGTATGTAAATACGACATACTGTACATTCGAAACTAGTTGTACGGACGTATCTTCCCTAAACCGATATAATTTTATTGTTGTACTAAAATGGGAGTTTTTAAACTTTACCTTAAATGTGTGCTCCAATTCTTCAATTTCATTTTCTTGGTAAGTGTGAATATAACGAGGAATAGTTTTTATTTATTTGTCTTTACTGTGTACACTAAACAAAACAATAGAAAAGTTACAATGAAGTGATGTGTAACAATTGCCACAATCGGCGGTCGCTCACAGCTTTCTTCTACACAACTTTTTATCAATATGATAATAAATCAATATAATTTATTACTCTCCAGTTTGGGAATACATAAAATTAAAATCTGATGTTTTTGTGTTTCTTATGCGATGCTTCTGCTTTTGGTGGACCAAAAAGCACTATTAAGAACTGTCCGTTTGTCACGTTAAACTGCTAAAGCAATTTGGATAAATTTCGGCAAAGAAAAAGATAAATAAATATTTCGTGTGTAAGATACACACAACGTCATCTAGTCCTGAACTAAGCAGAGCTTGTATTATGAGTACTAGACAACTGATATACATGAACATTTTTTTTGGTAAATACATATAATGTACATAACAAATTTAAGGATCACACAAACATTTGATTCGCCCCGGGAATCGAAATCGCTATACTAACTACTGCACCTCAAAGGCAGTCGAGATTGTACCTTGGTATAAAATACAGGCTACATTTTGTACTTATAAACTTCTTCTCGGGCCGGCTACTAGTTCAACCGGTTCTATATGAATTTCGGTTCCACGGAGCAACTGGCATCGGACCTCCGCAACCTTGAGGGAGAACTGAAATATGAAGATCGAACAAGTTGTCAGTATATTTGAGGGCACTGACTACTGTCGCCATAAACCTAGTCCATTTTGATATATATAAAAATAAATTTAACTGGAGTGTCGGTTTGTAATATTAAATGCATATAATATATTATTCATAGCAAACACTGAAAATCAAGGTAAAGAGTGCCTTGTGTTTTTCCTCAGAAATCTATATATTTCCACTTCAAATTTCATTAAAATCAGTTCAGTGGTTTAAATAGCGTGAAAGCGTAATAGACGGACATAGTTACTTTCATATTTATAACTAGCTGAGCCCCTCGGTGTTGCCCGCGTTTGTTGTTGTGACCGCGGGCAACGCCGCGGGGCAAAGCTAGTCTAAAAAGTAGCCTAATTTACTCCTTATATCATCAGCTATCTGCCAGTGAAAGTCCCGTGGAAATCGGTCCAGCCGTTAGATTAAAGCCCAGAGATTACCCGGAACAAACAGACAGACAGACAGACAAAAATTGTAAAATAAAATATAGTTTTGGCATTGGTACCGCGTATACATACATATGCATTTAGTGAAAGGTGGTTATTTTAATATTACAAACAGACACTCCAATATACTTAATTTATTTGTATATATAAAGTAAACTATACCTGATATAATTATGTAGATAATCTGGGCGCAGACTCTTTTCTAATAACTGTGAAGGAAGAACAGAAAGAGAGAGTGCCTGGCAATCGTTATTGGGGAGTCGGTGCCTTTAAATATACTGAAAACTAGTTCAATCTTCGAATTCCAATTTGCTCTCAGGGTTGCAGAGGTCCGATGCCAGTCGCTCCGATTAAAAACTGAAATTCAGATAAAACCGGTTGAACTAGTAGCTGACTTAATTATGGGCTTTACGTGCACCGATGAATAATATGTGAAAAAATAAAAGAAATGAATTTAGTCCCAACAAAGTTTAATACATAGATGCAAAAAAATTAAATACTGTGAATATTTTAATCATTACTCAGAGGAAACAAATAAGTAAATATGTACCTACTTATATTGTTTCATATATTGTAAATAAGCGTTACATTATATTAAATTAGGTATATTATCCCATACAATATCTATAAATACCTACCAGCGATAATTATATATTGACATGTTTATAATAAATTATTTTGTGTAAGTATTAAGTTATTTTCCCTATACGCATCGCTAACTATTGTTTTATAATTATGGTTCGTCATTGAAATTACTTACACACAAATCAAATATGTATATCTACAGATATAAATAAAATTAAAATGTCTATTTGTAATCAAAAAATAACAGCTTTTCATTAAATGTATATGAAAGATGTACAGTGCGGTACGGTCTCACATCCAAAAATCTATATTCGGGACTTTCAATGACTGATAGCCAACTAAGCTAATGATAGCAAAGATTGCCTTGTTTGTCTAGTGGTTAGCGTATGCGGCTGCAGATCAAGAGGTATCGGGTTCGATTATGTTTGTGTGATCCACCAATATTTGTTTCGGAGTCTGAGTGTTTTTATGTATAATATGTATCTATTAAAAAAAAAGTATGTTTATGTATTTATATCAGTTGTCTAGTACCCTTATTACAAGCTCTGCTTAGTTTGGGACTAGATGATGCTGTGTGTAAGATGTCCGAAATAAATATATTTATATTTAACCTACTTTTTAAGGTTCCGAAGTTTATGACTCGGAACCCTTATAGATTCGTCATGTCCGTCTGTCCGTCCGTCCGTCCGTCCGTCCGTCCTCGACTTGCCGTCCAGACGGTAAGTGCTAGAAAGATGAAACTTTGCAAGAATATGTGTTGTAAGTACGTCGACAAAGTGCTACTATAAAATTATGAAAAATATTTTTATTTGGGGTACCTCCCCTACACGTAAAGTGGGGATGATATTTTTTTCTCGCGACTACCCCATCGTGTGGGGTATCATTAGATAGGTCTTTTAAAAACAATAAAGGGTTTCTAAGACAATTTTTTGATTTAGGTATCCGTTTGCGGGATATTCCACTTTAAAGGGCACTTTTTTGTAAAAACAGGGCGTCCCCCCCCCCCCTCTAAAAGCTAAACAGCGGGCTCAAAAAATCTGGAAAAATTCGTGATGGTGGTCCATATAATGAACTTTAAAGGAAAACTATAACAGATTAGGTGACTTTGTTAGTTCAGGAGTTATAGAGGCTTAACTTGTAAAATGCGCTCACTTGGAAAACGTCATACAAAATTAAGGCAATAATACGTTAACATAACAATTATCTATTGGATACGATTTTAAATCCACGTGACTGAGGAACCCTTTCTGTGCGTGGCCTGACACGCACTTGGCCGATTTTTAGACTAGCTTCGTTAAATATTTAATTGTTATTTTAATATTTAGTTGGCAGGTATGGTGCCGTTAGCTTTAGGGATTCTCTGCCAACTGGGATACATGGATGTCGTGGTCACAAACATAGGCATTGAACACCTTCCCCTGTACATGATGGCGGTGGGCTGTATTATTATTATTATCTCCATCATCGGCTGCTGCGGAGGGTTCATGGAACACGCAGTCGTGCTTATCTTAGTGAGTACTGGTAAAATATGTGTATCTGTATGAAATATCTTCTTATATATAAAATTCTCATGTCACAGTATTAGTTACCATACTCCTCCGAAACGGCTGGACCGATTTGCATGAAATTGTGTGTGCATATGGGGTAGGTCTGCGAATCGGCCAACATCTATTTTTCATACCCATAGGACGCGAGCAGAGTCGCGGGCATCAGTTAGTGTACTTATAGATTTTATTAATAGTCGCTCAGAGGCCGCAATTTGACCAGATTTCACTATTTTTTTAGCTTTCTGTGCTTCTTTTCGATATAAATATTAATCGTGCTTCGTCCGTTTGCTTAATTTTCACAAAAAAGGGGTACGAAGTTTTTGCTTCACGTGTTAAATAGATTTACTCACTCATGAGTATGTTTAAAAGCCGCGAAATTCTAAAAACATTAGATGTCTAGATTTAGTAGACATGTGACAAACACACTTTTCGACGGTGTTTATTGTTTAGAATGTAAATTCCAAATTATTATTTTTTTTCTTTAAGAGACAACTCCCGCATTAGGATGCATTCCTGTGACGCGGGGATTTTACAAACAAATAAGAAACGGACACAAAGAACAACCTTATGTGTCCTGTTTTTTTTTCTATCTGGAATAATATTACAGACGTGTTATGTAGATTGGACGTGTTTTTCTCGTAAAGAATAGTGATCTGAAATCTAAACCAATTGAAATTATAATTACTGAAACTTCAGAAACTGCTCACCGCTCAGCACAAGTTTATATGATTTAATGTGTAACAAAATTATATTTTTTTCATTTTCAGTATTCAGTTTTCATGACAATCCTGATGGCTGCCTACACATTGCTGGCAGTAACTATTTTCCTTAAATTCAACCAACTCTTGAATGCTCTGAGTCTAATCATCACTACCCACTTCCATAGAGATGTAGAAAAATTCTCTCAGATTGAAGTAAAGGTGAGCATCGATCTATACCGTAATCATATCATCTTATCCACAGACAGCACTGCAGAGAGAAGAAAATCCCGTACCGCAAGCCCTATTTGGCAAGCGTGGGGGCATTAGGCCAAAAACTGCCTTGTTGGTCTAGTGGTTAGCGTATGCGGCTGCTGATCAAGAGGTCTCGGGTTCGATTCCCGGGTCGGACCAATTGTTTGTGTGATCCGTAAATATTTGTTTCGGAGTTTGAGTGTTTTCTATATATAAAAAAAAGTATGTTTATGTATTTATATCAGTTGTCTAGTATCCATTAAACAAGCTACTGCTTAGTTTGGGACTAGATGGCGTTGTGTGTAAGATGTCCAAGTTATTTATTTATGTGGTGTTATATAGTTATATATTATCTAGAAATGAGACCGAATCGCAGAGACTGACTATTTTATACAGTCTCTGCGTTTCGGTCTCATTTCAAGATATCGCTTTAAATAAGAAAAGAAAATAACTGCAAAAATGTAATCCTTTATCTTGACATTTTCAGTTCCTCTGCTGTGGTCCTCATGGCGCTATATCTTATCAGTCCAAGGGTCTGAACCTCTCCACCAGCTGTTGTGCAGCACCTCCCTGTACTTTCGACAAAGTAACATATCCAGGGTGCGTTGAGGAATTCCAAATTGGTATCGCTAACATCTTGTGGATTGTCGGAGGAACAGTGATTGGACTTGCAGTTGCTCAGGTTAGAGTAATGTGACAATATAATTCAGACATTCACACTTTCCATCAGATGAAGTAGTTATAATAGCAACTAAAATTTATGCACATTAGAAGTTTTACGGTACTAACATAAAAAGATAAATATTTAAAAAAATATCTGTCTGTCTGTCTGGTTGTTCCACCAATCAGTCTTTCGGTCTGTTTCCTTTAATCTCTGGTACGGCTGGCAGTTAGATGACATTGATAAACAGAGTAAGATTTTTAGATGTAATTCTACAATATTTTAATAGTTTACCATATAAAATTTGAAATTACAAATGGACATTTTTTTTTTATTATTTATATGGATTTAGAAATACTTAGTCAATATATTTATTAACTGTCTAATGAGGGATAAGAGTGCCGTTTGTGAGAGAATGTTTACTTTCAATGAGTTACCACCCTCTCTAATTATGGAGGGAACACTCAAAGGGTGACGTTACAACACTTGTGTCTTAGGTGATCACAGACAGCGGTGGTGATTTAAAATCAAGTGACCCTTCTGCTCAGTGCCCCTTTAGCGCAAAAAACTGTCCGTCCTTCCTATCAGTTTTTCCACTGAGCGACTGCCTTCGAACCTCCGCAACCCTAACGGCCCGTTTACGACCTTACCGCTGTGAGCCACAGCTAAGAGCGAAACGCCGAGCGGTAATATCAAAAGTATAAAAATGTACGAGGCACGCCACGAGTCGCCGCTCATAGCGAAAAAGCTAGCGGTTTTTGCCGAGCGAATTGCTACAGTGGCGAGCGGTATGGAGAGCGGCAGGAACAAAGGCACAAGTTAGTATGTGCGACGCCACGAAACAGAGCGGCGTGGACAGCGGTGCAGGAGTGACGGACTCAGCGGCGTTAATAAAAACAAAAAAATTTAGACGATTTTATGGCGGTAATGGATACCGAGGCTTTTAGAACAGAAATTTTAAATAGACTGCCTATATGGATGTCAAAATATCCCCAACATAAATATAAAATGGTTGTGGGAAGAAATTAAACAATGTTTTCCGGAATATAATGGTACTTACGTTTAATTTAAATTGATAACACAAAAACATAGAACCTAGGTACCTACCAAACGAAGCTACTGATATGTTGACAAAACTACTGGTATGTTTACGTAATGTAGGTGGATAGTTGACAAGTTTTAAAAGTTAATTTTTTTCTCTGTCAGTAGGTACCTAATTAGCAAAACAGTAAACATATCAGTAGTTTTGTCTGTAGATATAACTACACACGAAACTACTAGTATGTCTTATCCGCAATGTAAGTAGTTGACAAGTTTTTAAAGTTTTTTCTCTCTGTAAGTACCTACAAAACACTTGGAAACATCAGTTACTTCTTATAGGTAGGACCTTCGCGTCGTATAGGTCACTAAATCCACCATCTAAATTCCGATCTTTATTTAGTTCGTGCACTCATTCTCTCATATTTAAAAAAAAAATTGTTGTTTCTAAACAGACAGGGGATAATTTTTATAACGCCATGATTTTTAACACGTTTCGACTACCTAAATACGTCCACCGTCGCCGCTGCAGCTAACCGCTACTAGGGTTCGTGGCGTGCAAAACGCACCGCTCACCGAGGCCGCTCCGCTTTTCGCTAAGACCAAAACTCGTGGCCAGGCCGTAAGGGAAAACTAAAATTCGAAGGTTGAACTAGTTGTCAGTAAATTTCGGAGTCGGCGACGTCACCGCGGAGGCGGTGAGGAGGTGGACCGGCTTCAAGAGGAGTACCGAGCAGCTCGGGAAACTCTGAGGCTGGCCATCTGCCGCGCCAAAGACGCGAGTCGAGTGGAGATGCTGGAGAGTCTGGAGCGTGACCCCTGGGGTCGGCCCTACCGTGCGGTGCGCCAAAAGCTCCGCACACCGGGCCCCCCCCTTACGGAGTCCAGCTTCCTGCAGGAAGTGGTCGAGGGCCTATTCCCGCAGCGGGCGGAACACACACCCCCGTCGATGGCCCGTCGTGGTCGTCGTCGGGGCAGCGTGGGTGATGTTCCGCCTGTCAGGGAATCTGAGGTAGGGGCGGCTGTTCTACGGATTCGGTCCAAGAACACCGCCCCCGGGCCGGACGGGGTTCCAGCCCGAGTGATGGCCCGTGCCCTCGACTACATGTCGGACCACCTCAGGGGAGTGTTGGACGCTAGCCTGGCGTCCGGACGCTTCCCTGAGCGTTGGAAGTGCGGGAAGCTGGTATTGATCCAGAAGCATGGACGGCCTGCCGATTCGGTCGCGGCCTACAGGCCCATCGTGTTGCTGGACGAGGCGGGCAAGTTGTTTGAGAGGGTTCTCTCTGCCCGCATCGTCCGGCACCTCAGCGAGGTGGGGCCCGACCTGTCGGACGCCCAATTCGGTTTCCGAGAAGGGCGTTCGACGGTCGACGCGATCCTGCGCCTGAGGGCCGTGACCGAAGAGGCGGTGAGAGGCGGTGGAGTGCTGTTGGCGGTGTCATTGGACATCGCCAACGCCTTCAATAGTCTGCCATTCGGCTGCATCAGGGCCGCACTCCAATACCACGGAGTGCCAGGGTACCTGAGGCGGCTGGTGGCAGACTACTTAGAGGAGCGTACCGTCGAGTACGAGGACCGAGGTGGCGCCTTGAGACGCAGGGCCATGTCGTGCGGTGTTCCGCAGGGGTCTGTCCTAGGACCACTCCTGTGGAACATGGGATACGACTGGGCCCTGCGAGGGCGTCTCCCCCCCGGGCTGGGTGTAATCTGTTACGCAGACGACACCCTGGTCACGGCCCGGGGGGCAAACTTTGAGGAGGCGGCGCGCCTGGCCACCACAGGAGTATCCCGGGTGGTCGGGCGCATCGAGGTGCTGGGTCTGCGGGTGGCCCTGGACAAGACGGAGGCCCTATTATTTCATGGGCCCCGTCGTGGTCCGCCCGCCGGCGCCTCGATCGAGGTCAACTCGGTCCTCGTACCGGTCCGGGCCCAGATGAGGTACCTGGTTCTGGTCCTCGACGGTAGGTGGCTCTTCGACGAGCACTTCCGACAGCTTGGTCCTAAGCTGGTGGGCACTGCCTCCGCCCTAGGGCGACTTCTGCCCAATTTGGGCGGGGCCAGTGTCCCCACTAGGCAGCTGTACACGGGGGTTGTCCGGTCGATGGCACTTTACGGTGCACCGGTGTGGGCGGCGGCTCTGTCCGCCCAGAACAGGGCGCGCCTCCGGCGCCTCCAGCGGATACTGGCGGTCAGAGCCATACGCGGATACCGCACCGTGTCCACAGAGGCGGCGTGTGCCTTGGCCGGAACACCCCCGTGGGATTTGGAGGCGGAAGTGCTCGCCGAAGTTTATCGGCGAGTGGCTGACTTCCGGGCGGAGAGCGGATTTCGCCCTCCGCCCGAGGACGTGCGCGAGTGGCGAGTGGCGCGCGAAGCCGCTCGCCGAGCCACCATGCTGAGATGGTCGCTCCGGCTGGAGACCCCACGCGCTGGCTTCGCCGCCGTGGAGGCTCTTCAGCCGGTCCTCGAGGAGTGGGCAGGGCGGCAGCACGGGACCCTTTCCTTCCGGCTGACGCAGGTACTTTCCGGGAACGGTTGCTTCGGAAAGTACCTGCACTCGGTCGCTAGGAGGGAACCGAGTCCCGCCTGCCACCACTGCGACTGCAGTGAGGACACGGCCCAGCACACGCTGGCGGTCTGCCCCGCTTGGGCGGCGCAGCGCCGGGTCCTCACTGCAGTCATCGGAGGGGATCTCTCGCTGCCGGCCGTCATAAGATCGATGGCCGGCAGCGACAGTTGTTTTACCGCGGTCGCAACCTTCTGCGAGGACGTAATCTTGCAGAAGGAGGTGGCGGAGAAGGCCCGGGAGGATGCCATCCAATCGGACCCGATCCGCCGCCGGCGCCCCGGGCGGTGGAGGCGCGCATACCTGCGTCTCATGCCGCCCTGAGAGTGGCCGCGGATGGGCGGGACGGGTTTCCCGTCCGTCCGCAGTAGAGGCCAACCGCGAGGGGGCGACGTCCGCGTGTGACCGGACGTTGCCTAATTAGAGAGTAAATATTGAGATGGTGCCCGCAACAGTGCGGGCAGGCGCCGGTTGGAGTCCAGAAGGAAATCCCCTCCCTGGACTCCTTCCAATACAAAGGCGCAGAGAGGGTCACACCGTGTGGTTTTAGTCGGTTCGAGTCCGACACACCACCCCGCCGTAACCCCCGACGGGGTGACGGTCCGCGGGGATTTCCACACGTAAAAAAAAAAAAAAAAAAAAAAAAAAGTTGTCAGTAAATTTGAGGGCACTGACTTCCCAATAACGATTGCCATAGATGTTCGTGACAACCGGGACCGATGGTTTTAAGTGCTCACGTGAATAACCGCCAAACTTCCAAACTAGGGTTGCTATTAGGAATTTCGTAAGAAAAACCCAAAAAAACTTTTTGGCCCCACCCGAGATTTGAACCCGAGTCCTCTTGATTAGCAGTCGCATACGCTATTCACAAGACCAACGAGGCAGTTAGCACAAAAAACTGTCACTACACCGGTGGCTCCACCCGCGTGTTTAACAGTTATCGCGTTAAAGAGTAGCCTATGTAATTCCTCAAACAAAGTATTTTCACACCAAATTTTATAGAAATCACAAAGCGGACAGACAGACAGACAGACAGACAGAGAATCTTTCGAATCTGTAATGTTAATAAGAATTACAATTTTTTGTGTGACAGGGTTCCAAATGAAGTCAGTCATGTACATTTACGTAATGTACCCACTTGAGTAAATATTACTCGCAAAATAAACGAGTAAAAAAAATTCTCTCTATTTTTGACGGGCTATCTGAAATTTAAAAAAATATCTAAAATTTTAGGTTTTGAATAGACCAAAAATATATGTAACCGTTCTAAGGAAAACCATTGAAATATATACGAATAAAAAATATTGAAATGTCTATAATACATGTTAAATCTTGAATCGACTGGGAACGTTAGTAGGCCTCATATTTCTAATTGAGGGTAGACGTGAGTTTAGCGGGTGAGGAGAATGTTCTTGTACATTCACTTTATTGAAGCACTCGATCACGAAATACAGTTAGGACATTAAATAGCAGCCCATGATTAATAATTTTAAATAAGACACTCCACCGAACACGTGGTGCTCACACGAGATGATCCGCGATAACTGTGCTCGTCAACGACGACGTTCCATTTTTAAAGGAACTCACGAACGAATGAACGAACAATAATCATGTAGGGAAGGGATAAAACCATTGTCACCCGTGATCCTTGTCTATGATTTATGACATGAAAGTAATCGACTAAAATCAATCATTCAATCGCGTTTTTATTATTTTAAAGTGTCAATGATTCCCATCCCTGCGGTCACCGGTCGCACGCGCCAGTGCCCGGTGTTGCGTCAGTGTCTTACCTTCAGACACTTAACAGTGTTGCCAGCTAAAATAATCGATACGCCGGCACGGCCATACTGACAATCGCACGTCCCTGTGCGATCACTCACCTCTACAGGTCTCGTACTCCTCGTCAATCAGAGAGAAAAAAAATCGCTCGTCCATCACTGACTCGCTACCAATTCATGACACCTGTTTAAAAAGATCTCGATCTTTACCCCTCGCATCTAAATTAAACACACTGGGTGTCCACCTGACCTCAGGCGTCCCTTCGACCATCCACCAACTCGCATGGTGTATCGGACCTGACCACCCGTCAGCGCCCCTTCCACCAATCACACACACACACACACACACTGGGCAGACAACTGACCTCAGGCGTCCCTTCGACCGATCACCAACTCACATGGTGCCTCGGACCGGACAACCATCAGCGTCTCTTCCACCAGTCTCATCGCGTAGTCTGATCAGGTGCATCGATCCGGTTTACAGACCAGCTCCATTTTTCAGATACGCGACTACCAACTACCCATCAACCCTACTATAAATCGCGAAGTCTGATCAGGTGCATCGATCCGGTTTACAGACCAGCCCCATTTTTCAGATACGCGCCTATTAACTACCCATCAATAAGGCTACATACCGCGTAGTCTGATCAGAGGCATCGATCCGTTTTCCAGACCAGCCCCCTTTTTCAGACACGTGCCAACCGAGTACCCATCCAGTGTACGCTCGCTACATTACGTACGTACGCACGCTCTGGATCGATACTCTACGTACGTTCTCTGGATCGGTTCTTGATAAAAGAACAGAATATACACAAATTAATTGCGCAACTGAAATAACAATTGGCCGGACATGTTTTCCGAAGAAACTACGATAGATGAAGTCATATAACTATTCTGGCGACCCTGAACAGGAAGTCGAAGTGTTGGTAGACCAGCTGCCAGGTGGTCGGAAGATATAAAGAAAGACTAGACACACCGCATCCAGAAGCGTATGGAAAACCATGTAGGATGCATATATCCAACAGTGGATGCAAATATGCTAAGGAAGAAGAAGAAAGAAGAAGAGTGCACAAACGTTATAAACTCACCTTTAGTACTTGTCATGTTCGGAGGCAGAGGCTAAAGTATGTGGACTAGATGACGATGCTGCATCACTTTCCTCATAGGACGTTACGTCCATTGTCATGACTATACATTTCGAATTTCATGAGCATACTTACAGGTTAGGTTAGACCCACCAACGTCTCTCAGCTCGTCTCTATAATAATCTGGTACCTTGACAATAGAATGACCTTACCTTTGAAGTTTCATTGTAGTTTGGTTTGGTTACACTCGCTATCCTTGATAAAGACGAAATTGCCTGCACTGAATGGACTCACTATTGCTCTACTTCGGATGAAGCGTTCTACCTCTGACGTATAGTCTTTTGAAATTCTACATTGCTCGTTTGTAAAGCATTAATTCCGCATGGGAGTAGCCTGTTACTCTGGATCTAGTGGTATTAAAGGCGAGCTGAACTTACAGAAGTTTTGTTTGGTTTGTTCTCTACTTTTGTGAGCAGACATTTTAGAGTACGCATTATACGCTTAGCGTTAGCCCTACCGGAACCAGTACCGATAAGGTGAAGCTGTACACTATGCCCACATTTGAAGTTTGCACCTATATTACACCTACGTTAGTCTGCTTTTACACGCTTCGGTGCACCAAATAGGCAAACAGCTCTCTTGAGGGATTGAATTAAGGTATGAGCGTCGAGAGATGCCGAGTAATGAAAGACACGCACTCCCTCCCATCGTCTTTACCGCCCAATCCCCCCGCAATATCTATGTAAATCGCATGTCGATCCTGTGTCCTTAGGCATTGATGAAGGCCAACTTGCCCAGCCTAAAGGCCCCAGGCGACCGGAAACAACCACCAAGGGCAAGCAACGACGGCGCGGCCAGAACCGGACGGGCGACCACCCGTGGCACGACACGCCACGAGCGCCACCGCAACCCAAAGGCCACGCCAAGCAGCCAGTCCCGGCTGCCGCCACAAGACAGCATCCGCAAAGCCCAGCTGGAGAATCTCCAGAAAAACACCATCCGACGGCAAGACCACGCAGCCACAATGCGTTCCAAAAGTCCACAACCAGGGCGGTGACGCACGGCGTCAATCCTCCCCAAGAGGAGACCCGAGCCCAGCAACGGAAACCACGAGCTGCTGACGAAACTTGTTGGGACCCGGAGCAGTCTTTCGAAGCGTTGCATACTGTACAAGAATCAATAAACTTACGTACCTACTTGGTCATCTCTGGAAACCAATAATGCTCAAATAGTTCTTAGTTTCTTAATTTCCGAAGGAACATGATTAATTAAGGTCCACGTTAAGGATCACGGAGCTATTGGTAACCGGAAACTGGTTACCCTTACGCACATCATGGTGCGAGTAGTCTGAGGTTTCTTTGTTCTTATTTTTGTTAATGAGGTCACGAATTTCGATATCACGATTTTGTTCTACCGCTAACTACCCATAATAAAGTTAACAGTCAGCGCCATCACGCGAAGAAACACTGAACCACGAAGAACACACGGTATGAACTACACGGAGCAACTACCAATCTTGAATCGCGACGGAGAAACTCTCGCGCGAACCAGCACACACACTACATCCCAACACCAACCGCTGTGCAGCGGCCCACCAGGCACGACCACCTCGCCCGGTCGGAGGATCCCCCCTCTGTGTCGGAGGAACACGACACCCGGTCCTCTACAGTATTCTAATATTACGTTTACAGTTTCATCTGATAATGTACTGGCATTAGAGTCATCACAAACTGTATTTGGGATTGGATGTCTAGACAAGAAATCAGCATGTTACTTGTTGGCACCTTATGCACAATATTGACTCCTGTAGAAATACCCACCACTAATGGTGTATGCTGTGTAATGCTGCCCATACAAACACTGTTTAAAGATCTCGACTACTCAGGTGACTATGATAGTTTCTAGTTCCTACGAATGAAATCGCGATTCTGCGTCAGTCGTTCGTCAACTAAAATATGACACTAAGATATGACAACATGTAGCAAACCATTCTTTCTTTGAATGATTATGGCCCCATAACCGTTAGAACTGGCATCAGTGTGAAACTCAATAGCTGCCGCTTCACGATCTAATATTGTTAGTACAGACTCCTGAGCTCAGTATTTGAACAGTTTTCTTGTAAATATTGTCATGTAGGTCCGTCCACCTTATTGTCCCCTTCAGTGAATAAAGTGGGCCTACCATACGAGTATTATTTGGGTATAAAGTTTCTGAAGTAGGAGACAAGGCCCAAGAACTGTCTATTCTGAGTAGCAATCTTCGGGGTAGGAGAATCGACCACTTCTCCTGCTCTAACTACATGACCCACAAAATGTACTCCTACATTTCTATAAAAAAAGGAAAACTGCGTCTGACAATGCTCTCAGGGTTAAAGCAACGATCCAGACAATGGGAATGATTATCAGAGAAACCAAGTCCATAATCAAGGTAACCCAGCGCAACGCTAATTCCAAGTTTATAACTATGCCTTGTTGATACACCTTTGATAGACTGCAGCCGAATTTCTAAGATCAAAGGGCTTAGTTAGATACCCATATTGACCATCTTGTGAGGGTGAGGAACTACCGTAAATAACTTACGCTTCTAGGAGGGCTGAAACTTTTTGGTCTTTGAACATTCTTATATTGATCAATAGGGTCTACCCGTAAATCTCCTGTAAAGACGCGATGCCCTGGTATACCATCGATAAAGAATTCAGAATATTTTCGTAACTAAATTAAGATCAATAAGATTTTTGATTTGATTTTGTCCACACAGTTTAAGTCAGTATCTATATCCTCAAGAGCTTAGCTTAGTTTGGGTATGCTTTTCGCCGAAACTCACTTTTGTAAAAAAAAAAGCAATACGGTTAATTTGCACACTGACGTACTCGTTTAAAAAAATCACTGCCTATAGAATTACTTTACCTTTTAGCGTTTCTTTCGGCACAACGTAGAATAGTAACTTAGTAGTAGATAGTATTTGCGAAACATCTTACGGTTCCTTTTTTTTTCTTCCTTTTTTTTTTAACTACCCCCGATACTACGACACTGTGTAAAATACTAACGAAAAGCATGCCCACAATCAACGAGAAAATAAAAAGAAACGATCTCACCGGATTCTGCGTTACTTTTGCTCCTCGTCGATTCATGTTTACAGATGTGCACCTCCTTCATTGCTGTAGCTCGGAACCCTTGCGTTCTTCACAAACCGACGCGACATATCCAGCCTGTCCGCATACGTAGCTGAGATCTGTCCGAAGTCTCATTAAGACGGCTCTTCAGAACCCTCTCGCTGTTCGCGACACTCGATAGAGAAAATCATGTGCAAAATGCTGTGCCCTTGTGTGCCAAAACGCTGACATATCGTCGTGGTCAAAACAAATCAGCCTTACGGTAATGTTAAATTCCGATTGTTGCGGATTAGCGGTCGCCAGTAATTGAGATTTTCATCACCATGTTTTTGTAAACAGTTTGATTGTCCGGGCTGCTCACTGCTGTTCACTTTACACTATTCTCCTCAGGTGGTTACCCTGCGTATCCCACTTCTGATGTTAAATCTTGAATCGACTGGGAACGTTAGTAGGCCTCATATTTCTAATTGAGGGTAGACGTGAGTTTAGCGGGTGAGGAGAATGTTCTTGTACATTCACTTTATTGAAGCACTCGATCACGAAATACAGTTAGGACATTAAATAGCAGCCCATGATTAATAATTTTAAATAAGACACTCCACCGAACACGTGGTGCTCACACGAGATGATCCGCGATAACTGTGCTCGTCAACGACGACGTTCCATTTTTAAAGGAACTCACGAACGAATGAACGAACAATAATCATGTAGGGAAGGGATAAAACCATTGTCACCCGTGATCCTTGTCTATGATTTATGACATGAAAGTAATCGACTAAAATCAATCATTCAATCGCGTTTTTATTATTTTAAAGTGTCAATGATTCCCATCCCTGCGGTCACCGGTCGCACGCGCCAGTGCCCGGTGTTGCGTCAGTGTCTTACCTTCAGACACTTAACAGTGTTGCCAGCTAAAATAATCGATACGCCGGCATACAAATAAATCTAATTGTAGTGTCTGTCTGTCTGTAGTGACATCAAATGAACAGTTTTAACAAACCGAGAAAAAGCAATTTTTTAAATTCTTACCTATTTGTTCGGTTCGGTAATCTCATGAACGGCTAGAGCGATTTGGACGGTACTTCCACTGGCTGATAGCTAACGACAAAAGGAGTAACCTAAGCTAATTGTTTTCAAACTGACTTCGCTCGCGTTGTTCACGATTTACGACAGTAACAGCGGGATTCCGCTAATAAAAAATATAATAAAACTATTATTTTTCAGTTATTTCAAGCAATAGTAAGCAGTTCTCTGGCGTACATTGTAAGCAAAAAATCTGTATAAAATGCAGGGAGGTTGGTAAACCTCCCTGGCCAGGTTCCAAACGTTTTTGGTTTTCTATACCATTCTCTATTATCTTGTATAATTGGCTAATATTTTATTTAGATCACGTGACATTATAGTCGTCACAAAATAAGAAGCCCGGTTTAACATTTGTCATCGTGGCGTAACTAATACGATGAATTCGTGTTTTTGAGTGCAATTTTTCAATATCAAGTTAAACTTGATGCTTATTTATGATACGAGTTGTGATAGTGTATGGGTAACATAGTAATTAAATAGGATTATGAATTTGATTTTTCAATTTCTTACATGCGGCATGTCAAATGACAAATGTCAAAACCGGCTTCTTATTTTGTGACGACTATAGTAACTAAAACAAGAGGCTAGAGAAATAGAATGGAATATAGAATAGAAAACGCTTGCAACTATGTTAGAGGGCAGGACCTCTTTGAAATCGATACAACTTCGGTGCCTGTAAAGATTCTGAGAGGAACGAAGACGACTCCGGCCTGTTCATTAGTTTCAATTTGTTTTTCTTTTTTGTAAATATGTATTAACGCTCAACTTATTTTATGTCTTACCCAGAGATGATGATTATAAATTTTACGGTTTTTTATTTATGAAATACAAATAAATGTAATTTTTTTTTTTAGTTTTTCTTTATTTATACCTTAGACCTAAGAAAGCTTAAAATAATTGCACAAAGATCTACCCCTTGACGACGTCATTCCCATACAACCTTTTCCATAGAAGTGAATACCAAGGTCAACTTGTATTCACCGCTTTAGGGTGGTAGAAATCGTACTCGAACTAAACATTCCGGGTCTTGAACTCACTACCAACTCCCGTGTTTCCTACCCATTATGATCCCGGGACCTCTAAGCGGGGCGTGAAAAAGCTTCTCATTAGACCGTAATCAGATTGAATTGCCAACGTTTGCATTAAGGATGGTGACCACCCCTCTTGGAATCTACTCATGCAGAGGCATCAGGTAGAGTAGTCACTTTAGAAGGCTTTATAAATACATTTGTTTGTTTTCTAGTAACGTTTGTTTGTAGAACGTCAAATTCGCTATGGGGGCTGTACCCTCCTTGGGTTTACTTGTTTGTTCTTACTCCTAAAATATGCATATAGATAAAAACAATATTTGAAGCTGGTTGTATGTACTATATATTCCGATTGGCTGATGTGAGAAACCTAATGACGCTGGAATAACAACTGCAACAGAAACAGAAACTAATGTTTCCAAAGAAATATAGATAAAGATCGAATGACTAACCAATGAATAGGTTTATCTATCAATAAGATATAAAAACATGTAAGCAGCCACGATAAGGGGTGTAGATTATTCACATGACTATGAAATGAATGACTGTAGCGTATCAAAGCTATAAACCTGGATGGGTCTGTACTCTCTGCCAAGTATGTCTTATGTATTAACGCACCGGGTTTTGCACTTATTGCGGTAATAATACATAGTATATTTACGAGTATTTCGAAATCCAATCGTTTGTCATATACTTACTTATTCATCCAACATTCAAGATTCCATAATTATGTTATACATTAGAATCTAAGTTAAATAAATGTAAAACAAATGTTGGGTTGAATGAACAGCGCTGTAAGCTATATTACTGATGCTACGATCAAGGACGTATAAAGAATCCATGGCTATGACCAATTAGATTTTAATTAAAGTTACGTACCTGAATTGGTTAGTAAATACGTAGCTAAATTATTGTGCCAAGCCCATGTATCTTCTTTTTTATGTCCACACAGTTGATCAAGAAGTAGGTTTCTTCATTGACAGAAGTAATAGAAAGTAGGTTTCTTGTATATCCTGTCCATATCAGACAGCGTTTCTGGTTACCTAAAACAATACCACGAATAACTAGACCATCACGACTGATAATAATATATCACCTAGGTACATACTGACTCAGACTTGTGACGTACTAGTTTATATATTTGTAAATAGTAAGAAGCGTCTAGTAATTTCCTGCACATTCATTTAATTACAGTGTTCTTGGCTGACGTCATCCATGACAAATTAGAAAATTTTCGGAAACAAAATTTAAACCCTTTTACACGATTAATTAGAAATATTAAATATTAAATAAACAGTGCTGCAATTCCTTCACTTAATATCATGATTATCAATAGCCTATGATCTACCTATTTCTAATCAATATCCGAGTCGATACGAGTCTCAGTAGACCATCCAACTACGCAGGAGATATTAGAGTGCACAATTGTGTACGCAAACACAGGTGCACTCTCACTCTCATAACCCAATGCATGGGACGGCTATCTGATACATATTTCATAAATAAATAAAGTAGACCTGAGACGCATTTCTTAATTACGAAGTTATCTTTCTTGTAAGACATTAATTTAAATGTAATTGATAATAGCACTTTTAGGTATTCATGATTAATTTCAGGTTGCATCTTTCCAAGAAGTACAATAATATTTACGATGAAGTCTAATATCTTTTATCGTTGAACAACCTCCTTAGACGGAAAGTATTAATATAAATATAGACAGGCATAGACAAGCTGCGGCTGCGACATACTTCATGAAAAAAAATCATCGACAGGAATAAATCGCTATTGAAAATTGAATTTGTTGGTTATCGTTATCTCTTCGATAAGTTTTTCCTTTTACCGACACTTATAACAGTCGTATTTCATACTCGAAGCACATTGAACGCTTACGCGCGAAACAATACCCGCCATTTTGAATAAAAAATAAAAACCACATAATGGGGTGCGGTGAATTTCTCGTCAAATATATATTGTTCTTCGCCAATTTGGTCTTTGCGGTGAGTGAAATGTATTTTTATTATATTTAAAATGTGTTGAGCGATGGTTACATGTGATATTAATATAGTAGGTACAATTGAGTAATTTCAGGTGTGTGAAAAATTAAAATATTCATCGTAATTTCATATTCTCTTCATCTTATAACGGTTTAATTTAAAGTAGTGTTCCTTTAAATTAAAGTTTTCTAGAACAGTGTATTATTCGTTCTTAGAAAGTGTAGTGCTAATGACAACGCATGTACTTAAGCCTATCTGTCGATAAATAATAATTCCTTGAAACTTGATAAAGAAGGTACGACCATTTTGTTATTAGGTGTGCTGTGACGTTTATTTCCGCATAAGTATGTACTGTTTTTTTTTTAAATAATGCTAGTTCTTAGACATTAAATGTTCGAGGTTCTTAGTGATGTAGTGATTCTTGATGTCCAATAATAATAACATTCTATCACATTTACTCAACGCCAACTAATACTTGGTTAGGCAAAGCTTGTATTTTAAGGGTACTATACTAGACAATTGATAATGAGGGCGTCGATTGATCAAGTGTTTGTGCGTTCCAATACCAGTGAGTGCACGACAAACTATTTGCTGAGCAAGTTATCAATAAAACTGTAGCCAATCTAAAGAACTATTTAATCTTAACGGATAACTCTTTGTGTTTGATGCATGAGTATGATGCATATGAACTCAATGAAAAACGCATGGCTTCACACATCTCTCACAGACTAGGTGACTGTCATGACGGAAGGCTTGATGGTATGACGAGCACTATTATTTATTTGACTGCCCTGTTAGACCAACAGGGCAGTCAAATAATTCGCAGTGGTTAGCGCACGCGGATGCCGAACAAGAGGTGTCGGGTTCGATTCCCGGGTCGGACCAAATGTTTGTATGATCTGCATTTATCTCATTTGTCTAGTTTAAGCTCTGCTTAGTTAGGGACTAGATGGCGTAGTGCAAGATGTCCGAAATACTTATTTATTTATTCTCTGTTTGTAATTAATCTATGACATGACCTTATATACTTCTAAATACGTATATTTAGAATTTGAAGTAAGAATGTTTCAGCATCATTATAGTGCAGCAGTTATTATAGTGCAAGTGCAAACTCTGCCTATTTTAGGATCAAACTAGTGATCTATTTATGTATTTATTGCTTTACGATTGATCCCCATAGTGTCGCTTATGAATTCAAGTTGTATTGGATTCATCATCATAGTCGTCATCTTAGCTTAAAGACGTCAACTGCTTAACATAGACTCCCCCAAGTCTCCTCTCACAAAACAACCTTTTGAGTACCTGTTTTTTTTACTTGACGGGTAGAAAGAACCAGAAGTATTTGGTGATTCAACTAAAAACCACCCCGACACCACGTTTCAGGCGCCCTGCTATGAGCAGTATCGGTGCTGCGACTAACCAGGCTCTCCCCTCTCTCTCCGGAAAGCCCAGGCTCTCAGGAAGCCACACAGGCTCCTAGGCCTATCATTATATATTGCAGCCTGATCATGTTTATGTCTAGCCTGCCAGCCTACCGTCGGCCTCAGCTTAGGGGGTCCATCAATTAATAGGCCATAACCGTGACTTCATCAAAGCGGAACTTACGTTTTTGCTGGAGTCATGGTGGCAGTATTTTAAAAATTACACATGCATCGTTTGATTCATAGTTTTAAGGTAACGCCCTCATAAGCGCACCTAAAAACAACCGTTATCAGTGATAATAAGATAGCACCGCGCTCGCCATAGGACCGAGATAGTGGCCATTACTGATATGAGATTGTGTACTAGCCGGAGATAACAGATAGGACAGGAAAAAATCTAACCACGGAGTTGATTTTCAAGAATCACCTATTACTCTTAATCCGTGATAATATGATGAATGAATTGAGAAACGGTAAATTCGTAGTTTTTTATAGATTTTAGCCTACCAAAGTGACTCTACTCTGCCTGATGGAAAGCATGAGTAGAATCCAGGATTATGGGCCACCATCCTCATTGTGAGTGCATACAATGCGGCATGGTGACCCACACCATGGCGGCTTAGTGAAATGTTTCTGCATCATTCTCCCGGCCTCCAGAGCAGAATGATTCTGCCTCCGGTCTCACATTCACCAAGGAAAGACGATACCACGAGGCAGCATTTTAGGTTGGTCTACTGTGTGAGGTAGTACTGCCCCCCACTCGAGCTTCCCCATTTGTGCTGAAATCTGCTTAGCTCGACTACATACAGATTCTTGGTGTACTACATATGAATGATGTTTGGTATACTTCGATCATCTTGGGTTAATGTTAATCTCATATCATCATGAACCGGTTTCGATCGAAGTGATGGATATCAGGGCTTTTCTAAGAACCGGTGTTTTTCAATTCTTTGGTGACTTTCACCAAAGGGTGTCAGAGGCTCAACCTCTTTGACATATGTTTAAGTTCCTAGCTGACTCCTTCATATGAATCGACTACTAGTTCAAAAGGTTTTATTAAGCTAGTTGCCAGTATCTTTGATGGCCACTGACTTCCCAATATCGACTACGATAAGTACTCATGACAACCGAGACCAAATTCTTGATGTGATCTTCGAGGCATGGGCGTGCAACACTTTCAAACTTTCATACTCTGGGCTGTTCTTAAGATTTTTTTTTAAGATAAACTTAACACTCTTGGCCAGATCCGAAAATCGGACCCGAGACCGCTTGATTTACGAGAACCGAGACCGAACGTTTACTGACGCTAGACCAATGAGGTAATTTTTAACTGCCTTGTTGGTCTAGTAGTTAGCGTATGCGGCTGCTGATCAAGAGGTTTCGGGTTCAATTCCCGGGTCGGAACAAATGTTTGTTTAATCTGCAAATAGTTGTTTCGGAGTTTGAGTGTTTTCTATGTATGTATTTACAAAAAAAAGTATATATGGATTTATATCAGTTGTCTAGTACCCATAGCACAAGCTTAGTTTGGGACTAGATGATTTTGTAACCTAATATATAAAAAAAAACATCAATTTGTTTAAAATTAATGATATTTCAACTATCAGTTAATTACTTACAGGAAATAAGTCATAAAAATCTCCTAATTGAGCTGTGTATAGCATTTTAATGATACAATGGTAATTGGCACGAATTATTCCTTGTAGATACGCTATTTTAAATCTTGAACAGTTGTTCTATTGATACACTTTTCTGTATACTAGTATACTAAATAATTATCCTATCGGTTCTTTGGTGTCTTAAGGCTAGCTTCCCGCGTCCTGCACGAGGACTTAAAAAAAAAATACTTTTTTGTTAACAATTTCAGACAACACGTTTGTATTTTTCTATGCTAGACAGTGTACCATTAACAAACCTGAGTTTTTCCAAAATGCATATCCATGAACAGAGTGTATCGGCTTAGAATATTACCTTCAATATGGGTTTAGCCTATTGCTGTCTATGTACCACTACCAAATCCACCTTTAGCACCAAATATATTTTACCACATAAGGTCCGACCACTGATGCCAATCTACAAGAAGTAATTAAAATAATTTCATGACATAAACCATGGAGAAAGTCCTACTTTTTCATCGTTTACTTTTTTGTTTATTTTTTGAGCTGTTGTTTTCGGCAAGAAAACAACATGATGCCATCTGCGTTTAACAGGCGTTTATATTCGTATGTTATGGGTAACTTATACCTACACAAATGTGTACCAATTTAAAACTTCTATTAGGTACATTAAATTCTAACGTATTAATCATAACTCTTAGCTTGTTTGTTCCACTTCCACACATAAATTGCCTAAAAATCGTTTTAATATTCTTTATTACCGCTTTAAAGAGTAGAAATGCAATATAAGATTTTCATGCTCAAAAAATATATTGTACTTGATAGGAATAGACCATCAGTGTAATATTTTATTGGCCACGTGTTTGAATTACTTACAAATCTTTAAATTAATTCTAGCACACCTAGAGATGTCCGTGTAGTGACGGATTAAGAATACAAAGTGTCACCACCCCTATTCATTCCATGGGTGTCGTAAGAGGCGACTATAGGAACAAAATAAGCAGCTAACATCACTGCCAAGAGAAGGAAAACCTGAAACAAACCCTTTACCAACCCGTCTGGCCAGCGTGGTATAGTAGGCCAAATCGTCTTTTTAAAGGAGAGACCTATGTCCAGCAGTGGACTGTTAAAGGCTGTTGATGATAATGATGAGTATGATGACACCTAGAGTTAAATAACCTTGCACATATTGTCGGTGTTTAGAGAAATGTCACAAACATAGTATTTTCATCTATTTTCCTCTATTAGGCCCATCCCAGGTACATTTGTAATTAATAATAACTCTTGTGTCGGAATTTACAGCGAACGTTCTCTTGCATAATCTTTGTGATCTAATTTTTATTAGGTATATAAATTATACTAATAGCCGTCAATTACCAAACTGATATTATGATCTTTGTTTTACGAGTAGTACATTTAGTATTTCTATTGGTTCTCCACCTGATTCTGGATTGAGACTCTTAACACGGCAACGTTTTTGCAAAGCTTTTCTTTTATGTAGGTATCAATAAGTCTGCCACAGTAACTCTACTCTGCCTGATGGAAAGCATGAGTAGAATCCAAGAGTGGTGATCACAATACTCATTACGACTGCAGTCAATGCAAAATGTAGTATGGTGACCAACACTATGACGGCTTCTTAAGATGTTTCTGCATTATTGGGCCTCCCTTCTCGCACTCACTAACGCAACACAACAGCACAAATGCTGACATTTTAGGTTTGTCTTCTGCCGTTTTAACCAGGTTGGCATTACTTTCTAGTAATACCAACCTGGTTAAAACGGCCTGTTGGTGCTGAAATCAGCGTTTCTACTACCTTGGTCAGCAGAGTATTAGGTACTATGAAGCGACCCGTCTGCTTGATTGTCCACAATGATTACCTATTTACCTGGTACTATATAAATACACGAAGATTCTATCATTAAAATTACCATTGTCTACTTCCCACTGAAGGCGTACTAGTTAAAACAGAAACCTGAGCGCTTCCTACTGCTCAGTAAGTTTAATCCTCACTTTGTCTGATGCACTAAATTTTTCTAAGTCTGACTGTCCATTGAATTAATATCATATACGTTAGTGAAACCTCCCACGACAAATCATCTGTTCCCGTACGAGAGTTGTATTTTAAACAATTTATCATATAAAAACATTTAAAATTTCAGCTAGCTGGTCTAACGCTACTGGGCTTGGGTATCGCAGTGGAACTTCAAGTAACGTCGATAGTAAACTTAACAAATGAGAACTTCCAAGTTGCCCCCATCACCGCCATGGTGGTGGGAGGGGTCGTCTTCTTCATCGCGTTCTTCGGATGCTGCGGCGCCATCAGGGAAAGCAATTGTATGCTTGTTACTGTGAGTATTATTTATTTACACTTTAAATATCGATTCAGTGACTATTTATCACTTATCACTAATGAAAATAAATGTTTCCACTATTCTTGGGGTGATGTATTAAGAATAAGGAGTGACATCACCACTTCGCATCCCTCAGGGCAAACTACACAAGGCAACAGCACCACATAGAGAAATCCCGAGTGGCACAACCCGTCTAGCCGACTTGATATAGTAGGTCAAAACTTCCTTTCGGATACGGAGAGAGGGAACGGATATCATACCCCTCCAGCACAAAGGGAGGTTCCTCCTCTGACAATGAGTGGTGATCATGCCTGGCGGGCCACTGCCCAACAGTTGATATTGGAATATTGCATAATATTTGCTAATCGGCGCGAGAATTTCTCTATCGCGATTCAGGATTAGTAGTTACTCCATAAAGCTCGTACCGTATTTCTTCGTGGTTCAGCGTTTCTTCGATAGAAGGCACTGTTGTATGTTTTCGTCGCGCTATATATGGAAGTCGCCACTGCTATATTTTACGAATTATTATTATATGTATATATATTAGACTAATACTATCATTAATTTTTTAATTTCAGTACGCGGTGTTTATGCTCATCCTGATGGTGGTGAAACTAACCCTGGGGATATTGATATTCGTGAAGCTGGATGATATCGTGAAACAGATACCGGAAGCGCTCAACAGTACCTTCGCCAACGACCGACAGGGTTTCCAGGAAATTCAGAGAACGGTCAGTTGTAACGTTTATTATGGTTTTAAAAACATCTTGTATATTCTATTCAACTAAATTGAGATGTCTCATTAGTGTTTTCAAACGCAACGACTTGATCATAAATGGAACCACAATCATTAATTGTATACGGAAAGTACATATTTGTGTCTATAAAAATCAGGACAAAGAGTAGGAAAACTTGAAACAAACCCTATACCAAACCGTCTGGCAAAACCTTATTTTTATTTAAGGCTACCAAAGTCACTGTCTGTAGGAAAGCATGAGTAGAATCCAGGAGTAGGGGTCCCCATCCTCATTGTGAGTGTAGGCAATGCAGCATGGCGGCCTGGTCAGATAATTCTGCATCATTCTTCCAACATCAGGTTTTACACTCACCATAGAAATACGACATCACATCTTTCTAAGAACTAGCCTATGTCAAGCAATTACCTGATAAAATCTGTTGATGATAATGATGAATAATTTATCTTTTTAGATACTTACTTTTTTCAAGTCTGCCAAGTTGATTCTTATCTGCTTGATAGAAAGCATGAGCAGAATCCAGGAGTGTGGGTTATGATGCTTACTGCAAATGCAGGCAGTATGGCGGGTCACACTAGTGCGGCCTAGTGAGATGCTTCTTCACGCTCAGCTTAAAGACCTCGGATCATCATCCATGTCTTTTCCATTTCTTTGATGCGGTACTGAATATCCCCCTTTATGTTTCCAGTTCAGTTGTTGCGGCCCCAATGGCTATTCCTCGTATGGCATCTCCCCTCTGCCTGACAGCTGCTGCGCTGCACCACCATGCATACAAGCCATTAATGTCTTTAGCGGTTGTAACCAGATTATCCAAGATTTCTTTTCTTCCTTTGGTCTGGCTATCGGAGTGGTAGCCATCGTAGTCGCTGCTATCGAGGTAAGTCAGAAACACATCGTATTTTGATATTTTAATTCTTAAATTCTTAAACACACACGCACCCACCTACTCACTCAAAGACAGTAACAAGTACACGCACACACGCATATACACGCGCACGCGCATGCACACGCGGACGCGCATGCACATGTACACGCATACGCCCTAGTGCACGCACATACGCACACATGCACGCGTGCACACAATACATTATTTATACAGGGTGTTGTAGAATGTTGACCTCGTATTTTACAATTTGAATGTTCCAATGTGAAGTCATTTGGTAGAAGTAGAGAATCTAAGTCAAAGACTGTACCTAGATTAGAAACCGTTTATGGCATGATGCCGTTAGCTTCTCCGTGATTCGGAGGCAATCGGAGGTTATGTTAAACAGTTGGTCCATAGCAGGCCTCCAACACTCGTAAAGCTTAGTTGGAGGTCTTCGGGTGACTTAAAAGCATCCAACGTTGTTTAGCCAGTTCCAAGCCCTCACTCGACCAACGTGGTGACGTATGGCCTTCTCATGAGAGGAGATACGAGATCAGCAGTGGGATGTCATGGGATTTTGATGTATGATGATCATCTACTTCTACCAAAAGCACTGACCTTATCTTGTGCAGATTTCGAAATATAATTTTCCTGACCCTTATATGGAAAATTTAAACTTTCCAATAAAAATAACATAATCTCTTTGTATGAAATGTAAAGCACCTGCTCTAAATAACATAGCAATATCATTGGAAGCTATAAGCATATATCAATTCATGTCACATTTAATCTAAGTACACCGAGTGGGTCATACGTGGTGTAAAGATAACTCACAGGAATGTTATAAACAAACTGACAGCCAATAAACTTGATATCAGATATATATATCGAACAAACTAATTAGGGAGAGATAAAATTCTTGTAATCGTGCGATAGGGAGCTGTATCTAGATACGATGTGTTACATACATCTCAAAACCTACTTTTTTCCTTATAGGTATCATACTAGCTCTTGAACGCGACTCCGCCCGCGCGGTTAAAGTATCTATATAGTATTATAGTTCAGTAGTTTTGGCGTGAAATGTTCAGACAGACAGATTTACTTTTGCATTTATATTATAAGTTAAGGAAGTAAGGATTGTCTATGCTGTTCAAAATTTTCTATTTAGAGCAGTTTTTTTTCTTGCTGTGTAAAACCTTTTTCACACGCTTTATATTAGCTTCACCTGTGTGTTTGTTTGTAACCGACTCCTTTGGGTGCGATTGACCCACTTTAAACGGCCAGATTTCGTTCAAACTTTGTATATTTATCGAGGACCGATGACAATACACTAATTTGAAAAAAAAAAAACTTTAAACAAATTAGTCTTTTTTAGTCTTTCTAAAAAAATTGTTTTAAAAAACTAAAGAAACACGATTTTAAACTCAAAAGTAGAAAATAATTTTAATGTAACAAAGCGTGGGGGCGACGTTATTGAAATATTTTTAGAAAGCACCCCACGTTTTGTTACATTAAAATTATTTTCTACTTTTTAGTGTTGCCCCTTTTATGGTCTAATTTAAACACGATTTATAAATCATAAATTCTTAGTAGTTTCTTTAAATAAAATTTAAAAACTACAACCCAATTACGTAAAAACTTTGATAATAATTACGTTTATAGTCCTATGCCACTCGGTTCATTATTACAAATCAATTGGCACCTTATTATTACGATGTGTGTTACGCGGACGGAACCGCAGGCGAAAGCTAGTTAAATATAAGCTCTCTTTAGAAAATTTAAATTGTTTTTTTTCCTTTTTCAGTTGGTAGCTGCAGTGTTTAGTCTTTGCCTCGCGAACCATGTCCGCAACAAGGACAGACGAACACGTTACTAACAACTATATTGAAACAGCAAATAATATTAACTAGATATTAAGTTTATGCCTAAGTTTAGCGATGGCTTAGTGATGTATGTATGTAGTATACATTAAAATTATTGAGCCAGTTTAGTGAGCATCGAATTGAGCACAGAAGTACATTGATGTTTGTATTATATGATGTTAAGATTATACTTTTTAAAATTAAATTGGAGTTTTATTTAATTAATTAACAGGTAGTAGAGCCACGCTGATTTCAGTACTACCCTCACATAGGAGACCATCCTAACAATGACAGCACTCTTGCTGTCGTATTTCGTTGGTGAGTGTGAAACCGGAGGCCCATTCTCCATCATTATCCCGGATTCCACAGGCCGGGAGAATGATACAGAAACATCTAACCAAGCCGCCATGGTGTGGGTCACCATCCTTCATTGCTTACCCTCACAATGAGCATGGTGACCCCTACTCCTGGATTCTACTCATGCTTTCCATCAGGCTGAGTAGTCACTTTGGTAGACTTAAATATATAAAAAAGGTAACCAATATATTTGACACCCAGAGGTTAGTAGGACTTAGTTCCCGCTTTCTACAGACAGTTCGAGTTACAAGTATCCATCATATACTTCTTTCATTCAATCATTCCTTTTAACATATCTTTCCTTTTATTCATCATCATCATCAATCATAGAGCCCTCCTATTGACTGCACGGCTGGCCTGCTGGTTCAAGCGGTCGCCACCACACCGCTTTCTACTTCGCCAATTGTCGTGGGTTCAAATCCCACGTGGAAAAACACGTTGTGTGATTCACAAATTGTTGTTCTGAGTCTAGGTGTTTATTTTTGCGAGTTTTTCACAGACTGGTTCAATACACCGGTTAGAAACTCCCTGTTAAATATGTGAGCTGAAAATTGATGGTTTGAATAAATACGTTAGGATACACATATTGGGATATACCAGCCCTCCTCCAAGTTACAAGCGCTTTTTGTTTTTAGGGTTCCGTAGCCAAATGGCAAAAAACGGAACCCTTATAGATTCGTCAAGTCTGTCTGTCTGTCTGTCTGTCCGTCTGTATGTCACAGCCAATTATTTCCGAAACTATAAGAGCTATACTGTTGAAATTTGGTCAGTCGATGTATTCTGTGAACCGCATTAAGATTTTGACATAAAAATAGAAAAAAAACAATACATTTTGGGGGTACCCATACTTGGAACTGAAACTCAAAAATTTTTTTTTCATCAAACCTATACGTGTGGGGTATTTAAGGATAGGTATTCAAAAATGATGTTGAGGTTTCTAATATCATTTTTTTCTAAACTGAATAGTTTGCGCGAGAGACACTTCCAAAGTGGAAAAATGTGTGTCCCCCCCTCTAACTTCTGAACTAAGAGAGTGACAAAACTAAAAAAAATATATGTTGTACATTATCATGCAAACTACCAACGAAAATTGGTTTGAACGAGATCTAGTGAGTAGTTTTTTTTTAATACGTCATAAATCGTAACACGCAATTTACCTTTCATCCAATCAATACACTAGTATAAAAACATCGATGTAAGTTACAACGAACTACAAGAACTTTTATATGATGTTACTTGCTAATACGGAACCCTTCATGGGCGAGTCAGACTCGCACTTGTTTATTCTATTTCTATATTCTCATGTTTAATTGGCTAATATCACTCAATCACGTCAAAAACAAAATATTAGCCAATGAAACAAGAGAACAGAGATTTCTCCATATAGAATAGGGAACAGAATAGAAAAGTTAAAACATTTGCAACTTGGCTAGGGGGGGGGCTGAGAGCATTGCCTGTACAGTCGAGATCTACGATTTCTACCTAGCACATTTGCAGAAGAAAAACAGGTTGAAATCTTGGGTTATATCGCGGTTTTCTCTTATATTTTAAAAGGCATAACAACATACAATGTAGTGGATATAAAACGTAGTTACAACACCGAACTATATCATCAAATTTATTATTATCTCAACGCCTCTCACTGTGAACTGTGAAAAAACTTGTTCACAATATCATTCACTTAGAATCAACTAGCATTTGCACACAGCTTCGTCCGCCTGTACAAGTACATATATCGGTTCATCACCTTCCTAGCCTTTATTATTGCAAAGATTCGTTTGGGGTCCGCTATTAGTTCAAGCGCTTTTGCCTGAATATCAGATTTTCCGGCGACTGGCATCTGACCCCTGCAACCCTGAGGGTGAACAGCATTCGAAGATATCAAGAAACTAGTTAGTATTTTGAGGATATTGACTTTCTAATAACGATAGCTAAAGTGGATCGAACCCGAGACCTCCTGCTCAGAAGTTGCATACACTTACCGCTAGTGTATTCCTGTTATGGCAGTAAATACAAGCCTATGTAAATATCTCTATCCTCAAAAACCATAGGATCTCCATTTAATGTCTCAGTGGTTCAGTGATAGTGTATGCGACTGCTCTGCTTGAAGTCTCGGGTTCAAATACAGAGTTGTACCAAGTGTTTGTGTGATCTACAGAGACTTGTTTCGGAGTTTGGGTGTTTCTATGTATAATAATTATTTACAAAAAATATATTTAAGTATTCTATAATTTAATCTAGCTTTCATAGTACAAGCTCTGCTTAGTTTGAAGATAGATGGCGTTGTGTGTTTCATGTCCGAAATATTGACAACTTCCTCAAAATCAGTTTAGTGGTTTAGCTTTAAAAGCGTAACAGACAGACAGACAGTTACTTCCGAATGTATAATATTCATATAAGTCCAGTAAAAGTAATTCACACATAAAGGCCGTTATCGACTGAGTGTAAACTTTCTTCGCACTTCAATAACATTTTTGGTAATTCCGTTCGGTAAGTAAGATGTGATAAATGGATTATCACTATTTACCCAAACGGTCGCTTTCCGTAACCACTTTCTTTATTCTCTTGTTTATTATTGTTAAAGTTGCCATTTCTTTTACGAATCTACACTAAAATTACCCTGGCATGCTTCCCTAAAAGTAACTAATATTTTATAATAAAAAAAATTAATAAGAAGTGTCATTGTTATAAATAAGATTTCATATTTTAGTTCTAATCAAAGTCATCTAATCTGTTATAGTTTTCCTTCAAAGTTCATGACGGACGGACGGACGGACAGACGGACATGACGAATCTATAAGGCTTTCGAGTCATAAACTTTGAAACCCTAAAAAATATAACCTATTAAACAAGCGAAAAATCAAGCAGATGCAAAAAAAACATTTGAAGTGCAAAAAATAGCTATCTTTTTCTTTCGCATGCTTTGTATCTTTCTTTCTTATTTAACAGTGATGTTTGTCAATGCATGCAGTTTTAATCTGCACGGCACAGATTTGGGCGTAGTTTACTATGCATGTAACATATCTATTGTTCTGTAATATCATTGACTATAGCCTACTTCTATGCTAAGTTAAACCAGTTGTAATCAGTGGTTCTGCCGCAAGGGAATAATCAAACATATTAATAAGTAGATCAAAACTTTCACTTTTTTTGTAGTTAGGTATAAGGTATAGTATATTTATTTATGTATCTAGATATGTAGGCTAATCTAAGAAACACATTTCTCTCAGTCCTTTCTTATAATAACTTTCCGTAGCATAAACTCTTGGTCAGTGTGTCTTTTTATCATTATTTTTTTATTTGTGACAATTTTTTGAGTTTTCTGGGACTCAGAAATCATTATCAAGTTGGCATTTCAACCTCAAAAACTCGGTACGTGAAGCCGACGGAGCTTTATGTACCTTCCCTCTGAGACACGGGGCTCTTGAGCCTGGTCATTCCCCGGTCGTATCGGGTAGCCGTTACATCGGATTTTGAGAGTGAGGGTATAGAGAGTGCACCTTCGCACACGCTTGTGCACTATAACATCTCCTGCGTAGTTAGCTGGTCTCCGCCGAAACTGGTCACCGCGGCCGAAATGGGCTAGGAGTAGTTACATCATATACCCAAAGATTAACTAGAGCATTAAGCGCTTTAGCGCAATAAATCCACCTTATGAGTATTGACAGGATATATAAAAAAATGAAATTGGAAAGTGTAGCCGGTGTACAAGGATAAACTGGTTGGAGAAACTCAAGCAACTCGATGTGGTAATAAAAGGATGTAGGTAAGAAACCCGCAAGCGGCCCGCACTCATCTGTGCCAAGAATACTGATTACTCTATATTTAGACGAGCGATTACTCTCTTCTTAAATCTTTGTCGACATCGCAGGGATGTTATTACAGATATGGTCGAGTCGGTGCTTCATTTGCTTTTGTTATGGTACAGAAAGGTATCTAACAGACGTGTCACTTAACAGGTGGTAAGATACTACCGGAATCCATACATTACCCTAATTGTTACCCTATTCTGTTATGTTGGTCGGCTTCCGCACTTAGTCCTATAAGTGGACTATTGTAATGTTACCTTATTAATCAGATACTTTTCGATATCTGGTTGATGGTCTCTAAAGATTGTAAGACTGGTCTTTAAGGTACAGTTTTTATGAAATTAACAAAAAAGTTTTTTTTTAAGGTTTTCTTATAGCTCGTGTATAAAAAATACATAACATTAAGTGACAAATTTTACAAAGGCCTTATACACTTGCCAATTACGGGCTAACCAACATTCATCATATCATTACACTTGTATTTAAAAGATACTGAGCTACACAACACTTAAACTAAAAGCCAAACACAACACCAAAAAACAACGAGAATAATTACAAGAATTCAGGACAACCAAACAAGGCGTTTCATCACATAGAAGAAACTTTACCACAATTTCTTGGAACTTCCTAGCTATATTTTGTGATTTCAGAATCTCGGATCTAAGTGAACTTAGAGTTCTGATGCATGTTGAAATTTGGTGCCGCTTTTAAGAAGGAATTCATCTCTCTGCATATTATATGTACACTAGTTGCGCCCCGCATTGTTACCCGCGTATCATTATGGTTGCTATGCAAGTGTGTTATCCATGGCAACCTGTGAAGTTTTGACAGAAGATAAACAGTGATACATTTTGACATCTACGATTTAATGTTTTTTCATAATCACCTAGCTTTCGCCCGTTTATCTCGATTATTGCGGTAAAAAGTAGCCTATGTGTTATTCTGATATCTAAGCTATATTATTTTAAAATTTCATCCAAATCCGTTCAGTAG
This sequence comes from Phragmatobia fuliginosa, assembly GCA_932526445.1. Classification (NCBI taxonomy): domain Eukaryota; kingdom Metazoa; phylum Arthropoda; class Insecta; order Lepidoptera; family Erebidae; genus Phragmatobia; species Phragmatobia fuliginosa. Next base: position 936,097 of record OW052069.1, on the reverse strand, counting down.
TTTTTGCGTTAAAGAGGAACAAACATACATACACGCATACACACATACATACATACTCACAAACTTTCGCGTTTATAATATTAGTAGGATATATCGCCGGATTCGTATGGATAACCCTTTTTTGGTTGGTTCTAATATAGGTGACGACTGTAAGACGCCATACTACATATATTTTTATTTAATTATTTTTGGAGAAATATATAGAGTTCTTCTCCAATTACTTTAACCTGTTTACTTTGCTAAATATCAGTTTACATGTACATTAATTCAAGAATCTCAACATTACACGTACAATTACACCCTGTGTTCACATTGCACAGTGGTGTGGTAACGACCTCCACACGAAATAAAACGTTTCATGATCACTATAATTGTTTTTCTGTAATGTAGATGTTTCTACAGGGTTTCTTCTTTTTTAAAAAGAAAAAAGTCACTAGAATTAGGAGCGAGTTTTAGGCTCCGGCTTTTTACCACCAAATTTTCCTCTCAGATCTCGTATAACAAAGTAGGTTAATTACTTCCTTAGTCAATGTGCGTGCCCATATCTAGGCAGTTTTATTTTGTGTTCAAAAGACATAAGTATTGACATCAACAGCTGATGTGACCTGTTCTACGTAACGGCACTGCTGACCGGTCCATCAGACATGATGCTACTGGCAGCCGCTTCAAGCACTTTATTCCAATGTAATATAAGATGATATAATTTTTAAGAGAAACTATAGATTTTTAAGCGACTTCAGACACAAAATAAGAAGTATTTCTATTGTATATAACAACTTTTTCTTATTTCAGGAACATAATATTTATAAAATAATTTCTACCATTTCACTTTTCATCACGGAGGTGGATCTTAATTTAGTTTTATTCAACTTTGAAAATTTATTTGAAAACTAAGCAATAAAATAAAGTAAAATATTTATGTTAATAAAACTTTCTTAACATAAATTACTAGCTAAATGAGAAGACTCTAAAAAATCAATCAGGCTATTATTTGTAGTGAAAAAATGGAGAATTGTATTTATAGTTTATTCCAGGGGGTCATATCTCGTTTATGCTAATGCCAACGGTAGAATTAATGGAAAACTGTCACAATACTCTACAAAGAGATCGAATGGTTTTTGGTGAAATGACTGTTCTTTTTCTTTTGCTAAATTTTAGTTAAAAGTTTAGTTTAAAGCGCTGAAATCGCTATATTTTATTCAACATGTTTATCTGCATCAGATGTTGTGGGAGCGCCAATAATACTTAAGAACCGACTTGAAATAAAAACAAACTTACCAACGAAAAACGACTCCGAGCTTGGTAACGGGACCACTGTGCACCTTGCCGGGTCACTGACCTCACTGCTTTATAAGGGACTCTTAAATCTCAGAGACGAATCTTTATCAGCCCGAAGATAGTAAAATCTAAGACATAACACACAGTCGTCGGGCCACAAACTAGATAACCAGACTCCTGATACACTTACTTGAATGTTTCTAAAAATATACTTACATATTAGCTAGCTAGCTGCACCCTGCGATGTTACCCGCGGTTTCTAAAGCTAGTTTAATTTAAGAGTAGTCTAAGTCACCCCTTATATGATCAAATGTTTGGCTCTAAAACTCTCGTCAAAAAATGTCCAGCTTTTTCAGAGATTAGTCGGTAGAAACAGTTTTTTTTATGGAAGTACCGTATGTATTTATAAACTTTAATTTACATTTAGTGATAAACTTAATTAGGAATTATATTACAAACAAATTAGCTGTGTCACAGCTGTACGAACATAGGAACGTCAACGAGCTCACAAAAGGTTGATCCAAATTTTCGTTCAGACGATGCCGCGCTGAGTGTGCCAAGTTTATTCATATTTTAAGCTACGGATTAGAAAACTCATGCGATTATATGATCAAGTCGAGAATCAGTTGACGTGGGAGAGGAATAGTTTACCTCTCTCCAAAAAGGCCGCCTCGACCGACACAGAAAATCATATAGTAATTATGGCAAGCACTCAATAAGCGGTACCTGTAATTGTTGAGGTCTCCAGGGAAGGCGGTAGTTATTTACCGATAGGTGACTTGTCTGCTTACCCTATACCATCCATACTAATATTATAAATTCGTCAGTATCTGTCTGTTTGTTATGCTCTCACGGCTAAACCGCTGCATTGATTTCAATGAAATATAATTACACTAGCTGACCCGGCGAACTTCGTGCCGCCTTAGAATATTAATTCATATTAAAGTATTGTTTAGATATTAAACTGATAGTGACAAATCGACAGCAGCGCCAACTAACACGCCCCGGCCAGTACCGCCAGAATTGCTTTGTTACCTGCATTTTAAATCTGTAATATCTTTAAAAGTATTAACTTAAATTACATACTACACAGGGCATTATTAATCTATATTAAATACACAATTTATTTAAGGTACTTAATTGGATAAGGATTAATACTGGGTTGCCTATAATCGCTTCGTAAATAAACCATTATTTCTCGTAAAAAAAAAGTTATTGTGGGTTATCCATAAGAGATATACATATACCATCGCGGATTTTTTTGTAGACCTTTTTAAGATGTATAATACTGTAGTACCTACATTATTTTGATCTATCTCGTAGGTTACAGCCACCGTTTGCAATATAGGCGTAAAAAACATCACATTAGATACCTCTAAAATTATTATCTACTATATTATGCATGTATTATACATAAAAACCTTCCTCTTGAATCACTCTAACTAATTAAGAAAATTTCATAAAAATCCGTTGCGTAGTTTTAAAGATTTAAGCATACAAAGGGACAGAGAAAGCGACTTTGTTTTATACTATGTAGTGATAAATAAGTATTTCGTACATTTTACACACAACGCCTTCTTGTTCCAAACTACAAACCTGTATATGAATGTACTTTGATTCTTGAATTAGGACTTAAGTTACTCTTTACCGCGACTACAGATAAACACGCAAGCCCGCGGGCAAAAGCTAGTAAACCATAAACAAATCAAAATTGTTTTAGATACATGACTAAGGTTTGTAAACAGATAAACATAAAAAGATTTTGTATGAATCGAAAGAAAAGAAAACTGTTATGTGTGTTGTCTTTGTTTATTTATATACTAGCTGACCCACGCAGCCCCGTCTGTATCTTCTTTCACCCGTTGCGTGACGTGATATACCGGGCACAAAGCTTACCATAAAACAGGTCTGTGAGCTAACCTTCAAGGATAGACATATTTTCATACATTGTTGGAACAATAACTTGGAAATAAGACTGCCTTGTTGGTCTAGTGGTTATCGTATGCCGTATGCGGCTGCTAATCAAGAGGTCTCGGGTTCGATTCCCGGGTCGGTCTAAATATTTGTGTGATCCACAAATATTTGTTTCGGAGTCTGGGTGTTTTCTATGCATAATATGTATGTATTTACAAAAAAAAAGTATGTTTATGTATTTATATCAGTTGTTTAGTACCCATAATACAAGCTCTGCTTAGTTTGGGACTAGGTGTCGTTGAAAAAAAAATTTAAAAAATTCTTTCATACACTGTTCTTATTGAAACTTCAACCGTTTTATAAGCTCTCGAAAGGACTAACTTTCCTCGTTTTTGTAACATTTTTAATTGATACTCCGTTCCTTTTGATCGTAGCATGATGATACATAGCCCTCCTCGATAACTAAGCTATCTAATGCTGAAAAAAAAAATCAAAGCGGACTAGTACCGTTCCGTGGTTAGCTTCTTCAAAAAACAAACAAACAAACCTTTCTAATATTTAGTATAGATTCAAAAAGATACATTTTAAACAGACCACCACTTCTATTATGAGCATCTTTCACCGGCTTGTTTTGAAAATTAGATCTGTAGGTCACTAAACTCTCGATTGTACAAGCTGACAGTTGACTGACAACCTGTATCTAATGCTAAGTCAGAAGTCTTATTTGTACAAATATGTGTGTTACAAGGTACAAGAATGTATTCTTACAAAAAATAAGAAATTGGTAATATACACTCAAAAGGTTTATCTTAAAAAAAAAACTTCAATTGTCACAAATTGTAATCTTCATTTTCTAAACTTCGCATTAGTATTTCCTAGGATTAATAGGATCTTGCTGGGTAACATGATGCTGGACAACTCCGCTAGCAACTCTTTCTGCGAGCAAGTTATCTTTGCGAAGGAGACGACGCGGGACTGGGAGAGATTTAGAACTTTCCTGGCTCACCAGACCCGGGAACGGGCCAGGTACCGCAAAATGATCTCCGTCCTCCAGAAGAATAGTCCTGAGGGTAGCAACTGAAGTTATCTGTCACCCTAGCAGAAGCAGGCCGGGGTGGCGCACTACACTGCACCTGGTGCTCCAGCTTCTAGTATCCAAAATAGTGTGCGGTTTTTGGTTGGTTCATAACCATCTGGTCGTATCCGAAGGGATTTCAGCACAGAAAAAAAATCGAAAGAAAATACAGCCGAGCTCGTCCGTTTCTTTTTTTTGTTAAAATAGTAAAAATATTTTTATACACTCTCAGTTATCTAAGCCGCTACTAATCATAATTTTTTTCAGATTTTATGAGCCAGCCGTTTAGCTTTTAGAGGGGGGCAGGACCTGTTTTTGCAAAAAAATGCTCTTTATAGTTGAAAAACTCGCAACGAACGGACGGACATGACGAATCTATAAGCGAGTCACGAGCTACAGAACCCTAAAAATCAGGAACAAAGGTGAAACAATGAGAGTTTAAATATGTAAATATATTAGCATTCAGTGTTGTGCAATGAATGAACCTGACCGAGAACTAGTTTAGTGGTCCACAAATAGACATACTTTATAAACGAGATCAAGTGAAGCAGCGCATTTGCTTTCTGCCAACGTAACCATTTCAATAGTAGACCGCGGTGGCGCCAATCCAGCCACAGCCTAATGTCTACATAATTATACAACATGTTATTTTTATCCGTGTTCTCTATTTTTAGGGTTCCGAAGTTTATACCTCGGAACCCTTATAGATTCGTCATGTCCATCCGTCCGTCCTGACTTACCGTCCAAACTAAGTGCTAGAAAGATGAAACTTTGCATGAATATGTATTGTAATAATGTCGACAAAGTGCTACAATAAAATTATCAAAAAATATGGTTTGACTTGTAAAATGCGCTTCCTTGGAAAACGTCATACAAAATTAACGCATTAATACGTAAACTATGGGTGACTGAGGAACTCTTTGCTGTGCGTGACCTGACACGCACTTGGCCGCTTTTACTACTACTCGTCTTATAGGCGATGTCGTTTGAATAATCCTATTTATTATTTTAATAGAAGCGCATATAGTAAAGTTGCCTTAGTGATTAGGAACAGTCACCGAGGGTATACCTGGCTCCTCGGCTTATAGTACCCGAGGCGGCGTGCGGTTTTGGTCGGTTCGAGTCCGACATAACCATCAACTGATGGTATCCGGGGGGATCTCCGCACGAAAAAAAAAAAAAAAAAAAAGGGTAAGTAATAACGGCGTGGTCACTATCTAGATGCGTAACCGTTTGTGGCATGGTGTTATGAGCGATTCACGTTATGCCGGTTGTTGTCATAAGATAACAGTCGTAAAACCAGCTGGAGGCCCTAGGACGGCTAAAAAACGTCCAACGGCAAGTTTACGTAGCCACACCATGTCTTGCCAACTCGCACTCATCCAGTTTGGGTCCGTATGGCCTTAACCGTCTCGATTTCTAAGGAAGGACACATAGCCTAGCCTTATATATACTACATAGCTAAGCCATGTCCTTCCTTAGAAATCAAAGTATTTCTTAAGACAATTTATTGAAAACGTTTCAGATTGACAGAATTATTTTCGAATTTATAATATTTGTATGGACTACCCACGGTTATTATTGTTATATATTTTTTTTTTTTTAAAAAGACAACTCCCGCATTAGGAACATGAATTCCTGTGTCGCGGGGGACTTTACAAACACATGAAACGGACACAAAGAACACCCAGACTCAGAACAACAATTTGTGAATCACACAAAGTGTTATCCCACGTGGGATTCGAACCCGCGACACTTGGCGCAGTAGAGAGCGGCGTGGCGACCGCTTAAACCACTAGGCCAACCGTGCAGTCGATTGTTTCACGATTATTGTATCACGAGTAAAACCGCGGAGTGAAGCTAGTCTTAAAAAAAATTATCCTAAGTTACTCCAAATATCTTCAGCCATCTGCCAGTGAAAGTCCCGTCAAAATCGGTCAAACCGTTTCATAGATTTACCCGGAATAAACAGACAAAAAAAATGATTATGTATTTATATTAGTTTTCTAGTACTCATAGTACAAAATTTGCTTAGTTTATTACTAGATGATGTTCGTGTCCGATGTCCGAAATATTTATTTATCTGAATAAATTAAATAGACAAAGTAGAGGCAGAAATATGGAGATACGGTTATCTGGTAACACATGGACATACCTACAGGATAAACCGTTGGGTGATCGTTAAATGTTGTGTGAAGACGAAGACTGTTCGATTCTAGCACTTTGACTACATAATTATGTGCTTAAACAAACATGAATCTGTGAAGAAACACATAAATATTGTCTTTAACCACCCGTTGTGTAACGGTTTGTTTATGGCTCAACGAACTCTAATATACGTTTAGTGTTGAAATTGTATTATTTTTTACTTATAAATAAGACAACGTCTACATATATATATACTAATATTATGCATGGTTGGCCTGGTGGTTTAAGCGGTCGCCACGCCGTTTCCTACTGCGCCAAGTTTCGTGGGTTCAAATCCTACTTTGGATAAAACTTTGTGAGATTCACAAATTGTTAATCTGACTTTGTGTCCGTTCCATGTACGTTTGTAAAGTCCCCCGCAACAAAGGAAGTTATATTCTTAGTGCGGGAGTCTTTTTTAAGAAAAAAAAATATAAAGCTGAATAGTTTGTTTATTTGGTTCAACGCGCTAATCTTAGGAACTACTGGTCCGATTTAAAAATTATTTCAGTGTTAGATAGCCCATTTTTCGAGAAAAGGCTATAATATATCATCTCGCTAAGACTAATAGGAGCAGAGCACCAATGAAGAATGCATAAGAACGTTTTTTTTCCTCAGAACAACAGGCAGTCAAAATTTTTCAAAATCAATGTTTAAGTACTGTGTTATAAGGTTTATTGTGATGCTGTGGTATCACTCCGGTCGAATAGGACGAGTTGTGGCCGAATATGGCTCTCCCACGAAACTAATCCTACGATTCTATACTTAGGGTAGACTAACTTTGGACCGAGGCTACGCCTGCGTCCCACAGAAGCCTATCTCCTTCTCCTAGGTCCAATCTATCTCCATACAGAAATTCAACTAAATCGGTTTAACGATATAAAAGTGAAAGCGTCACAGACAGACAGCAGAATAGTAGGTTTATTACGACGATCGACAAAATTCATAACGAACAAACGAAATCCTTCGTGGACCGTGTGAGACTATTCACAATAGCTGTCGGCACAGTCAAATATTTGCTCCTCAAACAGTTTGCCTCCAAAACATAATATTTGTACGAATTCCTCTAAATAATCACCAGTGATATTAATCTTGAAAATCTCCAAAATACTGGTTCCCAATAGCTGTTCCTGTACGTTGACCCCATGAGGTATACGAACTCTGTATTTTATATCTTAATTAATAAGATGATAATTTGCTTTGAATACTTAATATACTCCCAAATACATGTCATCTGAATTTTAATACGTGGAGAAACACAGAAACATAATAAGTTTGGATATGTGGAATTATAAGATTATACTGCTTTGTTGGTCTAGTGGTTAACGTATGCGGCTGCTGATTAAGAGGTATCGGGTTCGATTCCCGGGTCGGACCAAATATTTGTGTGATCCACAAATATTTGTTTCGGTGTCTGGGTGTTTTCTATGTATAAATATGTATGTATTTACAAAAAAAATATTTGTTTATGTATTTGAATCCGTTCTTAGCTGATGTCACAACCTCTAAGGGTGATTGATTGATTGTGGTACTTGTTTTCTCTTTTCAGTTCATTACTTTTAAGCAGTCGGGTTTTTTGTTTCTGGAATATTTATTTAATTAGCCTAAGGATTTATGTACGTAGTAATATGGCCTTAACCCTCTCCTGAGAGGAGATCCATGCCCAGCAGTGGGACGTCACGGGTTTTTGGTATTAAATTTGATTTGTTGATAGTAAAAATCGTTTAGGTTTGTGTCATGAGCTAATATTTGTTTCGGAGTTTGGGTTTTATCTATGTATTTACAAAAAGTGCGTTTATGTATTTACTAGCTTTCGCCCGCGGCTCCGCCCGCGTGTATGTTGATTATCGCGGTAAAAAGTAACCTATGTCCTTTCCCAAGTTCAGTTCTATCTTCATACCAAATTTTATCAAAATCGGTTTAGTGGTTTAAGCACAGATCATAGAAATACCTACAGGCGTGAAAGCGTAACAGACAGAGTTACTTTCGCATTTATAATATTAGTAGGGATATCAGTTGTCTAGTACCCATAATACAAGCTCTGCCTAGTTTGGGACTAGATGGCGTTGTGTGTAAGATGTCTGAAAAAGTATTAAAAGTTTTACGTTCATTAAATAATAGAATAGAAATACAAGTGAGGTTATTTTCAAGAAAGTCATGACAATGAGTAATGAGGCTGATTCTAATTACCAGTTCCAAGGGCAGCCTACCCTTCATGGAGAAGAATCTGACAATAAACTATACGGATGCTTTTTTAAAATGGCTTACAATAATCAAGTTACATTACAAAACATACATACCTAGATACTGTCGTTTGAGGTAGGTCTTCTTGGTGAGGGTAATACCGCTCGTTCGTGCTGAAATCAGCGTGGCTTTACTACCTTCCTCTACTACTTACTACTGCGCAGAGAATTGTGAGTTCAAACTCAATACGGGATCGCACTTTTTGTGATCCACAGAATAAATTGTTGTTTTGAGTCTTTGTCTCCGTCTCATCAATGTTTGTTAAGCACCAACACAACAAGGATGTGTTTTTAAGGCGTTAGTTGATTTACTTTTTTATGGCAAAAGAGCAGTCTGGTCACCTCATGGTAAGTTACTACCGCTGATTGTCGATCTTTCAACTAAACGGTCCCAACTTTACCCGACTACGGCAGAGCCAAAAGAGGGTTATGACTTTGACAGGCAATGTGTGTTTGTCTGTTCATTTGTTCCCTCAAAGCACCTCAACTACTTATTATAGTAGTAGGCAGGAATCCCACCTGTACAAGCATAAAAGGCAGAGTGCAAGAAAGAATTAGTACGAAGCATGAAAGTATCAGAAGTAGCAAGTGCGCAAACTGGTATGAAACATCGGTGTTAGAAAAAAAAAAAAACTTCTTATTAGAACGGATATTAGATTACAAATAGGTTAAAGGTCAGTGTTCTGAAAATATTTTTTCAAAATTTTTTGACGTCGTTTTTTGTCGTAGTTGGGTTTTAGTTTTTACTTTTTTTATTAAGCTCATAGATACTAACCAAACAGAGTCCCTTGGTGTTCTAGTCTATAGGCCATCGGACTGTTTTAAAGTTTCGCGGCTTTTACATAAGATAGTCTTTGTTTAACAACTGAACCAGCCCGCGACCACGAGCTGTTTAACCCGTTCGAAACGTCGGAAAATTCGAGGTATCGTAAGCTTTTAAAAAACTTTATCGCGATTATGTTCGGCTGTATAATAAATATCTATAAAAATCCTAGTAAAATCTATGTGGTTATTCATCAACCATGTTCTCACTCCATAGTTAGTATACCATAGAAAGCGGAAGTACAATTTAGTTACAAACAACTTAATCGTTGGCAAATAACGCTGATATCCATTGTGTGTAAATGAGCGAGATGAGATACTACATTACAGATCTAGCTCTGATATACACAGGTTCGTCTATTAATATCTGCATATATAATAGCTACAATTAATAACATATACATATATAATGCAATACTACATTTCATATACTACGGTAGATGTTCCCAAATTGCCTAAATAACTTAAAAAATAACTCTATAATGGAAAGAAAGAGTAGTAACCAAGAGTGATTATCACCATCCTAATGGCGAATGTGGATAATGCAGTACAGTGACCCACACCACGGTTTAATGACATGTTTCTGCATCATCGAGTCTCCTGTCTCGCATTCATCAGCGAATCACGACATCACGAATGCTGTTATTTTAGGTTGGCGCCAAATGAAAGGTTTAATTGGTTTGTTTGTTTAGTTGAATACGATTCGAAACAGTTCAGTATTAGATAGTTCAGTTATCGAGGAACGCATATAGCGTTATGCTTTGACCAAAAGAAGCGGGGGTACCAATAAAAGAACATTTGATTATTCCTTTTAAGAGCTTCCATTGCGTGTGTTACGTAAACCGTTTGTTTGAGTTTCATTAAAACAATGTATTAAATCATTGACCCCCTTTAAAAGTTCTATCTTTTAAGGTTAGCTTATTATGACCATTTTTTTACGCACATACCACGGACAATAAATAGACGCAAACATTGCTTGGGTCAGCTCGCATACATATGGTATATCTTTAAAAGAATCGGCCAAGTGCGTGTCAGGCCACGCACAGGAAAGGGTTCCTCAGTCATCCGTAATAGTACGTGGATTTAAAATCGTATCCAATAGATAATTGTTATGTTTACGTATTCGTGCATCAATCTTGTTTAACGCTTTCCAAGGAAGCGCATTTTACAAGTTAAGCCTCTATAACTCCTGAACTAACAAAGTCGTCTAATCCTTTATAGTTTTCCTTTAAAGTGCATTATAAGGAGCACCATCACGAATTTTCCCAGATTTTTTGAGCCAGCCGTTTTACTTTTAGAGGGAACACCCTGTTTTTACAAAAAAGTGACGTTTAAAGTGGGATTTCTCGCAAACGGATACCTAAATTAAACATCGCCTTAGAAACCCTTGATTGTTTTAAAAGACCTATCTAATGATACTCCACACGATGGGGTAGCCGCGAGAAAAAAAATCATCCCCACTTTACGTGTAGGGGTACCTCCCCTACACGTAAAGTGGGGATGATTTTTTTTCTAAATAAAAATAAAAATAAAAAACGCAGTAGAAGACGGCTTGCGACCACTACACATCTACGCAGTTAAACAAATATTCTGAGGCAAAACCCCAATGCGACCTTAATGTCATATCACAGGCAAGTAAGTCAAGTATATTCATACATTTCTAAAGTTCGACTAAAGGAAAAACATTAAAATTCTGCAGTCTAACGGTTTAACAAATAAATTACCTACATACACTCCTATAAACAAGTTTACGATTCGCTAATAGAAAACCGAAATCCACTAACCCCATCAAGTGTAATAAAATCACTAATTAACATAATGATTTATACGTGAAATAATTATAACGGAGATCTTTTTCTCGCCATCAATTTAAAGTACAATTTTATATCTATACAAAAAAATAAAATTGAAATATATAATAAAAGTTATACATACGTATATAATATCAAATTAACAGTGTTCTTATTAAATGCACATGCACATTTATTAACGTTGCTTACACTAAAAAGCATTTTTTCTGTCTGTCTGTTTGTTCCAGGTAATCTCTGAAACTTCTTAACCTATTTTGACGGGACTTTCACTGGCAGAAAGTAAATGACCTGAGGAGTAACTTAGGGCCTTTTAGACTAACTTATATTTTATTTATTTTGTTATTCGCGATTTACAACATTAACTCAAAAGGACTTCAATGTTCCCATTTATTTACTATTGACACTTGCCTCATAATACCATGTGGTACAAGTCGTGCCAGTTGTTCATGACATTAGCAATCAACCAAACTGACAAATCCTTCAGCTACATGATATTAGAATAGATATTTGTAATACATACCTAAAATAATCAACTGGGTATTCCTTGAGTTTCACTTGCTTTAATGTGGCCATTGGTTTGTCAATGGCAGAGTTCTGATATTATATTATAATGATTTGTAAACTTATAGACTTGATAACGTCTTTCGTGTTGTATGGGTTTCGTAAGAGGCGACTAAAGGAACAAAATAAGCAGCTAACATCACTGCCAAGAGAAGGAAAACTTTTACCTTTACCAACCCGTCTGGCCAGCGTGGTATAGTAGGCCAAAACCTCCTTTCTAAGGAGAGGCCCATGTCCAGCAGTGGACTGTTAAAGGCTGTTGATGATGATGATGAACGTCTGTCGGCGCTTCAAAAAGTTTTTTCAAAATACTGAACAAAAACATAATATATATATAAACGTATATATCTTTCTATAAAATCATTACTCTTAATTGGACTATTTATTCAGTTTTTTATACCAAGTATAATATAACTTACAAAATATTTAGATACGGCGACGCTGTGTCAGCAAAATTGTATACAAATGATGACAGAAACATTGAATGCCAACCGACTCACGGAAAGCGTAAGCATGGATAGAGTGCCGGCCAGCGGAGTACCGTTACCATACTTGTATAAATGAAGGAGGCGACTCACCCGCTGTAGTGTACCGCGCAACCAACCATGCGACTACACGCGTCTTTACTGTTCGTCCTGTTCGCGTCGGCAGCGCGCGCCGCTACTATACCTGAAGATGGCGCGGTTGAGAAAAAACTCGACATCCCCCAGGAAAATGTAGACAAAATTCAGGAAATTGCATCAGGCAATACAGAACAAATCGACCAAACGATCGTTATCAATGAAGTTGATAACAAATTGCGTACGAATCCCACTGAAATCCCTGTTCAGGTTCAAAACGTAGAACAGTCCCAAGAGATCAGCGACGAGTCCGAGGAAATTATCAGACCATCGGTGGACCTCAGAAACCCCGGACCACCACAGCGTCAAGAGCATGAAACACAAAACCCCGAGTTTTATTCAGCCGAGCAGGATTTTGCTCAAGCGTATAAGAAGAACTTAAATAACGCACAAGTGTTTTTGAAGCAAGGATTTCAGGGAATCAACGATGGCATCCAAAACTTGTTCGAAAGCAATGAGCAGCTCCAGGGTTTTAAGAGCAGTATTCAAAAATTGCGAGAAGGTTTCATTTCCCAAATCGATAAATTGAATGGAACCGTCCAGTCCTATTTACACGCCGACAGCTCTAACAATGCTAGCCCTAATGAAGAGCAAACCAAAGCCAACATCCAAGTCATAGAGATAGGTTTAAATACAATTAGGAACGACTTTAATAAGGGTGTAAAGACATTGACTGAAGGTGTCGAAGTACTGTCGTCTGTCAGAACTCAGAATGAAAAACAGGAAACAAATCAACCGGATGCATCTCCATCACCCGCTAACCCCCCACCTGGAAACCCGCTAATGAATATGATCACCAATTTCCAAAGCACCGTTCAAAGCGGTTTGAGCAACTTTACCAATGGTTTTTCCAATTTCATATCTCAGGGTCCTAATGCCTTCAGACCTACTCAGAGCCCAACAGCCGGGCAGCCTGCAGGAACACAAGCAGATTCAACTCCAAGTCAAGGACCATTTGGGGGTAATCTCGTTCAAACATTCCAGAATTTGTATAACATTTTCCAACAAACCTTCGTACAGCCCATACAAAATATAAATTTCTTCCCATCTACAACAGGGAACACGGGTCAGTCGCCTGCGACCGATAAACCAAACAATACAGATACCCATAGTGACCAAATCCGTGTTACCCAACCACCTGAACCGCAAGCAGTGCCTGTTACTCAGCCTGGACCTATAGGACAGATATTACAAAACAACCCAATAAGCCAAGGCATCGCTGCTACTGTGCAGAGATTGCAGAATATCAACAACCCCCAGAAACCTAGAGAGGCGGAGAAGTCGTCACCAGAGTCACTTAAGAGTGAAGACAAGAAGAAAGGACATTCAAGTGGGTCCGGTAAGTAAAAGAATATTATTAAATATATTCTCATCTGAACTCATTCTTCTACACAAAATAAATACTAAGTAGCACAACTTTACATCGTCCAGCATTAAAAAAATTATACACTAAAATTTATCGAAATTTAGAATTAATCATTGACATTGACCTTTTTTGGTAATACAATGTTTTTATGACGGTTCAGCAAAGAGAATGTTTCTTTAGATAAATCAATTAACTAGCAATGAACATTGATTTACATTTCTCTTGAAATTAATACATATCAGTATTACATGCAACTGAAAAAATATTTTGAACACAAGTCAATGATGTGGAAATAATTACGGATGACATGATAACTCCTTATTTCACACGGAACCTATTACATATTTAAACTTGGTTAAATTACCTAGCAATGTTTAGTATGTTTATGGTAATGTTTGAAAACGCAGGTTGCTGTTATGGCTGACAGTCTAGTCATGCTATTTAAAATAGTTTTATAGAGAGCCATATAACTACAGCTAAATAAAAAATATACGTTTTATCTTAAAAAAATTGGGAGGAAATAGCTAATTAATATTAGCGGTTACACTTCTTCTGCAGTGACAGCGCTTGGAACTTTCACCACGGGGCTGATAACCAGTATAGCTGCCGCTATTAACGGCACTGCAGGGACTATTTCTACTGCCCTAAACAATTTTGTTAATACTATCGGCACAAATATACAGGTATTGTCCACGTGGTTTGTGTCTGTTTGTGGGCTTTGTGTTCTATGTTTTGTGCTTCGTCGTTTTGTGATAATAACCCATCGATGTTTGTTGTGTGAGACTAAAAACCATAAATGTTTTGTTTTGTTGTGTCTACAGTCCATTTCTTTTACAGGAATATTAATTGATTATATTTTCTATATTATATTTTCTGAACTCTTCATACATTTTTGAAGTTTACTGTTTACTAACTTAGGCTTGTTTTAGGATTTGAAAGAGACGTCTATATTCATAACTATATAGCTTTCCCTCGCGGCTCCGCTCGCGTGTCACGTGTGGGTCAGTTATCGCGGCAAAAAGTGCCCTTTTTCAGACTCTAGACTAAATGTGTCCCATATTTCATTCGAATCGGTTCACTAATTTTGCCATGAAAGCCGGACAGACAGACAGACAGTTATTTTCGCATTTCTAATGTTAGTAAGGGTTGTGACAATTTCTCAATGACTCTTAACTTAAACAGTTTATTAGTTGGTGAATTAAGATTGCACACAACATGTGTAGGTATTATTCATATTTGCGTGTTATACCTTGAATACATAAGTTTCTAAAATATAAGTACAGTATTAATGTAACACAATAATTTTATTAGATACAAGCATTTACCTACTACAAGTATCTCCATGGCATTTCATTGCAATCCGTACAGCACTACAGCCGTGAGAGCGTTAAGACAGACAGAATAACTGTCAAATAATGAAGTATGAATTAGCGTGGCGTGCATACAAGAGGACAAATACTTGTTTTTCTATGTGTGTATATAGTTTTCTACTTTATGTCAATACAGTAGAAAACTATGCCTTTAGAGAAAAATCCTCTAAGAGAACTCCAACTAAGCTTCACTACTGGTCTCCTACGTTAACAACCGTAACTGACTGCTCATGGTATCATACCACTAATGGTCACCCATCCAGGTATTGACCGCGCCGTCGTTGCTTAACCTCAGTGTCTGTTTCTTATCATCTAGGGCAACTGAGCGTCGTATTTTATGGCGTAGATATGTGTGCGTGATGCGTGTTATCAGTTGGTTAAAAATAACGTTTATGACGCTGTTTGTTATGGCAATAACTAGATTATTGTGTAATTAATTGCGTAAGACAAACTATTTCTAACTAAAGCAGTGTTTAATAACTATTCGAGTGGAACGAACTCGTAATATGCATAATGCACGCTAGTAAGATAGGTCTTAGAAGACTAGTATTAATAATATTGGACCGTGTGTTTGTAATATAAAATGAGGAGTTTTTTACTAAATGCATACATATGAAAGTATATTAAACGCTACTAACATCAAAGGAGCAAGTTTTAAAGCTTTTGTTTTTTGCTGTAAACGGGACTTATTAGCGATAAAATTAAAAAGGTTACGAAACCTACTTTCCTACGCTCGAACGGGTTATACCGCTCGTTGAAGGTATTACAGCAAAAAACATGAGTATGTGTAAAAGTTGCGAAAGTCCAAAAACAGTTATTTAAACTGTTCATTCCGGCTATTCTCAGGAACGGCTGGGTCGATATTGACGGGACTGTCACTGATAAAATCTAATGACTTTAGGAGTAGCTCAGTCTATGTACTTTAATTTTATACTAGTATTACCCGCTGCTTTAACACCGCGGGTCATAAAATTCAGTGAAGCTAAAGATATCGTCTTAAAAATGTAAACCTAGTAAACCTACCTACCTATTTAAACTCTTAAAGAAATAAAGAAAAACGCGAAAATAAAGCGGAGTAACTTATCCTTAAAACGTAATAACATGAAATCGGTAGGTTATACAAAATTGTAGTGTAAACCAATACGTACAGAGTACAAAGTATTTTAACAAACATATATTTACATGTAGAAAGTGCATTTCTCCTTACAATTGTCCCCACATGTACTCTTTACAATAATTAACACCTTCACCGCAAAGTAGCTTTCTCGTTCAAGAAGTCGGGCCTTAACCTGTATTTGATGTCTTTCATTTATTATACCGGCCCTCCTAGACAATTTACAACACGTTTATCGTTTTCTATTCTATATTATATTCTTTTTCTGTATTCTCTTATTCCATTGGCTAATATCATTCAGTCACGTCACGTGATTAAAACTAAATATTAGCCAATGAGACAAAAGAGAAATAGTATTGAGAATAGAAAAGAAAACGCAAAACGTTTGCATCTTGGCTATGGGGCGCAGGAAACAAATAGTTAATAAATGATTAAAAATAAATATTTGTTTTTACGGACAGACTAATCTATATGTAACTAACCTATGTTTACTCAATTAAATGATTACTAGGTTTCGCCCGCGGCTCCGCTCGCGTGTAACGTCACGTCACGGTAAACAGTAGCCCATTTCAATCAAATTCGGTTCTGTAGTTTTGGAATTATAGCGCGACAGACACACAGACAAAGTCACTTTTACATTTATTTATAATACTAAGTAAGGATTGATTGATTGATCATTGGACAGCCTTTAATAGCCTCGTGATGGACACAGGCCTCTCCTTATCAAGGGGGTTTTGGCCTAATATACCACTCTAGCAGATGGGTTGGTATGGGGTTTGTTTCTAGTTTCCCTTTCGTTGCAGTGATATTGTCTGCGTAGTTTATCAATTAGTCAGTTTTTACTGCACCCATGTCTATTTCTGCGTACTTTTATATCATTTTCATTGTCTCATTAACGTCGGTTGTAGTAATAAACTAAATTTCGGGTTATAACTATATTAGGAAATTTGGGGGCCGTCCTTTAATCCGAGATGCAAGTCTTTCGAATTTCTACAATCGCGTATATTCTCTTGTATTTTTGGCCAATATTTTGTTTGGTCCATGTGACAGACTCACAGACTCAGAGTTGCGTTGGAAAATCAAAGTATAAAAATATTGTTATCTTAATAATGTATTTATTGTTTTGTTTTAAAGGCGATAATAACGACATCAGCGACAGCAGCAGGCTAAGTGAAAGCGCACCTTCGAATGAGATCCAGAATGTTGCTGTTCCAGAAGAAGAAATTAAGGAACAGAAGACCGAAGAGGTCGTTGCCAAGACTGAATAAGTCATTAGTGTGATATAAATGATAGTTTATTTATTTATTAGACGAAAATAAAGTAATTAAAAATGAAGGATAAAGGAAATAAATGATTCTTTTATTGAAGATTGGTTTCGTTTTATTTGCGGTCTACATATTTTTTTTAATATTTAAAAAATCTTACAAACAACGCCATCTAGTCCCAAACAAAGCAGCGCTTGTATTTCGGGTACCAAACAGCTGATATAAATACATAAACATACTTTTTTTTATAAATACATACATATTATACATAGAAAAGACCTAGACTCCGAAACAATTTTTTGTGGATCACACTTATAATTGGTCCGATCCAAGAATCGAACCCGAGACCTCTCGATCAGTAGGCGCATACGCTAACTACTAGACCAACAGGCAGTCAAATTTCAATCGTCAGCAGTTATTAAAGGCCTCTAAATAGACTATCGAATATGTAATAACACGTGCTGGACTTGGAAGTCACCGCTTCAGGGTAAAGGGAATACGCACCAGAACGAAACGGTTCGGCTCTTCCTTCTTATGCCGAGCAGTCAAACGCTGCAACTCACTACTAGCTCACCTATTTCCTTCCCACTCGGATACCGGATCCTTTAAGCGGGGCGTGAAAAAGCATCTCACTAAGCTGCCATAGTGTGGGCCGCCATACTTTACTGTCTGCATTTGCAGTAATGATGTGTGGTTTCCCCCACTCTTGGATTCTGCTCATGGCGCTCATGCTTTCCATCAGGCAGGGTAGAGTCACTTTGGTAGGCTAAATGTAAAAAAAAATGTATGTGAACGAAGTGTGCAACCGCAGGTAACACTGCATGGCTCAGTTAGTTAATATCATACTTTCTTCTTTTATCTTGGCGAGAATCATTCGATATGTTTTTTTCAAAATATTGAAGATTTATTAAAGCTAGCTTCTTCCCGCAGCTGCGCTTCCATGTATAATGGTTATTGTGACAATAAAAGCTTGTAAAAAGTAGCCCATATCCTTCTCCAAAATTTATGTCTTCACCAAAATTTATCCAAATCGGTTCAACGGTTTATATTAGACTAGCTGACCCGGCGAACTTCGTACCACCTTAGAATATTAATTCTTAAAGTATTGTACCCGATCCCAGCAGTGGGATACTATGGGTTGTTGTTGATTCACTTGTTAACTTTTGGTTTATTGCTGATGATTCTGTTTTCCTAGAACTCTCAAAACGAAACTAAAAATTACTAAAAATACTTATTAAAAATACTTATTAACTTTTGTCTTGTCAAACGACATTCTAAATGACAAAGATTGACTAAAACCAGAAGCACATGAGTACCTAAATAAAGAGATAATACAGAGACCAACGTTTGTCAGCTTTTTAATGTATGTTTTTTTTTTACAAATGGCTTACTCTAAATACTCTTTTTTTTGTAATTATTGTTTTTTAATAATTTGTTATACCTCATAATCGAATGAAAAGATACCCAAACAGACGAAATAACCGTGCTGTTTTACAGTGGATTTGCTATTTTCCCATGTTTCTTTTTAATGAGGTACTGCTGTTTTCTAGTTATTTTTGGGATTGTTATATCTTATCATGAGTACCAGAGTTCACTAAATATTTCTTTTTCTATATGTACACTTGAAATTTTAATTTTAAGATTTTTGTTTAAAAAATAAAATAAATAAATTGGCAACACTGCCGAAATGGCATATAAAGCGCCAAATACACGATAGGAAACGATTTTAGACTGAACCAACCACTCGCGTCATAAACAGCGTTGGAACGTTTCATACGATAATAGCAGTCTATCGTAAGGAAACACCTCAATGATATTATAAAAAAAAATTAATATCATTGAAACACCTATCATCAGATTTTGTTGATCTCTCTTGGTTCGTTGCATCTTTCGCCTTGAGGGACACGCCTTACTCTATACGGGAAAAGGAAACATTATTTTACTTTGACATGACATTTGAGACAAGATAGAAGTTTACATTGAATATGGGTTTTGCTTTTTTGTAAATAACATTCATCTATATAGTTATATAGTTTTTAGAATTTCCAACGCATCTGTAGAGCTCAAACATAGTGATTTAAATATAAAGATGGAAAACAGAAAGTCTTATCAACGACACAGTGGTAGCTTTCATGGGTACTCCCATAGAGTATAGTAATATAGGTGGAATAGAGAGCCCACTCACAAGATTTTTTGACACCCATATTTGAAGTGTCGCCACCTGGTATCATATCCGCCGAACTAACGGCAATAGCTATATGTATATATACCTATTTATTTATTATAGGTATAGCTATAGGGTCTAAATGTAGTAGTAGGAAGTAGGTAATTTAGTACATATGCATTATAAAAAAAGCATTTTTGCAAACATTTTGTATTTGTTTGTGCCGTAGTTAGCGCTTGATTCTTGATGACAATGAAATAAGTAAAATGAAATTTCATGTGGAAAAATAACCTGAATGTTTGCAAAACCGAAAATTTTATAATACAAACAAAATAAAATTATAATGTAAATATTAAAGTCATTTATTCACTTGTATGTTTTATATAATAATGTTTATTAAGTATAATAATTTTGAGCACATATCTTCATTTCATCCTCACCATCGTAGGAAAGCTTCCCTTCCCTGATAAAATCCGATTTATTGACTTACTACACCAATGTTTATGTTTATTGTCACACTCACATCTGTGAACTTTGTTTTTAATTTTTCTTTATGCGTTTCACATTTAAAAGGGTAATCTACAAAGATTTCTATTACTGTTTCTTCTTTTTGAAGCTTAATCAAAAGCTTTACACCACAATAATCACTGATAATCACACAAAATAGAAAAAAACTACAAATACGCACATTTGCCGAAAGTAGATAGAAACCATTTTGTTTTTTTACCGGATTATTGCCATACCCAAAAAAATTGTATAAAAGAATTTAGAAATTTAAAATATTGTCGAAATTAATTAAAAATGTTGAAATAAATGTGTTACATATATTTAGAGAGTAATTTTTTTAACGATTTATGAAGCAGGTCTTTTTAAATTAAAATTATATTGCAAGTTTATTGATATTGACCTAAGCGCCATCTATGATATTTTTAGACACTAGTTGCTTGTAAGTTTAAGCGGATCTTATACGAGATCGCGGTACTGTTCAAGCAGAAAAGTGGAGACCTACATCAAGTACGACAGTGTCCCCCCCCTGGGTACTCCTATTACACTTGGAAAATACGTTCTAGACAGATAGTGATTCAATAGACAATGTATGTAACTTTAGATGTATTTATGTGTGATTGGCGGTGGTATTTGCTCTTTGACACAAGTAATATCTAACATACATCAGAAAATACATTCTCACAGCGACCAAAGTAGTCTTTTTGTTAAAATTTTCGTTGTTTTATTTATGTGAGGAATTTGTAGGGAATTATCATACTTCTTTCCCCAAACGTGGGGAATTTTTGTAATGTGTTTGCGGAATTTAGCATATTGCTGTCGGCAACCCCGGTCCGATTTTTCCAACCCTACTTCGGTTGCTTCCAGTGCTGCCAGAAAGTTAAACAAATTGACAAAGAATTACTAGACTAGACCCGCCAACAGCGTTAACAGAAGCGAGTGAGATAACGATACCATTTTCCAGCGTGTTAGAGAAAAATAGAGATACGTATATTTTGTACTTATCGCCGTATAGTTTGGCACGTACCTAATTCACTGTGTGATTACAAGTGTATCTAATTGTTTTTAACCCAGATACTGTTAAAACTTAGTTATTAGTATTAACTACGATTATTTAAAAATACGGAACCCTAAAAATGACAGATGGTACAGGACAACCCATGTTTCCAAATTTGAAGGAAATAATAATGAATTTGCTTGTTTTGCCATTTTCCAATGCATGTGTGGAACGGATTTCAGCCAATTAAAACTGATAAAATCGAACCACAGAAGCAGACTTAATAATAATGACACAATTGCAACTTTGATGGGTACCAAAGCGGCTGTCAATTTGAGCCTTCAAAAGCGTTAATGCATGCTAGAATAAATTTTAGCAAGTATAGTGATGATGGTGAAGGCCGGTACCAGGGGGGGGACACTGTCGTACTTGAAGTAGGTCTCCACTTTTCTGCTTAGACAGTACCGCGATCTCGTATAAGATCCGCTTAAACTTACAAGCAACTAGTGTCTAAAAATATCATAGATGGCGCTTAGGTCAATATCAATAAACTTGCAATATAATTTTAATTTCAAAAAGACCTGCTTCATAAATCGTTAAAAAAATTACTCTCTAAATATATGTAACACATTTATTTCAACATTTTTAATTAATTTCGACAATATTTTAAATTTCTTAATTCTTTTATACAATTTTTTTGGGTATGGCAATAATCCGGTAAAAAAACAAAATGGTTTCTATCTACTTTCGGCTAATATGCGTATTTGTAGTTTTTTTCTATTTTGTGTGATTATCAGTGATTATTGTGGTGTAAAGCTTTTGATTAAGCTTCAGAAAGAAGAAACAGTAATAGAAATCTTTGTAGATTACCCTTTTAAATGTGAAACGCATAAAGAAAAATTAAAAACATAGTTCACAGATGTGTGTGACAATAAACATAAACATTGGTGTAAGTCAATAAATCGGATTTTATCAGGGAAGGGAAGCTTTCCTACGATGGTGAGGATGAAATGAAGATATGTGCTCAAAATTATTATACTTAATAAGCATTATTATATAAAACATACAAGTGAATAAATGACTTTAATATTTACATTATAATTTTATTTTGTTTGTATTATAAAATTTTCGGTTTTGCAAACATTCAGGTTATTTTTCCACATGAAATTTCATTTTACTTATTTCATTGTCATCAAGAATCAAGCGCTAACTACGGCACAAACAAATACAAAATGTTTGCAAAACTGCTTTTTTTATAATGCATATGTACTAAATTACCTACTTCCTACTACTACATTTAGACCCTATAGCTATACCTATAATAAATAAATAGGTATATATAGATATAGCTATTGCCGTTAGTTCGGCGGATATGATACCAGGTGGCGACACTTCAAATATGGGTGTCAAAAAATCTTGTGAGTGGGCTCTCTATTCCACCTATATTACTATACTCTATGGCCGGTACTTTAAGATTAAAAAAAATATACTTCAGGTTATTTCTGACATGGCCCGACTGGCAACACTGGTTGCTTTCCTACTGACTGATCACTGATTGATATCCGGTTAGTTATCTGTGACACTCATTTCCACAGATTTCCACTGCTCATTTCACATTTCTGACTTTGCGCGAGCGAGTCATTCACAGGGGGAGTCAGCTCTTGAATAGACGAATGCCAGCACTGGCACGATTTGTAGGAAAGAGATAGGGCTCTACAAAAAAGTGAGAAGGGAATATTACCTCTTCATCTCTGTTACCATTTTAGTCAAACTACCAAATAGAAATATTTTATTTATGGATCAAAGATGATGAAAATCGTTATGAACTAAATATATGGATATTTTATGATTTAGGTATTTTTTTCTTTTCGTACTCTAGCTGTAAATATAAATAATTGATAATTTAACCCTATATTTCAGTTGCAAATACAATTATTAAATATAATTAATATTATATATTAGAATTTACTTTTATAAGTTGGCAACAGCCAATGAAAAATGGCCGGTCTCTGTCAATTTCTGTTATCGTTGGTCTCTGTTGTTGGTTAGCCGGCTTACAAGATCGTTTGTAGTTGTTTTAGTGGTGAATTGAAGTGAATTGTGTGTTTTAAAAATGGTTGGTAAAGGGAATGTGACGTGCGCTAAGTGCGGTGTATCTTCGAAGGAAGATCCTTCTTTGACCTTTCATAGGTTTCCGCTGCCTAATCCCCACAACTCTTTAAAGTAAGTAAATTTTAGTCAAATTTTAAGTGCTAAATCGTAACTTGTATATCTCAAATAACATGCTGTTGACATAGATACCCTTGTAAATAATTAAATAAACTTGAAATTAATTGTTTCTTCTCAGGGCAAAAGTTTGGGCAAAGTTTTGCTTTCCCAATCAAGATTCGACTTTCCATCAATTGTGCAGTTTGTACAAACAACATAAAATGCTATGTGGTAAACATTTTGATGACACAGCATTTACCAGAAGTGATAGAAAAAGATTAAACAAATTTGCCATTCCTATTGGAGCTCATAATATATTGGCAGAGTTACGAGATGAGTTGATGCCTAATTCGTCTGCAGAGACACCTGAAACACAAGTGAGTATTTGACACTATGTCTCTTAACATATTTGACTCTCTAATTCAAAGCTTGATTGAAAAATCAGGTGGTATGTTTGTTGGTTATGTTTTCCCTTCTCACATCCTTGGAATTCCTTGTGAAAGAAGCAATGTTTCAACAATCTCTAAATTCAAATTTACTTTTAAAATAACGAAATATCTACATAGCTTGAATTCAGTTAATTTCAATATTTATGGCATTCATCTCTAGGACACAATAGTTTCCAGTTTAATAATAATTATGTTTTGTGCATTTCTATGTAAAGCTTGTACCGGTTGGCATGATTAGGATATATATCAGAATATTAACATTACAAAAAACAAATTTGTTTCAGATGGACTCAGTTGTTGTTGCTGGTACATCTCAGGGAACAATGTCTTCAGCCCCCTTCAATGAAGACAAGCCTCCAAGCCCAAAATTGACAAAGGTAAGTACATCTTTTATATTCCAAAGCCACATGGTCTCTAAATGTTTTATTTTAAAGAAGAATTTGAGAAAGAAGGTAGACTGTTTATGTATCAGGGAGGAAAATAACAGATAACACAATGCAACAAAGTTTCTTTACAAGATGCCTGAATATACTTTCCCGAAGGATTTTGGTGTGCTGAATCCAATTACAGTCACAGAATCACTATCACGTCAGGTTTATGAGATATTCTAAATTAAAGGTGCAAAAAATGCAGGTTTCCCTATATTTGAGGTTGTGTGATCCTTCAAGTTTTAGTATACCTTGAAAATTACACAGGGCATCTTAATGTGCAAGTTTTGAACGTTCAAATGGAGTCGAGTATATTTATCTTGCCTATCTTTTGTTCCTTAAAGATACAATTGGTATTCAATCAATAGTATATCAGTATAGTTCCATTAAAAAACATACATTAAAATTTCAATTGACATAAAAAAAAAGTACAATATTTACATGCCAAACAATGTATGATTTCAGATGGACCTAGATGTTCCTGCTAGCTCAAGCCAAACAAGTCTGTGTCAGAAAATTACCAAGGTAATTTTAATAACATTTCTTTGATAAGTCACAATTGTTGCTATAAATAAGTTGAAATCCACTTTTCTTTACTTATGACTTTACTTTTCACTAGGAGAATTCATTAATCACACACACAGTTTCTTGCCTGTTCTTCTCTAGTGAGAACTGCTGTCCTAACTGGTGGTAGTTAATATTGACGGACTCTGAATAATGTGTAACATTTTATAGGTTTGAATAAATTATTTCATTTCACAATGTTATTTTTACAGGAATCTCATGAAAACAAGGGTTTGATGCAAGCAATGGGTGTACAAACTGTTGGAGAATTAACACCCCGAAAGCAGAAATTATATAAAAAATGTAGAGATAATTTGACCGAAATCTTGCGGCTGAGGAGAAAGTTTAAAGTCGTGAAAAAACGTGACAGGGACATCATAAATTGTCTGCAATCTCATAGTGCAGTAAACAATATAATTAAAAGTAAACTGAGTAGCTCTTTTTACTTGTTACTGCAAAGCCAACTCCAAAATAGTTCAAGAAAACTAGCTGGACGGAGGTGGACACTGGATGACAAAGTATTGGCTTTGAGCATATATAAAAAATCCAGCTCATGTTATAGGCTACTCAGAAGGCTATTTTATTTGCCCAGCCCTAGTTCATTAAAAATATTATTGAATAAAATACCATTTAAATGTGGGATAAATGAGCAAATTTTACAAACTGTCAAAGAAATAACGGAAAAACGAACAATTGATGATAATTTGTGCATATTGGCTTTTGATGAAATGTCCATCAGAAAAAATCTTAATTACAACAATAAACTTGACCAAATTGATGGTTACCAGGATCATGGTAGCCAAGGGCGAACAAATGATATAGCATGCAAAGCTTTAACTTTTATGGCTATGGGTATAAGAAAAAATTGGAAACAACCAATAGCATTTTATTTCTCTGGAGCTAATGTGACAGCAGACAGGCTTGCTGTCCTTATCAAAGAGGTGACTTTATTTTTCGTTTTATGCTTTCCATATATATTTTATAGTATGGAGTACAAAAAGCTATCATCGAAGAGTAGCACTGTGCCCAACGCTAGTACTTAATTGATATAATTCTGAATTTCAGGTCCTTACTGCTTGTTTTGTTGGTGGACTAAAAGTAATGGGCACTGTATGCGATTGCGATGGTGTCAATTTACGCGCCCTCAATTGGGGTCATCAACAAGTCAAGCCTATTTTGAACACGAAGGATATGAAATTGTAACAATACTGGACCCCCCCCATCTGTTAAAATGTTTCAGAAACAATTTCATGAAACACAATATCCAATTTACACTAGAAATACAAATAGATGGGCAAAAAAGAACAGGTTAGTTGTCATATTTATCTATAAATTATTATACATCATTACAAAGTATCAGTGATGCCACATAAAAATAGCACACTAAAATAATTATTGATGGGGAAAGTATATGTATATTGTCTCATAAACAATGAATGAATCATTGGGGGCAAATTATACATTTAATCTAAAACTAATTTAATTATTATTCCTAAGCTTCAATAAAACTTAGCATAACACCTTTTTTTTAAACCAGTATTAATTTTAATTTTCTTATGTTCCTATGAGTTATGATTAATAAAATCCAATCTAAACATATATCTATTTTGTATGTATTAATTTAAATAAATTATATTACAGGTGTAGCAAAATGGGCTCACATACAACAGTTATACGAGTTGGAAAATACAAATCCAAACTTTGTGTTCGCTCCAGCTTTAACCCAACAACACCTACAACCGAATGGCAAACAAAAAATGAAAGTTAGATTGGCTGCTCAAGTTTTAAGTCATTCGGTTGCAGCAGGATTATATGCCAAAGTAGCCCTAAGTAAGTTTTAAGACACTTGTTTTACTTTGATTTATTTTTTCATTTCATCAAGCATCTTGTGTTCCACTTCTCTATTTTGAAAAGGAACTATATTATATAAAAAATCTGTCTCCAAAATGTTACTGTCTCTGTTACAAATTATTACTGTTATTGCAAATCTTCCTAATCATGGAGCTTTGAGTAAAAAAAACAGTAATTGTTACAATATCACTACATAGTATAAAACAATGACATGATGCTATGTATGTATGTAGTTCAACTCTCCCTAAGTCAGTTTTATTACAACATTTTTGTCTGCTATGAATATCTATGCATTGAGTCTGCAAGCTCTGAATTGAGTCTTCAATTCAGAGCTTTAAAGAAATATATCTGAAAACGTTTTTTTTTTGCAGATGAATTACCGCAAGAGGCGATAGCTACAGCAGCAATAGTATCCAAAATGGACAGACTATTTGATGCCATGAATGGAGACACTCCAGATAGAAAAAGAGGGAAGCCCTTACTAACAAATATGTCCCCAACTAGCCCTCATTTACAATTTTTCAAAGAAATGAAGTCTTTTATTGAAAACATTAAGTTTGTGGGGGTCAGAAGCAAACCCCCTTCACAAGAGGGCTGGTTGAGGACAATTACTGCAATTGAAAAATTGTTTCTTAATTTAAAAAAGATAAATATAAACACTGTGTCATTACGGAGGCTCAATCAAGATCCTCTCGAAAATTGTTTTGGGTGCATAAGGTCAAATTGCGGTTCGAACCCTAACCCCACTACTGTACAATTTGTTGCAGCATTAAAAACCAGTCTAATAACAAATTTAATTAATAATAATAAAAACAGAAACTGTTTAGACGACGACAACGACTTGCTTAATAATTTTAAAGTATTCCTTAACAAAGGTACAGATGTCAAAGTACCATCAGTCAAAAAAGATGATGGCAACTCTTCTACAACTTCACTCAAAGTAGTGGAATGTGTAGAAGAGTTGGACATACCTCAGTGTTCTGGAGAAATTCAAGCATGTGCTTATGTAAGTGGTTACATATTAAAAAATATGGAAAAAAATTGCCAAATATGCAAAAGTATATTTCTTGTAGACCAGAATACTGAGGTATGTCATTTGTTCACTTCATTCAAAGAGTATGAGGAAGAAAAGGCAAGTCTCAATTATGTCCAGCCCAGTTTCTGCAAGCTGGTTGAAAATGCTGCAACAGTTATAAATGACTACTTGAAAAAAGAATCGCGCACGAATAATATAAAACATAATTTAGGAAAATTATGTGAAAATTTAAATTATGAGTGTCTGATGGGGTGTGAAACTCACCGTGATATTAATAAATTTAAAGTAATACAAAGCACAATTGCCATATGCATAAAACGATTCTGTATTTTAAAAAATCGAGAATTTGTTGAGGAAGCCTCCAAACAATCATTCGCCAAAAAAATTAAAATATTAAAAAACGCTTAAAATGTGGTTTTATTTGCACCCTGAATTCCAAATAAAAATAAGAAACTTTGCAATGTTATAATAAGTTTTGTTTATTATCTGTGGTGATTATAAAAAATAAAATACATGATAACTCCAAAAACAATACTTTTAACTATGTGCATTCCAAGTTTAAAAATGTGCTCAAATATTATATGACTATAAATTTTGGAGTTGCATTATAATAGCAAGTACCACGGTCAAGTAATCGGTCGCGGTAAGAATGCAGTAAAATCAAAATTAAGTCATTAAAATATTAATGACTGAATTTTGATTTTTAACTTTTTATGTGTATTTTTTAAATTCATTAAACATAATCTTAACTAAAATACACTTAAAAAGTTAAAAATCAAAATTAAGTCATTAATATTTTAATGACTTAATTTTGATTTTACCGCATTCATAACCCGAACTATATATATTATACCTACCTATATATATGTATAGAATCACAAATTTTGAACTTCCCGCGCTACTCATTAGTTCATCATGGCATACAATAAAGCGCTAGTGTGCAACCGTGTAAGCAAGTTGAATGTATGAAGCTGTTATTCTTCTCGTAGAGTATTAGTGTTCTGTGGTCATTCATTTGTCAGTCAGTGTCAACAACGTGTGTTTGTTTATATTTTTAAAGTATGTTTTTTATTTAAATTACAAATTTAGTTGGTGGCGTGCTGATTCCAAATAACATAAGTCAGAAAACAGAAATCTAAAAAAGAACTTCTAACACAAAATAATCTTAAAATTCTTGAAGTTAATACCTAGACACATCATGAGTTACTTCAAGTTTATGGATTCTCAAAGGAGGAGTAGAAGGAGATGGCCTAGATGGTATTTTGCTTATCAGATAAAAATACATATTTCTAGTTATTTATTAGGTAAGAAAAATAATATTATTTTAAACTTTATTGTTCTTTCAGGATACCATGTGTTGTTATACATATGCATGCTATTTATCCAACTCATGTAAAAATCTTATGCCTTGTGTTTTTAAATTTGTAGATGAACATGTGTTATTACAAAAATTTGATGATGCCACTACCCAGGACGAACAGATAGTTGTTTTAAAAAAGATAGTAAATTTGAACAAAAAGAAGTTTGACAATAAGCTTATAAAGTGCCTGGCCATCCTGTTCTTAGAAGCAGAGGAACTACATCCTGTGAAACTATTTATAATAAGGTAATACTTAAATATAACTGTACAATATATAGGAGTAATTAAACTATGACTACTAATGACCTCTAATCATCAGGCTCATTAAATACTGTTATATTTATAAAGACTGCATGAATGGTATAGTAGCAATCATCTCGCTACTTTAAGGTGCACGTCCATTGGCCTGCACCGGATGCACTGCATGCAACGGATTGAACGGATTTTGCCTTGCTCAGAAATGCCGGCGTTTAGCGCGGGCGGCATTGATAGTGGACGCCGCACTATGTGAAATCATACAAAGCAAAATATAATCCGTTGCATGCGGTGGGTCCCGTGCGGCCAAATGGAACCTTTATACTTAATTCTTTCTTCATGAGTGTTTGTAAAATTCCTTGCAACAAGACATATTCCAAGTGCAAGAGTGACCTATTTAAAAAAACGAGGTGATTAATTCATTTCTCTCACTCAATATACTAAAGCATTTTTTCATCATTTTTATTTGATGATGAAAAGCATGAGTAAAATTCAAGAGGAGTGATCACTTGTTGTCAATGCAGACAATGCAATATGGTGAACCACATAGCCACAGATGCTTCTGCATGATTGGGCAAAGGCATCAGTGGCGTGATACGATGCCAATCACTAAATCCCCTGTTCTTGTTGCATTTGATTTAGATTTGATAATTTTGATTAGGTTATCTTACTCATGTTTACCAACTGTCACTCATCAGGTGTTAATTGTAACTGTTCTAACATAATAACCATCATTATAACATGAGAGATATTGAGTCCATGTTCACAATGAACACGAACACCTAATTGAGAGGTCACTCCATGAAGCTTAACAAACTTCGGTGCGCTAGCAATCCCCGAAACCATTTCTTACCAAACCGTGTGGTGCGATTGTGGAACTCTTTACCAGAACCCGTCATTAGTGCCCCAAATGTGAACATCTTCAAAAACAGACTTGATAAACATTTTAAAACACAAGTGTAATGATATACACGCATCAGCTTTAAGCTGCTTGTGTATTATATAATAATAATAAATAATAATAATAACCATGTTGTACATGACCATGTAAATATGCCTAACCTTTATCACTTTAGGGATGAATGGGTGGAAAGTTGGAAAAGAAACATTACAGTATTTACGTAAGTTTGACAATGTCTCACCTATCATAACCTGAACTCTCATGTGCTCATTGGTTCTGTATAAAAACCAACAAAGCGAAAATACCTCTAGCCATATGAAAGTGCAACAGCCAGACAGCTATCTGCTGCATTTTCAAGTGTCTAGAGCCTGAGAAAAGACTACTCTGGTCACTTTTTTCTGCGAAAACTGACATACACGCGGGTGGAGGTGCGGTTGAAAACTAGTTTAAAACAAAAAAAGAAAAATAATTATTGTCAATTTAATACTAAATAATAAGTTGTGAAATTTGAAGTCATGAAAGTAAGGATCCCTCTTCCACTTTCACACATACTTGCCTCTATCCACATGTTACGTAATTTATAAATAGAATGGTTATTTATACTAATTAATATCAATTTCCAGATATGTCACACAATTCCAAAAAATTCAAGAACCATTTACAAGTATGCTCGCATCAGTAATATCTGAAAAAATAGCAACAAAGACGACGAGCTTTAAGGATGACCTCCAAATTATTAAAAAAGTTGTAACATGTATTGATAACTTTGACGCTGGTGTAGCAGCTATAAAGATTGTGGAATCTGATCTTGCCGCTTACTTGCAGAAATGTTTGCATTTGGAAGCATATAAAGTGATGTGGTATGTTAATGCTTGTAATGTCATTGAGAAGCGAGCGGTATCCAACCATGGATCAGGAAATGAGGTGGTTGTGGTCAGGTGTTGTGTGCCATTTCTCCCCAACCCACACTCGGCTTACACTGGCCTTATGGCCATATGGCCTTAACCCTCTTTGTCATTATGGGTTGTTGTTAATGATGATGATGTTGTGTGTCTATTAAACCTTGGGAATGTACCCTTTTTCTGATTCATTTCAAGGACAACTAAAGTAAATAATTGTAATTAGAGATTGAGTAAGAGATCTCAGAATGATGAATTAACTGATACAGCACCAATTTATGAAGGCAGATCTTGCAATTCTCTGAATGATGATTGGAGCAGACAGACTTTACACATAATCCTTACTAGTTCTTACTGATATTATAAATGCGAAAGTAATTCTGTCTGTCTGGCAGTTACAGCAAAACTACTTAAGTAATTTCAATAAAATGTGATACCCAGGTAGTCTAGAGCCTGGGAAAGGACATAAGCAAATTTTTGTTTTGCGATAACTGACAGACACAGTAATGAAAGTTGCTTAAAAAATATCTGTCTATCTGTTTGTACCAGGTAATCTGGAGTTTCACTGGCAGAAAGCTGATGGCCTAAGGAGTCACTAAGGCTAATTATTATTAGAACTCATTAATCATGTTATTTAACATTAATATAAATATTTCGCCTTCTAGCTTCTAACTGCAAAGCTTTACTATGAAAGCTAGATTGACTGATAGAATATAAAGCCGGTTCCAAAAATAACGGGTCAGTCACATAAACCAATAACGGGTCAGTCACATAAACCCGAATATCTCCCGAACTACGTATGCCATCCTAATGAAACGAAGACTGTTCAATTGAGAATTTAATTATACAGATAAAAAATAAAATAAAACTTAGTTACACCCACAATATTAATCTTAAATTAAAAAAAAACTAAAGTAGTCATATTTTTCTTAAGATTACATTTTTTTTATGATTGTTTTTTTGCTGTTTTTCATCACTTTCTTCATTTAGTACTTTGTATTGCCTCCACGTGATGAAGCCTCCAGTGATGAAAAACAGCAAAAAAACAATCATAAAAAAAATGTAATCTTAAGAAAAATATGACTACTTTAGTTTTTTTTTAATTTAAGATTAATATTGTGGGTGTAACTAAGTTTTATTTTATTTTTTATCTGTATAATTAAATTCTCAATTGAACAGTCTTCGTTTCATTAGGATGGCATACGTAGTTCGGGAGATATTCGGGTTTATGTGACTGACCCGTTATTTTTGGAACCGAGTGTATTTTGTTTGTAAATACAAACAGATTATATATAAAAACACCCAAACTCCGAAACAAATATCAGTAGATAATACAAACATTAGGTTTGACCCAGGATTTGATCCCAAGGTCTCAAGCACAGCACTATCGCCTTAGGCCTGTAGCGCACTCATGATATTTTTAAAGTTTCAGCATAAATGAAAATCCGTTACCATTCAAGGAAGACGACAATATATGCAACATCTTATACTTGTTACTGCATATTATTCAAACAGCAAATAACGAAAATCTTGAGAAATTCAAGCCTATGTACGCTACTATAAGGAACGATCTCAAGACTATTATGTTGGACCAAATTTCTATGGATACAAAAGCATTGTGTGGCATATTATTCATGTTCTTGTACATTGCATCATATGGGCCCGATAGTTTTCTACATGTAAGTATATCTTCCTAGCCTATACATCATCATCTGTAGTGTATGTGTCACTCAGTCATTCATTCACTCGCTCATTGTATTATCTGTGAATGAATGAGGAAGACGCATTATGTCATCTCCAGCTCACGTACAGTCGTGGCACAGTTTAGACGACTGTTACCGACGATAGCGAGTGGGTGCGTGCATTTGTGAGCCGACAATATAAAAGGATATACCACACTAGCCTTTATTATTCTCACGATCATTTCGAGTCTGCTACTAGTTCAACCGGTTTTACACTGAGCGATTAGTATCGGAACTCTGCAACCCTGAGGACGCACTAAATTCGAAGGTATGAACTGACATAATAACAATTGTCTTAGATGGTCATGAAAATCGGGAGAGGCCTTACCATGCTCTCCGTGGCATAGGCGTGAAATATCTCCATTTTCCATCCGGGTTGCAATTAAGAATTTATGTAAGATAATGTAAACATTAGCCAGCTCGGGATTAGAACCCCAGACATATATATACACCAGCAGTAGTATTATATTAGTTTATTTACAAACACATGTTTTGTTAACATGACACTCTTTGATCTGAAATGCAAACAAAACCCATCACCGCTGTTCTATCTAAAAATAATAATAATTTTCAGGTGTTGAATCCTACTCGCCGCAACGAGCTTTCATGTCTGCTGTGGATCCAATCGTCTGAAATATGTTTATATTCAGCCATACTAAAGGTTGTGCCCATAGAGACACTAGAGACTGTTAAGATAAAAGATACTGTGGCTATCCGTAGGGTGCTGTCTACAATGGTCGACATTAGTAAAAGGTACTTTATTTTCCTTAAATCATCTTATAAATTGATGTGACATTAGAGATTTGTATTAATGTTGATCCGTAAGAATATAAACCATTGACCAGCATATCATCACTATAAATTATACCTCAACAGCCTTAGAAAATTTACTTAGAAAATTGGTTTTGACCTATTATACTACCAGACAGGCTGCGCATTCGGTCGCGGCTTATTATAAGCCTATCGTGTTGCTGGACGAGGCGGGTTAACTGTTTAAGAGGGTGCTCTCTACCCGCATCGGACGCGGGATGCGACATTCGAGAGGGACGTTCGATACCGTGTTGCATCTGTGGGCCGTGACCGAAGTACTCCTCTATAACAGGGTGGTGTTTTAAGACGTCGTCGTGCGGTGTACCGCAGGGGTTTGTCCTAGAACCATTCCTGTGGAACAGATTATGAAGCCGCGTTGGTTGTTCCGACTTTAGACTCCACGTGTTGGATACTCTCCAGCCGGTCATCCTCGAGTAAACAGGGTGGCAGCACGGGACTCTTTCCGTCCGACTGACGCAAATCATTTTCGGGAACGGTTGCTTTGGTCACTAGGAGAGAACTGAGTCCCGCCTGTCACCACTGCGACTGTGGTAAGGATTCGACTCAGTACACGCCCCCGGTTTGCCCCGCCTCGGCAATGCAAATCATCGAAGGAGATCTTTTTCTTCATCATTATCATCATAAACCTATCGTAGTCCACTGCTGGACAAAGGCCTCTCCAATTGCACGCCATTTAGTTCGATCCTCGGCTACTCGCATCCAGCTCCTGCCAGCCGTCTTGCGCAAATCATCACTCCACCTGGCCTGTGGACGTCCTACACTACGTTTGCCGAGACGCAGTCTCCACTCAAAAACACGTTTACCCCAACGGTTGTCGGTCCTGCGGCTAATATGGTCAGCCTATTGCCACTTCAGCTTGCTAATCTTGAGGGCTATGTTGATAACTTTGTGCTTCTGGTCAACGTCTCTACGTCCTCGCTCTAAGTCCTTGGCCACCGTGGACCACCAAGTGGCTAGTAGGCGTTCTCTACCCTTCTTAGTACTTGGCAGCGCTAGAGCCCGCTTTACTACATGGCTTTCGGGGCGTCTAATGCGTGAACGAACCATCGCAGGCGACTTTCGGTGAGTTTTTCTGCTATGGGCGTGACTTTGTAACTGCTTCTGATGTGTTCGTTTCGCACTTTATCGAGTCGAGTTACGCACTTACGCCTGCTGCCGATCTTAGCAGCTTCATTTCATTCACGTGCTTTTATGTTCGGCTTTCATTATAGCCCAGCACTCTGTACCGTATGTCATTGCTGGTCTGACTGCGGTTTTGTAGATTTTGCCTTTGGTTTTAATAGGCATTCTCGTGTTGCACAAAACTCCCGTCAGCGTCGCCATCCCACGCCAATCCTATGAGTGACATCGGAGTGGATTCCCGTCGACCCCAATCACGTTGGAGTTGTCGGTGTTACCACTGAATGCGCACTCCATGTATTCAGTTTTATTTCTACTGATTCTGAGGCCGCTATTTTCCAGCGCGGGTCGCCACTTTTCTAGGGTATTTTTTAGAACTTATGGATCTAATATCTAATAAAATAAATCTCTATTAAAAAAACTAATTATTGTAATATGTATAAGAAATTAATCTATTTCAGGTCATTTGACTGGGTGAAACTTTTCATCGCAGAATCTATATATGATTTTTGTAGTAGTGGTCTCGAGAAAATAACACACGCAGGCACAGGAGAGCAAATAACGGACTTCCTGACTCAGTACGCACAGTGCAACCTGGACGACTCAAGCTTAGAAAAGGAGGCTATTAGAACCTTAAGACATTTGTTCAATTATCGCTATGATGGTGAGTATGTTTTGGGTTCAAACTGGCGGAGATTAGTAATATTGACTGCTTCAATATTGTTTGTGTGATCCATAAATATTTGTTTCCGCGTCTTGGTGTTTTCTATGTATAATATGTATGTAGTAACAAAAAAAATATGTTTATGAATTTATATCAGTTGTCTAGTACCTATAATACAAGCTCTGCTTAGTTTGGGACTAGATGAGTCTAGTGTCGGAAATGTTGAAGATGTCGGTAATATTTTATTATTAAATCTTTCTTTTGAACAGTACTGGAACGAAAACACTTCAGTATGCCTGCGAAGCCCAGTTTTAATTCGAAAAGGCTCACGGTGTATATTGTTGATGAAGAAGATGAAAATTTAGACGAATATTAAGAAGGGATGCGGTAAAATTTCGTTCTTTTCTGTTGGTGTTACTTGCACTTGGAAGTCATCCGACAGTGTGCTCATCAACTGCGCTAAGTGGGAGAAAGAAGGTAACGGGCACTTACTATATTCGTACGTCGTGTGTGTGTGTGTGTAATTTGTTCACTAGTAATCAAGATTTAAATTGTTTTTAAGAGGAGCCAACCCTATTATCGTCAGAACAGATAAGAGTTACACGATAGAAAGAGACGCAATTGTAGGTAAATATAACCGTAGATCATTCGGCGCTGTGCAATCTGAATTGAACTTAATCTTATGACATCAAGGGTTCCTATTTCTTTAAATTATTTTTCGGAGTGAGTCTTCTGTACTAGTACTATTATGTATTCTGTTGTATAGGACCGTTGCCGCTTTGTGTTAGATATATTAATTTTTTTTTGCAGCTACTTTTATAGTCTTTAAGCAGGCCAATTAAAATGGAACTTTTGAATGTGATCCAGATGTCTCCGCCAAAGAAATGAAAGAACGAAAAACCAAAGAGATTGTAAAGTGAAGTAAGAAAGGAAGATAGAAAAATATACGTTATTTTATAAATGATAGTGAAAATGATTTGCTCAACTAGTACAAATATTGTACACTATTAATTGTTGGACTGTGAACGGAATTTTATTTCCAGAGAAAATGTATTACAGTTTACTGTAAAAAACCAAGAAAAATAATTATTTCACAGCATTCTATCTTCACCTAATTCTGAAGCATCAGTATTATTGTATGTGTAGAAAATTCAATGTATCTCATTATCTTTAATAATAAACTATAGAATAATAAGGCACTACTTTATTTTTTTTAAAACGGAATACCGTGTATCCATGTAACGAATAAAGTTTTAGAAATAAAAAAAAAACTTAAATAAAAAATCAATGACAAACAGATGTCTTTTTTCTAAAATTATTCAAATTTATTATATTTATTGTGTACCCAGGGGTCGTGACGTATAGTACAGGGTGTGCTATGTACACGGGCGTCTTTACCGATACTTTTTTTTTTTTTTTTTTTTTTTCGCGAGGAATGCTTTTGTCTTTACCTATACCTATACCTTGCTTCATACGTGTTTTGTGTGTCGGCGCCGGTATGCGGCTTGTGCCGTTTACCGGTGCGGAATGTCACTGCAACTTTTGCCGAAAGTTGTATTGTGATATACGGGTATGCGAACCCGGCTTCCCGAGCTGCTACTGTCTCTGGCCCCCTCCCGTCGAGACAGTAGTATTCGAGAGTAGTGTTTCGGTGAGGGTGGCAACCCAATGCAGATAATTAGAAAGGGCATGGTACACTCGGCGATTCAGTAAGGCAAGGTGGGTGGCCTAGGGCGACGGTAGAGGGCGTACAGTTACCGTCGGCCATATACATCATTCGACCTCTTCTCCAGTCGTAGCAGTTCACCGTTCCACTGAATCGCGAAGGGGGAGGACGAGTGTGTGCGCCTGCGTATGCGCGAACGCTTGCGCACCTTATTATATCCTGCGCAATTGATCGCTTTCTGATAAATTGACTCCGAAAACGGTAAGTCCTATGGCGATGGGCTGAGGCAAAGTAGGTAAGTCCTCGCTTAGCCGAGGAGGAGGCTAGAAAAGGTGCACTAAAAAAATTCTCGTCCCGACCAGGAAGGTGGTAGTAACCGCGGCTGCCACTGCATCAATCTAATTCGTGGTCGACGTATCAGAAAAAATAAAACTTAAAATCACCTATCGTGACATTTGGCGCGTGGAACGTAAGAATGCTGATTGACCGAGATTGCAACGCCTGACCCGCGATGGTCAATGCGAGTGACCAAGAATTGCGCAAGCTGTCTCGTCAGATAAAAGATAAGTGGTGGCAGGACAAGGCTTGTTAAATGCAGTGGCTTGCTGACACCAAACAGCTTGGGAAGTTTTACTATGAGGTGCGAAAGCTGATTGGTATTTCCTACCGAGCAAAAGTACCTCTGAGGTCTTTGGACAGTTCACACTTCCTCACTAGTAAGGAGGAAGTACTTTACGTAAGTAGAGTAAGTACCGGGCTGAACACTTCAACGCTGCTCAACGTGGGTCGATCAGCCGATCTGCAAAACATCGGCCGAATGCCTCAACTCCCATTATCTATCGAGCTGAATGAGCCACTGATGCTCGACGAGATTGTCACTGCCATCAGACAGCAGAAAAACAAACAGGCAGTTGGCATTGACCATATACCAAGCGAGCTATTGAAATACGGCGGTATGAATTTGTACACGTCGGTGTGGAAACTATTTGTTCGAATGAGGGAGGAGGAGCGAGTCCCAGACGAATTTAAATTGTCTCGTATTAGTGCCCTCTACAAGAACAGGGGTGACCGATCCGACTCTAACTCATATCGCGGTATTTCACCTACTGGAAAGCCAACCATACTATAAGGTGCCAGCAGCTTGGGTGTGGCGGTGAGAGGGCTTGGCGTCCGAAAACAACTGAACGTGGTACAGCAGGGATTCGCCCAAAAGCTGTGCAAGAGCTACCGGACGGTCTCCCTGCACTCAGCGCTGATCTTGGCTGGCATCCCTCTGGACCTCAGAGTTCGCGAGGTGGCTTCGTTATACGAAGCCATGAGAGGGGTGGGCCAGTCATGTTTGGGAGACAGGGAGGTCGAACGGATGGCTCTCGATATAGAGGCACCTCACCCCGCGGAGCATCGGGTCTTAGAGTTCGAGAGTCTGGTGGACGAGAAACAGTTACAGCGCACCGATAACATCGAGGTGCGCATCTTTACCGACGGGAGCAGGATTGAGGGCCGGGTCGGCGCCGCGCTATGTATATGAAATAGCGAAGCCGAAACCAGGGCCTGCAAACTTGCTCTGTCGCCCTATTGTACCGTTTACCAGGCTGAGCTCTTGGCCGTATGCAAAGCAGCCAGTGAGATTCTCAGGCGAGGCGAGAACACGTTCGGCATCTTCAGCGACAGCAGAGCCGCACTCCGAACGGTAATAAACCGTCACATTCTGCACCCCCTTGCGGTGGAGGCCAGGGCAGCCATTCAAGAAGGCATGACCCGTGGTTAGGAAATATCCTTATTCTGGGTCAAGGTCCACGCAGGGTGGAGTGGTAACGAGCGGGCCGACCAGCTGGCCAAGGCGGCGGCTCTGGGGCTGAAGACAGCACCAGACTACGATCTGTGCCCTGTTTCGTTCGTGAAGGGAGGCCTCACTTGACGAGTGGATCAGGAGGTACAGAGAGGGCGAGACCGCCTCCGTCACCAAGTCCTTTTTCCCCTGCGCCCTGGCTGCTTACGGCTACGTTCGTAGTATGGAGATCGCCGGCACCACTACCCAATTGTTGACGGGGCATGGTGGGTTCTCCGAGTACTTGACACTCTTCAAGTGTAAGGAACCCATCATGTACATGTGACCCGGATGAGCTGGAAACTGTCCCCCACCTTATCGTTGAATGTCCAGTTTTTAGTAGACAAAGATTAGAAGTAGAGAATAAGTTAGATACTAAAATTACACTATTAAATCTGAGTAGCATAATTAGTTGTAAGAAGAATAGAAGTTTATTTTTAAAATAATGTACAGACATAGTTAAGATAGCAAATAAAAGAAACATAGCTGGTTATGAGTATGATACCGAAATAATTCGATATTATTTTTGTAAATCATAACGTAGTTTGTAATAAGGTAGACAAGTTAGTTGTACAGTAAATATAATTCAAATTCAAAATTCTTTATTCACTTAGGATGCAATACATCTCTTGTGACAGGTCAAGATTCTACATGTACATTTATGCCATGTTCGCAAACAATAGGTAGAGCCGGAGAAAAGAACATGGCAATAAAAACTCGCGGCCACTCCTTTCAAATCGCCAATGTTTACATAGTTTTAATGTTTATAAACCTGATATGGGGGTAAGGTGCTGCCACTAATATACTATACACCATGTTAGAGGACTGATGCAAATTATAGTGATTAAAAATTAGAACATAAGCTAATTTAAAAAAAAAAACAACAGCCTCAGTGGGTACAACATAGTAGGAGCATCTACTTACAACAAAGGTAAAAACAATATATGTGCTCAAATATTGGCCAAATTACTGGTAACGAAAGATTAAATATAAAATATTAATTATAAGATCAAAAGAAAGGGAAGAATGGCCTTTATTCGTCACGTAGAATCTTTACTTACAACTTATAGTAAATAAGACCTAGTTATAATTTAATAGATGTAATATAGTTGTAAGATATAATATGTAAATTTGAATATAGTTGATAAGGATAAGACTTTACATAGTAACAATAGTTAGACTGGTATGAAAGGTTTTAGAATGCAGGAGACTCAGACTCCAAAGAACATTGGAGGTGCTAGAAAAAAAAACTAAACTTCATGACTGTTTTTCTATGGTAACAACAGGGAATATAAAAAAAAAATACTAAGAACCCAGTGCTAGTCGGTGAATTCAACGAAGTGGTGGGTCGAGTTACTGCAACTTGGAATGTTAACGTCTCAATAAATGAAGAGTGGAATTCGATAAGGTCACTCCTAACGGAGACTGCTGGTGGGGTCTTTGGCCATGACTCCACTAAATCTGCTGACTGGTACGTAGAGAACGCTGGTTATCTGTCGCCATTCCTTAACTCTAAACATCATGCCGCTCTAAATTATTGGCTTAATACTAGCAACACTACAAAGGCTGCTAAGTCTAACCTTCAGCGAATAAGCCTACAGTGTGCTAATGATTTTTGGCTGAAACTTTGCGTAAGTATAGACAGGTGTGTTAACGGGGATATAAAAAGCCATTGTATCACTGCCTAGGAAAATAACTCCATTAAAAGAAACTGATGGTTCGATTATAACTGATAACGAACGTATTATTACTGATACAGTTTGACCGTTGGGTGGAGCATTATACAGAACTATATGCTCGTCCAATCAGCATCGACTCAGGCTCTCGGAGGGATCCACGAACTGGAAACATGGAACGAGCTGGATGCTCTTCCCACTCCAAACGAGCTGCACAAAGCTGTCACCCAACTCAAGAGTGGCAAAATCTCTGGCGATGATGGCATTTCTGCTGAACTCCTCATGATTGAATGCCTGCTCCCAATCCTGCATAATTTTCTGGGGAGGTGTCTGGAGCATAAATGTTTCCCTCAAGACGTGCATGATGCTAATATTGTCAACCTGTACAAGGGAAAACGAGATCGAGGTAATTGTAATAATTACTTTGTTAATTAATTTGTATAATTACCGCGGCGTTTCCCTTCTTAGCATCGTTGGTAAGCTGTACACGTGGGTTATTCTGCTAAGATTGCAACGAATACTCGGAGGCTCAGTATGGTCTCTGGACGCTCCACAACGGACATGATATTTACCTTACGCCAGCTGCAGGAAATATCACGTAAGCAAAAAAGAGCCTTGGTTATTGCTTTTGTCGATCTAAATAAAGCGTTCGACACTGTGAGCTGTGAGGGGCTCTACAGTGCGCTCAGGCTATTAAGGGTGTCCACCAAAACTTTTAAACTTAGTAAAATCTTTTCATGATGGCATGCGGGGCGCTGTTGTGCTCGATGGTAAAACATCTTCTTTCGACATGCGGAGAGGAGTTCGTCATTTATGTGTTTTGGCGTCGACGCTCTTTGACTTGTTTTTCTCACTGCTTCTAACGAATGCGATGGCTGGGGCAACCGGATTTTATATTTATAACTATGGTTTCAATACGATAATAGCAGTCTATCGTATGGAAACACCTGTCATCAGATTTTGTTAAGCTCTCTTGGTTTGATGGGTACTCCTACCACACCGAGAAAATACGTTCTAGATAGATCGTGATTAAATAAACAATGTATGTAATTTTGGATGTATTTATTTGTGATGTGTGGTGGTATTTGTTCTTCAACACAAGTAACATCTGACATACATCAGAAATACATTCTCACAGCGACCGAAGTAGTTTCATTAATATCGCGGTAAAAAGTAGCCTATGTCCTTCCTCAGACTCTAGACTATCTGTGAACCAAATAACATCAAAATCAGTTTAGGCGTGAAAACGTAATAGACAGACAGACAGAGTTACTTTCGCATTTTTAATATTAGTAGGGAAGTAGGGATATTCTACTCTTTGATATCCGGTTACGGTTAGTTATCTGTGACACTCGATCATTCATTCATGTGTCAGTCAGTCAGTGTCAACAAAACAACGTGTGTTTGTAGTTTGTACACTTTGTACTGTTTGTGTTGTGTATAAAGTTCTATAGTAGAATTAGTAGACAAAGAACTCATACTAGAAGTAATTGTTTGTCTAAGGTTCTATAATATAGGTCAAAAAAATCGGAAATCTAAAAAAGGACTTCTGACACAAAATAATCTTAAAATACTGAAAGTTATCACCTAGAAACATTATGAGTTATTTAAAGTTTACGGATTCTCACCGAGAGACTCTTGAGAGCTGGGCTAGTTGTTTATATTATGAAGATTTTTTAGTAAATATACCTATTTCTAGTTTCTTGTTAGGTATGAAAAATAATATTTTTTATTTTTTAATGTTCTTTCAGAAGCGCTCATAGCCGAGTGGCCTTAGGTGATTGGAAACAATCACCAAGGGTAAGTAACAACGGCGCGGTCGGACCTAGATGGGTGACCGTTTGTGGCATTATATGTAATGAGCGTTTCCGTGATTCGGAGGTCACGTTAAGCATCGGTCCCGGTTGTTATCGTAAGATAGCAGTCGTGAAGCTTAGTTGGAGGCCTTCGGGCGGCTTAAAAACATCCAACAGCAAGATTACGTAGCCACAACGTGTTTTGCCAGTCCCCAACCCGCACTCGGCCAGCGTGGGGGCGCATGGCCTTAGCCCTCTCTTGAGAGGAGACCCGAGCCCAGCAGTGGGACGTTATGGGTTGTTGTTGTTCTTTCAGAGTACCATGTGTTGTTATGCATATGCATGCTATATATCTAACTAGCCTTGTTTTTTTATATTTGTAGATGAACATGTGTTATTACAAGAATTTGCTGATGCCACTGACCAGGATGATCAGATGGATGTTTTACACAAGATAACAAAACTGATCAAAAAGAAGTTTGACAATAAGCTTATTAAGTGCCTGGCCGTCCTGTTTTTAGAAGCACAGGAACTACATCCTGTGAAACTTTACATAACAGGGTAATATGAAAACTTAAATATTACTTTACATTATATAGGAGTAATGATGATAACATGACTACTGATGATGTCTAATCATCAGCCTCATTATGTACTGTTATATTTATAAAGACTGCATGGCTTGGTGTATAAAACCATTAAGGAATTCAGGATTTAAAATAAAAGGCAGGCGTGTGAACTGTTTGCTGTGAGCTTCTATAATATAATGACTTCAAAATTGACAATCAATCAAAGACACTACACATTATTAAGATGAGCCTTCAATATAATAAGAGTCAATACGTTGCTACTTACTACAATAATTTAACATAGGCGCTCCAACACTTGGTGCGATCATCTTGCTGCTTTATACTTCATTCCTTCTTCACGAGTGCAAGAGTGACCTATTTAAAAAAACGAGGTGATTAATGCATTTCTCTCACTCAATAATACTACTTAAATCACTTTTCATCATTTTTTATTTGATGAAGAGCCTTCCAAAGAGACAGATACTACTGTTCCTGATTTAATATAATAATAATATTTTATTTCATTGACCAATTATTATCATACATATGTTACAGTATAGGAAAAAGTAGTTCTTATGGTATTAAATAGGCAAAATTACATTACCGTAAAATTAATAAAATCTATTAAATTATACATGCTTGCATTAGTATTTTGCATCAACAGCCTTCAACAGTCCACTGCTGGACATTCCTTATAAAGGAGGTTTTGGCCTACTATACCACACTGGCCAGATGGTATGTATAGGGTTGGTTTCCAGTTTTCCTTCCCTTTGCATTGATGTTGTCTTGCGTAGTTTATCCCTTAGTCGCCTTTATGACACCCGCGGGATCAATAGGTGTGGTGACACTCTGTATTCTTAATCCGTAACCACACGAACAGTTTTTATATTAAGCTCAAATACTTATATAGCTGCTTGCCTGAGCTAGCGTAAACCTGTGTTTCGCTAGAGCTGTTAGTTCTCTGTTACTAATTTATACAAGAATTAAAAGATAAAAATTGTTTATTAAAAATAAAAATTAAGTACTACAGATGTGTCTACCAAAAAAGCAAATGATAATGGCTGAAGACTACTTAAATGTTTCTAAAATGCTTTCTGTGTCTGTATAGTTTAATTTACCTGTATACTCTGTTAGTGCGATCTTGCAATTTTTATTGTTTAGGCTGTAAATGTTTAGTACCTTAATAATTCTATTGTACAAAAGTGGTCCTAAAAATAAATAAAATCTATGAATGAATCTTTGCCATTATTCTGGCAAGGAGTATAATGAGACTCAATGTGGTATGATAGTCTTTTAGTTATCATTAGAGCTTAAGGGTCAAAATCACCAAGGTGGAAAATTAGCTTTACTGGAAAGTAAATGCCTCAGATGTTTTTGTTTAAACAAATTATTATTTGTAAATACTGTTGAGGGTTCATATTTACTGTACCTCGTATATTATGCTTCAAAAGTAAAACATATTCATTATATTTGAAGAAATAAGTACAAAAAATCATTTCGAGAATGCGTCCCAAGTAGCAATCTTTAGAAACTAACACCGGAAATATACATAAAATATTTTTTTTTTTCAGTTCTTCTTACTTAGTAGCCTTAAATT
The DNA here is from genome assembly GCA_932526445.1 of Phragmatobia fuliginosa. Classification (NCBI taxonomy): domain Eukaryota; kingdom Metazoa; phylum Arthropoda; class Insecta; order Lepidoptera; family Erebidae; genus Phragmatobia; species Phragmatobia fuliginosa. The sequence continues at coordinate 891,367 of OW052069.1, read as the reverse complement.
TTATCTATTTTGAAGAAATTATATGCATTATTAAAGAAAGGAAAGAAACTAAAGAGAATTAAGTCAAAATATTATTTCGGACAATGTAAGCGTCATTTGAGTGAACGCAGTTTTGATTGCCCGAAAATATTGTGTTTCTGAATGTGGTCTGTAGATTTCTATTCTAAAGTGTAGTAAAAGATAGAAGTGATATCATGCTTTAGCTGCGATCTGAAATCATCGTAATACGTCTTGTCGTTATTTTGCTCAAATCTCTTTTCAGGCAACTTCTTTAATTCTGAATCATTCTGCTGCGTACGACGAGATTTGTCGTACGCAGCATAATGATTCAGAATCCCTCTCGGATCACAGTTACATCATAATCGATGTGTCTCTCAGCCGCTCTGGCCGCCCTGACCGCCCTGACCGCCCACACCAGGATAGAGGACCTCCGCGACGATGGTCCCTTAAGCAGCTCAACAAAGAGATGGTCGTGGCCGCATCCCACGTCGCGGATTGGTCCAGAGGAGCTGGCGGCTCGGTTTGGAAACATTATGATGTCCATATGTGATGCCTCTATGCCCCGAGTCATGCCGACTCCGTAACCTGGTGGAGCGCGGGGATCTCACGGCTGAGAACGACAGTCGTAAGATTGCGCGCCCGTACCTTCGAGCCCGAGAACGACGGCGAGCCACAGTCGAGGAGATCGACGACAGCGACGATCGAGTACGGCGGGAATATAGAGTTGCTGTTAAGGCTCTCAGCGATGCCAGCGCTGAGGCCAAGGCTCGATCCTGGAAAGAGCTCATCGTGGGACTGGATAGGGACCCATGGGGGCGACCATATAAAATGGTACTGGGCCAGCTCAGACCATGGGTCCCTCCGTTGATGGAAACCCTGGACCCTGATTTCCTAGGAAGAGTCTTAGACACGCTCTTTTCAAAGGTCCAGGACAGTCCCGCGATTCCTTCGTCACTATCGGACCGGCAACTCTGGTCCAACGAGTGTGAGGTGACGGAGGAAAAACTGGTGTAACATTTCCACCGTGAAGTAGGTAGATAGAAATAAAAAAGGGAAAGTTTTTACAATTTATTAAGTAGGATAATTAATAGGTAGTTAATTTAATGAATTAGTCCCAGGGGTGGGTTCGGAAACACCCACAACACGAAATGGTGTAATTAACGGATAATAAAGAACGCCACTGTCCTGCGTTAATATCCGCGGTAGTCCGGTCGCAGGGGGGCCGTTCCGGTTGTCGCGGAATAGTTTTCTGGATAGGCTGGTAGCAACGGCAGCGTCGTTGTGTGCCACAATTAGGGTCCGGAGCCTGGTAGGTGAACCCTGAAATAATTCACATCCAGCCATTTTATGAATAGCCCATTCATATTGTTTGACTGCAACATCACGACCGAGACCAACTACACACACAAGGCATTAAGCAGAAGCAGCTGGCGTGATAGGCAAGTGATAGTGTCGATGATGGGCAGTCGACCAATTAATTATAAAATAAGTGTAAACAAATACTATTCTACACATATATAAGTAATAAAATCGTAACAAAGTAAAAACTGTAGGTAGGTACATTTAATATATTTTATTTTTTTGGAGGGATACTTCCTGCATGTTCCAGAACAATACAGAGTCTAGAAAATTAGTTTACAGAGTTTTGATCTGTTTGTCGGTATGTATGTCCGGGCAAAACGCAAAAACCACATTTGAATTAAAAACAAGGTTTGAATTAAATTTATGCAGATTCAATTCAAACCCTGCAGGAGCATTAGTAAAAGGTCGGGAAATATTATTACGCTATCACGCGGATGAGGTCGCGGGTAGCAATTAGTTCAATAATACATTTAGACTACAAAACGGTACATAAATAAGGATTTACTAATGACGGACATACTACTATACCGCGCACAGTACACAATTGAACATTTAATAACGACAGACATTTATAACACTACACAACAGTATATTGATAACAATAATTTAACAACTACGGGCATCGTACAAAATACGATCGCCATTATAATGATACAGCTATTTCCACAAGATCCGAACTATTACACTTTACATAAGTTACTCGTGAAAGATAATAAAAAGCAACACTCACCCAATTCGGGGTAACACGGCGCACAAGATACGGTACTATTTGGAGTAGGTACTCCCAAAAGGTACATAGAAATTATAATAGTTTTAAATATATCACTAAAAGAAATTAAAATATTTGATTTAGTAGGCAGCGGTGGATACCATATGATCGGTAGACGTCCGTAATCACAATGAAATCCTTTCGGTGTCGAGTGTCATCCACTCATCCCGCGCAGCGGTCGCAAAACCTGTTTTGCTCATTCGGTCGTTCCGATGCGAGGGTTGCGAAACATATAGTGAGACCCGATATTGTTTGTTATTGATTTAGTAGATTAGGTAGTATTAGTATTCAAGAGCGTTACACTGGATCGAGCCGTGCGTGGGCTGGCTTCCCGCAACACGGCTCCTGGACTTGATGGTGTTCCAGGACGGGCGCTAGTGATAGCTCTGTCGGTGCTGGGAAATAAACTGAGGCAGATTTTCACGGATTGTGTCAGCCTCGTCATTTTTGCCCTCGACTGGAAAGAAGCGAGACTGGTGCTCCTGAAAAAGGATGGAAGGACTGCAGATTCTCCCTCCGCGTTCCGACCGATATGCCTGCTGAACGAGTCGGAGAACTCTTTAAGAGAGTTATCTCTGACCGTATCAGCGGGCACCTGTCACGAGTGGGCCCTGATCTGTCGGACTGCCGAGCAGGCAGTGGCTTGTGTTGTGGAAAAGATTCGTGAGCTGGGCCTAAGGGTGGCGCCACAGAAAAATGAGGCGATTTGGTTCCATGACCTACGTTATCGCCATGAAACACCCAGCTTGCGCCTCCGAGTAGGTGACACTGAAGTTCAGGTGGGCCAGTACATGAAGTACTTAGGCCTCATTCTGGACAGTCGGTGGAGTTTCGAAGAGCATTTCGGGCGATTGGTCCCCCGAGTTCGTGGGGTAGCAGGGGCGTTACATCGTCTGCTGCTTGCCCATTCTCTGATGTCTGATGGCCATTCGGATCGTACGAGGCTACCGTACGATCTAGAATGAGGCAGCGACGATCCTGGCGCTATCTCCACACCGCCGGATCATGAGCCTGAAATGCAACGGCGGAACGCACACACGCAAGCATTACGGGCTTGGGGGGGCACGGCTCGCAAAGCACAGGGCTGTGCCAGCTAACGCGCTGTTGGAGCCGTTCTGCCGAACTTCGAAGCTTGGATAAAGAGGACCGACTGTGTCACCTATCGATTGACTCAGATACTCACCGAGCACGTTTGTTTCGGTGAGTATCTGAATCGAATTAGACTACAGCACAATGCTACCACAACGGGTCTGACCGGGACTCCGCCCGGGACACGCTGGAAGACTGCCCTGCTTGGGAGTCCGAGCGTCAAGTCCTGGTCGGACAGATCGGTCGAAACCTGTCACCGCCAGCATTGATCGCGGCAATGCTGGCGAGGGGCGAGGGATGGGAAGCCGCGGTCTCCTTTTCTGTGAGAACGTTATGCTCCAGAACGAGTCCGCAGATCGGGATCGGGAAAGGGCCGATCCCGCTCCAAGGAGGTCGGGATTCGGCGCGGTTTTTATAACTTTTCTGTAAGTTTTTCTGCGAGAGTTTTGCCCATGTTTGCAAAATTTTATTCGCTGTACTAGACGGGTTTCTATAGATGTGTAACAAATCCAAAGGTGGTTCAGGATGTTTTGATTGGAATGTGTTATTGTGTATTGATGACATATCGAGGGCCCTCCACTTTACCACTAAGACCCACTACAACGTTGTTATGGGTGACTTCAACGCTAAAGTGGGAGTACAGATTTGCAGCGAATCAGTGGTAGGATCCCATGGACTTGGAGTCAGGAATCATAGGGGGCAAATGCTCATTAACTTCCTCGAACGCGAGGGGCTCTTCTTGATGAATTCGTTTTTCAAGAAACAGCCCCAACGGAGGTGGACGTGGCAAAGCCCCGACGCTATGACTAAAAATGAGATTGACTTCATCATGACGAACAAGAGGCACATATTCAGAGACGTCTCAGTGCTAAATAGGTTTAATACCGGAAGCGATCACCGACTTGTCCGAGGCTCTCTGAATATCGACTTTAAGGCTGAACGTGCCCGCTTGATGAAGGCCAGGCTCCGACCTACTCTGCTCCAGACCATGGTAGGATCTGAAACGTTCCAGTTAAATTTGGAAAACCGATTCGCTGCCGTGGAAACCACAACAGATGTAAACCAGAACCTCAAAAATGTGGTCGCAATCCTCAGGGAAGAAGGCGCGAGATTCTGCGAATTACAACGTAAAGGCAAGAAGTCGAAACTTTCGGAGGAGACTCTAAGGTTGATGAGGGAACGGCGTGAAAACCCACCCGTCACTTCGTCGGCAAAGAGGAGGCTGAACAGAGTAATTAGTAAACTCGTACGACACGACCTCCGGTGCTTCAATACTCTCTCCATTAAGAGAGCAATCGAGCAGAATCGGGGGTCAAAAGTGTTCGTACAACCTCTGGGAAGAAGCCAACTGACGAAGTTGACCACAACAAGTGGAGAAGTTGTTGCCTCAAAACCGGTGGTCCTTTCGGAAGTGGAAAACTTCTATAGCCGGTTATACGCTTCGCATGCTTTGCGACCTGATCCCGAAAATGAGGACACCAGAGCTGCATTAAGGCGCCACTATACCGAAGACCTGCCGGAAGTCAGCACTGATGAAATCGAGATGGCTCTAAAACAGCTTAAAAATGGAAAAGCCCCTGGAGAGGATGGTATTACATCAGAGCTCTTAAAAGCTGGAGGTAAACCCGTACTGAGGGAGCTCCAAAAGCTCTTCAACACTGCCCTCTTTGAAGGGAGAACTCCGGAGATGTGGAGTAGAAGTTTGGTCGTGCTGTTCTTCAAAAAAGGTGATAAGACCTTGCTGAAGAACTATCGACCCATTTCCCTTCTAAGCCACATTTACAAGCTGTTTTCAAGAGTCATCACGAACCGTCTTGCGCGAAGACTCGACGAATTTCAACCACCGGAGCAGGCCGGATTTCGGAGCGGATATGGCACCGTAGACCACATCCACACAGTGCGGCAGATTATACAGAAAACCGAAGAGTATAATCAGCCGCTGTGTCTAGCATTCGTGGACTACGAGAAGGCCTTTGACTCGGTTGAGATCTGGTCTGTTCTGGAGTCCCTGCAACGTTGCCAGGTAGATTGGCGATACATCCAAGTGATGAGATGTCTCTACGATAACGCCGCCATGTCCGTCCAAGTACAGAACCAGCAAACAAAGCCCATACCATTGCATCGAGGAGTGAGACAAGGGGATATTATTTCCCCGAAATTGTTCACTAATGCAATAGAGGATATGTTTAAGACGCTGAACTGGAAAGGACGTGGCATTAACATCAATGGCGAATACATCTCTCACTTGCGATTTGCGGACGACATCGTCATAATGGCAGAGACACTGCAGGACCTGCAACAGATGGTGAACGACCTAGCTGATTCTTCTATGCGCATCGGCCTACGGATGAACTTGGATAAAACCAAGGTCATGTTCAATCAACATGTACTACCGGAACCGATTGCAATACACGGTACCGCGAGGTTGTTCAAAAATATGTCTACCTTGGGCAGACATTGCAGTTGGGTAGGAATAACCTCGAGGACGAGGTGAATAGAAGAATTCAGCTGGGTTGGGCGGCGTTTGGAAAGTTACGTCGAGTCTTCTCATCGTCGATCCCACAGTGCCTAAAAACGAAAGTTTTTAACCAGTGCGTCTTACCTGTCATGACATACGGAGCCGAAACGTGGACACTTACGGTGCGGTTGGTCCACAAGCTCAAAGTTGCTCAGCGTGCAATGGAAAGGGCTATGCTCGGCGTTTCTCTGAGGGATCGTATCAGGAATGAAGTTATCCGTCAGAGAACTAAAGTCATCGACATAGCCCACCGGATTAGCAAGCTGAAGTGGCAGTGGACTGGCCATATTAGCCGCAGAACTGATGACCGTTGGGGTAGAAGAGTTCTGGAGTGGAGACCGCGTCTCGGCAAACGTAGTGTAGGACGCCCACAGGCCAGGTGGAGTGATGATTTGCGCAAGATGGCTGGCAGGAGCTGGATGCGAGAAGCACAAAATCGATCAAAGTGGTGTGCAATGGGAGAGGCCTATGTCCAGCAGTGGACTGAGATAGGCTGATGATGTGATGATGTGATTGTGTATTCTGTGCCTTAAAGGCTTTATATGAGGCTCTTGTGAAGAGTCATCTCGAACATAATGCGGCTATCTGGAGACCTAGTGAAACGAAGTACTCAACAATGGTTGAACGGATAAAGAATAAGTATATCCGGTTTATGTATTAAGCTGTACGGAGTATACCCAGGGTATCCATTGCTGTATCCGTCCTTGTTTATTCTCGGCATGGTAGGTTATTATAAGTTATATCTGTCCTCAGTGTATTTCCTGGCTGGGCAACTAGCATCACCAGTTTGGTGATCACTTGTTCGCTTAAACCGTTTGCACGTCGTACAAGTGGGTGCTGTAGCTTTGTTTTTGCATTTTTAAAAGTATGTCCTTGCTCTCCACAGTGGCTATAGACTGGGCCGGTTTCACAACAGTATTTAGCCGCATGTCCAAACTGCTGGCAGTTAAAACACCTGGTCACCAGTGTGACGTCTCTTACTGGACAAGAAAAGAAGTCCAGTTTATGAAGATGCTTCCATGATTAATTAGTGCTTTTCTTATGTTAACAGATACTTCAAGAATATATTTACATGTAGAAAGACCCTTCTTACCTGATTTGTTGCTAAGTTTGATGGCTTTGAGACAGGATTCACGAGATACGTCAGGGAACATGTCCGCCAAGTTTTACAAATATGTAAATGTATTTTGGCGAGTAATTCTTGTATTTCGTTTTGCTGGTTCTTCAAGTTTAAGGCCCGATAAAGCTAATTTTTCTGACTGCTTCAGTTTCTCTATATCTCCCTTGGATTCAGTACTGATAAGGACGCCTCCATTCCCTATTTTCCTAAGTCCTCGTACGTGCAGTTTTAGTTCCTCAGGGGAAATAATTTTCTGAACTAAGGTTTTAATTTCTTCGCTGGTTCTGGTCTTGTCACTGGGGTAAATAGCAAGCGTACTGATTTTACTAGGGCGTACAAACTTATCAGCAACTTTTTTTACCATGTCGGCGAAAGAGGTTTGTTCCTGTGCACACAATTTTTCTTTTACTTCACTCTTGAATTGATCAATAGAGCACGCTACATTCTGGGTCTCCCGCAAATATTGGATAGTGGCATGTTGAAGGACAGTTTTCTGCTTTAGGGATTGTTATCATATGGCCATTTGGGACGCACCTGATCCGATCTTACATCAGACATTTGTGACACGCATCGTCTGATCCGTATTCCTTTTTCCATCCGCTACTATGCAATGCAACAAACTTCACTTAATAGGGCATCAATATTTGACATAGATTTTTGGATATCCTTCGTCGGTATTACTTCGCTGGTTAGATTGTTAGCTTGGCATAAAGGTGGTTCTTTGACCATTGGCTCTACTGATTGAGGTACAGGCGTTGACGGAGGACTCCTATGTATCAGTTGGCTACGACAGAACGGGCTTGATCCTTGGTTCGACATTGTACTTAAACAAATTTAATATAATGTTTGAATTTTTTTTTAGTTCATGTTAAACTCTTAGTTACAAAATAGAATCAGTAAATATTAATCACTTTCGTTCACGACACACTTTGTGTAAACTGCTTACACTACGAAATAGTCAATAAAATTATTTATAATTATATGTACTTTGTACATCTTGTCCGCTAAAAAAACACGTCTGCTTAGTCAAGCGATCTCGAAATGATCCCTTGATGAAAAGCATGAGCAGAATTCAAGAGAAGTGATCACTTGTTGTCAATGCACACCAACTGCATGGCCACATGGCCACAGATGCTTCTGCATGATTGGGCAATGGCGACTGTGGCGTGACATGTTGCCGGGCACTAGATCCCCTGTTCTTATTGAATTTGATTAATATTTGATCGTTTTGTTTAGATTATATTATTCTCAAAAGTTATATTTACCAACTGTCACTGGTCAGGTGTTAATGTAACTGTTCTAACATAACATATAACTAGGTATATTTACAGAGTCATGTATTACACGACTCTGTAAATATGCCTAGCCTTTATCACTTTAGGGATGGATAGGTGGAAAGTTGGAAAAGAAACATTACAGTATTTACATAACTTTGACAATGTTTCACCTGTCATAACCTGAACTCCCATGTGCTCATTGGTTCTGTATAAAAACCAATAAATCGAAAATACCTCTAGCCACGTGAAAGTGCAACAGCCAGACAGCTATCTGCTGCACTTTCAAGTGTCTAGATCCTGAGAAAAGACTACTCTGGTCACTTTTTACCGCGAAAACTGACATACACGCGGAAGGTGCGGTTGAAAACTAGTTCGAAACAAAAGAAGAAAAATAATTACTGTCAATTTAATACTAAATAATGAGTTATGAAATTTAAAGTCATGAAAGTTAGGATCCCTCTTCCACTTTCACACATACTTGCCTCTATCCACGTGTAACGTAATTTATAAATATAATGGTTACTTATCCTAATTAATTACAATTTTCAGATATGTCACACATTACAAAAAAATTCAAGAACCGTTTGCAAGTATGCTCGCATCAGTAATATCTGCAAAAATAGCAACAAGGACAGTAGGCTGTGAGGATCACCTCCAAACTGTTAACAAAATTTTAACATGTATTAAGAAGTTTGACGCAGGTGTAGCAGCTGTAAAGATTGTGGAATGTGATCTTGCCGCTTACTTGCAGAAATGTTTGAGTTTGGAGGCACATAAAGTAATATGGTATGTTAATGTTTGTAATGTCAATGAGAAGCGGTATCCAACCATGGACCAGGGATGAGGTGGTTGGCCTTGAGACGGATTGCCATGAAGTGCGGTGTTCCGGTTTATTCCATGGCCCCGCCGTGGTCCAGCCGCCGGAGCCTCCATCGAAGTCAACTCGGTCCTCGTACCGGTCCGGGCCCAAATGTAAGTATCTGGGCCTGGTCCTTGACGATAGGTGGCTCTTTGACGAGCACTTCCGACAGCTTTCTCCGAAGCAGGTGGACACTGCCTCCGGGCTAGGGCGACTTTTGACACATTTAGGCAGGGCCAGTGTTCCCACGAGACAACTGAACCCGGGGGTTGTCCGGTCTATGGCACTATGGTGCTCCGGTGTGGGCGGCGAATACTTTTCTTTTGCTAATACAAACATATTTTTCATAAAAACACCCAAACACCGAAACAAACATTTGGTTTGACGCAGGATTTGATCCCAAGATCTCAAGCACAGCAGTTGCATAGACCACCAGTGCGCTATCGAGGCAGTCAATTTCGCCTTAGGCCTGTACCAAACTTATGATATCTTTAAAGTTTCAGCATATATAAAAATCCATTACCATTCAAGGGAGACCAGGATATATGCAACATCTTATACTTGTTACTGCATATTACTGGAACAGCAAATAACAAAACCCTCGAGAAATTAAAGCCTATGTACGCTACTATAAGGAATGATCTCCAGACTATTATGTTGGACCAAATTTTGATAAATGCAAAAGCATTGGGTGGCATATTATTCATGTACATGTACATTGCAACGTATGGACCCGACAGTTTTCTACATGTAAGTATATCTTCCTAGCCTACATCATAATCTGTAGTGTATGTGTTACTCAGTCATTCATTCATTCGCTCACTGTAGTATTTGTGAATGAATGAGAAAGAAGCATTATGGCATCTCCAGCTCACGTGTGGTCGTGACACAGTTAGGTCGACTGCTGACGACGATAGCGATGAGTGGGTGCGTGCGTTTGTGAGCCGACAATATAGAAGGGTATAACACATCAGCCTTTATTATTCTCAAGATTATTTCGAGACTGCTACTAATTCAACCCATTTTACTTGTATATCAGTATTTACACGGAGCGATTAGTGTCTGAACTCCGCAACCCTGAGGGCGCACTGAATTTGAAGGTTGTAACTACTAGTGGTATTTGAGGGTACTGACCCAATAACAATTGTAACAATAGATGCTCATGACAATCGGGAGCAAGGCCTTACCATTCCCTCTGAGGCACGAAACATTTCCATTTTCCATTCGGGCTGCTATTGAGAATTTTATTTAAGAAAAAGTCAACATTGGCCCGACTCGAGATTAGAACCCCAGTCCCACAAAATGGTGAAAAATTCCGAAGTTGACGACATTTGTAAGCACCATAACGACAAATCTGCAAGTTTTGGCGACGGGTTTTTTTATTATTCATAGCGTAGTCTAAACTGCTCTATCGACCAAAAGTTTAAAAGTATAATTACCATCAGACAACACGAAAAAAATATTAAAAGGAAGTTGTTGGGATTAAACTTTATAAAAAAAATCATTTTTCTACATCTGCCACGCACAGAAAAGGGTTCCTCAGCCACCCAAAATGGTACGTGGATTTAAAATCGTATCCAATATATAATTGTTATGTTTACGTATTAATGCGTTAATTTTGTATGACGTTTTCCAAGTGCGCTCATTTTACAAGTTATGCCTCTATAACTTGAATTTTAATATTATTTTTATTAATTCACAATAATTATAACATTTTGTATGGGTCTGAGATACCTGAATAAAAAGATTTATTATTATTATTATAACTCCTGAACTAACAAAGTCATCTAATCCGATAAAGTTATCCTTCAAAGTTCATTATATGGACCACCATCACGAATTTTTCAGATTTTTTGAGCTAAACAGCTTTTATAGGGGGGGACGCCCTGTTTTTACTAAATCAAAAAATCGTCTTAGAAACCCTTTATTGTTTTTAAAAGATTACCCCACACGATGGGGTAGACGCTAGAAAAAAAAAATCAGCCCAACTTTACGTGTAGGGGAGGTACCCCAAATAAAAGTATTTGTCTATTCGATATTTATATTTTTTTATATTTGTAATATTCGAGCATTGCACGTACGGGAATGCTCGAATCAATTTCGATTTCTCGCAGAACCTCCATTCAACGTTGGCTCTCGTTGTTATTGCATTTAAGTTGATTTAAGCGGGCACCAGGTAAATTCCCCTTCGAGTATGCTCGGTGTATATTCATAAACACTCAATAGGCTGGGTAGCGTTCAGCATTCGGATGTTTATTGCTGTACAACCTACTTACAGCAGTTTCACATTAGTTTTTTCAACACATGTTTTGTTAACATGACGCTCTTTGATCTGAAATGCAAACAAAACCCATCACCGCTGCTCTATCCAAAAACTTTTAAAATAATTGTGTTAAAATTATTTTCAGGTGTTGAATCCTACTGGTCGCACCGAGCTGACATGCCTGCTGTGGATCCAGTCGTCCGAAATATGTTTATATTCAGCCATTCTAAAGGTTGTGTCGATGGAGACACTAGAGACGGTTAGGGTAAAAGGTGTTGTGGCTATCCGTAGGGTGCTGTCTACGATGGTCGACATTAGTAAAAGGTACTTTTTGTTTTTCTAAAATCATCTTACAAATTCATGTACTAAAACCAAGATGGTTTTTAAAGACGTCGGACCTTGTATTGCGGTGTACCGCAGGGATTTGTCCTCGGACCAATGCTGTGACACAGGGGATACTACTGGGCCTCTACCTTGAGACCCTTTAGACTTCACGTGTTGCAGTGTGAAGCAGGGCGGCAGCGCAGGATTCCTTCCGTCCGACTGACGCAGGTCATTGTCGGGCCAAGGAAGGCCGGGAGAACGACCTCAATTGGCTCATGCCGTCCTGAGGTGACTGCAGATGGACGGGGCTTGTTTTCCCCTCCATTCTCTTGTGATCCACAAATATTTGTTTCGGAGTCTGGGTGTCATCTATGTATAATATGTATGAATTTAAAAAAAAAGGATGTTTATGTATTTATATCAGTTTGTTTGCAATCTCTGCTTAGCTTGGAACTAGATGCCATTGTTTATAACTCGTGCGAACTAAGATGGCACCTGGCTCAAAACGAAACATGATACCGTTTCCCCGCGTGATACCCTCTGTCGTCTTGCGAGTAGCGTTAGCATCACTATTACCGCTCCACGAATCTTTCCATAATAATTTTGGTTTATTAGGTATTACATAATGTCATATAAATCACTCCACAAAGTTATTTTATTAATATATGATTAGATTCGTCTGGACAACCCAATTGTTTTAAGAAAAGTCATACGTAAAAAACCAGCATGCCGACTATGAGACGCAATAGTTAAAAATAAAGAATATCCATATACATATGATATTTACAGACTGGGATTAAAAGGCTTATCATGACGATTTAAAATTGTATTTTATAACCATATTTTAGTTCCTAATTTCATTTAAAATGATATTAGGAATTACTTAATATTATTTAAATCACTGCATGAAGAATGCATTCGGGTAAATAATGAATGAGGCCTGCTTCCTTTTGGTATGCATATGTATTTTCTTAATTCTGGTATTAAGTATCACATAAGATAAAGTAGTATGTTATGAGAAACTACTTGAAGCAAAATAAATGTTGAAATTAAAAAAAAATCTAGAATAAATTACATTTTTCTTGCACTCAGTACTTCAAACGACTGATATTTGAGTCAGGTGCCATCTTAGGTCGCACGAGTTATATAAGATGTACGGATACACCATCCCGCCGCAAACCTAGGTGGATTTCCCACACGTCAATAAAAAGAAAGTCGTGTGGCATTCGAGAACTGCCGCGGTAAAGCTATTGTATAGCATTTTTTATATTTTTGTGTGAAAATCCTAATGCAGTTTACAGAATCAGTATAGTTTACAGAAACAGTATAGTTCTTATATTTTCGGCAAAAAGTGGCTGTTACGGACGGACAGACAGACAGACGTGACGAATCTATAAGGGTTCCGTTTTTTGCTATTTGGCAACGGAACCTTAAAAAACGAAATATAAAAAAGAGGAATCATATTCTCTATCCTTTTTCAAGGTGTTAGGTTTTTTCGTTACGGAATTTCTTGATTCGGTCGCCGCGCTCAAAGCCTGCGATAAAAGCTATACAATAGCTTATAAAGGTTTGTTTTCCTTCACTTTGAAACACTGTTGCCCTGCGTAGTTTGTACTATATTAATAGGGGTGGCAATACTTCCCATTCTTAAATCGTCAGACTTGGACTCAATTCAAAAAAATATTGATAAATCTCTCTCAGATCAAACTTTTATGGGTTAACTTAATTGTATAAGAAATTAATCTATTTCAGGTCATGTTACTCGGTGAAATATTTCATCACAGAATCTATTTGTGATTTTTGTAGTAGTGGTCTTGAGAAAATAACACACGCAGCCACAGGAGAGCAAGTAACAGACTTACTGACGGAGTATGCACAGTGCAACCTGGACGACTTTATCTTGCGAAAAGAGTCTATTGGAACCTTAAGACATTTGTTCAAGTATCGCTATAATGGTATGTTTTGGGTTCAAACAAGCAAAGATTTTTAATATTGACTGATTCGGTGGCGCAGTGTTAGCTTATGCGACTACTGTGTTTGAGATCTCGGGTTCGATTCCAAATGTTAAATGTTTGTGTGATCAGCAAATATTTGTTGTGAGTCTGAATGTTTTCTAGTTCTTCACTGTCCATCTCATGGTCCCTTCATATATATTTTACTTTCCTTGTTCAATCTGATAATTCACACAAATATTAACCCCGACTCGGGAATCGAACCCAAGACCTAAAGCACAGCTATCATAAACGCTCCCACTGCGCCACCAAGGAAGTTACAGTTGTGTATGATGTCATGTATATTACTGTCTACATTTTATGCATTTAAAATTCTTTATAATAACTATATAATCCTTCGTGACCATTTATTATTCATCCACATAATGCCTGCCTTGTGGTTAACATATGCGGCTGCTGATCATGAGGTCTCGGGTTCGATTCACGGTACACACAACGTCATTTAGTTGGATGGCGTTGTGTGTCAGATCACCGAAATATTTATTTAATAACAAAACAGGTTGCATATTAAAATAAAATACTAATTATATGAAATCTTTCCTATGAACAGTACTAGAACGAAAACACTTCAGTATGCCTGCGAAGCCCAGTTCTAATTCGCCAAGACTCACGGTGTGGATCAGTAATGAAGAAGATGATAATTCAGGCGAATATTAAGAAGGGATGCGGTAAAAATTTCGTTCTTTTCTGTTGGTGTTACTTGCTCTTGGAAGTCATCCGACAGTGTGCTCATCTACTGCGCTAAGTGTGAGAAAGAAGGTAACGGACTCTTGCTATCTTCGTACTGCTTTTTTAAACCCTGACGCAAAAACGACGGGGTGTTATAAGTCTGACACGTGCGTGTGCGTGTGCGTGTGTGTGTGTGTGCGTGTGTGTGTGTGCGAGTGTGAGTGAGTGAGTGAGTGAATGGTGGATATGAATATATACATCACTATTGTACAGTCATTCATTACAGAAAAACAATAGAGTTTATTAGGTAGGTTTGTTGGTTTCGACTGCCTCGTTGGTCTAGCGGTTAATGCATGCGACTGCTGATCGAGAGTTCTCGGGTTCGATTCGGTGTCGCTCCAAATGATTGTGTGATCCACAAATATTTGTTTCGGAGTCTGGGTGTTTTCTATGTATGTATATGTGTATGCATGTGTTTACAAAGAAATATTAGTATTATAGTACTCCTAGTACAAGCTCTGCTTAGTATGGGATCGATGACGCGTCGTGTGCATATCAAAATTTTTTTTTGCAGCTATTTTTATAGTCTTTAAGCAGGCCAATTTATATGGAACCTTTGAATGTGATCCAGATGTCCCCGCCAAAAGAACGAAAAACCAAAGAGATTGTAAAGTGAAGTAAGAAATGAAGATAGAAAAATATACGTTATTTTATAAATTACAGTGAAAATGATTTGCTCAAGTAGTACAAATATTGTACACTATTAATTGTTGGACTGTGAGCGGAATTTTATTTCCAGAGAAAATTACATTGTTTACTGTAAAAAGCCAAGAAAAATAATTATTTCATAGCATTCTATCTTCACCTAATTCTGAAGCATCAGTATTATTGTAGATGTAGAAAATTCAATGTATCTCATTAGCTTTAATAATAAACTTTGTAATAATAAGGCACTTTACATTTAAAAAACGGAATACAGTGTATCCCTGTAACGATTCAAGTCTTAGAGTTTAAGAAAAAACGTAAATAAAAAATCATTGACAAACAAATGAGTTTCTTTTCAAATGATTCAAATTTATTCTCTTCTTTCTTTTCTTTAACTATAGCACATGAGTAAATAAAATTACAGAGACTAAGCTTGTAAAGAGCGAGCAAAATTGTTACCTATTCTGATAGGGTTGGCACAGACAGATTAAAATAAGTACACAAAACGTTTGTCAGCTTTTTTATGTACATATTATGTATATATTTTACCAAATTACTTACTCTAAATAGTTTTTTATTTTTGTATTGAAATAATTTGTTATTAATCAAATGATAAATACTAAATCTAAAATAAAGTTCTGTATTGTTGCCTTAATGTATCATTTACAAGTTTGGAAAGGAGATGTTCTCGCTCGACAGCTTGTCCACTCTTGTCGTCTGAAATAATAATAAAACCATGAATAGTATTTTAATTTATAAACAGAGGTAAAAATTAAATCACTAGAGAATACCCAAACAGAGACCGGCGGCTTTGGCTTTTAAAATTACAATTTTTATTCTTGAACGCAGCGTTTACGAGATAAGTTATTTTTTTATTATTTAGTATTACCTATTTCGTGCAACTTACTAAAAAGCTACTAAAATCATTTATGATCAATACAAAAACGTTTTTTGCACTATCGCACCCATATGAGTTTCCTTCGAAATTGAGGCAGATACATATTAGGTATATGATAAGTAAAAATAAATTGTAGTTACTACTTACCTAGTGGAGTCTTTGGGATGAGTGAACCCTTTGTTTGAACACTGGCCGAACCAGTGTACCAACAGGTGTCGTTCCGTACGTGACGAACCGCCAGTGCTCACGCACACACGCGCATCATACTTGTAGTGATGTACCTACCGTGGCGCGGTTATTTGAAACTTTGTCTCTGTACGTTTATTTACTCACGTGCCTATAGTTCAAGGTGTGCTGTGCACTCGGGCGCCTTTACCTATAGTGCAGTCTACCTATACCTACCTAGCTTCATACGTGTTGCACACTTTGATTCCTAGAGGGCTCTACTATACCGTAACATGTGAAATAAGCGTTAATATAAAATAATTCAGTATTATATTTGAGTAGGCATGTAAGTATGAACAACTATTTTCAGTAACTAATTTATGAATGCCTGGCTTAGACTATTGTCAAAGATTAACTAAAGAATCTTATTTTAAGTTTAGCCAAACTACAATTTTTAATTAGAAATAGAGAAAATTTAGGTAAGCACAATTTGTTATATTATTATAACAAACTATGTATCAATGTGGGTTTGAAAGAAAATGACATTAGATATACTTTAAATATGTAGTAACACAATATCTCAAAATATTCTAGGAATGTCTAGTAAGCACTTTTAAATTGAATTTTTCACGAGCTGTGCCAAAAATTTGTATTTCTGTAATAAAGAACATTGACTAAAAAGTTATCACCTTATGTTAAACTTCAATATTTTATTTTAAAATATTTATTTGGTAGTATCCGTTCGACCTTGGACATCAACCTGCACATCACTCTTCACATGGTCAAGGAGAGGAACAGGTGGCGTGTAACTGTTCGTAATAGGATCATCCCACAACTAGGTTATCACGACCCTCAGTAATGAGGACAACGAAGCGATCTGGACAGCACTCTTAAGAAAAGTTCTACTTTTAAGAAACTCAACCAAACTTTGTACATTTATTATTGACTAAAGTATTAAGTAGTAGGCCAAAGACTATTAAAGGATATAGACGATGAGATGGAGATGAAAGATTCATTTAAATCAAAGAAAATAAATATTAACGTTAGAATAATTTATTTATTGAAATAAGTGCAGATTTAAAGTCCCCATCTTCATCATATATAGTTTAAAAAAAAAACAATGAAACCTTGCGAAAAATATTTTGAAAAACTAGTAAAAGTGTTATTTAGTAGCCTATTTTGGGTCATACAATCTTGATAATATCTTTTTCGAGCCTACTAGGATTACTCCCACCACTGCCAGGTGTTTTGATAATATAGTTTGTCTTCAGAGCACCCATAATTCGATTCACACACTGCACGGAGCGGCAGATTTTAATATTGTATGCAAGTACATCGATTAGTATAGAAAACACGCCAGGTCTAACACACCGAACACGCGCCTAGGCGCAGATTCGGGATTGGCTGCAATGGCTGCCCAGCGCCTACGCGCGTGTTCGCGTCGCCAGTGTGTGAATCGCCTTAGAACTATTCTTCGATGCCAAATTGAACTTCTAGTCAACAGTTAGTAAATTTAAGATATTTGTTAAGATAAATATTAGAAAATCGATTTTTATTTATAAGCTGCTATCATTCATACATTTGTTATTTAATTGTTACAATAGTAGACAAAAAACTTGTGTGAATTTTATAGGTTTTTAAACAAATTTCGTTTTGTTTTAAAACTGTCAAGTTGACACTTCTTTACGTCAGTTTCATTCATTTACATTATGTCAAATCATCTGTCAAGGTTATGAGGTTATGTTGTTATAGCGTAACGTAACAAAATAACATATGTTTTTCATTTATTTCTAAATAAAAAATAGTCTTAAATTAATCAAGTAAAATACTTAAACATCATGAATGCTCTAACTTTAAGGTTAAGTGTAGATAGTGATTGTAAATCCAAAAAATCTATTGGTTTTTCTCCAATACGCATTGCACTTTGTAGGTTTAAAACAACAGGTATGAACTAAAATGACATAAAGTTATTTACTTACCAAAACCAGCATAATCTACATAAGAACAGCTATACAAATTTATGTATATTACATTTCTAGATGAACATGTCGAAATATTTGATCAATTTGCGGATGCCACTACCACGGACGAACAGTTACCTATTTTAAGAAAGATTGCGTATCTATACGAAGACACGTTTCAATCCGAGATTGTAGAGTTTCTGGCTGCTGTGTTTCTAGAAGCAGAGGCTAAACATCCTCTGAAATGTTTTATCGCAAGGTAATATAAAACTTATTTGTTAAATTTTACATTTGTTTATGTGTTGTTATTAGTTTAGCCTAGGTAATCGTTACTGAGGTTTTATGTTGCCCTAGGTATTCCATAAATTCTAATAGTCTTCAAAAGTAATATACATGGTTAAATCAGAGTAATGATTCATACTTATTAAGTAATAGGCTCCTCCTTTAGTAGCATCCTTCTTTAGAAGAGGCCTATGTATGTGAGATAAAAGATTCATTTAAAATGCAAAAGAAAAAACAAAAATGTTAGAATAACTTTACTGGTTGGTCTAGTGGTTAGCGTATGCGGCTGCCGATCAAGAGGTCTCAGGTTCGATTACCGGGTTGGACGAAATATTTGTGTGATCCACAAGTATTTGTTTCGGAGTCTGGGTGTTTTCTATTACAAAAAAAAAGTATGTTTATGTTTTTATATCAGTTGTTTAGTACCCATAATACAAGCACTCCTTAGTTTGGGACTAGATGATGTTGTGTGTCAAATGTCCAAAATATTTATTTATTTATTTACTAAAATGTATTTACAAATTTCTCTCACAGAACATAGGTACTTATGTATGTATAAAGATGTTGTAACATATTATCATGAATTAAGAAAAGAAAAGCTTAAAGAAACAATTACCCAATTATGTAAAAATTATTAATGATATTGATAACTTATGTGAAGCAGGCCATTATTAAAAATATATTGATACCACATTCATTGAAATTGTTGTTATTAAGGATGGTGTAATTTAAATAATGATTGATGTGTTAATTTAAGTGATGGAACACACATAGACTGACAAAACCATTACCCCTAGCTTTGGTTTGGTTCTGGTCAGGTAAAATTCAATGATCAGCAATTGCAATTGTGTAAATTTATGCAACAAAATTAAATAAAAAGAAGTCAGGTATGAAGCACAAATGTTAAGTAAACATTTGTCAGCTGCAGTTAGTAACTGACATGTGATAGCACACAACACAGAGAATAACAATAGAGCTGCAAGGTAGGCATGGCAGCCTTCCCAAAACTTTGACCATGCATAGCCCTTTACCTAAAGTGCAGGATGTGCAGTGATGTTTAGAGGCATGCATGTGCCTGCTGCGGTACTTTCAATGAACCTTTGCACTTACTAACGGGTGCTGGAGTAATGATTGCACACAGGTGCTTCACAGGTTAAAGCCTAAAAGCCTCTGAGTGCGAATGCTGCTCTTAGCCAGCACTTCGGTAAATTTCTGAAAACGATCACACTCAAACCATTAAGATCATAAGATCTTAATGGTTTGAGTGTGATCGTTTGTGTATGTTGTATATGTTTGTTTAAATGGATAACCATTTAAACAAACATTATATTGCTTATAAAAATGAAGTGCCAACTACAATGTTGCCAAGAGCTGTGAACTATATTATCTTATTTTTTTTAAATGTAATAAACAATTTGTTGTTCACATTTAAGCCTGCCAAAGGGTCTCCACTATGCCTGATGGAAACCATGAGCAGAATCCAAAAGTGGGGGTCACCACACTCATGTGGCGACCCACACTATGGCGGCCTAGTGAGATGATAGTTTCGTGTTTCATAAAAGGCGGTTGGTTTAAATGAATTAAGAAAATAAAATAGAAAACGAAAAACGTTTGCATCTTGGCTAGGGGAGCTGTGATGTTAATCAAATGGAAACACTTTCTTACTAAATCTTAATAATTTTCCAGGTATATCATAAAAACCACCATCATTCAAGATTCATTTATAAAATTATTGGCATTAAATATATGTGCAAAAATATCAGCTAAACCAATGTCCTACAAGGAATATCTGAAAGTTATCAGCAAAGTGGCTACATGTATTGAGAACTTTGACCCAGGTGTCGCAGCTATAAAAGTTGTGGAATATAAGCTCGCTTGTTACTTGAAAAACTGTTTGGACTTCTGTGTGCATCTGTTGATGAGGTATTTTAATCTCTTATTTATAGAAATAAATTAAATTGACTGTTTCTGTTGGTAATATCAAATGAACACTTTTCTACTAAGTCTGTTTGTTTGTTTGTTCCGCCTAAACTCTGGAACAGCTGGATACATTTTGACGTGACTTTCATTAGCAGTTAGGTGATGACATAATCACTAACTAAGGCTATTATTTTTTCGACTAGCTTATCTAGGTAACAACATGGAACTGAGCTGGTTGATTATATTACTGTCACATAATATTTTCTTCTTATATTAAAGCTCAATTGACTCTACTGTGCTTGATGGAAAACATAAGTAGGGGTCACCATCCTTATTGTGAGTACAGACAATGCAGCATGGTGAACCACACTATGGCGTACTAGATGCTTCTGCATCATTCAGCCTCCGGTCTCACACTCACCAACGAAATACGGTCATTATTAGGTTGGTTTTCTGTGTGAAGGTAGTACTGTTCCGGTCGAGCTTGCTTATTCGTGCTACAGCCTTACTACCTACAGATATTTATTTCCATTTATTCATCAACAACCCAAAAGTCCCACTGCTGGGATTGGGTATCCTCTCAGAAGAGGGTTAAGGCCAAACGTCCCCTCCCCACGCTGGCCTAGTACGGGTTGGGCCTGGCAAGACACGTTGTGGCTACGTAATCTTACTGTTGGACGTTTTTAAGTTTCACTCCAACTAAGTTTCACGGCTGCTATCTTATGATAACAACCGGGACCAACTGCTTAACGTGAATTCCGAATCACGAAAACGCTCATAACATATCATGCTACAAACGGTCACCCATCTAGGTCTGACCGCACCGTCGTTGCTTACCTTCGGTTATTGTTTCCAATCACCTTAATTCATATTTTTATAAAATTTCAGCAAAGACATAATCTACTCACCAACGGAGAAGAACGAAATTTTCAACCTGTCCCATCTGACTCTCCGCCTGTTACTGCATATTGTTCAGAAAGGGAATGATGAGACCATCCACAAATTAATTCCTGTATTCAATATCATAAGGACTAGTATTGAATTTTTGATGTTAGACAGTGATGTTCCTATGGATACAAAATCAGTATGTGGCATTTTGTACATGTCTATGTATATTATAGAGAATGGGCCCGACAGTTGGCTACATGTAAGTATCACTACATAGTATAAAACAAAATCGCTTTCTCTGTCCATTTCTATGCTTAAATCTTTAAAACTACGCAACGGATTTTGATGCCCTTTTCTTTAATAGATAGAGTGATTCAAGAGGAAGGTTTTTATGTATAATACATGCATATTATAGTAGATAATAATTTTAGAGGTTTCTAATGTGATGTTTTTTACGCTTACATTGCAAACGCTGGCTATACCCAATGAGATAGATCAAAATAATGTACTACAGTATTGTACATCTTAAAAAGGTCTACAAAAATGTCCGCGACGGTATATATCTATCTCTTAGGGATAACCCACAATAACCATTTTTTTTTCTTTTTACGAGAAATAATGGCTTATTTACGAAGCGATTTTAAGCAATACAGTATTAATCCTTATCTAATTAAGTACCTTAAATACATTGTGTATTTAATATAGATTAATATGGCCCTTTACAGTATGTAATGTAAATTAATACTTTTGAAGATATTACAGATTTAAAATGCAGGAACAAAGCGCTTGTGGCGGTACCGGCCGGGGCCCGTTAGTTGACGCTGCTGTCGATTTGTCACTATCAGTTAATATCTAAACACAATACTTTATTATGCACTAGCATGTTAGGTGTATTCCTTGTAAAAAAACTCAATCATAAGATATTTAAACAAAAATACAAGATTTCTAAGTAGGTATATTTTCTAAAAATAGGCTAAGATTATAAGTAACTAGCTTTTGCCCGCGGCTCCGCCCGCGTGTATGTCGGTTATCGCAGTAAAATGTAGCCTATGTCCTTTCCCAAGGTTCTATTTATATCTATGCCAAAATTCATAAAAATCGGATCAGCGATTTAGGCGTTAAAACGTAACAGACAGACAGACCGAGTTACTATCGCATTTTTAATATTAATATTCTAAGGCGGTACGAAGTTCGCCGGGTCAGCTAGTATACATATATATAATAGTAAAATAGATAATACCAAAATTTAAACAAGTTTAAAAAGAAACCAATTTATCAACAAGGATGTTGATATGTGCTGTGTGGATATGGAATGTACATAGATCAAGGGTTTGATTCCCGCCAACAAATAAATGCGCTATAATTTGTTATGTGGAATGTGCAAAGGCTGCAATAAATAAATAATAAATTGGATATCTGATACAACATTATCTAGTCCTGTACTAAGGACAGGTTATTTATCTACTGGCTGAGTCCCGTTGTGCTACCCGCAGTTATTGTTGTAAACCGCGAGTAAAGCCGGGGAGCAAAGCTAGTCTACAAAAAATAACATAGGTTAAAAAGCTATTTTTTTAATTTTTATCTGTGTGCTCTGGCCGATACCTAAAACGCCTGAATTTGACGAGACTTTTACTAACAGATGTCTGATGTATGAGTAATAACTTAGGCTACGTATTTAATTAACTTTGCCTTGCGGCTTTGCCCGTGTTTTGTGTAAAAGTAAAACAACAGTTGGTAACACCGCTGGCCTCAGTATAAAGTTATGAATGCATACGTCAGTTTAGCCACCAGATGTTCAAGTGTCAAAAAAAGCCATCAATTATGTAGGTATCTATTATTTTCAGGTCTTCAATCCTTCCACTTGCAGTGAATCCTTGCTAGATCTGATGGAAGCCACAGCGTCCCAACTATGCTTATATTCGGCGATAGTGACTCTTGTGTCGGTAGATAAACTGGAGACAATTTATCTAAACGGTGGTCCAGCTATTCTGTGCCTACTGTCGAAGATATTGGAGATTGGCGAAAGGTACAAATTATATTAAAGAAAATCTTTCGAATTTGTTTAAATGTATGTGTAAAATATCCTTCTATATTGTCGGCCAACAGACGCACGCGCCCACTCGCTATCGTCGCTAATAGTCGACTGAACTGTGTCATGACCGCACGTACACTGGAGATGACAGAATGCTTCCTTCTCATTCATTCATAGTGAACGAGTGAATGAATAATTTAGAGACACCTCATTCATTCACAGTGAACGAGTGCATGAATAACTTAGTGACACATACACTACAGTATCTGTAAAATGTAATGAAGTGTAGTGTATATTTTATGCATGCGCACAAGTAGGTGCGCCTTCACAATGTTTCTACACCACCCAAAGGTTGACTGGTAGAGAATACCCTGGACACTAAGTCCGCCGATGTACAAATGTGCATGACAAATGGGGACTGTCTTCGTAAAAAGCAAATAAACGATCTGTTAAATCTGACTTTGGTAGTTTCAACTCAGATTTTGGAACTTGGCTTTGGCTTTTGATCCTAAAATATATAAACTAGAAAAAAGTTTTCTCACTTTTACTAATATTTTAAATATTAAAGTTAAAATATTTCAGGAGCTCATTGGAATCAACGGTGATACTTGGCGTTGCGCGCACTGTTCATCAAATGAGTAAATTTCTACAGAAAATAACGGTCAGGGCCACGGGACTGAAGTTAGTGAACTCTCTGGTGACATTCGCGTGGTCTCACCTGGACTACTACATGGACAGCGTGAGGCATCTCACTGCTCAGATGTTGGCCATTGTGGTCAACTATTGCGCCAAGCTAGACAGAGAAGGTAACGCTATTGGACATTCTACATACTATAGTTCGTGTATTAACTATTGGATGCTTATGAAATCTCAAAAAAGCGAGATTATTTTGCCACCCTTTTAGTACAATATTAGGGTTCTGGCTTGGCACCTGCCAGCTATACTTAGAGCACTCCTCCAGAGTTATATAATTTTTTTTTTTATATATTTTTAAAAAGACAACTCCCGCATTAGGAATATGAATTCCTGTGTCGCGGGGGACTTTACAAACATACATAAACGGACACAAAGAACACCCAGACTCAGAACAACAATTTGTGAATCACACAAAGTGTTATCCTACGTGGGATTCGAACCCACGACACTTGGCGCAGTAGAAAGCGGCGTGGCGACTGCTTAAACCACTAGGCCAACCATGCAGTCTATCATTCAAGTATCAATCATTCATCTACAAGCTGTAGTGGCCCGTCGGGGTTCCGGGGTTCCTTTCTAGAGTGCAGCTAGTTCCCCGAGAACTCGAGACTGCAGTTTTCAGTCGCTTCGAGTTCGACATAATCACCAGGGGGTGGTATCCGGGAGGATTTCTAGAAGAAATGATGGCTCACTATGAAATTTACTCTGTATGTTGGTTACAGGTGATGACTCCGCTCTCAGTAAGCTACTTTCAGCCCTGAATTCCCTAGACACGTCCCGTAAGAGCTACTACGTGACGGTGACCTGCTTGGTGAACGAATTGGGGGCGAAGCGTGTGCTGGATACGTGGCCCACGCTCGTGCAGGACGTGCTCCAAGCTCTCGGCTCACAACACATACAGGCCAGCGTAAGTATATGATCAAGTACTTAAGTACTAACGATCTTCATACCAAAAATCCATACTGTCATACTAATATTATAAATTTTAAAGTATCTTTGACTGTCTGTCTGCGTCGCGGGAATAATCTATTACCTATAGTATGAGTAGAATCCAGGAGTAGGGGTCACCATCCCCATTGTAAGGTTATGCAATGCAGCATGCACCTAGTTCCCTGGGTACTCATGCAGCATGGTGACCCATACCATGGCGGCCAGACGTTTCTGCATCATTCTCCGGTCTCTCATGCAGATGCATGCAGAATGATTGGGCCTCGGGTCTCACACTCACCAACGAAATACGACAGCAGGAATACTGTCATTATTAGAATGGTCTTCTGTGTGACGGTAGTACCTACTGCCCCGGTCGAGCCGGACCATTCGTTCTGAAATCAGCGTAGCACTACTACCTCCAGTTTCCTGTACTTCAAGAAAATTGGTAAATAATTTAAAAAAAGAGGTTTTGTTTGGTTAGGCAACAACATGCCTGGAGAACCTGGTGGGTTCTCACGCCAAGTATTGCGGTACCGAGGAGCTGCAGGTTCAGTGGCTGCAGCCCGCGCTGGAGTACGCGGCCCGCGGCTCGCCTGACTGCGCCGTCATCAACATCCTGGAGAAACTGCTCGTCACCGCCGTCAAGCTCGACCGTCAGCTCGTACACTACATGTAAGTACGTTAAGTATTGTTTTGCTGTCAAATGCGCTGACGTTGAGACCGCGCTTAGGTAAACGTGAAGAAGCTGGCAGCGGACTGCTCAAGACCCTGGATTGTTGGCACTCTTTGCGTGGAGGATGTCGTTCAACAGTAGATTTCCGTAGTTCATGACTCAGAACCCTTACAGATTCGTCATGTCCGTCCGTCCGTCCTCGACTTACCGTCCAGACGGTTGGTGCTATAAAGATGAAACTTTGCATGGATATGTATCACATTGACAAATCATAACTTGTTACGGGGAACCCCAACTTTTTTGTAGCACAAGTTGGGGTTCCCCGTAACAAGTTATAGAGGCCTAACTTGTGAAAGACGCTCACTTGGAAAACTTCGTACAAAAATAAACATAACAATTATCTATTGGACACGATTTTAATTTTACTATGGAACTTATTTTTTATTTTTCTTCCTTCCTAATTCTATTTCCTACCAATATCTCTGTTCATAAAACAGTTCTACAATCCTATTTGTTTTTCCCCAGAGTACCATACATAAAACAGTCCAACGAAAGCACTAGCCAGCCTATGGACCTGAAGTGTGTCCTGATGCTTCTGTCTGTTTTGCGCAAGTCCGGTGCTATTGACAAGCTGCCGATCTCAGAGGGAACGGGAGGCCAGGAGTGGAGGGGAGTCATTGGGTACGAGGTCCTGAGGAGAGCTGCCATCGACGCTGTTGACGAGGTACATACTTCTTTAGTCGTCTTTAGTGTTCTGTGAAAGATTAGAACTACAATTTTGACTGCTTTGTTGGTGTAGTGGTTAGCGTATGCGGCTACTGATCAGGAGGTCTCGGGTTCAATTTCCGGGTCGAACCAAATGTTAATACAATCTACAAATATTTGTTTCAGAGTTTGGGTGTTATGTATGTATTTACAAAAAATATATATATTTATGTATTTTTATAAGTTGTCTAGTACCAATAATACAAGCTCTGCTTAGTTTGGGACTAGATGGTGCTGTGTGTCGGTTGTCTGAAATATTTAATAAGATAGTACATTAAAAGTGGAGTTTTGTTAAAATAAGTGTCGACATATTTCAGACGCGGATGCTGTCTCTCTCACTCATCGTGGAGTCTCCGAAGACGACGGAGGAGTTCACGGAGGGTGACCTGACCTTCGTGTTGTGGTACTTGAAGTACAACATCAATGCGCAAGCGCCGAACTTTAGACAACTCACTCTGTCCTGTATGAAAAAGGTATTTTGTACTTCTGTATTTTGTGTACTTATTTATCTATTCATGCACACAACTTTGTTAAAGTAATATTTAAGCAATTTTAATATTTAAGTAAATTTCAGTTCATGAAACGTTTAGAAGACAGCTACAAAGTTATCAAAAGGCAAAAAGAATCGAGTGCCATCAACAATAAGGTTGAATATTACTTGCGTTTCGTGGAAGACCTTCGACAGCAGTGCTTCGCCAGTTTACTGCCGGGCAGCAACTACAGCCGGCGGTACGTCGCCCTGCAGCTGCTGGTTTGGATCCATCGACTTAAC
The DNA here is from genome assembly GCA_932526445.1 of Phragmatobia fuliginosa. NCBI lineage: Eukaryota > Metazoa > Arthropoda > Insecta > Lepidoptera > Erebidae > Phragmatobia > Phragmatobia fuliginosa. Next base: position 864,421 of record OW052069.1, on the reverse strand, counting down.
TTGAATGGATATACTGGGTGAGTACAGAAGCACAGGAATACCAACTATTTCATACAAATTAAGTTATTACATTTTTGTGCCTTGTTGGTCTAGTAGGTAGCGTATGCGGCTGCTGATTAACAAGGCTCGGGTGCGATTCCCAGGTCGGACCAAATATTGTGTGATCCGCGAATATTTGTTACGGAGTCTGGGTGTTTTCTATGCATAATATGTATGTATTACAAAAAGTATGTTTATGTATTTATATCAGTTGTCTAGTACCCATCTGCTTAATGTGGGGCTAGATGATGTTGTGAGTAACATGTCCGAAATATTATAATTATGATTTATTTTTAGGGTTTTTTTGCAATAACTTTGCCCTTTATTATTTTTGTTTTTTATGTTTCTTTTGTCCATGTCATCTTGATCAGCAGCCGCATACGCTAGCCACTAGACCAACAAGGCAGTTAAATGTGCCAAATACAGTATAATATTTTCATGTTTAATTTTTTAGAGTGTGGACACCAGATCATGTAGAAAAGCTACTACTCCACCTCGAAGACAGCTATGAAAACAATAAGGAATTCGCACTTGAAGTATTGGATGGGTGCCCAGTTGATCTACTCAAGGTATTTTTGGTTATAGTTTATATTTGTAAATAATAGAGAACTCAAGCTATCGGTTAAGCAAGCTGAAGTGGTAGTACACTGGTTATATGGTTAGATATATCTGGTGGATACCAATGTCAACTTATTTGTGATAGCTAGCTGTAGTGTGTATCGACTTAAGTAAAATGTGAATTACATTGCGAACTACAAACTGAAATAACTTTTTAAAACAATTTTTTATCGATTTTATCGGTCAAACAAATAATAAAATAATCCTTACCTACCTACACTAAGGCGGTACAAAAATCTCAAACATTTCTTTGAGATGGACATTTCAGCTATGAAATGAATATAGTTGCCTGCACGGCTTCAAACGGAATTATTTAAAATTCTCGGATTTCTTCTACTATAATAAGTATGTATTACATACTAGCTTTTGCCTGCAGCTCCGCCCGCGTGTATGTCGGTTATCGCAGTAAAATGTAGCCTATGTCCTTTCCCAAGGTTCCGTCTATATCTATGCTAAAATTCATCAAAATCGGTTTAGCGAAAAACAGAAAACTTAACAGACAGACAGACAGAGTTACTTTCGTATTTATAATATTAGTAGGAATGTAAACCTTCCTCTTGAATCACTCTATCTATTGCTGCAAAATGCATTGAAATCCGTTGAGTAGCTTAAAACATCTAAAAGACAGCAGCATCGATTTGATTTTTATACTATGCACGTGATGCTATTTGTGATTAGGGCCAAAACACTAAACAACTTTTTTCTTATAAAATATGTTTATTGTTGAAAACAGCACAAAATATACATAATATATAATGAAAATGTGACTTCTAAAACATGTTTCCAATTATTACAACTTATCAATTTCAGCTTACACAGTTCTAACAGGTAGTAGGGCCACGCTAATTTCATCAACAATGGGGCAGTACTACCCTCACACAGAAGACCAACCTAAAACGGCAACATACGTGCTGTCTTTCGTTAGTTAGTATGAGACCGCAGACCCAATCAATGATGCAGAACCGTCTCACAAAGTCGCCATGATGTGGTTCACCATGCTGCATTGTATACACTCACAATGAGGATGGTGGCCCATAATTCTGGATTCTACCCATGCTTTCCATCAGGCTGAGTAGAGTCAATTTGTTAGGCTTATTTGTATAAAAAAATAAAAACTTCGATCAGAATAGTTTTAAGTTCATTTAATAATATAAATTAAAGTATGGCCAGTGCTTACTGGACAAAAGTTGTCAACATTAATTATAATAAAATTTGACACATTAGCACTTTTTCTGATTGATTGCATCATCATATCATAAAGTAAAAACACATCTCACATTCTTTACTACTACATTTTCTAAATTAGGGATGTTATTTATATGATATTTTGTATCTGGATATAGGAATAAAATTTCGGTTACGGTTACTTTAACATCCCTTTTCTAAATCATTTCTATTTGGTTGTCGCATTCCTCGGGAGTATATATTTTCCAATCGAAGTTTCTCTTAAAGAATAACAATAACGTGTGTGAAAACACCATTACTTCACACGGTATTAGCGTAAAGTCTATAGGCTCACCAATCATCAGCAGTGCCCCATAAACTAACATAAAAGTATCACAAACCATAGGCAAAATTTTCACAGACAATATGAAAAACATTTTAATCTTTTTGTACCTCATTCCATTAGCCATTTTAAAAAGAATCAAAAATAATATTGTTTCAAATTCTAATATCACAATTATAATAATTACTTGCATTTGAGATAAATTAATATCAAATTCATATTTAATCAATACTAAAATACCTACAAATGAGATGAAAGTGAATTTCCAAACGCAATAGAAAATTGTTTCCTCATTTTTGATAATTTTTGTACATTCTAATATAATATAAGCATGATTTAATAGTATTGTGTACATACTTAAACATCCAGATGCGAAAATCAATGCGAAATATATTAAAATTATCATGTCATACCAATGTGAATTGGTTATGATGTTTATTATAAGTACCAAGAATAATGCTAGAGCATTTAAAACTATTTGATAGGTGTAACTATAATAATTTTGGCGAAAGTTATTATTTTTAATGTATAATGTCACTATAATCGCACAGCACAGGACTGATATGATGGCATAAGTTATAATTATAATATTTTCGTACACAAAGTCCATCAGAAACACATTAATATCCTCGTTATTCTCTATTACGAAATCCTTATTCTCCATTATGACGTCCTTATTCTTCGTTATGACGTCCTTATTCTCCATTATGACTTCCTTATTCTCCATTATGACATCTTTTTTCTTCATTATGACATTTTTACTGTCCATCTTGACCACAAATAACCACCACCAATTCTTCTTTATATTGAATATTCAAATTTGAGTGTTCGTATATTAATATTTGCAATTACCGAACTATAATATTTTTTTATATTATTTTAAACACAAGATCTATATTTCTTTAGACAAAGTTTTTAGTATCACAAACAATCATCTCCTTCCTTTCATGTAAAGATGGTTTGTTCTTTAAAAACTCCCTTAGTTCGGCACAGCTTGAATTTATATGATGACACTACATACAACACAACTCAAATTTTTCACAAGCACAGTGTGCCGTAGCGTTCATTAAAAATAAGTACATTAGAATAAACATTGAAATTAGTCAACGTATATCAATATTCGTTAAAATAATGACATGAGTATATTTTTCTATAATTGCTCTTATCAACTATTTATGTTATCCAATTATAACGTTGCTAAATAATTATTAGCGTTTCAATTACTTAATCTGTATTTATCGATTCGGCGTGCGAGTTTTTTAATATATTAAAAAAAAACAAAGTAATTGTACTCTGTCTGATGGAAAGCATGAGTAGAATCCATGAGAAGTGGTCACCGTCCTCATTGTCAGTGTCCACAATGCAGCATGGTAACTCCCATTATGGCGGCCTCGTGAGATGCTTCTAATCATGTGACCTCCACGAAATACAACTAGCATGGTTGGTTAGGTTGTCTTCTAAACGGAGGTATAAATAACTGCTCCGGTCGAGTTGTCCCATTCATGCTTTAATCAGCGTGGCTCTGCTACCTTGTGTCTTATTATTGTATATCATTGTTCATGTCGTAGTGGCAAACGAGCAAACAATCACTCGAATATATGCAAAGAGTTCTCACACGAGTCATATTCGTAGCGCGAGAGTTGTTTTTTAAAAATAAAGAGGTAACCTATTTATTTGTCATTTAAACAATTGACTGCATAGATGACGTAGTGGCATAAGCCGGGCTCGGCGCTGTTTTCTACGGCGATGAGTGTTGTGGGTTCAAATCCTGCATGGAACAACGCCTTGTGTAATTCACATATTGTTTTCCTGAGTTTTTATTACTTTATTTTATTTTCCTAATGCGGAAATAGTGTACAGATTAATAATTAATAATTTTCTTTTCTTTTCAGAATAATACCTACTCTATCAGCCTCGATTTAAATGATGTTTTAAAACAAGCCTCGTCTTTGAAGCCAACCGACTGTGTGTCGGCATCTTATAAGTTAGATTTAATCAGACGTAAACTACCAGAAAGGATACCACCGACTGACAAAGCGTACGTTTTTTAAATATTATTATACTAACTCGCGCAGTTTCGTCTGCGTCACGGTATGGATAGTGATTTACTGGTTATTATCAACAAAATAAAATCGACTAAAATTTGTTGTAAGATTATATACTTTAATGTCATTGACTTACAGTACATTTTTCAAAATCGCACTTATGGATTTTTCGTTCAGAACCAATTATAAGTGCATCGGGGACACACGCCTGTTAATCAGTTAAAAACCTTTAACAAACATCTATCGAAGATTGTACTTTATTAACAAAACAACTTTTGCTATAGGTATACCATATAAGATATGATCATTTACATAATTGTGATTTTGATTGATAAATCCACAGAAATTGAAGAATTTCTACATTAAAAAATTTGACTGCTTTGTTGGTCTAGTGGTTAGCGTATGCTAACCACTAGAGGGAATTGAGTCCCGCCTGCCACCACTGCGACTGCAGTGAGGACACGGCCCAGCACACGCTGGCGGTCTGCCCCGCATGGGCGGCGCAGCGCCGGGCCCTCACTGCAGTCATCGGAGAGGAACTCTCGCTGCCGGTCGTAGTCCGCTCCATGGCCGGTAGCGACAGTTGTTTTACCGCGGTCGCAACCTGCTGCGAGGACGTAATCTCGCAGAAGGAGGCGGCGGAGAAGGCCCGGGAGGATGACCTCCACTCGGACCCGATCCGCCGCCGGGATCCAGAAGGAGAAAACAGTTACCTGGATCCCTTCCAAATACAGGCGCAGAGAGGTCACACCGTGTGGTTTTAGTCCGTTCGAGTCCGACACACCGCCCCGCCGAGAGCCCCGGTGGGGTGACGGTCCGTGGGGATTTCCACACGTTAAAAAAAAAAAAAAAAAAAAATGGTTACCGTATGCGGCTGCTGATCAAGAGGTCTCGGGTTCGATTCCCGGGTCGGACTAAATATTTTTGTGATCCACAAACATTTGTTTCGGAGGCTGGGTGTTTTCTATGTATAATATGTATGTATTTACAAAAAAAAAGTATGTTTATGTATTTATATCAGTTGTTTAGTACCCATAACACAAGCTCTGCTTACTTTGGGACTAGATGATGTTGTGTGTAAGATGTCAAAAATATTTATTTATTTATTTATTATTTATTAATATGTATCTATTTACAAAAAAAAATAGTATGTTTAAGTATTCATATCAGTTGTTTAGTACCCATAATACAAGCTCTGCTTTGTTTGGGACTAGATGGCGTTGTGGGATTAGATGTCCATAATATTTATTTATTAGTTAGTGTTTAGTCGGCCTGTTTTTACATGACGACTAATTTATTTTGATAAGTCTAGTTTGACGTTACCGCTAAACTTGTCTACACGTTTTGTCAAGAACAGCTAGGATTTGAGATTTCGAAAATGAACTGTAAACCAATGATGTTAAAATATAAAAAAAAAAAAAAAAATAGTTAAGGTTAGTTTAGTGATGATAACAACAGAATCACGCTACTGACAATGTCGCGTGGATCAGCTAGTCGTTTAATCAGCGTATATTTATAGTGTGGAGTCGTTAGCAGGTGGGGCGAGGAGTACCCCCTGGAGGTAGCGGAGGCGGTGCGGTACAGGCTGGTGAGGCGGCTGCTGCGGCACGTGCAGGGCGAGCTGGAGCAGTGCTGTTGCAGCGTGGTGCAGGCGGCCAGCTCCGCGCCCATGTACGGCGCGCTGCACTGCCTCGCTCACCAGCTCAGGCTGCTGCCGCCCAGGTCGGTCACTCCTCCTGATACAGCCTCCTTAGCTCCCCTCTTTGAGAATAAATATCAAGTCATTGTTAACAGCTTAAGTAATTCACTACTTATGACCTTAGAGAGAATACTTTGGCCTACTGTTCAGGATTCGATGAAAACTTTGTATATGGCACATATATGGCGCTACTAGTGAAAGATCTATATGATTTTGAGTGAGATAAGGTTGTAAGTTATTCTTTGTTCCTTCTTACGTCAGCAATTAAAAACTGGAACTCACTGCCAGCTCACGTGTTTTCTTCCTACTATGATCCCGGGTCCTTTAAACGGGGCGTGAAAAAGCATCTTACCAGGCCACCATAATATGGGTCGCCATACTGCTGTCTATGTAGCGTAATATGACTTCCATGGTTTTCCAGGAAAATATCATCAGATCAGTCATGGTATTCGATAATGGAATCTATCATAACGACGTGTATGCAAGTGAACGATAGCGTATCTTCGATAGTGAGCAACTCCTCGCCCGAAGGCCACCTGCCCATGGACATGAATGGGGTGGTCGTCACTGATGATGGCAATTCAGGGTATGATCTTCAGTTTGTTCTATCACTATCATTTGTTCATATATTAGCATGTTTAACAGCACAAACTACCTCATTGACCTAGGTTCAGATCCCAGGTCGGGCTGTTTTTAGACTTTCGCGACTTTAAAACATATTCATGTTCATGTTTTTACTGTAAATGGGACTTATTCGCGATAATATTATAAAGGTTACGATACCTTCTATTTTCCGACGTTTCGAACGGGTTATACCGCTCGTGGTCACGGGTACACTGATGTGAGATATTCATGTTTACTGTAAATTGATCTTATTCGCGTACCGACATTCCAAGAAATCAATCACGAAGGCCTCGCTAATCTCTTATTATCAGTGTACCCGTGACCACGAGCGGTATAACCCGTTCGAAACGTCGGAAAATAGAAGGTATCGTAACCTTTCGTGAATAAGTCCCTTTTAAAGTAAAAAACATGAGTATGTGGAAAAGTCGCGAAAGTCTTAAGAACAGTTATCGACAACTAGTTCAATCTTCGAATTAATATCAAAATCAAAAAGCTTTTATTTTAAGAGTAGTCACTTTAAAAGGCCCATACATGCTTATCTAACAAAGATATTTAACAGTGTAAAATATCAGCATCGTTACATTGTCCTCACATTTAATAAAATGCCTAAAACAATGTAACCAAAAATTTTAAAAACAATGTTGGAAAAGAGTGTCCATGGAGTTTCTTGTCTGTTCTTCTCCATAGGATCTACGAATTGGAACAGACGATTAGCTTCACGACTGACTACTGACTGACTACTTGACGTTTCAAAAGTGCCGGTGTATTTGAAATAAAAATGGTTTGATTTGATTGATTTAATATGTTTATTTGACAGTGGTGTGAAGTTGGACGACGGCAGACTGATTACTTCTCAAATGGTGTTGTTGTGTGCTTGGCGCTCTGTCAAAGAAGTAAGTATGGATATGACGGATGCTCTTCAGCCACGTTACAAAATAGTTTTCAATAAACCCAGTCTGCATGTTTTATAGCCCGTAGCGTTATGTTATACCGCGGAAACAAATTTGTTTACCGTAAAAAGGTTAGTCAGCCAACCATAAAAGATATAAATATTATGTTGTTCATGATGTACGGTAGCTCAATAACTTTAGCGATTTATTCATTTATTTTCATTTGTAGTCTGTTAAAACTACCTATGGTCGCGATAGATGGCGTTGTGCCCTCTGTCTGAATCTCTCTATAGTTTGGTTGCCGCGCATTGTATATAAGGCCGATGTAAATATTTATTTGTGAGCGAGTGGACCAGAGGAAAATACACGATACCTGTATGGTAAATACACCATAGATCAAGTTGCAGTGTGGTTTCATTTTACGAACCTGCTAGTAGCTCCACACAGGGCAATCACCCGGATTTGTTTCGAATTGAACTATCTCATCTGTTCTGTTCTGTTTTAGAACTAATGAAGAGGAACAATTCTTTCAAACAAGGTTTAAAGAATCTTCAACCATTTACTCAGCGAAATTATTCCGAAATAAGAAATAATAATTATTTAGTTAATTTTATTTAAGTGTTTTCTTTATTTAAATCGGTACGTTTAGAATTACCGCGATAACCGAGATACACTACCAACTATGTAGATAGTAATGGAACATTATAATGCAGGTGTCCCTGCTCCTCGGCTCGTTAGCGTCCCGGCTGTGCATCGCGGGCGAGGAGGCGACCCTCGGTACCCTGACTCCGGAGCAGCTGGTGAGGATGGGTGAGCACTTCACGTGTCTGCTGGCCACCACCAAGCACCGCGGCGCCTTCGAGCAGGCCTACGTGGGCTTCACGCAACTGCTGGCCAGGTCATTTATCTTTTATAGAGTATTTTTTAATATTTAAACCTACCAAAAGTGATTCTATTCTGCCTGATGGAAAGCATGAGCAGAATCCAGGAGTACGTGTCACCATTCTCATTGTAAGGGTAGGCAATGCAGCATGGTGACCCATACCATGACGACCTGATCAGATGTTTCTACATCATTCTTCCGGCATCCAGAAGGACGATACTGAATAATTAGACCAACTCAATACGACAGCAAGAATGCTGTGATTATTAGCATGAAGCCGGCCCATCAGCGTGACTCAGTAATCTAGGCTTGTAATGTAAGTACATATATTTAGTATCTTTCTGGTGGTTTAGAGTGTTTCCACGGCCTATCCAAATGTTCTGCTGGTAGTAGTGTCGAGTTTCTGGTCCTCAATCTTGAATAATACCATTTAAGGAAGACGATAGGTTCGTATGCCAGCTGTATCAAAACTATGATCCTTTCATAAATAGACCAACCCAGACCCTATTCTGTACATAGTTTATTCATTAATGATTGTTCACGGACTTTAAAAAAAGAAATACTTCTGAGGCTTGTTTGGGCATTTCTTCCCAGATTGAGTCTTAGGAAATGCCGACGCCTTCTAGGGGTCGTCCATTAATCACGTGAGGCTTGAAAGGGGGGGGGATTCGATAAAAATCACGAAATATCACACGGGGGGACGGGGTATGATATAAGATATTACATGTATTAATTTTTTCGTCAAGCGCATGATTTGTAAGTGTCCAATGTGAAAAATATATAGTAGATATTTTCAAAATCATTAATAATTGTAAATACTCAGATTATGGCGGTGCCGCAACCCCAAACTGCATTCCCTGCCTATCAAGTGGCTGGACGATCTCACAGAAGCCATCACCAGCGGGGACAAGAAAGGGAAGCTGTGCGCCACCAGGAGGAGTGCCGGATTGCCCTTCATGATACAGGCTAGTCACATCACTCGTTTTATTTATATGTAAGAAGTCCGCATCCATCCTCTGCCAGCCATTTTCTTCAGATTAACAGTCGACGTCTAATCCTAATATTCATTCCAGCATATTCAACGCTAGTGACGAACGGTTCGTCTGAAGACATAATCGGCCTTGGTCCACTTCAGTGTTTTAATTCTTTGTGTCATGTCGATTAAAGTAACCCAGTTTTATTTTAATTTTTATCTATTTCTATCAAGCAGAGTAATAAATAATGTATGCGACCGACCCATTCGCTACAAAGGTCAGTAATTGAACGAAATCAGGGGTCCGAAAACGAAATAGGCGAGAAATGATACTGCTGTCGTTACCAAAAAATATGTAATATCTCAAAACTGCGATTCACAAAGTGCATTACAAAATTATTCCTCCGTGGTATTTACAACAACCATGGTAATCGAACCTTAACGCGATTGAGTCAACCCTAACAGCGCCATCTATCGAGTGACCACTTAAATACTATACACTAAACTGTACACTACCAAAGTAAACTTAAAATTCTTCTCCAATAATACAATACAAAAACAAATATAACATCACGCCTCAGGGGTAAGCAAAGTAATTAAAAATACTTAAATAAACCGAACTGGTTAACCTGAACAGTAATCTTTTAATATTTTGAGTTTGGTTCTAGACTAAATCTCAACAAGTATCATCAAGTGCCAACAATTGAGAGTATAATTTATATGCTGATAACCCAATAGACCCAATTCAGTTTGCCCTCAAGACGTTTCGTTTAAAAAATAGATATTCAGGGAAAACCAGTTGAACTAGTAGTTAACTTTAGAAATAATAAAGGCTAGCAGGATGACAATTTATCTCATAATCCGTTTTCCAGCTTCTACCGAAGAAACACTGAACCACGAATAAACATGAAACGATCTATACAGAGTAATTACTAATTCTGAATCGCGATAGAGAAATTCTTGCGCCAATTAGCATATATACAACATCTGAATATCAATCGTTGGGCAGTGGCCCGCCAGGCATGATCATTTCGCCTAGTCGGAGGATTTTTGTGATGGAGGAACAAGATATCCGTTCCTCAGCATCTCTATCTAAAGATTTGTAGGTGAGTTGAGGGTATAATAAAATTTCAGGCCTTAGTGACGACGGAGCTTCAGGTGCAGAGTATCCCCACATGCTTCCCGTCGTGCATGAGGTCGCTGCTGGTGCTGGCCAGGGCGGGCGAGGGGGTGGAGGCCCGCTGCCACGCGCTGAACATCCTGCGCGCGCTTGTGCGGCACTCCGCCCTGCACGAGAGCGTGGCGCCCTACGTGGAGGAAGCTCTACTCGTCGCCCTCAACGGCTTCGAGTGCGACACCTGGGCGGTGAGGCCACTTATACAATACGACACATACTTCCGAGGTAGCAGAGCCACGCTCGGTTGACCACTCGTGGGTAGGGTCGTAGGCACAGAAGTCCGATCTACATTGATAGCTTTGTGTTGTCATGTTTCGTCAGTGAGTGCGAGACCGAAGGCTGGATGGTGCAAAAACATCTAAATGTTGCAGTCTGCGTCAAGCACGTAGTCTCTTTAGTGACTGACACTACATATATAGTCCGAGTTTATCCTTCGAAAGGATTCCTTACTATGCCAGTATATATATCTATACAATATATATGTTACTGGCCAGACGGGTTTATATAGAGTATAGGTTTTCATCGTGCGTAAGTAAGATGAGTTGTTGTTACTCACGGTTAGTGACGGTGTCCATAAATAAAAGGTCCACACATAAAAGTTCTATGGTCAGAGTATATTTAAATAAACGGCACAAAGGTTAACAGTTCATGTCACATAAGAATTACACACACGAAAACATAAACAAAAGTTCAGAAGGAGAAAATACTAAATAAGGAGAAACTATGTAGAAACAAATATACGATAATTAACAATTGACAATAAGGCGGTAGGCAAAAGAAATTCACAATCAGCGGCGACGCGAGAGAAAGGAATGTCTTACTTCCTACCGGCCGCTCGGTACATATAATCGAGCCGGTCTCAGTGACGTATCCTCAACATAATCTTTATGAAATACGAATCAACTATTGTCGGTTTGTATGGTACATTAGAAATCTTGTAACTAATAATATGATAATAAAATAGGATAATAATTAATACATTGAAATATTTAAATTACAAAAAGTATATATAACTGAACACAAACAAAATGGACAAATAACAATAATGACACAATAATAATACATGTATTATAGATAATAAATATTAGGGTCCGCTACATAGGGTTTGTTTCAAGTTTTCCTTCTATTTGAACGTAACTTGCGTAATAACCGAATAATATGTTAGGCCACCCACAAGATGGTCATAAAGTGGTAATATGATTATATGATGGTGTGCCATATCCAGGAGCGCAACTCGTCGACCCTGCTGCTGAGCGCGCTGGTGGTGCGGGTGTTCGGCGTGTCTCGCGCCAGGGGACCAGGAGCGCCCGCCCCCAGGAACACCATGACGGGCCGGATCTTCTTCCTGCGCTACCCACTACTCTACGACTTTATGCTGGTAACGCATCTTTGTTTCACCACTATTGAATTCCTGCATATGTATTCATATAATAATAACGAATTATTAACATGAACAACCAAAATTTTCTGATGTTATTTAAGTTAGAAAGTAATTATTAAATATGCATCTTTTACTCTTCTGACCACAAACTATGAATTTTGTATTATTACTGTTAAAAAAATAATTTTGAAGATAATTTGAATGTTGTTTTGTGGTACATCGACAGTCTAAATTACAAGAAGTGAACTCAAATGGCAGTACTCAAGTATTGCGGCCATCTCTGTACCCGGTGTTGCTCCTGCTGGGCAGGCTGTACCCTTCGTCTCTTGAAGGAACCGTCTCCAACCTAAAGGTAACAGTGCAATTAATAATCTCCATCTGTTTCAGTATGATACTTTTAACGGGTTTTTCAATAAGAACTTTGTTTTCTGAAACAAAATAAAACAAAAAAGTTATATGAAGATGATTCCAATATTTATTGTATAACTCGTGCGACCTAAGATGGCACCTGACTCAAATGTTAGTCGTTTAAAGTACTGAGTGCAAGAAAAATATAATTTATTCCAGTTTTTTTAAATTTCTACATTTATTTTGCTTCAAGTAGTTTCTCATAACATACTACTTTATCTTAAGTGGTACTTTACTACCTGAGTTAAGAAAATACATATGCATACCAATAGGAAGCAGGCAGTGATTTAAATAATATTAGGTAATACCTATTATCATTTTAAATGAAATTAGGAACTGGAATATGGTTATAAAATACAAGTTTCAATCGCCATGATAAGCCTTTTAATCGTAGTCTCTAAATATCATATGTATATGGATATTCTTTATTTTAAACTATTACGTCTCATAGTCGTCATGCTGGTTTTTTTTCGTGTGACCTTTCATAAAACAATTGGGTTATCCAGAGGAATCTAATGATATATTAATAAAATAAATTCATGGAGTGATTTACATGACATTAGGTAATCCCTAATAAAAAAAAAAGAAAAATAAAATTATTATGGAAAGATTTGTGCAACGGTAATAGTGATGCTGACGCTACTCGCAAGACGACAGAGGGGTATCACGCGGAGGAACGATATCATGTTTCGTTTTGAGCCAGGTGCCATCTTAGCTCGCACGAGTTATATTACGAAGAGACAAGTTTAACAACTATGTATGAAATATGATATCTGACAAATGTCTACCACGAGCACACTGACAGATGTCCATTATTTCATCAAAGTTTTTAATCACTTTTTGGCAAAATGACGGGTCTATTTCGCTAATCACATCACGGACGGATTTTGAGTTTGAAGGCTGCAATCGATTTGATTGGCTCCGTATAGACTCTGTCCTTAACATTGCCCTACAAAAAAATCCAGTGGTGTTAAATCACACGATCTGACTGGCCACTTAACCGCTGAATTTTGTGAAATGATTGGGAAATTTCGTTTCATTGGCTAGTCCTAGTCACAGTAATCATTAGAAAAAAATTATAAAAATGTCTTGAATTTTGAAACTTATTACAATTTTCTTTTTTTTCTGAAAAATGTAGTAATGTAGACCCTGTGATAAATTTTGGACTCCTGTTGCTACAAATCTTAATTTTTTCCCTATTTTATTTTCGAATGTAATTCTGAATAGTGCTTATGTAGCCTTCAATTCCACGCTAACGACTCCGGTTTGGAAGAAGATGTCGCTTTTTATCGAAAAAAAGTTTTCAAAATTAATAATTCTCTCAACTTCAACTGACTGTACTTAAAAAATGTACTACGTTTGGCAAGTGACTAAAAAGTTGGCGCATTAAATAAGGATTCTAAAATGATAGAAAACTTACTACAGTGAAATTATTCTCGAGAAATTTTTGCATATGTAGTGGTGTGTATATTACACAGATCTTAGAGCGCGTTTCCACTATATCGTTCTGGCCTATACAAAAATGTTTCGATATCCTAACATTACTATTTAATTTTATACTTATCCCTAGCAACACTCTGATTTTTGTTTTCAATAAAAACAAGTTTTTATTTTAAAGAAAAAGGTTTTGACTTTATAAAAAAAAAAGGTGCGTGTGCGATTCACAGACGACAGAAGTGAAACTTCAAAGAGGAGAGACCGATATATATATATACTAGCTTTCCGCCCGCGGCTTCGCCCGCGTGGATTTCGTTTATATCGCGCGACACGGTAAGGGTAGATTAAACAATCTTACATGATTTTATGTTTGATATTATGGAACTTCGACACAAACTTTCGTCCCCTATTTCAAACCTTTCTACCTTTATTTTCGCGATAAAAAGGACATAGGATACTTAGTATCCTATGTCCTTTCCTAAGTTCAGTTCTATCTTCATACCAAATTTCATCAAAATCGGTTCAGAGGTTTAGGCGTGAAGGCTTGACAGACAGACAGAGTTACTTTCGCGTTTATAATATAAGTAGGGATTACACCATCGGAAAGTAGAGATTTCATCAAACAGAAAACACCCCAATTTTTTTAAAAAAGTAGATATTTTGACGGGTGAATTTTCGATATTAAGTCAAAATAGGGTGAAAAAATTAATACTGTAAATCAAATAAATTACAGTGTATTCGGGACATAAATAGGTAAGTTTTCACTAAACTTCGTTTAAAAATAATTTTATTTGTAAAAGATAAAAATAAAAAACCAAAAACTTGGTTTTTTGAATTTTTCACATATAATTTGAGGTTATGTGAAAAAAAGTGTAAATAAAAAATCGGCCAAGTGCGTGTCAGGCCACGCACAGGAAAGGGTTCCTCAGTCACCCATAATGGTACGTGGATTAGAAATTGTATCCAATGGATAATTGTTATGTTTACGTATTATTGCGTTAATTCTGTACGACGTTTTCCAAGTAAGCATTGCATTGTAGAAGTTAAGCCTCTATAACTCCTGAACTAACAAAGTCATCAGCTAATTTGTTATAGTTTTCACTATCACGAATTTTTCCGGCCGTTTAGCTTTTAGAGGGGGGGGGACGCCCTGTTTTGACAAAAAAGTGGCCTTTAAAATGAAATTTCTCGCAAACGGACAACTAAATCAAAAAATCGTCTTAACAACCCTTTAATGTTTATAAAAGACCTATGTATATAATGATACCCCACATGATGGGGTAGCCACGAAAAAAAAAAGAAATCCCCACTTTACGTGTCGGGGAAGTACCCTAAATAAAAATATTTTTCATTATTTTATTGTAGCACATTGTCGACGTAATTACAATACATATTCATGCAAAGTTTCATTTTTCTAGCACTTACTGTTTGAACGGTAAGTCGAGGACGGACGGACGGACGGATAGACGCACAGACGGACATGACGAATCTATAAGGGTTCGAAGTCATAAACTTCGGAACACTAAAAAGTTGTAGATCTTTTAATTACCTATAACTTGCTATTTAACTTTTTTCCTTGTAGTTTTGTCGGACTTGTAGTTTTGCCGGAAATCGAGATAAACCGTTTTTTACCCTTTGTTTTATATATTTAGCCATCCAAAGTGATTCTACCCTGCTTGATGGAAAGCATGAGCAGAATCCAAGAGTCAGGACTACCACTCTTGCTGCGAATGCAGACAATAATGTATGGCAGCTTAGTGAGATGCTTTTTAACGCCCCGCTTATATAGGACCCGAATTCCTCCCCCCTACCCCTTCCCGACCTCAGATCGCCCGTAAATTATTTTTCCTTTCATTTTTATTATATTCTCTTCCTTTTCCAATAGGTTTCATCCTACTATAATTTTATTTGTTTTCAAAAGTTAACTACCCTGGTCTACTGGTCTATATGTCATTTACAAACTATCATTATGGTTGCCATGCAAGTGTGTTATGCCTAGCAACCTGTGAAGTATTGACAGGAGATAAACAGTGATACATTTTGACATCTACAATTTATGTATTTTTATAATAACTTAGCTTTGGCCTTTGTATCTCGATTATTGCAGTAAAAAGTAGCCTATGTCCTTTCCCAAGTTCAGTTCTATCTCCATACCAAATTTCATCAAAATCGATTCAGTGGTTTAGGCGTGAAAGCGTAACAGACAGACAGACAGACAGAGTTACTTTCGCATTTATAATATTAATAGGGATTTTTTTCCTTTCATCTAGGTTTTTAAAACTCCGGGAGGTCTACGGGGGGGGGGTCAAAATTTTTGTTATTTTTGACCTAGGATGCACCGTTTTCGAGATATTTCAATCTAAAGCAAAAAATCGTCACTTGATAGTGGAAAGTGGAAACACGCACAAAACCAGAATAAATCTATAAAATTTACCTGTACTTGTGTATGAAAATTATATGTATTTTTTTTTTTAAAAAGTAAACTCATGGGTTGACCCGGTTCCGGCTTGGTGTCGCGTTCTGGGACACCCTGTATAAATAATTCGTTTTAAAAAACAAAGTTCTATTCCGTGTGTTGTGTCGCCACACGGACTAAATTAGAATTACCCAATGAATCAGGAGCTAATATGCTTATAAGCAAGTTATTGTTATGTCGGCAGCTGGTGTCGTTCATCCCTCACGTGGTGTCGTGTGCGGGCAGCTCCGCCCTGCAGGCGCGCCAGCTCGCCGCACGAGCCATCGCACCACTCGTAGCGCCGCACGCGTGAGTATACCCCCCACCTCCCCTCTCCCCACTGCCTCTGACAGGTGGCGCCACCATCAATACCTCACTGACCCTTTGAAATGACACATAACAGTCATATAACATTTTGTAAACCTACCAAAATGTCTATTCTGCCTGCTTTAAAAACAAAAGTAGAATCTAAGAGTATTGGTCACCATTCTTATTGTGAGTGCAGACGATGCAGAACGGTGACCCACACTATGGCGGTTAGTGATATATTTCTGTATCATTGGACCTCCGGTCTCACACTCGCCAACGAAACGTGACAGCACGAACGCTCACGACATCACGAAATATTACAAAGGAGACCGGGAGTGAAGTATAAAAATAGCAAGTGTATTAATTTTTTCGTCAAACGCGCGATTTTTAAACCGAAAAACATCATATAGTGTGTGTGTTATTTTAGATTCTTGTTAGGTGAAAGTGATACGTGGTGAGGTTAAATACATACCCCTGTAAGTCCTTAAACTCACCACGTATCACCAAAAGTGAGGCAGGGATTAAAAAAATTAAAAAGAATATAACAAGTTTAAATGACGGTCCCTACTTTTAATTATTGACAAATCGACTTGATTTATAAGTATATACTTATGTATTTATATCAGTTGTCTAGTACCCATAATACAAGCTCTGCTTAGTTTGGGACTAGATGGCGTTGTGTTTCAGATGTCCAAAAATGTTATTATGTTGACAGGTACATTCCACATATCCAGTCAATGTTCGCCCTCCTCAAACCTGACATAAAGCGTAATTTCTGTCACGGTCTCCTCCTGCAGCTGGCTCTCCTCCTGGAGTGCAGACCGGTGGGCCTTGAACTCCCGCCCTTCTCGGAGGAGGACACTCTGCCCTTCTGCGTTGAGGATACTCTTTGGCTACTGGGACAACCCTGTTACCTGATAGCTGATGAGTACACGAATGTCCTCAACATGATAGCGTGGAAGTGAGTCTTTGCTAACTTTTTTATTTTTATTTTGGCGTAGTCTGCACCAAGTATTGTGGGTTCAAATCCCACACAACACTGTGTGACAACATTGTGTGATCCAAAAATTATGGTTCTGAGTTTGTGTGTTCTTTGTGTCCGTTTCATGCATGTTTGGAAAGTACCCTGCGACACATACATTTCTACAACACACATACTTTTTATAAATAAAAAAAGAAAAAAACAAAGACATCCCTTATCAAGCACCTCAAAACGTTTATTATATGGGTGTTTTCTATGTATAATATGTATAAATTTACAAAAAAAATTGTTTATGTATTTATTTTAGTTGTTTAGTACCCATAATATAAGCTCTGCTTAGTTTGGGACTAGATGGCGTTGTGTGTAAGATGTCCGAAATATTTATTTATAACTAATACTGTAATTTCGGACCTTACGGTAGCCCTATATGAAACACAGAAGTACAACTACTATCATTTAAATGTTTTTCCTTTTTCAGATTCCCATCTCTCTTGCAAGAGGCTACTATATCAAAAATAATCATGATTTTAGACGTCGCTATATTTAATAGCAAAACTAACAGCATAGCCCCAGGACGGGAGATCTTCCTTTCCAATGCTATCTACCTGTACTTCATATTATCAAACCAAGATATCGAAAATAGCTGTAACTTAATTATTAAAACTCTTCAGCATTCGTGTTATGAAGTAGTACTATCTGTCCTGAACTATCTTCTCATACTCCACGACAGTTTTGACGAAGAAAAATGCAAGTTTCAAGAACGTCTAACGTCTTTAGCAAATAAAACGATTCTTGATACTTTGAGGAAGAACGACAGATATGTACTAATGTTGCGTCAAGTATTGGATAGTAAATATTTAGAATGTCAACACAAGAGCTTGAAAATATTGACTTTAGAAGGAAATACCCAGAGGTTTATAATTGAATCAAATATTAAGAGAGAATTGCGTGACACGGAGTCTATTTTGTACCATCTGATTGAACTTGTAAGAAATGAACCTGAGAACGTAACGCACATATATTTGGAAAGCTTGTTGAGTTTCGTCACGAATCGACTGAAGGAGAATGATATCTGTGCTGAAGAAATGTTGGATGTGATCAGGGTTGTTTTTGAGCACAGTTCGTCTGATAACAGTGAGAACACCAGGAATGCTGTGGTCCACTTTATTGAGACGAATATACAAATGCTGTTAAATTTTGATACGACTGAATTAAGTGAAAAACATAAATGTAAGTATTTGTGTTTATTAATTCTTACTAATATTTTAAATGCGAAAGTTACTGTCTGTTGCGCTTTCACGGTAAAACTACTAAACTGATTTAAAAGAAATTTGGTACCCCGAGCCCTGAGAGCCTGAGAAAAGACATAGCTACTTTATACCGCGATAACCGACACACACACGGTCTGAGCCAACCTATTATTAACGTATTATGGTAGGGCTAAACACCCTTTCCTAAGAAAGGTTCATGTCTAGTAGTGGTCTAATAAAGGATGTTGATGTGATGTGCTCATATATTGTTATTTTCCAGTTGAATTCAGGGCCACACTCTGGTGCACGATTATCACTTTACTGGAGGACGACGAGTATACCATCCGCCAGAGAATTACGGACACGGTGACGTCATTCTACGCCGTGACGTCACGGGTATTGCCGAGCGCATGCGCAGAAAATATAAGAGAAAAATTAGAGGGGGAGAGAGATAGTGTGGCAATGTTCGCACTCATAGCGTTATTGGACTTCAAGTCGGCCGTCGTCAGTGACGACGGGAATGACGAGGTGAGGATCGTTAAATTTATTTGTTTGAATCCCCAACTTCTTTGATTGTTGCGTATATGTTGTTTCATTGATCAAGACCTTCCATTTTTTTGTTAGAGCGTCATTGCTGAACATAAGCATATATGTAAATACTTTTTCTTTATTTTAGTGTCGCGTCTTTGACCAAAATGAAAAATACAACATATTTCTAGAAGAGAGTGTGTGGACCAGCGCATGCGCAGACAAAATCCTCAAACTTTACAAGGATACAGTCACACCAGTCGAGCACATCTCTTCGCTACTAGAAAACACGCTGTATAAAGATACATTTGACAAACTATGTAATGACAATGTTCTTAAATTTAAGGTATTAGTTAATGGTGATGACGTCGCAAGAAATGACGCTTTAAATCCTAAAATACAACTATTTTTTAATAAATTAACTAGATAATCGGTAGGATTTAAACGAATAGTAAAATTTTAGAATCAAATATTCCTATTATATTTACTCAGTATTTTTAAGACATAAACGATACGGCAATGGGTCTAGTCTAGTGGGTAGTGCCCCTAACTGATAAACCAGAAGTCGTAGGTTCGATTCCCACTCAGAATATATAATTGTGAGGTGAAAATTGACACTTGTTCTGTGTCCTGTGAATTTAGAAACATTTAAGTATGTTTGATAGCAGTCTGGTTTTTTTATGTATGTCAAAGTGGATCTGATGGAAAGCATTACTAGGATTCAATCATAGTCTTTGAGAATGTAGATATTGCAATGTCTATTGAGATGCTTAAATATGCATCCTTGGACTTAATGGACCAAGAGCCCAGAGCCGCCAGACCTACGTCATTAGTGCAAAGCTGAAATTTTCAGGATTATTAGTACAATGTCTTGTTAAGATGTATGTGTACCCATTAGCTTGAAAGCGGGGCCGTTTCTGAGATAGCGCGAAGTACAGATGGATAAAAACCTTACTTACCTACGTTAAAGGTGCAAAGCTAGTATTTACATAATTTATCAAGAATATTATTTAAAATTAAAATTCATTACTGCCAGACACTTTCCGTGGGCCATTACTTCTGCCAGACGTCTTGAAAGTTGTGAAAAAATTAGGTAAACTACGTTTTAGTAGCAAACCTAAATTTTATACATATTATCTAAGGTAGGTACTATTTTTGTATGCGGCCAGACCAATCCGAGGGCCAATCATCCCCCCAGACACCTTTAAATATTTGTAGTAATTAGGAAGCTAAGGTATATCATCTTTGGTATTATTTCAAGAATAGAACTGCAAAATATTAAATGGTTTTTTATTTTATTACGCTTTTTATTAGCTTCACCTGTATGTTTGTTTGTTTGTAACCAACTCCTTTGGGTGCGATTTTGACCCACTTTAAACGGCCAGATTTCGTTCAAGCTTTGTAGATTTATCGGGGACCGATGACAATACACTAATATGAAAAAAAAAACTAAAAAAATCTTTAAACAAATTTGTATTTTTCTAAAAGATTAGTTTTAAAAAACTAAAGAAATAGGCTTTTAACCTAAAAATATAAAATAATTTCAATGTAAAAAGCGACGTTATTGAAATATTGTGAGAAAGCACCCCACGTTTTGTCTGTGTGGGTCCAAGTGGGTCAAAATCGCACCCAAAGGAGTTGGTTACAAACAAACAAACATATAGGTGAAGTTAATAAAAAGCGTGTAAAAACCATTTAATATTTTAAAATTCTATTCTTGAAATAATACCAAATTTGATATACCTATCCTATCTATCCTAATTACTACAAATATTTAAAGGTGTCTGGGGGGATAATTGGCCCTTCGGATTGGTCTGGCCGCATACAAAAATAGTACCTACCTTAGATAATATGTATAAAATTTAGGTTTGCTACTAAAACGTAGTTTACCTAATTTTTTCTCAACTTTCAAGACGTCTGGCAGAAGTAATGGCCCACGGAAAGTGTCTGGCAGCAATGAATTTTAATTTTAAATAATATTCTTGATAAAATATGTAAATACTAGCTTTGCACCTTTAACGTAGGTAAGTAAGGTTTTTATCCATCTGTACTTCGCGCTACCTCAGAAACGGCCCCGCTTTCAAGCTAATGGGTACACATACATCTTAACAAGACATTGTACTAATAATCCTGAAAATTTCAGCTTTGCACTAATGACGTAGGTCTGGCGGCTCTGGGCTCTTGCTCTATAAGGTCTCGCACTCACCAACGAAACTTGGCATTTTAGGTTGGTCGTCTGTGTGAGGGTACCATTCCGGTCGAGCTGGTCCGACTTTTATAGAATAGGCTGTGCCTAGTTTGAAATCAGACGACATGTATCCAATTATTTTTATTTTTTCTTTTATAAACCGACTCCAAAATTGAGAGATTCTCTATTTGCATTTTTATATTTGTCATGTACTGCATACATGCGTTTTATTGAGTACAAAGTAAAATTTGTACTTTAGCTTAAGTTTAAAATGACGTTTTTATACGAAGATTGCAAAATAAAAATAAATTTTATTTCATATGTAACAACGTTTTATTTACAAATATTTTATATCAATAATTTGCATCAAAATAACTAAAACTAAACAACACATTTAGAATAAAGTCGTAGGGGATTAGGCTATAGAGGGGAGGGTTTGTTAGTTTTTTGGGTTATTGACTGCCTCGATGGCGCAGTGGTTGTGTATTGCGGGGGCTCGGGTTCGATTTCCGGTTCAAACCAAATAATTATATGATTTTTTAATGTAAATTGTTTTTACAAAAAAGTATATATGCAAGTATTTTATTAGGCAATCTAGTATTATTGTATAAGCTCTACTTAGAGGCTAGATGGCGTTGTGTGTCCGGTTTGCAAGAAACATTTTTTTTTCATTGTTCATTATCCAGTGGTTTAAATAGACCGGGATTTTAATCTATCTCGGAAAGCTAGAAGTTAAAAAGACAAGGGATTTGACATATTTCTACATTTATTGCTGAGATTTTATTAGAAGGTCAAAACTTAGAGCAAGAGTGCGAATGAAAGGGTCCGATAACTTATTAAAGTTAGTTCCCGGATCTTTTTTAGTTCAGTGCACCTAGCAGGTACATAGCTTTACTCGGTTCGATTCCAAGACCCCGCATCGACATCCATATAAAAAAAGTGCTAATGAACATAAGAGAAGGAGAACTAGGGAGAGGAAATGGAAACAGATGTATTTAGGTCATACTGAGACGGTTTCAATCAAGAATTTTAGTAATGTATGTATTGGTATAAATGAAACAAGACGGAAAATCAAAGGTCAAATATACTTCTGATTCTGAACACAATTGAGATCCAAATTTTATTTTGTTCTTTTAAAACAGAACAAACTCCTCGGTCACAAACTGATATGTCTACCCAACGATCTCGGAACAGGCTATTATAACATAGACTTTACTACCGGCACGCATTATGGCCGTTTTGACGTTTGTCCACTCATGAAGTTTCGTATTAATTAGTAATTACATTTGAAGGAGCAAATTGCTGTTCTTTATAGTCAATAGTGACGTGCAGTTAGTCATAAAATGTATCGAATGTATTGTTTTAGGACACAAAATTTGTTTATTACATTGATTTCTGAACTATATATATTATGGTCCCGCGAACATTTATTTTTTATAAGATGATAATTGTTGGTTACCTATTACTATTATTTACCATACAATTTGCCCTTTGTTCAATCAGCATTTGTTTTTCAAAATCAAAAAAAATACATTTAATAAGAACACACTTAAGATAGCTCTTTTTGTATAAATTTGTTTCTTGTGTGCATATAAAGTATGTATATTCATTTTCATTCCAATATTCAGATCGTTCAATTATATTTAGTAAGCATTTATATTTTTGTTTTTTTTTTTAAAACTGGTACTACTTCTTACAATAAAAACTTATAAAATTAAATATACATTTTTCGAGAATAAATTGACATTTCACATCACTATTGTAGTTCGTCAAAACGGCCATCATAGCGTGCCGCAATTATAATTTATATTTACAAATAACTTTCAAAGAATCTTCTCTCTCTGTATCCTGTGCACTTGATTTGCTACCTCACTATTTTTTATTTTCATTTTATTCTCTTTTCTTTCTCTCACGTTACTAAGCATATTTTTCATCTCTTTCACACTCTTCTCCACCTGAGTATCACTTTTTGGCGTCAGTCTTTGTAGTTTACTTCTCAAGTTATTTTCAGAAACAACCTCTTCTGTGTCATCAAATAAGTCTTTAACTGATATTAACCTGTGAGAGTTCCCCACACGGAGTAACTTTTTTAGACCCCGAGTGGATTTTTTTTCTATTAAATTTATAAGACCCCAGTCGTCTTCTTTCTGGCCTTCGAATCCTTCTAGTTGCCAGGCCGCGTTTCTGACCTCAAGTTTGAGACGTTCACACTCTTCAAAGCTAACGTTTCTGCTGACGTTCAGGGCTTGTTCCAGAGGATTGACTATGTACAGCGGCAGACCATTCGGTTTCCTTACAGCCGTGCCCTCGTTAATAGAAATCGCTTTGTCCTGGAACTCGAACTGCGAGTAGAACTCAAAAAATTGCAGAAGCAATGATTCCAAGCTCGCCCTGTTCTGTGAGTAGCACTCCACCGGCAGCTTGTTCAGGTCTCTAAGGAATGTACAGTTGAGATTTTCATCTGCTATTCTTACGTCTTCTTTACCTGAAAAAAATATTTAAATATTAAATAACGACTCCGTATTCGGGAGGCTTTCCTCGCGTATTGGTATTTGGCAATCACTTTTCCGACGACGGCGCAGTTGGTACGTAGAAGAGTAACCGTTTGTGGTGTAATATGTTAAGAGGGTTTTTGTGATTCAGAAGTCACGTTCTTTCCAGTCCCAACCCGCACTTGACCAGCATGGTGACGTATGGCCTTAACCCTCTCCTGAGAGGTGACCCCAGCCCAGCAGTGGGATGTTATGGCTTGTTGATGAATCATTTTTCTGAGATAAAAGCTTATGTTTTTTCTAAAATTTAATTGAATATCTGACTGGTGTTCTTGAACCATCTTAAATTGATTCATCATCATCTTTCTACCCTTTATTCCCAAGACTATTTAGGGTCGGCTACTAGTTCAACCGGTTTTACCTGAATCAGTTTTTTTATGGAGCGACTGGCACTGACTTCAGTAATGATTGACATAGATGTTCATGACAAACGGTCCGTTTAGGCGGTGACTCATGCACGGGCATGAGTCACCGCCAACTACCAGAGTCTAGGTTCTTATTAAGAATTTCCTGTAAGAAAAAACTCAACACTTTGGCTCGACCCGGGATTTGAACCCGAGACCTCTTGATCAGCAGTCGCTTACACTAACCACTAGATCAACGATGCAGTTTTAAACAAAATTGATTGTACTGAATAATTACCCTTTTTAATACCAATAACAGATTATCTAATTCATAATTTATGGTACTTAAACTGTCACTGGGATTTAATGCAGAGATGTGGTATATAACTTACTGCATCTTAGACTTATACGTACCAGCTCTCTTCACTAAGTCTTTTAGAGGCGGCAGCACACATCCTTCTGCCGACTTCTGTTGGAGGAAGAACAGCACCATCAGTGTGAGGGAGAAGTTAGTGACCCACCGACCAGGGTGAGGGTTCGTCAGCCCCACGGCCTTGGCCCAGCGCCGCACCGCGAATGTGAGGGGGCGAACCCTAGGGTCCAAATCTCCAAATTGCCAGAGCATCTCTGACATGTACACACCAGACCTGTGAATGAACATATTAAATATAGTTCATTAGTTTTGTGTACCTAATTAATGATGAAATCATAAGTTTTAAACAAAGTTAATAAAATTATTACATCATATCAAATCAACAGCTTTAAATAGTCCATTACTCAACATAAGCCTACTATACCACAACTGCCAGATGAACTTTCATAAGGTTTGTGTCAATTTTGCTTGCATTAGGAATGTAAATGCTGTGTCGAGCGGGAGTTTACAAACACACATGAAACAAGCACAATGAACACCCAGATTCGGAACAACGATTTGTCAATCGTGAGATTTGAACCCACGACACTTGGCGCAGTGGAATGCGGCGTGGCGACCGCTTCAATCAGTGTTGTCTTATGTAGCTCCTATCCTCTTAAGACACAAATAAAAAGAAGGTGTAACACTCCCTATTCGTAATCCATCGAAAATATAGTACTTACATATGATTGTAACATAGATCACATTCGAGATCGGCATACTCGTGAGTAAACTTGAGGATGGGCACCCTGGCGTGCAGGATCCGCTGCAGCCGCGTTGTGCCCGGCACGCGCAGCTCCAGCAGCTCCCCGACGCTCTCCATGTGACGCTGCCATGGACTTCGCCCACCTTCACACTTCTTGTCTTGATACACCAGACGCCGAGACGCGTCCATCTTAAAACCATCAATAGAAATGATTTAATAATTTATCAAGACCACAGTGAAGCTAGAGGAAAGGGAACTACTAAACCTATTTTAATGCATTCCTAATATCTATAAATATACCATCACGGCTGCCGAGGATAGGAACCTATAGTCTATTCGCTATCATGATGACATGATGTCCAAAATCGAAAGCTTGGAGCTTAGTGCTTCACTTTTTAATTATAAATGTGCTTTAAAAAGTGTTTTCTCAATGTGTCAAAGTTTGCCTACATGTTGACTTGCTATCTAAAATCTAATTGTTTGTAATCTATTTAAACTTTCTGTATTAATTAAACGTTTAATTAATGTAATATCACTTGTTACTAATGTGCACACATTTTTCTCCTTTAATTAACATTGCTGTATTTTTTTCATTTTGTGTTATAGTTGTGTATAGACTTTGTGAGAGATCCTTTAACTTTATAAATAAATAATAATGGGTCATAACCCATTATTATTTATTTATAAAGTTAAAGGATCTCATGTATATGGATCAGGATATCATGTACATACTTACACAAACTATTAAGCAACCACATGAAAACTTTTGATAAGATTTAAATAGCCCATGTTACCCATAGGTAACATGGGCTATTTAAATCTTATCAAAAGTTTTCATGTGGTTGCTTAATAGTTTTATGTTATTTAATAAAATAAAGAGTCTTAAATTATTAGGCTATTCCTAGATCACTATCAAATGCCAAATGATACTCACCATGTCCTCCGAGACAACATTGGTTAGCACAAGGTCCAGGTCGCAGCCCATCTTCCCGAATCCATTAACTGATGAACCAAATGGCCTAACTGCTATGTTCGAGTACAGGCTTTGAAGTACACATTCTAGCTAAAAACATATGCTTTAGTTTATTTATAGACACTGCAAACAAACAGGCATTTCACACAATGGTAAGTATAAAGTATACCATATTATTGACTGCCTTGTTGGTCTAGTGGTTAGCGTATGCGGCTGCTAATCAAGAGGTCTCAGGTTCAATTTCCAGGTCAGGCCAAATATTTGTGAGATCCACAAATATTTGTTTCGGAGTCTGGGTGTTTATCTATATATAATATGTATGTATTTACAAAAAAAGTATGTTTATGTATTCATATCAGTTGTCTAGTACCCATAATACAAGCTCTGCTTAGTTTGGGACTAGATGATGTTGTGTGTAAGATGTCCGAAATATTTATTAATAGTGTGATATTCTGTTTGCCACCTAGTTAACAGAAACTTATTTATAAACATTATGGGACATAAATTGTTAGTCTTAGACGAAGCAGACAAGGTATTTCTTGACTGCCTCAGACTGCAGTGGTACTTGTATACAACTGCTGTGCTTGAGGTCTCAGGTTCAAATCCTGGGTGGGACTTAATGTTTAAACAATCTACAGATATTTGTGTCTGAGTATTGGTGTTTTCTATGAATAATCAGGCAATCTAGTTTTCATAGTACAAGCTCTGCTCAGTTTGAACCTAGATGGTATTGTGTGTTACTTGTCTGCACTATTTATTGTTATTATTATCATGTACATACTTACACAAAGAAGTATAGATGTAATTATATCAGATATCTAATACTAATAGAACAAGCTCTACTTAGTTTGAGACTAGATGGTGTTGTGTGTCTGATAACAACTGCTGTCCTTAGATACCTGCAGCTAAAGATACACTAGTGCATTGTTTTGAGTGCTGCCCCATCACATATAGAGGAGAAACTTTATTGCTTAACATTGTATTAATCTTTGTGATTTTTTCATATCATATCCATAAAGAACTAACCTGCCTTGCCACTAAATATCTTAACCGGGTCCCAAAATCATTCAAATATGTTCGATCATATAACAACTGGATTTGTTCTGACACCGTAGAACACTTCACCATGTCTTGGAGCAACACATCTTCATCCACTAATGAACTGCTGTTCACAGATGAAAGTGTAACCTTTGGTGGAGAAAATTTTTCTCTTCTCCCCATAGCAGCCCTGAACCACAGGAATGGGGACTTCAAAGCCATTACATCTAAGTCTTTATGGTGTGCACCACATGATCGGAGCACTTCATTCATGTTATCTTCAGAATTAAATTCAATGAGCATAAAATGCTGAAACAGTATGTTTATGGTTAAAATTGTACTTTGTTATAAGAACTATTTTAGAAATACAACAAGTTACCTCTCCTGAAGAATTTTTATAATGATATATTCCTTTGATTGGGGCATATTTAGAACAATAACCATACAATTCATTGAACGACGCTTCTGAATTCACTTGCACTACGATACTCTGTCTCGCTTCAGTTCTCCTCTGCGCCACTACTTCGTCAAACGATATAAACTTCCTTGAAAAACCTAAAATAAATAGGTACATAACCTCCAAACAACCTTTACAATGAATTATCTCCGTATTAACTTGCCTTACATACCTGAAGATTTGCGGACATTAAAACATTTACATGAAACTGGGGACGATTTTAGTAATTTTTTATATAATTGTCTTTTGCCTGTATTTATTACGGTTTGAAATATAAACATTTTTGCTTGGATATCTGTCAACCAAAATTAGATAAGGTAATGTAGCCAGCTCAATAACTCATTGTTCCCAATAACTCAATTGCCAAAGAAACCGCCTCTCAGACACAATCCAATTATTAGAATTAATCAATTATATTTAAAATAAATACTTCGGAAGAAACAGATTAAGACGCTTTTGTATGACATTCTACATTACTTGTTTGCTAACAAGATGCAAAGGATTCATTTCTTTCCTAAATCATTGCTGCAAATATTTCCAAGTAAGACAGTAAATCCCCAAAATTGACATCACTGATAAAATGACAGCAAGGTATAACTCGTGCGACCTAACATGGCACCTGACTCAAATGTCAGTCGTTTAAAGTACTGAGTGCAAGAAAAATATACTTTATTCTAGTTTTATTAAATTTCAACATTTATTTTGCTTCAAGTAGTTTCTCATATAACATACTACTTTATCATAAGTGGTAATTTACTACCTGAGTTAAGAAAATACATATGCATACCAATAGGAAGCAGGCCTCATTCATTATTTACCCCATTTGCATTCTTCGTGCAGTGATTTAAATAATATTAGGTAATACCTAATATCATTTTAAATGAAATTAGGAACTGAAAAATGGTTATAAAATACATATTTAAATCATCATGATAAGCCTTTTAATCGTAGTCTCTAAATATCATATGTATTTGGATTTTCTTTATTTTAAGCTATTGCGTCTCATAGTCCTCATGCTATTTATTTTTTTGTGTGACCTATCTTAAAAAAATTTGGTTACCCAGATGAATCTAATGATATATTAATAATATAATTTCGTGGAGTGATTTATATGACATTAGGTAATACCTAATAAACTAAAATTATTATGTTAAGATTCGTGCAACGGTAATAGTGATGCTAACGCTACTAGCAAGACGACAGAGGGGTATCACGCGGGGGAACGGTATCATGTTTCGTTTTGAGCCAGGTGCCATCTTAGCTCGCACGCAGTGTTTCCACTTTTAGGGAATTCTCCCTATTTTAGGGATAAATAGCTGATATTTTGAATGGTTAAAGACAATTTTAAAAATTCAAGGATTTAGGGAATTTCGGGGAAAAATTAAAGCCTATACTGGTAACCCTGTAGTAAAGGAAATCATAGACTAAGCCACTGCTTTTTTCTTGGGGATTCCCCAGAATCCTAATAAATGTAATCCGTCTAATTTTTATTTACCTATTTTCGTTGATGTCACCAGAACTTAGTCGTATTGTAATGTTTTGATTTTATATGTTTGATGTTATTTCTGTATTGCGGAGCAGTAGTGGCACTAGTGGCATCAATTATTCAAGTTGTTACGACATTCATTCATCATTCATTCATTGGAAGAAAATGACTATCAAGCATCATCTTCGACTCAAGATTGTTCAAGTAAAAAAAAAATGTGCAGAAGTTTAAAACTTCTTGGTTGGAGCATCCCGATTTTAAGCCTTGGCTAAAAAGATCTGACAAAGGTGAGACTAAAGCTTATTGTAAAATCTGTGATTGCGATCTTGCATGTGGAATGTCCGAGTTATTGAAACACCAAAAAAGTATCAAACACTTCCAAAAAGGGTGTTATATTACAATGTGCAAGCATGTCAACTTTCATAAACAAAAATCAGAATCATACAATTATGGTAATGCAAATGGAATTTAAAAATTGCAAAATTTTAGAACCGAACAGTGTTATGTTGCGTGCAGCAAATGATTATAAAAGCACTGCGTCAACTTCCAAAAATTAAAATCCTGTTGATCTATGATCTGTGGGCGTTTTGATATTAAATATACCTACATTAAATAATATGCTGTGGTTTATTTTCTGTATTTTATTTATGCTCCCTAAATAAAGGAATTATGAAAGTAGTTTAGGGAATTTTAGGGATAAATTCAATAGAAACTAGGGAAAAATTTAAAACGAAAGTGGAAACACTGCTCGCACGAGTTATACTTAGGGATGAAACAATACCACTCTTTCTTCGATACTAGTACTTGAAAGTAGTATCGAATCAAAGTATCGATACCGTATTCGATACCATATTAAAGTATCGATACTTGTGAGTACTCATTAAATTTTTTAAAACACTGAACATTAGAAAATCAAATTAATGCCAGATATTCATAATAGAACAGGAGTATAAAATAATAAAAGTAGTTAATTAATCAATGCTTTATTAAGGATCAATGTTTTATGACACAAATGATTAAATTTAACCAAAAAATTCTTTGTGTGTAGCTCCACCCAAGAACAGCAACTTGTCCAAATGTTTGCTTGTAAGCCTGTTACGATTTTTAGTCATAATTGCCCCTGCTTTGGAAAAACTCCGGAATTAAATGTTATTATTAACCACGTGTCACAAACTTAAATTTTACTAACGCGTGCATAGTTACATTTTAAGTCAGTGGTCTAAAAATAAATTAATTCATGCACAGAGTTATTGTTCTTTATTCTAAGTTTGAACTTAAATTCCAAAACTTCGACTTAATTCCTTGCAAATAATCAATCTTGAAGTCATAGTATTATAATTTCCTTTTTATTTTATTAAATTTACAGAAACAATACTTATATGAAGTCAAATTATTTTGATCATAATAATACGATAGAATTTTAAACGTTAATTCGATGTATCGTATTTCAAGAACTGTTTTATAGTTTGTTGTTTTTAGCTATGCACAAGCCACTTCCCTACCCGTCTATAAAGTACGACATTACTGTAGTACATTATCACAAAAAAAAATCCGGTAATTTATAGGCGTGGTCTGTCAAAAAGACAATAAACGAATGGACAAAGTATAAATTGAAAATTAACCAACCAAAATACAGTTGAAAGCGTTTCTTCCCCGCGCCCGGGTCATGCGTAGGGTTGCGTTGCAATCGAGTCAACCGACCAATCCGGGCGTCGGGATCAACAACGATACAATACCATTGTTTTCATTCGATACAAAGTACTCAGTATCGAATGGTGATGCTATGTACTACTAGTAGTAGTATCGAATGAAAAGTACCGATACCATATGAGTACTCAGTAATATCGATTCACCCCTAGTTATACTTCGTCCAAAATTCTTCAACACAATCAACACAAGGAAGGACTGGCTGGAGTAACCAAACCAAAACTTTCTCTTGCTTATTACATTGATTCTATGGTCATAATATTTTATTTAATATATTGTTTGTCTGAGAAGGAATGTATTATTAAATAATAAAAAAATATTTAAGAGCAATTTAATTCTTCAGTAGATTAATAAAACGTTTGCTTTCTGCCAAAATAAAAGGATCTCTTCTCTAAACCTACTGTCAGATTGAGTTGTAGAAATGTACATAAAATAAGATTAACAAACAAGTAAATTGTAGTTTTATCCAGCAGGAGAGATCATCCCCTGAGACTATACAAGATGGGTACAAGAATGTTGCAGCGGCTAGCATCGCCACTATTCATAAATTCTTTTAAAACGATCACTTCTAACCTCAACAGAGGACCTGAAAAAATTGTTTGTTCGAAATCGTTATCCTTTACGGCAGTTCAAAACTACGCAAAGAGCAAAGACAAAGGAAAAGACAAAAAGGGTAAGGGTGCGAAGGTTGAAATTAACGAAGCAGTAATATCAGAGCTCGTGCCTGTTGAGAAAATGAGGGATCGGTGTACTGCCGCTATAGACAAAATGAAGGATGAATTCGCTAAAAATTTGTCCCTCCGATCGACAACTGGTTCTATAGAGACACTACGTATAAAGTTTGAAGGAAAAGATTATGAATTACAAGAACTGGCTCAAATTGTTAGAAAAAACCCTAAGACTATGGTTATAAATTTTGGTTCTTTTCCACAAGCTATACCGAATGCACTAAAAGCCATACAGGGCTCTGGACTAAACCTTAATCCCCAGCAAGATGGTACTACATTATATGTTCCCGTGCCCAAAGTGACAAAGGAACATAGAGAAGCACTAGCAAAGAATGCTAAAGCTCTGTATATAAAATGTAGAGATTCTATGAAGGAAGTTCAAAATGAGTTCCTAAAAAAAATTAAGAAGCAGTCAAACACTTCTGAGGACCTTGTCCATAATGTTACGAAACAGATAAGTGCAATATGTGATGAATATCAAGGACAAGCCAAAAATATATATGAAGTTAAGCATAATGAACTCATTGGGAAATAATTTGAGTTTAACTATAAATAAATTATGTTAGTGTTTATAAAAATCATTTAAAATATTAGTTTTTGATTAAGAAGTGATGGTTTTTATTTTTCAATACCCTGTAAGATTTTGAACTCATTGATTCAAAATTTATTTATTTATTAAAACTTCCTGCAAAAGATATTGCACAAGGCGGACTTACTGCCATTAGCATTATCTTCCTGACATGCCTTTGAAATCTATCCCCGACCTATAAATTGTTTTTGATTTATTGATGTATTATCCCTGTATGTATCCCTGCTCAGATAATTTCTATTTGGCCAACTTTGCTCTACAACTTCAAATTAAAACTTCATTGTAAATCACCTAACTTTCATTTTCAATCAAGAATGTTCATTAATCAATTGATAACTCCAATTATTGTGCCGGAATTAACTATTTTAATGAAACAATATTTCACCTAATAAACATTACATTTGCTTAATGCCATTGATAGAGGGTAAAAAAGAAGCCAAGTCACCTTATATCTGCATCTGTGCATTCAATGAAAAGGATGTAAAAAACTTTTTTACTGTATCATGGATCTGTGCCTAGCGTAGCTCCTCACTACATAAAGTTACCATCACATGGGGAGGTTTCATCATTATCTGCCTGTTGCAGTCCATTGCTGGCCATTGGCCACTCCCAAGGAGCACCACCTATCTGGGTCTGTTGCTTGTAAACTATGCAAGTCATAACAACAGAGTGGAGAGGTAAATGGGTAGGTTTCTCCATAATTATTATGTAATAGTAATGATTTACACTAATAAGTATAATTTTATTTATTACTCGCAGTTATTGACGTAAATTTTGAGAACGCTGCTCAGCTAAGTTAGTCTAAAAAATATCCTAACTCTAAGTCGAATCACTAGTACACAAGGAGGACCTTGTGTCATTGTCATTAACTTCTTGGCAGTGAAAGTCCCATCAAAATCGGTTCAGCCGTTCAGGAGGTTGCCCGTGTAACAAACCAAAAGATGACAAAAAAATTTGATATCAGTAATATATATTCTTTCACATGCATTTAGTAAAAAACTGTTCATTCAAAATGACGTACAGATACTACAATTTTATTTATTTGTGTTACTACTTTGTATACCTGAGGAAACACGCCTATTAATCTATTTTGTACCATAATTATAGTTCTCTGTGTTTGGTAAAGAATATTGTACCAAAGTATTGAATGAATATCAACCACAGTCGATTGCTGGATTTCTTATAAAAAAGAATTTGGCCTACTACATATGCAAAATAATAATAAAACAAAACAAATTGGTTTAGGCATTGTCCTCTGTAGGTTGCTCTCTTAGTTGACTCAACTCGTGGAGCATGAATAGAGGTTTTGAATTTTGATGCTATATTTTTTATCTAAGTCACATAAGGGAAGGATGAAGTATTAAAATAAATAAATATTACTTTATTGTGCAAAAAGACATGAATGCAGTGCGGAGTAAGTGACAGATGGGAATGAATGACGTCAAGTATTAAAAATAATACTGTCAAAAGTTGTAAGCAAAACAACTCGATTCGTGCATAAACATTGTTCGTTAGTTTGAAAATGGATGTAATAAATAAAAATCGTAGGAATAGGTATGATAGGGTTATGCCTCGTGTAAGTAATCAGCCTCGGTTTGCATCGAAGTCGAGTTCTCAAGTTACGCGCCATGATATACCATCGTCGGTGCGAGTTGGCGCGAAACCATCTGTTTCAAATGCGAGTTCAAGTGTTTTCAGTGAACTTCCAACAGTTTTGAACGATTTTGTGGCCGAAGCAAGTAGTAAAAAAGTGTGTAAAACGTTTGTGGTGAGGCCCCGTAAAACTATCAAATCCTTAGACCCTGCAAAATCGCGTCCAATTTCTACTCCTAAGCAGTTGAATAAGAAACCTTCGAATATTCGTGTGCCCGTCTCAGCCCCCTCAGTTTCGCGTGCTCACGGTGACAAGTGGTCTGAAACGCATTTAAATGATTGTTTATCCAGCAGATCTCATTCAAGATTAAAAGAATTAAAGGTACTTATCACTTTGATATATTTGCTTTTATTTAAAGGATTCCTTTGTATTGTATATCTTATTTTGCTCTAAACAATAATATTGTTTCAGAATGAGATTAATGCATACCATGAAACAGAAAAGCTAATGAGAATCCGGAGTAGTTTGTTCAAAAAATGTGGTGTGGTGCTGGATGATGTGGGTAACATTGCTGCTGATAAAGCTGTCCAGGTAGAAGAGTTAATATCCATGGATCCTGGTGAGTGTTTTATACCATAATGAAGTTTGGGCTCTTTAGATAATTTTGTCCAAACATTTTGGCACTCAAAAGATTGAAAATTTTAACAAACGACGAACGAAACTAACATAAGAATTGCAAAGTTTTTAGTTTCAAATTAACTGTTAGAAATAAAAAAATATAATTAGAGAAATAGGCAGATCTATGTACAATGTTTTTAAAACAAAGTTCATTGCATTAAAAGTATAACAACGCCATCTAGTAGTAATATACATAAACGTTAAGAAGCATGTTCACGAATTTCAAATGTTTTGTTCTTATATCGACATAGATGGCGCTTGCAAAACATAATTCAATTATGAATTTTCATAACGCAAGTATTTTGTTTTCAACATTCTTTTATAAAACCTAAGTTAGTATAATGTTTATCATTGTTTTATAAACTATAAATTGATTTTATTCTTTAAGAATATTAGTTTTGTCAGACTTACAACAGCAACAAATGCATAATTTCATATTTTAATACATCAGCCGAAATAGCTCAGTTGGGAGAGCGTTAGACTGAAGATCTAAAGGTCCCTGGTTCGATCCCGGGTTTCGGCAATCGTTTTTACATTTTTTTAAATTTTTTATTCATTTTTGTTGCAGCCGCAGAGGCGAAGGAATTAAGGTAAGTTCATTAATTGACATTTAATTCTTCATGTATTTAAAAATACCAATGTGAACCACTGTACACACAGTACCAATGAGAAAAGTGTTTACGATAAAATGTTCGTACACAAATAATTAGTAGACTACGTATTTGCAATATTTACATATAAGCAT
This sequence comes from Phragmatobia fuliginosa, assembly GCA_932526445.1. NCBI lineage: Eukaryota > Metazoa > Arthropoda > Insecta > Lepidoptera > Erebidae > Phragmatobia > Phragmatobia fuliginosa. The sequence goes on along the minus strand of OW052069.1, from coordinate 829,019 downwards.
CGGAAAATTCCTCTGCATCATCGCTTACTGCTAGCGTTTCCTAAAACACTGGCAACATTGTCACGTTGACTGGCAATGCTAACTCTACTCTGCTAAATGGCAAATAAAACCGCGGAGTGAAGCTGATCTGAAAAAAAAATGGTCTAAGTTATTCTTTATGTCTGCCAGTGAATGTACCCTCAAAATCGGTTCAGCCGGAGATTAGACGGAAGAAGCAGAGACAAATATTATAACAATATTTTTATTGCAAGTACCGTATACAAGCGCATTTAGTAAAGAACTATTCAATAACAATCAGATACTACAATTTTATTTATTTGAACAGATTATGACTTAAAAGTATCCATTTTTTTAGGGTTCCGAGTCATAAACTTCATGAACCCTAAAAATGGAGACTTTAGACTACTTAGGTATACTAAACTACTCATAGATTCGACTTACTGTCTAAACGATAAGTGCTAGAAAGATGAAACTTTACATGAATATGTGTTGTAATTACGTCGACAAAGTGCTGCAATAAAATTATGCAAAATATTTTTATTTGGGGTACCTCCCCTACACGTAAAGTGAGGATGTTTTTTTTTCTCGCGGCCACCCCATTGTGTGGGATATCATTAGATAGGGCTTTTAAAAACATTAAAGGGTTTCTAAGACCATTTTTTGATTATGGTATCAGTTTGCAAGAAATTCCACTTTAAAGGCCACTTTTTGTAAAAACAGGGCGTCTCCCCCCTCTCAAAGCTAAACGGCTGGCTCATAAAATCTGGAACAATTCGTGATGGTGGTCCATATAATGAACTTTAAAGGAAAACTTTAACGGATTAGGTGACTTTGTTGGTTTAGGAGTTATAGAGGCTTAACTTGTAACATGTAAATTGCGCTTCCTTGGAAAACATACAAAAATAACTTATCAATTATATTTACTTATTAATGCGTACCATTTTCTGTGCATGGCCTGTCACGCACTTGACTGTTTTTTTTATTATTGATTCAAATAAACATGAGCTTAACTGCACCGAAGACCTCGCAGGGTCTCTGACTAACCTTATGCTGTTGTAACATCACTAAGGGTGGACGAGGAGGGGGGTCGACCGTATCTTACTTATTCTTACAAGGAGGTGGGAGGGAATCTTTATAGTTCTTACGTGAGATCACAAAAATACGCCCAGTCAAAGGTATTGATTATATCCAAATGATTCCATCCAACATGAATGCAAAACTTTGCTTAAAATTTGCTGCTTTAAATAAAATGTCAAATAATATTATATTATATTAAATATATTATATATAGTAATTAATAAATTACCCCTACATACTATTTAATGTAATACATAAAATTTCTACAGAAATATTAACTTAGCCGAATATAAACTCGTAAATAAGTTCGAACCAATGAGAGTGGTGACCCCTCCTCTTAAATTATACTCATGCTTTCCATTTATACCTACTGCAAAAAAATCCGTTTTAATAATATTTAACTTATTTTTCTTTACACTACTGTCCCGTCGTGTTACCCGCGATAATTGTTTCAAAATAAAACTTTTCAGCAAAAAATCTAGTCGCCAAAAGAACTGAAAAGCAGAAAAAAAAACTAAAATTTAACTTTAATAACTAACTTCTTAAACTAGTGTAAGCATACCTAAATAATTTCAAGTCAGCGTCGAACAATCAATTAACAGAGATAGCTAAATTACCTTAACTTTAAAGAAATAAGTAAATAAACAAACAAGGATGTGTCATCACGCTTTACATACCTTACTAATTAAGTTTCTTTAATGGCTTGGACTCATAATTATTTAGGAATGCTTACACTAGTTTAAGAAGTTAGTTATTAAGGTTTTGTAATTTTTTTTTTTTCTTCTAGTCAGTTCATTCGGCGGCAAATTTTTTTGCTAAAAAGTTATATTTTATAATTTTTTGTAGTTTTAAGCTATTAATTGCTACATGTATGTATTTTTTTACATTTAAAAAAGCTAGCTACCTTACTTTAGTTATTTATTGTTAGAAAATCCTATTTTGTATTCCATTTAATTTAAAAGATACCGTATGATTGGTTGACTGATCAATCATCCCTTATTTTCTTACCCTTAAGGTTAGATTTTTTTAATTTAAAGGGAACTAACCTAGAGGTGTACACTTTCCAATCCCTACTTCCCTACCAATATTATAAATGCGAAAGTAACTCTGTCTGTCTGTTACGCTTTCACGCCTAAACCACTGAACCGATTTTGATGAAATTTGGTATGAAGATAGAACTGAACTTGGGAAAGGACATAGGCTACTTTTTACCGCGATAACCGACATACACGAGGGCGGAGCCGCGGGCGAAAGCTAGTAAAAACTAATTATCGAAATCGAACTACTCAGTAAAAAGTTTAGCGTGGTTAAAATTATAAAAATTAGTCAGTGATCAATTATTTCCTACTTTTCTACCCCTTTCTTTTCCCTCTAAATTTATATGAGACTAACCTCGAGGTTTGCCTATATATAAACCCCTTTTCAATAAAAAAAAAAAACGAATAACTAAAAAGTTGGGCGTGGTCATAAGTTACAATCAGAAAACCTCTTCCGTGTTTTTTGTCGGTAAAAAAATAGCGTAAGTTACTCTTTATGTCAGTAGCTATATGCCAGTGAAAGACCTGTCAAAGTCGGTCCAGGGAACAGACAGACAGACAAAAAAATAATAATATTGCTGTTCGATGTCAGTACCGTCAATGCATTTAGAAAAAAAACTTTATTTGATATTTAAAACAGATACATTTGTACTGGTTTGACGAGACGTTTTTTATTAATTGATAAGGTAAAATTAAAAAGAATTTAATGAAAAAACAAGAAGAAAAATGTTGCTTACTACTGCGCATCACATCACACATCATTCACAGTAAGAGGACGATAATTTTGCTTCAGCATACATCGCCTCTTTAGCTCAGTGGTAGAGCACTGGTCTCGTAAACCAGGGGTCGTGAGTTCAATCCTCACAGGAGGCAATCGATAATAGTTGCCATTGGTTTTTTGTCTTTTTGAAATGTTTTTAGTATTTTGTAAAAATATTAATGTATAATTTTCTTTAAAATATCTCATTTTACACTTTTAAGTAATAAGTTTTGTTTAGTTAGCGATTGCTATCCTTGTGGTCTCGGTTTCAAATCCTGGGTCGGACTAACTATATATCTATCTTTCATAGTTCAAGCTCTGCTAAGTTTGAAGCTAGATGGCGTTAAGTGTTACATGTCCGAAATATTTGTTACTTGCTTGCGCCCGCGGTTCCGCCCGCGTAGATGTAGTATCTTATTAGCTCTACTCTAGCCTATCTGTGTATCATATTTCATTTAAATTGGCTCATTGGTTTCTGGCGTGAAAACGCGACAGACAGACAGTAAGTTTCGTATTTATAATTAAACGACTTCAAAAAAAAGCGGCCAAGTGCGAGTCGGACTCGCCCATGAAGGGTTCCGTACCAGCAAGTAACATCATATTAAACTTCTTGTAGTTCGTTGTAACTTTCATCGATGTTTTTATACTAGTGTATTGATTGGATGAAAGGTATATTGCGTGTTACGATTAATGACGTATTAAAAAAAAACTACTCAGTAGATCTCGTTCAAACCAATTTTCGTTGGTAGTTTACATGGTAATGTATAACATATATTTTTTTTAGTTTTATTACTCTCTTATTTTAGAAGTTAGAGGGGGGGGGACACACATTTTTCCACTTTGGAAGTATCTCTCGCGCAAACTATTCAGTTTAGAAAAAAATGATACTAGAAACCTCAATATCATTTTTGAAGACCTATCCATAGATACCCCACACGTATAGGTTTGATGAAAAAAACATTTTTGAGTTTCAGTTCCAAGTATGGGGACCCCCAAAATGTATTGTTTTTTTTCTATTTTTATGTGAAAATCTTAATGCGGTTCACGGAATACATCGACTGACCAAATTTCAATAGTATAGCTCTTATAGTTTCGGAAATAATTGGCTGTGACATACGGACGGACAGACAGACAGACAGACAGACAGACTTGACGAATCTATAAGGGTTCCGTTTTTTGCCATTTGGCTACGGAACCCTAAAAAGGAGGAGGTTCTCTTTTCTTTTTTTAGGGTTCCGTAGCCAAATGGATTCGTCAAGTCTGTCTGTCTGTCTGTCTGTCCGTCCGTATGTCACAGCCAATTATTTCCGAAACTATAAGAGCTGTACTGTTGAAATTTAGTCAGTCGATGTATTCTGTGAACCGCATTAAGATTTTTACATAAAAATAGAAAAAAAGCAATACGTTTTGGGGGTCCCTATACTTGGAACTGAAACTCAAAAAAATTTTTTTCATTAAACCTATACATGTGGGGTATTTATGGATAGGTGTTCAAAAATGATGTTGAGGTTTCTAATATCATTTTTTTCTAAACTGAATAGTTTGCGCGAGAGACACTTCCAAAGTGGAAAAATGTGTGTGTCCCCCCCCCTCTAACTTCTAAAATAAGAGAGTGATAAAACTAAAAAAAATATATGTTGTACATTACCATGCAAACTACCAACGAAAATTAGTTTGAACGAGATCTAGTGAGTAGTTTTTTTTAATACGTCATAAATCGTAACACGCAATTTACCTTACATCCAATCAATACACTAGTATAAAAACATCGATGAAAGTTACAACGAACTACAAGAACTTTTATATGATGTTACTTGCTGATACGGAACCCTTCCTGGGCGAGTCCGACTCGCACTTGCCCGCTTTTTTTATGTATGTTCAGCGATAATTTAGTCGTTTATGAAACGATTTCAAAAAATCTTTTTGCATTGGAATGGGCGTAGCTTCCAGGTGGTCCCATCGTAACCATATCAGGACCTTATGATGGGATTCCAAGGAAATCGGGGGAAATATCTCCTTAAATATCATAGGCACAATTGTCGCCATTTGGGTACTCGGAATAGTTTTTCTTTGAAGTAGGTTCCTTTTTGTTGAAATTATATTAGTAAGGATTATTACTATTATAATATAATGTTGTAAAGATGTGTTTGTAATATTTTCTAATATTTTAAACGCGAAAGTTTGTGAGTAATGTATGTTTGTTGCTCTTTCACGCAAAACCTACTGAACGGATTTGGATGAAACTTTACAGTAATATATTCAACATATTGAAATAACACATGGGCTACTATTTACCGCCATGACGGACCTACACGCGGGAGGAGCCGTGGGCAACAGCTAGTGTAAAATATTTATTTTACCATAGGTTACTTTTTAATTCAAAAATCGAGGTACACGCGGGCGAAATCTAGTATGTAATGTATATATTATATCGACAATGTGGGCGTTAGACTCTGCTTACCATAGCACAGGCTCTGTCTTTTATCGAATCAGACGATCGGTTATTATTATTTGTTTATGTAACATAGTAAAAAAAACAGCCAAGTGCATATTAGGCCACGCATAGAATAGGGTTCCGTAGTCCAGTTTAACAGATAATGTTAATGTCATTATTTTTGGAGCGTTTTCTAAGTATACATAATTTACAAGCTAGGCATCTATAACTCCAGAACTAACAAAGTTATCTAAGTCGTTATAGTTTTTCTTTAAAGTTCATCACATGGACTACTATCATGAATTTTTCGAGCTAGCTGTTTAGCTTTTAGAGGACGGGGCGCCATGTTTTAACAAAAGAAAGGACTTTAAAGTTGATTAACCCGCAAACCTTTTAATGTTTTTGAAAGACCCATCTAATGATTCTCCACACGATTGGATAGACGTGAGCAAACAAATATCATCCCCACTTTACGCGTACACGTTAAGTACCCTCCAAATATAAATATTTGTCGTGATTTTACTTTAGCACTTTGTCGACGTGATAAAAACGCATCTCCATGCGAAGTATCATCTTTCTAGCACTAACCGTTTGGACGGTAAGTCGAGGACTTACAGACGGTTGGATAACGAAACTATAAGGGTTCCGAGTCATGAACTACGGAACCCTAAAAAGCACAATAACGACACTATCTCAATGGACAAAGACAAATACCCTACATCTATACAATATCAATACTCTACATCATTATCTCTTCCTCCGGAAGCCGGGGGAATGATGCAGAAAAAACTGACCAGGCCGCCGTGCATTGCATACCCTCACAATGAGGATGGTGACCCCTACTCCTAATTCTTCTCACGTTTTAATATCTAGAACGTCGTAACATCTTCGCCGAACGCACCGGGACGATCGTATCACCAGGACTAAACTCGCACTGGGCTTCACAATAAACTCTGTTTGTAGCGAGCACACACTAGGTGGCGTTTGTCCCAAACTGGTACTAATTACACCCACCTTGATTCCGTAACGGTACTGGCAGGTAGGTAACGGGACTAACCGCATGATCGTTGGGAAAGGGCGCGCTAGTTCAACAAATGTCGTGTAGCATCAGCTGTTCTTGACATCTGATACACAAGGATACACGTTTAGCGAGAATGGTTTTTTGTCAAAAAGAGTTTTTGAAGATTTTCCCACAGGATATAAATATTTGTATGACATTGTGAGTTTGTGACCTACTTTTTTAAAATTCTGATTGTTTGTTTTTTTTTAACCTCTATGGTTCGGTACACAGGAATTAACGTATTTAATAGGTTTTACATCGAGTTCCTTCAATTATAAAATAATATTTATTATGGTGAGTAAGTGAGTGGAAGTAATTTTTTTACTAGCTTCTCGCGGTTAATTTTTGTAAATCGTGAGTAACGCCACGGTGCAAAGTGAGTCTAATAAATTTAGTCTAAGTTACTCCTTCCTTATGTCATCAGATATCTGTCAGTGAAAGACCTGTCAAAATCGTCCAGCTATTCCTGAGATTAACCCGAACAAACACAAAATCGTCCAGCTATTCCTGAGATTAACCCGAACAAACACAAAATCGTCCAGCTATTCCTGAGATTAACCCGAACAAACACAAAATCGTCCAGCTATTCCTGAGATTAACCCGAACAAACACAAAATCGTCCAGCTATTCCTGAGATTAACCCGAACAAACACAAAATCGTCTAGCTATTCCTGAGATTAACCCGAACAAACACAAAATCGTCTAGCTATTCCTGAGATTAACCCGAACAAACACAAAAAATGAAAACTACTTTTTGATCATAGTTTCTACTACTTTCTTTATTAGCTTGTAACTATGGGTACTAGAGAACTGATATAATTATATGTATACTTTTTTCTAAATACATACACATTATACTTAAAAATTACACTAACTCTGAAACAGGTATTAACAGATCATACAAACATTTGGTCTTACCCTGTAATCGAACCCGATACCCACATACACAGCAGTCGCATACGTTACCACTGCGCCAATGAGGCAGTCAATATGTATAGATGGTAGTGACTATCACCACGGGTACTTCGAATTTAAGTCTTGAATTTTTTTGAAACTCAAGGGTCCCAAGCCAGATATAGGGAAAGAGGGGGGGAGTTGACTTATGGTTCTGGTAACCTAATTGGTGGAAAGCAACGAAAGAACACACATCTGTTTTCTGTGAGACCGTGGGATCATAATGACTAGTTTTAGAGTTGTACGCAAAACAAGTAAAATTTCGTACAAATGAATGTATACAAATAAATAAAATTTAAGTGTCTGTCATTTCAAATTAACTTTGTGTGAAACACAAATTATTATTCTGAATCTGGGTGTGCTTTGAGTCCGTTTCTTGTATGTTTGTTAAGTGCCCCGCGTCACAGGAATACTGCAGAAGTTGTCTTTTTTAAACAAATGCTCATGGAAGTATATTATATACAGCACTTACATGAAACACAAAAGTTTTAAAATTTTTGTCCATCTGTCTGTCTGTTTATTCCAATTTGTGAACGGCTTTTGACGGGACTTCCACTAGCTAATGACATAAGAAGCAACATAGACTATCTTCGCAGTTGTTGTTGTTGTAAAAGTATAAAAATAACTACGGGTAAAACCACGGGGTTCAACTAGTCAATGACTAAAATAAACCAATTATTCGGTTGGCCAACATATTGTTTGTTCGACTCACGCTCACACCACTCAACATTCAACGTGCACACTTCGACAGTTGCATGGTAAACAACTTGCATCATATTGACGCATGTGTCTGAACAGTACTGGCGATGCGTCCATCATTGATTCCTGAAATGCAACGTGACGTCATATAGTTGAGAAATGATGAAACTGTCTATAAAGCCAGATCCCAATAGCTCATTAGCATCAATAATCTATTGTTCATAAAGAACTAGATTTGGAAGATCCTTCGGTATAGTAACACCACAGGCTCATTAGCTTCATCTGTATGTTTGTTTGTTTGTAACCGACTCTTATAGGTGCGATTTTGACCCACTTTAAACGGCCAGATTTCGTTCAAACTGTGTAAACTTATTGAGATTCGATGACAATACACTAATTTGAAAGAAAAACTAAAAAAAAAACTAATAAATGTTTAAACAAATTAGTTTTTTAAAACTATTTTTTTTACATTATTTTCTGTTCTCTTTTCTCTTATTTGGTGGGATTCTTATGAGTTTTGAATCTCAGGCGTCCTTATATAGAGTTTGTTTCAAGTTTTCCTTCTCTTTGTAGTGATGTTGTTGGTCCTTTCTTTAGTTGCTTCTTCCAATACCCTTGGAATGAATAAGGCTGGTGACACTCCGTATTGCGAATTGCCCTTTATTCTTTGATTTCAGAAATAGAATACATAAGAACGTTTATTGTAGATATGATTTTACTTTCCGTCGGTCGTATTTAAATACAGTTTTTCAATAACGCTCACAGTCAGTAGTAGTTACATTTATTTTTACAAAAATCATAGAAACACTCGAAAAGTAATTTTCGTTTACCTCTTAACATTTCCAAACTGCAATGCTTCTGAAAATTACTCAAATTAAAAGAGAATAAACGAGCTGGATTACAAGATCACTACAAAGAAGTTACAAAGTTAAGTGAACTTCACCACCCATATACCTTTCACCGAGGGGTATCAATAGCAACGGCTATTAAACACCCAGTGGTTACAGGAATACTTAGGCTGGACGCGTGCCAACTGGCGACGCGGGCGCACGGGAAGCGGAAGTGACGCGCCGGACGCCTGCCGATAACAACTACCGATACCCACTTACAACTGTCCCGACACATCACAACAAAACCATGATTACACAGCGTGATGTCATTATAATGGGATGCAGCTTACCTAAAGCCATTTACGATCAAGGGTTTACAAACAGTGGTTTTCAGAACAAACATGATTTGGGCGTCTTGGCTCAAATAGTTTTATAGCTGTAGTGGATGTCTGACATGTTAAATGTATATTCTGCCGGCGTGCCTGAGATAGTACAGTATAATCACACTTCGACCTTTAGGTGCTAAGCATGATTGAAAAGAATCGCAGACGAAATTGCGTGGGTCAGCGCAGGAAAAACATTGGGTTTCTCGAATGTCGGGTAAAATCGTTTGATTAATAAAGTTTAGGATAATGATTTCCTCAATTTACGGACTCCTGGATATAACTGTTTTTTTGGATTGAAACTAAACTGCTTCTGTATAATGAAGAGTCTAAAATAATCCACGAAGATTTTTACAAACTTATTTCCGTTTAATACATCAATGTGTATCTCCCATATCTGAATAAAACTAAATTTGTAATGAGACGCTTTCCCCTACACATTTGGCAAGAGTTCCCACTACCGTTGCCCCTATTAGGGTACTCAATCGGTTCTCAATGAAGCTAACGTCACTACTTCTTTGGAATTTGTCTGGTGTAGCCAACACAGTAAAATCTGGCACATGTCACACTACTGAGATACGTATCGCACATGTATAGTTGGCACGTGCATATTGAACCCACTAAAGGTATTATATTTTAGTAACAAATGGTGTAGGGTCTTGTCACATTAAATGCATTTCAATCTAGGTGCCCTTTGGTAATGAATGTAATGATTTTCGTAGAATGCGAATTTCATGTCTTTTCTAGACTAACGGATTGAATTTCAAATGTGCCCCAATTTAATTTATAACTATTTTTGAATTAACTCGCTTTTGTTCGTGGCTTCGCATTGTATGTCGGTTGACTCGGTAAAAAACCGTTGTTCTTCCTCAAGAATTAAGTATCTTAATGCCTAGTATAAGTGATAGAATTCCTTAAAAATTTATGAAATTAGTATCAACTTGTAAGGATACGTGTGTAATATTTACATACAAACATTACTTACATACATACTACAAATAGTACACAAAGATAAAATGTTTAAATAATTAACTTATCACTAATCTAAATCATCTAAACCATGTAGATCGTTATAAGGATTCTGTATATTATAATGTATTTTTTTGTCGTACTACTTAATTATTAAAAAAAAAACATTCAAAAATGATCGAAATAATAAAAGAAATAAATAAGAATACTTTTAAGACTGTTTTGTTACAAACGCACATCACTGGAGCGTAATAATAGTTCTCCAGAGTAGATTGCATAACGTGAAGTTACGATCACGAGCTGGTCACGATTCCAGTCACGATCTTGACCGCCTAGGCTAATACCTTGCACTTCCAACAAACTCAATAGTACCGCATACCTTGGGAATTGTTCAGACGACTGAGAAAGGCTCTTTGGCGGGGCTTGGCTCTTGGCAGACACGATTAGAAACAACATTTTAATGTAATAGTTGAAAGTCGGCATCGTGTAGTGGTCCAAACGATGTGTTATGAGTTCGATGGTCATACACAAATTCTTGTCCTGAATCTGGGTGCTCTTTGTGTCCATTTACATTCCCCATGATACAGGCTATCCTCCGGAGAAAAATGTTACACGTTCATCGATTTGTATGTCCTTAATCCTTAAATGATAGTTAATATGGTATCACTGCTTTTGACTGCGGCTCCTCCCGTGTGTGTGTCGATTATTGCGATAATTAGTAATCAATGTCCTTTCTCAATAATTAAAGGATCTCCATTGTAAATTTCATTCAAATCGATTCAACGGTTTAACCATGAACATACAGACAGAATTACTGTCGAATTTATAATATAGTGTGCATATAAGGACTATTTTGTAAGACTATCTTGTACATATAGTAACAAGTAGGAGTATATTATACGCTTACTGAGCAGGTTACTATTTATACTTTTGTGCGTCAAGCTTTGAACCAGAAAGCCGTACTTCTAAAGTCATATCATACAACACGCCTATACTTGATAACAATAGAATTCCATTGTTTGATTTTTTTTTTGAGCCAATCAAACTTTCTAGCGGTCGAGACGTGGTACACAATGGATTCAGGCGCGAAGGGCACGCCCTGCGGTCGGTGACCCGGTCGACGACTTGCGCCGGCGCAGTTCTGAACCCCACCCCACCTCGATCCCCGGACGAATGTTGCTTCGTTCCCTGTACCACAATGCACCTCACCTTGAGACTTGTGGATTTCCTTATTTATGTCGAGTCGTGTTTAAGCAATTTTAAAATATTGTATGTATGCGTGTGAATGCAAAGAAAAAGTTTTCAATGTACAGAATCTGGTTGTTTTTTTTTTCATGAACTTTCCAAAGTGATTCTACTCTGCTTGATGGCAGGCATGAGTAGAATCTTGCAGTATGGTACTATGTACTCACACTATGTCATCTTATGGAGATGCCTCTACATCATTTGGCCTTTTGCATTCCTTGGATTTAATATTATGTTTCTTAGGGTCGAGTCGTCAAGATCACACACCCACTACCGTGATCCTATATACACTGGATCTGGATACCGGTATTTTACTCATATAGTTTTATGTTTGTGTCTAGTAAAATTGATAAAATTGGTCCACCACATAGCTTTAAACATTACTTGATGTTTTGCCCCAGCTGCACTCACGCAGCTAAAATAACAACTCAAAAATGATGATTAGACTATTTCAATAATCCTATATTCTCCTATCCAATCCTATCGCTTGCGACGCTGGTAAACTACTAAACAAGTTCTGCCTTTTTTTGTATACTTGGACGAATAAGACTTTAATCCGCTAGTCAGTCTTCAACCCGCACTCGGCCAGCATGGGGACGTGTGGCCTTAACCCTATCCTGAGAAGAGACCCTAGCCCAGCAGTGGGACGTTATGGGTTGCTGATTGAAATCTTTAATATATTTTGTCTAGGTATATGAATAAATGCATTGACAAATTACTAGGTCCACTGTACTAAGTAATCTTACGCGAGTAAATAAAAATCTTTACTGGTTGTGCATTTTACATTTTCTTTGTGCGATCGAAGTTATGAATTAGAATGAACATACTACGATCTTTAAGTTAGCAAGATCTCAACGCCTCAGACACATTAAGCTTTTCGTTTATTACCATACAAAATCTCAACAATAAAATTTTAACAACCCAAGTTGAAGCAACAAGAGCCTGTGCTTTAGAAACTTTTTTCAAATCACAACTCCCATAGCTTTCACAGAGTTTTCCCCGTCTCAGTCACGTTTGTTTAATTCTGTTTATGGTTTATGCAAGAGCACGCAGCACTTGGACGTCGGGACGGTTAAACTTTTACATTTTGGAGGTTCTCAGTTCGTCTCGAGAGATTTTTGGAGTGTGTTCGTAGAATCACGTCCTGGGGTCACGTGCCGGGATCTTGACGCGATCACCGGGCATTGACAAAGAAATTGAGAAAAATCAACGTGAGCCGCTTTCCAGAATGACCATCACGTGCCTTAATATATAGCTCGGTTCTGCTTTTGTATACTTTATATTTATTTTGTCAAAGTTTTGGAACATTTTTTATAATATTTGCCGGTTTGATCGCGGGTTGTATGGCTTTTTTCCTTCAACGTTTTAGCCTATTTATATAAATTTAGATATTGTACATATCTTACTACGATCTGAATATACAAACATTATTTCTAAAGTCTCCTTTGCTTCTTGCCTTTGTTACGTTTAAAGCTGTTGGCAAATCTTAATACCATTTTTTAAAATAATTATGAAAGATATCTTAATGTTTTTTATGTACATAAAAGATGGTATTAAATTATTATACTTTTTGGAATTTATTATAAATTACTAAGAAGATTTTTGATTTGCAGTAAAATAGTTTAGAAAAGATAGAGTTTGTCCATCCCGAGATTTAGAGAATTCTGTCCACAAAACTCCTTAGTAACAACATACCAATACTTTTCTTGTTTTGTGGTATGTCTATGTAGTAATAAATCATGGATATTCGTGTTACTGTTTTGTTCTGTACATTGTATGAGAGAAATGTTAGATGATTGAATGATACCCGATCATGGCCTTGATGACGGTGCCGTAACGATCGGCGACACGTGCCGCTTTATCAACCAGATGGAACAGTGTAATACTTAATGCTTTAATACGCTCTTTTAATATTATTGTTATACTGAACTTGGCTAACACTTAGAGTATTAAATATTTGTACTAATGGCCAACTTTCACAGTACTGCTTACTTTTTTATTCTTGTCAGAGGCATCTTCTACGACTTCTGTTATTATTAGGAAGAAGTAGTCTCCCACAAAAATTGATTACTAAGACAATTCCCACCTAACTTTGGTTAACCTTTTCCTAAGGGTTCTCCCTTGAAACTTTGTTCAGTTCAGAAGAAGAAGGCTTCAGTATCGGCAGCTGTGAAAAAAATTCATTATAATATATTTATTAAATTAAGTACTGAGAATATCAAACAATTGCTCCTGAACGGCTCCTGAGTTGCAGTTTTGAGTAGTTAACCTTTGAGGCGGAGGTAGTTGTAGTCTTTTCTTAAAGGCTTGAGGTTGAGTATTTCTGAACCGATTAATACCACAGGTCGATTGTGCGAGTTAACTAAATTCTAATTCTCAACCAATCGAGCGATCCGAGTCGATCTTAAAGGAATAACTCCTTCTTTATGATAGTGTGGGCAAACGATGAAACGAGTTACCGTACGAGTAATAGTAATGGTAAGTTGCTACCGACGCCCACAAATATCTGAAAATTAAAAGACACAAGTGAATTGCCAAAATTTAGGTTGTAAAATGTGTTTTGTTTCGCGGTGGCTCTGGTGACGCCGAATTGATCTGTAGAATATATAAAACCCTTCTTTTTGACGCCTACCCTCTCCAGTTCTTATAGTTTTTTTGGATAAACACTTTTTTCCTGGTAAGGTACGTCTGGAGAAGTCGAAAGCCTCACAGTACCTTATAATTGAAAGTCCTATAATTAAAATAAAGGTATAACAGTTGTACTCCCTTCATCTACTGATATGGGTACGTATATATTTCGAAGTTGGAATGCTCCAATAAAATATGTAGGCACCTTTAATGTTTTAGTCATGACATGTGTGCCTTTCGTGTTTGAATGCCGTATACGGCGCTCGAGCACCTGATACGTTACACGACATTTTTCTCAGACCTACATCAATGCGCTATGCATTACAAATTGATGCAACATAAAAACATATAAAATCGCGCTCACGTTTGTCTCGAACATAGAAACGTGTCAACACAAACCATCGTAGTTGCAGCAATATTATTGAAATGTTCACTTGGTGGAAAGACCGTGAAAAATGTTTTGATAACATTGAAAAATCCAAGTTCAAAGCCAACAGTAAAAACATCGTTAACGTTATCAACTTCAGCGCAGGTTTCTAGACGTTTCTAACATCTCTCGTATATTATAAAATTTATGATGCCTTGATAAATGTGAATAATTTCAGAGCATTATGTTCACTGTTATACCATCTTGATTAATTGCGTACTCGTGTATATTCCTAGTTTTATAAACGCACAGACAGCTCGGATTGCGTTTGAAATGTCAAAACAAAATTACGCCTCGTTGTAACACGAAAAATATGTGTTATATGAGTATAAAACATATTTATTTAGTGGACATTTATGCGTTGCGGTCGCAATTATGTTTATTATTTATCATTAGTTTGTGGTTATTTGGGTAGCTAAATAGTTTGTAACGAAAGCAACTAAAATATTGCAATATATCAAAGGAGTTTAAGAATTTGATTTGTAGGTTTCTAATGTGAATAAATAGAAATTTGACTTAATACATTAACACATGGGTATACGTATAATGAAACTAGTATTATCAAAAGCAGAAAAGTAATAATAATAAGTGACGGATTAAGAATAAGGAGTGTCTCCACCCTATTCATCTCTTGAGTTTCGAAGAAGCCAACCAAGAAATTAAACTAGATCTGTGTTTAAAATTCATAAAATTGAATGTGTACCTCTTTATTTGTTAATTACATTTTTTTTTTCTAGTAATCACCCAGTGATTGAATTTAATTGTAATCGCTATTGTAAACGCAAAGTACCTATATTTCTCTTCAGCACAATATTCTTCGATATGTGGTGTTTACCTGTTATTATTTGATACACTTGAATTAATTTTATGTACAACCATTTATTGTTTATGTAAGAGTGTAAACAGATGTTGGTAAACCAAATAAAAAAAAAGCGGAAGGAAAACTCCGCACAAATCATGTAACGATCCGTATAGTCAGTCTGGAAAAGCCCGTAGTGAACCACTAAAGACTGTTGATGATTATGATAGATTGTCAGTCCTTAACTATAATATTATAGTTAATCAAGTGTAAAAAGGGAAAAATTCACAACTTCACAACTACTGTTAAATATAAATATAAATAAATATAAATATTTTGGACATCTTACACACAACATCATCTAGTCCCAAAGTAAGCAGAGCTTGTGTTATGGGTACTAAACAACTGATATTAATACATAAACATACTTTTTTTTTTGTAAATACATACATATTATACATAAAAAAACACCCAGACTCCGAAACAAATATTTGTGCATCACACAAATATTTGGTCTGACCCGGGAATCAAACCCGAGACCTCTTGATCAGCAGCTGCATAGGCTAACCACTAGACCAACGAGGCAGTCAAAATTATGTATTTTGTTGTATCAAGCAATGACTCAGTGTGCTCAGTACTTGACTAAACCTGAGTAAACTATGTCCGCAAAAGAAGTCTCACCACTCAGGGAGTTGGCACACGTCTCAAACACATTGTAATTCTACCACCAGAGCCTGTTCAAGTGGAGAATTCTCCCGCAACTCGATTTACATTCGGACATGCACTGAAAATAGACGGTAGTGATCAGTATTGCGAATGAAGCGTTTTTTTCGCAATTTTTTTCTGATTTCTGACTAGCAACTCAACAAATTTGTAAAAACAAATAACGTTTCATTAACCGTCTTCCTGTTACTTACGTCCCTTTTCACCCAACGACTTACATATTGCAGCAAAGTAACAGAAAGAGGTTAGTAAACTGGTACGCGACACATTTTAAATGATTTACATAAGACCTAATTCTTCATACCCTAATTCCATAACAGTGGTACGACTACACAATTGTGACGTTTCCATTTGAAGTGTCACCTCCCCAGATTACACAATTCCCAAAGAAAAGTATCACGTTTGAACGGGTCATACATTTACAATGACGATCGCACCTCGGTCGAGCCACTCCGAATACAAATGATTCCTTTTGTAACGTCTTCACGTACTTGGCTCGGCGATGGTACCCGCTTGACTGACAATTATTGCGTAGCGGAGACTGTCACACTGTACGTGGAAGTTTTTTCTTTCGAAGAACACTTGATTGTCACACGATATAGCGAAATAAACACTGAATTTGGACCGAGAATAAATTGAATAATTAACTTTTAATAAACACCGACTTCAGTGCTCTTAAATAGTGATGCAAATATAGAAAGAACCCTTTTCCCCATTTCTTACTTTTTCAAACATTAAGTTTGGTAGTTTTTCCCGTAATTAGAATGATACATAATGCCAAATAGAATAAGAATTCTTCAAATCGATTTTTATTTAGTTCTGTTTTTGAAGTCGAACTCAAACGAAGAAATCAAACGATTCTTAATGTACGTGTGGTAAGTTAAACCATTTTGACATTGCGGACGTCAGAAATCAGTTTTGCAAATTAATCGATGACCTCATAAATAAAAACTTGGATTATAGTGTTAACCGTACTGTCAGTAAGGTGCTCGAGAACTATGTTATAATATTTATACAGACGGCTTAAGTGCATGTTCGTGGATATCTGACTCACGAAATTAATTATTGCTAAACATAAATTAGTAACTTGAATATACAATGTTGCATTACGACCATGATTTTACTTAACTCATTCTTAAGACAAGTTGTTATCTTTAAATGTTCTCACGCTGCTTAATTAAGAAAAATAACAAGACGAAGAACAGTATTTGGTCATTGTGACGACTCTTGACGATATACGATAGGCCAATCAACTGCTACCTATACAATTACTGCTCAGTGCAAAGTATTGTCCACTTGAGTCTGTCTTCCTTCTGCTTCCTTTGTTGGAAACTTGGCTGTTTTGCAGCAGCATTGTAAAGCTAAATTACTTTCTGAGTATCCCTTATTCACTTACTTTCTATTCCCAGAAAATACAGACCTAAGTAGATAGTCCTCGAGGACTCACGTCTATTGATATTCTAACAATGTTTCGAATACTAATAGTGTACACATTTAATCATTCTGCTATTTAATCCAAAGAAGGTTGCATAAACCTTTTAATATTCGCAATATGTACGACTCCATCACTTCCAGGTTATAATCTTACTTCCGAGATGATTCGTATATGATCTCTTTGCAACCGAATCACGGTGTCAAACGGCCATAGAGTGCGTGACTCTTGATTTCAATTTCAATTGTTATTTCGTTTAATGAGCCTTTTGTATTCGTTTGTCGCGCAACGTACTGGCACCTTTTTGAATAAGTACTTTCTGTGCGAAGGTCGATTTACTGGGTTTATTTTATATTGATAGTTATATACACATTTAATGTTTATCGTCCGTTGGTACGAATGCATTTCTGATTGCGTTTTCTTTTTGAGATTTTGATATTAGCTCCATTCGTGCTGAAGTCAGCGTGGCCGTACTCCCTTTATCTTCGATATAGAGTTAGATGTGTAGAATTATCTCTACCCCTAGCTTCCATGTCAGACCATATATTTTGAACTGTTAATGTTAAAAACTAAATAGAAGAAAAAATATGATTATATGAATGAATAATTGTGCACAGTGTATTCACAATAACTAAAATGTGAATCTTTATCCAAAATCCTGATATTGCATACTTCAAACAATTTAGGCAACCGGTAAGATTTGAATACACTATAATAATATATCAGAAACGAATTCTAATACCTGTTATACATAAGCGTGTCAGATGAGTGTTCCGTGTCGAACGTTACACATGGATCGCTTGCGGAATGCGCTGTAAATCAGTGACATAATAACACTGGCATTTGCACTTTCAAGGTGACTTTCAACTTTCCGTTATTACTTTTACTCTAAAACGTTACTTATATAAACAATATCAATGGCCCGTCTATACATTTCCACGCTTTCCTGACATCAATTCGATATGAGAATAATTTAAATTCTTGCTTCACGTAAGATCCTACAACTACTTTTTGATGAATTTAACAGTCATTTTACAATACGACATCGTATTAACCATGATTTGAACTAATGCGTACTGACATCACTATATCAAATCAAAAAGCTAGTAGTTAAGAAACGAGTGTAACGAATCCTAGGAAAAGGCTATATGATGAGGAAACACAACTATGCAATCGATCATATGATGGCGATTGTTCGCAAATAGCGTGACCAATCTGTGCGGCAGAGAAAATGACCGAATATAAATTGCGAGGCAGTAAAAAAACCACATTTCACCAACATCACGTTGCGATGATGCAACCGCGGGCGATATCGATGGAATGTAATTAAACGTGTCGATGTGACGAATGCCTTATCGCGTCGACCTTGACAATGACATTGCACGGGCTAGTGTGAGCCTTGCTCGCCATTGTTCCGACTGATTTATTGTAAGATGCGGAGTTTTGCGCCGTGAACTATACACCCTTGAATACCAAATTTAGTCTAAATAAGGTATCTCAAATTATTTTTCATTTGTTTAATGAGCTGCCGAACATATCATGCCGATAAAATTTTAAGCAAAAATTACACCAAGCTTGAATTTACATCCTCTCGTATTGTTGATAAGCTGAATTTATCCTGTTATTGTTATATTAAAACCTAAAACGAGTCTTATCGCAGTTTTGTAATTAGATACGGCTGGAATAACTTTGAATACTGAGTCGCAGTATGTTAATTGATATAATACTCTTTACATAATATGTACACGTAAACAAGTGGTAGTCTATATCGGTCTATCTATGTATGATGTGTTATATCATTGCTAGTTGGTCGTTATGTGATTCTCCTTAGCACTTATTAGTTAATACGTCTTATTTAATTGATGGTCACGATCTTATATTTAAGTTCTGTGATTCATTTTAACTACATACTATTTAGGTATATGATGTGATTTCCTTTAAGGTTATTGTTCTGTTTGTTGATGTTTTTTATTCAGTTCATATTATAATATGGTATTAGTATGTCAGGATCGATATGATCTTCAAACTTTAAAAACATTTTGTACCTTCAAGGGCAGTAATGCACTTATTCTTATGTCTTATGTAGCCACTCATCATAAAAATAATTACTTTACTCTAATTTAGATTCGTAACGAATTCTTGTTTCATTATTGTTAGTTGTTCATTATCAATATGCCTTGCATGTTGATTCGTTTATTCGTAGAAACACCAAAGGTAGATTAAAAAGGAAAACATTACACAAAAATCCCTTGAATCTTCAAAGATTTTCATCAAATTGGTCTATTGGATCAGCAGCAGTGCAAACACTTCTAGCACCCTTTCTGCCTCAGGGGTATAATAAAGAAAATAACTTTATGCAAACCCTATCATTTTCATCCGCATCACGTTTTATTTTCATATATGGCAACCCATAGTTGTACGTGTCTGTTACAGGAGAATACCAATATCGTATTATCTAAGGTTTCTTTTGTTCCTCATGTGTTTTTATCATCGCCAACACCTTCCTTCATTATTTCGCGAATATATTCACGGCGTGAAATAACAATTACATATTCGCGCCACGTTCACCGTCGCCTGTTTAGGTATACTTTTATCGATGTTACTGTTTGCAGTCCCGCACAATAGTGCGTCTTTGTCTTGGCCAAGGTCAGATTGGCTCACGGCCGTGACTCAACACCGGCTTCACACCGTACATTTATAATAACTACGAACCAGCTTCATAAGAATATGATAGCTTATTAGTTCCTTTTAGTTTCGTAGTAGTCTTTTTTTTATATTTATTGTATTGTTATGAATGTTCACTAGTTTGTTATCGTTATGGTGTTCGTGGTGTAAGGTCGTGTCTATCAATTTAACATTTTCGTTCATTAATTTACTCCTTACTACATAACTTTAGCTTTGCTTATGCGGCTGTCGAGCAATGGGTCTTGGGTTTTTTTTTTTTTTTTTTTTTTTTTTTTTATATTTAAGCCTGCCAAAGTGACTCTACTCTGCCTGATGGAAAGCATGAGTAGAATCCAAGAGTAGGGGTCACCATGCTTATTGTGAGGGTAGGCAATGTAGCATGGTGACCCTTACCATGGCAGCTTGGTTAGATTATTCTGCATCATTCTCCCGGCCTTCGAAGGGCGGGAGAATGATGCAGAATGATTGGGCCTCCGGTCTCACACTCACCAACGAAATACGACAGCAAGAATGCTGTCATTATTAGGATGGTCTTCTGTGTGAGGGTAGTACTGGCCGGGTCGAGCCGGCCCATTCGTGCTGAAATCAGCGTGGCTCTACTACCTATAAACAAATAACAGTTTGGAATAACATAACAGGTTTGGACAAATAACAGCTTGAAGCTCAACCCCTATACGCCTGATCTCTCCTCGGATTGTGAGAATGAGGAAAAGAAGTGCACCTGTGTTTACGTACACCCTTGTGCACTATAATATATCCCGCATAGTTGATCCCATTTGAGATTGGCCGTGGTCAAAATCGACTAGTGTATCGTCGAGTGTCATGCACTCAGATTGTCATAAAGGTTCACCAGGTCAGTTGTCTGCTGAAACCATTGTCACTAAGGTGTGGAAGGTCTTAAAGGTCTTAAAGCATTAGTAGGTGTACCCGCCAGAACTAGGGGACGAGGGCAATACTTGGGCGGCTTTGAATCTATCTAATGGAACCGGTTGTATATTATACATAATTATACTGAAGCTAATTACGAAATAAACAACTCTTCCGTAGTTATCACACCACAGAAATAAATTTGACAAAAATTTAATATTAAATATAAATTACAAAAAAGTTACTTGTTTGTCGTTAAAAAAATGTTTTATCAGATAATCTAGCAGCCATAATACAAACTCTGCTTAGTTGAAGCTAGAGGACGTTGCGTGGCGATTCCAAAATATTTAATTATAAAAAAGCTGCCAAGTGCGAGTCGGACTCGCCCATGAAGGGTTCCGTAGCAGCAAGTAACATCATTTATAAGTTCTTATAATAGTGTATTGATTGAATGAAAGGTAAATTGCGGTTTACGGTTTATGATGTATTAAAAAAACTACTTACTAGATCTCGTTCAAACCAATTTTCGGTGGTAGTTTACATGGTAATGTACAACATATATTTTTTTGTGGTTTTATCACTCTTATTTTAGACATGGGGGGGGGACACATTTTTCCACTTTGGACGTGTCTCTCGCACAAACTATTCAGTTTAGAAAAAAAATCTATTAGAAACCTCAACATAATTTTTGAAGACCTAGCCATAGATCTTTTTTTGAGTTTCAGTTCCAAGTATGGGGACCCCCAAAACGTGTTGTTTTTTTTTCTATTTTGATGTGAAAATCTTAATGCGGTTCACAGATTACATCTACTTACCAAGTTTCAACAGTATAGTTCTTATGGTGTGGAGCGCTGGTGGTTTTAAGTAAAGCCACTTACAAAGTAAAATAAATGTAATACCTAGATTGTAAATAACGTTGTGTAACGTCAGTCGGTTAGCGCTAATAACTAATGAACGAGGAAAATGAAGTGCTTTCAAGGTGAGCGTTATCTCTGCACCCGCCAGTTATACACTTTAGTATGCCATGAATGACCACGTTGTTATATACCTAATTATTATTTATTTATATGAGCTACTGCGAACATTAAGTGGAGAGATCATTTTTTTTAAATGGACAAAAACAAGCACCGAAAATTCATTTTAATTTTTTTAAGCCTGTCCGTCTCTTGTTTTTTCCGTTTCCGTTTAATTTCCGGAACGGATTTTGTGCATTTTTACGGGACTTTCGCCGGCTGAAAGCTGATGTTAAAAGGAATAACTCCGACGGTTATTTATGATAAATAATTGAAGGTCCGCTTAAAATGTAAGTCCGCTATGTTAAACAAAAAAATAAATAACTATTTTGGACATCTTACACACAACGTCATCTAGTCCGTAAATAAGCAGAACTTGTGTTATGGGTACTAAACAACTGATATAAATAAATAAACATACTTTTTTTTTGTAAATACACACATATTATACATAGAAAAACACCCAGACTCCAAAACAAATATTTGTGGATCACACAAATATTTGGTCTGGCCCGGGAATCGAACCCGAGACTCTTGATCAGCATCCGCATACGCTAACCACAAGACTTACCAGGCAGGCAAAGTAGTTGAACTGTGGTCTGCATAGCTTATTTAAAAAATGTAGTTTTTAATCACGACTCCGTCTGCGTATATGTATGTTGTCTATACGTAAGTTTATGTAGAGGTAAATAAGCTATATTACTTTTAACGTTCTTACAAATCCATTCAGCAGATTTTGCGTGATAGAGTTACAAACATACTCACAACTGCACGGTTGGCCTAGTGGCTTAAGCGGTCGCCACACCGCTTCCTACTGCGCCAAGTGTCGTGTGTTCAAATCCCACGTAGGATAACACTTTGTGTGATTCACAATTTGTTGTTCTGAGTCTGGGTGTTATTTGTGTCCGTTTCATGTATGTTTGTAAAGTCCCCCGCGACACAGGAATTTATATTCCTAATGCGGGCGTTGTCTTTTTAGAAACATAAAAAAAAACATATAAAATAATTTTTGTATTTCTACTTCTTAGTAGGAAGTAGAATTTTTTGTCAGTTTAACACACTTTAATAATTTCGTCAACATGACATCATAACAGTATAAGCGTTGTCTAAAGTATCCCCTTCAAGAATTATACATAAACGATTTGATTGTGTTGGTGGTACTCTCCAATAGGATTACCGAAACGAGTTTCACACTCGGTAAGCGGCAACCGGTTGTGTAATATTTACTATACAATTATGTAACTTCCTTACGAGTTGGTTATAGTAAGCCTTTCTGCATAGTCCCGCGTCGTTACGACGCTAGCGCCAGTGTTACCAGCTACAACGGCGACTGTTTCGCCTCGTGATTGGAATTAAGAGCTATTTCTGATCTTGCTTTGCATATATAGTTAGTTGGCATTCTTTTATGTCAGGGTTTTGTAGCAAAACGTTTTAACTGATAAATAGTTGTAAAAATATGTTTTTAACTTCATAGTTTACACATCACATCAGCAGCCTTGAGCAGTCCGTTAATGGACATACAAAGGAGGTACTGGTCCGCTATGCCATGCTAGCCAGACGAGTTGGTTTAGGATTTGTATCAATTAAAAAAAAAACTTTCTCTTTGCAGTGAGATTGATTAGTTTGCTTCCTACAATACTTATGAAATAATGAGGGGTGATGACTCCCTTCCTATTCTTGTTCCGTTACTTGGAAAACTTATATAGTAAGTATATGTATATCTATACATACAAATAAATAAAATTGAAGTGTCTGTATGTAATATCAAATATGTACAAAAAAAAAAAAAAAAAGGTTTTTACTAACTGCATATGAAGAATGATGCAGAATGATTGGGTTCCGGTCTTATACTCACCAACGAAATACGACAGCAAGAATGCTGTCATTATTAGGACGTGTGTTACACCCAAAATGCTTTTTTTTTTTCATTTTTTGTTTGTCTGTCCGTCTTCTGTGTGTTTGTTAAGGTTTATTTCTGGAACGGCTGGACCGATTTTGCAGGAGTAACTTAGGCTACTTTTTAAACTAGATACATTCTGTGCGTTACTCGCGGTTTACTACAATAACCGTGGGTAACACCGCGGGACTTAGCTAGTAGTTGATTTTTTTTTAAATGTTTTTCATATATTTTATTTTAAAGAAGTCGTAGTCCAAAAAAACCTCATTCCAAGCCTTTTAAATCGATTGTTTTTTTTTTAAAGGTTAGTTATGTAAACATTAAAATAAAAAAAATAGTGAGATCGAATACGTTTAACTGTTTCTATGAGGCACGTATAACATTGCCTAATATATGATACGTCAAAGAAAAAAAATAAAGAACCTGTTCTATCTCCCACGTGTGATGATAAAACATGAACCGTACATTCTCACAACCGTGTGTTTACAACTGACCCTATTATATTGAACCACGAATGTTTCAACGCTGAGAATGTTCTCAGCTCGTGGCATTTAGTGGGGAGCATGATTGGGCCCCTTCACGTCACCGATCTGGGGTAAGGCCGGCCGACGAACTCGCCACGACTCACACCACTAAATACTCGAGACCTCCACCGCTGCACATATATCTTAGTGCGAAATTGAGAACATATGGTTATACGTAGATACGTATCTGCGTAAAATGGACAGAAGTAGGTGTTTTTAAATGCGTGAAAGGTACTGGCAAAAGAGAAAGGCAGTTCGTTCAGAGAATGTGGCTGTCAGAGTTTAGAGCCAGTTTCTGAATCAAGTTTACTTGTGACGAAACCTGATTGTGCGCAGAATTCTTCTATGACTGTACTCATTCATCTAATAACATATGTATTTTAAATCTTATGTAATAATTGTTGTTTACTTGTGTGTTGTGTATAATGTTTTCGATGACTAGCTAAGATTATTACGTTGTCAACATTTCCAAATTAAAGGTATTCGTTGAAATACATTAATTCATCTAGTACATTTGATATATTTTTATAAACCGATCAATTCTTATTATAAACGTTGTGTAGTCGACGAATAATGTTGTCATTGAACTTCCTTTTGCTGACACATAATATATTTTATATTATATATATTACTAGGTGATATAAAAATATATAAATCGTAGATGTCAAAATGTATCACTGTTTATCTCTTGTCAAAACAGCAGGTTGTTGTGCTTAACACACTTGCATAGCAACCATACTAATATACGCGGGTAACTCCGCGGGGCGCAGCTATATAAACATAAAAACCTTCCTCTTAAATCACTCTATCTATTAAAGAAAATGGCATCAAAATCTGTTGCGTAGTTTTAAAGATTTAAGCATACATAGGGACAGAGAAAGCGAATTTGTTTTATACTATGTAGTGATGGTTAGTTCCAAAATTTCATCTATGTTGCTATGTTTTCGGAATACTTTTTATTTCTAACTAAACTATAACTACTATTAACTACCTAGCCTAAAATATGTTTAAAACCTACAAAAGTTGCTACTGCATTTTTGATTGTGATACCAACATGCATTATCTTTTTGGAAAATATAAGGCGTTTTAAAAATTGCCAATAAATTCGTTTACTGTTTTAACTTTCTCATTATCCTTAAAAATAATGCTAAACTGACATCCATCGCTTTGCGAATTTGTAATCATCTACACTCTTCAGTATAGCTCTTAGGTTTCCTTATCCAAAATGGCAAAAGCGAAACCTTTATAGTTTCTTTCACATTCTTGCGGTACGGTTGGTCCACAAGTTAGCTCAAAGTTGCGCAGCGTGCTATGGAAAAGGTTATGCTCGGCGTTTCTCTTAGGGATCGTATCAGGATTGAGACGATCCGTCAGAGAACTAAGGTCATCGACATCGCCCAAATGCGAGAAGCCCAAAATCGATCAAAGTGGTGTGCAAGGGGAAAGGCGATAGACCAATAATGATGATATTTTTGATGTTAGAATGACCGAAAAATAAAAGTCATTAAAATATATAACGAATAATTTATGTTAAACTAAAGAACGTTCCTTCCATAGCGTCTGTAGTTAAAGTTATAACCTTGACGACTTAATGTACCTTAACTTGTAAGCTAAGCCTGTCACCTAGTTTTGTATGCGTATCGTACGCTCGCATAAAGGTAACCAGTTTCCTCAGGGTTTCTGTGCATGATTGATTTCTGATTAGCCAAGAACTATTAAAGGTACACTTTAAAGGTATTATAAATAAGATTATGGTTAAAAATAAATCAGTCTAAAATGAGATATAGCTTTGTTATTGAAGGTTCTGTTTTACACTCGATGAAAACTAGTATCTAGGATATTTTCTGAAGATATACGCGTATTATTGTAGTTTATTATTATTTTTTGTATGATTAAATATATAGATTACATACTTTCGTTGTTGTGATCTGATTTCCATTTTAGGAAATTATTGATGACTTATGTAGGCGAATCTTAGTTTTATCACTACAGATTCTTTCACGTAGTGTAGAACACTCGCAAGCCAGGTGGAATGACAAACTTGCACAAGATGAATGTCAGGAGCTGGATGTGAGAAACCCAAAGTGAAAGAGAAAAGTAGTGTGAATGGTTTAGCTGTTAGAACCACACTGATTTCTGTCTTCCTTCCCTCAATATGTTTGCACACTACAACATACTATTAACGCATTGAGTATTAATAACTGCAATGGTTCATTGCCACCAATTAGGAGAAGAAGAAAATTTTTCCTCTTAGAGAAATTTATTTGTCCAAGCTCTTTTAGCTGAATTATTTTTTCTGGTTGACTTCTTGTTTTGTAAGTTGGGACTTGGGACAAAAGTACGCTATTTTTCCTTCTTCATAAAATTTGTGTAAAACAAAATGAAGCTCAAAAATTGACAAAGATCTTAAGTTGAATATGGTAATTTCGCAGTGCATTTTACGTTTTGTTGTCACAGTGAGTAGCACAGCTGGTATTGTGTGCCCCGTCGTGCGCGGGAGTGAGCGCTTTAGATGCTTCCACGACGCGAACGAGGTTGCTACGTTGATGGTAGGTACGTGATTAGTTTAGGGCTGACTACTTATTGCTTTTGATCTTGTAATTTACTTTTTTCATTTATTTATGATGATATAAATAAAAATGTATATTTGGTACCAAAATTGAAACATAATACTTAAATTAGGAACATAGCTTATATAATTATGCTTTTAAAGATACTGATACCCAAATTAAGCTAAAGTAACAGCTTGGGAAACTGTATTCTATGCCAGGGACATATTATTTGTATGTTTGTTCGATAAATCATACTATTCTTTCCTTCCGTTATATTCTCAATTATCCATATGCGCTGTTATAGGTGAGACTAAAATTCCCTGCTCCCTGTCACCCATTTCTGACCCGTTTTACGAAGACTAAAGAAAAGACATTACGTACATGGCAACGGCAAAAATAGCTTTGTTGTTTTTGTATGTTATGTTTCTTTCATCATCAGAACCTTAAGTACAGGCGGGAGGTTAGATATTATGTTTAATACTGTAACCGATAATTGATTAGTGTATTATTCATATTAAATCAGTATTACAAACCTATCTATTAAAATAATACATTAGTAATGGAAAAATAAATACAACAATAAGGAAAAAACAATTGTGCAATCTCAATATTTCTAATTGGTTTGCTAAAAACAGTTGGTAAAAATAGGTTTTCCTTATTTAAAAAGAAACAAAAAGGGTTTGAAGTATAAATAACTATCGTAATTTTACCCAGTGGTTGTGATATTTATGTCGAACGTTTAGGGCCGGTTTTTTTGTACCCTTCGGCGTTTTCATGTTTCCCGTGTTGTTTTGGAATGTACTCCAATAACTTGAAACAAAACGCTAAGCAAAAATGTATATAAGCAATGCGGCATATTTCAAAGGGTCATCTGCAAATGTACATATAATTTTTTTGTTCATTCGACTGCACTGCTTACGTTGATTCATCCTGTCACTTTCTCACAACGTTGGGCGACCGGATTTCAATTCCTGTACTAGACAAAAATTGTGTGAAAAAAGAATAGGTATTGCAAGATTGACTGTCTGGGCGTTCGTCGGGCCTTACCTTGGTAAAACTCTCCGATTTCCGAATCTCCGTTTCAGGCCCAAAGCTTTGCCAGGAATACAAGCAGAAACTTACATATGTTATATACACACACTCCCGGAGATAGGCTCCCGAAAGTATAGACTGAGTCTATAAATTGATCCTACTCACACGATATAACAATAACTTATAGATAACATCCTTTACAAAGTATTTATCTTGTTCTTTGTACATCTGACTTAGTAACAAAATGTAGACGTATTCGTGAGTAAGCAACGAATTAGTGCTACGTTACTTTGTGTCTTATCTAAATACGATACAGTATCTACCGTCTAAGTATCTGGGTCACAATACTGTATGGAAAATAATAATATAATTATTACTAAATACTTTACCCATTATTTACGTTATTGAACTTATGCGAACTTTAAACTGAGAACCAATCATTCGTCACTGGTAATTGGTAATTAATTGTTAGTTTTTTTGTTGTTAAATTAATTATTAATTGTAGTTTAATTAGATGTTATTTACAACATTCGTCCAGAGTGATTACTCCGACAGGTGTTAACAAGTTCCATTTGTGGCCTAATACCAGCTAAAGAGATCTAAAATATTAAATCAGCACTATTTTGAATTAAAACCGTAGTTACACCGCCTGTGACTGATCTTCACTGTTGCTGTATGTACTAAATTGAAACCTGAAAAGAAAATTACCAGCACACCGGTTCAGTGGTTCATGAAAAATTCTCCCTCTGTGGTTAACAGCAAAAAAATAAAGATTCAGATTGTTACTGAACTTTCCGTCTATTAAAATGATGATATTGAATTTACAGTTATTCTGAAACAATTACCTAGCAAATATAATACTACCTCAAATCTCAGGTGTACTATTTCGAGGTGGCAGCCCTATTGCGCTGAGGCGGGTCAACGACCCTGACGCGTGACGCAAGCATTCAACTTTCTAACCGCGGTCCGACGTCAGCACGTCGCCATCGACGTGCAACGTGCTGGTTAAGGCCGCTCGACCGGCTGCCTTCGAAGGTGCTTTACACCGGCCAATGATCCCGTATCGGAACTAATCGTGAACTGGTGCCGTTGCTTAATCGCTCTATTACAAGTGCCTGTGTTGGATAAGCTCATTCTTTAATTGAATACAGCTTTCTATTTATAGCTCCATACAATACATCACTAATGCACTTGTAACAAAAATATTCCAATCTTTTCAATAGCTTTTTAAAGAATTGACTTTTTCATAGCCTTCTTTCAGATTGTACCAAATGGAACTTCTGCAAAGTATTTATTTCACTAGTAACATTCATCTTTTTGCAACTTCCTACTATGACCCAATCCGAAGAAACCGGCGTCTTTTAACAGCGACTGTTATTCTTGCATGTCTCTACTGTTATTGCCGGAAAATACACATAAAGTTATGTCAATGTCCTAATATAAATGAAAGTATGAAGTTGTTACGTCAATAGACGAAAACGTGAGAGAGATTGTAGTTGTTCGGAAGCTAGGAGCAAAGAACCATTAGATGCTAATCTGCCGATTTTTTTGCTGATAGAATTCAGGTTAGAATTACAAAGATAATAAATTAAATCAACCATTAGTACTACTGATAGCATTTACGGTAATCTCTGCATGATTATTAATTGTAAAGAATTCTTCTTCGTTATTATGTAGATCCAAACAGCTAGGAGTTCGTCGATTCATTCGTAGTTGTTCTAATCATAGTCAAGCCATTGAAGTGGAACGAACCTAATTAGAATTTACAGTTATTAATTCGCTTCACAGTTTGATATCTAAATTGGACTGTTTTTAATCTACTTCTGTGTTTTGACATGAATTGTTATTGATTTTGAAGACGACACCGCCGTTTAATACGTATTTTGCATTTTTTCTTAAATCATATTTTTGTCTACTCCTATCTTGGTTTTGTCTGACTCTGACTTTAAATAAAATGGAAAACAACAGTAAGACATCCCTACTTTTAACTTTTTCCAAAATATTCAATTCTAGTTTGTCAACTGTGATCGTTCTTGAAACTTCGACCTTGTGAACTTATGTTTATATTACCGTGAACTACTTGGAATTCTTTTACATGTTTCTTGTTTTAAATAATGGGTAGTAAAAAAAAAACGATAATTTTTCCAATAGATGGCTATTAGTTATCTCTGGAAGATAAAGAAAGATGAATTTATTAAAAAAAAATGTGATAGGACTCAATTTCAGCCTTCAATTACATGCAAAACAAATTGATTTCTTTTTAGTACACCTATTATATATTTACTACCTTTTTACTACAACCTTAACAAGATTAAATGTTTGTATAAAGGACTTACTATTGTATAGATCATGTAAATGATCATCTGTCCTCTAAATGTTATCTTTTTATTTCCAAGTTCATTTAAGACTTTCTAAATCGTCATAAAACACGGTCAACATAAGTTGTATGGTGTTGTATCAAATCAAAATTCATAGGATGTCATTTCTCGGGCAATTCAATTTCGTTTTTATCCCGAGTCACGTACGTGTTCAGCGACAGCGCGCCACGGCCGCGGCTCGGACGGCCAGCTCTGACATGTGGGTCGACGAACGGTAAACTAGACTTTCTTTTTTATTTTATCCACTTCTCGTCCGCTTGCTATGGCATCGGCGTCTTCAACAATACACACCTCTGCTGCATTACGTGCTTCGTACAGTTCAACGGTTCTTGGACCGGCGCATGCGTTTATTTCATTTAAACTTGGAATTCCTTTGGCAATAGTTGGCAAATATTTACGTGGAAATTATTACAGATATTAATCAAGTCAGCATAAATTACTGTGTGTTATAAAAATTATATTCAAATTGTGTAATTCTTCGGTAGGTTACAAAACATATAATAATATTTATAATTTCAATGGAATTTTAAACAAAATTTTATTTTATCAATTATTCAACCATGTTTCATTACTATTTCTGCTTTTATCATCTTCCTCTTTGCTTGCGTATGCAAGCAAAGAGGAAGATGATAAAAGCAGACAATTTTCCAGTTCATGAAAATTGTCATAAACTTCATAGTCCATAAGTATTTATGGACTATGAAGTTCATGACAATTTTCCATTAGCTTTAAGCTGTTTCTCAACTTTATTAGCTCTAATTCTTCTAATTATTTCATATCTTGTTGTGCAAATGCTTTATCAATATTATCATTAGCGTCGCGTCCTTTGTCTGAGTTTGTCTCGCTGATAACAACAACTCATGCGCTGATTAGACCGACTGTCACGTATTCCTTATCGTGTACTTTCATAAGTGTTATATTTGAATAATACTTGCGTAACTGGTACAAGTAATAAAGCGATAACACTGTCTCTGTTTAATTTATCTTTATATTATTATCAGTTCAGCCGTTTCACCTGCTTAAAATACTAACTTTTATGGTTTCAAAATGTTATTACATTGTTATTACATTACAATGTAACTGCGTGAGGAATGTTTCATACATATTCCATCCGTAACGATTCTCCCAGGCCTCTTTCTAGCTGTGGACTATTGCAGGTTGTGATGTGAAACGCTTCTTCTAGTAAACCGTATTTATCACACGTGGTTATGTCAATCAATTCTTAGAAATTTGCTTAAGTACTCTGATGGTATCTTGAATAACTACGTGTATCTCGTTATCCCCTTCGTAAAAGAAAGAAATAAATCGACATAGTAAATGAAATGTCCCTTAATCAACTCCAAAAACTAGCCTAACCTAGTCAGGTTTAGATGACAGAAAGACATGCGAAATAACACATCTTACACTTGCCCAAGTAAATGAGTATGCAAGTGACATGCTAAATGGTACAGGAATACAATTGTAGCTTCAGAATTTATTAGAAAATGTATTAGATAAGAAAGTTAATTGCACTGATAAGTACTGTTTCAATATAATCTGTTTGACCGAACTAGTGATTGTTTCATTAATAGGAATCCGGTTAATACAATACACCGAACTACCTGATAATAAAGTACCCTACTAGCTTGTTGCTTGCTACGTAGAATTGCAAAGCTTCACGATCTGCGAATGACCATAATTAAAAATGTATAATGCATTTTTATCAGATCAATCTACTCTTCATAGATATGTATAAATAATTTCAGTAGATACTGAAATTAAAAAGATACTTCATGAATGTTGTGCACAAATGTGTTATATTATGTTAACTTTGTTTATTTATGTTCTTCATGTAACCTTTACCTTATATAGTTATAGGAATTATACCCATTATAAAAGCAGGTAATACCTACATACAATGTATTAATACCTCACCACGCGAATAACCTGGTCAAAACCTCAGGTAATGACCATAAAAGGTGTGTGGTAAATATTACGTGATCACGTCCACTCTCGTAAATGTATATGTAAAACTATTAATCATAAAACATGGAATTAAAAAGTAACTTTTTCATCTTATCTAATATTAGTGTTAGCTCTACTTTACTAGTCATTGTTGCATTGAATGTTGTTTTATTAAACTCTCAACCGGTAGTCAAAGTTAATCCTCTAGTGACGCATGCTCACATGATACGAATATTTATTACAGCAGCGTTATCATAGAGCCTGTCGAGTTTATCGCTTATCGTACAGAGCGGTATGTGCTTGTTGTGGAAGTGTTTGTTGTGCCCTATCTCTAGTGTAGGTTTAACGAATTACTTTGTGATGACGCTCGTCACTGTACAGGATTCTTTCTGATGCTCACTGTTGTTTTGGCCCAATTTTCTTTTCACTTACACAAAGACGTGTCAGAGTAGATTGTGGATCAAGTAACGATGGGTGAATGACTTGAAAATACGAATTGAAATATCGGGTTTGAAATTTTAGAAACAGAAGAGTTTATAGGTGATAAGAAAAGGTTTGAAGTGCGCAGGTTCGGTACGAAATAGTCTATACAACTACACAAATAAATAAAATTTAAGAGTATGATTGCAACTTCAAATGAACAGCTTTTCAGTAAATACAAAAAGTATACACAGTGCTACTTTTTTTTAAATGACTGCCTGTTGCTTGGTTTTGGCCAATCTCAGGAACGGCTGACCGATTATGACGTAATTTTCATTTATTTTTTTGGTGTTAAAAGGAGTATGCTGCTGAAAACATTGATCCATCAATGTTTTTTCTTCAAAAAGGTATCAAACATTAATAGTCAACTACAAATAAATGAGAATTTTACCAAATCGGGTCATAAGTGTCGGAGTTCCGAAGGATCGAACAAAAAATCTAATGTATGGAAGGAAAAAGTACTGTGACTTTGCGTTACGTAGGACAAATGGCAGAAGTCAATACAATTTGACGCAAAAGACATTGCGCCTAACACAGTAACAGTTACTTTGTAGGCGCAGTAGGGATTTCCCCACCGCATTCACAAAGAAGTCTGTGTAAGCCGATAATTCACTGCCGCACTAAATGTCGTATTTTTAAAGATAATAATTATTAACGTTTGACGTAAGATACTCCGAAACCATATCGCAACCGTAAACTGTTCACCTCGATTAAGGATTACATGAAATGACGTGAATTTTTCCAAATTCCCTTAAAACTATCTTCTACGGGTAAAGACATTGTTAAAGACATTATAGACTTCTACATACAAATTTAAACATTCCTTGCTTGTTAAAAGTGTTAAGGTATACAATCATACAATGACTGCTTGTTAGTAATGTAGATCTTGTAGCGTTTTGAATTCCTTCGCAATGTGTATTATTACTATTATTTCAGTCCCCGCCTTCTAAACCTGAGAAGCTAATTTTCAAGACAACTTGATGGATGGCTCATTTTATGCAAATATAAAGACGCGTTCACACCACCTTAAAGGTCGCGAAGCGTGTCGCGTACAGAAGCGTGACGGGCGCGCGGTCCGCGAGAGCGTCACGTCCCGTGACGATCCAAGCGCAGAGCCCATGACCGTTCCGTTCACCGCAATCATGACTCGCATTTGATACAATTTATTTATTAGCCAACGCTTTTTGTTTGCCTGTATAAAACTCGCTTTTAAACCGCTAAGCTTCGTTATTAGGTGAACTCATGTAAGAATGCTGCTGTACATTGTTTGTGTACAATATTGCGTTACAGTGTTTATTCATGACTATCACTGATAAATTCAAACGTTAAGTCATTGTGACAGTGTCAAGTTTACAGTGTATAAGATATAGTTACCATCACTACTTAGTTCTTATGTTAATTTTAACGTTAAATTAGGCAGTGTTAACATTCAATTATTAAAATCAACGTACAATATCAATTATGCAGATTTACTTCATATAACTGAAAAAAGAACGTATATTCTTACTGATATAATGTTATACGTAGAATTTATGATGTTAACATCTGAAGTGAATATAATAATTAATAATTTCTCCGTTATACTCCTGAAGGCCGTCTATTAATCACGTAAGGTTTGAAAGGGGGTTTATCAAAAATCACGAGTTATCACATGGGGGGACGAGGGTTTAGTATTAAGATAGCACTTGTATTTGAACT
Source organism: Phragmatobia fuliginosa (assembly GCA_932526445.1). Classification (NCBI taxonomy): domain Eukaryota; kingdom Metazoa; phylum Arthropoda; class Insecta; order Lepidoptera; family Erebidae; genus Phragmatobia; species Phragmatobia fuliginosa. The sequence continues at coordinate 794,492 of OW052069.1, read as the reverse complement.
TAAAATACACGTGCTATCTTGCGTAATACGCCGTTGCTCTTTGTAGGTAATAAAAATACATATGATATTTAGTACCTACAAAGGTAAGGTGGAGGGAGGAGTTTAAAATGTTTAAAAAACATTACATGATTAATGGACGACTCCTGATGATAGATAGAAATTTATTATAGGTGTGAACATATTATTTAGATGTCAAGAATTGTATTAATCATCGGGAAACGTCGTTCCTTTTACTAGTTAGCTACTTAAATAAAAGTACGTTTGCCCTAATCCGTTAAAATTTGTTGAATTATAATAAATACATTGTCGGAGATTGTCTGTATGTGACCTTGTACCAAGGCCTTTACAAAAACTATTTTAATAATGCTGCATGTTTCACATGTGGTAAAAAACTTACTATTAGTTATATTATAGAACGTTATAAGAAAATCTCAACTAATTTAAATGGTAATAGTTGAAACGCAACCCAAAATATTAATATATTTTACAGTTTATTTATTTTATTTATTTATTAATAAGAAACTCTACAGCTTTTTTTTTATAATACATGAAATTTAACATTTATATACATATATATTGACTCTTAAACCAATTACAGAGCTTCATGACATGAACAGTTACTAGACATAACAATTGTTTAATATTAAACTTAAGAGAATAATTAATTTAGAGAAAACCAAACAAAATCCCAAACAAACAAAATAGTACCACAAGCCAAGACAAGATGAAGCTACACTTATACATTAACAAATATGTAAAGAGTTAAACTAAATTATTTAATTACTTAAATACTGGTGAGCACCTTTACAGTTAAAAGCCTAATTAATCACTCTTGTATTTTTTTCTTTTTCAGCTACTGAAAACGTATTTTTTTATATATACTTATAAAAACATACTGTTTTATTAAGTTTATATTTCGGGGATGCCGAAATAGTGTCACATTCGGAACTTCTTTGTAGAATAATTCTTTCATGGCAATAAGTTGCAAGTAAAGATCCACTAAATAATATTTCAGACACCTGTACTAAGCTTTGCCAAGTATAAAATTTTTGTTTCAACACATTTTCGTGTTGTAAGCAATCAGTTTCCAAGTAACCTTGATAAAGCGCACGCGATGTAACGTTAGAGCATGATAACAATTGCTTCTTATGCATTTTATTGTATTAAATTATCACACACATGGCCAATATCCAAGAGCGTTAGAAAGCGCATCGTTTCGCGCTTGGCTCGCCGACCGTGTCGCGACGTGGGACCGACACGCCACTGACCGACACTCGCCCGAGCGTGACCTGTGTGGAAACGTCTTTATCATAAATACAAAGACTAATAACATTCAGTCTTTATTACGAAAATTTGTATCCTAGTATCTACTACAATTCATTTAAATACAAATTTTACGGTTTAAACAAGTAGGTATTCGTTTTGGGGATGCTCGAATATTGGAGGCCTTGCGCTGAAGCCTCGAGGTCGCCTGAGTTATGTATATATATTTAATGATGTCAGACATGATAATATGTATGCATTCTATGACCTAAAGTTTAATTCGTACACAGTACACTACAAATGTGAACGAGTCTTTATACTAAAAGGCTTAACAAGAACCTTGGTAAAGAGGTAGCATAGTCTGAGCCTGGAAGTATTTACTTTATAAAATACGTATTTCGCCAGGGATTCTGATATTCAGACGGTATCTACCCTTACAATTCAGGAGTAAAAGAGTGCTTTGCCGCCCTTTAAATCTCTCTAAAACCAGAAAGACAGAGGAGAGGAATGTAAATCAGCGAAAAAAATTGCTTTGTCCAAGATTCCTTTAAAGCCGTGTACAATTCTAGTTGAACTGACCTATTTGTGTTGAAATGGCTCTCCCTTGTATATGTGTATGTTTGTAATAATTGTGTACTACTGAATACATTTAATAAAATTAAGTGCCAAAACTCCATGCTACGATATTCCTCTCAATTCGCAACCACCATACAATTTTACGAACGAAGTCAATTGGCTCATTGTCATTCAAAACATTCGTGCGCTTTCCTCCTTACCATGTGTTACCATTATGCTGACACAATACTGGGTGTCGATAAAAGCTATGTGGGTAGGTGTACGAGGGTGAGGAGAGGGGGTATTTCGGATCACGATTTACTCGAGCGCATCTGTCCCGGCCGTGCTCCTGCGTCCTTCGCGTGGACGCATCGCGAATACTACGTGGGGCGATTTACAGGGACGGACTCAACGTGTTTATTTTATTTTGTTATATATGTACCTATTTCAATTAAGTGGAAGAAATGAGAAGAAAATGTAAATTGTACCAAAGTATTGAAATCAATATCATAATGTCCAACGATACTGTTAGTAGGTATCACAATATTCGACGACGATGTTTATGAAAAAAATCTATTCGAATTGCTTTGTCATTACCATTGTTTTCAAATAGAGAGTAAAGTTGTAAGAATGAAAAACTTTATATATACGTAGCTAATTACTTTGTTTACATGAGTAAATTAGGTTAGTGATACAAAAGCTTATTCTATGAATAATATACCATTCATTACTTTCAGAAATAATGGCATTTCTATAATAAAACAGTACATTAACAAGCGACTGACACAACTTTAATGGTTCACTATTCTTTTATCGGCTTTGGCACATCTTTTTTTTTTTTTTTTTTTTTTTTTTTTTTTTTTTTTTTTTTTTTTTTTATTTGATGCCTACCAATGTGACTCCACTCTGCCTGATGGCAAGCATGAATGGAATCCAAGAGTGGGGGCAACCACACTGCCCGCGATGCAGGAAGTATGGCGATGCTGACCCAAACTATGGCGGCTTTGTGAGATGCTTTTTCACACCCCTCTTAAAGGACCCGGGATCATAATGGGAAGGAAACACGTGGGATGGTAGCGAGTTCCAGTTTTTAACCGCTCGGCACAGGAAAGAAGAGCCAAACCGTTTAGTCCTAGTGCGTATTTCTACCACTCTAAAGCGGTGACTTCCAAGGCCAGCACGTGTGTTCCTGTAAAGGAAGGGAGAAGGTGGGATCAGTTGGAAGAGCTCATCAGAACACTCCCCGTGGTAAAGGCGATAGAGGACTGCCATAGTAGCGATATCTCTTCGCAGCTGCAAAGGCTCGAGGAACTCGGTGGCTTCAGGGCTATCAATGATGCGGACCGCTCGCCGCTGCAACCGATCCCGAGCGTCGAGCAAGTACTGCGCGGATCCATTGCAGAGGTGGGAACAGTACTCCACGCAGGAGCGAACCTGGGTCTTGTAAAGAAGACACAGATGCTCCGGCGAGAAGAACCGTCTCACCTTGTTTAATATGCCGAGCTTCCGCGAGGCCGCCTTTGTGACGCTCTCAATGTATTCCCGTCGGTTGAGATCCCGGCAAATGTCCATGCCTAGGATACCGAGCTTGCCTTGTATTGGCAGCTGAGTGTTCCGAAAAGTCGGGAGAGGAAGGAATGGAGACTTTTTGGTAGTGAGCGCGCACACCTGTGTTTTCTTGGCATTGAACTCCACCAGATTCTCATCACCCCATTGAGAAATACGGCTGAGAACCCGGTCGAGCTCAGCGACAAGGTCCTGTCGCTTTTCCTCGACATTTGCCTGCCTATCTGTGGGATGTCCAATATATCGCCCGTGGATTGTGCTGTCATCTGCATAGCAATGTATGTTGCCTAAGGCCAACATATCATTGATATGCAGAAGAAACAGCGTGGGCGACAACATCTCCTCAATATCTGACAATATCCACTGTATTTGTTTTCCTACAGTTTGATTAGTAGCCAAATCAAGTAATGACAATTGAAACATTCCCGATGTCATGAAAAATAACAGAACGACAACCCATAACGTCCCATTGCTGGACACGGGTGTCCTCTCAGGAGAGGGTTATGGCCATACGTCGCCAAGCTAACCGACTGCGGGTTGGGGACTGGCAAGACACGTTGTGGCTACGTAATCTTACCGTTGAATTTTGAATGTTTTAAGCCTCCCGAAGGCTTCCAATTAAGTTTCACGACTCTTATCTTATGATAACAATGAGTACCGACTGCTTAACGTGACAGCCGAATCACGGAAACGCTCATAACATATCATGCCACAAACGGTCACCCATCTAGGTCTGACCGCACCGTCGTTGCTTACTCTCGGTGATGGTTTCCAATCACCTAAGGCCAATTGGCTATGAGCGTTTCTTATCATAATTAAAAAAAACAAAAAAAAAAAACATCGGTTTTATTATTATATTCACAAGAATAAAAAGCAATTTATGTAGTGTTAAAATATCAAAATCATTTAATAATAATGAACCACAGAACGCATTCTATGATGTACACCAACAAGCCATTTTGACCTCAGATGGAAGCACGCGTTGATCAAGCACGTGTATGTACACCAATCAAAAAGCAGTGTATAAATAGCTAAAAATTAATGGTTGCTCATCTGAAGTAGAAGAGGGCGATGACTTCTGGGTGAACTTTCTCTATCTATTCTTATTAAGCTTGCAATGAAAGGAAGTACCTGTAAAGTTTATAGTGGGCTTCTATTTAGAAGAGGGTATTGTTTTAAATTTAAAGATATTTTGTTAGATCTCAAGACACTAATAATAAAAAAAATGCAGTAGATAAATATAATTAAATTGAAATGCATTGATTTTTTATGTCTGTATGAAATCATATTTTTCTGCTATTTGCAGAGTAACATATATCTAAGAAAAATCATTTACAATGTAGTTATTCTGAAACGACGACTTCTGCAAAGCTACTAAATTCATTCAGATAAATTCGTTACGCCCATCCATATTATAATAGTATGTAGTTAGAACAAATTTTTTACGGATGATGTTCTTTTGGTAGATTATTATAGTCGGTATAAAAATATATGTTTTATAATAAGCCCTATTATGGACGACAATATATATATATATAATTTCCATATGTTGGCACAAATATAACGGTTATGTAATCGACATGTGGTTTCTGATACTGGTTTACTTATTTACGGTATGTTTTCGATATCTTTGACGTCATACGTGGCATTCGTCATTGTAATATGGACTAATAATGTAATAATGTGTTGTAAAGGAGAAACCCGATTCTGGGCCTAAGCGTTATATGAATGGGATATGTACCAAAAAATTCGTCTATTTTGCTTGATTAACCTATCGAAATCTTAGCTTTATTTGCAATGGCCAAGTGTAGAAAATAAGTAGGATTCTATTGTTTTAAACAATCTTTGTAAACCTCTGCAACACTTATTTCAATATACGTAACTAGCTCCACAAACGTAGCATTCCTAAAATAGGATCGATTTAGTGGAAATCGATACTGTTATAAATAAATAATACTTCTTTGTTTTAGTTTAAATGATTGTTTTAATAGGTATTTTAATCAATGTAAATAGAGTCTGGCCAGCAAATCGTGACACAACTACTTACAATGGCGGCAATTCAAAATATCTACAACTGGCAGCATTAAATATAGCATGAAAGAGTAGTTTTGTATTTTTCTATTAATGTGACTATGCCATAGAAAAACACAAATGTATCAAATCGTGTTTTTCATGTTATAAAAAACTATAGCGGTTTTGATAACTTTTTTATTTCAGAAGTTTTTACAAGCCTAACTTGTGAAATAAGCTGACTTAGAACACTTCGTACAAAAATAAAGAAATAATAAGCAAATACAACAATGTATAATATATATGTATTTACAAAAAAAAAGTATGTTTATATATTTATATCAGTTGTCTAGTTTGGGGACTAGATGGCGTTGTGTGTAAAATGTCCGAAACATTTATTATTTATTATTATTATTTATTATCTATTGGGCACGATTTAATTATGGGTGAGTACATAACCCTATTTTAAGCGTGGCCTGACACGCACTTGGCCAATTTTTATAAAAATAACTCAAATAATAAACATAACCTAAAATGTAAACATTGTCTGATTTTACCAATTTGGCCATTGCTGAGAGACCTGAAAATTAGGCTCGTGAAATCGTCATAGATATTGTAAATTATGCCCAAATTCTAGCACTGTAACGCCAGGCCCAAGTTTGTATGGATTTCGGGTTTCTCCTTTATTAAACCACATTAGGTTGCCTTTAAATAATTACAAAATCAATTTTAAATTGTTTAGGACAATGAAATATAAGTATGAAATATAGTTAGTTAATTTTATAGGTAGTAAACCCACGCTGATTTCGGCACGAATGGGCCGGCTTGACCGGCTACCCTCACACAGAATACCAACCAGATTATAGTAACTTTTTGAAAATAAATATTTATTATTATTATAATTTATTATTATTACTATTATTATTATAAATTATTCTGCACGGAGGCGCCAGATGAAAGATGCAGAAATATCTCACTATGCCGCCATGGTGTGGTCACCATGCTGAATTGCATACATTCACAACGGGGATGGTAGGCCCTACTCTGGATTCTACTCATGCTTTCCGATATGCAAAGTAGAGTCTCTTTAGTAGGCTTAAATTTATATTGAATTGTTTCCTCAATATAATTATTTTAAAACCCTTAAAAGATGCTACCACACTCGTTCTAAAGAATATGTTAATAACTGACCAAACTGGAGAAGAGCACTGGAACCCATAACTTAAGTTGAATCTTATCATGGGTACCAGAGTTCAATTCTACCCTTACTTATGTATGTAACGCATTTTAAGAAATGTTTGTAATGTTTTGTATGTTGGAAATGGTTTTTGTACAAATACTGTTTGGAAATAATTCATATTAAATATCATTATTATATATAAGAAAATAGTCTTTACTGGACTATAAAAATGAGTATTTCTAATTGACTAGGATTGACGTTAGTCAAGGACAAAACCAATTCTAGTCATCGGTAAATTACTTAGCATGACATCCAAACACTTATTCATATAACGTTGTAACTTTAATAAACTATAAGAAACGCTTTGAACGTATCTTTGAAAAATCTACAAGTGTATGCACTTGTGAAACAACATCATCAACATCACACAGAGTTAGAAGACATGAGTTTGACATCGCGTTGACAGAAAAGTTTGGGTGAGTAACATGCGATGTGCGTCAAACATTGTGTGTTCAGCGTTTAGCGGAGTCATGAGAACTACACTAACTGCCTAACTTTTCCCGCTTTGCGTCAATCGTATAAATACATACAACTTATCGTACACTAAGTGTTAATGCCAATTACATGCTCACGAGGTTCAGTATCCAACAGTTTCACCCAGAGATTACATATTTAATCAATGTTTGCTTTGATCAAAACACAATTTATGCCAAAATAGTTAGTGTTTTCCCTTTTACGCTTAAACAAAATCTTACCACTGCAATACAGTTACACATTTACATATTGTTAAACTCTTGCTGGTTTTTGCTATGTTTCATCACAATTTTTTTGTGCTGACTAAACGGTCTTTTGAAAGTTTTAAGCAAAAGATTTCATCTGCGTAATTTCCAATTTGCATTTCGCAGAAACGTTACAATCCGTTACAACTGTGGTCAGAAATTATGATAATTACTTGTTTCCACGAATTTTAAGTAAACAGATTTTATGTTCAAAGTAAGTAAAACTAAGTATTATTAATTATATTGTAGAGCAACCAAAATTTTATTTTTAAGTTACATTATATATACATATGTATATTTGATAACCTATAGCAAACAATTTCTGAAATAAACGGTCTTCGAGTTGGTCCTCTTGATAGTGTTAAGTAAGTATTTGTGAAATACAGTTAGTATCAGTTTATTGTTTCAATTATATCTTTGTGATGTAAAATGTAAATGTATAGTAAGATCTTCTAAATTGCAAACCAAATGTAACATGGCTTGTTAAAAACATATTAAGCTAATGCTAAATACAAATATGTGCTAATTTATCTCACAACTAAGTGCATGATCAAGTTTCGTATATATTTAATTCATTCGGTAATGTGAATTCAAAGTTATATAATTTAGACAGTTCTCATGTTCTCGTCACAGACAAACGTCGTTTCACGATTAGTATCACTTAAAAAACAAATGATGAGTAATCATTTACATAACACAATTTACATAATTATAGGTCTAAAAATATATGAATTTTAATATTCGAGGGACATTGTTTCACACAACACATGCTAAGGTTGTCTGGAAACACAATCGTCATACACTGTCATCATCAAAGTTAGAATTTGATTGATGCTCTTACCTCAAATACGCAAAAAATACATATGTACTGAATAGAATAAAATAAACTTTATTGTTAACAGCAATTCCTTCCACGCAAACTTAGGATGGAAACAAGATTTCTCGTAAACATTTAATTAAATTCAAATGTCAAATAGGTAAAAATAAGATTTATTTTACTCCTCTTGACATTACATTATTAAGTTACTTTTAATTTTACTCGGTTACCTTGTAAATACACTGAATTTACATTGTACTGTAAAACTTATGTCTAGACACTAATATTAGCTCACTAACACTAGGGTCTTAGGATATTGATAAAGGAGTATTTTCGACTTTGCATTATATATTTCAATAAGTGTTTGAGTGCGTCCCTGGGGCCCAACACATCTACACACCTAGCTAAAGCATGACGTAGTGTTGCTACGTTTCGCGAATGCCAAAGTCCGCCATCGTGTCGTTTGGCATACTGATGCGGTCTCAGCGGGCCCGACTGAATGCCGATAGAGCACTACCTACATGGGTCCTTGGTGAGACGCGCACTGCGTGCCAAATTGCGTGTAATGCCAGTCCGATGGATTTATTGTTCCAACTACTTTGTGACGGGAATTCGTTTCGATTTTCCTTTAAATATCTTCCCCGTTTCGTAAACGGTATTAATAGACTATAGAGGTTACCGTGTCTTCCTTATTCTGTGTTAAAATTTATGTCTTAAAGTGAGGCCTTCTACGCTTAGCAAATATATATAATTTGAACTAAATTGTTAAGGTTAACTTTGAACTAGCAATGAGCTCTTAATACAAATAAAATATTTATAACTCATAATCAATATGCTAATATATGAGTGGTTTCTTCTAATAGACAGAACGACGACCTTGTCTGAATTCTAAACAAATCTTTATATGACGAGATATCCGCAGTACGTCAGGCGCTCCCGTTCATGAAGGTCTCGATTCATTCATCCCATTTTTCCTTGTCATACGCTCTAGTACGCCATATGAGATTCCTCAAAAAAACCGACTGATGTCTTACGCAAGCATATGTATGAAATATCCGCTTACGTAATGGATTCCTGGAAACTGATAATGAATTATCCAAAATTTTGCAAAATTCCTCCATATGTTTGTAAACAACATTGTTATTACAAGTGGTTAGTATTTATTTCGTTCAAACCTGGGAACAATTTACTTGTATTTGTATATAGCTATAGGTACAAGTAGTATTTCGGGATTGCGTTTAGGCATTACCTACAATACTATTAGGATCACAATAGCAATAATAAACTCTTTCCTTCTACAGTTCTACTCTGTAACTTCGCCCAATCATTTCCTCACTGTTAAAGACCCCATCTTCTATTCTGCCTTCCTCTTTCACCATCAATGGCTCCAAGGTCGTCATCATTTTGACGACTGTCGTGTCCGAAACGTTTGATAATAAGTTGTCTGCACGTTGAAGATAAACGTTGAAAATTGAATATTGCCTTTTTTCATACATGTACTTTGCACGTACACTTTGTACTGCGAGTGGTAGCGTAATAAATATGCATTAAAAACAGTTTTGAAGTGCTAATGTTTGTTACCTAAATACTTTCATGACGAATTGCTTTGTTGACGAACATAGATTTTTAACGACTAGATCTAAATCTGTATGTATGTAAATTTATATGTATGTAGTAATTTAAATATAATTGAGTCTCAAAGCTAAGACGCTAAGACCAAAAGGAGCGGAGTAGCAATAATAATGTTACGAAAACGGGGGATTTTTTTTCCATTTGAGAGATTCCTTTGCGTGCTCTGTCTAAAATATTAAAGTTTCACAAAATCAATGTTTTAAGGAATGGTTCCCATTTACAAGTTAAAAAAGCCCGCTGAAGCATAGGTCTAACCTTTTACGGTTATCTCACTATAACCAATTATTTCACAAACACGCCACGGGCATTATGAAGACGCAGTCACAAACGAGGCTGCGTTGGTCAGCTACTTATTTGTACAACTGCCTCGTTGGTCTAGTGGTTAGCGTATGCGACTGCTTATCAAGAGCTCGAAGAAATGTCCGAACCCGAACACTGGCCAAAAAAAACACCATTTTTTTGTACAACATGGAGCTGCAAGTTATCTTTATTGATAGTAAGTATCTTTTATCACTATTCATGATCATTTATTCATTATGACCAATATGCCTGGTTATAAACCAATTTCTACTGACAACTCAATGTTTCAATCATTAAATAGTTTGTACAAAGCTCAATCTGCCACCTTAATTCATCAACAACCCACAATTTCCCACTGCTGGGTTCACGTCTCCTCTCAGAAGAGGGTTGTCGTTGGCCGAGTGCGGGTTGGGGACTGGCAATACACGTTGTGGCTACGTAATCTTGCCGGTAGGTAGATGTTTTTAAGCCCCCCGAAGTTTCACGACTGTTATCTTATGATAACAACCGGGGCCAACTGCTTAGCGTGACCTCCGAGTCACGGTAAACCAGCTCAATTATCATTAATATATTATTTATAATAATTCACAATGAAATGTAACGTTTCCTTAAATAAATATACATTGACCTCGACTCATTTACGTCATACACCTAATCAATATAACCTAGATATTACTATCTCTCTCACTTTGATATTTGTTCACGTCATCCAATAATGGATTTTATGTAAGCGCATGTAAAATTATCTTTAAACATTATTATAATTTTATGATAAAATATAAATGCCTTTGCTGCCTACTGCCCTACTGACACCTACCTTTCTGTACTCGGCTACTCTCTCTCTTCATTTGGGTTACATACCAACTCTTTCAAGTTCTCGGTAAATAAAGTAGTTAGTTATTTTTCTTATACAACTCTCGTACTACCAATAATCCTGTATAGTCAAGTATAGTGGCTGTATAAATATACATTCAACGCACACAAAAAACATCTAGACTCAAAACAAGATATTGTGAATCACACATATAGTATTGTCTTAAATGGGATTTGAATTTTGAACCCACAACACAGGGAAGTATGAGCGTGGTAGAAAACGGTGAGGTAACTGCTTTAACCACTATGTCATACAACTTTAACAAACCCTATACCGATCCTTTTCAACCAAGGAGGGGTCTATGTCCACCTATGGGCTGTTAAAGACGGATGTTTGATGATTGATAAGTGGAACAATAAATGCCGACACACTACAATAAGTACAGCTCAAAAATAAAAATAAGTAGGAACATACTATGAATGATTATATACATAAATACCGTACTTATTTGAACAGTATAAAAAACAAAATAATAGTAATATATCAATGGAAATCGGAACAGTAAACTCACGTCACGTCACGGTTTGACCTATCACCATACCAATTTGTACAATACAATCACAGTATAATTCTAATCGTAAACATATACTCCACAAACATAACACACAGAGTGAATAAATAATAAATACACTTGTAAGGCGCCATAAGGGTAGGTACAGAAATTATTCTAGAAGCATGTACAATGCTTTAAATAGCAGATGTGATTTAAATTAAAAAGAGTTGCCAGTGTAAAGGCTGCGGTGTTAACCTTGGCGACAGATGCGCCGGCAGATGTTGCGATGGCGTCACCGACCACATCATAAACGCAACTGTATGTGTACTTATACATTAAGCCAATGGTGTACTCAGCAAAGGGTCCATTGTGTGCTAAGAAATTGACGACAAGGCCACTTGAGGTTGCGCTGGAGATTCAAAACGACGTTCCGAAATTGTTTTGCTGAGTGGCTTGCGGCTTATAGCTTAGATACTACATATTTGTGGGGTCTTAGCTGCTTCATATTGCACGCCTCACACACGGCCGTCTGACCCCGAATTATCCGTAAAAATCCTACTCGTAATATCTCTAAATATACCTATATAGATATGTGATGTGTGATATATATACACACATGTGATACGTGATATTACGTAAATTCACTGTAAAACTAAGTAATACATATAGTGATTACAAAGATATTACTGTAGGAACAGCTCAAGGATCGGTACTTGGTCCTCTTCACTTTTTAACGTACGTAAATGACATGGACAACTGTATTAAACATTGCACATGTTATCAGTTTGCGGACGATACATGTTTAGTAGTAGCTGACAAAGATCCGCAAAATGCGGCCTACCACCTCCAGTCCGACTTTAACACACTCATGAAATGGTGTCACGACTCGGGGCTAATATTAAATGCAGAAAAGACACAATTATTGCATATCAAGTCTCCATACCTGAAACACTCCTCAGTCATCAACATAATTGCTCATACCCATAACTGCCTACATATACCGGTAAAACAAAAATGTGATTGTCCTATCATCAAAAATGTCGATCACCAACAATACCTTGGTGTAATTATCGACAGCAAAATGAACTGGAGCCTCCACATTAATTATGTGTGTAATAAACTAAGACAGTTCCTTGCTAATATAGTATTATTAAAAAACCGCATACCATTTAAAATCAAGATGATGTTATATAATTCTCTAGCTGAATCATATATTCAATATGGTTTGAGCAGCTATGGTCGCACATATGACACATATCTACAAAAAATATACAATCTTCAACGAAGAATTCTCCGCAATATTGTGTCAACAAAGATTAAACAAAAATTCAACGACGATGATAGTGGTTTATTTGACTACTGTAAAGCCTTGCCTGTAAAAACCCAAGTAAAGTATGTGCTTCTCAAAGAAAATTTCTTTAATCAAAAACTACACAACGAGATAAAACACTCTGTATATACGCGAGCAGTGGCGCGGCATCAGCTGTACACACCAACCTCTGTCAATAATACATACGGCGAACGGACCACCGCTTACCTAGTTCCTCGACTTATTAACGCACTACCCTCAGAATTGCGTAATATCAAACCTCACAACATAAAATATAAATTGAAATCCTACTTTTTTAAAAAACTACAGAGCAAAATAACACTACCTGTTTAGCGACATAGACCAACAACGAGCATTGTCTACAAACCGTATAGGTTTTCTCTAATGCTTATGTATCTATTAACTTTCTGATGTAATATTTTATTATGAGAAATAAATTAAAAAAAAAAAAAAAAAATATGTTCATATTATAGATAACTTATACCCAGACATAGAACAAATGAACAAGCTTATCACATAACTAATTAATAGTAGTCTGGACTGAAATATACACTCGTAATATATCCTGGGTCTCGGAAGGTTTTAACAAACATAACAGAACAACAATAGGCTATACGATACACGCAGTTTGTCACTAGGTCAACAGGCACCTCAATAAAAGCGCACAAATCTTACTTTGTTTGTTTTTGACTGACGTGTTAAGGTTCGATGGGAAGCTATATTTTAATAGGGGGTAAAACAAACTTGTCTTTCCAACAGTGACTCTCATATTCGACAGTTATTCAGTTATAGTTTCTTTTTGTTTTTGGGATCACAGGAATTTAAACGTATTCTTAATTTCTTGAAATTTTATTGATCCCGTATATTTTCGACGAGCAAATTGGTCGTGGCTAGAGATGGGTTTCTGCCCGGGCGGATTGGGCACATTGAATAAGCGCCCGATAAATGCCCGTAAATGCCGAATAAATGCCCTTTACCTGGGCAAAAACTTCAATTTACATTTTATTAATTTAAATTGTGTGTAAATATATGTGTATGCAGCAAGGACTAATTAACAAAAAAATATGATATATTCCTGGATATAAATATGTTACTATTTTAGTTTTTTCTTTAAATCTATGGTCATGGGCGTATAAAAAAAACCAAACTGAGTATTATAATGATAGCAGTTCTTTATATGTTATACTTAGTTAGTAATCTGTGACATAAACACAGTATTTTTGTTTCGATAACAATAGTCGATAGTATAAGTATATACCTATTACATGTAAAACTGACTTATTAGACCAGGGTAGAAGCGTCTTAAAATGATAAAAAGTGAACATAAATTGTGGTAGGATGAAAGTGATAAAACCCATTGGAAAAGGAGGTAAATATTATAAAAATGGAAGGAAAAATAATTAACGGGCGATCTGAGGTCGGGAAGGGGTAGGGGGGAGGTTTTCAGGGTAAAAACGGTTTATGTCGATTTCCGGCTAAACTACAAATCCTATGAAAAAAAAATTTAAAGGCAAAGTTGTAGGTAATAAAAAGATTAACAACTTTTGTATTTGCACTTTTTTCACATAACCTCAAATTTTATGTGAAATATTCAAAAAACTAGCAGATTCTTCTATGCGCATCGGCCTACGGATGAATTTGGATAAAACCAAGGTCATGTTCAATCAACATGTACAACCGGAACCGATTGCAATACACGGTACCGCTCTCGAGGTTGTTCAAAAATATGTCTAACTTGGGCAGACATTGCAGTTGGGTAGGAATAACCTCGAGGACGAGGTAAATAGAAGAATTCAGCTGGGTTGGGCGGCATTTGGAAAGTTACGTCGAGTCTTCTCATCGTCGATCCCACAGTGCCTAAAAACGAAAGTTTTTAACCAGTGCGTCCTACCTGTCATGACATACGGAGCCGAAACGTGGACACTTACGGTGCGGTTGGTCCATAAGCTCAAAGTTGCTCAGCGTGCAATGGAAAGGGCTATGCTCGGCGTTTCTCTGAGGGATCGTATCAGGAATGAAGTTATCCGTCAGAGAACTAAAGTCATCGACATAGCCCACCGGATTAGCAAGCTGAAGTGGCATGGGCTGGCCATATTAGCCGCAGAACTGATGACCGTTGGGGTAGAAGAGTTCTGGAGTGGAGACCGCGTCTCGGCAAACGTAGTGTAGGACGCCCACAGGCCAGGTGGAGTGATGATTTGCGCAAGATGGCTGGCAGGAGCTGGATGCGAGAAGCACAAAATCGATCAAAGTGGTGTGCAATGGGAGAGGCCTATGTCCAGCAGTGGACTGAGATAGGCTGATGATGATGATGAAGCGTCTTAAAATAATAAAAAGTGAACAGAAATTGTAGTACGATGAAAGTGATGAAACCCATTGGAAAAGGAGGTGAATATTATAAAAATGGAAGAAAATATAATTTACGGGCGATCTGAGGTCGGGAAGGGGTAGGGGGGAGGTTTTCAGGGTAAAAACGGTTTATGTCGATTTCCGGCAAAACTACAAATCCTATGAAAAAAAAATCAAAGGCAAAGTTGTAGGTAAAAATGATCTACAACTTTTGTATTTGCATTTTTTTCACATAACCTCAAATTTTATCTGAAATATTCAAAAAACCAAGCTTTTGGTTTTTTCTTTTTATCTTTTACAAATAAAATTATTTTTTCAAGAAATTTTGTGAAAACTTACCTTTCTATGTCTTGAATACACCGTAATTTATTTGATTTGAAATATCTATTTTTTCACCTCATTTTGACTTAATACCGAAAAAAAACTTGGTTTAGGAAAGACCTGTGCCGAGCGGTTAAAAACTGGAACTCGCTACCATCCCACGTCTTTCCTTCCCATTATGAACCCGGGTCCTTTAAGAGGGGTGTGAAAAAGCATCTCACAAAGCCGCTATAGTTTGGGTCAGCGTCGCCATACTTCCTCCATCGCAGGCAGTGTGGTGGCCCCCTCTCATGCTTATCATCAGGCAGAGTGGAGTCACAATGGTAGGCCTCAAATAAAAAATGTTGTAAATTAAGACTTGATCTTGCTCAACCTACCATTATTCAACTTGAACGAGTCGGATTCAGAATTTGATGATTTTTCGATGATGTTGATGATGATAAGAGTCAAATTAATACGTCTCATGATGCTCAACCATCAAAATCAACCAGTCGAACCGAATTTTTTGATGTAACGTCTAACATCGACTTAAATGACGATGATAATGAAATTAAAGATTTATTATTATTCTCTTTATTGACACTTGACTGTTGAGGACTGATGGTAGTCTCCAAAAATGCCTGTTTCATAAAGCGCATGACTCTCGGTCGCGTATTACCAGATTCATAGGCAATTAATTTGGCGATGAGTGTCCTGGACTCAGCAATACGTTTTATTCTACACTGCCAAGCTGCCACTTATTATTATTATTATTGTTCTCTTTATTAAAATCAAAATACTTATTCATTACATTTTTAAATATATAAATCTAAAAAATACATTTAAAAATATAAAAAATAACATCGAATGAAAAAATTAAAAATGTTATTATTATTATACATATTTAAAAGAGTTATATTTGTTATTTTTTTACGAATTTTCGACAAAAATAATGAAACGAACTGTGATTATTTGTGATTTTAATTACAAAAATGTATAATTAATAATTAATTATAAGTTTTAATTTACAACATACTGACTTTCATTTAAATTAAGAAAAAATAGATTAAGAAAACATTTGTTTTTCACAAAACAAAGGTATTCGTTTTTTCTGCCCAGTGCTCGGGCATTTATTCGGGCGTAAACTTATTTATGCCCAATCTGCCCAGTTTATGCCTTTCCGCCCGTATTTGTTTTCGCCCTCGACCCATCACTAGTCGTGGCTGACAACTTAAACTATTGTCGTACGAATTATCTCATAAGAATTGATTTTTCTTTCAGACGCATGTATGGAACTCTTATTGATGAGTTCAGTAATATATAGTCCTTGTGTCTTATTACAAGTGTCTTTTGCAATTAGATTAACTCCTATAGAGGGTCGAGCGTTGTCCTTTAGCCTTGTTCTCTCATACTCTGACTCACACGTATACAAAAATGGTAATTGAAGAGGCCGATCTCATACAATACTACTATTTGTAGTGACGTCACTGATGCCAAGGCTCTGACCTCAACTTATCCGCTACAACCTGCCATTGTTTGTTTATATAATAACATCATTACTATCTATTGATCTTATTCAAGTAACTATTTTACGTAATAATGTATGGCCCTATTTCTATTTAAAGCATTATTATAATAGAATGGCAACTAAGAGTGTTATTGACCTAGAACAATACGCAATTACACATTCCTCGTTACGAGTTATACCAGTATAAAAACTTAACACGCAATTTCATCACGAACTGAGTAATTGCTGGCGCGCTGCACGGCACTACCTTCGTGACTGTGACAAACTAATTATTCGCTGCGTGCACTTGAAACAGCCCTAAATACAGTATCATGAAGGATTTAAGGTATACGAAAATCAATTATCAAGAATTGCAGGCAGCTGGCCATATTAAACGCAGAACACATAACTAATTCGGACGAAAAGACCTGGAGTAGAGGCCACAGATTGGTAAGCACAGCGTAGGACATCCATCAACAAGGTGATCAGAAGAAGTTGTAAAAATTGCAAGTCTATGGGGGATGCCAGTACTTCGCACTCATCTATCTTTGGTTTGTACCGACCGTAGGCATGTTAAAACACGTATATAGCAAAAGCAGGAGAAGAAACATAAAAGTCATGAGAAAGAAAAACTTATACAGAAGTCTATACAGCTGAAAGACTTACTATTTACCGCGTTTGGCACAATTGTCAAGTCACATTCATAAAAATATAAATATTTTGGACATCATACACATAACATCGTCTAGTCCCAAACTAAGCAGAGCTTGTATTATGGGTACTAGACAACTAATAGTAAATAGAAACATAAATATACTTTTTTTTTGTTAATACATACATAGTAGTAGTAAACCAATCAAAAATTATGTGCACATAATTAACTCCACGTGTACGAAGTCGCGGGCGGCCGCTAGTTTCCTATATTTTTAATCGTTACATGCGGCTTTTATAAAAAATGAAGTGCATTAAATCATAAATAAAAATCTTTTTGCAAAAAGATTATCTGCAAGCCGTAGATGATCCGAGGTAAGTCGGAGTTCCAGGAATTTCCTTTCTAGGGTACACCTTGTTCCCTGGCACACTGGTAACCGAGACGGCATACAGCTTTTGATCGTTTCAAGCCCAATATAACCACCAATCCGTGGTGTTGGGGGGAATTTTCGCACAGAGTAAAAAAAGTTCAAAATATTCTCAATCTTCTTGACAGATATATTGCCGCTGATAGCAGCGGCTGATAAATGCAAGCGTCATAAACATTTTATTTTATTGTCATCTTATTCAGCTCGAGTATTGTGACGTGTTTGTGGATTTTAAACACGCGTTATAGCTATCTGCTGACGAATCAACTCTTACACAGAGGTCACAGTGAAGCCAGAGTCCTTTTAAATAAGGACACGTGATTGTCTTGCGTCATGGTTATGTACGAGGGGTGTCTTAAAATAGATAAAGCTGTTATAAAACCTTGATAGAGTTGCCGAAACGATTGTTTTCATAGTGACGTATGCCCGTCCGAAGTGGCTGTACATCAATCAAATCAAATCAAATCAAACCATTTTATTTCAAATAAACCATACAACGGCACTTTTGAAACGTCAAGTAGTCAGTCAGTAGTCAGTCGTGAAGCTAATCGTCTGTTCCAATTCGTAGATCCTATGGAGAAGAACAGACAAGAAACTCCATGGACACTCTTTTTCAAGATTGTTTTTACAATTTTTGGTTACATTGTTTAAGGCATTTTACTAAATGTGAGGACAATGTAACGATGCTGATATTTACACATGTAGTGTCCAAAAACAATTAAACAATAAATAGAAGTTGTGAGATGACCAGCCCCGACTGGCGGCGCCCGTATCACGAGCATGACCCATGACCAGTATCAATGGGCAATTTGTTTAGATGTATTTAATTTTTGAACAGTTCTGTTGTAGGACCCACGTCTCTGCCTCCTCGTAGCTCTGGAGCAACTGAATGTCAGCTTCTACTGCTAAGTTGGAGTTGAACAGAAAATAACTACGCTTTGGAGAAATCGTAAGGATGTCAGTATTAAATTTATGATTTTCCCATGTGGTTAAATAAATCTAATCACTCCCATCAAACCAATGACGATTATTGTTGTTATTTTTTCTTTGAATTAAAAATATGTAGGTTTTTTTTTCTGGTAACTTCTACTGTTGGTATATGTGATATAATATTGATTTTGGCAAATCAGAAGATATAGCAAATATGTCTTGCATTAACCTACTTATTAATTCAACTATCATATCCAAGAAAATCTTCTTTTGTAAGATTTCTGTTATCATTGACTTAACCCTTATCTATATTATAGTATTGTGTCTATACCTGTAGTCTCACAACACATACTCACTATGCAATAGTCCACGTGATTGCGCAAACAAGGATGTTGGCTCAGGTGCAGTAGTGTTTTATGTAATACGTAGTACTGCCTACATCAACTCTATTGTCCGCTGAATGATTCAGAACAACGTGTTTGTTTTGAAAATTCACCTACATATCTGTTGAAGGAATAGTTTGTAGTTTACTTACACGCATAGTTTCAGAGGTACGAAAGGTGGTCAGCTGAGTACACCCAGCTAGTGGAAACTACGGTTCTTGGAATAAAGACTAAATTATTTAAGAGTGTCATATTTTAACACCTTTAGTTTTTTAGTTAAAGTCGTATTTTTTTTTTTGTAATCACTTGGGATCTGGAGCAAAATTGATCTCTGAACTCACAGAGAAGTTGTGATTTTATGCGCATCTAATAATTACATGTAAGGTCCTGGAATTTGTTTTTATAAAGGCTACTCTTCTATATCTCGTCCTTGACCTACCGGAATATTAGTTGAAACAAGAGGAAAGCCCACCGAATACACCGTTTGTGTACTACCTACAATATTCTGTATTTTAATTTTTCTGAAAAGATCCTTAGTATTCTGATTTGAAAATTTTTGGCCAGTTTATTGTCTTTATTAGTCTATATAGTTTGTTGATTGAATTGTTTGTAACTGTGTAATAGTTATTTACCACTAAAATAAACATATTTTATTTAACTATTATAAATTGTTAAGAGAGGCAATACTTAGAAAAGAACGTACGCGTGGGACGTATAAAAAATAAGTCTTAATTTCAAAGAAGATCTCGTTTAGCTGCGTGACGGCATAAAACAATAAATGTTATAATTTACTGCTTTGATCAAGAAACTGAACAGAGGCACATTGAGATATTATATGCAGACGTGATGAGAGAATTGCGTAGAAAAGCCGAAAATCTAGTCACAGAGCAACCCGTGCCTGTTACTTGTTTTAGCTCTTATTTATCTTATTTTACTCTGATCTCACTAATGATACGATGCAGTTCAATTCAATTCATCTTGTACACATTGCCAGTGATTCATTCTTACCTCGGCTTCATTGAATGAAGTCCGTTCCGAAAATAATTTGGGTCAGTTAGGATTGTTGATACACTTCGTGCCAATATTGCACTGTTTCGTGTCCACGTGTCCGTTTCCGTGTGTTACCTGATATCCTTGTACTCTGTTAGGAACACGTGGATAAGTCAGAGAAGAGTTAAACATTGATATTGAACCTGACGGGATTGTCCATGTGTGAAACTGACTAATGTTTGATTTCCGCACACAACGAAATAGAAACATACCATTCAGCATAATCCAACAGACTAATACTACTAATTTAGTATCGCGCGTTCTTGTGCTAATTTTAAATATAAGGTCCCAACATCAATCGTTGTACCAGTTCTCGTCAAGCATGATGATGGTAATCGAATACTCGACCTCCCCGGGCTACTGCAGTCCTACTGCCTCACTTTGGCCGATTTTTTTTTCATTACAATTTTATTCATATTCAGGCAGGCAGTCGACCGTTCATATTATAGAGCTTACACATTGCACCGACCCTAACTAAAATTGTGAACCAGTAAAATTCAATTTAATAAAGGTGAAGAAACATCATCACAAATACAAATAATGATAATATTTTTTCATTTAAAAGAAATTGATTCCCAAAAGGCGGGTAAAAGCGAAACCGATAAATGAATTTAGTACAAAAACTTGAAATACAAATTCCCAAAATAAAAGTAATCCTGCCGTTGTAAAACCATTTAGTGAACGAAGCAAAGTAATAAAAGAACAGTTACAAAAAGTAAAAGTTAAACATAAAGCGCTAAATTCTAAAAGCTACACCTCTTTCGATCCGTTATCCTTTGAGTAAACTTAACAACCGTGAAACGTACATGAAACATTTCGTTCCACTCCAAACAACTGAAGCTACTTTCTATGGTAACTAAGAAAAGGGTCTCGAAGGGTAGAAAAATGTTAATAATATAATTGTTGTTGTTATAAATATTCAACAAGAATAAGTTTCGAAAACTATATTCAACTCTAGAAAAAAAATACGAA
Organism: Phragmatobia fuliginosa; assembly: GCA_932526445.1. NCBI lineage: Eukaryota > Metazoa > Arthropoda > Insecta > Lepidoptera > Erebidae > Phragmatobia > Phragmatobia fuliginosa. Next base: position 773,123 of record OW052069.1, on the reverse strand, counting down.
GTCGGGTTTTTTTTTAAATATTTAAGCCTACCAAAGTGACTCTACTCTACCTGATGGAAAGCATGAGTAGAATCCAGAAATAGGGGTCACCATGCTCATTGTGAGTGTAGGCAATGCAGTATGGTGACCCTACCATGGCGGCCTGGTTAGATAATTCTGCACCATTCTCCCGGCCTTCGTAGGCCGAGAGAATGATGCCAAATAATCTTAGGAGAATAAGAAAGGCTAGGAAGGTGATGATATGACACCCAGGCCGTTATTGTGAGACAATTGACACCTCATTCATGCAAAGATATACAGACTGCCAAAACTATAACTATACCTTTGTCTTCGCCATAATCTTGTAAAAATATTAATATTTTCTGTCATTCAAAACAGCGAGAAACGCTCATGCCTAGTCTTAGGTCCTAGGTCATTGGAAACAATCACCGAGGGTAAGCAACGACGGCGCTGTCAGACCTAGATGGGTGACCGTTTATGGCATGATATCTTATGAGCGTTTCCGTGATTCGGAGGTCACGTTAAGCATTCTATCCCGGCTGTTATCAGTCGTGAAGCTTAGTTGGAGGACTTTGGGTGGCTTAAAAACATCCAACAGTAAGATTACGTAGCCACAACGTGTCTTGCCGGACCCCGACCCGCGTTTTTCTAGCGTGTATACAAGTATTTATTTTAAACATTATAATTTTTATAAAAAAATGAAGTAAATTGATGACTATTTATAGCCAAGGCCATCTAATTGATATAACTCTAGTCAACATGCAGATGCAGGGATCGCTCAATAATTTGTGGCGTAAATAAATTTAAAAGAATAAACCTTTTAAAATAGCTTAAAATCTTAGTTATTAAATACAGAGCTACAGTTAATGGCTTAAAAATCGGTGGCATGGTTAGCTTAATTGGACAACTGAATAAAAATACTAATGATACTCAGAACTCACACGTTTAAGTATAAATAGCGAGTAATTTACTAAAGATATACTATTTATCTTGAAAAGCTAGCTTTTGCACGCGACTCCGCTAGCGTGTTTGTCAGTTATCGCGGTAAAGGTTCCTTCTATCTCTATATCAAAATTCATCTAAATTGGTTAAGCAATTTAGGCTTGGAAACGTAACAGACAGAACTTCTTTAACATCTATAATATTAGTAGGGATGTATCAAGGTCTTATACCTTTAACAGGGATATGTATTCTATTCTATGTAATGATGTCTGCGGAAAGTTCATATTATGCTCTGTAACTATCTGTTCTGTATCAATTGTAATAGTTGGATGGAACTTTTGATTTTCATAGTTGTGAAAAATCATTTGCAAGATCATTCTTTTGCGATCCTCAGTAACAATACATTCTTTCAGGGCCAGAACCCTACTTCAATTAAGAGTTTTAGACAGATTATTAACTAGAAATATTTGCAACTACATAAGAGCACAAAAATTTTAATTCGACTTATAGTTTTGGTCGAAGGCGAAAATGCTTCGGTAAATTTGTCCCATATAGCTTAGAAACTGTTTTTGGTCCTTGCTAAATTCGCATTTGTCGATTTAAATCGTCAGAGTTCTTTATGTAAGTTATCTTTATGGTCACTAGGATTCGAAAGTATGATCAAATCATCCATATGTAAAAGCGAATGTCATCGAATCCCCTTAGTACTTCATGCATGAAAGTTTAACGAGTGTTACGTAAACCGAACGGTGCGTGCAGTTTATAAAGCCGTTCATAAAGCCGAAACGGTGTGATGCTCACACCGTTTCGGCTTTATGAACTTCACTAAGCATTTCTTTTGTTCCTTTTACCGACTGAGATAAGAGTAAACCTCCTAATCTCTCCAGCAATGCTGTTGGTACTCTCCGAGTTGCAGGCAACGGTAGCCGCTTACCATAAAGTGACCTGCTCGGTCGCCTTTAATAATGAAAGAGTAGCAAAAAATAACTTTAGGCTCATTCAAATCGTCATAAAAAACATTAGGGTTAAACAAAAGCGGCTTTTTCTTTTCATAGCCAGATGCACTGACAACGGTATAAAACTATTTATTTACATTGTATTTGGAGACTACTTTCACTATCTCTATTATCCAGAAACGTTTATTGCAGTAAACTATTGTCTAAATATAGACAACCTCCATTGTTTAGTTACAAGCAATTTTGTGACGTTTATTCGCCATTTGAGTTTATGGTTGAGGGTAGACATAAATTATTTGGTTCACTTTCGTTTGTCACATTGTGAAGTTTTTATTGAATACCATTGCGTTCTTAGAAAATATTTTGTACAAACGATATTTGAGTAAAATAAAAACAGGCCTATATTTTTACTCAAACATCGGAACACAATATTGATTGTTAATATGAGTTCCATTTATTTTGAGTTTGTATGGTAGACCTCAAATATTGTCTGATTAACCTGATTATAAATTCAGTTTAATTAAATTAATGTCTATAGGTGGACATTGTCCTCAATGAACATGTAATCGTCATGAAAAGAGGCCATGACAATTTTGTAGGACGACATAGGATTGATTATAATAGTTTTACATACTTACGGTAAAACAGAAAAACAAGTCGTAAATGTTTTTACATCTTTTACATACGATTGCTTCGATCAATAAAAGTACTAGATTACGGATCAGGAACAAAATTAAGACGCTCAAGTGGCCACGTTTGCACACACGTAAACATCTTCATTTCTTAGAAAAAAGTTTAATTATGTTAACGACTTCAGTTTATTATAAACCTTAATGCCTTAAAAATAAAGTTTAATTACTATTTCAAAATATATTTATTTAGGTCCTTTAGTCAGAGAAAGAATATTATAGAATAAATTTAAAATTTCGTTTTAAAATAAAAAGTCAATAGTACAAAAATATTTATTCTAAAATGATACTTAAAATTTAAGTTATAAGGTTAAGGGCGCGTTTACGATTTGTACAAAATTAAGCTGTTTTTCGGTGCAATTTGTGACTAAACTAAACCAAATTGAATATGACAAAGTACTAATATTTATAGACTATTTCTTCATCTTAAAATCCGAGGGACAATTTTTTTGAAAATTTTAGTTTTTATTATTGTAAAAACGATCTTCCGTAACCATTTTCCACAGCATTTACTATATCGAGTTGAGTTTTGGTACATTTTTTGTTCTACAATCAACCTATTTTAGGATTTCTAAAAATACTGTAAGGAGGCATATATAGTCAATTATAAATCCAATTAAAAAAATTATATAAAAGTGTCACAGAAAGTCGCAGAAAAAATAACAACTGGAGTTTATATTTTCACATATTTTGCTATTACGGATGAATCGTAGTCGATTGCAATAAGGGTTATTTTATTTTTTTGAATCTCTTTTGATTTATTGCACAAAAATTTCGTAATCTGAGTCTGCGCTCGGCCGCCGTCGTGAGTGGACACTGTTTCGCCTGTTTGCATTAGCTCGCGTTGAAAAGATCGCTCTACAAATTCAAAATATTCGATAAACAAAATAGGTTGATACTTGACAAGGTTAGATTATTTTCTATTTACAGATTTTTATAACAATATTTTATTTTGCTAAAACTAAGTAGTATTTTGTGAGTTTGGGCTCATTTTGATGAGACAGAACTCCCGCTTAGGTGGGGTGACCTGAAGGTGTACTTCGGTGACTGCTTATGGAACTCCTAGACGAGTTGACATAGTCTTACCGAGTTTGGGCTCATTTTGTTAGATATGATGAGACCTTACCTCCGGCTTAGGTAGAGTGACCTGAAGGTGTACTTCAGTGACTGCTTGTGGAACTCCTAGACGAATTGACATAGTCTTACCGAGTTTGGGCTCGTTTTGTTAGTTATAATGAGACCTTACCTCCGGCTTAGGTGGAGTGACCTGAAGGTGTACTTCGGTGACTGCTTGTGGAACTCCTAGACGAGTTGACATAGTCTTACCGAGTTTGGGCTCGTTTTGTTAGTTATGATGAGACCTTACCTCCGGCTTAGGTGGAGTGACCTAAAGGTGTACTTCGGTGACTGCTTATGGAACTCCTAGACGAGTTGACATAGTCTTACCGAGTTTGGGCTCGTTTTGTTAGTTATAATGAGACCTTACCTCCGGCTTAGGTGGAGTGACCTGAAGGTGTACTTCGGTGACTGCTTGTGGAACTCCTAGACGAGTTGACATAGTCTTACCGAGTTTGGGCCCGTTTTGTTAGTTATGATGAGACCTTACCTCCGGCTTAGGTGGAGTGACCTAAAGGTGTACTTCGGTGACTGCTTATGGAACTCCTAGACGAGTTGACATAGTCTTACCGAGTTTGGGCTCGTTTTGTTAGTTATGATGAGACCTTACCTCCGGCTTAGGTGGAGTGACCTGAAGGTGTACTTTGGTGACTGCTTATGGAACTCCTCGACGATTAGAACTAGGTGTGTCGAGTTTGGGCTCGTTGTTAGTTATGATGAGACCTTACCTCCGCACTAGATGGAGTGACCTGAAGGTGTACTTCGGTGACTGCTTATGGAACTCCTCGACAAGTAGAACTAGGTGTGTCGAGTTTGGGCTTGTTTTGTTAGTTATGATGAGATCTTACCTCCGGACTAGATGGAGTGACCTGAAGGTGTACTTCGGTGACTGCTTATGGAACTCCTAGACGAATTGACATAGTCTTACCGAGTTTGGGCTCATTTTGTTAGTTATGATGAGACCTTACCTCCAGACTAGATGGAGTGACCTGAAGGTGTACTTCGGTGACTGCTAATGGAACTCCTCGATAAGTAGAACTAGGTGTGTCGAGTTTGGGCTCGTTTTGTTAGTTACGATGAGACCTTACCTCTGGCTTAGGTGGAGTGACCTGAAGGTGTACTTCGGTGATTGCTTGTGGAACTCCTAGACGAGTTGACATAATCTTACCGAGTTTGGTATCGTTTTGTTAGTTATGATGAGACCTTACCTCCAGACTAGATGGAGTGACCTGAAGGTGTACTTCGGTGACTGCTAATGGTACTCCTCGATGAGTAGAACTAGGTGTGCCGAGTTTGGGCTCGTTTTGTTAGTTATGATGAGACCTTACCTCCGGGCTTGATGGAGGGATCTGAAGGTGTACTTCAGTGACTGCTTATGGAATTCCTACACGAATAGAACTAGGTGTGCCAAGTTTGGGTAAATTCTTATGCTTGTTATTATGCATTCTACTCGTTTATCTTGTTTATATTAAAGTGCATTTTGTGAACTTTCATATTCCAACTGTTGTTTTAAATACCGAGATATAAGACGTTTGGAAAAAACATAAATGCTATTACCAAAGTCAAGGTCAGCATCGCATAACTAGGCAAGAGACTTGTGTGTCTGCTATTTGGACAGGCCCTGACAAAATAAAGTACCAGTGCATAAAAAAAGATCCATAATTTTGGAAGGAGAAAATGGAACTATTTATAGTTCAATTATACAAAAACTGTCTCCTCCCGGAATAGATTGATCCTAGAATGGCAAGAAATATGGAGCTAAGAGCACATTCTTCACACATTCAAACAAATATTCTACAAATAAAAAATTGATTACGTCTAATTTCGTGTTTAAATATTCATCGAAGTCCACCTTCTGGTCCCTTCATCAAGCCCGGACTTACGGTCTCATCATAACTAACAAAACGAGCCCAAACTCGGCACACCTAGTTCTGCTCGTCTAGGAGTTCCATAAGCAGTCACTGAAGTACACCTTCAGGTCACTCCATCTAGTCCGGAGGTAAAGTCTCATCTTAACTAACAAAACGCGCCCAAACTCGGTAATACTATGTCAACTCGTCTAAGAGTTCCATAAGCAGTCACCGAAGTACACCTTAAGGTCACTCCATCTAGTCCGGAGGTATAGTCTCATCATTACTAACAAAACGAGCCCAAACTCGGTAAAACTATGTCAACTCGTCTAGGAGTTCCATAAGCAGTCACCGAAGTACACCTTCAGGTCACTCCACCTAAGCCGGAGGTAAGGTCTCATCATAACTAATAAAACGATCCCAAACTCGGTAAGATTATGTCAAATCGTCTAGGAGTTCCATAAGCAGTCACCGAAGTACACCTTCAGGTCACTCCACCTAAGCCGGAGGTAAGGTCTCATCATAACTAACAAAACGAGACCAAACTTGGTAAGACTATGTCAACTCGTCTAGGAGTTCCACAAGCAGTCACCCAAGTACACCTTCAGGTCACTCCACCTAAGCCGGAGGTAAGGTCTCATCATAACTAACAAAACGAGACCAAACTTGGTAAGACTATGTCAACTCGTCTAGGAGTTCCACAAGCAGTCACCCAAGTACACCTTCAGGTCACTCCACCTAAGTCGGAGGTAAGGTCTCATCATAACTAACAAAACGAGCCCAAACTTGGTAAGACTATGTCAACTCGTCTAGGAGTTCCACAAGCAGTCACCGAAGTCCACCTTCAGGTCACTCCATCTTGTCTGGAGGTAAGGTCTCATCATAACTAACAAAACGAGCCCAAACTCGGCACACCTAGTTCTACTCGATGAGGAGTTCCATAAGCAGTCACCGAAGTACACCTTCAGGTCACTCCATCAAGTCTGGAGGTAAGGTCTCATCATAACTAACAAAACGATCCCAAACTAGGTAAGATTATGTCAACTCGTCTAGGAGTTCCATAAGCAGTCACCGAAGTACACCTTCAGGTCACTCCATCAAGTCTGGAGGTAAGGTCTCATCATAACTAACAAAACGATCCCAAACTCGGTAAGATTATGTCAACTCGTCTAGGAGTTCCATAAGCAGTCACCGAAGTACACCTTCAGGTCACTCCATCAAGTCTGGAGGTAAGGTCTCATCATAACTAACAAAACGATCCCAAACTCGGTAAGATTATGTCAACTCGTCTAGGAGTTCCATAAGCAGTCACCGAAGTACACCTTCAGGTCACTCCACCTAAGCCGGAGGTAAGGTCTCATTATAACTAACAAAACGAGCCCAAACTCGGTAAGACTATGTCAATTCGTCTAGGAGTTCCATAAGCAGTCACCGAAGTACACCATTCAGGTCACTCCATCAAGTCTGGAGGTAAGGTCTCATCATAACTAACAAAACGATCCCAAACTCGGTAAGATTATGTCAACTCGTCTAGGAGTTCCATAAGCAGTCACCGAAGTACACCTTCAGGTCACTCCTGCAAGTCCGGAGGTAAGTACCTATTATATAGAAATGAAAAAATAAAGAACTTTCAAAATATCAATTTAGGCAAGTTGACATTTATTCCTGCCGCTATCCGACTTGCGCTTGTGTGTGTAACTTGTGTCAACGTAGTAATTCGATTCTATACCTATCAATTTTGTAAACGCGTCCTTAAAAACATTTTGTTTACAATTTCAGGCTTATTGTATTAAGGAACTAGAGTTAGTTCTTGGTATTATATTTCAATGCTCAGAACACAGTAAGTATTGAAAGACGTAAGAGTTGCCGAATATATTTGTTTTAGGTTTGTTTTGTTGGGTCGCAAATAATTTTGACCGATTCAAAAAGTAGTAGGTACTATTTTAGTTTGTCGTTATTACAACAAATAGGTAATTTATACAAATAAATAAAATTGGAGTGTCTGTTTGTAATATTAAAATAACCGCATTTTACTAAATGCTTAATATGTATACACGGTACATATTATGCTAAAATATTTATTTTACAATTTTTGTCTGTCTGTCTGTCTGTTTGTTCCGGGTAATCTCTGGAACGGCTTCACCGATTTCGACGGGACTTTCACTGGCACAGATATAAGAAGTAAATTAGGCTACTTTTTTTAGATTAGCTTCGCCGCGTAACAGCAAACGCGAGTAACACCGCGGGGCTCAGCTAGTAAAAAATAAAAATTAATAAAGTAAAAAAAAAATGAAAGGAATGAAGAAATATGTTTTCGGTGTATTCTTTATACAGAAGTAATTAAAATACTAATGTAGGTATAATTACCTTTAAACAGATTCGGCTTGTTATAAAGCTGTCTTTTAGAAGTCATTTTTATGCGAGCTGTTTCTTTTTTACAAATATAATGTAATCTTACATCAATGAAATTTTTCTATAATAAGTTTAATTAGACTCATTTTATGTCTGTGTTCGTTTCTTCCAGAAAACAAATTCTTTTCAATATATGCGTTTAAAACATTTACACATATAAACTTTTTAACATATTTTTTTTACAACACTACTCCATGCATTCCCTGTTCAAGAATAGGCGATGTTTGATACAATAGTTGATGCGTTGTAGCAAACATGGGCCAAACAATTACAATATTAGTTAATTGAATCATATTATTTATATTTACTATTTAACTCTGTTTATTATTTTAAGAAAAACATTGAATGATATAAACTTAGTGAATAAAAATATATTCCTTCCAAAACCTTGCTGTTACGGTGGTTATTTAGGCAGTTTTTGAACGAGCACTGCAGCATTTTTACGTCTTAATGTTGGCTATGATTGGACTATACTAATTTGAAATAAGACCACAAAATTATTTGTGGTCTTATTTTTCGGGCCGTTTTTGAAGCGCTTATCGGGAATCTAGTACTATTTGTGATCGAAGTACGATTGGTACGTTTAGCAAACTTTGTTATCAGTTTGTTTACAAAATGCGGGAGTGATCGAGCGCTGTTTACGTTATAGGAAGCCTTGGCACTGAACGAGGTTGTGACGTCATTGCCACAGTGTACGCTTGAACAGAAGGTCGAACATGGGTCGTTGCTCGCACGTGTTCACTCGAACGTTAATAAGTTGACGTTAATCTGTTTACAACGTATCAGAAAACACGATTTTAAATTTAGAATAAAGTTCCTCTTTCTCCCTTTACTTTGTAAAGTAATTTCCGTAAATAGTACTGGAGATACGGAAACTTTAAATCTAGTCGTAAAGTAGGTAATGTATTAGGATTTATATTGACGTTTCGATACCTGAAAATTCTTAAATTAGACCCGAAGCATATTAAATAAGATGCAAACACACATAATATATGCAATCGTGAGTGAGTTGTCCTACTGTTGGTTATATTTGAGTTATATTATTATTGGTTAGAAACAGGGGAGTTGTGTGTTCATCGTTCGTGACTGCCACATAATATATACATATGAATATGTGTGATGTCAAATGTTTTTTGACAAGCACATGACCGCCTAACGAGCGTACTGCTACAAAAATATATGAATTAACAGTGGCCAGCCCCGCTTGATCGCCGGATTTTCAGTTTTGCCAGAGTTGACTTACTGCATCTACTACACTGTTACAAAATGCACCGTATTAACACATTCAAATTATTATAGTGTCGGCCTGGATACGCTAAAATAATACAAGTTATGTAAAATTCCACAAAACATCCATTGGAGCGAGTCTGCTGTAATCGGTATTCGTGAGCCTGTTTTTGCTCTAGAATAAATAATGAGGAAGGCTATAAAGTAGGCAGTAGAAGTGGCTCCGCTGGTAATTGACTAGGTAAATAAATATCACTGACCTTTCTTCCAATTTATGGTCACTTTTTCGATTCAAACCGAGTAGAGCATTTCTATTGAATTATCGATAATACACCTGTCACACTTATTTTTGAATAGTACCTATATGGTAGGTAATCGTATTTTGTATGTAAGGAAAATGTTATTTTGTAATGAGAAAATAATTATGTACGTTCGGGTCAAAAGCAGGATGTTCATCAGCCGTTTTGATTCAGAGGGTAAGCTAATAGAAGCAAAAAATACCGTTATTCAGCAGTTTCACATATACACAGATGTATCTTCCATTACTAATTTGACTGCCTTGTTGGTCTAGTGGTTAGCGTATTGGGCTGCTGATCAAGAAGTCTTGGGTTCGATTTGACCAAATATTTGTGTGATCCACAAATATTTGTTTCGGAGTCTGGGTGGTTTCTATATGTATTTATATCAGTTGTTTAGTACCCATAATATAAGCTCTGCTTAGTTTGGGACTAGAGGATGTTCTGAATAAGATGTCCGAAAATATTTATAAATTGTATATTTTGGCATGTCTGTTTCAGCAATACTGAAACTCACTCTAGTCTGCTCTAGTACTAAAACTCTTTCAATGATAGGTTAGGGAACAGCGCCGGATCATGAGCCCGAAATGCTACGGCGGAACGGACATGCTCAAGTTCTTCGGGATTGGCAGGCACGGCTTGAAATCCAGGGCTGTGCTAGCCAGCGCGCTGTCGGAGCCGTTCTGGCTAACTTCGAAGCGTGGGTAGAGAGGACCGGCTGTGTCACCTACCGATTAACTCAGATACTCACCGGGCACGGTTGCTTCGGTGAGTATCTGAATCGAATAGGACGGGAGGCTACAGCACAATGCCATCATTGCGGGTCTGACCGGGACTCCGCCCAGCACACGCTGGAGGACTGCCCTGCTTGGGAATCCGAGCGTCGAGTCCTGGTCGGACAGATCGGACGAAACCTGTCACCGCCAGCATTGATCGCGGCAATGCTGGCGAGTGGCGAGGGATGGGAAGCCGCGGTCTCCTTCTGTGAGAATGTTATGCTTCAGAAGGAGTCCGCAGAGCGAGATCGGGAAAGGGCCGATCCCGCTCGAAGGAGGCGGCGAAGGGGACGCGGCAGAGGTCGCTAGTTCCCCAATCGTCGTCTAATGGTCGCTGCGGTCACACCCTGGGGAGGTGTGACCGCTGCAAACGACCCGAGACAGGTGACACCCCCGGTGCGGCCGGGGGGTGTCGTTTAAGGTGGGTCGATGTTCCGCCTCGTACTGCACAGAGCGGTGAGAGGCGCAACAGCGCCCTGCCCTGGAGGTGAGTCCAGTCATCCCGGGATGTACCCCATTTGTGGGGTATGGCAGGGGGGACACCAGATGCCGCTGTTGCGATCCTGGTGTTCCTCTGAGCTGCCGAGGTAGGCCGCCGCGGGGTTTAGTGGGTAGACCGGTTGCCCGGGAGTCCCACACACACCCTTCCTTGTCCCCCCCAAGAAGGGTATGGTGCGAAAAGCATTCCCCGCGTAAAAAAAAAAGATGATGAATTGATCATTGGATATAATAAAGAGATCGTGTGGTAAACGAAGGGCGTGTGTGGGACTCCCGGAGGAATCGGTTTACCCACTAAACCCCGCGGCGGCCTACCTCGGCTGTTGGGAGGAACACCAGGAACGCATCAGCGGCTTCTGGAGTCCCCCCTGCCTTACCCCACGACTGGGTACATCCCGGGGTGATTATTCTCACCCCCAATGCAGGATGCTGTCAGGCCTCTCACCACTCCACGCAATAAGAGGCGCAACACCGAACCACCTTAGACGACACCCCCCGGCCGCACCGGGGGTGTCACCTGTCTCGGATCCTTTGCAGCGCTGCAACGACCCTTTAAGCGGCGACTACTGGGGGGCTATCTACCTCTGCCACGTCCCCTTCGCCGCCTCCTTCGAGCAGGATCGGCCCTTTCCCGATCCCTCTCAGCGGACTCCTTCTGGAGTATTACGTTCTCACAGAAGGAGACCGCGGCTTCCCATCCTTCGCCACTCGCCAGCATTGCCGCGATCAATGTTGGCGGTGACAGGTTCCGTCCGATCTGTCCGACTAGGACTCGACGCTCGGACTCCCACACAGGGCAGTCCTCCAGCGTGTGCTGGGCGGAGTCCCGGTCGGACCCGCAGTGGTGGCATTGTGCCGTAACCTCACGTCCTATTCTATTCAGATACTCACCGAAACAACCATGTCCGGTGAGTATCTGAGTCAATCGGTAGCTGACACAGTCGGTCCTCTCTATCCAAGCTTCGAAGCTCGGCAGAACGGCTCCAACAGCGCGTTGGCTGGCACTGCCCTGTGTTTCGAGCCGTGCCCTCCAAGCCCGTAAGGCTTGCGTATGTGCGTTCCGCCTCAGCATTTCAGGCTCATGATCCGGCGTTGTCTCCTCGCCACCCTGACCGACAGAACAAATTTGGTCGTAGACCATCTTGTCTCTGCTGGCCAGAATGTCGAAAGGTGGAGACCGCGCCAGGACCGTCGCTGCCTCGTACGAAATCGTACGGTAGCCCCGTACGATCCGTATGGCCATCAGCCGCTGCAAACTCCTGAGTTGAGCCTGGCAGCCAAGTAGTTGGACCTACCCGTTTATGGACATGCTACCTCGACTCAGTTCTCATCTTTCCGTATTCAGTCCATCCCGGCTAGCTTCTGATCTCCTTAGCTTTATTTGTACACTAGCTTTCGCCCGCGGCTCCACCCGCGACCATTTCGGCTATCGCGGTCTAAAGTAGCCTTTGTCCTTTCTCAGGCTTTAGACTATCTGGGTACAAAATTTCATATAAATCGGTGCAGTGGTTTTTTAATTGATCGCGAACAGACACACGCAATGGAGATTTTTTTTATATGTAAATAATCCAGCCGCCGAGTTAGACATTAATGTTTCAAATATTATATTTACGCTAGAGTGATAAAGTTTTTATTTATTGAGTTATCTGGCGGCATATAATTAACCAGCTTAATAGTATCATTTATCTGAATACATTAGCTGCTTAGTGGTGTGTTGTCCTTGACAGTGAAGCCATGCCGTGTGACGTCAAACTGGTGCTATTTTTGGTCAACGCGCATGTACGTTCGTATTTCCTTGTTATATCTATACGAGTATAGCTCTACGCGAAATATATTTTGCGCTTGTGATTGCAGAGTTGCAGGCTTTTACGGACGGTGCTAGGTACTTTCCGTCGGGTGACCGGTCTACTCGTCCGCCCTCTACTTGGTCTTCTTTATCCACATCTTTACTAACTACTAATTTAATTATTAAATTCGTGAACTTGACTCACAAAGTTTTGTTTTTATTTCTATTTTTATACATTACGAATTTGTTTCTGAAGAGGTAAATAGAAGCGAATGCCTAGAGTTTGCCAACTGTACTGTTGACTTAGCAATTTAGTAATAGGAAAGAAAACTGTTGTTAATTATTTACAAATAAACGCGATTTTATACTTCTCAAGATATACATCCAACTTATAGATGAATAACACCTAATCTCATCTATTGCGAACTCACGCCCTCTGGTTCAATACTCAGGATCGCTAGCCACTAAACAATCCGATATTTCTGTTTTGAAAACATGTTGTTAGTTATGATCTTCTCACATAGATAACTTAGTGCAACTGAGAAAAGAATTCAAACGCAATGGCTTACACAACCACACCATCGAAAACTTACTCAATCCAAGCTATTCAAGAATATTGGAAACAAAAAATATTTATTAATGTTATAACAATTTTCATAAATGCAAGCTTAAAAACAAAACAGTTGTGCAATAGTTGAGTAGTATATATAGAAAAAAACACAGTTTCAGAAAATCAGTCATGAATTGAATAAGTACGTATACAAAAACACGTAAATATAGAATTTAAAGACCGCTCTGTTCAATACCGAAGAGCCAACAAACTCTGAGCAAGAGTGAACAAAAGTTATGCAATGTATCCAGTTTGGCGGATAACGCTAAGGGGAAAACCCTATAATTCTGACCGTCACGTATAAAGAAAAAATGTTGGTTTTATCATCGCTGTACAGTCACTTAGTAAATTTAGCTCATGTTTTCATAAGCAAAACTCACACTTAGGTTCATAGTAATTGCTTGTCGGTGACATTGTCCATCAACTGCTTTTAATAGTTCTCTACTGGAAATAAGCTTTGTCTTTCATGGCTTACTTATACCACGCTTGGGATGGTATAGTGTTTGTCTCAAGTTTTTCTTCTCTTTGCAGTGCTGGCGTCTTACGTGGTTTGCTCCCTACGACGCTTTTAACGATAGCCGCGGGATTATTAGGAAATTAATATTTTACCACACAGATAATATTGTAGACGATAATTTTCGTTGATGCAGTTGTTTCCTGAACTGAAATCTGTAGATCAGTAAACGAAACCAGCCAACCAGATGAGGGTTCGACATCAAAAGAAGATAAGCCAAAAGTTACTTGGGAGATACGTATGTTGAACATTAGACTGTGGTTTGATTGATTGATATCTGACTACAAAGTGGTATATCACGTTTGCCGTATCCTAAGCCTGATGGTCGTCGCCAAAAGAAACTTGGTGTTATTTATAATTTAAATGTATAAATATATGTTCAAAAGTTCTATCTAGTCCCTATAGTGATAATGTTACGAGCGTCTGGTCAGTCAAGTTTGACGTCACTCTCCATTTCAATGCCAAGAATCCCTGCGCGATAAATAGGATCTACCGTAATATATTCTGTCAGCGAACCGTTATTTACTTGTATGTGAAACACATGGCAGTTGAAATTGACTATGGGTCTTACTATCTTACATAAACTACTGAATGGGATAAACATTCGAAATCTTACCCAATTTCACTGAAATTGTTGTAAATTTTCGGTTTGGCTTTAAAGCCTATATGAAAGAATTAGATATTTGAAATAACTGTATTTGGCCACTTATTATTTAAAAATCCAAAGAGTTAAGTTGCATCTTCAAACTTGAAATAACTAGATATGCGTTCTTATTATATTATTTCAACTCGTTGCACGATAGAACCAATTTCATTATTCCTCCATTTTGTTACAAGGATCTAAAGGAGTGTTCTGTTTCTTAGCGTACACACAAACAGATAACAGGTTATTTTTTGTGTCGCAGAAACTCGTTTCCGTTGACCGGTTTCTTGGGATCGCTCTTTCATTCGTTAACAAGGACAAGTAAGCACAGCTTTAATTCAGACATGTGGCCACTCACGTTGCCTATTGATTGCCATTAAAAAGTGTTTTTTCTTTACTTCGTCACAAATTTATTCTGAAATTGTTTGTTACTCATGTTGTTGGAATTGCAAAAAAAGTTTGGAGTTATTATTTATTCATTATTACGTGTTCGAAATATTTACTAAATTAATTTAAGTCAAGTATGTAACCCAATAATAATATATGCTCCACAAGTACTTGACATTCAATTAGGCCCTTTTCCTGTTCCTGAAATAGTAGGAAACACAAGACTTTACCTGACGAGATCGAACGTGATCCGTTCTGAAAATAAAAACGAAATCCCAAATTAAAATAGAGTTCTTCATAATTACTTTAATATATACAATCGCTATGGTATAGATATCAGGAATATTTTTTGAATAGTAAGCATTTGGCACGCTGCCACAAATATAGATATAGAAGCCACGAAACATGCTAATTCACGGAAACGCTTCAAATTCATTACTCTTTCATGTGTTTCTGAAATATACAAAACAGATTGCGTGTTAAAATTCATGAATGTGTCAACAAACCGAGACATATAATAACATTGTTATCAAGAAATTTCATTGCCAGATGTAATGAACAATAATATGAATGTTTAAGTAATGACAGTGATTACATTTCATGGCAGAATTGCTAAATGTTGTCATTACCGGTGTTAAAATAGTTCTGTAATTACCCGGCCTATTTAACCGACTGAAGTAGCTGAGTTTATTATTTTTTTTGTAAGTAAGTACTTATAGTGAATGGTCACTTATAAATCTTATGAAGCCTTCACTTGCTCATGATGACGTCACTTATTGTTCAGTATGATTTCAAATGTGTTTTCTGAGAATAGAGAATTAGCACAGATTTAAATAGTGAA
This sequence comes from Phragmatobia fuliginosa, assembly GCA_932526445.1. NCBI lineage: Eukaryota > Metazoa > Arthropoda > Insecta > Lepidoptera > Erebidae > Phragmatobia > Phragmatobia fuliginosa. Next base: position 757,580 of record OW052069.1, on the reverse strand, counting down.
ACATTGGGTTTGTTAGTGTCGTTAGTAGTATTACCCTACTTCCAATTCATTTCTTGGTGTTGTATTAGACCATCTATATTTAAAACAGGTTCATATTTTGGCCCCACTTGTAGAGCATCGTTATGTACATGGTCTGTTGTTTTATATCGTTTACTTCAACAAACATAATTTACCTTGAAATCATTTGGTAGCCGTTGATCCCGGATGTACCTAAGTAGGTACTCAACGCTCATTAATATCGTTATTGATCCATTACACATAGTGTTCAAGGACACCGTATATTTAATATGTTTTGGAATATCAGCAAATAAGGAAAAGGGTTTGATGTCTCAGGGTCATCATATTTAGAGATTATCTACGAAAAATTGAAATTAATGATTTCGTGTTTACGCTATTTGACCAAAAATTAGAAAATGTTATTACATATTAACCATTATCTTCATCCATCGTCCACGGCAACCTTTTGCCCTAAAACCGTTCACGGATTAAGATCATTTGAAATATGTGATTGTATCCTAACTAGAAGTTTATAATTCTACTAAAGTTTAAAACAATCCAGTATGTGACTAAATGATTAATCTATTTTCTTATCAATATGGAAGCAATCATATATGACGTGGGCGTACTAAAGTCTATGTTGTAATGTCATTTTCGATAACTATTGACGTCATCGGCTTTAAGCTCGTTGATTATCGTCCGATATTTATCTGCAGATAAAGCTGTACTGACATCAATTATTGTTATCTACTTAGCTCGCTATTTATTTATCTATGAGCACACCAAAACATTGATAAGCAACATTTGCTCTGGCACTTTTTCTGCTAGCTCAACTTGTTTTTTGTGTAGATTTTTCAGGCATGGTAGATTTCTGGAAAAGAAATGTTGTAAGGAATTAAATAGTCATTGAAATTCAATAGAGTAAATACTGTTTTATTATGTCATTAAGAAGAAAAATACGGTATCTTTGGCTGAGACAGAAATACTCAGCTCTGTACAATAGTATAACATAGGCTCTTTTCCTAAAAACAGCGAGTGGGTTAAGTGTCAAAAACAGTGTGTTTAATAACCGTAACATAGGAAAAAATATGATTGATTTCATTATTTAGAACAAGTCAACACTTTCTCAATCAAAAGCTTAATTATACTATTATTTATTTTTTAAATTATAAAATACATGAACATAACATTAGTAGCATTCTTGAAGAAATTAATGTATTTGATATATCATCAGAAGCATAAACTAGTTTTAACTAGTGATTTAAAAAGATAGAATATTGCGATTCCTGTATCCACAAATTAACCAGCCCATCTAGTCAGACTACTTTTGAAGGTGATATGCGTGTATTTTTAATCGTACATTTATGGTATAAGTGTATTTTTATTTTTATCTTCGACCTTAACAAACTGGCTTTGTGCGACGTTTCATATTATGGTACATCAATTTATTCAAGGTTCATTACTGTTTTTGTTTTTTAATTTGACGTCATGACAATAAAGTTTTACTAAACCAGATCTTCATTGAAACTTTTAAATATACTGGCGATACATTTATAAATATCAAGCTTTGCAAGGTGACCTTAAGGCCTTGGATTTTTTTTGAAAATTATAAAGAAAACCACTTAGCATTATCATCGTCACCGCGTTTCGTCCGCGTCAAGCACTACAGTCTGCTAGAAAATTTTCTAAGACCAGTCCCGTCTTGATATCATAGCGTAGACAAATTAAACATTGTGATACTCGAATTAAATCTGATGTTAGTATCCATAACTTTACGTTTCCCAGTTCTGCAGCAATATATCACAGCTGTCGTGACTGTTAGATCAGTTATTTACTTTCTACGAGTAACGGCTCATGAACGTGTTCTTAGATGCAGTAATAGCGCTAGCATATTTAACTAGAGCTTATAAGGCAGGATTCTGCAAAACTAATCCGTTGTATGGTTTATTTGAAATAAGATGGTTTGATTTGATTTGATTTAATCTTTTTTTCGGCATTGGATCGGAAAATTATATACATATTTATAAGACAAAAATTATCAACAAACCGAAGTATTATACCAACTGTCGTCAGTGGCCTTTAAACTATAGAACAGGTTAACATGTTTGACTACTATCTATTGCGAACATTAATATTTAATCGTTATTACACATATTCATGTGTTTTACGTAATAATTATAAAATGTTTCGTGACCAAATTGACCTATGTTATCAGAATTTTAATACACACGTAATATTTGATAATATTGAAATTCTCTTGTGGGTCTTGCAGTATCACCAAATCATTAATCTTAGTCATTATTAATCTTTGAAGAGCCAAGGGTGGTACTTCTTTAGTCGTGTAGTAACCTCCAGACCACTCTTAGATACTTTCGTATTCCCATGAATTCCAGAAAAAACTACCTTTCCACAGAGTACTTAAATAGGCGCTCTCAATGTCTTTTCATTCTAATGACGATGAGACTTCATTACTTCACCATATAACTGCCTCGGTCTCGCAATGGTAGTGTATGCGACTGCTGTGCTTGAGGTCTCGGGTTCTATTCCCGGGTTGGACCAAATATTTGTGTGATTCACAAATATTTTTTTTGCGGAGTTTGGTGGTTTTCTAAGTATAATATGTATGTGTTAACAAAAAACTGTATGTTTATGTATTTTTATCAGTTATCTAGTACCCATAATACAAGCTCTGCTTAGTTTGAGACTAGATGGCGTTGTGTGTAATATGTCCGACATATTTGTTTATATACCTATCTCTGAATAAGTTCTTCAAAAGATAGCAGAACCATGCTGATTTCAGCAGGTACGGGCCGGCTGGACCATGACAGTACTACCTTTTCATAAAAGACCAACCTAAATTGACAGCGTTCGTGATGTCATGTTTCGTGAGTGCGAGGCCGAAAGCCAAAAATTGCAGACGTATCTCAATACGTCGCCATAGTGTGGATCACCATACTGCATTATCTGTAATCACAATGTGTATGGTGACCACTAATCTTTGATTCTACTCATAATCCCCATCAAACAGAGTGGTGAGGAGACCGCGACTCGGCAAACGTAGGACGTCCACAGCGTTGCACAAGATGGCTGGCAGGAGCTGTATCCGAGAGGCCCAAAATCGATCAAAGTGTGCAATAGGAGAGGCCCATGTCCAGCAGTGGACCGCGATGGGCTGATCATGATGATGAGTAAAATCACTTTAAGAGGCTCATACATAAATAAAAAAGTTCGGGGACGACGTATCAGCTAGATATTTTATTGGCAATATTTTACAACTTACTACCTCGTCATACACATTCAGAACGGTTCGAAACAATCTTGCCAGCAACTGTATCCTGACCTCCAGGATCTCAGAGATTGTTAAATTGTTAGTAACTGAGACGGTAGTCTCCATTCTACACCTGATCCATCATTATAAATTCCCGATCGCTAACTCTTGTAAAGAAACATTGGCTTAACTTGTGTTTCATTTATGTTAAGTTGATAACCTTCAAAAGGTGTCCACAGGTTCATATTCGCTGTACATAATACTGATGATAATCATCCTCCTAGCCTTTATTCCCAAGTTTATTTGGGGTCGGCTACTAGTTTGGTTCGGTTTTACCTGAATTTCAGTTTTTCCACGGAGCGACTGGCATCGGACCTCCGCAACCCTAAGGGAGAACTGAAATTCGAAAATTGAACTAGTTGTCAGTATATTTGAGGGCACTGACTTCCCAATAACGATTGCCATAGATGTTCATGACAACCGGGACCGACGGCTTTACGTGCTCTCCGAGGCACGGGCGTGAATCACCGCCAAACTTCCAAACTCCGGACAGCTATTAGGAATTTCCTAAGATAATCCCATAAACACTTTTTGGCCCAACCCAGGATTTGAACCCGAGACCTCTGATTAGCAGTCGCATACGCTAACCACTAGACCAACGAGGCAGTTAATACTGATGATAATATGATCAATTAAAGGAAAAAGAAAACACTTCAGCTCATATTACATTTACTTATCATAGATTTCTGTATAAAAAGCAAGATAGCAAAACGTCCACTAGTTATCGGTCGTTAGATATTTTAACTAGTCTAGTCTATGTGGCCTAAGTCTAAGCGGAAATCTAACTGATTGACTCAACAACGCTCTAGCGAAATAACTTATAAATATGTGTAGGATGGTAAAGCAAAATGTATCTTTGATGAAATATCAGAAGTGTTTACGTTGTGTATGATGTGGATCGAATTAGTAAACAAACCGAACCAACCCGCTAATGTTTACGTTTTGTTATAAAGAAGCTAAAATTATATGCAAAATGAAGTTGAATTATTAGTATCTATTTTGAGCTATGATTGTAGCGATGACCGCTGGCTGGTTGCAGCTGACGAGTATTGGGTTCATATAATTTTATTGTCTTACTTATTCTTTGAAATCTTTGCTTAAATTTTTGGAAATTGGGTTGTTTTTTATTGCAGACAGACGTTGCTTCGGCTAATCTCTTTGATAAACAAACAAATATTTGAATGATATTTCAATATTAATCAAACTATTTTGGGTTAGGTGGAGATTGATACTAGCTAAGTAGGTTAAATGAAACCAGAGAATGTCAGTCACTAAATTTAATTACGTAGTTCTTAGAAATATCCTGTTAGAAACATGTTTGTAAATCCAATCTAACCGGTCTGTCTAGTCCTTACTTTGTATGAATCAACCCCTTCTTAAAAATAATATATTTCCAGGTACATATTCATTTGCAGGTTCATTCATATTCTCACGTGCGTGTAAACTAACCTCTATAATATACAGGAAAGAAGTAATAGTTTGTTTCAATTTTAAATTCGATACGAGTAAGAAACCGTTAATTCCGGGTGAGGATTTCAGCAAACACCCCAGGTCATCTCGCCATATCTTCTTTAAGATACTTTAGTAGGAGTATTATTATGGCTTTCAAAGACCTGAACCTGTTCAAATACATATGTAAGTGCTTAAAGTATGTACTTAACTTAGCATTTAAGATTTATACTGCGCAGTAGAATATAAATATAATGTATATTGCATAACTTTGTATATTTTGCCATTATCGCAAGTATTTGTGTAGCATCGCATTCTTATGTAATATAAAATATTAAGTGGTATGTAACGTGACACGTGCCTGTTTTGACGAGTAATCTGATTTATGTAAATAATATCGTACGTATTTTTCTCTACGACTGGCTGAATTATTTCAATGAACATGGCTATGAATTAATATGTAATAAACTAAATATGCCAATACTTTTGAGGACCATTTTAAGAGACGTAACTAAAATTATTGATTTTATGACTATTTTTAATCCGAAATAAGTTTTTGTTTTTTTAAGAAGGCGTTTAGCACGTCATCATCAACAGCCTTTAATATTTCACTGCATAAAAGGATGTTTTGGCCTCCATTAAACTTTTATATTAATAAAGTTTAAAATTTCGAACTTCCGCAGGGTTTTTTATATATTTAGTTTCCTGTTGTAACAGGTTTGGTTTATTTTGAAAGGGCAGGCCTTCACTATAAACGAACTTCTGATTCGATTACATAAATTGTTAGGTGTTTTTGCAAGAAATTATACTTAAGACATTTCTTGTTAGTGTATGCTACACATGATGTGCACATTTAGTATAAAATCAGATAATATCATACCTGTTAATCTAATAATAGAATCATGATATGATAGTGTGAATAATCCGGAAGCTTCAAACAGTTTATTTACTGTGCATAGCGGATTAATCACGAAACATTTTGTATGTACAGTCATACAGTTTTAGTAGCTTCGATTTCCTACACCCACGTTAACCAATCTGCGTCATATAAATCGGACAGTAACGTAACGACCCTTACATAAATCTTTTATTTTATATCTAATATTGTCAAGTTATTTCTTCAATGTTTTTTATTAACGTACCTATAGTCCTTATGGTGATGGCTTAAATATAGAGTATGGCACTCCTATTCATTCCGTACGCGTGCTAAGAGGTTAATGTAAGAAAACTGCAGGATGACGGCACTACAAAGACAACACTTGATATAAACCATATACCAAACCGTTTGCACAAAGCGATATAAAAGTACAACAATTTCTCAGAGGATATATGTCATGCAGTAGGCAATGAAAGGCTGTGGATAAAGTAAAACATGACTGTATTAATAGCATTGTTTACACTGTCAACACGTCATAAAATAATGTCGTAATCACCAGCGGAATATTTCTTGTTCATTTGTCGACCCTGAGGTCAGTTATCGCTCTGCAATGATGCATCACTAGGGCTCTTGTGGTTTACTTTGTATTCTGAAGCTCTAAAATTAATAATATTCATGAAGTCACATATTATATATCTTCGAACTTCTTGGTCAATAGCCAACCTAGTTACCGGTATATGGACTCTGATTAAGCATATTCTAATTGCGCCCACCTTGCCCCAACATGCCCGCTTGACGGTCTGTTAATCCTTTCCGACATATAGCCGAGTCTATATCTCTGAATGTAACATATCTCTGCTGTAATACAAATTAAATGCTACTAACATACATGCCCCTAATTGTCTTAATTTGGACTATACGAGTAATGTGTATATCAGCCCTGTGTATCAACTGGTAGGTCACTCATATGGAGACGTAGACGATTACGCTGACAAGTACAATGCGTAATGTCACTGGTACGTGACTAATTGTCTCCACTTGCAAGCCTATAAATAAACCTCTTAGTGTGATGTGATTATTGTCTGAGATCACACTGGGTTAATAACGGTATAATATTGTCGTCTAATTCAGTGTTGGAAACTGATAAAATCCTTATTTACTAAGTCCAAGTCCATTATAAAAGCTAGGTTAAATATCTTGCTATTTATTTTATGCTCCACTTTGCGAAAAAAGTTATTTAAGAATTGCACAAAATGAACACGATTTTCGATAAATTAACTCTAGTTTAATTTAGCTTTAAACGAGGAATTACATTGAGGCATATTGTGTAGTAGTGCACAGAAAACCAGTACGTTCGATCTAAAATTTAACTATATGTTCAAATTTGTATTACTTGTTCAATATAAATTTGACTTACAACGTATTTATGATCACAATTAAGAATGAGTGTTATAACGTGCAAAGTCAGCAGCAAAACCAAAATTAGAAACAATCGAAGCCCTCTATATTAAAACTTTGAACAATTTAAGTGTATATATCACGCTACTGAGTCACGTAGCGAGGGTAGTTGAAGACACGAAATGTCAATGGTTTTAATGTCAGCAGTCACGGCTCGAATTGGGTTCGTGTGTCGAGGTTTACGCGCTCCGTGCTTAGCTTAACTGAACTGTAGATCATTAAAATAGCCGTTCCGTTGACTGTTCTATAAAAGTGACAGTTAATCTCATCACATTTCGAATAGCAATAAAAATTGAATGACTTACTCCATTAATGTCGAACTACAGTTGATCGTCACAGGGTTATTTTATTTTATTTTATTTTATAAAACAACTCCCACGTTAGGAATACACATACTGTGTCGTGGGTTAGTTTACAAACATATATGAAACGGACACAAAGAACACCCAGACTCAGAAAAACAATTTGTGAATCATACTAAGTGGAGATGTGTGATTTGAACCCACGACACATGGCGCAGCAGAAAGCGGCGTGGCGACTACTTAAGCCGCTAGACAGACCAACCGTCCAGTCAATTACCGATACGTTTTTTAATAAGTCAACTAAAGCCACGAACAATGATGAGAAACATTAAAATTTTAAAATAATTATGCGGTATTTTTTGTAAAAATATTCCGACGTATATAATAATCAGCTCTTTAATAACACGTGCTCATATAATGCTAAAGCTAACAAAAGAACGATATTCGGCTCATTCTTTAAACGCATGATTGTTAGAAAGCCTTTGACAAGCACCACGTGGCTCATTGATGTGGAACAACACGAAATGTCAATGTCGATAAGATTGTGAGTACAGTTCTGTGCTAAAAGATAAATATAAAATGAAATAGCTACAATTTAATATAATATACATGTGTTATGCGATCTGTTTGCGTGGGAGTGCCACAAGGGCCTGATAAGGGACCTGGTTGCACCTTATCTCATCACTCTGTGCAATTGCAACATTAACATAATAAAATAAGGAAACGCTCGGTTATAAAATCATATTTTATTAATACGTGACAGTATCCACGCAACTAATAAGGCACATATACACAGCTGTAAACATATTATATAGGCCAAGCTAATGATACCGCACATGTTATTTGTTTTAACGCAATCACTCGTAATAATGTAAAATAATAACTCGGTACACGCAATGACTTGATTATAGTGTACGTTACGCAAAGACATTTTAAAACTGACAATCCTGATATTTGATAAACACCGTTTTACTACATTAAGTAGTCTAGTTATTAAGTACTTTTGCATATAGTCGGACATATGCTGAGGATTCTTATATGGCATTATGCTACATACCTATTACTATGAATGTTTGAATTGTCAAAAAAAAACACCATTTAATAGGTCGAGTACATTTTTTGACAGTAGAGAATGAGTTGGAACCTTCACTCTTAAACTAAATCAAAATCATTGTTAAAATCTTTGATAAAAGGTTGGTTTACCTAATAAACAATTGTCAGTTCATCCCTTCTTATAAAAACATAATTATACGCGTACTTGTATAGTTTTCAGTTACGTCATCGTTTAAGGAAATAATGGTGAGACACAAATCGGTAATAACAATAATTTGGTAACATTACAGACCATTACAATTTACTGGTGTACATTAGCCTAAATGCACGTCCGTTCTTACCGCAATACATCCGTCAAGACAATTCTACATGTTACAACTAACAGATGCTGAAACATGAAAACCTGGTGTAACGAGGTAACCAGCTACGTCACGAACGCTTGTAAAATTAACGAGGATATTGCAGATTGTTTATTTAATCTAAGCGGCCTTGTCAGGCTATCGAAATATCTTCCAAAAATATTGGAATATTTTTTGTTTATCTTTCATAAGCACCACTAGGTTTGCTAGCATAGTATAAATAAGACTGTTGTTTCTTTTAAGGATATAAGGAAATTATTTATCTAATGACCTGTACCTACTTATCCTGACTTATGAGGTGACTGAGATAACAACGCCGCTGCAAAGAGAAGGGAATCTCATTGTCTTTGCAATGTGTTGCATGGAAAAATGACATTCCATAGTAGCTGAAACTGTGTTCCTAAGGACCTATGTTCAGATGGTTAAAAACAGGAAGTTATTGACATGTTTCTCTTAGTGATTCAGGACTAGTATACTAGTATGGCTACCTCGATCGATCTGCCCATAGCGTTTACTTCTTTATTTTGTATGGAGATTATTACTGACACCCACACGGTACAGTGAAGACATATCACAGTGTTTCGACACAGAGTTTACATAGATTGCGGCAATTAAAATTGAACTTTATTTATTGGAAGTAAGGGTAAATGTTTATTAGTAAAGTAAACTATCCATTTTACGCGATACTTGTATTTGGTATTTTTATAGATTGAGATATCTTTAAATTTGATAGAAAGAAAGAAAGAAAAAAATATTTATTTTGACACATACACGATAAGACACACAAAACAACCGAGCGATTGCCTCGTGAATGTGTCAGAATGGGACCAAGTTCAGCAAACGCCAGACGAAGCCTGACGCTGGTTTTCAACTAGGCCCTAAAGTGACTCACCCATGACAATCGGCCCTTAAATATCGTAAACACAGAAATACAAGATACTGAAAGTATATCATATATGCACTTATATAAATTCTATTACGCGATAAGTATAGGGTAAAAAGTCCTTTACACCCATAATCCTTATATAGTCACTGGAACCAGAGACCGCGAACGCTTTTACAGTCGGTTCGAGGCCAACTTAACCACAGCACCGGTCGTTCGGTGGGAGATTTCCCAGGGAATCCCGTACTAAAAATAAATGGTCAAAACTTACAATTACCTCTTCAATGTGGGTATTTATTGGTGTAGTGTGTCTAATGTAAATACAGTGTTTTTAATGGCATCTAAATTTAATCACCACCAGGTTTTTTTTTTACGAAATACTTCCTGTATTTAGCTGTTGAATGGGTGGGTAATTTGAGCGTGCCAGCTAGCAATCTGCATGATAAAACCTGGTGCGTGTTTCAGCACGCTTTCTAACACGCCGTTCGCGTGACTCCACCTGTCTGTCGCCTTGCGTGCACTTTGTTAATTTGTCTTAGGCTTTGTCTCGATTGTGACATTTCTTATGAGAAAACTATTTTGTTTTAGTATTCAAGTGTTCTCTAACGGATAAACGAGTTCATATTTATTATTTGTTGTGTGGAAGAGTTTGTACTTTATACTTTACTATACGTTTATACTTAAAAAATACTTCATTTATCGTTTATCATTTTCTAAAAGTAGTTAAACAATAGATTTTGTTAACCTATATTATAACTACTCATGTTATGATTCCAAATCGTTTGGTATTTTAAACAGCCGGCTATGGAGTCAACTAGTTAATGATTTCGCAACATTTTCTTCAAGTAACTCTATGGTGGTCTTCCACTTAGCACTAATTCGCAACGCAAAGATAAGACCTATTACTTGCCCAAATTATATCCTGTTTGTATTCCTACAAAATCAAGAGTTTTAATGTTAGTTCAGTAGTAAAAACTAAATTCGATTCTGTTTTTGTTAGTTGAAATTTGAGTTATTTGTTGAACACTCCGCTAGTCGACGTTGCGTGTTCAGGCCACAGTTGCAGCTAATGGCAATGGCACACGACAAGGGGCTGTCCATTGTACTAAAGGCAACTAAAGGAGATCTAGAACGACTGCCACGGTAACCTCAGAGTACACTCGCACATCTGTTGTCCTCAAAACAAAAAGTAATACCCGATTAAATTATTGGTCGCGTTTTCAATGAACTGAAAACTAAATGATACTTTTTTGTGTGTGATTCGAAAGTGATTCTACTCTGCCTGATGGAAAGCATGGGTAGAGAATCCAGGCATAGGCATAGGCATCCTCATTGTGAGGTACTGCAGCATGGTGACCCATATCATGGCGGCCTGGTCAGATAATTCTGCATCATTCTCCCGGCCTCCAGGGGCCAGGAGAATGATGCAGAATGATTGTTTTTTTTTTAGGGATTGGCTTATAAATTCATTCGAATCCAAGACTTTATGGTGATTCCATCAAACACGGGTAGTATCGGCGTCTGGCGCCCTACTCTCTAATCCTTCGTCATAACCTCTCGAACGCTTTTGTAGAATACCTCATAAAAAGCACTAACTGTGCATGTGAATTTTCGGAACATTAGGAAATTGAGTGACAAAAGTATTGCGCACTTTTTTAACCTTACAAAAACATTTTTGTCGGTTGACTGTGGTTGCCATAAAAAGTGTGAGTTTTAGGATCTTATGCCACGACCCACCAGACATAATCACCCTGTGTTGAAGAGACGCCAAGGAAACACAACATAATTTTACAGAAATTTCCTTCAGCTACAGTTTTGTCTACAACTGCATCGTTAGTTTTAAAAACATATAGTCATGGTACATAAATATAATCGGTATCGCGTTATCGAAACAATCCTGTTCTTTATTCTACCGTAGAGGATAGAAATGTGTCTGTGACGTGCGTCACGCTAGCCGCGGAAACGCTTGCTCGCGTGACGACTTGTGTAGGCTGGACACGCGACACGCCACCAGCTCTTACTATAATAACGCTACCCATTTATATAAGGAAAGGGAGCTGTTTGTTGAATCATCGGGAATGCCAAACTTTATGATTTCTTTAGCGACCACATAGTTCCTGTATGTTGTAATTTAGAAGTTTATAGCCTCGCCTGTTGCTGTTTCGTCGTCTTGTCACATTCAAGCTTACATACATCAGTTTATTAGTTGAGGATATTTTCCTGTTTGAACAGTGTATTAAATCGTTTCGGCTACATCAAAGGTATCTGATGTATCTATCAGTAAATATGATATGGTTATCTTTCCAATTACTTTTGGCTAAATGCAATTCAGGCCGTACCATTTTAGGGAAAACCTAAATTATACTCGGTTTTTTTTTCTGCAATAGTAATTTATGGGGTTTCAGAATAATGACGTCACATCAATTTTTGTACTGTTAACAAAAACTGCTGAAGATCATTCGAGTGAAGTTTTTGCATATGTAAGCAAATATACCTAAACGAATCTGTACACAATTTGATTAGAAAAGCTTTTAGCTACACATTTAATGATTCCATTACTGCATCACCTACAACTTTATTAAACTAAACAATCATGGCAATTGACGAGATCACGATGGTGTTGCATGATATATACATTAAAGATCACATGTTGCTGATGTACTTGATGCAATGAATTGTTAATTAGTATACCTATTCTATATGACGTCAATGATAAAAAATAGACATTCGATAACCAAGACTAGGTCCAACATACATAAATACATTCACGTCTCGATCCTGTTTGGGATAGGCATAGAGAACTGAACTCGATTTTATTCGAAGCTCCCTTGCATTTCATCATGCCTTACACTGTCAATCTGATCAATTATGTATGTCTATCGGTACCTGCTCGATAAATTACTTAGGACATTCGCTCTTAACTCATCAGCATTCGCACATAAAGCATCAAACATTGTAGATCACGATAGCATTATTAATGTTGTATTTGTTTCAAATTTGCATAATGTGAGTAACACAATGGTTTTAAATACAGTACCAACTTAGCATACAAGTATTTATGCAAAGTTTAGACGACTTATTTTCAGCAAGCAAGGCCGCTTAAAAACAAATATAATTATTTTTGGCAATGGCACTGATTAGGCTTACAATTAAACAGTGTCGGGTCACATGACCTGATACTGTTCATTGTGTTGTTCTCGTAAGACTAATTTACAATTAAGATAATTTATTAGTTTTCTATTTGTTTAGTGGTGTATAATATTTTTATGTGTAATTTATTTCTTCAGGCCTTCCTTTAATCTATTCAAGACAGAAGTCTGTATATATCATCAAGACGTCGAAGTACCGTCAGGTGACAGGTGGTATATGAGATCATATGCCTATGACCAACGTTACCCTTGCTCATTTTACTGAAGATCAACAAAAAGGTTCCTAATGTTGATTAACCCAAGTAAATGTATAAAAAACTATGACACCAATAGCGTTGACCAGAGGAAGAAGGATATAAGTTTTAGAATGACGTTTTGTAAACACCTTTCAACAACATAAGTCATTGTTTTCAAGAAAATAGGTGGCCCAAACTTCTCAATTAACACATTCTTAATAATTGTCATCGTTATTAGAAATTAGTTCACTTAATTTAATATTGTTTTAGCTTACTGCACTCTTTCTTCATATAGACTTTAACTGTTTTTACATCATATTCACTTGTTTGCTTAATTTATGTAAAAAAGGGCTAAAAGCTTTTGCTTCACGTATTAATACACAGATAAATAAATCTTTGCACATATCATGCTTTAACCACCAAAGAAACTTACAATTATAAAAAAATCTTATGACAAAAATATAGGGTACTAGCTGACCCCGCGAACTTCGTACCGCCTAACAGTCGATTCAACGTCACTCAATTATTTTGTTTTCTCGAAACCCCTCCAATAAAATTTATCAGATATATTTTTTAAGTTTTTATTTCCTAAGAACCATCCTCGTACTTTATGGTATATTATAAAAAAAAGAATTAGCGAAATTGGTCCAGCCGTTCACGCGTGATGCCGTGACCAAGGGAAATAGGGATTCATTTTTATATATATAGATAGATAATAGTTTTCTTATTTAAATCTAATGCGCTTTTGCAAATCAACCGCTAATTAACCAACTAAAATTAAGCATAAAATGTTTTTATTAAAAAACTTGAATAGCCAAAAAACCTGAAAACAGTAATAAGCCTTAACAACTAAGTTAAAAAAAAACTGGTTGACGCCACTAAACCACTCGTTTTTTACTACATAAAAAATTTCTTTTCACTATTTGTTTAACTGAATTGCTTTGGGTTATTTGTTATAAATGAGGCAAGTGGTGAAGTCTCCTAAACAATTGAAGTTAATGCTACTAAACCCTAAAAAAAAACTATGGTTTTGAATGTTTTATATATTTTTGTTACTACTTTTTTTAAGCAGTAACTGGCGATCTAAAAAACACAATAGTATTATACCGTTTGGTAACTGTCTTTTATGGGATCAAGGTGAGCTTTGGCGCAAAGAGAAGTCTCAACAACATTCCAAGTGGTTTAAGTTTAATGATTGCGTTACTATTCGTAGTTCATTTTATTAACACGATTTTGTTTGCTAAACTTGTTTGTCTATGTAAACAAATTTTTTGAGGTTTATTTTAACATACTTCCTGGTGTTTGAAATTAAATTGCCACGCTATAGGCGTCATCTACAAGCCCGTGGAATGTGGTGATACCAGCAATTTCCTTTCTAGGGTATACCTGGTTCTCCAGCCAACCCATTACGCCTTGGCGGTTTTGGACGGTTCGTGTCCGATACAACCACCCCAACTGCGGGTGGTATTTGTGAAGATTTCCGCACAGAAAAAAGGGTGTCATGTCCGTGCAATAATGAAAAAATAGGTTTTGTCTTTTTTCTGAACTATCCCAAACGGTTATTTTATTGTACGAAGATTACCGTTAAAACTGTTTACGTTATCAAGACCACCCAAGATTTGACACCATCACTGAAACACCGATTGTTATTTGTACAACTGGCAGTTTTTTTAAATTGACGTCATCCTCGAATTTTACATCAACAATAGAAACTGGTTTCATTGTCTCTGTTATCTGCTTACCTCCAGCTCCGCTAGTGACCTTGACGAAATAAGCCTTTCAACTCGAACGTTAATATTTGTCATCACTAAATTACTCTAAATAAAATTCCGATTAGTCGGTGCTCAACTAAGTATTTTTATTAATATATATATCTATACAATTAAATGAAATGGAAGTGTCTGTTTGTAATTGTAAGAACTTTTCACTAAATTCATATGAAAGTACATACAGCCCTAATAACCAATCAATTTCTAGAATTTTAGTCTAAATTTCTATAACGGCTGGACCAAATTTTACGGAACATCGTTGTAATAAGGCAACACTGCAGGATGCAGGTAGTTTTTAAATGAAAATTCATACAATCAAAACATTTTGTGAATAAAATTACACATTTATAGGTTTTTGTATGTTTTTTTAGCACACGATAAATACAATTTTAACACTTGAATTATATTTAGGAAGTTACG
The DNA here is from genome assembly GCA_932526445.1 of Phragmatobia fuliginosa. Classification (NCBI taxonomy): domain Eukaryota; kingdom Metazoa; phylum Arthropoda; class Insecta; order Lepidoptera; family Erebidae; genus Phragmatobia; species Phragmatobia fuliginosa. The sequence goes on along the minus strand of OW052069.1, from coordinate 742,300 downwards.
TATAGTATTACATGTATTATTCGCTTGACGTAAACGGAATATTGATAAATAGTGTTACTTATGCCTAACAAGGTGCTGTTTAAAATGTGTAATTGTTTTTAAAATTCCTTTTACATTTAAGTTTTCATTAAATTTATCAATTTAGTTAGATTATTCTTCTAATCGTTATTTTAAAAAAGGTTAAAGTGAAACATGACTTTAGATATTTCTTGAAATATTATCTATGTAATAGACACTAGAATAAAAGTCTAACAAAAGTTTTTAGTCGTCCGAAACGGCTGAATTGGCAGCCTCAGTTTTAATATTATTTGTACATCGTAAATTATTCATGCGAGTTTGTGTGCTCGTGTCAAACAATACCGTGAGTAATAATATGAGTTTCCTTTGTTGCAGGTAAGACGGAGGAAGCTCTTTGTTTCTGCGGCTACTTGCCTCCTTTCATCCTACCCTTCTTCATCTACCCTACATGTCCTACTTCGCGTATTTACGACCGGTTGGCGGAGAAGCTTTTCTTTCTCTTTTTACATTCACGTCGCTTAGCAGATGCAAGGTAAATTTGGAATGGGTTAAATTGCGTAGAATAATTTTGAACGAATTTGCAAATTAAACGTACAGTGCGGGTATTTTAACTAATTTGCGTATTTGAATAAGCACTAAATTCAAATTGTTATTTATCAATGCAGATAAATATGAACTAACTTGGACGTGGAGGACTAAATTTGGACCATAATTATTTACTTTAAGTAATTTATATTGCCATTGTAGTAGGCTCAAATAAATAAAATAAAATAATTGTGGTAATCCATATGTGGTTGGAAGTTGGAAAGTCAATACTTTTTACCACGGCAAGTCCATAATATAGACCGTGTTGTTTCTTTGCAAATCTCATCAAAGTGTAAAATAAAAATGTAAGTAAACTTTTCTAAAATTTTAATTACGTTCTAATTCCAAGTTCCTAGTAAGTGACCAAAATTTAATTGAAAACTCTTTTAACATAGTAATACCATCTTCAAGTCAATCTTTTAACAACGCATCTCAATTATACAAGTATTTAATATTTATCCATTGTTTGTTAAGATTGGTTTAATAATTTGTAATGAGATCGTGCGAATCCACTAATAAGCTAATCCGGTTCTTATAGTGTTACAAAGGCCCGGAATAGGTTAATGAGCTCTGATTGTTTTGGTAATTTACTTGTGACGACGTCGCCTTTACGTAAAATTCTATTGAATTCTTTTTTTACACTTAACAAAAACGAAATTAAATTACTCTTTGTTCGACATTTTATATATAGCAAAAAAATGAATAGCTAAAGCCAAAAACGGTTGTCCTTGAACAGAAGTTATTCAATTGAAACTTTATAGGAAGTTAAAGATCGACTTCTTCCAAAATTAGGTGGTGAAACAGAGCCAGCCTCGTGGGAATCCTTAGAAAAAATGTCTGATACAAATATTTCAAAGATCTAATTAAAAGTTACAAAGTATGTAGATAAATATGGTCTCGCTCTTTTCTGAGTCACGTTTTTTTTCGCTCAACCAAGTAACGTACTTGTTGGTCCAAGTCCAAAACAGGTCTCCGAAGGTCGTCCAGTTCTACATTCATGTTCACTCGAACAAATACTTGCTTCAAAACGAGTATACTATATATTAATTACTATGGAAATCAACGATAAATAATGTCTATCTATGTGTGAATATAATAGATTATATTCAATTTATACGATGAATTGAAAAATGTGGATGGAATTTATAAATAAGTTTTTAAGGGTTTTCTAGGTCATGCCGAACATAATAACATGGACCAGCTGTACGTCCATTTTGCTTGTGAATGGTCCATTGGTCTACTAAAAGGGGTTGCCAATTCAATAGAGCTAGAGATCACCTGGCGGTTAAATTTCGACTATTGTGAACGTTTTGTCCTATTTCGTCGACCAGTTTAACTTAAACGGGAATTGTATTGACTTACGTCACGTGAAATGTCTAACCGAATTACTTAACTATTATATTAAATATGACCGAGTGCATAATTTTGAACTTTGTAAAACACTAACTACGCTCCGCGGTGTTACCAATGGTGAACTGCGTTGCCAAATGTCACGTGAAATTTCATTTAACGGGAACTGAACATACTAAACTAAACTATTCTTAAAAGAAATAGTAACAAACATACAAACACTCACACTTGCACACTTTTGCCTTTATAATATCAGTGTGATAATGTTTAAAAAGTTTAGCGTCCTATCGTACTTCTATATTTACACAATAAATAACTTAAAAATTATACACTGGTCTAAAAAAGGAGTACATTTTTTTACATGTTATTGTATAATTATATTCAAACTTATATGAATATACATAAACCTTAATTTACAGAGACACGATTCAATTTAAGCTCCCTTGGTTCATCACACCGGTCGGTGTGGCATAAAAAGCACTTTGTATAATGATTCTGGCACCATTGTGGGAAGCTTCTCACGACTCTTCGGGGAACTAACTTTGCAATTCAACCACCATATCTATGTATAGTATTGCTTATTAACACATGAATGGAATAGACGAGATATATTATAATTGAAGTAGGCTAGGACTTGGGTTTCTTTTTCTGTGCGAATACTGCATAATGCGTTTTGGAGTTTAAACGTGTTGCGAATCGAATGGGAATATCTTATAATAATAATAATAAATTTTATTAATTCAGAAATGTAGGTTCACAATATTATCACATTGAAATCACAATTTACAAACATAAAGTATGGTACATTTAAATGTGAAACGTTAGCACCTGTACTAATGTATTAAAACATTGTGTCACAGGTGCCAGCGCCTTCCATAGTTGGAACGGTTCCCTAATACATGTGATAGCAAATACTATAAAAAATAAAAATTAGAACAAACTCATTCTTTTAGAAATTAAAATAATATTAAAATCAATAAAATAAATTTACAATTTGAGTTATCCCTTTAATTAAGATTTTGAGCATTAAATGTAGATTTTGTTTTGTGCTGCTAAGATGAATAAGAGTGTATGTGTATGTAAGTGTGTATTTGTTTATGGTGGGTTTTGCAGTGTATGTGTACAAGCACAATCAGTCATGATATCGTTTTCAATAATTTCTCGGTCTCCCAATAATCCAGAGTCAACAGCCAGCATTCCAAAGTTTTTTTTTGCATTTTTTAAGTGGCAGGGGATAAATGCAAAGTATCTTGCTAATACGATTATAAAGGCGACAGCTGTTCACGGAAAAACTCCTGATAGCAGCAGCAGTTCTGCGTGGCTCAATTGCACAGATACGGTCCGTTCTACGCCTATCACCCCGCACTTATGGAATACGCACATGCCTGCGCAGCGTTGTTTGGAGCACAAAAAGCTGTCTCACAGTCAAAACTGAACACTCTTCATATAATAGTTTTGTGGGATATTTACGAGGTTTGATCCAATGTTAGTAGCAGGATCTTGGAACTTTGTTTGCTGGTTATCCAAGTTATACATCAAGCGCCTTTATAAGTCAAGTGCTGCAGGACTCTCTAGGTTGATCCAATGTTAGTAGCAGGTTTTCCTTCTTTTTGTAGTACTGTTGTTGTGCGTGGTTTGCTACCTCATGCGCCTATTACGTGTTGTCTTGCTTGCTCCCTCTCTTGTCTCAACTCTTATAACATCTACGGGATGAATAAGGGTGGTGACAATGCGTATTTAGCCGTCACCAAACGGATGATTTACCAAAGTATGCAGAGGTACATATACTTTTTAATTATGAAAGCAAAAGACAACGCAAAATTGAAAATGCCTCGTGATAGTTGCTAGTTAACGAGTAGTAAGGAAATCATCCATTTTGGTATATAATTGGTGTAAGATTTTACGCTCGGATCAACCTGCACAATGGTGCGGGAACTACTTAACATTTAAGTGAGTCGCACGCCAACTCGTGAGAAATCACCCGAGTATAACATCATCTAATGCTAAATCTTGCCACTGGTACAGTTACACGTTCACAATTCGTGCTTAATAAGGTTTTTATCATATAGGGGGCAAACGAATAGACGGCCCCTGGTGGAGTGTCACAAACGCGTTGTCGACCTTTAAGTAACGAGTACTCTCTTTAATTTTGAAGGGCGTATCAGATGCCCGTGGCTCGGAAAGCATGAAATGAAAACTTATATTCAGGTAAAAACCGGTGGAACTAGTAGTTGACCTCAAAAATTAATGTTAGGAAAATGATGGTCCTATCGCTTGCATTTCCTCGACTTAGTTTTATCATTGAAAAACATTTTAAGAGTCAATAGCTGCTGTAGTTGCAGACGTAGTCATTAAAGATGGTCAGTAAAAATGTCACCAAAATCTAACTATTTAGTCAGAATCGTGCAATGAAAATTCTTGCGCCGATAGGTCTAAATATCCGCAGAATTTAAATAACAATAGCTAGGCCGTGGCCGGCCAGCAATGCTCACTACGCCTAGTTGCAAAATCTTTCCTTTGTGTTGGAAGACGAGGTTCACTAAACCCGTTTCTCCACAAAATAATAGAAAATAAGTATTAATAGGAGCTGGATGCGACAGGCCCACAATCGATCAGAGTGGCGGGCAATGAGAGTGCAATAGGCTGATGATGATGAGGTATGTACAATATTAGTTAGAACATAACAGAAGACCTTATAACTATACATAATATATATTTGGTGTTGTGTTTCTACGCAAGTATGTGTGTATTTCATTATTCGTCTATGTATTATTGTTATATTTCAGAGTATATAAATAGCTTCTGGTTAGCTATGATTATTTTCGTATCACCTGCCTTCATTCTAATATAAGGTTCATTGGTAGAGATTGACAAGTAAGTCGCATTAAAGCCTCGTAAAATATCAAATATCTAGTATATCTATAAAATATCAAGGGAACCGTTTTTTACCACATATGAAAAATTTTGTCTGTCTGTTTTTACTGGTAAATGATGTACCGATTTTTACTGGCCTTTCACTGGCAGAAAACTGATAACCTAAGTAACTTAGGCTTAGCTTTGTTTCGCGGATTTACTCGCGATATACAACAATAACTGCGGGTAAAAGACAAATTAATGACGAATATTGATTTATTTAGCTCTGCCTTTTTAATTTTCCCTAGACTACTAAAGGCTCTTGACGAAGTTATTTTGTTTGAAACATGTAAGGTTACAGAAAGGTGAAATAATAAAACGCAGAATAAGTTTATTTCAATAATCCAATGCATTGTAACACGCACCTTTGACATAAATATCACTTTTTTTACTAGTAAAAAATAACTAAAATGAAATAAAAAATTGGTAACAAAATCTTGGAAATGTGCTCTTACATTAGACCACACCACTCCACAAGCCAGCTAGCTGCTAGTGATGATTTGGAGAGCCTGGCAGAAGCTGAATGCGACTATGATCAAACTAATGAAGTGCCATTTTAGACACATATTTCCAAAAATGGACTTCGATAAGATGTTGATAAACCAGAAAAAAAACATTTGAAAGAAAGGAGATAGATGCAGAATTATCTGACCGGGCCGCCAATGTGTGGGTCACAATGCTGCATTGCCTACCCTCACAATGAGGACCTCTTCTCTTGGATTCTTCTCATTCTTTCCATCAGGCAGATTAGAGACACTTTGGTAGGTAGGCTTAAATATAGAAAAAAATAAAAAACATTTTAAATACATTATTATACCATCATCCATCATCAACAGCCTTTAACAGTCCACTGCTGGACATAGGCCTCTCCTTAGAAAGGAGGTTTTGGCCTAATATACCACGCTAGCCAGACGGGTTGGTATTGGGTTGGTTTCAAGATTTCCTTCTCTTTGCATTGATGTTGTCTTGTCTTGTTCCAACTGTGCAGTATAAATAGTGAAAATATTTGTGCTTTAATCAACTGTTAATACTAGATGAAACTCGCAAATGCGGGTTTGGTATAAATAAATATATATGTACATGATTAGTCAGTGTAAGCAGTCTATGATACAGGTTTCCTATCTATCTGAGTATATTGCAGCTTGTTGGTAGAAACCTCACGGTCAACGACACAGCTAACCGGATTGAGCTAGAACGCAGCAACCGTTGCCTCAACATACTTATTACAATCCATTTTGCAGCACACCAGGATATAATCCGGCTCAGCTTTACACACGTTCCATCGGAATATGTCATTACTTAATATCCCTACTATATATAATATTATAAATGTAAATGTAAGTTTGTTTGTTACGCTCTATGCCAGATGTCGTGGGCACGATTGCCACCCAGGACCAATGTTTGTGTCATAATTACGAAAAAAATTGGTTTGTACCTAGGTGTAAGTTATCTATGTTGTTTATATAATTACCTTGTATCTCTTAGTCCTACTTGTCACGGTCTGAGTATTTAGGAGCCATATTATTACATATATACATCACCCAAACTCTAGAACAAATAATACTTGCAGATCATAGTAACATTTGGTCCGAAGTCCGTGTCACCTGTTGAGCTCGTGTTGTCATACAAATAATATTATTCTTAACATTGCTATAATCCACAGAAACTTCAATTTATTTCGTGACAACTTTAAATACGTGATAAGCGCGCTATTATTGCTGTCGTTTTTAAGTACAACAGCTGTGTTACAGGGCTAATTTGTTCAGAGAACGTCATAATTACAAATGTCGATGATGTCAACCTAGAATAAATTGAGTAGGACTTCGCACGACTCTTAAACAAACAATATTACACTTAAATTATTATTGTCTTGTTGTGGAAAAATCTTTATTGTATTACGGTAAATATATTGTTTGTAACATAATTACGTTAGGTGGCAGCAGAGGTTGCAAAAAAAACCTTTTTACTTTAATTAACTTTAATTAAAAATGTAAATTACAATGACTTATTATAACTTATTACTAAAAGACTATCTAAGTCGGCGATCGACCAAAAAGTGACAATGCTCTTCCGTTCCCATGTATGCTGCACCCAGGTGTCGTCATCGTCGCGTTGCGCGATGTCAGCGTTTCGAGTAAAGCGACCGTGTGACCAAGTGTAACTGAAGCCAATGTCTATACTAGAGATAACGCCTGACTATGCCTGCGTAACACCTCCCCCCGTAGAACAGCGACTATTCACGGCAGGTGTCGTGAACTGAGCTGGGAGATTATTAGGATCAATTCTTCTCGTGACTGGAATCGCGTACACTGCTTGTAGATTGATTTGGCTATCATTCAGTTTCCTTGCCGTAGACTCCTGTCGTTTTAAATAGTATTTTCGATACGCCAAACCACTAATGAGTGCGGATGCACCTAATAGTAATACGTATATCGGTATAGTGGTATGATATAGACTACTGTCGCTGGTGGTTGCCAACTGTGCGGGCGGCTGCTGAGAAATCTTCTTATTGGTTTCATGTAGGTGGTCCAAATTGATCGAGTTGAGCGTAAACTGTGGTATGGTCATAGAGCTTTTATTTTCAAATTTAGGTATGTCCATAAGTTTCAGTGCTTGACCCTTCAATCTATCTTTCGTGTTAGAAATTCTAAATTCATTTGTTTCTAGATAACAGTTATGTGGTATTACGACAAGATAACTGCCTTTAATAATTTTGTAGAGATCTTGGCCACAAGATAACTTTGTCTTTACTGGTTCGGGGAAGCTGATAGTGTAGTGCCGGTCATCAAGTTTTTCATATGCTGGTTTCCGCAATGAGACAGTGGTTGTGTTGCATTCGGGAATTTTCTCTTGATGGGTGATGAGGGCTTGGATACAATCCTGAGATTCTCGGCTATACATGTTGTGTATCTCTTCGCATAGATACCCTTTGGTGGACTTCGGGCATTCAGCCTCTATGTACTTGAAGTCTTTCAAATGGACTGCGAGGAATTGGGTGTTTGGGGTAAGGATTTCATGGTATTTGTTAGGAACAACGGATATCTTATACAAATCAAAAGATTGAGGTAAGAAGACGGGAAATTTAAAAACTAAAACTATATTATTTTTGACATAGTAAGAGCCTAACTGAATTATGTCATAATATTCACGTATATCTAAATCTAAAACCTTATCTCTACCATATATTCTATATAACTTATCAATAAGCACTTTAATAGAGTCAAGACTAATGACAGCGTGGTGTGCCGTCGAAGTTTTGATAAACGCTAGGACGTTTTGCAATTTATTAATTTCTTGAGAAATTATATCCACATTATCACTAATAATAAAAATCATCTGGGCTAGATGCGAATAATTAACCGGATCATTACCGCCACTAATACTCTGACTTATACTTTTAACTAACTCGACTAACTTGTTCTGGTTGTCTACAATATTGTCAATGATACTGGAATGCTGGGACATCCAATCTTTCGTTAAACTAATATGGTTGTTAAATTCCGTTAGTAAGTTATTATTACTGTCCTGAAGGGTTTTTATAGCACTATTGAAATGCATTGCATCGGTGTAATCAAGGTTGCCGGTAATACTTTTTATCACAGAACCGAGACCATCAATGAGACCTCTTTTACTACGATTCATCTCAAATGATTGAAGTTGTTTTAGCACAGTATGAAGCTTTTGGTTCATATAGTTGATATGAGGTCTAAATAGAGTTGTTCTATTGTCGATATTGGGGCTAAGTTCGTTTATCTGACTATGGACTGCGTTTAATTTTTCCTCTAATTCTTGAAGGTTTATATGTTGGAGAAATGCATGATAGTGGGTAATGATGTTACAAGGACCTAACTTAAATGGTAAGATACCAGGACCATCGTCAAGACTCTCAAGTTTTATCTCTTGCGTTAGGGCCAATCCCACGAACGTTTGGATTATCAGGAGGATCCTGCAACAATTTTGCACTATTAGGTACTCTCTTTAACCTTGATTTCGCAATGGGGTTTCTTTTCTTTTTAGTGTATATATGGATTGGGAGATCTGCCGTTACTACGTCGTAAGTGTACCGCGGCGCTAATTTCTGTCGGGAAGCTAAAGGGTTTTGGACAAATACTTGCTGTTCAGGTAGGTATTCAGATTCAGGTTCGCGAGTTTTGTTAAGGTTATCAATAAGAGTTTTACGCTGTTCCGTACTTAATTCTTGAATTAAATTATAAGCTATACTCATTTTATTTTTGTGTTCCGTAATATATTGTTGTATTAAGTGGGCGGACAGATCTAAATCGAAAGGATCTCGTGGATCAAAATGACCCGTAATTAAGTCCATGGGCTTACATCTTGTGAAACTGTGTATGCTACTATTATATGCTAACAAGGCATAGGGCATTAAGTTTAACACGGCTTCATTTTTATGTTCCAGTTTTAAAATGCGTAAATGCTCTAAGATCGTAGAGTGAAACCTTTCTACTATTCCGTTCTCGTTAGGAGTATGTGGTGCTATTTTATGGTGTTGAATTTTATGTAGTCTAAGCAATTCCGCGAACAATTGATTAGTAAACTCTGGGCCATTGTCCGAAACTATAGATATGGGTATACCATGATGCGTGCAAAATTTGAGTAGCGCTTGTACTATACTTACTGCCGTTGCGTCTCTCAAATAGTATGCTTGAGCATACTTAGAGAAAGCGTCGACTATGGTTAAAAACTTTTCTCCTTGTACCGTAAGCAAATCAAGATGGATTAAATCAAATGGCTTACTGGGTGGAGGAACTAGGCGAAATTGTTGTTTGATGGGATTACGATCATATTTTACTTGACCACATATAGTGCACTCGTTTATAAATTTTGTAACATGTTCACGCATTTTCGGCCAAAAATACCTGCGAGAGAGAGCTAGGTGACATTCGTTAATACCTCTGTGGTTTGTTTTACCGCTATGGTATTTACTTATAATATCTTGCTGCCGTAAGTATTCTCTTACGTTTTCTATTTCTATTTTAGCTAATAGCAAGTTCATGGCAGAATTCTTAAACGTGCGTTGTATTATAGGAATAATTTTATACATAGCAGATGCTGGGTTAATTAACAGACCGGTTTTAATTTTGGGATGGACATACTCTTTTATAGCACTAATGACATCCTCCTCGAGATTTGATTCAGAGACCTGGATAGCTGTGCGCGTATGAGTTTCAAATGGTTTAGTTACGACGGGTTTACTCTTGAAATCGCCTACAACTGTAAGAACTATCTGTTTAGTAAATTTATTGAGCGGGTCGTCCGTAATGGGCACTTCTAAGATGGGGCTTTCATTATCCGTATGTATTGTAAGAGTCCTGGAATCGTCCGCAGCTTCCGAAGCTGTAACTGTTCTAGAATCGTTTGAGGCTGTTTCAGATTCGGACGGATTGACTATTATGGAACTTATCTCGTCGTTGTTTATTTCAATACGCGATAATGCATCGGCATTGGTATTCTGTCGACCTTGCTTATATACGACTGTGAAATCATATTCGCTTAGTTTTAGGCGCCATCGCGTAAGGCGTGAATTAGGTTCCTTTAAGTTCATGACCCATTGCAAAGGTTTGTGGTCCGTGATGATTTTAAACTTTCTACCAAATAAATATGGTCGAAAGTATTTTGTGGCCCATACTATTGCTAGTAACTCTTTTTCGATGGTACTATAATTAAGTTCACTTGAGTTTAAAGTTCGTGAGGCAAATGCGATTGGTTTATCTGAGCCTATTACACCCTGTGATAATACGGCTCCTATTGCAACGTTAGAGGCATCTGTAGTTAGTAGAAATTCTTTTGTAAAATCGGGATATTGTAAAATTGGGTCGTTTGTTAAGAGTGTTTTACAGTGTTCAAAACAGTTTATATATTTTTGATCACAAACTATTTTAGATCCCTTTTTCAGGCATTGTGTAAGTGGTTTCGTTAATCTTGCAAAATCAGGGATAAATTTTCTATAGTAACCAAGCAATCCCAGGAATCTTTTTATTTCTGTGGGGGTTTTCGGAAGAGGGTAATTATTTATGACTTTTATTTTATCGGGATTTGGCTTTACACCATCTGTAGATATTACATGACCAAGGAAACTTGTTTCTAACTTTAAGAACTCAGATTTGTCCATTTGTATTTTAAGGTTAGATTCGCGCAATCTTTTTAGGACTTTTTCTAAATTGTTAATGTGCTCTTGTAGCGATGTACTAAATATGATAACGTCATCTAAATACACTAGACAGACGTCCTGGAGATCTCTAAGAATGTTATCCATGACACGTTGGAAAGTGGCCGGGGAATTTTTTAACCCCATGGGCATTCTTAAAAATTCATAATGTCCGTTTTCTACATTAAAAGCGGTTTTATGAATATCTGCTGGGTCTAATTCTACTTGGTAGAAACCACTTGCTAAATCTAATGTGCTAAAATACTGACATTTTCCTAATTTATCTAATATGTCCGAAATATTTGGTATAGGGTATTTGTCATCGATGGTTTTCTCATTAACCTTACGAAAATCTATTACAATACGCCACTTGGCTTTGCCTGATGCATCTGTCTTTTTTGGAACTACCCAGATAGGTGAACTCCAAGCAGAATCCGAAGGTCTTATAATATTCTGCTCAAGCATTTTATTAATTTGTTCTCTAACTTCTTGTTTGTGTATATAAGGATATCTGTAACTTTTAACGTGAACGGGTATTTCATCTGTAGTTTTAATTTTATGTTTAATTTTATTCGTGAAGCTTAATGGCTCACCTTCTAGGTGAAACACATCAGCATAACGAGCACATAAGGTCTTCAAGTTAATTAATTCTTCAGGATTTAAGTGATCCGTGCGGAGACGCGATAAAACTTCTTTAGTACGAAGGGATATATTATCTATCTCATTATGATTACATTCAATATTAAACATTTCGGCTGAAATTGGGTGGTCCATTGAAAATATTACATCATTACGAGAAGTATTAGAGATCTGCACCCAACCACGGTTATTTTTAACTTTTGTAAAACAGTCGGACACTATACAATTACAAATCGTTTGTTGTGGAACAAACACATCGCCATCTTTCGAATTAATAGGTAGTCTAACTAGCCTGGAAGAGTTTGCTGGTATGACGTCTTCATATAAATTTGTACTTCGTGAATCATACATTTCTATGGGAATTTTAGCATAACGGGTTATTAATTTCTTACTTCTAAAATCTATATTAGAGTCCCATTTATCGAGTAAATCAAAACCTATCAAACCATCGAAATAATTATGAAAGTCATAAATGAATAAAGTCATGCTACTGTTATCTTTAAATTCGGGGAAACAAGGGAGTGTTATGGAATAATCATTTTTACTAACAGCGTGTATATTGGTAACTTCAAATGGTTCGTAATTTAATGGTATATGGGGGAAGAATTTTTGTACTGCTTGCGGAGTTATAAAGGATTGATTTGCGCCGGTGTCTATAAGCAATTTTAAAGGAGGGTTATGAATTTGTATGTATCCTAATTGCCTTTGTATCTGAAAGTTGACCTCTATTTTGGTTTTTCTAACTTCAAGGTCTTGTGAAAATTTTCATCCTTTTGGGGAGTATTATCGGAGCGTAATTCCTCAACAAGAGGTTCTTCCGGATACGAGTACTGCTCATAATTAGTATAATATTCCGGATATTGTTCGTAAGTATTACAGTCCTGATAGTAGTCATAGTAGTTGCAATCATAGTAAGGTTCGTACTCATAATCGTAATTAAATTCGTTTAGATTAATCTGTCGAGTTTTAAAATAACTATTCGGCGGCGGGTTCCCGGATCTGCGCCAATCGTGCCCACGCATATTTGGCATTGGTTTGGGGATAAAGTGGCTAACACCACTCATTGGCTGTGGAGTATTATTAAAATTTTGATTTTGTTGCGGCTGTCGAACAGGTAGTTTAAATACATTACTCTGCGGGTTATAGTTTGGAGGAGGCGCACGGAACATCTGTTGCATACGTGTCGGTTGTCGCTGTTGGAGCGGATGGAACTGTCCACGTGGTTGTTGGAACTGGGGTACGTTAGGCCTCCAACCTTGATTAGGTGACTGGTTAGGCGTCGTATTAAATGCTTGTTGCCTTGAGGGGCCCGGTATGTTCGCAAATGAATGTTTAGGTGTAAAGTTATTAAGAGGCAGATTAAAGTTTGAATTATGGTTTGAATAAGAGTTTTGATGAGTGTCTTTTCTACTGGGTATGCCATCGCTACGCTGTTGCATGTAAAGTGTGTTGAGCTCTTCTTGTACAAATTCTAAGGCTTTCTCCATAGATTCGGGACGCATACAACGTATTCTCGCGCCTAATGGGTCTTTAAGACCTCGCAAATAACATTGTAAAGTAAGTTTTTTGTAAAGGTCACGCTTTGCCTGAATTGTAGTGCTCACGGTTTCGTGCAGTGTTACGTAAGTCATAACTGTGCTAAATAAATTTTGACAACGTTCGAAAAATTCCTGAGGGGTTGAAGACCCTTGTGTTTGCAATGATAAATCGTTGTACAAGGCTGTCTCGTCTCGATGGTCAGCGAAGTTATTTATTAAGGCGTTGCGAATGCCACTCCAGTTGTCTGGAATTCCATTAGAATTTATCAATCTGGCTGCGGAGCCAGTTACTTTGTTCAGTATGCCGTTTATAAGTGCTAAGTTAGATAACTCGTTACCTTCGGTCGTTTGAAAATATGTGAGAACTATTTCATCGCATAATTTAATAAATCGATTTAACACGTGCGGATTTCCGTCAAACTCCGGTACTATCCTAAGTGACTTGTAAATGGTATCTAGGTCCACTGCTGGGGCCATGGTTTGTTCCAATTGCCTATTACTATCTGTTAGACGGTTCCTACTAGATAACCTAGGAGACCTATCGCGGTCTCGTGAAGTTATTGGATGAAAAATTTTGAAAATCTAATATATAATATACTACGTAAAAATATGCGTACAAGAATTTACAGTTAACTATAACACTGAAACTATATTATACTAAAATTGTATAAGATATCTTTTCAAGGATAAAACAGGTAATTAAATACTTAGGAATATGGATAGTAAGGACTTGAAAGATTCAAAGTACTTACAGCATTGCAGATTTTTATTGCCGAATCGATGTCTGGATTCACCTCGCTGCAGGCACCCCGTGTAGGTTCTGGATCGTCGCAGAGGGTTGATTTTGAGCCCTAGCTAATGCCTACGATCCTACCGACTGCGCCAATTACGTTAGGTGGCAGCAGAGGTTGCAAAAAAAACCTTTTTACTTTAATTAACTTTAATTAAAAATGTAAATTACAATGACTTATTATAACTTATTACTAAAAGACTATCTAAGTCGGCGATCGACCAAAAAGTGACAATGCTCTTCCGTTCCCATGTATGCTGCACCCAGGTGTCGTCATCGTCGCGTTGCGCGATGTCAGCGTTTCGAGTAAAGCGACCGTGTGACCAAGTGTAACTGAAGCCAATGTCTATACTAGAGATAACGCCTGACTATGCCTGCGTAACAACATATCCTCGTTGTTTTGTAGATTGTGGAATGTTTTGTCAATAGATTTATAAGTCGTCCCAAATCCTATCCTATTCTACTGATAATAAAAATGTGAAAGTTTGTGAGGATGGATGTCTGTTACTCTTTCACGCAGAAACTACTGAACGGATATATATGGATGTAACTTTACAGTATTATATGAGAATAACGCATAGGCTCCTATATACTGTGATAGTCTAGATATATATATGATTTTTAAGGGATTATTTAAAAAACTATGTTTGTTACCCTAAAACGATGTCATATAGAAACCGGGTTTTGTTTATTTGAAAGGGTACACATCAAATTTTATTTCAAGAAAATAATCAACCCTAAGGGTGCAAGACAATGTTAGTACTTATATCAAAGTTCATTATTTTTATTAAATAACCTCATAAATGTAATGTATATTAAATATATTGTAGAGTGACGTTATCTGACCAATACTGATTACGTTAATAGCTGTCCAGCGTATCGCAGCCGTTTAAATATAGTACACGGAATCAATGATTGTCTAGTGTCCTAAATACAAGGTCGGGTACAGCGTACACACTAAAGTGTCATTGGTAGCGACGCGGCTAAAGATGGCGGCCGCGTGACGTCACCGTGCGTTTCCTTTCACGTCACCTTCACCTTGACATTTGAATTTGATTCTAGAACGTGTCGCCGCGCGGTGTCCGCTCATCCAAAACGCGTATTGCATAATTACTAGCTCTGGACATTCTTAGAACTTCTTCGTCAATATCTTGGATAGATCATAAAATTATATGTGAGACGACTCCGAGTCCCTTGACCAACCAATCTTTGTTTGTTGTTCAAACCGGAAGCGATGTTTACGGAACTAATTCGTAGCCAGAAACGATTACTACATCAAACGGAGTTTGACAAGCGTAGCCGCTTTGAGACTATTGACAATCTGTAATTTACATTCTCGGTTGACGATTATGTCAGTATACTCTCACAGATATATGCAATATTAACATGACAATATTAACATGAATGCAAATTGTGTTGTCTACCTAAAGGCAAATCTGTGGAGAAAGTAACCGAACTACAAGCCAATAAATGTGGTGTACAACTGCAAATACTACAAAAGAAATGGGCTTGGTAATGCGATCTTTGACAAAAACGTCTGAGACAGCTATAGAAATCATTTCACGTCCCGTACAATGGCCGTTAAGTATAGAAGGGCGTTCGTGTTTTACATAACTCTCATTCATTTCTTTCGACCACAAAAGCAAGGAAACGTTGAAACTTATGCCAAAGAATAAAATAAAAGAATGTTTATTATTTTCTCTTTTATGAGTTTTTTTTTAATTCACTTTGATGTTACCATTTGTCTTCAAATTCACGCGATGTTAACAGACGTTGAAGAAGAATTCGTTACAAGCCTACCCTAGAGAAACCCTTTTAAATAATGCCATCTAAACAGTATAACTGCACGGATTGCGTATTATTTGTATGCCTCGACGCTTTCTACTGAGCTATGTGTTAGTTGTTCGGTTCCCACATGAAACAAGATCTACGAATTGAAGTTCTGAGTCTGGATGTTCTTTGTGTCCATATCATGAATGTTAGTGAAATCCCCCACGAACCAAAATGATTTCCTAGAAAGAAAAGACGTTTCTTATAATTTTCGAAATATCAGATCAAGATCATCAATTTTCCTTGATGATTAAGATGTACCGTTCCAAAAGATGCCAACTTGACATACTGAGAGTTCCCGTTAATAAGAAACACCGAATCATCCAGCGATTACTTCGCAGAATGTCAATCTCTATCGATAAAAGCTGCCAAAGATATATATGACAAATTTTACTTCATCATTGGAGGAATTAAAAACCCAGAAGCTTCGGTGTCCTTAGGTACTTTATGATATCTTGTATTTCCTAAGGGTTCTTAATGCTCGGGGTTACGAAGGTTGTCCATTATCGTCGCAACTTGTGAATGGCAAAAACCTTATCGAATTATTTTGTTGCGATAGTTATTAGCTTGCATTATTGTCTTGGGAATGTATCCTAAATAAATACACTCCAAGAATTTTAATATACCCACCCACACAACATACATGCAACGTAGCATTGTTGACTTTAAAAACTCTTCTCATGATTCCTTACCAGCTTGACCCACGGCTCCGCCCAGGTTTATGTTCTTTCTCAAGAATCAAAGTTCAAATTGAAATCGATGTAGCGGTTTAGTCGTGAAAGCGTAATAGGCAGTTACTTTGGAATTTATAATATTAGTGTGGATTACTTTACCAACATAAATCAAATTTTCCAAGACGTATATTAAAGATACAAGCATAGGTATCTCAAGTTTGTCACTGCTTTTTAGTACAGATAATATGTTATTCCATGCATTCAGTAAATGTTACCTAATCTCATATTTGTTTATTAAAACGGGTGAATTGAACTGATCTCCAGATAGTGCTGATAACGACTAGTTTTTCTCGAACACTGTTCACGTACAGCTTATCAAAGTTTGTTGCCTAAACAATGAGATATTGAGAAAACATTCACAGCAACTGTTAAACTATGACGTATTTGTTCTGTTTAAGGAAATTAAAGCACTTACGACGGATATTACTCCTAAGCACATACTTTTGAAATGCCTGACGTTTTTATCGGATTACACTAGTCAATAAGTACAATTTTATTATAAAACGATTTCTTCTTAGAGTTCTTCATAACGCCCGTTAAATATGTATGTTAAGCTTCATTTGGCTTATGGCCAATAAACGGCTAACGTCTAATCTTCCGATGTTCTTTTTCCAACTTATACTTAGAAGAAGCTTACCTGCAGCGATAGGTTCTTGTTGTTTAACTTAATAATTTAGGCTGAATTTTATTGTGATTATGTATAAAATATCTTTCGATTCCTTGATCTCTCCGAAATCACATTCATTTATTACAGACTTATAACAGCTGATAATATATAAAAAGTTTCTAATGCTTTTATTGTTGTAACTTATTACGTAAAACATAACTCACGTTCAAAGAGTTCATGATTCGTTTTGCTATAAATTTTGTATGTGCAGTGTTGGACTCTCACGCGACCCCTTCTTATTTATAAAAAAATACTTCTATTAAAATGTTATATAGTCTTGTAGGGTTAAATTCAAGGGCGACTGGTAAGCATTTTGTTCCATCCCCACTGACTTTCAGATTTATCCTTCTTCATAGAAGTTTTTGGCCTATTGACGGATTGTTATAAGGCTAGTTTCAAGCTTTCCTTTCTTTTTGTAGTAATGTTGTCCTGCGTGGTTTATTCCCTTAGGGCCACAGCACACTAGCAACTTTTAGCATCGGCGATCGGCAACTAGTCGCTTTTTAGAAGCTAAATACGGTGACCGAACGCTCTACACCGCACACTTAAAAACGCCAAACGCGGAGATTGAGTCGCTTTTTAGAAGCGCGACACAGCAGCTGAACGCTACTCTCCGCACACATTCGGATGTCGGTAGCATCGATTTGGCATCTGAGCAGTCGCGCGCGTTTCCGATACCGCGATCGAACGCAGGAAGTCGCTAAAACGCGATGCAGCATCGATGCAGTCGCCAAGTCGTCGATCGCTGATGCTAAAAGTAGCTAGTGTACGGTGGCCCTTAGTAGTCGCTTACGACACCGATGTAGAGAATGTGTACTAGCCCTAGTAGACACTTCGTATTCTGTTCACCACATAAATAAATTCATGCCGTAAAGTACCTAATAGTAACTGTCTAAAATGTTTTATTTGGAGGTGTTTATGTCGAGCAAGATGAACAATTATAAAACGTTTTACCTTCTAACAGAGGGCCTGTATTTTGCACGCGTATCTACATGCATTAGCAAACAATAACTCACAACATTTTCCTTAATGTATTATTTATTTAGGTTTCTCGGTATGCATTCTTAATATTGGGTTGGCAAACACAAGGAGGTAGATTCACCATATTTTTTGCGTTCAAACTGGATTAATACCACACTTTTTTTTAAATTTCTTTGGAGGCAAACAATCGTTTGTACAGACAGTGCGACGAAGACAGAGAAAAGCGATGTAACAGCTCATCGTTAAATAAGTAGAAATAAGTATTTAGCTGGAGTCAAAATCATCGTCAGCCTTTAGTTATCCAATACTGGACAAAGAGAAGTTTTGGGCCCATTAAAGCACGCTCCAGACAGATTGGTATAGGGTTTGTTTCAAGTTTTCCTTCTCTATGCAGTGATGTTGTCTTGCTTAGTTTGCTCCGTTGATTGCCATGTGATGAGTACGACTCCTTAGTAGGCTCTTATCATATCCACGCCATGTATAAGGTTTTTGGGTGACACACCAGGGTTTGTAATGGTATGAAGGTAAATATTTTCAGTACAGTAACAAGCGAGCGTATTACAAAATATTAGCTTCATTGATAGAATTAAAATTTCTTAACAAAAAATCCACGAACTGATCTTAGGTCCTCACTTTCATACGCAAATATAAACGGGAATATTTGTCAAGTTGTTAATTTTACTTGAAACTATTCCCACGGGTATGAGAGCGAGAGCCCAGGGGCAAGTTGTACACCTGTTTCACATATACGCTTCCTGCCGACTCGTATGCTGGTCCTTTGTGATTTGATTTGTGTGCTGTCTCCTTTATCCGACTACCAAGAAAGGGTGCCCGTTGGCCTTGTATGTATTTATGTGTGTAATAATTTTATTACCTCGTATCATTTAAATAACTGGATTTGTCGTATGGTATAGTATGGTAATTACAGAGTTCTAAGTTCTAACTGATATGTTTATTGGTCTCTATTTTTAAAGTTAACTTTATCTATAATAAATATAAAATATATTATTATTCATTAGATTATTTAGGATCGAGTACTAGTTAAACCCATATTTGAGAGCACTGTCTTCCCAATACCCATTGTCTTAAGTGTTCATGAAAACCGAGACGTGGTCTCCAAGGCGCAGTGTGTGAAACACCGCCAAACTTCCAGGGTTGACCAAATGTTTGTGTAATCCCAAAATATTTGTTTTGGTTTTCTATGTATAATATGAATGTATTTACAAAGAAAAATATATTTATTTGTATTAGTTGTCTAGTACCCATAATATAAGCTCTAGTACTAACTAGGGCAAGAATACAAGATGGCGTTGTGTCTAAGATGCTCAAAATATTTATTATTATTATAATGTCAGTATGGCTAACATTATACTAATTCAAAATTGGATCCTCCAGTGGTAAACATGTGTTTTATTTAAAAAATAATATAATCTAAATATTACAAAACTCAAGCTATAGTTAGCAATGCGAATAGTGTGTGATACGCAATACAGCGCAATACGAGCAGATAAGCACAACGTCGATAGCCCGAACCCCCAGACTATCGTATACCTAATACCTACTGATACTTACACAACTGGGTTTGTTTTCTATTGTCGACAGCCATTATCACAGAATGGTATACGTATCTGCTTACACTACGTATATTTGTTACAAGTCGTGATAGATAGTCATAGGTCATATATTTATCATCAAGTTTGTAAACAATGGTGATGTTTATGTCTAGATTTAATACGTAGTTTTTATTGATACATTGTATTTTAATACGAAGTATTTTTAACCCCACTGGCCCTGTAACGAATTGTTGTGCTTTTACAGACCTGTTGGTTTAGTTCTATGTGACTCTGGCTGCGTAAGCTGGTAGTGGAGAACAAATCATTTGTTCTGTATCTAAGTAGCTGTCTATAGTGTGTATATCTAAGGTATGTTCATTAGTGCTCTGGTCACCATACCACAGACTTCGCTAAGTTTGAAATCAAACTGCCGTATAGTGTGTGATATGCGTAAAGTTATCATTATATTTATAAATTAACTGAGCGCCTAGGTAATGGTTTAGGTACTTCTTATGTCAACAGCTATCTGCCTATGAAAGTCATGTCAAAATCGGTGAAGATGTTTCAGAGATTACCCTGAACAAACAGACAGATCGATGTAAGTACTGAATATACTTTTACATGCATTTAGTAAAAGTAGTACTGTCCGTGTGGTGACGGATTAAGAATACTGAGTGTCACCACTCCTATTCATCGGGGTGAACACCGCGGGTGTCGTAAAAGGCGACTAAGGGATAAACTGCGCAAGACAACATCGATGCAAAGAGAAGGAAAACTTGAAACCAACCCTATACCAACCCGTCTGGCCAGCGTGGTATAGTAGGCCAAAACCTCCTTTCAAAGGAGAGGCCTATGTCCAGCAGTGGACTGTTAAAGGCTGTTGATGATGTTGATGATGATGATGACAGAAAAAAACTGTTTATTTGATATTACGAACAGACACTTCAACTGTTATTTATTTGTAGATATTTACAGATAGATGCGCAAAATGTTATGTATTTAAATTTAATTATTCGAACTATTCGACTGTCCGGTGGGCCTAGTGCTTTAAAAGGTCGCATCGCCGCCAAGTATTGTGAGTTCGAATCACTTCAAATCCTACATAGAACGTGTTGTGCTATGTGTGATCCATACATTTTTGTTCTTATTCCGAGTGTTCTTTGTGTCCGTTTCATGTATGTTTATAAAGTCTTCTGCGACACAGGATGTACATATGTATATATATATCTTAATGCGGGAGTTGTCCTTAAAAGAAAAATATGTAAAAGTTCATAATATAGGTACATACGTGTTATTTTTGCAATTGTTTATTTGCCATTCCCAGTATATCTGCTTCTTCTGGATATCGAGTATGTTAAGCTGGTGAAACTATCAGTGCCCTCTTTGTTATAACTTGTAAACATAAAACACGAGAGTATTTTGTTATCAGCTTGAGCTCATTATAACTGAGAGTCATTTACGAAGAATGTTGTTTTGAAGTCAGCCACTATCGTAAAATCGTCTCCGTAACCTGTTTCACATAGATTTATAAGTTATATTATGTCATGTTGTTGTTTTCGGTCTACTTTCATGCCTATCTTGAGTGATTGTGATAGTGACAGAAAGTTATTTGTAATATTGCAATATCTCATGTCAGGAAAAATTTAAGAGATTTCGTTTCTGATGTGAAAGAAAGAATGAAAAGTTGATATTGGATATCTCTGGTATTTTTTCTTTTTCTCGAGAACTCGTTTTAATCTGTCATACAAATTAATACCGGTTTTATTTAATGATGATGTTCTAGCTGATATCGGCCACGGCGGCCAACGGAGACCAGCCAAGTCCGCAGGAGAATAATAATGCCCCTCACGTACAATGGTCCTCCTAAATAACATAGAACATAGATATTATAGTGCACAAGTCTGTGCGCAAACACAAGTGCACTCACTGTTCCCTGACTCTCAAAATGGGTCGGCTATTCAACACGACGGGATAGAGATCAAGCGCGGCTTTAAATGCTCTAAGGTTTACTTAATATACAGAAACATGAAAACTTTCAAAATACGGTTGAATTACGAGTAACTTGGTACAAATACTACTAGACCAATTACGTACCATCAAATATGTTGACTTCGCAATTTTACCACTTCGTCGACATTTCCTTTCCTTGTTGAGAATAGCCAATTAACTCAGTTTTTCTTTTCATTCTGCAAACTTTGCACTTCTTTTTCTTTTTTGACATTTTGTAAAAATAAGCTACAAAAGAGAAGTTAATGCCCATGAAACAAGAGAATAGAGAAATATAATGGGAAACGAAAAACGTTTGCAACTTGGCCAGGGGGGCTGGTCACGTCTTGGATCCGTCATCCAATAGATAGTCACAGTTCTATTTATGGTAATGAACACAAGGGAGGTAGGCATAACGGAATTTCCTGTTTGAATTGACAGCTCACCAAGCGGGAAAGTACCTACTTGAGTACAGAAAACCGCAATGAAGCAACGCGTATGTTTTTAATTGTGAGAGCAGTTTCTTGGGATCGTCTTTTCACTTTTTCCACTATTAAACAAATTGTATGCCTTATTTCGATATGTTTTGTTAACAACTATTGATGTTTAATCTTGTAAACTAACAGATTTTAACAATCCCTGACTTAAAGTGATACCGTTACAGAAATTTCCAATGCTATACAATTTTTTTTTTTAATTAATAAGTAAAATTAGATTCATTCGAATTTAATAAGGTTTAAAATCCTTGCTGATTTCAGCACGAACATCCATTTTATACGTAAATTAAATACTCTACCATGCATGGATGTAACCATATTAAAGAAAGTAGTGATCGTAATTATGATTATGTTTTAGCTATTATTATCTGTCTGAACTTCCCCTCCATCTAAATTCTGTGCCAAATTTCATACTTCTCCAATCTCATAATTTTCGTAAAAAGTTTTTTCTTCAGAAATCTATGAATATTTAGATTTTCACCCATTGTTTAAATATTTTTGCACATACAATTTCAATAATTTACTTCTATAAATACCTACACTTTAAGTATTACCAATTTGTCTGTTTGCATATTTTCCTTGTAAAACCTACGAGTACATCTCATCGCTATTAATATTTAAATTGAGATTATGACCACATATTGATGATGTATTCAATCATCAGTAGGTACCTACTTACTCAAAGTATGAGTGTCAAGAATATTCGTCAATAGTATCGACTTGACGAATACGTTATAGAGGTCATCATAATATTCATGTGTGTCGTTATACTGTGGAATATAAATACTGGTATTATTTGTTTGGTCATTATGTAGCTATGTAACTACGAATGGTGCTCGTCCCCGTAATGTTGCGCTGACGTGTCACCTCTGTACTCGTGTACCTATACTTATGAAGTATCCACCTCTATCGATCTGTAACCGTCTGTTCGCAAATAGTTGAGCCATGAGAGTATAAAACGGCAAATAAACTTGGTGTCATTCTTATTAGTATAAATGGTCCCTTTTTTTAAACCTAGGCCATTTAAATAGCCAAACTTTAAATAATTTAGGCTGTGCATACTGTCTTTAAAGTAACATGTTAAAAATAAGAAGTGTTATTCATTCCGTTGATGTGTAAGAGCCAACTAACAAAGCATACTATACAGGACAACATAACAAGAAAAACTTGAATCAATCAACACTATGTAATATCTAATATAGGTACCAAACAGTCTGGCCAGCAACAAAACATAAATATAGATCATTTCCAACCACATAGATAGGCTTCGCAACATATTACTCGAATATGTTAAATATTTCAAAACACAACGCATGCCTAGTCATACCCACAGTGAGTGTTCTTTCAGTTCAACAAACAACTGATAAACTGATAGTAACTATCGCTATCAGCCGCATGATAACAGTTGACATCTATTTATGCTCCAATCTAACGGCATTCGTTTCGATAATCATCTTTATTTGTTGGAAAAATAAGTTCCAGGAATTTTTTGCGAACAAACGTTGTGCTTATGTCGTTATTTTAATGTCGTATTCCCAATTTTCATGGAAAATTTTGCCACTTCTTGAACTTCTTTTATATGCTTTATAACTACTTGTCATTATTTAAATTATAAAGATAAGCCGTAAGACTTACACAGCTCAATATACTATTCTCTCCAAATGCAAGTACTTAAAATTGAATTTTCAAAATAGCTGTGGTGGATATCTACCAGAAGGTGTTCTAGTAGATATCCACCACAGGCCATTTTGATTTGCAGTTTTTAGAAAGAACTTTGAGAACTTTTCAGCAACCCCTTCTTGCTTATCCATTGATTTAAGTCTTAGATCAATGGACGTCATCGCCGTTTTAGAACTAATTTCAACGATTTGATACTAGTTGTGAGCACAAGGCTTACCTATACCGTGAATGGGACCTATTATAATTTTATTCCGATGAATGTGGGTGTTTCATATTACTTCTTCAAGGACATTCGTTCTGTGACAGCACCACGTTACATAAACAGTTTTTAATGGCCTCTGCTTGACAGCTCCAAAGATTCGGAGAATTTGTATTTACCATTGTCTGTTCTGTTTCTGTTTTTCATAAAATCATCACTAGTTTTAAGTTGTCCTAGATCAGCAGACAATTCTGTACGATAACGTTTAGAAATAGATGATAAATCATTAGATCAAACAGCTGAGTGATTGATGGGCCTATTGACGTCACTCGTTTCACATAATTACATAACACCTCCATTATTAATTGCCTCCGTTTCTACATCACATTTATAATTTACACACATCTGTTTCATCCACTTTTATCAGTGATCGACCTTCACTGAATTTAAACACAGTAAGTACATTGAAATTAAATCGATTTCGTTGTACAACAATTTGGTTACCAACGCGCTTTGTACTGCACTACAAATATATTGTTCCCGTTCTATCCATCACCTTGATATGATATTGGGGATGTGAGTAATTTGTAATATGCGTTAGTAATAAAGTGTCCTGTTTACAATGTCTATTTATAAGCGATAACTTCGAGAGTCGTTGCAATTTAAATGGTTTATCTAGAGATACTTGCAAGTTAATGAGGTGACCCCGCACAGTAAAGATAGGTCTCACCCAAAGATTTGTAATCTCATTATTTTATAAATAAGTACACATAACGGGTCCGCTTCTTGATAAGCATAATAATGTACGCAGCCGTTTACATAGTACGATTATACCCCCAGTGACGTCGTCGACAGATTCATGGCTGCGGTCAAAACAACTTTATCAGCGGTTTTATAAACGCTTAATGAAACTTGATTATTTATAACGGTGACTATTGTTATATTTTGCTCATTGGCTAAATTATTAAAAGGTTTCAAAAAATCTGATAATACTATTATTAATAAACCAGTTTTGTCTAACTATCGGGGTTTTATGGACATTAAATCTGAAATTAGAATCTACTATTATTATATTAGTTCTGAGAAGCCTTTCTGCTTTTCACTACTTATATTAACATTTGGATTATTTTTTTGGGGTCCAGGATGTTGTTTGGAAACCACATGGGTTTCATTGTTTATAGTTTGCCAGTTTATTTTGTACCAAAGTAACCGTACTGATGAATGCATAAACAATTTTTAGGGTCTAAACTAGAAAATAATTTCATCACAGATTATGAATTATACAACGCTAAGTAGATACACTTTTTAAAACATTTGTTTTAAATTACGCTAACTGTGCATGGAAAAAAGTCGAGTAACATCGATCGATCGAAGTTCGTGTAAAATTACGCTAACATGTAGTTAGTGTAGTTTAATGCGTTAGTGTCTTCTAGTTAATTTGTAACACGCACTATGTTAGGGAATTTTACGTATTATCGGCTACATTTCTTCATTACCTAGTAAACCTGAATAAATGAAACAGACTCCATTGAAGAAAGATTAAACCCATTAAGAATGAGGAGTTAGCAATAAATGCTAGCGTGCTTCTGCTTATTGTAACGTAGGTACTCTGAAGTGTAATTTATTTCCCTAAACTTTGCTTTTCAAACCCAATTCTTACCAAAACACTAAACTTCTCCGATCGTAAACTTTAAATGTAATTATTGACAGCGATACAGGAATGTTGTATTTTGGCAAACCATTGGGTTTTCCATGTTGATATAGTCGTTATCATTTTGCACACATCGACAGCTTGCTAACCATCGTAAACCATCTCGTATTCTCAGTTGAAATCACCTATATCTCCCGTTAGCTATTATATGTAAACATCCGGTTATACAAAATCACACATCGATACAGTACATAACGTGTTACGTATATTTAGCTATCGTAATGGAAAGTTTTCTGGAGCGCAGTCAGAGATGATAGCGCTTATCGACCACGCGGGACCGACGTGCCGCCCGTCTCTGTGACAACACACACCATTACAAATTAATGTTGTTTGGACATTGTTTTGTGCAATCAAACACATTCATTTCATACTTCCACTTAACATAAGTAACATATTCTATCTGTATTTAAAATTGCCACGTGGAAGACAGTCACTTAACTAACTGAAGTAGCAGGTAACTGAACCCTTTTTTAGAGTTCCATTCAAACGAAACCTCTCACCATTGTTGTGATAGATACCATGCCCTTTTTTTTTCTTTACACTCAATACAAACACAAAGAACACTCAGACTCAGAACAACAATACGTGGATCACTCAAGTGTTGTCTCATTAGGGGGTCGTCGTACGCACAACACTAAACGCAGTAGGAAGCGGTTAGATACTTAACACTTCTACGCTATTCGTGCAGTTTCTTTATCAATATTGTTCCTCAAAGAAATGTACAATTCTATGAATCTAATGTTCATTCCAGACAGAGTGGTGTCGTATGAATAACAACTAGATACTACAACACGTTATATGATCCGTTACGATAATGTTGAAGCGGGGTTCTGGGAAGAGGCGTGTGCAGTGACAACACAACTGTTGGTAACGATATGAGCTCACAAAACTGTTCAAATCGTACTAAAATCATCTTTATTCATATGTGAAATAAGGTTGTCGTCATGAGTGTCATCACATATACTTGCAAAACGTGTTCGCAATGCCAGATGGAATTTCGCTGTTATGTTCTTGAAACATACTTGTTATGTATGACAAGACATAAAAAGGTCGCTAGCAAAATATACGTGACCTATTTGGCGTACTGACACGTGTCACGTTTTTAATGCCTGAAAGTGAGCTTTGCTGGTGTCAATATATTTTTACCTGATTCAATTAGCTTATATATTGGCATGTTGAGCTAAATTTATATGCTCGGATTTTTTTCATATCTTGAACAGTACTTAAAATATACGGTAAGATTACCAACCTAACTCGCAAGACTGTGTCTATAGCAGTAAATAAACTTTAATCAGTTCTACAAAAGCTTTTGTTATGAAAACAAACTAAGACTGAGCCAAAAACTTTCTGTCCGTTTCATAATGAATCTGTATGTTAATAGAAAACTAACAAATGAAAGGGTAATAACGTTTCTCAACGCTAAGTTATGTGTTCAAAAGAAAATATTAGCCAATACATGATAAAATGTAGAAAGAGAATTAGAAACACTGGCAACTTGACTAAGAGGGCTGTTACCGTAGTAACTGAGCTCTTAGCTGAGATTCTGGTACAGATCCATTTTTGATATTCATTGCTGTGATTTTAAGATGACCTTGAAGGTTTTATACGGACAGATAGTCCAACAGATTGATAACAACGATTACCTATATAATTGAGTAGTGACTATTTGCTTAATAGATAACACAACCTGGGTAGTGTGACAAATACCGAGGAGATAAGGAGTAGAAGTCCGTTCTAGAATATCGTGACATCTGTTTGTTCAAGTATAATGTATAAATATTGATCAGAATATATCCTTATCTGGCTTTGAAGGTTTTTTAATATACATACTTGTTTTTTTTATATATTGATAAAGCCTAGTGAGCGTAGACATTGATATCAATTCTGTTTATCCAATATTGTTGGAAGGATAGTAATATGCACTATATAAAGTCACGACCATGTCCCAGTGGGGTAGGCAGAGATAATTGGTCTTGAGATTCGTCCATATGTTTGGCTGTCTGTTCCTAGCGCTATTATGGAGCTTCGTAATCATAACCGAAACCGTAATTGTATTTATAGCTTTCTTCACTTGTTTTATTCTGTTTTTTTTTTTAATTTAAAATTGTTAGTTATTTTTTCGGTGTTTTTTAATCTGAAACGAAACATGACATTCAGAATCTCTACCGAAATAAAATGATTGTACTAAAATTTTAATTAACACTAGAATGTATTACAAACATAACTGGCAGTGATAACACAATCTGTACTTCAAAACATCGAATCATTGTGTTTGCACGTTACAATCACTAGAATGTAGACAGAGTCATAAGATAAGGTAAACCTTAAATCATTTGAATAATGATTTTCGAGAAATGGAAAGAAAATAACAATCAAATAAATGTCATTTTAAATGTACGAGAAGCTAACCATTTATCAGCCTTAGGGATACAGAAACTAGCCATTCTTAACAGTTTTTATCTGCTTTTACATTCAGTGCTCTGATCTTCAGAGCAGTTATGTACATAAGTGTCGATTTATTAAAACTCCATATGGTCTCCACACTACTGTTAAAAGTAGTTATTGTTTGTAAGTGTGTACATAAATACTAAAGATAAATTCCACTCAGACATAGATCTAACGATCGCACTGAAAGCAGCATTACTTGTTCTCGACCAAGTCAGGGACGACAAGAGTATATGTGTAGATATTAAGAATATGGCGACTGAATGAGCACTGCAAAGGGCGGAAAAACATGACTGTTTTGACCAGCATGATATAGTAGACCAAAATCTGGCCAGCTGTTATAGGCTGTTGATGAAATATTTCTTTGTGTTCGAGTTGGATTATCAGGACACAAAACCATTCTTCCGCAGAGCTGGGCAGAGCTCAAACAGCGGCAATTTTGACTCTACAATAGTAGGGGTCCATGATTGGCAGAAGTCATGATCAGGTAATTCTTTTCTTGTTGCCTTAAGGGAAAACATAGTATAGGTACTATACAAACTATATAACAAAATTAGTGTTTTGTAATAATCTCATGCAATTAACTGGCCAGAAACTCCCAAAAGGAAAAATTCCCTCGTTCCAGCAACAACTTTAATTGATACTCCATTTCTATTGTTCGTAACGTGATGAGAGCCTTCCTGGATAGCAGAGCTGTCTAACACTGCATAAGTAACTCAAATTGAACCCGTAGTTCCTGAGATTAGCGCGTTTAACTAGATAAACAAACTCTTCAACTTTACAATACAAGTAAAGATAAATTATTAATATGCTTCTAAAATTTGCCCTACAAGTGTTTATTACCCTTACAATTCGCTTCATGTGCAAGGGGGAGTGGAAGTGGGAAGTTAGGTAACGATTTTTGGATAGGAAAATAATAAGGACTGTTTCCAAGCCGCAACAACTATCTTTATGTTTAGTAAATAAATGTATTTCTTAATTTCTACTGCGGTCACACAGTGACGTGTTTGATGTAAATTATCGAGCACAATACCACAAAATAAATAACACACAGCACATATTTGAAACGACAACCATGAGACGTACAATATGCAAACGCACAATAATAATATAATGCCGTTTGAGTTGAGCAGTCACCAGTTACCTACAAACCGAGTTCATTGACTCCGTTGGCTTTGTTATAAACCATTTAAGTGCATTCAGGCTGAAAATAATAAATAAGAAATGCATTACCTGACGCAGTATTCGTAAATGTGACTTGTGCTCATTTCCTGAAAGACTAATTTCAACTGACAAGTTAATCATGTTGTTAAACGTTATTACCAATACCCTAGCATCACAGTCTTCTTGGATACCTGGCGTAGTAGTCACGTCGGACTCTGACCGACTGAATTCATCATCATCATAAAGAGAATTTCACTAGGCCGCCATAGTTTCACCCCATCTCTTGAATTCTACTTATTCTTCCCACAAGAGTCACTGTGGCATGCTTAAAAAATCATTAGTGATACCTTAATGGTCTACTGCTTAACATAAACCTCTCCTTTAAAATGAGCTTTTAGTCTGCTAGACCACGCTGACAAGTTGTGTGTCAAGTTTTCTTTCTATTTGCGGTGCTGATGTCCTGGCATAGCTTACTCCCTTGGTTGACTCATAAGACACCTTAAACAAAGAGAACAAAAATTTGACATAAATCTCATATGAGTACAATCGGAAATTGGTGCAAATTGGCAACAAGATTTGTTTATCTACTTTTGTACAAGTTATATATGGAGGTCTTGTGTGTGAACTCCACAGTACTATAAAGCAAGCAGCCCGGTTAAAGCCGCGGGGCCAAGCTATTCTAAAAGAATTAGACGAATTTATTCCTTATATGATCAGCTATCTGCCAGTGAAAGTCCCGTCGAAATCGATCCAACCGTTCAAGAATTAGTCGGAACTATCAGACAGACTAAAAAATGAAATATTTAGTGAAAATCTGTACTTTATTTATTTGTACAGAAATATATTATGTATTCTTAAAGTCTTTAAATATAACACAACAGTACCTACACTATGTACGCAATTACATTGGAATTCAACCTCCATTACTCAACAAATTGTCACAGTTATTCCAAAAATACACAACCATGATACCATTCGCGAGACCCTGCCACATTATTGACTTTAGACTGTTTCCGATAACTTCACGACAGCTATACTAGAATGTACGGCGCCTGCACAAGGGGTTTAACGTACAGGCTGTCTATCGTGGTTCTGTATACACATCTAGATTTGCTAACAATAAATTTCCTGTGAGGTTTATCGCATTACTCAGAATCGGATCAATCGAACTGTTTATAGAAGACTTGTGCTGTCACTGAATATTAAATGTTAAGTCTAGTGTGTGACGTTGGTTATAGAAAAAGAAAATCTATAGAAATAAATAAAATTAAAATGTCTGTTTGTAGCTTTGCACTAAATGCATATTATGAAAGTGTATAATTAAAAAAGCGGCCAAGTGCGAGTCGGACTCGCCCATGAAGGGTTCCGTATCAACAAGTAACATTATATAAAAGTTCTTGTAGTTCGTTGATTGAATGAAAGGTAAATTGCTGTTTACGCTTTATGACGTATTAAAAAAAACTACTTACTAGATCTCGTTCAAACCAATTTTCGTTGGTAGTTTACATGGTAATGTACAACATATATTTATTTTAGTTTTATCACTCTCTTATTTTAGAAGTTACAGGGAGGGGGACACACATTTTTCCACTTTGGAAGTGTCTCTCACGCAAACTATTCAGTTTCGAAAAAAATGATATAAGAAACCTCAACATCATTTTTGAACACCTATCCATAGATACCCCACACGTATGAGTTTGATGAAAAAAAAATTTTTGAGTTTCAGTTCCAAGTATGGGGACCCCCAAAATGTATTGTTTTTCGTCCATGTTTATGTGAAAATCTTAATGCGGTTTACAGATTACATCTACTTACCAAGTTTCAACAGTATAGCTCTTGTAGTTTCGGAAAAAAGTGGCTGTGACATACGGACGGACAGACAGACAGACAGACATGACGAATCTATAAGGGTTCCGTTTTTTGCCATTTGGCACCGGAACCCTGAAAACGTATTTTAAAATTTAGGTCTGTCTATTCCGATGAATATATGGAACGGTTACGTCACTGTGGTAGATAGATAGCTGACGATAAAGGGAGTAATTTATGCTGTTTATTTGAGAGTAGCCTCGCATCCAGGCGTTTCCCGGCGGTTGTTGATGTAAAAGTACAATAGCAACCGCAAGTCCTACCGCGGCTCAGCTAGAGATTAATAAATAAACAAACTTATACAGTGGGTGCGCTAACCGTTATACTTATGCTCCCCACGTGTTGGTGTTCACCTTGCCCTCGCATTCATATTCGGAAGGTTACGTCGCTTCCTCCATTATTTGCTCTTTAACTAAATGTCATGAACGTACTTAACCAACAATCGGAAACTTATGAAAGGTAAAAGGTACTAATTATTATTGCTGCTAAGAGTACTTCCAGAAATAACGAAGAACATTTTTTTTATATGTAAGCCTGCCAAAATGCCTACTCTGCCCAATGGAAAACAGATTGGTGACCTACACTATGATTTTGCCAATTGAGATGCATCTGCATCATCCGGCCTCTGGTATCGCACTCACCAACGAAACACGACAGCCAATACGAATACCGTCACTTTAGGTTGGTCTTTTGTGTGAGGGCAGTAGTGCCGCCCTTGTTATGTCGACACGTGGCTCTACTATCTTCAAACATTCAATCAACAACCCATAATGTCCCACTGCTGGTCTCGGGTCTCCTCTCAGGAGAAGGGCTAAGACCATAGGTCCCCACGCTGGCCGAGTGCGGCTAGGGACCGGCAAGACACGTTGTGGCTACGGAATCTTGTCTTTAAGCTGAACATGACCTCGGAATCGCGAAAACGCTCATAACATATCATGTCACAAACGGTCATCCATCTAGGTACTGACCGCGCCACCGTTGCTTAACCTCGGTGATTGTTTCCAATCACCTAAGGCCACTCGAATATGAACACATTTATATAAAAGCTCTGTGATACCTCAATAGGTGGTACAGCCGCGCTAATTTCAGCACGAATGGGCCGGCTCGACCAGAGTAGTACTACCCTCGCACAGAAGACCATCCTAAAATGCTGTCGTCTTTCGTTGATGAGTGTGAGATCGGGGGCCCAATCATTATGCATCATTCTCCAAAATTAAATATCTCGCTAAGGCGCCATGGTGTGGGTCACTATGCTGCATTGTATGCACTCACAATGATTATGTTGGCCCCTACTCCTGGAGTAAGCCACTTTGGTAGGTATTATAAAAAAAGTTACAAAAACAAACATTAAAATTAAAATCATTACATTATCCAATCAATTGTTATTCATAAAATTCATTGCTTATTTTATAATAATACATTAATAACTAAATGTACATATTGCGATGCAAAATTAGTAACAGTTTTTCAAACAGAACAATAAATGTTTGTGGCGCGTCAAATATTGACTCATGTAAATATAATATGTGGTGTATTATTTTCCTGTATAACTAGTGAACATTTGTCGGGTTTCGAGGAAAAATAATCTGTTTCCATTCCGTTCCAAGCAAAACAGGCAAACCGCAAAGCCTTACAGTTAGAACTACCTATTTCATTACGTAAATTAATATAGTGTAAGAAATAATTGTATTTTTCCTTTGCATTTGTACAATAAACATGACTAACAAGAAAATCTATAACCCAACTGTGTAAAATAGTTTAGATAACATTTAAATAGTCTATGACACTCGGACCATTATTACAAAGCTATTGACATTTCATTCATTGAAATCAGTTTAGGAGTTTAGGCGCTACAGTGAGCATACAAACATGATACAAACTGCCACATTCAGTTATCCCTCCTTTTCACTTCTTAGTCGTATAAACCACGTGATCATCGCTGAATTAATGTAATCTTTCAACTAACTACCCACCACTTTTAAAACTTTAAACAAATAATACCTACGAGTATTTATGTATTTCTGTTTTGCTTTTTAATATAATATGTATTAGTTCTTTCCTGTTCTTTGTTTTTTCTTATTATGTGCCTATTATTTGTATCATACTGATCTTCCCTTACTACTTATTCATGATTTATAACTTCTAATTCATTTAATCCAATTCATTTTCCTGTATCATTGACAAATTGTTCTTAGGGATTTCCAAGATTTACTGTAGATACACATTCCTATACTACATATTATTTTCGGAAGTGAGATTCCAAAGATGCCTAAATATGGGTGAGAAGAGGTTAACGGGTACGGCCGGGGTGAAGTCGCGAGGCTGGGAACCAGGCCAAGGATCCCGCGACCCGGTCGACGGGCTATTGATCCCAAACTGGTGCAGATGCTGCGCGTAAACATTCCGATTAACTTGAATGTACAGAATTAAGTTGTACATATTGTTGTTTGTTTTAAATAAACATAGCTAATGGTGGAGTTACACCCTCAATTTAGTGTGGAAGTTGTGATGTTCTAACTTTGTCATTACGTAACTGAAAGTTGTTAATTGACTTATTGAAGAGACTGTTTCGGTATTAAATAAAGATAAAAGGGAATTCATTTTAAATTTAGATCCCACTGCTTTTTATGTTACTAAAAAGGCAACTTTACACTAAGAATACATTGTATAGTACAGAGGACTTAAAAAACACACATGAAACGGACACAAAGAACACTCAGACTCAGTTGTTCCGTATTGGGGTCCAACCTGCAACATTCAGCGCAGTAGAAATCGGTGAGATGATCCCTTAAACCACTGCGCCACTAGTGTAGTTATCGTGCTATGTTCTCTTTGGTATCAATGATCAGCAGACATATGTTTATAATGTACATACACATAAATGTATTTGCAAACTGACACCATATGCAAAACTATAAGTAAACCTTTTCTGTAATCATCAGAATTACAAAATTAAAGTATTAGTACATAATTCTAACTATAATATTCAAATAGTAATGTGACCAATACAGTGCACTCACGGTCTCGGTACAGGTGTGATGGGTGTGTCAACAAAAAGTGGATCAACAGGTAGAGAGACCTTGGCTAAATAGGCAACTGGGCCAAGGATTTAAACACCTCGGTTCCGACGCCAGGGCCTTACGGGAACGTGTATTTATTGACTTGTCTATATTTATAAATTAATTCAATTACTCTTTATTCTCATCCATAGTTTTGCGTAAACGGTGTTTTTCAAAGATAGCTTCCGCTATAAAAATCAGCGTAAGAAGTGACACGTGGCCCTATGACATAGGATTAATTTCTACACACACCTACATGAAACGGATACAATAACACCCAGAATAGCGCCTAGGTAACAGCACATCTATGGGGTCACAACGCCAACGTCAGGTTTAGTCCAGCGTATTTAGTACGTCCATAAACAATGTATGCCTGTATGCGCAAAAAATATTTGATCTTCCCTCCACTTGTTTGTAACGTTCGATTGGAGAACGTATGGCTCTTCGGTACAATTGGGTCTACGGACTCAGAGATAAACACCAAATCAACCTATCACAGTCCACTGCTAAGCGAAGGTATCCATTTAATCGCGGTCGCTACTATAGAAAAGTCGTAGTTCAATCCTAAGAGTCCATGACCCGTTATCATTTCCCACCTAAACTATACCTATCTACTATTACTGTTTGTTTTTCTCTTAGGGACAGTGTTCATTGACGTTTTAAACTACCAATAGCGTTTTCCTCCTATTGATAGTTAGCAATCCTGTTTTTTAACTATTTACATCCTTATTACATTCCTTTGAATCCGCTATTTTAGTAATTATCAGCCAAAATGACTACTCACCCTGATGGACAGCATGAGTAGAATCCAGGTGGTCACTATACAAAAACAATGTAGCAGAGCCACGCTGATTTAAGCACAAACGGGATGGTTCGACTGGGGCAGCATTTGTATTTTGTTAGTGAGTGCGATACAGAAGATGATACCGATACCCAATGATGTAGAAGAATGTCACTAAGCCGCCATAGTGTAAATCACCATGCTCCATTGTCTGCTTTGTGGTTGAATGCTTTCTATCAGGCAGATTTAAGTCATTTTAACAGAATACTGTCCGTGTGGTGACGGATTAAGAATACAGAGTGTCACCACTCCTATTCATCCCTCGGGTGTCGGGCCACATCCATGTACATACTCTTTCATCGAAGTTGCCAATTACATTGTTACTTAGAAATAAGTTCTAAAGCATGTGAGAATTGGTACATTAAGAATTATTAAAACAGTAAGTCAATTAATTAGCCAGAATATTAACACACAATGACATTGTGTTATTATTTCAGTAATTTATTGTTACAAACACATTTCGTAACAATTCATACACACTTAATTTAGAGTACATAAATTTTATTAATCCTAGAATTATGAATCTTTGAACATAATTTTAGTGGTAAGTAGTCTCACTGCGGACAATATTTCATTCATTTTGAGGGTTATTTATTACTTTTATAACAAGTGTGTTCTGAACACATGTATGAGGGAAGAGTTTATTGAAATTCACATTTATTAAGTAAAGTATACATTGTGATTAACAAATATACCTAAATGAATATTTCCCTTCGAAGACGTAACAATCTCTACAGTTTGTACAGATTTCTTTTATCGATTCGTTTTTTTTTTTATTATTTTTCTATTTTGGAAATTACTATACATATTTATTATTTTATGTATCATACGTAATAATGTACACGAGAATTGTATAATTTTTGAACGTAAGTTATGGAGTTTTTTTGCCGGAAACTTTTCATATAAAGGAGGTTTTGGAACCACGCAACTAGAGTCAAAAATGCTAAGTTTCAAAAGTGCCTCAAAAAACCAACTTGAGGTAAAAGCTTTTTGATCGAGGAATTAATGAATCATGTTCTTTCCTTTTTCCAAATTTTATTGGAAGTCGACAATACTTGGAATACCTATTACTAAGGGTTTTGTTGTTTGTTATAAAGCCCACTTGAAAATCAACCTGTCTTGAGATTATAACGGTTTTCTGGCAGGATAATGGTAGAAGGTACATTAGTGGGGATACGTACGTTTGGGATTGCTGTTTTAAAGGTTGAACACCGAGACTACAAATGCTAGTATAAGAGATCACGATTAGTTTCGTATATCCATCATGAGACCGATTTAATCTCTCTACGACGAAGATCTCAGTAGTTCTATGTCGTACTTCTCACATACTGCGTCATGACACAATTTAAAAGTTACTATAGTATGTTGATGTACTAGTCGATTTCAGAGTCTGAAGTATTAAGTATTATAGTGTGAATAATTGTGTGCGCAAATACAGGTACACTCTTCGTTCATTCACTCTCATAATCTTTTGGGACGGCTATAGTATAGCACCATAACGTTACACTGGCCACAAAACTAACTAGGATAAAGATTACAGTTGTTGTTCTGCCAATATCGTTTTTGCTGCCGACATCGATTCCTGTTACTGATCAGCGTATAGTACTCCAGCACTCTATGGTTATGGATCTACTAACACGTATTGTTCTTCATAAAATAATAAGGGAACATAATGACAAGTAAAACATAGACACATTTACTACGGGAGTGTCACTGCTTACCACAGATCTTCTCATAGCGTCGTGCAATACTCCGGTCACAGAAGCGCGGGTTTAAAGACCGGGTCGCACCAAACTGGGCCAAGGATCCTCGAGAACAAACTTACTAATGTAATACATACTAATTATTTCTTTTTATAGACAAATAATATCTAAAAATAAGCTTAACATATCACACACACACGTAATTTTGATGCCTAACTAGGCAGAGCTTGTACTATGATCATCAAGATATTAAAAAACATACTAATGTATTTTTAAATACATGCATATCTTTACATAGTACAAATTAAAGTCGCTTACGCTATCTGTTCACTTAGATCTTTTAAACTACTCAATGTATTTTAATGCAGTTTTTAGCAATAGATGAAGTAGTTCAAGGGTAAGGTTTATTATGTGTGTAATTGCATATCATAAAGTAAAGGAAATCAGAGAATTCCAAAGACGGGTCGGGTCGCTAGTCTGAGATAAATTACAACCAAATACTGAATAAATGATCTACTCATAACACAATTACTTGTCATAGGTGGAAATGGTGGTCATAGGTGGCTTAGCAGTCAAGGTCACTAACCACTGGATCAGAGAGTCTATCTGTGTTATATAGAATTATTATTTTCAGAAATGTTATCATCACGAGGAGATCCTTTCATTTAATATCAAAATATTTGGTAAACAGCAAACGCTATTGAACAATTCAATGGCTTGGAAGCTATATCCGTTATGTTATCCCGGGGGCATTCAACGAATGAACACGTAGACATTCTATGGGTAGGTCGACGTGCGCATTCATAATTTAGCAGTGTCCAGTGCCAAAACTCAGGGTGGCTGTCCCCACCGCGCGAGGTATTGATCGCTCTTGTATGCACCGCCTCTCAAAGGGTGGAGCCAACACATAAGCCTTACAATTTTCGCTCTGAAATTTATTCTTTTTCATCATCATTTTACATTGGTATAGTGATTTAACTCATCTGGTTTCTGTTATGGTAATCTGAGAAGTAAAAAGAATGCATGTAATTGTGTTACTTATTTTTCGTATTAACGAGAACTTAATCAAGAACTAAAACAATATAATTCAATCATATCTAACCTCAAACTTAATTATAATCAATCAAAATAAATTTGCATCCTAAAATTTCTAGACTAGGCGTTCGTTGCAGACATTATTGCGCACAGCATCAATCCCCTTAGTGGCTTGACTATGTGTGTATGTGCTGACGCGACGCGACCAAAGCATGGTGGAGTAGTGTGAGTGAGCATGTCTCCCGTAGTAGGGCTATGGTGTGTCACGAATGGAGCATTGGGGGCGCATCGACCGCTTAACAACCGAATCGATGTTGTCGCGCATGCGCCGACGGCCGGCTGCAGCGTTCGATAAGAAGAGAGATTACAAGTTGTACTAGCGTTGCGTCGGCTGAGGTA
Organism: Phragmatobia fuliginosa; assembly: GCA_932526445.1. NCBI lineage: Eukaryota > Metazoa > Arthropoda > Insecta > Lepidoptera > Erebidae > Phragmatobia > Phragmatobia fuliginosa. The sequence continues at coordinate 703,951 of OW052069.1, read as the reverse complement.
AACGACTGGCGAACGTTATGATAGGTCTAGGTGTTAACATACTGTTTTGTAATATTTAATTGACATTTGGGTGTTAATTGACTCATTTTAACATCCACTGCTTAAATATAGTTACATCGACTATTATGATGCGTCATTTCTACATTCTTCAATGACATTGACAATAATATTCCTTGCTTATATTTTAATTTATTTATCCATTACTTATTTACATGTCTGCCACTTGATACATAATTATGTATTTAAAATAATGGTTTTTTCATTCTATTTAAAAGCGTTTATGCATCAAGTAGAAATTAACTTCAAATACTTGACTCTTTTTGTAGCTATTGCTTCTAAGTCAACGTGGCTGTTTAGGCCTTATATTTAAGCACACGACATAGGACACGTCCCATCGTTGAAACAAATGTGATGATAGTCACAAAATTATAGGAAAAACTACGAAAGTCGTTTAATTGTTATTATATGAATGTATGATCGATGTGGATTTTTATATTGTCGATTCGAAAAAATCTTCGAGAAAGAAAGATTATCGAAAGTATTTACAAATGCAATACATATACTTAAATGGAAAGAGATTAATTAGACTTATGTAATCAGCATGCCACTTTCTTTATAAACATACCTATTATATTATATCGTTATCGAAATTCATGATAGACTGTATCAGGACAAGTGTGATTATTACCAATACTTATATACTTGCGAAACTATTGTAAAAGCGATAAAGATAGCTGGTGATTAATACTCACTAGAGACACTAGTGTTTTGCTACGTTAGACGTTTTATAGAAAAGATATTTTTTTTAATTTTAATTTTTTTTTTTTTTTTTTTTTTTTTTTTTTTTTTTTTTTTTTTTAGTTTCATAAGGAACAAACAGTCATATACATCTTAAGACTAAACATAATTTTATGTACTTATAGACCTAAAAGTTCCCTAAGTTAATATAACAATTAGATCAGAGAAAATTTAATTATCAGTACAACCAAAAACAGTAAAATACCTTTTCATCTTGTGAGGCAGTGAAGACCACGCTTTTTAAAGGAGTCAAGAGACAAACAAAAAATGTCAACTTCACACAGTGCATCATCATATAGGCGGCAGGCTCGTTTAAGAAAACTATTACTTGCATAGCAGGTAGTTGATAGGGGAACTGAAAATAATTTCCTTTTGCGGCAACTTCTTTCTTGTCTACTCGGAATACGTAAATTAATTTTTTGTAGTAGGAAAGGACAATCTACATTGTTATTTAAAATTTTGTAATAAACACACATCATTCACTGCACTGCTGCTGTTTTGGCCTACTGTACCACGCGTGCCTGACGAATTGGTATAGGGTTTGTTCCAAGCGTTTATTCTCTTTGAAATCCTGCAGCTACCACCTAAAGTTGACTCTTATTTTACCCACGGAGTGATGCGGAGACAGTCCGTATCACCACACGGAGAATACGCACATTCAGTTTAATAGAACAAAATATATCAAGCTATGTAAAGTGTGGACAAAACACCCTTCAAATTAGATTTATTTTACGATAGAAGATGCATAGTTGTCTGTTAAATTAATCCTACCAAAGATAATGCAAACTAATGTGGTCATCAAATTTAGATGTTCTGCTATAAATTAACTTAGTTGTACGAATATAAAATATCACACTATTAGACAAATCCAACGGGTGCGGTAAGGGGCTGTGACGTCACGGATCGATACTACCCCTGCCCTCAACCCTCGTCGTTACGGTATGATGTAACGCAATATTTTCGTAGGGTGATGTTGAATCATAGTACACGAAATGCGGTTAGACACAGAACCAGACGCCGCGGTACAACTAGTTTTAATCCACCGCTTATAGCGCTTAAAGTGCAATATAAGCGTGCAGTATGCCAAGGCTATATGTATTGCGAAGTTTCTGCAGAGCAACAAGGATGGCCGACAACCCTGTTTCAATCAACTTCGTCTGCGTTTCGTTGTTTTTGCTCTAAACCGCAGCGGCTGATTTATAAGCATGATTTCTGTGGTTTAGTAGAACTTCTTTTCTTCCTTGTGATCTTTGCAACTGATATTTCCTTTGCTTCTTTAAGAATTTTGCATTGAATCATGTCAACCATTCAAAAATACTAAAAATACTACCTACCAAGTGACGCCTGCCTGATCATCAAATCAATCAAGTCGTCATCAATTCATTATTATTATTGTCATAAAAATATATCAGAGTATAACGTCATGAGGTCCGTTGTAGATATGCTTTTTAAACTATTTTTATCTTTTCTATCATTATTTGCGTATTATCATCGACTACTAATTTTCTTATGTACTAATTTACCTCTTAATATTTCCGGGTGAGGGCGTAAATTACGACCATTTATAGATCCTAATTCATAATACAGGGTCTACCATGGGAACTTGGGACTATCAATGGGTGCTTAATACACCTCTGCTCTTTCGATATCAGGATAAACGTGTGCGTATGTTTTTTTATCTGCATCTATATCCAGTCACAATGAAAATTATAACCGTTCATGTGACACCAGTTTTACTCGTTCAAGGAAAACTAGTTTTTTTTTTTTGTATTATGTTTTTTTAGTCAATCAAGTTTGTTGCTTTATGTTCGAGTTATACTTACTAAATTTATTATCTAATCTAGTTAATAAATATCTCGTCCCACAATTTTTGTAGTTAAACGATTGGATCGATATTATTATTTTTTCCTAATCCCTTATTTTCAATCGCGAATTTGACAATTTAAGTTGCCAGGTCAGCTAGTTCCTCTAAGAATTCTTCAAGGTATACTGTAAAGGTTTATACTGTTATATAACTGTGATAGCTTAATTTTATACAAGGACCTTTGTACGTTGCATTCAAACTAGTTTGTAATAGTCTAGGTATCTGTCAAAGCATATTATTGTTATTTTTATCTTCTGTGATTTATTTCTCTTTGTAAGTTATTTGTGTAATCTTGAGAAATAATGAGATTCTGAACAGTAAATAATAGATTTCGTGTATAATGTAAAACTGCATTAAAGTGGGCTTGTTTGAATTTAAAGAAAAAAATACGTTTCGCCTCGTCATGCTTATCTGTTTTAGATTTCTTTTTACGAAAATGCAGTAAACATGATAACAAGAAAAATGTGTTTTTACTTGTCATAAACACAGTAAACATGTTGTTAAAATTAACAGTCGATTATATCATAAATACATCAACGTTATGTAACAGTACAGAGACGTTAATATGAACACAATTGCCTACTAGCCATGCTACCACTAGCGGAGATACACGAAGTGATCTTACGCATTTACAAATGCGTATAACTTAATGTATAGAAGAAAAAGGAACATGCGGTTCATATCATCACTCTACTGATTTAAATAGGCATCTCCTTAGAAATGATGTATTGGCCTACTATACAACGCATGGCGGATGTTTTGGTATTGCGTTTGTTTCAAGTTTTCATTCTTTTTGCAGTGATATTTTCCTGCGTTGTTTGCTCCATGAGATGAGTAGGGATTTACGTCCGACACCACACAGAGAACACAGGCTACAGCCGTCTGTGAACGCATTTTTTCATTTGCTTACCAGACTGCAAATCCAAAACAGATTGTGAGGTTCGATTTTATTTTAAGAGATCTCTGAATTTTTGTTGAAATATTTAAAACTCAAAAAACTGCTCAAACTACAAATTTGTCGCAACATGAATACATTAAAGAATAAAAATTATTTTAAAACATCCATTATTGGGAAACTTTTCTATATCACGTGGTTTTAACTGCGTTCTAAAAGAAATAACAAAATACCTAGCGCTAATACAAAGCAAGATGCGCCAGATGCGTCAGGTCTCCTATGCCGTGTTACTGCGCATAGTAATTAACGTAAATATTGTGAGCCTTCCATACTTAGCAGACTAAATAGAAATTCCTGAAACAATGTTTAACGCATAGACAAAGGTATTACTGCAACATTAATAAAACCGTTGATTCTGTAACTTTATTAGTTAATACGTGAACGAAACGTAAATAAACATTGACACGTGTTTATGGGTGCGGGCCTGCGCATGCGTGGTGCACAAGATCCCGACCATCGATCCGGGCACCCTGCTCCCGGCACAATATACGTGACGGACCCTACCGTCCCGCCACACTCACTAACAAGTATCCACCATATTTCTGCAAAATAATAGCAGCTCAACCCCCAACCTTTGTGTTTAGTTTGGCAAACGAAGCGTTTCTAAAATAATCTTGATATTGATGCTGAAGTTACTTGAATGAAGATTATGAAATGGATGTATAATAATAGTGTCGTAAGTTCTCGAAATAATTATTCCATCGAATTCTATGATAACTAAAATCTTAAGATATTTTTTTTTCTGATCATCCTTTTTTTAGACGAAACCCTTTTCGAACAAAGTAATCTACGTGCCAATGAATACAGGCCTGTTACAATCCTTTGTGTTGTAAGGCGTGCACAAAATCAATAACCAAACTGTAGACAGTGACGCCGATATGAGGCCCGTTGCAAATTTTCTCTTTTCCAGCGACGATTACTCACGCGTGTCGTTTGATTAGGCTTATTGTATGTTAGATAATAGTGAGATCAGGCATCGCGTGCGTGGAGCAGCTTGCGGGATGTAAATAAACAATATTCACCACGTGCTTCAATACTTTTGACCGAGGTATCTTTTACGCACGCGTCAATAAACTGTTACTGATCATTGTTCAATGACACCACCACTACGTTACGTGGAAAGTGTTTGTTTGTTCTCAATTATTGCGACGAAATTACGTAACTTTTACATTTTGCACTAACGTATTTTAAGTACTTTTCCTGTACATGTTTAATTCTAGTAAATAATTTACATATTGTCAGCGAATCATATAAAAACAAAATAGAACAAGTATTAATGTTTAACAGCAGCTTTGGTAATAAGTTTGCTTCCCTTGTAGGTGTACAAGTTAATTAGTTTAATGTTAAAATTTGCCAGCGTACCTTAATCAAGAGATTTGATTGTTTGCCAGCGAGTTGACTGTTTACTCCATTTTACAGTGCTTCACACTGGATTAATTAAGTTCCTACGATAAAGACTAACTAACTGTACATAAAGTTCAACAGTTCTAAATTACTTGGAACTGAATCCAATTATTCCTTTACTCCTGATGAGGTGTTACTGATCTGAAGGCAAATTTGATTACTTGATTGCAAAATTTTGAATGCCATGAAAATTGGCAGGTGTGTTTTGGTCAAAAAACTTCTCTAAAGATTGTCCAATTTGTCGCCGCTCGTTGTACGAACTGGTTGGAAAGAATCAAAATAAAATTGTGACGGCTAAAAGTGCCATATTATTTCGTCAGAAACGTTGAAAACATAGTAAACAACGAATCTGAGTAATTTGATATGGATATCCGTATCTAATTGATTACCCATTTTCTTTGTTTGTCTGCATATCTACCTCTACATAATCTGATAAAAATAACAATCATAACCTTATTTGATACCATATAATGAATCAGTTAAATCTTATGACGTACCTACCTAGTCATTGTTTTATCTTCTTTAAATTAATTAAGCTAGTTTACAGTAACTGCATTTCCTAAGAGTTTAGTAAATATAATGTGCATACATACTCTTATGTATCAAATAGATTCCATCATCGCTCCCAAAAAAATGTAGAGAAATCTCTTGAAATTCACCGTTTGGTAAAAGCATAATATCTTCGAGTGGTTGTCGACGCGTGGCCACAATCACCGGTCCGACATCTACGACCAAGTTTACCTGGCCGCATAACTGTTTTTCCTCTGATCCTCGGTCGCATACAAAAAGCGATGAGTCGCCTTCATTATTATTAAAGCACAACAGAAATGAGCGGCAACATGGTGGTATTTAGCGCCGAGTGCGACGTTGCCATACCGCTCGCTCGGCTGACTCGTCACGTGACGTCACGTCTCAAGATGGCCGCCACACCGGTCGCGTCCCCCCGCACACTTGGCGCTCCCGTCTTCCAGCCGGATCCGATCGTGTTGCTTGGTAATAATAATTTAGAATGCAGCCGTCAGAAAGGAAACTGAGCGAGAATAGATTGAAATTTAATGCATCGAACACGTCTGCTATACGTGTTCGCACTAATTGTTATTCTACAACAGATGCTGTTTACTTTCGTTGAATAATATAGACTGTTGTTAGAATAATTGACGCCTCGCTGTGTTGCCTTACTATGCAACTAAATCGGCTGACTCAGATTTATTTATTTACAACCTAATTACCTATAATTAATTATGAATACCATCTTTTCGGAAAATGAATTGATGGTAGGTATGTTTATACAAAGGTTAGTTACTAATCCTTTTGGGTCACACATCTATACAGTTACAAGTACTAATTACTCAAATGGAGTTCTTAAATTCTCCTTTCATGAGTATTTGTGTGTATTCCTTTCATTATCAAATGTGGAAAGTCTGTCAAAGTATTCAGCAATAACCTCATTGCATCTGCTGAGGCGTGAACGTAGTGCATGTTTCGTGTTCGTTATCGTATGATAAGCATGTTGTGTGTCGGCGCGGCGGTGTGCGGCGTGTGGTGGTAGCGCATCCGCGTCGCGGGTAACGGCTCGTCCTCGGCGCGTCGCCGTCGTGCTGCGCGCGCTGACGTCACCGCTCGATAATGGCCGCCGCCGCCCCGGCCCCCCGCTACTACCACGAACCTTAGCTCAGTCTCTCGTCGACCCGCTCAGAGAGCGAGTGTCTCCAACGTTCCACACGTCCGGTATCCTACGTCCGTGCGAAACCGAATGTGAACTGTGCTTGTTGTGTACCATGGTGACGGTGTTTATCATACTCAACAAAATAAATCTGTGACAATTTTCAAGAGAAACGAAGAAGACCGAACTCTCGCACACCGATCTACACCCGGCTGCGAGATGTCGGTGATGCAGAAACGGCAACATTGCTACTTGTGCGACTTGCCCCGCATGCCGTGGGCGATGTTGCACGAGTTTTCTGAGGCTGTTTGTCGTGGTTGTGTTAATTACGAAGGTGCAGATCGAATCGAAGTTGTTCTGGATACTGCTAGGCAACTAAAGCGCGCCCATGGGTTCCAGGAAGGACGCGGGACAACGCATGCCAAATCTGCACATAGAGCACCTCTAGAAGCTCATCAAAATGGTGCAGAATCAGCAGTAAGAGGCCAACCGGCTCCTCCTGCCCATCACGCACCCGCCACAGGATTTTTACATCATCCAAGACCTTCGGCAAGCGCTGGTCTGTTGGCCGAATATGGCGGTCGCCGTGAGGAGCACGAAGGTAGACGGCTACCACATTTACCCACGCACCACTTACCTACACACGGCGGTACGCGACTTGCGCCTGGTCTATTAAAAAGACCGTTAGATGATGACGATCACCAGAATCATCACGAGCCCACAAAGAGACTGCTAGAAGAACACACGAGGCCGCCTCTAACTCGTGGTGATTCCTTACCAGCAGTATCTCTAGCAGCTCCCTTCGCTCCAGATCGTGTTTTCAAACAAGAAAAACATCCGATGCGTACTCCTTCTTTTGATGCCGCTTCATTCAAATCCAACGGTAAGTGTTGTAACTGTCATTTCTTTTAATATTAAGTTGCTTAAACGGAATAGCATTGCTTTATTTCAATTTTAACTGGTAAATGTTGGATATTTGTTAGCAAAAGTCGACACTTTTTAATGTAAAATATTTGAAAATACCCGCGGGTTTTTAAGATCATTTTTAAATCTCAAAACAGATTCTATTTTTGATTAATCGTGTAAATATATGTTAAGATGTTAAAGATGATTTTGATTAGTTTGCATACAATCGTATTGGACTGAGATTTATCAAGAAAGGTTGCAGTCTGTGTAACATCACTGTACTAGATTCTCGGAGTAGAATAATACAAAAAACGCAAGCAATTCTTGTATACACAAAGAAAGACTTATCAATCTGCAAATATGTCTATTAATTATGATATTTATAAATCTATCTACACAATATAGATAATTATTTCCACATAATGATATGTAGATAACAAAACTATAATACATTGAAAGGTCCTCGAGTCTTTTTAAATTAAGCCCATAAGGTGGTATAATAGATAATGTTATAAATATACAAAAAATAACATTTTAGGTAGATATTTATTTTATTTTAATTTTTAGCTAAATGAGTCCCGTGTGTTGTTGTCATAAATCGTGTGTAACCCCGCGGAGCAAAGGTAGTATAAAATAATTAGCTTATGCTACTCCTGGTGTCATTACCTATCGGCAGTGAAAGTCCCGTCAAAATCGGTTCAGTCGTTCCACAGATTAGCTAGAACATACAGACAAAATGCGGGAGTTGTCTTTTAAAAAAGAAAAAAAAAATTCTTTTTGATGTAAGTACCGTGCTTATATCAAACCATTTAGTAAACAAACTGTTAATTCATATTACAGACACTTATTTATACAAATAATTTGAAGTAAATTTAGAAGTTAAATTCCATTTTATGGGGCATAAATTGGTATCGGAAAAAAATGTTTGTGTTAATGCACGAACATTTCCAATTATAAATCTGATTTAAAAAAGTACAACTTTTTGAATAGCCAGAATATCTGCAACTCCGTGAAAGAACTGATATTCAGCTACAACTGGAACTATTAGCCGACCCTAAATAATCTTAGGAACATTAAAGGCTTACCTTACTACTTACACATCTAGGATGATTTTAAGTAGTAACATCGACTTCAACGTACGAAATATTTACCATAATAAATAAATAATACGTGAAACAGTGTTTTAACTTGAAATATGTAGGTATTTGTATTTAAATAGCAATCCAAAACCTGAAATATCAACGACATGTGACTAACTTGTACCCTAGGTACCTCTTTCTTCTATTGTTTACAAATAACAAGTACCTAACCTACAAACTTATAATAAAAAAAAGCTATTTAGTAAAGTCACGCGTAGTTTGATAACACGAACGATAGCTAACGAATGTGAACGTGCTCAGACGGATGAGTGTAGATGTTTTGCGCAAGCGTCGGCCACGGGATTCATATCTAGGTAGGTGCATTAACTCAGTCCATAAATACGAAACCGGTTCGACTGGTTGAGCGTTCTCGAAAGCGAGCCCGCGCCTGCGGCCTCTCGCACACCAGCGCGCTACGTACATACACCCACGTAATGTAAACGCGCCACAGCGCGGTGAATGCATGCACGACACGGCGCGGTGTGGCAACGTCGCGTGACGACATTTTCGCTCGCGTACGTATGTAGGTAGGCCGACGGGCGAAAAAATATAGCGCCTGCCTACGCTTGGCAGAGTTGCTCGACCACATTCCGCTGGCGTGTGTAGGGAGCGCGGCCGCGGCGCTCGTCGCAAGCCGCCGGCCAAAAAGGTCACCGTACATGACGTCACGCGAACCCATATGGGCCGTGCCTTCGCACACTACCACCCGATCATAAACTCACGCCCTTTCACACTACGCTCATGAATAAATCAATGATCCTCCAAATCGCTATGAAAGTGAGTGAATGCATAACCTAATGCGTCGATACAAATAGAGAGGTAAAATAATTTTTATTAAGCACCTGTTGCCTTTTACTTGCATGGCTATATTTACAAACATAACCGTACTTTACATACTTAACAACCTACATGAAATATGTAAGTTGATCGATCATCTATCATTTATCAATCTGGCAACCACTTGGTTTATTTTTGTTGTTTATTTAACACGTATAATCAGTAAATTGAAATCGAAATAAACGTTTCGTAACATAGCAACGGCCAACATCATTACACATACGGGTCTCACTTCGCTGACGTTTGGCAACGTCGCGGTGCGGGCGCTCCTTCGCGACACGACTGGTTGCACATACCTACGAGTATGCCATTCGACTCTTCAGTTATTATTATTACACTTACGTGCCTGCCTACTACAGGAGTCTCTCCGAAAGGCCCGCCGCTGTGGCGACGCTGTGACCAGTGAGTGACACATCACTGTGCACTACGTTACGTAGCTCGTATTAACACACAATGCTATTTATACAGCAAATGCGTGTGTGAGCGTGTGTTTACTATCGTCGGTCCACCGCAAACGATGTGTCATCCAATATTGCATGTGGGGTTATTCGGACAAATTGAAATGATGTCGTCCAACGTCGAAAGTCGCGCACTACGTCTTGTGCCAAATACTATTCTCAACTGTGACATATTGATTGAATGTTCACTTTTACTTCTTTCACTCAGTTGCATTAATCGTCCTTTCGTAATAGAGCTTCGCCCCACTTTCCTTGACTACTTACTTATGTCATAGGTAATTTTATTTAGTAGGCATTCAGTGATTCATAAATTATACGATTACAAACAAAGAAGAATACATGCAAACAAAGTGTCGACTCTTGTTAATATCACGCACACTAACGCCATGTAATAATGTGTTGATGTGAACTCATTGTTATCCACAGGATATGGTAACGCAACACCGTTGACGAATGGGTCAGCCAGCTCGCCACTCGGTCGCACGGCTGGCTCTCCACCAGTAACAGGCGCCGGCGGCGCAGGACCCTCGCCAATGGCTGCTCTCATGTCAGTCACAGACACGTTGCCCCCTGGCTCTCCACGATCAGCTGGTGGTTCACCACCACAACCGCCACCGCAAAGATCCGCTAGCCGCTCAAGTCAACACTCGCCTAACTCATCAGGTACACATCGATTCATATTCGAGAAAATATAGAATCAGCTATAAAAAGTGATTCTTTGCCAAACAAAGCATATGAAACACAAAACCTGTTCCCAATTAAAATCACTTCGTACCGTTGTAAAATACCCACTCCAATTAAACGTGTCAGTGTATCGTGTTGAAAAGAAAGTAGTTGCGAACGAGTTAGTTTTTGCGAAACTTGCCGGTGCCGAGTAACGGTAGTCCGCGTTTACTGCGTGTCGTATCTCGTGACGGGTCGGACTCGGGCGGGCGTCCGATCGCCGCGCTGGCCGCCTACCGGCGAAGCGCCCGACGACCGCTTGCGCCCAAACCGTCCAGCTACAGTCTGCTGACAAATCACGAGCGCGACACACACCCTTTCCCAAAACTGACAAATTGCGTATAGCAGACGGTAGCTAACGATTGTACTCCGTTCCGGCAGGGTCGAACGGCGGGCGGCGGTCGTCGGGCTCCCGGCACGTGTCGTCGACGACATCGGTGTCGTCGACAGAGGCAGGAGAGGGCACAGAACCCCCGGCACCCACGCCTGCGCCGCTTCTCAAATGCACTCTGTGTCAAGAGCGTCTGGAGGATACACACTTCGTGCAGTGCCCTAGTCAGCCGCATCACAAATTTTGCTTCCCTTGCTCCAGGGATTCCATCAAGCGACAGCAAGGATCAGAGGTGAGTTCACGTTTTATGGCTTCTCAACATATTTCCAAAGCCATATGATTAGATCAGTTAGTTCCTCAGAATTTCAGCAAGTAAAAAAAACTTTCAATCTTTCTCAGGTTTACTGTCCGAGCGGAGAAAAATGTCCACTTGCTAACTCGACAGTCCCGTGGGCATTCATGCAAGGCGAGATAGCTACGATTCTCGGCGAGGAGTTTAAGCCGAAGAAGGAAAGGGAGACTTAGGGCAACGGAGCGCTGCCCCGACTTTATCTCTTGTCCCTCTCGTTATGAACAGTAACTGAGAGGAGTAGCACAGCGCTAATGTAGCGCGGTGCACGCCCACAAGCGGTTATGACGTCGTGCGTGCCTCCGCCACGGCCTGGGGCTAGGCCTTCGTCCGTACCAACCGATAACTTGTATATAATTTTGTAAATAGTCAACTATAACTTTAGTTCGCTCACCGATGAATATCGATGGTCGGATATAGGTTTTCGTGGTCGATGAGCGACGCTAGCCGTGCTGACGGGCACTGTGTTTGACGTATCGCATCCTACATTTTATTTATTTTGGGTCCGATACGAATCGTCATAATGATTGAGTCATTTATCGTAGTGGGGTGCGATATGGCAAATATGGAACGTATGTTTTTGACGATTTTTTGATAACTGTTGTAAGTGTCGACGTTGACACAACTCACTAAATAATGTGATGATCTGAACTCGTCCTTGTACAGCCTTGACGTAACATTTCGAGGATGGTGCGCTGATTCGCAATCAGTTATTTCTTCGGATGCCATTTTCTTAGTTACCCTTAGGTTCCGAACCATAGTGAACATGGCATTTATTTATGTGATTCTATTCTATATACTATGCAAGTATTATACTATGTAATAATCATGACATATTTTATGTAGTCCAGATTGTAAAAACGTAGATATCTGATAACAGAAGCGCATCGCTCTCTGCATACAGACTGTAGCTTGATGTATTAATATAACTTACAGAGCATGCAAAATAGTCTTGTTTTTAATATGAAGCGATTTTTTTTCAGAGTAACCTGAGTTCCGTTACTTTCTCGCATTTAGCGAAAAATAAGTTTACCATTTTCCTTTGAATTTTTAATTTTAATAACGTTTATCAGCAATTGGGAGTACAATCAAAATTGCAGTTTAGTACGTCGGGCTCGTGTTGGCCCGCGTCCAATAAGTTGATTATGTTCTAAGGATAAGTTAAAGATACTTTAGTTGTGGGGGGTAGGTCGCGAGTGCTGCAAGCTTCACACGCTTCGTGGAGTCAGTGTTGCAGCACACGCGTCGGCAGGCGGCAGTATTAGCGAGATCGCTTTGCAAACGTGTGGAAGCGTACCTAGTCATTTTGTGAAATGTCAAATTGTGAAAACCGCAAACACGCGGCCGATATAGGAACTCTTAAAACTCGCTGCTGTATTTGTATAAAGTGAAGTAATCATTATACTATTATCATTATATATGTCATAACTCATAATATTAAACGATTTGTAGTGTACGTCAGTTTCGAAAGCTATCAGACGAGGACCCCTTAGCTCTTACCTGTTTGTATTCTCTCAGCAGACTCCGTTCTGTGCGATTTGATTGAGACTTCACTAGGTATATTTTTTCCATAGAAACTCTAGTTGTCGGTTATTAGGATACGTGCAATGATTACTTTTCTGAATTATATCGGGATCTTCATTGCTAAGTTAGTGTATTTATGATGATTATAAAATTGTAATCGTACTTCAATCTCATTAACTTGATAGTTTATATATATCTGTTAATCGAGACGATACAGTGTCTTTAAATATTAAACTTTAGTACATACAATAAAATTGATATGTCGATTATTTATTTTAGATATTATTCGTGTACATATACGTACGTTGTATATAATTCGTCTACTTGTAAATATTTTAGATAGCATTGGTATACAGCCAACACAGTCGCGGCTATTGATCCAGTATTACTAGGACATTGAGCCATGGTGTTTATTATCTTGTGTTATTCGTTATTTTAAATTAGAAACTCTAAAATTTAATTTGATTGTGCTTAACGAAACTTTTAAATAATTATGACTTCGTATCCACATGAACCGCTCTTTTCTTTTCTTGTTCATGTGTTGGTATTCTGATATCGTTTTACATAAGTGATGTCCGCCAAATCTATTTTAGTTTTAATAATGTACTTACCGTATTTTCTTGCCGTGAGTGGCTACCCATTATAGGTCACGTTTCTGATAGATTCGAAATTGATATTAGTATTATCAGCGGAAATCGCCCCGCTCCAGGGGTGTATCAAAACATTAATTAATTATCGCCAAAAATGGCAAAGGTGAAAACTGTAAGCACTAGTTGTGTGCATTTCTTTATTCTTGTTTTGTTGTGTTAACTGTACGTCAATATCGACTGCGTAAAATCCTAACTGAGCTTTATTTAGACGTTTGACACATTTATTCATTCATAACAACGTTAAAATGTTAAAAACATTTAACCAAATTGGGTCCGTTTTGGTAATTTTTATATCTAACATTATGACCTTAGACCTTAGCATTTCTCTTGAGATATCTGATGTTTCGATAAGAATAAAATAAATGTATGTTTTAAACGGAGTGCCTCAAGTCAATGTCAAGCATTGGATCCGGGAGACCACTTTGGAATACCTGTTTATATGGACGTACATGTAACATATCAAACTTTTATTGTCCGCCTTTACCCATAGGCTTTTTTGTAGTGGTCGACAGAATATCGACACAAAAATATACATAATTTTGAGACATGTCTCTTTCTTACTGTAAGCAGCAAGTGAAATGCTTTGATTAAGACGTTAATGTAAATGTTGGTGAAATACAATTGATGTGATTTTATATATTTACGCATTTTTATTTACCCTTTTTATCTGTAAAATTTAATTTTATGATTGTGTAAAAATAATTCAGGTAAGTTTATTCAATGACAGAATAACCTGTATAGAAAAATTACAAATTTGTATTGTGGAAGCAAAACAAAGGATCGGGCGATCATATGCCCTCAATACAATTTGGAGAATGACAAAAAAAAATATAGTTACATTATAAGTTTGATAGTTATATTAATATGACTAAAGTGAATAAATAGTCTGATAGTTATATCGTAAATAAATAATCAGAATAAATAGTGATATCTTTCTACGCTGTAGGAAATTCAATATTTCCAATGTAATTACAAAGTTTTGAGAAAGCTTTAGATACGAAATCGTAATAGCTCCTAAACACGGACACTCCTGGCTAAACTAAAATATAGCATAAACTAATATACAAATGTAGAATTTCCTGCTGATAAATGAATTGAAAAAGTAAAGAACTAAAGCAGTAGCTGCTATTCAGCTTTACAGTTCCTTCGTATTACCTAGTAATATTCCCCATTCAACTAGGCTTTGTATTTTGGATTGTGAATTTATATTTACATATGGTGTCAATTTTTGCCCTGACATGGTCTCTTTTCTGCAAGGAAATGAAGCATGATGCTAAAAATATACAGTTTATTTAAAAAAAAAAATTAGTACCACTCTTTCGAATGCTCTTCGTCATCTGTGACATGTACTCATCAGGATAAATAGTTTTTATCCGTTTTTCTTCGTTGTACACATATGTGTAAACGACCTAACTAAACATTAAAATATTAAGAATAATTTCTCCTTTGTTAATAGAACGGAGCGGAGCACCATCAGAGAGGATGCCGGAACCTTTGTGTCTGACCAACAGATGAGAAGCGTCAAAATGCAATACCCAGTCGATCGCTATATGGTTAGTATCATCAACCGTATACCAACCAATAGTAAGGCGGTTTTAGCCTTCTATATCACTCCAACAAGATGGGTTTCTAAAGGGTTTGACAATAACTATAAATAGTGCTAAAATCTAAAAACAGATATATGGGCTTGGTCAGACAATAAAAGGTGGATGAAATGTATGCGGAGGACATGACACCTAATATCATATTCAACTACATGTTTGATTCGATCAAGAACATAGTAAAGACAAAATGAAGTACTGTTCCTGATTAATAAGTAGTGGAATAATTCTTCCCCCGATCGAAATAACATTTTGAATAAAAGGATTAACCCACTTAAATACCAAGTTCTCGTATCTTTTATTCGTTTTGAAAGTAAAACTGTATGACAGAATCCTTAAAAAATATTTATAAATTAATCTAGCCGTTTTAGGAAAATTTAACACTTAATTAATCAATAGTAGTAGAATTGCCTGTAGAACAAAGTGAAATACGTAAATAAGATTATTATTATTTACGTATTTACTAGAATAGAAAACGAACTATTTTCGTTTTCTTATGCCTAATTACTTTTCCTTCGCCTTATTGCCATCCACCAGTGATGCGCAAAATGTGTCACTGAGCTGAAAAGATAGATATATATCATTTCGCTCTAAAGATATATATCACTCATTTAGATCACTAGATCAGTGATCAATTTCAATTGATTGGTTTAAAAATTGATTTATTTCTTCGTCTAGATCATTTAGCTCAGTATATCAGTCACTTTAAATCTCTCTCGCTCACACAAATATTTCTTTAATTCTTATATTAGCTTAAGTTAAGTACTCGGATGATCTTTTTTTTTCAGTTTTATTAGTTTGTACATTAGACATAAATATTAAATTGATTTTCCTTAATACTTGGCAGGCTTTGGACTGTCAACCTAGACAGATTTAATTAAGTTGGAAATAAAATAAATATCGTGAAGTATAAAATTTGATTGATTAGGTTGGCGTATTTAAAAATCAATTTCTATGTACAATAATTTTCATACAATCACAAGGTAGGTAGGCAGCTATACCTACTTCATTTACCCCCTTATTTATTTACTTATTTTATTAAGTTTATTTACACTGTTTTATGATTAAACATTGAAAATTTACAACATGCAGCTTACCATAAAACTAAACACATTAGGATTTTTTTTTATTTTTATTTGATGTATCATCCTATTATTCGTAATATTAAGTTCTTACATTAATTTACCTTTTTATGTAAGAAAATGGCAAATATAAATTTTGTTTTAAAAATACATGAGTTATGTTAAGCTTTGCCTCTATAGAAATAATGTACATTTTTCCTTGATAACCCAATACGTCGCATCAAAATTAGCGTGAAGTGAACGCGGTAGATAGATCAGATATCATTCATGAGACAATGAGCTAGTGAGTTAGTGAGCTAGAACTGAGTTACTGATATATTCGGAGCTAGTGTGAGTTAGTGACACATTCTATCGGTGTGAGTGATATATATCTTTTATATCACTCACTCAGGAGCTACACATCTCTACCATCCACTGCTGAACGAAGGCCTCCCCAAAGACCGTCGTTACAATTTAGTAAGAGAGCAAGCAGTCATATGTATACTTTCTTTACACTCTAGAGATGTTGATGTATGTGTATAAATGGGACTGTAATTTCATTTATGTATATCAACATTACAGTCCACTGCTGAACATAATTCTCTCCTAAGGCTCAACACAGCGCCCGGTCTGGTACATACTAAATTTAATATTAATTGTTTACAGGTCGAAAGCAGTAAAAAGTATGAGATCGTAAATATCACAGATGATGATTTATGGAACACAGAACCAGCCTTAAAACCAGAAGACGAAATAATATTAAGGAAACTGCATGAAATGCTGCAATCGACTGCGGATGACCTCAAGCTGCTCTCCGGTGAACTGTCGAAATTTCACGAACCGGGCGTGCAACAAAAGACAGCGCCTACACCTCTAGATGAAGAATTTAACGAAAAAGTTCATATTGAAGAAATTGTAAATGCTAAATTCCATGGGTACAAAATCATTGATAAACCCTTACCTGGACCTGATTACGTTCTCAGTTCCAAAGATACTGTACAAAAATCTAACAAAAATAACGTTATCACTCACTTAAATACCGCGCCAATAATTAAGAAGTCTCTTACTAGAAATTTAGCAGTAACACGCACTAAAGTTATACAAATCGATGGTAATCAAGATAGCACAAAGACTGAAAAGTTAAATAAAAGTAGAGTAGTAAATGCCCCAGTAGCGTATAGCGAGTATTCTTATAAATATGTAGAACCTAAGCTTAATACGCCATGTAGAGATTTAAAAGTACAAGTAATGCCAAGTATAAACATTAGAAGTGAATTGAAAGAGCAGAAGGTTTTGCAATTAGACATTCTTCCTGAGAATAACAAATTAGAGAAATCTGATATGGTCACTAAAAATGTCGCTGTAGTGGCAGTACAACACGAAGAACCACCAAAACCAGTTCTTAATACTACTATAACTCATGAATTTAATAAAGCAACTAAAATTAATCAAACAATTAAACCGCTAGTAAGAAAAGTTTCGAAGATGTCACCTTGCGAAAGTAGCATCTCTAATGTAAGTTCTGACACTCAAATTAAACTAAAAACACAAAAACGCCTACTAACAAACATAGTTCGATCTAATCTACAAAAAGAATCAGATAAACGATCACAATCAAATCTAAACGAATGGCGAAGGAAGCTTAATATCGTATATGGATCTTCTCCCAGTAGATCTAAAGTAAAAACCAAATCTAAATTATCGCCTAAAAAGAAAAATATCATGCAAGACGCTTCAACTAAATCTAGCGTTTTAAATAATGCTGAGTATATACCTTACTCAAAACTCACTATAGGTGGTGCAAAAGCTAGTGATATTGAAAGAGAAATATCTATGATACCAAATAAAAACAATATACCCTTGAGTCCTATACTTGATAAAATCATTGGAAGTCGGGAAAATTCTTTAGTAGAGAAAAATCGCAGAAAACAGAAATATGATGATAAATTAAAAGTCCTTACTACTTCCGACGAAAACTTGCTGCAAGAAGTAATCGATATCGAGAAAACTGTGAGTGATACTTTATCAAAAAATATTAAAAGCACTGATAGTGATCCAAAGATAAAGCCTGTGTCAAGCGACACAGATGAAACTAAAGAAAATGACAGCTACGTTGATGATTTTGAGGATGAAAAAACTGATGACTCGGGGCAATCAGACCAAAACAAACATTCCAGTGAAAGTAGTAAAATTGGCAATAATGCGATCAAGTGTCACATAGATAACAATGAAAAAAATAAAGATAAAGAAGTGAGAAACATCAAAGCAGGTCCAAGTACATCGAATATAAACATTCACAATTTGACATACACGAAAGTACCAAAGCTGTCGTTAAAAAATAAAGTAGATATTTTTGAGTTTGTAGAGCCTGTAGTGACACAAGATTCTGCTACACAAAGTATTGGTACACAAAGGATAGCACCGAAAGAAACTCAAACCACGCCTAGAAGTGAGAATAATGTACAACCGATACACAACGATCTCTGGCCTAATATTGACCCTAAAGGCCAAGTAGAAAAAATGTTTGAGTTGGAAAAGGAATTCATAAAAAAACTTATAGTTGAAGAATACGGGGATATTTTAGAAAAGAATTTAACAAAGCCCTCTACATCTGAGGAGGTCAATAAAAATAAAGTAAATGTTGTAGCATCACAAAAAAATACTCAAACTTCTCCCGCGCACGTTAAAAATGTTATGACATCACCAACTAGAACTAAAACAAGGACAACGTCGCCATTCGTAACTGAAAGAGTCGATCATCACACTAGCCCTTTAGTGTTTGTCACCAACGAAAATGATACTAAATTGGAAACCAAACTAACTGACAAAGATCTAGATATTTCTGTTAATTTGTCTTCTCCTAGATTCAGTTTGCGTTTGCCACAAAATTCACAGGAATTTTGTTCAAATTCTGAAGGTAGTAAACCAAGAACAAGCAAAAGACATGAAAGGGCTTCATCAGAAGCTAGAAAAAGTTCTTTAGAAGCGAAAAACACTAAAAAAAGTAACCTAAATCAATCAATAACTAGTACAAGTTCTAGAGAAGCCGACTCTTCAGATTTAAGTAGTCTAGGTGAAGTAAAACTTAGAAGGATGTTGGAGAAAAATATTGTACTTAAGATTTCTTCTGATTGCGAATCTGTTTTTTCTTTTACATCATCATCTAATTATACCTCAGAGGGCCAGTCAGGGATATTGCCTTTGCGAAGCGAAGGTGAAATGAGTTTAGGATTGATTAGAAGATCTAATAGGCACAGTAAGAGTAAAAGTGAAGGAGAGGCTAGCTTTGGTATGCTATAATTATTTTTATATGAATTTGGTCTTTGATCATTTTTGGTGCCTTAACTGTTGTGTTAATAATTTTGTCAATGAGAGTTTTTACTGGCAGGAAGTAATTGTTGTTCAAAGTTTATGTATTGTTGGATTTATAACAATTGAAATAAATGGTTGGTAGGATATTTGGTATTGTGTGTTGACCAGTTCTGACTCTCATATAACTTCTAATGTGTTCATTTTTTGTTGTTCACCTAAAGTACAAATCGGTTAACACAATGATAAACTTTAATTTTACTCTAAATATATAATTGTATGTACATAATATTTTAATAAATTTTATATGCCATCTAGTTGTATGTAATTAAGTAACTAAACATATTTTTGCGTTATGACTGAATAAACAGTTGTTATTAGAGTGTATTGTTTTATTTTTATGCAGATTACAAACATTCCTTCAAATATGCTAAAATAGCAACTTTCATATTAAAACTATGGAACCAATTTAAATGAAATTTGGTAAACAGTCCTCGTTAGCCAACATACACAAAGGCAGAGCGGTGGGTGAAAGCTAGTAATAAATATTTGGGTAATTTGATACAACGCCATCTAGCTTCAAACTAAGCAGAGCTTGTACTGTGAAAGCTAGATTGACTCATAGAGTACTGATATACTCTTTTTTGTAAATAAATATTTGCAGATCATACAAACCTTTTATTCGACCCAGGTTGGAATCATACCCGAGACTGTATGCACTGCAGTCCATGCATCCACATGTATGTAAAATATTGGTCAATTTTTGGGGTTAACCTTTGTTTAGCAGCCAACACTAATTGATTAATTTGAAGACAGGGAATCCCAGCTTCTTGTTCATCCAAATCTATTGTTACTTGCATTACAAGTATCTACATGACCCTATTTTTAAGATCGGTTAATTTCATAGGGCTGCTCGTACCAACTACGTACCAGCAGTGGTAAATGAAAGTTGGTAAAATAAATTAATAAACAAAAGATTGTTGCAAAGGCATAAAAGGAAATAAAAAAAAATAGGCCAATGGGATAACATACCTTGCGTCCTTACTTGCGTCATTTCTTTTCAGAATTTCAGACATATGATAACCCGTTTTAAAATAAATAACTTTTCGACCATATCTTGCCATTTCATAAATTTTATCATTATCACGTATTGTGAATGACTAGTTTTTCTTGTTTGT
Source organism: Phragmatobia fuliginosa (assembly GCA_932526445.1). NCBI lineage: Eukaryota > Metazoa > Arthropoda > Insecta > Lepidoptera > Erebidae > Phragmatobia > Phragmatobia fuliginosa. The sequence goes on along the minus strand of OW052069.1, from coordinate 683,201 downwards.
TTCACTTTTATTGAGGAATTTTAAAAAGGAATCGAATACGCACGACTGTACCAAAATTAAATAAATACTACCACTACTACTACTACTACTTTCAAAAGTTTAAATGTAAACATTAGAGATGTGTAACTCAGGAGTGATTGATTTAAAAGATGTATAATCTGTCAAAATGCGGAATCACTCTTTAAATCTTTGGATTCGAAAACACATCTTTAACTCACTACGATAGGATTGATTTTAGTTACATGGAATGACGAAAACTAACAAATCAGATACGTACATGTAGTATGAGACAATAGATACAGGATATTGTGAATTGAAAAGAGATAACATGCGCACTCTACGAAATACAATGACGATACATAGTAAATTAGACTCTCTAGCGTTAGAGTAAAGCTTAAAACCGATTGCGAGTACATGAAATTCGGTTATAAAAAGTACTTTTTAAATCTTTATTTATTGTATCGATACAGATTTTTGACCACGATTTGGATTAACTTTTATATGTATACAGATTTTAGAATGATGTCGTATTTTGTGATAAAACTAATAATTTGAATTATTATGAATTCCTCACTCCAGTGCTACGGTTGGAAGGATATTTTCTGCATTATACTTGATTGAAACTAAAACCTAAAATTTAAATTAATTAATTCATTAACAAAAACAATTAATCTTTAAATAATAGTAAAAAAAACAAAACAAGTTTGAAAAGTTTTATGGCGCTTGTGAACAAATATAACAATGAAAGAATCAATACCTACATGGATCAATAGATATTTGCATCATATCACTCTTTTATATCTTTAACTCTTTTGAATCTTTGGTTTCGAATGACATATTCGTTCCAACTGAACGAATATGTCATTTCAGAACGAAACCAAAGATTTAAAAGAGTTAAAGATTTAAAAGAGTGATTTAAATCTTCTAAGGAAAAAGATTTATATATCACTGATCTCATTGGTGAGTTAGATTGCGCATCGCTAGTAAACATTATTTAACTTGACCTTGGCTCTAATGTCAAATAAAAATCATGAAATTAAGTTGTGTTGTTCAGAAACCGTTACTTTTATTAATAATTTTACAATCTCACCTAGTCAAAAAATTCTTTTTATCATGTTTATTTTATTTATGTACTAATAAATGGGAAGTATGCAAAGAGTTGACTATCTCGTTAAGTTTTCGAACGTAACAATTATTCAAAACGATGACATTTTAAAATCGAATCAAGTTGAGCTGTCGATTGCATAAAAACATTTAAAGTTCTTTGTGCTAATTTAAGTTCATTACCTGAACATTTTCATTCCTTACTAATCCGTATCCTTACTATTTAATGTTGTATATGCAAAAGTAACTTACTTGTCTGTCTGTAGGGCGTTCACACAAAGACTACTGAACCGATTTAAATGAAATTTGGCACACAGATAGACTAGAGCCTGAGAAAAGGCATAGGTCATGATACAATAATATGTTTATAATTAGTATGTTTTATTGTATCATGACATAGGCTACTTTTGACTGAGTTAACCCACCTAAACGCGGGCAGCCGATCTAATATATTTGTTAGTTAATTCATGCTATTCATACAAATATTCGATGTTTTGATATCTCTGGTTCTTTGACAATTTTAATTTATTATAAAAATACATCGATTGTTTAGAGACTAGAATGACATAACCGAATCGATTATTTCCTATTCAAATTACTGACATGATAGAGGATCACCACTATAATACACTATAAATTGTTTTGATTGGATTTTGGTCAACATAGGTTGTTGACTGTTGTTGTATCGTTGTAGTTGTAGATAACAAAGAACAAATTGGCAAAGTTAAACGGATTTTGTCCTCAACGTTACGAACACTCGTACACAAGTTATAGAGCCTAGTGATGATTATTGCTTTACTCAAAGCCTTCATAGTTTAAATAAATATGAAGTTTTTAATTTTATTTTTTTTGTTAGGAATAAGTTGGGGGAAGGTATTAAATGTGGGCAGACCAGGAGTAAAATATGACTGCGCTTATTGCCAGCCTGAACAAGTGCACATATCCTTTGGTGGTAAGTCTGCAAATCAGATTTTTCTAAAATAATAAACATAAATAATATTTAAAAATATCTTCATAGCAGTAATGATTTACTAGACCTTGTATTTTTTCTTGTAATATGAATTGTTGAAAAACATATTTGTTCATCAACTTTATTTTCTTATATCATCATCATCATCATCAGCCTATTGCAGTCCAAAGTAATTTATTTAAATGGGTAATATAAAAAAATATTCTAATTATAAACTCTGTGATTGGATTGATGTTTTGAAATTAATAATTGAATTTCATAGTCACATAATAATATTCCAAAAGTGAGATATCTCTGCATCGTCATCATCATCACATTTTTCGTTTTTACCTTGCAAAAACTATAATAAACCAGATTTAGCAAATGTAACATAATGGTACAAAAGTGTTGTACCCTACATTTCATATATTTCTTTATTTTTTGAAATACCTTATTTTCAAAATACCTCCTACCTAGTTTTTAATAAAATATTATAATTTTTGTTAAAAACAATTTATAAAAATAATGAATAAGTACACATTAATTTAAATATCAGTAATTTAACGTTGCACTATTTCTGTGAAATTGCGATAGCTACAATTTTAATTGTCCATATATATTATATACTAGTATCCATCTCGTTAAATCGGTTATCACGTTGAAAAGAAGCCTATTTGCATCTCTGGCTCTCGACTATTTGTGAACTAAAATTCATATAAATCAGTTCAGTAGTTTTGCCATGAAAGACAGAGTAACTTTCGTATTTATGATATTAGTAAGGACATATTTCGTATAAAATATATCTTCGGCTTATTGCAAGAAGTCATTAACTGTAAAAAATCACTAAATAATTTTTTATCTTTAATGGTCTCAAAATTATAGATAAAAATGTATTTAGTTATTTTTGCAGTAATTATTATATCGTTGGCTTATTGCAAGAAGTTATTAACTGCAAAAAATCACTAAATACGTTTTAATCTATAATTGTGAGAGAATTATAGATAAAAAAGTATTTATTGATTTTTTGCACTTAATGACTTCTTGCAGTAAGCCGACGATATATTAAAAATATTGCACAAGATGGCTGGCAGGAGCTGGATGCGAGAGGCACAAGATCGATCAAAGTGGTGTGCAATGGGAGAGGCCTATGTCCAGCAGTGGACTGAGATAGGCTGATGATGATGATGATATATAAAATATCCATGTTTATTGTTTGTGAATGTATGAACAGGCAAATAAATAACTAACCACCATATCTGTTTTTTATAATTATTTTTCCTTAACTTATAGGTAATTGAACTCAATTGCATGTTACTCTTAGCTAGATTCAGTAAAATAATAACTATTTGATGAACATTTTTAATATTACAATATCAATAATCCATATTGCAATACTAGTAGGATAAATACGCCGCTGAACGAAGATAGTCTAAAAAAAATAGCCCTGCCCAGTTACTACTTATGTAATCAGCTATCCATTAAAATCTACCCATTAAAATCGGTCCAGCCCTTACGGACCTAGGAGCTACAAAGAGACAGTAATTGCTTTTTTTTCATAACTACATTTAGTAACAAAAACTGCTATTTTAATATTACATTCAGAAACTCCAATTTTATTATTTTGTATAAATGTTACGATTCTCAGACATGAGGGAACGACTTCAGAGAGAGTAAAATATCAAAATAAGATCTTGATTTATTCCTATTGTTGCATACATTTCCCAATTCATCCAAATTGCAATACTCCTTTTACACCATTATGTTTTGATGCATACATAAGGTACATAAGAATATACCCGTCAACTACATGTTTGACCTAAGTTTAAGTGGTCACCATGCTCTTCTGGACATAGATCTACCTTTAGCCTTCCCATAGCAACTGGTCCTGTGCTCTCCACATGATCCACATCCAATGGCTTCCCTCTATTCATAATATAATTAGAACTAAACTTATAATTTGCAAACAAGCATGTTTAATAGCTCTCCGCTTACTCGTTCAGAGATAGTGTATCTATTTAACTCTATTTAATAATATTGAAGTAAATAATATTAAATGATGATAACACTAGTCCAGTGGTATGACCGTCTATAGATTATTCTTGTTTTGATTACACACTTTGGAGCCAGTAATTATTACAATCAACTTAGATAAGGTTAAACAAATATTTATACTATTTTATACTCATTTATTGTACTGTAAGGAGGTTATCTTAGTTTATACTAATATTTCAATTATATTATTAGAATTTTTAATTAATAATGATTGTGATACCGAATGGTAACCGTGTAGGTACACATTGTAAAGTTAAACAAGTCTAGTCAGGTCAGTCTGTGATGGGTGATCTATTCTTAACTTTGAGCTTAAGGTTGAGCTCTAAAAATCAGCGTTTTTCAGTTTAAGAATCACTGAGTGCCAGAGCATTTACTATCAGGCCTTACAACCTTGAAGGCCTGATAGCAGAGGCTCTGCAAAAAAATTCGAAGTCCAGTAGTATTATAGTACCTACACTATGTAACTAGCCCGTGTGTACTTTCCCCCGCGGCTCCGCCCGCGTGTATGTCGGTTATCGTGGTAAAGAGTAGCCTGTGTCTTTGCTCAATAAAAAACCTAGCAAAGCATACCCACACAGGCGTCTCTAGCCTATATAGCGCCCGTGTGCAATCAGTATTCTAGCGCCCTTTATTTGTTTCGTTTGAGCGCCCTTTGTTACATTTTTGTCCTACTGAAATATACAACTTAATTCCAATCAAATCTTTCTATTTAAATTACGATATAGCGGAGCCCTAGACCTCAAAGTACACCTCACGTATGATAACACGGGCGCATGTTCATTGAAAGGCGAAGCGCGCCGCGTCCATTGCACACCCTGCACTATATAGATAAAGACGCCCTGCATCCCCATGCGAAATTCCATTCAAATATGTGTAGCGTTTTAGCCGTGAAAGCGTTTTGCGTTTAACATTAAAGGATTAGCATGGCTTTGTTCATCAGTTACTCATTGCATATCGAAAGAGGTTCATAATTGCAATACATAATCTTCTCTCTTATTTTACCCAACAATGCAGGGTTTTGGTTTTAATTGCTATATGCATCATAAATGTGAGCAAGTGACCTCAGGTGATCAGGAAACATCACTGAGGGTAAACAACGACGGCGCGGTCAGTACTGAGGAGTACAGTAGTTGGAGGCCTTCTAGGTGGCTTAAAAACATCCACCGGTACGTAGCCACAACGTGTTTTGCCAGTCCCCATTACGCACTTGGCCATGGTGGGGATGTATGGCCTCAACTCTCTCCTAAGAGTACACTCGAGACCATCAATGATACGTTATGGTTTGTTGATTGATGAGCCTTACTTCCTGGTTAGGTTAAAAAAACGGTTGTCTGTAAAGTCGGTTTAAAGCCTCGTTCCGCGCTCTCGCTTGCACTTCAAGACCTAAATGAAACGCCTCAGAGCGATGTAACGCCGCATGGGTCATGTTTTTTCGTGCGTGCAGCCGGCTCCATCGAATTATAAGACGTTGTCACGTCAAAAAATAGGCATATTGAATTGTCTCGCATTTAAATCTGATTTATAATATTATTTCAGAGAAAATAAACGACATAGTGGTAACATGGTCGACGTTCAACGATACCCAGGGCTCTTTCGTCGAGTTTGGCAAGGGTATCATGGATAAGACAGTGTCTGGAACGAGCAAGTTGTTTGTAGACGGTGGACAGCTCAAACGCAGCCAGTACATACATACTGTCACCTTACAGGATTTGGATTATAACACAAGATATGGTAAGTAATACATATTAAACATAGAAAACACCCAAACTCCGAAAGAAATATTAGCGGATCACACAAATATTTTAAATGTAATAAATAGGTCCTAAACTAAGCAGAGCTGGTACTATCGATACTAGATTTACAGATCATACAGTTTCCCGAGCCCAGTAGTATGACGTTATGGCTTGGTGTTTATTTTGATACAAATATTTGGTCCCGGGAATCGAACCCGAGACCTCAAGTACAGCAGTCGCATATTGCGCCACGGAGATAGTCATAGGATAGTATAAGGAGACCGCTTTTTATTTTTTATCAATTTTAGAAAAAAAAAACTCAAAACAAGAAAAGAAGCTAAAAATATTTTGTTACTTTTATATTTTTTTGTATATGTTCAATATTTGTACAAAAATTTTAAAATCGAATTGCAAAAAGAGATCTCTCCGGCGGGGAATCGAACCCCGGTCTCCCGCGTGACAGGCGGGGATACTGACCACTATACTACCGAAGACTTGTTCATTATTGTCGAAAATAGCGATCCCTTCTTAAATGGAAATTTTCAGTAGAAAATACACATATTATACATAACTAGCTGATGCCCACGGCTCCACCCGCGTCCTAGGGGTATGAAAAATAGATAGTAGCCGAATCTCAGACTTATTGAATATGCATAAAAAATTTCATAAGAATCGGTCGAGCCGTTTCGGAGGAGTATGGGAACGAACATTGTGACACGAGAATTTTATATTTATGATAATAATAATATATTAGTTTCCAAGTTATTTCAATAGTTTGTTCAAATTAATTTGTATTTATTGTTTTACATACAAACAAAGGAGAGGCCTATGTCTAGCAGTGGACTGCGATGAGCTCATGATGATGATGATGACATAGGTACTTAAAAATGAATAAGACTATGTACCTCATTTCAAAACTAGTAAATAATTTCGAACACAGAGGTATCATCTACCACTTAATATTTTAAATGAGATCGTGAAATTATTTTTTCTTTTTTACTTCTTACCTAATTATTCAAACGACCAAAATAAAAAATGTGTACAAAATATTTCAATCCCATCCAAAGAAACGGTAACCTGATTCGGTGAAATGAAACAATTGTTCACACAATATATTCGTCTCCCTCTAACAAGAGGTTTCTAATATCATTTTTTCCTAAATTGAATAATTTGCCCGAGAAACACTTCCAAACGTGTTTTTTTTTTTTTTTTTTTTTTTTTTTTGTTTTTTTTTTTTATTTATATTTAAGCCTGCCAAAGTGACTCTACTCTGCCTGATGGAAAGCATGAGTAGAATCCAGGAGTAGGAGTCACCATGCTTATTGTGAGGGTAGGCAATGTAGCATGGTGACCCCTACCATGGCAGCCTGGTTAGATTATTCTGCATCATTCTCCCGGCCTTCGAAGGGCGGGAGAATGATGCAGAATGATTGGGCCTCCGGTCTCACACTCACCAACGAAACACGACAGCAAGAATGCTGTCATTATTAGGATGGTCTTCTGTGTGAGGGTAGTACTGGCCGGGTCGAGCCGGCCCATTCGTGCTGAAATCAGCGTGGCTCTACTACCATTCCCTGTGTCCCTGTAACTTCTAAAATGATTGAGATATTAATATTAATAATAAAACTAAAAAAAATATATAAACTTCCACCGAAAATTGGTTTGAACGAGATCTAGTAAGTAGTTTTTTAGGGTTCCGTAGCCAAATGGCAAAAAACGGAACCCTTATAGATTCGTCAAGTCTGTCTGTCTGTCTGTCTGTCTGTCTGTCCGTCTGTCCGTCCGTATGTCACAGCCAATTATATCTGAAACTATAAGAGCTATACTGTTGAAATTTGGTAAGTCGATGTATTCTGTGAACCGCATTAAGGTTTTTACATAAAAATAGAAAAAAAAACAATACATTTTGGGGGTCCCCATACTTGGAACTGAAACTCAAAATTTTTTTTTCATCAAACCTATACGTGTAGGGTATCTATGGATAGGTGTTTAAAAATGATGTTGAGGTTTCTAATATCATTTTTTTCTAAACTGAATAGTTTGCGCGAGAGACACTTCCAAAGTGGAACAATGTGTGTCCCCCCCCTCTAACTTCTAAAATAAGAGAGTGATAAAACTAAAAAAAAATATATGTTGTACATTACCGTGCAAACTACCAACGAAAATTAGTTTGAATGAGATCTAATGAGTAGTTTTTTTTTAATACGTCATAAATCGTAACACGCAATTTACCTTTCATCCAATCAATACACTAGTATGAAAACATCGATGAAAGTTACAACGAACTACAAGAACTTTTATATGATGTTACTTGCTGACACGGAACCCTTCATGGGCGAGTCCGACTCGCACTTGGCCGCTTTTTTTTAATACGTCATTAATCATAAACCGCAATTTACCTTTCCCAGAACTTTACGTTACTTGCTGCTACGGAACCCTTCATTGGCGAGTGCGACTCGCACTTGCCCGCTTTTTTTGTCAATACATACATTGGTATTTTAAAGACTATAATGGTGATATTACCCTTTCTAGTGTACCATTGCGGTTCAGAATACGGCTGGTCCGAGCAGTTCTCTTTCAAGACACCTCCTCAGGGTGAAGACTGGCCCGTGCGTGCTGCCATATACGGTGATATGGGCAACAAGAACGCTCATGTAAGTATAAATATTATTCGGACATTTCGGATACCAGAACTTGTATTAAGGGTACTAGAAAACTGATATAAATACGTAAACACACTTTTATTTTGTAAATACATACATATTATACATAGAAAACACCCAATATCCGAATATTAATTTTGATCACACAAACATGTGGTCCGACCCAGGAATCGGACTGATATAATCTGTACAATTGAATGATCGTATTCCAGTCCCTGTCGTACCTCCAAGATGAGGCCCAACGCGACAGGTTCGACCTGATCCTGCACGTGGGAGACTTCGCGTACGACATGGACACGGACGACGCGCTGGTGGGGGACGAGTTCATGCGCCAGATACAGCCGCTCGCAGCCGTCGTACCCTACATGACATGTCCGGGCAACCATGAACAGATGTAGTGAGTTATCTTACCTACCTATATAAAGTCTGACTGCGCGGTAGGCCTAGTGGTTAAAGTGGTCGCAACGCTGCTTTCTACTTCGCCAAGGGTCGTGGGTGCAAATCTTACGTAGGAAAACACAGTCTGGGTGTTCTTTGTGTCCGTTTCATGTATGTTTGTAAAGTCCCCCGCGACACAGGATGTATATCCCAATTGCGGGAGTTGTCATTTTAAAGAAAGAGTTTATTTTTAAAGAAGAAGCTACTTAACAAGCTAATAAGAGAAAATAAGGAGTATCACCAGCCACACAGAATGATATCACTGCAAAGGAAAACTTGAAAAAAAATCTTATACCAATACGTTTGGCCAGCGTGGTATAGTAGGCCAAAACCTCGTTTCTAAGATTCATATGTCCAACAGAGGACTGTTGATGATGATGAACAAATGCTACAAATTTTGATTACCTTTTATTAATAGTACCAATATGATTGTAGTAATTTCAGCAACTACGCGAACCGGTTCACGATGCCAGGCCGGGACTCCAGCCTGTACTACAGCTTCGACGTCGGGAACGTGCACTTCGTGTCAGTCTCCACCGAGGTCTACTACTTCCTGCAGTATGGACTCAAGCTCATCACCAACCAGTACGATTGGCTGGAGAAGGATTTAGCTCGAGCTAACCTTCCGGAGAACAGGTGAGAGAGGATAACAGACATACATACAAATAAAAAGACATCTTACACACAACGCCATCTAGTCCCAAGCTAAGCAGAGCTTGTGTTATGGGTACTAGACAACTGATATAAATACATACCATACTTTTTTTTTGTAAATATGCATAGAAAATACCTAGACTCCATGGAAGAAATATATGGAAAGTATTGCAAACATTGAATGCACGGTTGGCCTAGTGGTTTAAGCTGTCGCCACGCCGTTTGCTACTGCGCCAAGTATCGTGGGTTCAAATCCCAAGTGGGATAACACTTTGTGTGTTATTCACAAATTATTTCTGAGACTGGGTGTTCTTTAATCCGTTTCGTGTGTGTTTGTAAACTCCCCCGCGGCACAGGACTGATATTCCTAATGCGGGAGTTGTCTTTTTATAAAAAAAAAAACAAGAAAAAAAAGAAATGTATAACTCGAAACAAAACAACTTTACAACAAATACTATTTCAAAAATCCAGAACTCGTAGATGAATCAAGATAGAATAGTAAAATTTTAAAGACATTTCTCTCTTTCTCACATAATGAGACACAAACGTTTTAATGAAGTTTTTCTTTGTGATCAAAAGTATACCAAAAGTTATTATCGAAATACGACATATCCGCTTTCTGCCGTTGATAAAAACACAAATATTGTACATAGGAAACACCAATTCCGAAACGAATATTTGCAAATCTTACAAACATTTGGTCCGACCCGAAAATCGAACCCGAGACCTCTTGATCAGCAACCGCATACGCCAACCACTAAACCAACAAGGCAGTAATTAACTGGTGTACATTAAAGTTATTCTATTGTATAACTAAGGGTCCATGTTGCAGGTCGAAGCGGCCCTGGATCGTGTTGTTTGGCCACCGACCCATGTACTGCAGCGACTCCAACGACATCGACTGCAGTGTTGAGTACACTAGAGTTGGCATTTTTGGCCTCTATGGTAAGTCTACAATTTGTTTGTATGTCCGTCTGTTTGTATTTGTTTAAATTTCAGACTTAAATAATAATATTAAGTAGGTGTTATTGGTTATTGTAGGTATAAATATTAGGTGTTTAAGGGTTTTTCCCTCCATCCGCATTAGTTGGCCATCCTCGAGGGGGTGGAGGACGCCGCCTAAGACAGGGTCGTCGTACAGAGATGGTGCCCGCACCAGGAGCTTGCAGGCGCTGGGGGAGATCTGACCCTGGACTTTTCCTCCTCCTAAACGGAGAAGCGCGGAGAGGGCACGCTGTGTGGTTTTTAGTCGGTTCAAGTCCGACACACCACCCCGCCGTATCCCCCGGTGGGGTGTCGGTCCGAGAAGATTTTTCACACGAAAAAAAAATGTATAGATATTAGGTATCAAAGTAAACATTTTTAAAAATGTTATTCAATCTATAATAATTGTTGTTAAAGTGCTATTCATGTTTATATCAAAATAAATAACAATAATATATTGCTTATTAATTATGACGTTATATCAGTGACAATATAAATAATACTTTTTTATTCTACTATGGCAAAGTCAAACGAAAGTATAATAGTTTTGGCAGACTATGTATGTTTGTATGTTAGACGGTAGCGTGTGTGTGAGACCGGAGACCCAACCATTCTGCATCAGAATGATGCAGAATGGTTGGGCTTTGGTATAATGCGGGTGGTGACCCCTCTTCCTGGATTCTACTCATGCTTTCGAGCAGAGTGGAGTCACTTTAATAGGCTTAAATATAAAAAAAAGAATTTTGGAAATATACCTACATACTTATTACTAGAATCCCACCAAAGATTACGCTTAATTTTATTCACGTCTGTCGGTAGTGCAATGTTTGGGATTTAAATTTTAACCACTCAATTTTGAATCTAATGCCTCATTAAATACACGGCCACTTCTTAATTTACAACCAATCAGAAATGTTTTATATATAAATTGAATTGGTAATTGTAGGCTTGGAGCCTCTGCTGAAGAAGTACGGAGTAGACCTGGTGATATGGGCCCACGAACACTCGTACGAGAGGACCTGGCCTCTCTACGACTTCAAGGTCTACAACGGCTCCAAGGACTTCCCCTACCACAACCCGGGGTGAGTGCGATACCTTTTTTCTTTTTTCGCGGGGAATGTTTTTGGCACCATACCCTTCGTGGGGTAAGCGAAGGGCGTGTGTGGGACTCCCGTTACCCACTAAAGGCCGCGGCGGCCTACCTCTCGGCAGTCGGGAGGAGCACCAAGGTTGACGTTAGTTTAGGTGCCGAGACCTAGACCTAGTATTACAATTGAACACCAGCTACAAAAATCTACATTCGGTACAATTCAATCTCCAACACACAAATACTTGTTGTGTGTAAATAACTGCATACACAAAATTCCCTCCTTCGCTCTTTTCGTTCTTCGTTAGTCCCCCTCCATACAATATTACCTCAATATATTATTTCAACGGGCAGGAACCAAAAACTTAACTTACTTGTTACTTGTAAGCATTTAAGAGTTGGATAGACAAATATAAACACTAGTTTTCGCCCACGACTCCGTCCGCTTGTATCTCTATTATAGCAGTAAAAAGTAGCCTATGTATTATTTTGTTATATAAGCTATATTAGTGTAAAGTTTCGTCCAAATCCGTTCTGTAGTTTTTTCGTAAAAGAGCAACAAACATACATACAAACTTTCGCGTTGATAATATTAGTAAGGATACTTACCTGATGTAAGGTATAGATACAAATATGTAGATAAAAGAGAATATTTATAAGATGTCACCAATTGCCCTTATCATCAACTCTTCTAAATTTAAGAGACCTAAATAACCCTTGAAATCGTTTTCACCAACCATTTTGACACCTAAATGCTTAGATTTATCTTAAAATTTAGGGGCTTTTAATAAGGAGACGGCTTAAGTTAAACTTATAAAAACAGGCATAACAATAAAAAAAGCTCTGATTAAGATTTACACAAACAATAAGATGCCTAAAAATTCTATAATTTTTAATAACGCTATTTATATAACTTACGTTATCCAAGCCATTATTACGAATCTATTGACACCTTACTCATTAAAAAGCTTCTTAAACCCAAAAAATATAGACTGCCAAAATGCCAAATTGAGAGCCAAAAATCGATAAGAGTGGTGTGGGGATGCCTATGTCCAGCAGTGGAATGCGATAGGCTGATGATGATGATGAGAGAGCCAAAAATATTACCTTTCTTTTTGGCTGCGTGTAATCGGGTAAATTGAATAGGTAGTAGAGCCATGCTGATTTCAGCACTCGTGGGTCGTCTCGACCGGGCCAGTACTACTCTCACACAGAAGAACCTCCTAATAATGACAGCATTCTTGCTGACGTATTTCGTTGATAAGTGTGAGACGGTATGCCCAATGATTCTGCATCATTCTCCCGGCTTGCAGAGGACGGGACAATGATGCAGAAACATCCGACCGGGCCGCCATGCTGCATTGCTTACATTCATAATGCGGGTGATGACCTCTACTCCTGGATCCTACTCATGCTTTCTATCAGGCAGAGTTAGAGTCACTTTGGTAGGCTTTAATATAAAAAAAATCGTGTGTTACAATTTAAATTCAATTTATAATTTGATCTAACGTGTGGGTGCTTTTTAACTGCTTATTAAGTATAACGCATGTTTTAATGGTGGCAATAATATTCTATATTATGAACTAACTCGTTTGTTATAATATATTCAGTGATTAATTTCGCGAATTGACAAATTAGGTAAATGTTTTTGGTGACAATTTAGTGAATTGTAACACGAGTTGTGTATACACAGTTGTAAAGGTAAATATATATATATTATATTTATTTATATGTTGCGGTAAAATTATGTAAACATATGGTCGCTAAAATGTGAGATTAGAATTTTTTTTGGTGTTTTTGACGCCGGAATACTGCCAGCCTTTTGTGTGAAAATGCTTTATATTGGCACATTGTAGACATAGTAAGGAGGTAGTAGAGCTAAGCTGATATCAGCACGAATGGGCCGGCTCGAGCGGGGCAGTTCTATCCTCACTCAAAAGACCACCCTATTAAGGACAACATTCTTGCTGTCGTGTTTCGTTGGTGGGTGTGAGACCGAGCCCAATCATTGCGCATCATTCACCCGGACTCCGGAGGCCGGGAGAATGATTCAGAAACATCTGACCAGCCCGCCATGGTGTGGGACACCATGCTGCATTGCTTGCCCTCGCAATAAGGATGATGACCCCCACTCCTGAATTCTACTCATGATTTCCATTAGGCAGAGTCACTTTGGTAGGCTTGAATATAAAAAAAATAAAAATAAACACTGCCTTTTTAATATATGTGTTTGATATACATTTTTTAATAATTATATTGAAAGAATAACTTATATACTGTATTACGATATTTACTACAATATTCCAAGCAAACATGAAACTAAGTGAATTAGTAAAATGAAACATTGAAATTTTACTATACATTTTGTAAAGCGTGACGACGATTTTCCCGATTCTGACAGAGACAAGAATCAGATCGGCTGTTGCCACATATATGTTTCCTATTAATAATAGTTCTCAAAATCATTCTTCTTCTCTCGTTTCTCCATTTTTTTATGGTTCTTAAATTTTATTTCATTCATTTTTTTTATTGAATTTTATTTGTCAACGTTCTAATACATTACACGTTCTAAAACCTCTTACGGTTTGACTGGGACGGACTGACGTGTTGAAAAAAAACAACAATACAGTACAAACAATATATGTTTTTTTTAATAAATAAATCATTTATTCAGAACAAGTTCAGTTTTAAAATTAATAAACCCACCAAACTGCAGAACAGCTCGTCGGCGGGATTAGCACTTGTTTTTATACATTCTTAGGAGTTCCTTAAATTAAAAACTAAAAATAAAATACCTAGTAACCACCTTATTACAAATTACAAAGATTTTTTACTGGGACATTCCATCCGTAGCACAAATATGTCAATTTATATTAAACTCATTTAATAGAATACGCGAATACTTAATTTTGAAGGAAGATTTGCTAACATTACTGGCATGTATATAGCCGGGACCATGTACCTGTTAGTTCTTTTACCGTAACGAGCATACTAGGTTCCTTGTCCCACATCTTCTGTTAAATACTCTGATAATTATTGTGAAATCCGTGGAAAGTGACTAAGGACTTGTTAAGCGCTTCAGTTGGCAAACCTAACGACTTAACGTGGTATAACGCTTCGCTGGCAACACAGTAAATATGTTTAATGTTCAAAATACTTGTATTTACACCGGACAGCTTGTATGCTTTGCTAACTGTATGCCAACTAACAGCTTCGCTTTTAACTCACTAATATTATTGGTGTAGACATGTGTTATAAGGGATGTGTTCATTGATCATGTTTGTTTGCAGTGCTCCTGTTCACATAGTGACGGGCTCGGCCGGCTGTCAGGAGAGGACGGACCCTTTCAAGAGTAAGTACTTATACACTACTCAGGCAATCAATGTAGACATAACTACATACATACTGATTTAGTTTAGTTTGCCCCAGTTTTTAAACTGAGAAATCTTTCTTAAAATTAAAATCCCAGAATCTTTTGTAGACTTAATGACTTCGATCACAATATTATTGATCGAAGCTTAATGATTTGTTTTATATTATCATTCTATCCTGTATTTTTCCAAGATTCTTTCATGTAAGCTACTAGTTCAACTGATTTTACTTGAATGTTGGGTTTTCCTCAGAATTATTGGATTTCCGCAGCTTTGAGGGTAGAACTATATTTAGTTCTACCCTCAAAGCTGCGGAAGACACTTGAACAAAGAGTATTTTTTTATATTTAAGCATACTAAAGTGATTCTACTCTGCCTGATGGAAAGCATGAGTAGAATCCAGAAGTAGGGGTCACTGTCCTCATTGTGACGATAAGCAATGCATCATTGTGACACATACCATGACGGCCTGGTAGGATGTTTCTGGATCTTTCTCCTCTGGAACCTGGGAGAATGATGCAGAATGATTGGGCCTTCGGTCTCACGCTCACCAACGAAATACGACAGCACGTATGCTGTCATTATGTCGGATGGTCTCTTGTGTGAGGGTAGTACTGCTCCGGTCGAGCCGGACCATTCGTGATGAAACCAGCGTGGCTCTACTACCTATATTTTTCACAGTTTTAATTTTATAAGAAGGCGGTTAATTAGACAAGTGTAGTACAGTTAGATAATAGACAATATTTATTGTGTACAGAAGACCCTGAGGCGTGGTCTGCGTTCAGGAGCAGCGACTACGGGTACTCTCGGCTGCAGGTGCACAACAAGACTCACTTGTACTTCGAACAGGTCAGAATAGAAATCTCCATCACTTCATTTTTATACTAAATTGGCTTTTGCCTGTGGCTTCGCCCGCGTATCAGAACATAAATAATCAAAATATTTCCAAACATTATTTTAGTCAGTACGTCTCTTTGTTCCGGATAATCTCTGGAACGGCTGAACCGATATTAACGAGACTTTTATTGGCAGAAACCTGATAACCTAAGGAGTGTGACGACTGAAACCTGATTGTCCGTGGGGTGACGGATTAAGAATACAAAGTGTCACCACCCCTATTCATTCCATGGGTGTCGTAAGAGGCGACTAAAGGAACAAAATAAGCAGCTAACATCACTACCAAGAGAAGGAAAACTTAAAACAAACCCTTTACCAACCCGTCTGGCCAGCGTGGTATAGTAGGCCAAAACCTCCTTTCAAAGGAGAGGCCTATGTCCAGCAGTGGACTGTCAAAGGCTATTGATGATAATGATGATGATGATGCAGGAGTAACATAGTTTTTTTTTCGACTAGCTTCGCTCCGCGCTAACAACAGTAATTGCGGGTAATGCCGCGGGACTTGCTAGAATATTACTATTATAATTATCGGTAACACTTTATCTTATACAAATAAATGACATCGAAGTGTTTGTTGTAATTGACTTAAATGTTTGTCAAAATATTAACGATATTCATATCAATTTGTTCCGATTAATCTCTGGAACGGCTGGACCTATTTGAATGGGGCTTTCACTGGCAGAGAGCTGATGATGATAAGGAATAATTCATTTTAGACTTGCTTATTTCGCGAACTTAGCTAATTTAATGTAAACTCTTAACCAGTCGCGTATATGAAACAAGTATGGTAACCAAATGTTTTTCTTTCAGGTGGATGTGGATCTCAAGGGACAAGTGATCGATTCATTCTGGCTCGTCAAGCAACAACACAAACCTTACAATATACAATAAATATATATAAATACACAGTGCGTTGGCTGTAGAGGAATAACTTCAGATCTAATAAATACGGATTACCTTTAAAATTTAAAAAATAGGTACCATATTCGACTGACGGTACTCAAAAACTGGCTCCATTTAAATTCGAAAATAAAGAACACTTTCAATTGTATAAAATCATTATCCTCATAAAAATCGTTAAAACGATAAATACGGTACATTTTACGTATACATTTAATATAACAAAATAATCGACCAAGTGCTAGTCAAAATTGCGCAGGATGGGCTCCGAACCTTAGATTTCCAAACATATTTCCAGCTCTACCCGTTGCCGTTATTAATATCGAGCAAAAAAAAACACGTTTGTTGTATGGGAGCCCCCTTAATTATTTGTAAAAGCTCAAATCCACTGGGAACGTGAGTTGGCGGGCGAGGAGAATAATGGCAATGCTTCTCGTACAGTCACTTTATTGTAGCTCTCGATCATGAAATACAGTTAGGATATTGAACAGCAGCCCATGATTAATAATTTTAAATAAGACGCCACCGAACACGTGGTGTTCACATGAAATGATCCACGATAATTATGCTCGCCCCACGACCACGTTCCATTTTAAAGGAACTCACGAGTGAATGAACGAACAATAATCATCTAGGGATAGGATAAAATCATGGTCACCTTGTGATCCTTGTCTATAACTAATAACATGAAAGTAATCGAATAAAATCAATCATTCAATCGCGTGATTATTATTTTAAAGTGTCAATGATTCCCATCCCGTCACCGTCGCACGCGTCAGTGCCCGTCAGTGTCAGTCGTGTTGCGTCAGTGTTTTAACTTCAGACACTTAACATTATTGCCAGTTAAAATAATCGATACGCCGTCATATCTATTTTATTGTTTGTTAGTATTTGTTGTTATGGCGGCCACAGAAATATATCATCTGATAAAATGTCAGTTGTCTAGTTGTCACGTTTATGAGATAGAGCTTGGTGACAAGACGGACAGCGAGGTCTTAGTAATACTCTTTGGGTACCGAACCCTAACTAGTGGTCGCCCTATAGTAGCATATAGCTATAGTGCATTCCTTTTCCACATAAACTATCCATGCCAAATTTCATGCTCCTCCGTTCTAATAATAAAGGCGCATTTTCATTGGTCGTTAGAGTCCGCATGCGGGGTAAGGAGATTTCTGTTCAAGCATGCCATAGGGCCAGCAAACAAACAAAAATTGATGTAATTAATCGTAGTTAATATTAAAAACAATATTATGCCGATAAAACGCTATTTTTGGCCCTATGGCATGCTTGAACAGAAATCACCCGTACCCCGCATGCGGGCTCTAACGACCAATGAAAATGCGCCTTTATCGCTAAAAAGTAGAAAAATTTTGCTTCACATTATTGATACTTAGATAGCAACATATGATGTCACACAGTGCTATTGTCAAATCATTACCTTTTAATATTGATTCAAAATATATTTAAAATCCTATTAAATTGGCAGTACAGGACTTTGCATTTTACACTTTACTATATAAAAAAATGGCCAAGTGCGTGTCGGGCCACGCATAGAATAGGGTTCCGTAGTCACCCATAATAAAAGATAAGGTAGATTTAAAATCGTGTCCAATAGATAATTTTTATGTTTACTTATTATTTCTTTATTTTTGTACGAAGTTTTGCAAGTGAGTACATTTTACAAGTCCTGAAATAAAGAAAGTTATCTAAACCGATATAGCCTTCCTTTAAAGTTCAATATATGGATTACTATCACGATTTGTTTCCGATTTTTGGAGCCAGACGTTAAGCTTTTAGAGGGGAGTGCGGGAACGCCCTGTTTTTACAAAATAATGCGCTTTAAACTTGAATAACTCGCAAACGGATATATCGGAAAATGGTTTTAGCAACCTCGCAGGCCTATCTAATGATACCCCACAGGGTGGGGTAGATGCGAGAAATTAGGTCATCCCCACTTTACGTTTAGGGAGGGAAAATAACTTCTTATATTTATTGGAGCACTATTTCGATGTAATTACAAGACATGTTCATGCAAAGTTTCATCTTTCTAGCACCAACCGTTTGGTCGGTAGGTCGAGGACGGACGAACATGACGAATGTCAGGTCAGTCTTAGTCAGTCAGGTTCAGGTCTAATAATTACTGAACTTTTCCCCTACATCAATGTTATCTGAACTGAAAACCACTCCCCCCGGACCTCGGTATCGAGCAGACGTGTGCTTAAACTCACGCAATTTTATCTATTTTTAATTAAAGTTAAACATAAAATACCGTCATAAATAATAGAAGTGCATAAATAGTGAAGAGGTTGCCGTTCGACAATTGCCGTAGTGACCGCCTACCTGCCCGTCACCGCTTGTTCGACCATCATTCTGTAAGGCGCCGCCTTCTCGGGTGAGAGTGACAAACATATTTAATACCAAATAAAATATAAAAAGTACCAGGATAACAGAGATAAAGAAGAGTTCAACAACAAGAACAATACTGTACGGAAGATATATTTCAACTTAAACATTAACTGTAGCCGTAGCGAATTACAGAGGGATCAATACATGACATTGAATGTACCGAGTTCAAACCTCAGTGTATGTTTTACTTTTTGTTTTTGAATTTTGAAAATTTATATCATTGAGATCTTTGTTATATTGGAACTTTTGCATTTAGTACAGAATTTTATCAAATATTTAAATTAAAATATGAACAAAGCCATGCCGATTAATCGATCGCCTCCTGCAACCTCTCAATCTTTGTCTGGATTGACATTACCTAATGAAATAATAGTTACACAAGAATCGGATACTGCCTCAGACTTAATGCAATCCGATATTGAACAAAGAATTTCTAATGTCTCAAGGAGACCAAAACGTAAGCATGGTGATTTAGCTAATATTGAACTTAGAGAGCTCCTTTGTACTATGCAAAAGAAACAGGAAGCAGAATTCTTATGCATTAAACAGAACATGGAGACTATTAAGAAACAAAATGTTGAGACTCAGAAATCGTTGGAATTCCTGTCAAATATGTATGACGTATTAATGCAAAAATTTGAAACAGTCGTGAAGGAAAACTTATCTCATAAAAACCAAATAATTTTTTTAGAAGCAAAGGTAGATCAATTAGAAAGGAACCTTAAGTCAACTAGCATCGAAATACGCAACATCCCCTTGAATAAACCGGAGACAAAGCAAGACCTCAAAACTCATGTCATGAATCTGGGTCAAGCTGTGAACCACCCGATCTTAGACAGTTCAATTCGAGATATTGTTCGTATTAAAACTAAGAACGAGCCAGGACCTATAGTAGTCGAATTTACATCAACCTTTCAAAAAGAGAATTTGATGAAATCCGTCATTAATTTCAATAAGATGAAGGCAAAAGGCGAAAAGATTAATACTAGCCATCTGAAAATACAAGGAACATGTTCCCCGATTTATGTGACAGATAGTCTAACTACTAAAACTAGACGGCTATTTTATCTGGCCCGGGAATTCACAAAAACTCACCATCAAGCCAGCTGCTGGACTGCTTTTGGAAAAGTCTTCATACGACTAAAGGAGGGGTATCCAACTATACGTATAGATTGCGAGGGTGACTTTTCTAAAATAAGCTCACAAAAATGACTACAATTTAAAATTAATTTTATATTTCATTATTACATAATTTATTTACGATATTGTTATAAAAACTTATCTATACACAATGGCCCTTCCGGCACTTTACACTTTATTATTCCGATTTGTTTCATTTTGGTGATTGATTTTTTACACATCATTTATTTACAAATAACACTTACAGAAACTATGCGAAAAGTACTATACAGCTACTCGAACACAATCAAGGTCCTTTTAATCGAACAATATGTGATTAAATTTACATTAAGCTATACCACTGCACAGCTCAATGCGCCTAACATAGAAACTATTATGCTATTCTTGTTGTCATCATGGAGTTTTTTAGAATATTCTTACATTATCAACACATGTCTTTTAAATTGCAGTATAAAACATTCGGCCTATTTATTTCACGTCAAAATTGCAAACGTAACAATTAAATATAATTATGTTCGATTTAAATAGCTCTCAGATTAGTGGCGAATTGGACAGCATAACGACAGCCGATAGCTGTACATGTGATATTGAAGATATTTGTGTCAACATGCTATATCCAATCAATTCATCTCTTAATATAGTGATTCAAAATATTAGAAGTATTAATTGTAATATGCCGCACTTAGAAACATTACTACATAGCTGTAATATTCTCTGGGATTTGATTATACTGACTGAATGTTGGCTTCACAATAACGATCATATACCGGATTTAAATGGTTTTAACCGTGCTTCTACAACAAACCATAGGACGCAAAATGAGGGAGTAGTGGTATACTCCAGGTCTTCAAGTAGCTACAATATAACAGAACCAAATCTCGTAGATGCTAATTGTCTTATGATAAAAGTTGATAACACCACTATTATTCTTGCTATATATCGTCGCCCTGGTGAAAAAAACGTATCAAAATTTTTAGAATCATTAAATAATATACTATCAAGTCTAGCTTCATTTAAGAATATTATTATTGCAGGGGACATTAATATTGATATTGCGTCTACATCGAAGGACAACAGAGCGGAATCCTACTTGAATCTTTTGGCCGCACATGGTTTGCTACCTGCCCATTGCATCCCAACTCATACTCAAACATGTCTTGATCATGTCATCCTTAAGACCAAATTTTCTGCAAAATGTTTTGTTGCACATACTACTATTACAGATCACTTTAGTGTTATACTCAGCCTAGAAATGCTCTCCAATAATTTTAGACCTTTAAGAGATATCAAGAAAGTTGATTACGACTCTCTTGACAAGGCTCTCGATAAACTAGATCTTAGTCCAATACTATCAATGAATGACGTTGATGAGACTGTTGACTTTCTTGTTTCCACCTTAAATAAAAAGTTAGAGATTTGTACTAAAATTATACGCACTCCTCAACGAAAACACATCTTAAAACCCTGGATTACAAGGGGGATACTAAAGTGTATAAGAAATAGGGATAAATTATACCAGAAGACAAGAAAAGATCCGAGAAACGAAATTCATAAATTGACCTATACTCGTTATCGCAATTACACTAATTCGTTAATCAAAAATGCTAAAAGAGAATATGAGAAATCAGAAATTAATAATGCTAAAAATAATACTAAACAACTTTGGAAAGTTATTAAAAACATCACATACACTAATCAAACTAGAAGTCCAGCATTAGACTTGATCACTAACAATAACCATATTGAATCAGCTGACGCAGTAAATAGATTTTTCACAAGTATTGGAAATACTGTTCTAGGGAAAAGGCAGATAACTAACTCTCATAATGTTAACGTGCCCTGTTGTCCTGAATCTCAGTCGTTTATGCTTCGACCGACAGATATACGTGAAATGGAATTGACTATTGGTAAACTTAAAAATGATTGTGCTATCGGCCTGGATGGTATCTCCAACAGTTTTATTAAAAGGTACAAAAGTATTTTAGTCGAACCATTAGTCTACATATGTAATTTGGCATTCTCGTCCGGCATCTTCCCAAAGGCTTTTAAGCGAGCACTCATTCATCCTATTCATAAAGGCGGTGACAGAGACTGTGTCAACAACTATAGACCTATATCTATACTTCCCGGTTTTTCAAAGCTCATTGAAAAAATAGTCAACAATAGACTCGTCAATTACCTCGAAGCAAAAAAGCTACTTTCGAATTCGCAGTTCGGTTTTCGCAGAAATAGGTCTACCGATGACGCAGTACATGAGCTTACAAATCATATAGTTACTAACATGGACGAAAAGAAGAAAGTGTTAGCCATTTTCTTAGATTTAGCCAAGGCATTTGACACAGTCTCTGTCCCACTACTGCTAAAAAAACTGGGGGGGATGGGTGTTCGTGGTGTGCAGCTGCAGTTTTTTGCAAGTTACCTCACAGATCGCTCGCAATGTGTACAGATTGATGGAGTGCGAAGTCATGAACTTCCTGTGGATATAGGGGTGCCCCAAGGTAGTATCCTCGGACCGACCCTGTTCCTAATTTTTATAAATGATCTTTGCCAATTGGATATGTCTAACACCGGAAAAATAATCACTTTTGCAGATGACACCGTATTAATTTTTCATGGCGATTCTTGGGGGGATGCGTATCGGAGTGCACAGGATGGCATGGATAGAGTCACTTGTTGGCTAAACTGTAATCTCCTGTCACTAAATGTTGATAAGACTAAATACATAGCGTTCCAATTTCGAAATTCAAATTTTGAAACACCTCAACCCATCATTGCACATTTATGCAAAAGTCAAAATATAACCATTGTTCCATGTACCTGCAAAGAATTGCAATTGGTAGATACAATCAAATACTTGGGAGTCACTATTGATAAAAATCTAAATTTCGAAGCACACATAGATGTATTAACTGCTAGAACTAGAAAATTAATTTACATTTTCAAAAACTTAAGACATGTATGCGATCAAAAAGTCTTAAGAATAACGTATCTCGCCTTATGCCAATCAATACTGATGTATTGCATCACATCCTGGGGAGGAGCTGCTAAGACCATTCTGATCAAATTGGAACGTGCTCAACGGGCTGTCTTGAAGGTGGCTCTTTGTCTACCTTTCTTGCATCCTACTAGAGACTTGTACCAGAAATTTGAAGTCCTTACAGTTCGGCAACTGTTTGTTTTTCGTCTAATTCTTAGAACCCACTCACTTACTGACTTTGATCCTCTCATTAATGCAACAAAACGTCGAAAGCATAAAATCTTTGAAACCAATGTGACTTATAAAACGACTTTATCTCATAGGTTCTCTTGTTTCTTGGGTCCATATTTATACAATAAAATCAACGCTGTTCTTTGCGTGTACTTTTTAAATAGGTTTAAGTTAAGGATGGCACTGACGTCATGGCTACGGGGTCTCTCCTATGATGATACTGAGAATTTACTTGTACCACTTAGTTAATATTGTCAAGAATAAAAACATATATAACTATAACTATATTTTGAGCTGTACTAATCTAATAACACACACCCACATACACACACACATACACACACACACACACACACACACACACACACACAAGCACACACTCAAACATACTCACACACAACCGAGTACTCATTTTTGTTTTTTTCTGTTATTATAAATGTATTAATTGTTTTTTCATAACAACCTGCTTCTTTTGTTGTATACTAGTACAAGCTACGAAAAATGTTTTATTATTTCTTGTCTGGGAGGTGTGAGCCTGGTGATCTGTAACACAGGTTCTTCCTACAACAGACACCAGTCTCTCACAAAGGAATGTAGCCTCACTGAACTGTTTCTAACCTTCATATTAATGTAACTACCTTTGTGATGAGAAAAATAAATTCATTTATTATTATTATTATTATTAATGCTATTTAAAGTGTAGTATGTTATTTTATCCAGCTACCAAATATAGTTTGCATTAATTCTTATGATATTACTTTATATACGTTTTACTTAGCCTTTAACTAAACTTAAAAATAGATTCTACAAAATCTCAAAATTGTGATGTAGCCTTCAACCAACTTCAAAAAAGAATGAGGTTGTTTGTACAAAGGTTACGATACCTTCCTGACGTTTCAAACGGATTATAGCGCTCGTGGTCACATTTACATAGTCTACCCATGACCACGAGCTATACTAGCGATATGTGTAAGCGTCGCGATAGGCTAAAATCAGCCCCCCTAGCCAAGGTCGTTTTTCGTTTTCTATTCTCGAATTCATTTGCTATTATTTTGTTTTGATCACGTGACTAAGTGACATTCGCCAAAGAAACAAGAGAATAGAGAACGAAACGAAAAATATATGCCACTTCTGAGGGGGGGTGGGGGAAAGTTATTGTAACGAATATTCGGTAGATGTATAAATACCATTGAAATTGTTTGAAACTGTAGTTCCTTACATCAGCGTAGTGCACATTTAAGACATTTTATGTTTAGTTTGTATAATGGGAATTACTAGCCATTGCACCAAATAAAATAATAAAAAGTCCGTTTCGCACTACAAGACTTAAACTACGTCCCTATCGAAGTCACAAAATTATTACAAATAAAACTTTAAAATATGTTTAATACTCTCTATATAAATGTTTAAGCATATATTATTTTATAAATAAATATAATATGAAATTCATGTCATTTTTGTTTTATTTTTATTTAAATCTGAAACTTAAGTGAATATGACTCGTCCCCGTTTGTATTGTGTTCAATTGTGATTTCTTGGGTGGCGCCAGTGGTAGCGTACGAGGTCTCGGGTTCGATTCCTAATTCGGACCAAATGTTTTTATTATCTGCAAATATTTATTTCGTAGTTTGTGTATTTTCTATGTATAATATGCATGTATATGTATTTATGTCAGTTGTCTAGTACAAATAGAGTAAGTTCTGATTAGGTTGGTACTAGATAGCGTTGTGTGTCAGATGTCATTACAACAGTTATGAACTAGCGTTCGTCTGTGGCACCGTCTGCGCATATGTCACTTATTGCGGTGATTCCCTAAGCTGACATCACTTTTTTATTGTCAACTTAGTGCAAAGATTAAGCCACAGCAGAGCCACCCAGCGGGCACAACACTCGGACAAACCGACAAAGTTTTAAAAATCACGAATACTATTTCACGCAAAAAAGTGTTTATGACAGCAACTGTTTAGGAAGAAATGAGAATACGCACATAGGTCCCATTGTTATTGTATATGGGCCGTAGGAGCACACGGGTCACCTCATGGTAAGTCACCACCAACGCCGTGAATGGACACTTGTAATGAAGTGACGCAACTACTTTGTCATACTTTAAGTCCCCTCCCAGAATTATGGACTATTGATTTAGGGCTTCCTTATCCTCACTCAGACGTGAGAAGCAAAAAAAAACTTTGCTCAAATCTTTTTAAATACTACTTTCGTGCTACTAATATTCCTGTTGGGGACTTTACAAACAAAACAGCAATTCGTGGATCACACAAATTGTTGTCCTATGCAGGGTTTGAACCCATTCAGCGCAGTAGAGTGACGAGGTGAACGTTTACCACTATACCATCCGCGCAGGTTTATTGTGGCCTTGTGGGTCATTTAATGTGAAAAACTGAAGGTGAAAGGAATTACTTTTTGTACCATATAGATGAATCGTTATGGGTAATAGAGCCACTAGGTACATTAACTTTTCTATTGAAATAAATGTCGATCAGGATCACATCATCTGCCTGAGTGCTACAGTGCGATGGCAGAAAACCGTTGACACGGCGCTTCATCCGGCGTGGTCGGACCAGAGGCGTAATTGCTTTTGTTCTATTTTTATGTGAAAATCTTAATGCGGTTCACAGATTACATGTACTTACCAAGTTTCAAAAGTATAGTTCTTATGGTTTTGGAAAAAAGTGGCTGTGACATACGGACGGACAGACAGACAGACATGACGAATCTATAAGGGTTACGTTTTTTGCCTTTTGGCTACGGAACCCTAAAAAGGGTAAAATCATATCAAATTGAGACTATGCATAATTTCAAGAAGAAAAACTATCACCCTAGTGTGTAAAACGTTTTGATAAAATGTATACAGCCTATGTCGTTCGGGCCATTATTACGAATACATTGAAACCTCATTAAAATCGTCTCAGTAGTCGCTATGGTGGAAACATGACTAGACGAAAAACCTTTTGACTTCATTATTTACCCTTCCTTTTGGCTTCACAGTAATCGGGTAAAAATAGATCCTTGTTTTAGCATTGGTAAACAATCAGCAAAATTATATTTGCTTCCTACTGAACAAGATCGACTAAGTCTAATCAATCAAACTTTACGTTATTATAATATGCGGGCGTCCGGCGTTGCAGTCCATCATGTCGCAACTATCTGCTGAGATAGGCACGTTTTCTAGCAAGCCACAGGGTACTTTATTTACTTTTATATTTCCTTTTAACCGTGTTTTAATGTCTCCTGTGAATGTCAGAATAAGTCATTGTCTTTTTTCGTTGCATTGTTACAGAGCGCCGGTACATATAGTGACGGGATCAGCAGGTTGTCAAGAAGGCCGAGACCACTTTTTGAGTAAGTAAATAGTTTTCTATACACGGTGTACACTTTGTATTTATAAATTTAATATTTTACAGACAAAGGTTGCACTTATTCTTCGACTTATTTAAAACACAAACTGATCTTAAAATTAAAAAAAAAATTGTGTGATATTCGCCACTTGCAAACCAGTTTGTATCATTTTTTTTAAATATATGCAATGCTCGATTACACTCACGACATCAGATGTGTAGATAGCAAATAAAATAGGACTGAGACAGTAACCTAAATCACACCCCTATTAATGGATATTGCTGGGGATTTAAATAGCACACCCTTAGAATTCATAAGTTTCACAAGTTGGGTACGGTTAGAAAAATAGGAGGAGAACCATTTGCAGGAATTGTCCGAAAAATCATTTATTTTTAATAAGAAGTGAATAAAAGCTTTTTGATTCTTAAAACATACATGCAATTATTGTATGAGTGTTGATAAGAATTTTATTATGTCTCCAGATACAGAGCCTAGATGGTCCGCATTCAGGTCTCAAGACTTCGGTTACACCAAATTGAAGGTTTACAACAAAACTCACGTCTACATGGAACAGGTAAATAATTATATCTCTCTATCCTTTTTTTAGAAGAAATACTACTGACAACCGGGACTGACGGCTTAACAAGCTCTCTGACCCACGTGCGTAACATACCAGCAACTTAAATCCTCCGGGCCCGACCCTGGAATCGAGACCTTATTGTTGGCAGTTACAGCTAACGGAAAAATCAACGGAATGAAGACGAAGTAGAAAACTGTTTTTTCAAGAAAACTAGTTTTGTAGTTCTTCTTTTGTGTTTGTAATTCTCCACACGTTGAGAGTAATAGTCTCCCAAATTATACACTGATTTTAACAAGCATTGGTCACGTTTAATTAGGCCCAGTAAGAAGATTAGACTTTTTAATATTAGAAACCCGTTTTCCAAAAAAACAATAATTTATGCTAGTGTTGAGTTTGTTTTAATAAAAACGCATGCGGATGTATAAGTGTATATATTATTTTACACATGTAGCACATACTAACAGAAACTTATAATTACAGGTGTCAGTAGATCTGGAAGGCCAAATCATCGATTCCCTTTGGATGATCAAAGACAAACCAGGACCAGCCTTTGCCGAGATATAATATAATAATTAGTTATCTTTCTGCACGGGACTTATAAGTACCAGAAACGTCGTTGTAAATGTCGTAGCGCTTTTTATTCATTTAAGAAATAAGTGCCTTCTACAACATCTGTTACTTAGGTTTTTTGCACAGTCATTTCTTTAACACGGATAGATTTGACTATAGCAATTATCTACAGTTATATAGTAATGTGATAGTTCTATGGAAATGAACTTGTCACCTAACTGATATTACGCCTTATCTACTGATGACTACGGTCAGAGTAACTTAATCAAATACTCAGGCATTGTTAGTATATTAGAAGTTAAAAGAATAGTCAAATATAACTTTAAAAATATCCCCACGATAGTATATTTAAAATCAAGCAATGACATCATAGTCTTTTATCTTCTTCTTCTTCTTTTGATAAAATGGCAAGCAGCCGATTATCAACTATTTCTGCCAATGTCAAGTAATTAACGTCTTCAATTGTAAACTCTTTTAGTCTTCAAGTCGTCATCGTAATGAATTTAATGATCAAAAAATGTGGATAAGATGAAATGGAGACTGTCTTCTGAAAAAACAAAATACTTCTACTTCAACTTCTAAAACTGAATGGTTGATGCGTCAAAGTTCCCGCCATTTCCTTCAATAATGTCAATAATGCTAATACTTAGGTGATCATAATCACAGATGAATGTCGAAATCATTTTCCTCAGAAAGTATTTATTTTTATTTTTATATATAATGCTGCTAAAATGACTCTGCTCAGCCTGATGGAAAGCTCAAGCAGAATCCACGAGTGGTGGCCACCGTCCTCATTACCAATGTGGACAATGCAACACGGTGACCCACACTATGGCGGCCTAGTCAGATAGGATGAGCTGGTATTGGTTCCACTCTAAAGCGGTGACTCCCAAGGCCAGCACGCGTAGTCCTGTAGAGGAAAGGAGAAGGTGAAATATAACAATGCAAATGATGTGTACATATGTAAGTTTATTACGAAACTATAGTTGTACAAGAAAAATCGAGATTGTTCAAGATTAGAACATGCAAATTTTAAAAAAGTTTTATTTTTTATTTTTATTATAATTATAGTTGAATTACTTCTAGTGCCATTAAATAATTATTGATAGAAACTTTTGGAATATGTATATACTTATTCTAACAAGGTACTTTGAAGAGTTCTTTTGTAGGTAATTATTTTATTTTGAGTTGAATCTCATTTAAGGCTCGTTATATGTTAAGTTTTAAGTTCTATTGATTTACTTAAATAAAACTTATAATAGCACATGATTTATTACTTTCCCTGCATTTTTATGGTTTATTTGACCTAACTTTTTTTCTATGCAACAACACGTTACAGGAAACGTACCCTAACACTTTAAAAACGTTTTCAAACTTGAATATCTGTATCTCTGTACACTGTTAATTGTGTGGGAGTACTATGTTGTATAAATCTTGTTACATCCTTTTAGCGTCGTTTTTTGTCGTAGTTGGTTTTTAGTTTTTACTTTTTTATGATAATATGTCTTTGTCACCGTCTGCTGTGAGTATGAATGGGAGATATTTCTCTCTAGGCAACTCATCAAAACTTTTCGCAGCAGCTTCGAAATGATTTATAATGTGTTCAAGAATTTCAGCGTTAGCACTTCTTAAAATGTTTGTATGGCTTAGAACATTTTGAATACATATGACGTCATTTACCATCGGTTCGATTGCATTTGATATCATGTATTCATTGTACAATAAAAACTCTTGAGGGACAGTGTTCACGTTATCGAAATCGCTCTTAGCTACTGGCCGACCGACATGTGGAGAGACGCAGTACTCTTCAAAATTAAATTCTGCATAATATTTGAAAAACCCTCCCAGTAACTCGTAAAGGGTTTCGTTGTTGGCCACCGAGAATTGTACTTTATCATAATCGCTATTAAATTTTCTATGGAACCCTGGAGGTATGCCGGCTTGAAGTTCATAAACTGAAGGTGCCATTTTCTTTTGTTGTAGATAGAAGACAATAAGTACATATATGGAGAACCTGTGTAAAATGCCACCGCCTGTCAATTTATGAACGCCGTTCCAGAGTTTGACGATAACAGCTAATTGTATGTTTCGTTTATCCAAACTTAAAAAATAGGCAATCGATCTCGTTTTCTCCACCATTTCTCTAGTACTGAAAGAAAGATCAACGTCTCGTCCAATAGAACGGTCGTAGAACGTCATCAAAGGCACTAGTTCTTGCGATCTCAGCCGGATGTTACTGTATTTGTCAGGTTCTTCATACAATAGTTTGGCGATTTCGTGGATAATATAGCCGATTGCTGTGTCGTTGTAATTAGGTATTGCCACGTATAAGTCCACATCACTGGTTTTGAGGCCGAGTCCAGTTATAAGTGATCCGAACAGAATTAAATCAGTACCTGGAAATGTGAGATGTAGTTATAAAGGTTAATTATTATTGTTCTGCAATTTTTATGGCATCTATGCCATATGTTTTTAGAGCTAGCCAGCAGTTGGACCATCTCATACTGTGGCTACAGCTGCCCAATAGGGTTGTCCGAACAGGATAATAAAACTTTCTGAGTGACCATCGCCTAAGGTCTCCACCGGATATGCCAAGGAACAGTGTGTCGAATATATGTAGAAATTGCACGGACTAAAACTTATACGACTAAAACTATAGGTACAGAGGATTGCATGTGTTACAAAATGTATTCTGAATTATTGAATATTACAAAACAAAAGAACTTCACCATTCCATCGAGTTCGTAGCGTTTCTAGCAGTTTAGGAATCATCAAGTGAACTTTTTGGATTTCTGCTGGACTCAGGGTCTCGTTAACCAGCAAGCTCTGCACCTGGTCATCAAAATTATTGTTCATTGGCAAACCATCCACGACTACACCGATCCACATTAACATTAGTAGTGAAATTCCTGAAAGACAATTCACTAAGATCAACAAAGCCTTGACACCAACCTAATTCAACAAAGCCTTGACACCAAACTAGCTCAACATTAAAGGGCTACAACAAAGCTAGGGCACTGGATGCGCGAGCGCTACGGAGTGTGCGCGCCCCGTAGGTGGCTCGAAGTCCGTCGGGATTCCAGAGATTTCCTTTTAAGGGTGCATCTGCTACCCCAGCTTCTAGTGGGTTTTGGTTGGTTCATGTCCGACAAAACCCTGGTGGTATCCGAATAGATTTCCGCCCAAAAAAGGGCACTGTATATGTACATATACATTTACCTTTGTCCCTATCCCCTTTCTATGTACTTAACATTCAATTGATGAAGAGCGATCAAATCAAATCAAACCATTTTATTTCAAAGAAACCACACAACGGCACTTTTGAAACGTCAAGTAGTCAGTCGTGAAGCTAATCGTCTGTTCCAATTCGTAGATCCTATGGAGAAGAACAGACAAGAAACTCCATGGACACTCTTTTCCAACATTGTTTTTACAATTTTTGGTTACATTGTTTGAAGGTTCTAAGTGGCATCCAATTAATAAGGCCCAACATTTTAAAATTACCATGAGTAAAAATCAAAAAGCCAAGCTAAAATATTTACCTTTTATGATTTCCATTGTGGTTTTCATCTAAATGATTAGTAGGTATATATAGCTGATATAGTTTTCATAATAATTGAGTAACGTTTCCCTCCATGCCAAATATTTATTTGAAATGTTTAATTGGCATTGTTATCTGTTGCTAGTTCATATGCGCGTCTAATAAACAATGGCAATTTAAATTCATTTATCAAAAGCAAGAAGATTATATTGTTCTTATTATGATTACGTGCTGTGTATAATCTTAGGTATTATAAGATATCAGTGTAGCGAATGTAAGGTCAGGTCCATGTTTGAGGCTCATATAGAATCCATATAAATGTGAACTTAACGTTAACGTACGTTAACTTATGGGTCCTACCCTTAAGTTAACGTACGTTATCGTCCTTTAACTTACTACTTCCCTACAAATAAGGGTAACCAAAGTCTGGGTCAAAGACAAACACATAAACAACATACACTATAGAAACAACTTGTTTTGTCAAAGAGAAAAAGAAATACTTGTCCGACCGAAGTCACGCGACATAGCAGGCGACTGACACGCGCATAAGCACTTAGGCAGTTCATTTAGGATTATAAAAGATACATCACACCATTAGATATATAGAAAATGAAGTTAAAAAGCATTATTGGACGAATTTTTGTCTTTCATAACTTTCCTTATTGCCAAGGATGCGTTTAGCTTTTATTATAATCTGTAATATTTTTCCTTGAAATTCTTATAGATCTTAGAATAACCCCACTGAGGGGGTGAAGTTATTCCATGACTCCTACTCACTGCCTGTTACATACAGACTGTTTTCTTGAAAACTCGTTGGAAAATTGCCCACTAAGATATACATATACAGGAATAGTCGAGTGTTGTGCCTCTTTTTAACCGACTTCATAAAAAAGGAGGAGGTTCTCAATTCGTCGGAATCTTTTTTTTTTTTTTTATGTACATATGTTCAGCGATAATTTCGTCGTTTATGAACCGATTTTAAAAATTCTTTTTGCATTGGAATGGGCGTAGCTCACAGGTGGTCCCATCGTCACCATATCGGGATCCGATGATGGTATCCCAAGGAAATCGAGGGAACTCCTCAAATATCATAGGCACAATTGTCGCGATTTGGGTACTCGGAATAGTTTTTCATTGAAGTCGGTTCCTTTTTGTTAAAATTATTAATGACTTTCTTCAGATTTAGGAATGATTGAGAAGATAGTTGATCTTCCTCACTCATTGGATAAAAGGGAACGAAAGAATTAACAATATGAATGTATTAGGTACTTCCTAATACATTCATATTGTTATATTTAAGTTATTATTTATTGTCTATAATAATTACTATTACACACTTACTATACCTATAATTTAAAGAATATTGTAAAACTTCAAATTAAATTATTTATTAATATTTAGCTAAATTCTTCCTCATTCAAGAACATTCATCAGGAAGGTAGGTATTTGCTGAACAACTTAAAAGAATTTGTGTCAAGAAGTACTTTTAGAAAAAAATCTTTTGGAACAACATCAAACATTCGTGCGGCGAGTCTTACATGTCTTATTATGATATTGGCATTACTCTCTGACACCTCTACTGCTGTGTTTCTGCGTTGTTCTATGGCGTCTTGTATGCATAACTTGGTGGTCAATATCAGTGGTTTACTGTCAGCTTTACTTATATAATTTTTGTAAAGAAACATTTCTTTAGGAAGACTGTTAATATCTTTAAATGCTTTTTTAGCTAACGGATAACCGAGGAGAGGTGAAACAATGTACTCCTCAAAGTTGAAACTACTATAATATTTGAAAAACCCTCCTAAGAGACGATACAGACTTATTTTGGTCGTGGAATTGTAAGGTATTGCCTTAAAACTCGTCATCCAATCACTCATTGGATAGGTTAATAAATCTTTTTGTAACAAATAGAACGGTGGAGCAAGATTATTTTGTTGCAAATAGAAAATAATTAACAAAGTCAAATTGTAGTTAGCTAGTATAACCCGACTTTGTAACCGATGTATTTTCGACCAGAGCTTTAATATTGCCGCTAGGGACAAAAACTTATCTTCTAAGTTTAAGTAGTATCTCATCATTAAGCTGTTTTGTACGCCGAGGTTGCTGTTAAAGCTGACGTCACATTTTCGTTTTGCTGGTACATAAAGGAACGTCAGAAGAGGTATTCTCCTATTAGGGTCAATTACCGGTACCACACTCTCGTACAGGAGCGGGTGACGTTTTAGTAGGTTCGCGGCATCAAGAATAAGTTTCGTGGTCGATGTCCGGTTCTGGTCTGGCGTTTTCACCATGCAGTCTGCGTCACTCGACTTCATAGCTAATCCAGTCACGAACGAGCCGAGGGGGACGACTTCACTACCTAAAAATACAAATCAATATTATATGATAATATTAGGTCTTTACCTATGAAATTGCCGTTTTGTATGCAATAACTGAAAGTACTTATTTTTTCAAACTTTTTTATTTCTGTTATTCGAAGTAATCACCCATGCAATCGACGCATCTTTGCCAACGCATTGGCAGTTTATTGATGCCCTTCTTGTAAAAATCAGCTGGACGGGAGTCAACAAACTCTTCTTGAAATTATATGAGCCGGATTTTCTAGGAATAGGGCGCTTACTGCTCACATACTGCGGTTTCCCTAAGGAATAGGAAATCCGAAGATTTTTTTAACCTGACTGTGTTTATTTCAATCATGTTCCTATTGGTAGGCATAAGAGTAATGTTAATTATCTTATTTTAGGCACGTTCGCAAATCACATATTAAAACAACATGAAAAACGGTTGGTTAGCTTCGGATTTCATCGTAATCAACAACAGTCAGGTATATAAATAATATTAAACGTTTATTCAAATCTATCCTAAATTCAATGGAATATGTCAAGTTTTAATTTAAAACATGCTATCGTAAATAAAATAGGTACCTACTCATAGCAACATACGTACCTGGCCATAAAGTCTGTAGAGTTTCCTGAAGGTCATGGTACACATTAGAGAAGTTCGCCTTTTCTACTGATGTCAGCATTTCTTTTCTCAAGAGATTGTCCACCTGGGAGTCGAACTTGTCGACGTTACAGAAAGGGGTAGTAGCTAGAGCATTGCTCCATAATATTGCTATGCCAAGGGTTGCTTGAAAGAAATTAAGAAATGTTTATATAATTTTCAAATAGCATATTGATTAATTTGTGAAAAATTAAAAAAATCCTGTTTTATTTAAATATTGGTCTTATTATCACATGAATGTTTAATTTTTATAGTGTTTAAGATTCAGTAAACTTGATTAAGGAAGTCTTGAAAACGATTTTTAATTTTATTATCAACTTGTATGCTGTAATTTGATCATTATTGTTTTCTATACTAGGTAAATCAAAAGCTATATGTACAAAGACTGCACAAAGTAACTAACTATGGAAAGGGCTCAGTTAAAAGAATAAATTTAGCCACATATACATAGATGTACATCTCGTACTCACCAAATATTAGCAGGAATTTATAATTAAAGGACATGATATATCTTTTCGACATATAAACATTTAATTTTTCAAATATGATACATATGCTTCTCTGCGCTGTATTTGTTTAAAAGGATGTTTTAGAAACTTTATTTGTCGTTTTATTGTGTTATTAGTAATAAAATTAAACATTAAAGTAAATGTCTCAAATTATCATCTCCCTAACCTTTACACCCAAGTTTATTTGGGGTCGGCTACTAGTTCAAACGGTTTTACCTGAATTTCAGTTTTTCCATGGAGCGACTGGCATCGGACCTCCGAATCCTAAGGGAGAACTGACATTTTGGGGACATCGGGGTTCCCACAAATGAGAGGGCTATCTAGAAGCCGTAGGTGGCTTAGTCTAGTACGTCGGGATTCCAGGGATTTTCTTTCAAGAGTGCACCTGGTTTCCCGACTTCTAGTACACGAGACGATGTCTGGTTTTTGGTTGGTTCATGTTCGACATAACCACCAGTTGGTGGTGTCCTATAGGATTTCCACACAAAAAAAATGGCGCTGTAAATGTAATATACATTTACCTTTATGCCTATCCCTTTTCTACTTGACATTCAATTGATGAAGAGCAATCTGAGTGGCATCCAATTAATGAGTCCCATTCTATCAGGGGAGTGCGATGGATAATCTTGATGAAATTATCGATGCCAGTGTAAAATCTCATGCAATCTTAGCACAACCGTTCATTCGAAACAGATATCTCTGACAAACTTAGCGCAGAACATTTTAAAATTACATTGAGTCAAAATCACCAAGCCAAACTAAAAATATTTACCTTTTAAGATTTCCATTGTGGTTTTCATCTAAATTATTAGTATATGTAACTGATGCAGTTTTCCTTAATTATTGACTAACGTTTCCCTCCATGCCAAATATTTATTTGAAATGTTTAATTGGCATTGTTATCTATTGCTAGTTGGAATGCGCGTCTAATGGACAATGGCATATTAAATTCAGTTTTCAAAAGCAAGCAGATTATAATTTCCTTGTTATAATTACTGCTGTGTATAATCTTAGGCATAATAAGATCACAGTGTAGAGAATGTAAGATGAGGTGCATGTTGATATTTCTTACTTTTTGTCCATTAAAATGTGGACAAAAAGTAATAAATAGTAAAATAGAAAGTAAGGGTCCTACCCTATTTAAAAGTGCGTTATCGTCGTTTAAGTTACAACTGTGCCACAAATAACGTTGACGGAGAGGAGTGAGTCATAAAAGTCTGGGTTAAAGTCAAACACACAGACAACACATACTGACATACTAGAAACAACTTGTTTTGTTAAATACTTAAGCAGTATTATTTAGGATGATAGGATACATATCCCTTTTATAAATTTAGAAAATAAAGTGAACGGAGAAACTTAGGTACATACTATTCCGTCTTTACCATAAGGGTTCACGGGGCACTGGCCCAGGGCCTCCATCATCAGGGGGGGCCCCGACGAACAGAAAATTTATTTCTCACGCATAATTTGTCAAAAAAAATTATCTTGCACAGTACAACTTTTCATAAGAAAAATTGCCGTATAATTATGAAATAATCAAAATAATAAATTTTGTATATGGACGGTCATGTTGCGCCTTTGTAAAGACATCTCATCACCTGGACATTTCGGCACTCGACTAGGCACTTTTCCATGGATTCCAGGACAGCCCAGGTCTTGATGGTATCGAAAGCTACATAAGCTATAAATAATGTTATTTGCATAAGGATGTGTATGTAGTCTACGGTATTTAAGCCTGCTTGCTCCACGGGCTGGAAGTCATCGAACTTTTGGGCAGGACGGTTTGTAATGACCCTCAAGAATAACTTGTACGTGACTGGGGAGGGATATTGGGTGGTAGTTCTTCAGTAGGCTTTTATCTTCTTTCTTGAAGAAAAGCCACCAAGCTTCTGGTGTAGTGCAAGTAGGTTTGTTTTGTACATTTAAGCCTACCAAAGTGACCCTGCTCTGACTCATGGAAAGCATGAGTAGAATCTGGATTCTACTAGGATAGGATTAGATCAATTTAGCGATGTTGTAAATGTAGCATTTTATTATATTTTATAAAGACATTAGGATTAGAACTAGCACGATTGTTATGAAACATAAGTGCACAGTACTGAAATCATGTAAAATATTTGGATTGATCATTCGGTCGAAAAGTGTCAGGTCGGATACATACATCATTATCAACAACCCATAATGTCCCACTGGTGGGCTCGAGTCGCCTCTACGGAGCAGGTTAAGGCAATACGACCTCACGCTGGCCGAGTGTGGGTTGGGGACCGACAAGACAAGTTGAGGCCACGTAATTATGCCGTTGAATGTTTTTAAGCCACTAAAGTTCTCCAACTAATCATCAACAGCCTTTAACAGTCCACTGCTGGACATAGGCCTCTCCTTCAAAAGGAGGTATTGGCCTACTATACCACGCTGGCCAGACGGGTTAGTAGGTTGGTTTCAAGTTTTCCTTCTCTTTGCATTGAAGTTGTCTTGCGTAGTTTATCCCTTAGTCGCCTTTTACGACACCCGCGAGATGAATAGGAGTGGTGACACTCTGTATTCTTAATCTTACCTCATCACCACACGGACAATCTCCAACTAAGCTTCACGACTATTGTCTTATGATAACATCCGGGACCGACTGCTTCTCGTGACCAAAACAGGACACCCATCTAGGTACTGATCGCATATACATGGTACGCATCGTCGGTGTCATGATTAGAAACGATCACCGATTGTAAGCCTCGGTGATTGTTTCTAATCATCTGAGGTGACTTGGCTATGAGCGCTTCAGGTCGAATACATTCATATTCAAATTTTAGATGTACTTGAGCCATATGCCACAACATGGCTCTGCAATCCTGCCCGCCCCAACTGGAGTAGTAACTTGACCTCCCATATAACCTTATGTATAGTAAAGACTGTTTGTAATTTTCACTGTAAATGACCCCTACTCCTGGGAGTAGGGGTCACCATCTGCATTGTGAGGGTAAGCAATGCAGAATTGTAATCCATACCTGGCCGGATGTTTCTGCATTCTTCTCCCGGGCTCTGAAAGCCGGCAAAATGATGCAGAATGATTGGGCCTCCGGTCTCACACCCACCAACGAAATACGACAGCAAGAGCGCCGGTTTGTCTTCACCCGGAGCTGTATTTTTATGCAGTTGTTCCAGTGCTATCGATGTCGGGAAACTCGTCTGTGAGGTGGCTTGTCAGTTTACGTGCAGATCATCAACGGCAAGGATCACGGGTTCGTGAGGAGTAGAAGTCCTCATAAAACTTTTCTATTTCAGGAGAACCTCTGTCAGATGGCAACTGGAAACTTTTTGGCTTGGTGAAAACTTTTGAGCTATTATTTTGGACAATCGCATCCTCAAATGCCCGAGAATTTAAGTGCCGAATGTCTCGTCTTAGCAGCCTCTTTACCAACCTGTTAAGTTCCTGACACTCAGATGGGATAGCGTTTTTTTTTTCGTTATTTCCTTGTTGGATTCATAGTCTCGCTTGTGAGTTTCGACTTGCGTCCACTGCTCTTTGATCAAAAGTGATTTTAGCCCACTTCGCGGATGACCTGCACCAGACTGTCGGCGGAGTCTTTAACGTCTTGCGCTGTTGCATTTATAAGAATTTTTAGTGAGCAACAATTCTTTCATACGTTATTTTTGCGAGACTAACTTTTTAAAGAACATTATTCCCCCGTTAGTCTTTAATATTTTGCAATGGAACTCTACTTTTTTTGGTCGTAGCATGCTAAAGGCTATCTAAGACCGAAATAATGTTTCAAATCTAATTAGCAGTTCCTATGATTATTGCATATAACCAAACAAACTCTTTTGATAGTTCTGATGTTGTTGTGATCATCATCATCAGCCTATCTCAGTCCACTGCTGGACATAGGCCTCTCCCATTGCACACCACTCTGATCGATTTTGGGCTTCTCGCATACAGCTCCTGCCAGCCATCTTACGCAGGTCGTCACTCCACCTCGCCTGTGGGCGTCCTACACTACATTTACCGAGACGCGGTCTCCACTCCAGAGCTCTTCTGCCCCAACGGTCATCAGTTCTGCGGCTAATATGGCCAGCCCACTGCCACTTCAGCTTGCTAATTGTTGTGATGATGCGATCATTTGTTTTGGGTAGTTTAGAGTAATATTATAAACCAAAAAACCCTTTTTAATAATGATATTACAATAAATTACCCAAAATAAATTTTAAAAAAAATGTTAGTAAAGTTCACTTTTTTTACTTTCAATAAGGGTCTCCATAGTGCCCAGGGCCCCGCGCATAGTTAAAGACAGCCCTGGGTACATACATGATCCCTGATAACGTAACACACTGCTTTGCTAGGCTTTCGTGTAAAAAGCATTTTTTAACGAATTTTAAATTTTCCTTATTGCCAAGAAAGATGCCTTTTTTTTTTTACGTGTGGAAATCCCCGCGGACCGTCACCCCGTCGGGGGTTACGGCGGGGTGGTGTGTCGGACTCGAACCGACTAAAACCACACGGTGTGACCCTCTCTGCGCCTTTGTGTTGGAAGGAGTCCAGGGAGGGGATTTCCTTCTGGACTCCAACCGGCGCCTGCCCGCACTTTTGCGGGCACCGTCTCAAACTCTCGACTCTCTATTGGGCAACGTCCGGTCACACGCGGACGCCGCCCCCTCGCGGTTGGCCACTACTGCGGACGGACGGGAAACCCGTCCCGCCCATCCGCGGCCACTCTCAGGGCGGCATGAGACGCAGGTATGCGCGCCTCCACCGCCCGGGGCGCCGGCGGCGGATCGGGTCCGATTGGATAGCATCCTCCCGGGCCTTCTCCGCCACCTCCTTCTGCAAGATTACGTCCTCGCAGAAGGTTGCGACCGCGGTAAAACAACTGTCACTGCCGGCCATCGATCTTATGACGGCCGGCAGCGAGAGATCCCCTCCGATGACTGCAGTGAGGACCCGGCGCTGCGCCGGCCAAGCGGGGCAGACCGCCAGCGTGTTCTGGGCCGTGTCCTCACTGCAGTCGCAGTGGTGGCAGGCGGGACTCTGTTCCCTCCTAGCGACCGAGTGCAGGTACTTTCCGAAGCAACCGTGCCCGGAAAGTACCTGCGTCAGCCGGAAGGAAAGGGTCCCGTGCTGCCGCCCTGCCCACTCCTCGATGACCGGCTGAAGAGCCTCCACGGCGGCGAAGCCAGCGCGTGGGGTCTCCAGCCGGAGCGACCATCTCAGCATGGTGGCTCGGCGAGCGGCTTCGCGCCACTCGCGCACGTCCTCGGGCGGAGGGCGAAATCCGCTCTCCGCCCGGAAGTCAGCCACTCGCCGATAAACTTCGGCGAGCACCTCCGCCTCCAAATCCCACGGGGGTGTTCCGGCCAAGGCACACGCCGCCTCTGTGGAGCCAAGAAAGATGCCTGCATTAAGCAGGGCTACGAAAGAAGCAGCCAAACGCATTGACACTACGGTTGGAATTAACAGCGACTCAATGGCGGCTCTACAAACTATTCGGAACCATCAGTGCCCCCACCCGTTGGCAGTAGCAGCAAGAGCCAAACTTGTTGAGGCTTCTCTCCGGAATACAGCGGTGTCCTTGTTTTGGATTCAGGCGCATGTTGGATTGGTGGGAAACGAAAGGGCGGATGAACTTGCGAAAGCGGTGGCCGAGAAATTCAAGCGTAAACCAGACTACGATCTCTGCCCGGTATCATATGTCAAACGAAACACGTACGGCAACGCTTGACGTCTAGAACCAGCGGTATACTGATGGGACAACAGCATCGACGACGAAAATGTTTTTACCAGATGCAAAACACGCAGGTCATGACAGGGCACGGTGGATTCTCGGAGTATTTAATACGCTTTAAACGCAAAGAGAATCCGGGGTGTGCTTGTGACCCAGAAATAATCGAGACGGTGCAACAAGTTCTGTTCCAGTGTCCCATTCACTCAAAGGAACTGTTTAGTGTCGAACACAGACTGGGATTTAAAATGGAAGCCAAAAATATGGCAGTAATTATGAGAAGCAAGGATAGGGACAGATGGCTGGACTACTGTAGTAAAGTTGCAGAAGTAGTTATAAAAAGAAATAAAACAATGTAACAGTGAATATGCTGTCCTGATATCCTGAGAATATTAATGTACAGATTGTACACTATTGTACAGTGTAGTTAAAAATAAGAAGAAACTCGAAGACTAGATATTAAGTAGAATAAGCAGTAGGCTCAGATAGTTTGTACTTGTAAATTAAAGGTATGTACTATATAAATTAATATAAATTATGTTTAAGTTAAGAAATAGATTAAGGCCATTTGTAATAGTGTAATAGTGATAGATAGGAACAGGCTCCAATTATGTTGGATGTCTTAGGAAAGGCAGTAACAAACTGCGATGGCGGGTGCCTGCTACAAAAATAAAATCGGCCAAGTGCGTGTCAGGCCACGCACAGGAAAGGGTTCCTCAGCTCCCACCCATAATGGTACGTGGATTTAAAATCGTATCCAATAGATAATTATTATGTTTACGTAATAATGCGTTAATTTTGTATGACGTTTTCCAAGTAAGCGCATTTTACAAGTTAAGTCTCCATAACTCCTGAATTAATAAAGTCATCTAGTCCGTTATAGTTTTCCTCCAAAGTTCATTATATGGACCACCATTACGAATTTTCCTAGATTTTTTGAGCCAGCCGTTTAGCTTTTAGAGGGGGGGGGGGACGCCCTGTTTTTACAAAAAATGCCCTTTAGAGTGGAATTTCTCGCAAACCAATACCTAAATCAAAAAATCGTCTTAGAAACCCTCTATTGTTTTTAAAAGACCTATCTAATGATACCCCACGCGATGGGGTAGCTGCGAGAAAAAATTTACATCCCTACTTTACGTGTAGGGGAGGTACCCCAAAAAAAAATATTTTTCATAATTTTATTGTAGCACTTTGTCGACGTAATTACAACACATATCCATGCAAAGTTTCATCTTTCTAGCACTTACCGTTTGGATGGTAAGTCGAGGACGGACGGACGGACAGACGGACGGACGGATAGACAGACGGATTTGACGAATCTATAAGGGTTCCGCATATACTTCGGAACCCTAAAAAAGAAGATGCCTGCATTAAGCTTCTGATTCTGACGTGAAAATCCTTTGTATTATCATCGGTAATATTTTTCCTTGAAGTTCTTATATATCTTAGAATAAACCACTGAGGGAGTGAAGTTATTCCATGACTCCTATTCACTTTCTAACACCCACTTACTGTTTTCCTGAGGCCTCGTAGGAAAACTACCCACTGAGATATACCTATACAGGATGGATCGCCGCCGATGGACCCCAGCAATTCAAGATTGTCGAGTGTAGTGGCTCTTTTTATGACTCTCTTCAGATTTATAATGAGTGAGGGGGGAGTTGATCTTCCTCACTCATAGGGTAAAAGGGAACGAAAGAATTAATTAACGATCTACACAATCATATTAAGTAAGTACATTTACATTGTTATACTGTTCAAAGAAAGAGAAAAATAATATAATAAATAGTTTATTTATTGTCTATAATAACTAAGACTATATACCTACACACTTACTATACCTATAACCTAAAGAATCTTGAAAATAAGCAGGTATATTGTAATATGTACTACAAATTAAATTATACATATATTAATATTTAGCTAAATTCTTTTTCTACTACCTTACTGATGAATGTTTCTCTTGAAATATTTCTTTGCTGAAAAACTTGAAAGAATTTGTGTCAAGAAGTACTTTTAGAAAAAAATATTTTGGAACAACATCAAACATTCGAACGGCGAGTCTTACATGTGTCATGAAGATATTGGCATTACTCTCTGACACCTCTACTGCTGTGTTTCTGCGTTGTTCTATGGCGTCTTGTATGCATAACTTGGTGGTCAATATCAGTGGTTTACTGTCAGCTTTCCTCATATAATTTTTGTATAAAAACATTTCTTTAGGAAGACTGTTAATATCTTTAAATGCTTTTCTAGCTAACGGATAACCGAGGAGAGGTGAAACAATGTACTCCTCAAAGTTAAAACTACTATAATACTTGAAAAACCCTCCTAAGAGACGATACAGACTTATTTTGGTCGTGGAATTGTAAGGTATTGCCTTAAAACTCGTCACCCAATCACTCATTGGATAGGTTAATAAATCTTTTTGTAACAAATAGAACGGTGGAGCAAGATTATTTTGTTGCAAATAGAAAATAATTAACAAATTCAAAGTGTTGCTAGCTAGTATGTCCTTGCTTCGCAACCGATGTATTTTTGACCAGAGCTTCAATATTGCCGCGAGGGACAAAAACTTCTCTTCTAAGTTTAAGTAGTATCCCATCATTAAACTGTTTTGTAAGCCGAGGTTGCTGATGAAGTTGACGTCACAATTTCGTTTTGTTGGTACATAAATGAACTTCAGAAGAGGTATTCTCCTATTGGGGTTAATTTTGGGTACCACACTCTCGTACAGGAGCGGGTGACGTTTTAGTAGGTTCGCAGCATCGAGAACAA
Organism: Phragmatobia fuliginosa; assembly: GCA_932526445.1. Classification (NCBI taxonomy): domain Eukaryota; kingdom Metazoa; phylum Arthropoda; class Insecta; order Lepidoptera; family Erebidae; genus Phragmatobia; species Phragmatobia fuliginosa. The sequence goes on along the minus strand of OW052069.1, from coordinate 639,569 downwards.
GTTTCGTGATCGATGTCAGGTTCTGGTCTGGTGTTTTTACCATGCAGTCTGCGTCACTCGACTTCGTAGCTAATCCAGTCACGAACGAGCCGAGGGGGACGACTTCACTACCTAAAAATACAAATCAATATTAGATGATTATACGTACACACATTTAGTATTTCATAATTGAGAAATGGATACAAAACAAGATTGTTTTAAAGAGAAGAAGGGGAGCATCTGTTTTCCGGAAGGATGAGAAATTACATAAATCGGATTTTCTTAAGACAGGGCGATTACTGCTGATACTGCTGTTTCCCTAAGGAATAAGAAATCCGAAGAGATTTTTAAATCGTCCGCGTTTATTTTAATAATCTCCCGCTCCTTAGTTACCCGTAATGGTAGGTAGATTTAAAATCGTGTCAAAAAGATAGAATTGTTATGTTTACATATTATTTCTTTATTTTTGTACGAAGTTTCCCGAGCGGTTTCATTTTACAAGTTAGACCCCTAAAACTCCTGAAATGTAAAAGTAATCAAAACCGCCATAGTTTTCCTATAAAGCTCAATAATAAATGGACTGAATGGACCATCATGAATTTTTCCATTTTATTTGAGCCAGCCGTTTAGCTGTTTTAATAAAGAAAGGCACTTTAAAGTTGAATTACTCGCAAACGGATAGGTACCCTCATCAAAAATTGTCTTAGCAACCTCTCCGTGTTGTTATAAGGCCTATCTAATGATACCCCACACGATGGGGTAGACGCGAGAAAACGAAAACATCCCCACTTTACGTGTAGGGTAGGTACCCCAAATAAAATATTTTTAGTAATTTTTATTAGAGCACTTTGTCGACGTTATTATTACACATATTCTTGCAAAGTTTCATCTTCCTAGCACCAACCGTCTGGGCGGTAGGTCGAGGACGAACGGACAGACATGACGAGTCATGAACTACGGAACCCTTAAAAATATCAAAATCGGTCGGGTAGTTTTGGAGTTCATCATAATCAATAACGTGACTTAGGTATATAAATAATATTTAATGTTTATTCAAATCTATCATAAATTCAATGGAAAATGTCAAGTTTTAATGTAAAACATGCTCTCGCAAATAAAAAAGGTACCTACTCATAGCAACATATGTACCTGGCCATAAAGTCTGTAGAGTTTCCTGAAGGTCATGGAACACATTAGAGAAGTTCGCCATTTCTACTGATGTCAGCATTTCGTTTCTCAAGAGATTGTCCACCTGGGAGTCGAACTTGTCGACGTTACAGAAAGGGGTAGTGGCTAGAGCATTGCTCCATAATATTGCTATGCCAAGGGTTGCTTGAAAGAAATTGAGAATTATTTATATAATTTTCAAATATCATTTAGAAAATAAATCAAATAGATAAATTTATAAAAAAAAGTAAAAAATAAAAAATAAAAGGTCTTATTATCACATGAATGAATAAATTTTCTTTTTATAATGTTTAAGATTCGGTAAACTTGATTATATTATCAACATGTATGCTATAATTTGATCATTAGGTATTGTTTTAAATACTAGGTAAAAAAAAACTATATCTACAAAGATTGCACAAAGTAACTAACTATGAAAAAGGCTCAGTTAAAAGAATAAATTAGCCACATATAGGTACACAGATGTATATCTTGTACTCACCAAATATTAGCAGGAATTTATAATCAAAGGACATGATATATTTTTTCTACATAGAAATATAAAATTTTTCAAATATGATAACCTATGCATAAATAAGCATAGGTTATCTTTTTATACAAATACAGAGCAGAGGTTTAAGAAACTTTATTTGTGTGTTTTATTGTATTGATAGTAAGTAATAAAATTAAACATGAAAGTAAATGACTAAAATTAATCTGTCACAAATCACTAAAGGTAATTCGTAATCTTAAACTTACTATAGTTACCATCACAAAGAGTTGCTTTGTGGTTACCATTGCTGAGGTATACTGACTGGTATAGCCCCGCACCATAGACTAGTCAAGTTTATCGTTCAGAAACTTGTGTTATAACATATGTTTCTGAACGATAAACTAGATTAACTAATTGTTAAAATGTCTAAATTTATTCTTTTAATTGACCTCCATATAATAAAAATTATATTTTCATACATTTTCTTATTTTGGTACAGTTACAAGCTTAGAACGTATTTTAATTAACTCATTATCAATTACCTGTTTTTAATAAACAGCCATGGTATATAAATCCAAAAAATGTTAGATTCATCACTGTAAATATACTCAGATATTGCATCATAAACTAACTCTTATTTATTTCCTCTAACGGGTAATGGCACTGGAACTGTTCATAAATTATTCACAATGTCTTAAAACTTTCATTTATAAACTGGCGAATAGCTCTACTGAACATCCACTTTTCCCTATTGAAGTTGGTGAAAAACTGCCCTAAAAAAGCCATTAATTTGTCCAACACAACGGGCGGGCTGGCGGAAGTGACACTTATCTTCTGCACAATACAGTAAAAGGTAGGTAGATGTATCTACTTTGCTACTGACCGCATTTATAATTATTGGTTTCTTTGTATTTAATCTTTAAGAGCTACCTTCACTCAAATCATAATCATCCGAATCATATGAAATCTACACATGGACGTCTCACTTAGCCCAGGTTTACAAATAAAGAGAGTTTTCACTATTGGCTAAAACGGCAGTAACATTTTAAAATTTACAATAATAATGTGGATTAAGACTTCTTCTACCATGCCAAACTGCGTCCAGGGGTGGATTTACTTTTACAGCATAAGTAGGTACCCTGGTACCTACGCTATATAAATTAATTAAGTACATAATATGTGACCGTATAGTAACAAGTAAAGTAAGCGCTTTTATTTATTCTTTATATCTAGCCATACTCAAAACTTCTTTTAGAGTTATCTATCTTATCTGATGTAAGCTACAGGACTGTAGGAATTGAAGATCATCAACGTTTCTTTTCCCTCCCTCGAGAGTACAACATAATTGACGGAACACCGTTTCACTGTTTACTTCCTAATGTATTGTACACAAGGAATTTATTTCTTTTCTCATTTTTTGTTGATGTTTAATCATGTTTACGTTCCGGAGTAACGGATCTCATAAATCATATTTTTTTACTGTTACCAGGTCATGGCCGAATGGCACGGACTCATTCAGTTTCATTCTTCTCGCTTACCTACAAGCCGCGGGCGTCATACTACAGTCAATAAATTTTATTCTAATTATTTTCAGAAGAGTTTGCAAAAAAATTAATAGATAAATTTTTAATAGTTTGCAAACAATTTAATGATTTAAAAAAATATATCCGTGAATAATCAAATTGAAAAGATTTAATTCAGTAACTGAAAAATAAAATTTCCTATATTCAAATTCAAATTAAAATTCAAAATTCTTTATTCACTTAGGATGCAATACATCTCTTGTGACAGGTCAAGATTCTACATGTACATTTATGCCATGTTCGCAAACAATAGGTAAAGCCGGAGAAAAGAACATGGCAATAAAAACTCGCGGCCACTCTTTTCAAATCGCCAATGTTTACATAGTTTTAATGTTTATAAACCTGATATGGGGGTAAGGTGCTGCCACTAATATACTATACACCATGTTAGAGGACTGATGCAAATTATAGTGATTAAAAATTAGAACATAAGCTAATTTAAAAAAAAACAACAGCCTCAGTGGGTACAACATAGTAGGAGCATCTACTTACAACAAAGGTAAAAACTATATGTGCTCAAATATTGGCCAAATTACTGGTAACGAAAGATTAAATATAAAATATTAATTTTTAGATCAAAAGAAAGAGAAGAATGGCCTTTATTCGTCACGTAGAATCTTTACTTACAAAAGTAAAATCATGCTCTTAAACAATGTGCTAACAACATTCTCATGAGTAGAATAAAATGACAAGGAGCAAGTAGTCAAATCCATTTTTCTTTATCATTTAAAAATTCGTCAACTGTATGTGTCAACCTCTACGTATAAGATAAGTTTTGACTACATTTATAGGTATATATACATATAAACACGTTCAAAATCTATAACCCGGCCACGTAAATTATTATCATGATCAGCCCATTGCAGTCCGCACTTACCGATTAAATTTTCGTCTTTAGGCATTGTACGAGTAGGTTCGACGACGAGGAGACTCGACGTAGCTTCCCAAATGCGGCACAACCCAACTGGATTCTTCTATTCAACTCGTATTGTACTCGATGTTGTTTCTACCCAATTGCAATGTCGGCTGGAGGTAGATCTATTTTTGAACAACTGAGAACCAGGGGCGTCCTCACATACAGTGCAGGGTGTGCAACGAACACGGGCGCTGCGCTGTTAGGGGCGCTCCGTCCATTTGAATAGGACGGGAAAGTCCTATTCAAAAAGAAAGAGAGTCAGAGGGAATATTTTCCTTAACTTCCATCAATAAAACATTCCTTTTAAAAGTAGTAAATGCGTTACGAATATCATGCTTTCGGATATCAAACTCTTGTCATATCAAATCTTCTAAAACCCTATAAGACGTAATCAGGTCGCCATGGCATCAGATTATTCCTCACCACGACGGATAATGCAGTGCATTGAACAAGACCATGGGTTTATCGAAGTTACTTTGGGCTCATAGAAGAGCTGACTCTTCTATGAACGCAAGACTTAGGAACTTGGATAATATCGTGATATGACATGACCTAGCTGACAAGGACCTAGTCAGCTAGGTCATGTCATATTACATCTCTCGCAGTATAAATATATTATATACATAGCGCAGAGACGCTGCAGATGCTAAAATCTGTAGGTATATGAAACTCAATTCATATTAATAGGCGCAGACATATTTTGGGATTTTCGTGGGACTCCACGGCGTTACTCAAGACACACACACACACACAACATAACTAGCCATCTCAATTATTATATTAATTTTCTGTGGCAAGTTATAAAAAAAGCGGCCAAGTGCGAGTCGGACTCGCCCAGGAAGGGTTCCGTATCAGCAAGTAACATCATATAGAAGTTCTTGTAGTTCGTTGTAACTTTCATCGATGTTTTTATACTAGTGTATTGATTGGATGAAAGGTAAATTGCGTGTTACGATTTATGACGTATTAAAAAAAAAGTACTCACTAGATCTCGTTCAAACCAATTTTCGTTGGTAGTTTGCATGGTAATGGACAACATATATTTTTTTTAGTTTTATCACTCTCTTATTTTATAAGTTAGAGGGGGGGGGGGGACACATTTTTCCACTTTGGAAGTGTTTCTCGCGCAAACTATTCAGTTTAGAAAAAAATGATATTAGAAACCTCAACATCATTTTTGAACACCTATCCATAGATACCAGTGCTGGATTTACACATTTGCCGCCCCAAAGCTTTAAAATTTTTGCCGCCCCTAATGACTCCTAAAATTAGATACACTTTTCACAATAATTAAGTTAATTCCTTTCTTTAGGAAATAATTTCGTTACTAGATTATTTTTGCAACTTTAGTTTTTGATGTGAAACATCTATAGGCGCACGTATGTGAAACATGGTATAGACGCACGTAAAATAGATTTCTGGCCTGGCGATTGGCGACGCGTCGCCACGGCACGCTATACGATGGCCGCGAAGCGGCGCCACACCGTACACACTACTGCATATAGACTGTATATATATATTTTCGTCGTTTTACTTTTACAATATGTTCTTTTCTGCATATTACTTTTACAAAATAATGGCGATGTTTCACATCTGCCAGGCGTCCCGTGACGGCTCACATTTTTTTTTTTTTAAGCTAAGCAAAGCTTGGTTTTTACTGCACTACTTATAAGGTTTGGTAGGCTAAGAAAGATAGGTAATTAAGGCCCGATACTGCTAACCATGTACCTTGTTTTTTCGCGGGGAATTATTTTCGCACCATACCCTCCGTGGGGGAGACGGAGGGCGTGTATGGGACTCACGGCAAACCGGTCTACCCACTAAACCCTGCGGTGGCCTACCTCGGCAGTCGGGAGGAGCTCCAGGAACGCATCAGCGACTTCTGGAGTCCCCACTGCCTTACCCCATGACTGGGGTACATCTCAGGGTAATCAATAAATTACCCTTGGGGCAGGACGATACCGCGCCTCTCACCGTTTTACACAGTAAAAGGCGGGACATCAAACCGCCCCAGACGAAACCCTTCAGCCGCACCGGGGTGTCGTCTGCTCGAGTCGCTTGTAGTGGTCACATTTCCCCAAGATGCGGCCGCAACGACCCTTAGTCAATGATTGGGGACTAGCTGTATTTACCGCATCCCCTTCGCCGCCTCCTTCGAGCGGGATCGGCCCTTTCCCGATCCCGCACTGCGGACTCCTTCTGGAGCATTAGGTTCTCACAGAAGGAGACCGCGGCCTTTTCACTGGCCAGCATTGCCGCGATTAATGCTGGCGTTGACAGGGTTCGTCCGACTCCCACGCAGGGCAGTCCTCTAGCGTTTGCTGGGCGGAGTCCACGTCGGACCCGCAGTGATGGCATTGTGCGGTAACACAATGCCACACCATCTAGCTGAGTCAATCGGTAGGTGACACAGTCGGTCCTCTCTATCCAAGCTTTGAAGTTTGACAGAACGGCTCCAACAGCGCGTTGGCTGGCACAGCCCTGTGTTTCGAGCCGTGTCCTCCAAGAGCGTGTGTGCGTTCTGCCGTATTATTTTAGGCTCATGATCGTACGGCAGCCCAGTACGATCTACATGGCCATCAGACGCTGCAGACTCCTAAATTGAGCCTTACAGCGGGAGGAACCCTCCAGGTCCTTAGACCAGACGTGTGCCCCATAGAGGACTATGGATCGCACGACGCTAGGCAGCGAACTTCTTCCCTAGGTCCCCGAGATTGGGCAGCAGACGATGAAATGCCCCTGCTACCCCTCGAACCCGGGGGACTAATCGCCCGAAATGCTCTTCGAAGCTCTACCGACATTCCAGGATGAGGCCTAGGTACTTTATGTACTGGCCCTACCCGGACTTCAGTGTCACCAACTTGGAAGCGCGAGCTGGGTGGTTCCTGGCACTTACGTAGGCCACAGAAACAAATTGCGTGGAGGCGATGTCCACGTATGCCGTACGCCGCCATGGAGAGATAAGCAATTGATGGCACCCGCTTCAGTGAGAGGAAGCACTGGGAGAGGTTAAGAGGGCGTAATAACAGGTTCCTTGGACCCCTGCTATTTTAGGTGCAGAGTGGCACACCATGTGGTTTTATTCGGTTCGATGCCGACATACAGCCTCGTTGCAAACTCCGGTAGGGTGACGGCCCGAGAGGGTTTCCACACGTCAAAAAAAAGGTGTATTAAGTGGTCGCCACGCTGCTTTCTACTGCGCCAAGTGTCGTGGGTTCCTACGTGGGAAAACACTTTGTGCAATTCACAAATTGTTGTCCTAAGTCTAGGTGTTCTATGTGTTAGTTTTATGTATGTTTGTAGAGCCCACCGCGACACAGGATTTATACTGCTAATGCGAGTATGGTCTTTAAAAAAAATAAAAAAGGTTTTGTTTTTGGGCCATTTTGCCGCCCCCCTAATTCTGCCGCCCCAAGCTTCAGCTTTTTCAGCTTATATGGTAAATCCGGCCCTGATAGATACCCCGTAACACGTATAGGTTTGATGAAAAAAAAAATTTTGAGTTTCAGTTCCAAGTATGGGGACCCCCAAAATGTATTGTTTTTTTCTACTTTTATGTAAAAATCTTAATGCGGTTCACAGAATACATCGACTGACCAAATTTCAACAGTATAAAGCTCTTATAGTTTCGGAAATAATTGGCTGTGACATACGGACGGACAGACAGACAGACAGACAGACAGACAGACAGACTTGACGAATCTGTAAGGGTTCCGTTTTTTGCCATTTGGCTACGGAACCCTAAAAATTACAATAGACAGTTTAGAAAACGTATTTTTGCGTTTTGGTAATGCACTTGTAAGTTCTAAAAACATGATAAATACATTTGTAACGCAAGGAAAAGGACTCGGCGAGTGGTGATTGGCGAGGTGAGGCGAGGAGAGGTGGTGTGAGGTGAAGGGGGGGGGAGGTCGTGAGGCGAGGAGAGTTAATAGTCTGTGTTGTTATTAATTCTCATATTAGTATTGTTCTTACACATTAAAATAATTAGAAAGATACCATTAGCAAACGGTATGATTAACATAACCATCCATATTGTCAACGGTACAAGATCTGCCATTCTCTATAGTCACGACACAATTTACATTCCTAGTGCGAGATGAATTTTTAAAAATAATGTCAGACAGTATTTATAAAATAAAAATATAATATGCAATTTCGCAGCGAGTAAGCAATTAAAACTGCAATACATGGCTTAGTCTGTGTTTAATATTGAAAAGTTCAATAATTGGATACAGCGGGTTGTCGAGAAATGTAATACTTAGATAATATTTTCTAATAATTTTTACTAATTAACACGTGTCGGCGTCGGGCCGATCGACAGCTAGTTTACAAGAATATTCCACACACAGATCATGATCCCACTAGTGCAGTAAAGATCCAATTACATCGTCAATAAAAAAAATGAAATTATACAAAATCAGAATTCGAATTAAAATTTCTACAAAACCCATAAAAATATTCAAAATGTCTTAGCTTAATATTAAAATAAATTTAATTTCTATCGATTGAACGATTTTTACACTAAGTAAAAAGACACTTAATTATCTCAAAACTAAAAATACGTGTCACTCGGTACTGGTGTGGCCGCCATCTTGTGACACACGAGCCTCTGTCCCGCACTCAGACGCGCGCGCACAGGGCTTCTCTTGTGAAGATTGTTCTCGTGGACGAGCTGTACTTGGAGTTGGAACTGTTTCACTGTCCTCATCGTCGTCGTCGTCGTCAGAATCTAAATCGTTCTCAACGTTACCCGGCTCGTCGGCCGCTTCGGCCATCTTAGCGGCCGTCTCCTTGCCCTTGGGAACAGAGAAAGGTTTCAGTAGCTGAATGAACCAGTACTGCATGACCGATATGAAGAATTTGCCGAACTCCCGAAAAGCGTCCAGGTCCCCGCCGGTCATCTTCACCGAGATCAGGACGGTTTTGGGTGTTAGACCGTACGTCACTATCAGATCGAAGTTTAAACTGACTTCTTGATTCTCATTCTTGATCAGCGTCTCCGAGATCAGGGCCTGCTTCTCCTCGATTCCCAACTCGGGAGAAAAGTTTAGACAGTTGTACTTTTTCCTTTTCCATATCGGTTTAGTCAAAGTGCACGGGTACTTCTCCTTCTCTTTTTTAGAACCAGATTTCGTTTTCTCCTCCATCTTCCCTAGCTGTATTTTCATCATGTTTTCGAATATTGTTTTAATTAACTCTCTGACGACCGCCTTCCAATCTGGGCTAGCAATCGTGTTTAAGATTTTCGAGTACAGATTAATCTTGTACTCCGGGTGCAACTTGCCGCGGAGCAGTTTCGGCTTCTCGAGCAGTATCGCCTTGAGGAATCCCGCGCAGTCGTCGGCTTTCTCTTTTTTGTAGGCGGCGGCCACGAACTTGAAGTAACACCTTATGTCCAACGCGAGTCTGCTGGTGATAGTGGACGCGACGTTGTGGCACTGCTCGAACGGGTCCTGGACGCAGATCGGCCTCTGATGTCGCAACGGCAAGGCGCAGTCGTTCAGGACGTTACTCTTGTACAGGGCGAACTCCTCGGGGACCAATGCGGTGTCCGCGAACGTAGACTTCTTCAGCTGGGTACCTAAATACGGACACACTATCATGTCGTCGAAGTTGAAGTTCGCGTAGTACTCGAAGAAGCCGCCCACCAACTCGGCGATGGTGGAGTTGTCGGTGGACTTGGGCAGGGCGTCGTCGCTGGCGTTGTAGCCGGTGTTCCAGCCGTCCACCAGCACGTCGTTGGCGCGGTCCTGCTGCAATGCCGCCACGGCCGGGACGAGACGCAGCGGCGGCTGCTGCAGGTAGAAGATGATCATCCACGTGAGCGCGTAGTTGGTGAGCTTGCCCGTCCCGGACAGCTCGTGCACCTTGGCCCAGTACTTGATGAGGACGGCCGTGGGCGTGATGCGAGGGTCGGCGTTCAGCAGGAAGGCGACGAGGCGGCTGTTCTGGGCGCCGAGAGGAGTCTTGAAGGTGAGGTCGCAGTTGGTCTCGGTGGGGACGTGGTAGAACTTGACGATAGGCGTGTTGGCGCGGGGGATGGCGAGGATTTCTGCAAACACCTGCGGGTGCAGCGCCAGCAGACGTCGGGCGCGGTTGACGTGGTTGCCGTTCGGCGACCGGAACTGGACGGGGAGGCTCATGAAACAGTCCGCGTCGCTCGTCTTGATGCCGAGGCCCGTCGTTATCGACCCGAACGGGATGGCCTTGCAACCTGGGGTGTTAATGTCTTTTTATTAGTCTCGACAGAGTTATTAAATAAAATTATTTGTGGACGATTTAGTACGAGATGGAGTAAATCGTATTTATAACTTAAAACAATACATAACAACAGCATAAGTTGAAAACTTTATGAGAGCTAGAATCTGCACTATGTTCTATATACTATACATACTGTATTTGAAATAAATTTGCAAATTAAATAAGAAAGGGTAACGTAAAAAGAAAGCAAATTGATGAGATTTAAAATGAAGATTTTTCTAACTGAGAGGATGTTGCAGCTTTTATACAGCTCAAAGGTGTAGAATTGCTATGGTAATTTCCAGCCTACTTTTAAGACCGCCCTTTGGGCGTCTGACTAGAATCGGAATGCAGACACTACCCGCACTACCCGGCGTGGGATTGATGGCAACAATGCTCTCGAGGGGCGAGGGATGAAAAGCGCCGTGGTCTCTTGTGACGAAGTTATTCTCCAGAAGAAGTCCACAGAGCGGGATTGGGAAAGGGCCGATCCCTCAAACTTTTGTATATTTTATCACCATTTTAAATGACCCCGACCCTTATTTATTACAAGTTCAAAATTAAAATTTCAAGATTCAAGTTTAAATTTCTGAGCTTTAGAGACTAACGAACAACAATTCACTTTTATACATAAAATTTTTCATCTTTTTCACACTGAGCAAAAACTTATTAAAAACTAGTTGATGCCCGCGGCTCCGCTCGCGTCCTAGGGATATGAGAAATAGATGTTGGTCGATTCTCAGACCTACTATATATACCATAGCATACAAAATTTCAGACAAATCGTCCAGCCGTTTCGGAGGTGTATGGTAACTACATTGTGACACGGAATTTTATATATCTTTATATATATAATTCTTGTGTGAGTGTGTATGTCACTGAACTTCTCTCAAACGACTGGACCGATTTTGATGAAATTTTTTGTGTGTGTTCAAGGGGATCTGGGAATGGTTTAGATTCGCAATTGGACCCGGTAGGTGGCGCTGCGATCAAGTTCTGGAATTTTAAAGTTGGGCGGTACGAAGTTCGCTGGGTCAACTAGTAAGATATATATTAGGATGAGGCAGTTTTTGGTACATTAGTAAAATATTATAATCCATACTAACCTGGCCATTGCAACTGAAACGCATTCTCCAGATCTTTGTATAAGGTGCTGATTTTATTGATATCCTCTTGGTTGAGTCTTATAGCTGCCATAATCTTATCCAACTGCGAGTAGAAGTCTCCTGACAAGTCTATTTTACTTGGTTCTATTATCATATCTGAAAAGGAGAGGTAAAATTTACAGTTTGTATTTTACGTCTGGACAAACAAACATTTATGAGATCAACACAAAAACACCCTGACTGAGAAAAACAATTTGAGAAGCGTTGGTTTCTATTTTGATTCTGCAGGGTCTATAAGCATTCGGGTGACTACTTAAACCAATGTGCCATCCATTCAGTCAAACTATAACATTTTTGGCTGTAAGTTGGCTAAGTTGCAAACATATTTCGTTTTCTATTACATTTACTGTCGAACGAAATGTTTGTGTGATAAGCAAATATTTGTTTCGGAGTTTGGGTGTTTTCTATAATATACAATATTTATTTACAAAAAAAGAATGTTTATGTATTTATATCAGTTGTCTAGTTGTACCTATAACTAAAAGACTAGACTTAGGACTAGACGATGTTGTATGTAAGATGTCCGAATATTCATTTATTTTTGTTATTCTCTTTTTTCGACAACAGCTCAACAAAAATCAAGAAAATGATTCAATCTAGCACTTACTTTTTTGTTTACTCATAGGAAATTCTCTCTTAGGGGACATTGGAGCTTCTAAGGATCCATTCTGCTTATGAGTTAAGGCCTTCACGGAGAGGAAGTGTCCGTATATGTGCAAGCGTTTGTTGGCCGCCATGGCTTTCTTCGCCTGCTCCTCCGTGGGGTAGGTGAGGGTTGCTGAGTAGCCATTGCACCTGTCGATCCGCACGTTTCCGAACTTTGTGAACACTTCTAGAATGTCGTGAGCCTGTGTGTACGTTGGGTAACCTGGACAATAAAGTTTTACGTTAGGCTATATGTATATTGACAAAATAAAGGTATCCTTAGCCGTTATTTAGATTAGCTTTCTACTAAAGATTAAGCGAAAGTATGGGACATTTAGAAAAATTTTTTTTATTAAGTATGACTACCATTTATAAATGTTCTAGAAATAGTCACAACTTTTATATTTCTGTAGATAGATGTTACTTACCAGTAACAAGGACCTTGGTGAGTGGTGGTTCTTGTGGAGGTTGCGCCGTCTGCGCAGGTTGCTGGGGCCTGGCCTTGTGAGCACGTGGTGAGTTCGGTGCATTTTGAGTGGGTCGTGGGTTCGGCGTGCGCTGCTCCCTCCTGTGGCGTCTTGGTGACGAAACTTGACTAGCGTTAGGATCAGCTAGATTCTGAGATTGATTTCGGCTACCGTTTTTAGACTCGGGTGCTGAATTAATTGGTCTAACAGTAGGGAACGGAGGAACGCTGACATTTTCCGCTGCTAAATTCGAAGGTATAGGGGTTACAGGAATGTTGATAGAATTGGATACTGAAATAATGGGTCTATTATGGGGTACCATTGGCATGGAGTGAATGTCACGAGTCATAACAGGCCAGCTAAGGGGGTGGTTGATTGGATCGATGGGAGTAGCGATTGTGTGGTTTGGAAAGACTGTCCTGTTGTTGGTGTTGTTGGCGGTTGACGATGACGCGACGGCGACCGGTGTGCTCGCCGTCGCTTCCATTGCTTAAGGATACAAGGTCTTTCCTGTAAACAAAAATTTTAGATGGAATTTACTCAAAATTGGGTGACTTAATTAAATTTCATTATTAAAACAAACTCACTATCTAGTGGAGTTGAAGTAAAACATTAGGTAAATAATAACAATCTATTACAACCATGAGTGAAAATTTAACCGTGTACAAAGCGAACATAGAGGAAATTCTCAAGAGGAAAAATAAACTCCCAATGACATTCGTCATTGGTGCTCCGCTCCTATTAGTCTTAGCGTGGTGATATATAAGCCTTCCTCTATAAATGAGCTATCTAACAATGAACGAATTTTTCAAATCAGACCAGACCAAGGTTCCTGAGTCAACTTAAACAAACAAACAAAATCTTCAGATTTATAATATTAGTATAAATGGTACGAAACGAGCTTCACTCGCACTTGGTCGACATTTTAAGCAACATATTTTAAATACTTACTTAGTTTTTAAACTATGAAATACTATTTTACATTCGAGTCGATTACTGAATTTGCAAACTTACTACTATGCAATATCAACTGAAAACACACGGCCTATATATTTTACATGAGATACATTCAACTTTGGATCAAAGTTTATATACGAAGTTGACGCATTGCTTTCACATTATTTTTGTCGAAGATGATGCTTAGGCCATTCGCACACTGCACCGCGCTACGACGCGTAGCGCGGAGTGGCAGATTTTAATATTGTATGCAAACTGTACATCGATTAGTATAGAAAACACGCCAGGTCCAACACACTGAACACGCGCCTTGGCGCGTGAGCGCGTGCGGCTAGCAGCTTCGGGATTGGCTGCCCGCGCCTACGCTCGTGTTCGCGTCGCCAGTGTGTGAAGTCCCTTAATTAATATTTCCTTCCATATTATATCGTGATAACTTGAACTTCAAAAATTGATGCCACTAGTGCTACCACTACTCCGCAATACAGAAATAACGTCAAATATATCAAATCAAAAACCTACACATTACAATACGACCAAATTCATGTGACATCACAGAAAATAGTTAAATAATTTTTTTTTGACGAATAGCATTTATTAGGATTCTGGGGAATCCCCAAGCAAAAGCTGTGGTATAGTCTATCATTTACTTTACTACAGGGCTACCAGTATAGGCTTTGATTTTACCCCGAAATTCCCTAAATACCTGTATTTTTCAAATTGTCTTTAACCATCCAAAATATCAGCTATTTGTCCCTAGAATAGGGAGAATTCCCTAAAAGTGGAAACACTGATAAGTTGACAACTGCACAAACACACTGTCTGACAAATAGAGGACAACTGTAGTCTATGGTACTGGGAAGACCCTTACAACATTATGAACCGGTAACATTAAGAAATTAATATTATTAGTTAATTGCGTAGTCTTTACTTTGATTCTTATCAATAATGTTCATTTCGGTACTTAAAGTTTTTGTTTAAATACTGATTAGGGCGTCGTTTATATTCATTAACAATTTATTTAAGACTAATGATTTCAACAATAAGATTTTACTCCTAAAGTGAGAAATCTCCAAGTCCACTTATAAATTTCATCCATATGGAGGGAAATCTCCAAATATAAAATCGGCCAAGTGCATGTCAGGCCATGCACAGGAAAGGGTTCCTCAGTCACCCATAATGGTATGTGGATTTAAAATCGTATCCAATAGATAATTGTTATGTTTACGTATTAATGCGTTAATTTTGAATGACGTTTTCCAAGTGAGCACATTTTACAATTTAAACCTCTGTAACTCCTGAACTAACAAAGTCATCTAATCCGTTATAGCTTTCCTTTAGTTCATTATATGGACCACCATCACGAATTTTTGCAGATTTTTGAGCCGTTTGGACGGTAAGTCGAGGACGGACGGACGGACATGACGAATCTATAAGGGTTACGATTCATAAACTTCGGTACCCTATAAAAGGATATTCACTCCAATTATGGGTTATTATTTGTGGGTATGCCTTACAATGAAAAACATCAACTATGAGAATTTAAATTTTGTAGCTCAAACATGTTAGGCTCTTAATTAGGGTTCCGTAGCCAAGTGGCAAAAAACGGAACCCTTATAGATTCGTCATGTCTGTCACCTGAACCAAAAGATTTAAAGTATTTTTTAACTAACTAAGTTGACATTTGATAGTAGGTAATAAAAAATCACTAGTTTTTTTAGTGTTATTGCCTTATTTGTGCATACAAATTTAGTGAGATATAAATTGATGCCTATACATATACAATAAAGGAAATAACTAAAACAAAATAATATTTAAAGACATCCTTACCTGTTTTGACACAGACTGCCCTCAAAAAGTAATCCGGTTTCAAAAATCCTTGATGGTTGCCACTGGTTAATATGACACCATTCTCAGACTCAAAGAACTTGTAGCCATCAGCCAACGCTTTTTGCAGGTTAATGTATATAAGTATTTCTGCGCTCTGTCGCAGACCACTGATGACTTGGGGGTCTTCCAATGTCCCTTTAGCAAAGTGTATGTGGTTCCGGGACATACGATTAAGGCCGTCACGTTCTATTGATTTCCACCATTTGTGGTAGGTACCGTGGACCACAGTACTGTATTTAGGCTGTAAAATAAACAATAAATCTTTGAGTTGTGATAACTTAATTAAGATTAAATAGAGAGAAAAGGTTCTTCTAAGGACACCACACCCTCAAGGTGCCATGCTGTGATACATACTTTGTGAGGTATATGTCAAGAAGTGAGCTAACATGATAACTAACCTATACTGTCAAATTTCACTATGTCACAAACAAACAGTACAACATACATAATATATCTGAGACTCACAGAGATAATGTTTGTAGGAGGTGGCATTCTCGGGATGTACTAAACCAATTTTAAAAATTCTTTTACCAAAAAACAGCCACATTATTTGATTAAAATTTTATAACAGTAGTTGTATTTGCTTGAAAATGTTTAATTCCCATCAAAGAGAGCAACAATTAGTTTTACGATATGATAAGTTCAGGACAATACTCCTACTTGCTGTTCAAGTCTTCTAAAAGGAAACAGTCATAACCATTAAGAACGACAATGTTATAGATCTCAGTAAACACTTCACACTTATCACATATTCCATGTGCATTTTGTTCTAACAGGTTACATTAATTTCTTAAGACAGCCTGGTCATATTTCTGACCATGATTAATAATGATTGATGTTTTCAATGTATAACAAACTTAATGGTAAACTAATCACATGTGACGAGCAACAGTCTTCATTTCAGTAATGAAAACATGCACAGAAACTTTTAACCTACACGAGTAATAGTTGTCATGAATGACCTTGGTATTCTCACAGATATTGTAGAGCTATGCTGAATTCTACCTGGCCAGCTTTCACAGAAGGCTGACCTGAAGTGACAGTATTTGCTGTTGTATTTCATTGTTGAGTTAAAGACTGGATGCCCAATAATGCAGTGGCATTGGAATAAGCTGCCATGGCACTCCATGCAAAAGTACTGCAAACCATATTCAGTATGGATGACCACTACACTTAGATTCATGATCATCATCAGCCTATCGCAGTCCACTGCTGGACATTGGCCTCTCCCATTGCACACCACTCTGATCGATTTTGATCATACATTCAATTAAAACAAATCAATTGTGATGGGTTCTACTTGTAATATTGTGATTAGTTTCAATTATTGTCACATTGGTTCCCAAATCCCCATGTTTTAATGCACCTACTTAAGTAGATTTCACTATATTTGAGTACACCAACTTCTCAAAACGGCTCATACTCCAGGCTGTTATTGAGAATATCGGGAATGAATCTGGGGACTTCTTGATCAACAGTTACATACACTAACCGTTAGACCAATAAGGTATCATCTTCTGTTCTTTTCCCAAAAATTTTTAATTTCTTCTTTCATTCTCTTCTTCATTTATCCTTATCCTCTTTCATGTAGCCCATCCATCTCTACTTCTACATCTATCGTCCTACTTTCTTCACTTTCTCTGATAACTTCTAAAAAAAAGATTTTCTACACATCTCAATGCATCACATGTTCATCGAGGGGTAACCTAAACTTTTTATTATTTTAGAGTGTAGAATAAATTAACTTACTGTGAGAATAGGTGTAAGTCCGTCATCAGAGACAGTTGGGATGCTGTGGCCCTGATTTGCTTTGATCTCCAAGTCACCGGTGGTAGGGTTTGTCCTCAATTTAAACCGTTGTTTACCATCTTGCCTAACAACTCTTTCTATGTCTGAAAGTTGATATCTGGACTGGAACGATGGGTGCTGTAGTATCTTACTAACTTCTAAGTATCCTTCGGGACTGAAAGAGAAACAGTCAATTAGTTTCTATTTATTTTAAACAACTATCTCAATAGTGTAAAGGCAGCATGTTATATATCATTATTTCATTTTAATTATGCCTTACAATAGTGTGATTTAAGTTGTAACTACCTCCAGTGATGATAGATGAAAGTTAACCTGTATTTCAAGTTTCTCTTGACCATCAAATTTCAACATGGGTTCACTATATGTTACAGAACTACTACAAATAATAACGGATTTAAATAAAAATCGTCATTTTACACACACTTACATTCGTAACAGTTGGGTATAATGAATTATTTGACGTAATATCCACTTGTGAAGGTATGTTCGTAACTTCAATAACATTATAACACTTGGAATGCTCGGAGGTCCACTAGATTACAGGATATAGCCGATATAGGGTGACTATAGTTATTATTTGGCTTGTTTCGGTCGAAACGACGATCGTGTATACATACAACGTTTATTTATTTATGTGTACACAACTGCCAACATAAGTTCGTACGTACCTTAGCTCGAAGCCTTCTTTGCATGCTCCGTGCCTGAGCAACCAACTCAAAGATTTGCTCAAGTGAATATCTTTATGAAACCTGCAAGAAGTAAACGTTTCTTATATAAAAATTGTAAAATCAACAAAATGTGGCGTCGCTATGTTTCGAATACATACATCTAATTTGTCAACAAATGTTTTATGTAAACTGGAATATCTGACTACAGTTTTTTTTTAAACTAATACTTTACTATGTTTTATTTTGAACATCAAGTCTCCGACTTGAAAATTTGCAAATTAAATAGTAATAACATAACAGGTAAATCCAAAACAAAGGATGTGGTGGTCACTGGTCTAACTTTTGAACACAGATTACGACTAGTGCATAGACAAGAATATTCCATATAAAAAGAGTTATTGGCTATGACTACAGTCGCTTATTTCATTACCTTTTTTGTAACAAATTGGACATAAAATTACTTGTACTTCGTTAAAAATTAAAGCACATTGCACAGTATTTCTCATGCAAACTTGATGGCCAGATAAGTCCACCCCGAAGAAGTGATCCCCCCCTCTGGGATGCAGTGTTGCTGTCAGCAATGCGCTAAATTCCTGAAGCACTTTTTAAACATTCCCCTCTTTTGGGGAAAGCAAAATGATTATTACTCACTTAAATAAAAAAACGAAACTGTAGGGGAAGTTTGGTCGCTGTGAGAATACATTTTTGATTTGTCAGATAGCACTAGTGTCACTTTTACTGTAATATTGGTTCTACTAACATAATGATATATAGTTGAAGAGCATTTTCCACCGGCAATCACAAATACTCGTTCGGTCGTATTCCAGTCGGTCGTTCAGTGGCCAGCTTTAAGTTTATTTAGTCATACATGACGATGGTTCTAAAAATCCACTCCTTTCTGTGTTATATTTAAGAACTCGGATTAAAATTTATTCCTTCTGGAGTAGCCATCAAAGCTACCAATGTTTCGGTGTTGAGCATGGGCGTACCCAGCTTCTGGCCTAGGGGGGGGCAAGTCAATTTGTTAAGATAGGATCGTCAGCGGCTGTTTTGTCATACACACTACACAAACACACCTACATGAAACATTAGGTATATGTATTGTTCGGGCGATTAGTCACTGAGTACAGGGGTAGCAGGAGCACTACATCGCCTGCTGCCCAATATTGCGGGATCACGGGAAAGGGGCGCCCGTCTGGTCTGACGACCTGGCGGGCTCCTCCCGCTGCCAGGCTCAACTCAGTAGTTTGCAGCGGCTGATGACCAAACGGATCGTACGGGGCAACCGTACAATTTCGTACGAGGCAGCGACGGTCCTGGCGCGATCTCCACCCTTCAAAATTCTGGCCGACTTGGACGCTACGGTCTACGACCAAATTCATTCAGTCGGTCAGAGTACTTGGGAGGCCGTGCCAGACCATGAGCCTGGAATGATACGGCTGAAAGCGCATAAGCAAGCTCTGGAGACTTGGCAGGCACGGCTTGAAATTCAGGGCTGTGCTAGCCAACGGGCTATCGGAGCCGTTCTGTTGAACTTCGAAGCCTGGGTTAGGACCGACTGTGTCACCTATCGATTGACTCAGATACTCACCGGGCTCGGTTGCTTCGGTGAGTATCTGAATCGAATAAGACGAGAGGCTACAGCACAATGCCACCACTGCGGGTCTGACCGGGAATCCGCCCAGCACACATCATCAGCCTATCGCAGTCCACTGCTGGACTTAGGCCTCTCCAGCTCCTGCCAGCCATCTTACGCAGGTCGTCACTCCACCTCGCCTGTGGGCGTCCTACACTACTTTTACCGAGACGCGGTCTCCATTCCAGAACTCTTCTGCCCCAAAGGCCATCAGTTAGCAGTTGCCACTTTAGCTTACTAATCCGGTGGGCTATGTCGATGACCTTAGTTCTCTGACGGATCACCTTATTTCTGATACGATCTCTCAGAGAAACGCCGAGCCCTTTCCATAACACGCTAAGCAACTTTAAGCTTATGGACCAACCGTACCGTAAGTGTCCAGGTCTCGACTGCGTATGTCATGACAGGTAGGACGCACTGATTGAAAACTTTTGTTTTTAGGCATTGTGGGATCGACGCCGAAAAGACTCGACGTAGCTTTCCAAACGCTACCCAACTCAACTGAATTCTTCTATTCACCTCATCCTCGAGGTTGTTTCTACCCAACTGCAATGTCTGCCCAAGGTAGACATATTTTTGAATAACCTCGAGAACGGTATCGTGTACTGCAACCGGTTCCGGTAGAACATGTACATTGAACATGACCTTGGTTTTGTCCAAGTTCATCCGTAGGCCGATGCGCATAAAAGACTCAGCCAGGTCATTCAGCATCTGTTGCAGGTGGGTCATTTTCACAAAAAGTGTACACTTTTTTCAAAGTGTCGAAATTTATTTTTTTGTTTTATTTCGTTTTTTTTTATTAAATTCAGAAGCGGTATTCTTTTAAATATATGAAAATAATAACAGAACCTCTAATTCTATATTATTTAATGAAATATAGGTAATTTAATGCCCTTGGGTACCAATAATTCGTCCATTCCGCTACTATACGCTTTTGGTTATAGAAATAAAATAAAACACGCTTGGATTAAATCAACTGGTATTATTTGTTAGTAATATTTAGGACTTCAATATAAAATAAAGAAAAACTAGAATCATTAATAAAAAACATATATTTTCATCAATTTCTTGTCCATTACGTTACTCTTTGGACGAAATTAGTTAAAACTTTTTAGTTTGTTCATCAACTAAGAAACAATATAGGAACTTTTTTTAAATTTATATTCATAAAATTAATAACCTCTAAATTATCACAACTTTGATGGCAATCAGAACGGATTTTGCTATTAAAATAATATTTTAATCAAAATATAAAATAGGACAGCCACGGAATGGACTGTTCAAGTAACGGAATAGAATTCTTAAGGTTATTGTAAGAAGACTTGAACATATTGCATATTTAAAATATTGCAAATTGTAACAGTATGAACCATTTTAGTTACAGAAACTTTCTTACTAGGAAGCCCTTTTTTTCGAAATTACTGAACCGATTTTAATAAAGTTTGATAAAAAATATGCAATATTTCAAAATGTATGTAGGTATTAAAAAAAAGTGGAAATCTTTGTTTCAATGGAAAATTTAATATAGGTATAATTTAGCTATAACACGATTTTTATATTATATATATAACTTATGTATTTTGCTTATACGTATGAAGTTTTATTAAAATTGGTTCATTAATATTCTAATAAAAAAGAATTGAAATTTTGCATGAAATGGCGAAGTTGTAAAATAAGCTCTTAGGATGTTTTCGATTATTTTAATTACACTTTTATAAAAATCAACATATAAAAACAACATAATTGTTACCTATTCTAAAGTTATTTAAATTGCACGTGGACAACAAAATGTAATCAAATAATATTCACAATAATCACATTCACAATAGTGATCATATATTGCATAAAAAGTACATTGCGGGCACCAAAAAAAGGCAAAATTAATTAAATGCTTCACTTTACCGTTATCGTTTATAATAAAGTGGTATGGTTTATGGATCAAATTGGTAGGAAATCCACAACCGAAACATTTTTCTGCAATTCGGAAATGAGTGATTAACCACGGCCATACTGATTCTTGCAATAATATAAAATCATTTTTGGTTAGGAATTTATCAATGTTTTTTTATAAGTACCTGAAAAATAAATATTGGGTAGGTACTCATGTCAATATTATTAAAATGTATGCATTTTTCAAGAACTTGTGTCATTTAAGCATATGAATATTTATATGTAATAATTTCTGAATATTAGAATTCTTATTCAGACACACTCACAAAAATTAAATAAATATAATGTACACTCTTCTTAAGAATTCCATTCCGAAACTTTTTAGTTCCCATTCTACGTTACCTGCGTTTTGGTTACGGAATGGACGTAACGGAATGCTACCTTTGAACCTTTTGTTTTATTTTGTTTTTAACTAAAACATCCGACCAACAATTTTGTTATCAAATTGGGTTCACTGAAAGTTTATAAAGATATCAAAATTATTTGCAATAAATAAAATTGTAGTACTTACTTCGAAATTGGTTGCGGTTGTGGAATATCAAAACGGATCGCTGCTAAAGTGCGTGTTTATAGTCCGCTGTTCGCCGTCAAAATGGACGAATCATTACGGTGCAGCCAATGAGAGCTTTACAAATGTTGTGAATCGACAAAAAATATGCGTAAGTGGTAGTTTTAATTGAGATGTTTCGTAAAAAAGAGGGTTTCGGAATGGACTTGTCCACTTTAGCTAATTTATGTCCTCGCAGAAATATAATTATTTAAATATTTTGTATCCTGTTACACTGTTTCTACATTTATAAAAGAAAACGTTAATAACTATTCTTTCAGACAAAATAATCAAATTATTATATATATGTCAACAAAATATATAAAAGTTATGTTAATTAACTCTAATTCGTAGTGGGACAGCGCTAAAATAGGTACCTTTGACTAGTATTTTTGAAAAATACAGTAAAATAACTGTGTATTTCTGTAGCAACAATATATAATATTGTTTAGAACTAACCATAGATCTTTATTTATAGTGTTGTTTTTCTTAAAAGTAGAAATTATTCGTTAAATATTTAACGAAAGTTGTGGGACACCCCCAAAACATGAATGTACACTTTTTGTGAAAATGACCCAGGTCCTGCAGTGTCTCTGCCATTATGACGATGTCGTCCGCAAATCGCAATTGAGAGATGTATTCGCCATTAATGTTAATG
Source organism: Phragmatobia fuliginosa (assembly GCA_932526445.1). Classification (NCBI taxonomy): domain Eukaryota; kingdom Metazoa; phylum Arthropoda; class Insecta; order Lepidoptera; family Erebidae; genus Phragmatobia; species Phragmatobia fuliginosa. The sequence continues at coordinate 616,798 of OW052069.1, read as the reverse complement.
CCACGTCCTTTCCAGCTTAGCGTCTTGAACATATCCTCCATTGCATTTGTAAACAATTTCGGGGAAATAATGTCCCCTTGTCACACTCCTCGATGCAATGGTATGGACCTTGTTTGCTGATTCTGTACTTGGACGGACATGGTGGCGGTATCGTAGAGACATCTCAGCACTTGGATGTATCGCCAATCTACCTGACAACGCTGCAGGGACTCCAGAACAGACCAGATCTCAACCGAGTCGAAGGCCTTCTCATAGTCCACGAATGCTAAACACAGGGGCTGATTATACTCCTGGGTCTTCTGTATAATTTGCCGCACTGTGTGTATGTGGTCTATGGTGCCGTATCCGCTCCGAATTCCAGCCTGCTCCGGTGGTTGAAATTCGTCGAGTCTTTGCGCAAGACGATTCGTGATGACTCTTGAAAACAGCTTGTAGGTGTGGCTTGGAAGGGAAATGGGTCGTTAGTTCTTCAACAAGGTCTTGTCGCCTTTTTTTGAAGAAAAGCACGACCAAACTCCTACTCCACACCTCCTTTTGGAGCTCCCTCAGTACGGCTTTACCTCCAGCTTTTAATGGGTCTGTTGTAACGCCATCCTCTCCAGGGGCTTTTCCATTTTTAAGCTGTTTAAGAGCCATCTCGATTTCATCGGTGCTGCCTTCTGGCAGGTCTTCGGTGTAGTGGCGCATTAATGTGTCTCTGGTATCCTCATTTTCGTGATCAGGTCGAGATGCATGCGAAGCATATAACCGGCTATAGAAGCCTTCCACTTCTATAGCCGGCTATACGCCAAAAGGACTGCCGGTTTCGAGGAAACAATTGCTCGACTTGTTGTGGTCAACTTCTACCCAGAGATTGTACGAACACTTTTGACCCCCGATTTTGCTCGATCGCTCTTATGATGGTGAGAGTATTGGAGCACCAGAGGTCGTGTCGGACGAGTTTGCTTATCTCTCGGTTCAGCATCCTCTTTGCCAACGAAGTGACGGGTGGGTTTTCACGCCGTTTTCTCATCAACCCTAAAGTCCTCTCTGAAAGCTTCGACTTCCTGCCTTTACGCTGCAGTTCACAGAATCTCGTACCTTCGTCCCTGAGGATTCGAACCACATTTCCGGGGTTCTGGTTTATGTCTGTTGTGGTTTCCACGGCAGCGAATCAGTTTTCCAGGTTTGACTGGAACGTTTCAGATCCTATCATGGCTTGGAGTAGAGTTGGTCGGAGCCTGGACTTCATCAAACGGACACGTACAACTTTGAAGTTGATATTCAGAGAGCCTCGGACTAGTCGGTGATCGCTACCGGTATTAAACCTATTGACCACTGAGGCATCTCTGAATATGTACCTCTTGTCCGTAATAATGAAGTCGATCTTATTTTTTATCACAATGTCGGGGCTTTGCCACGTCCACTTGCGTTGGGGCTGTTGTTTGAAAAAAGAATTTATCAAAAAGAGCCCCTCGCGTTCGAGGAAGTTGACAAGCATTTGCCCCCATGATTTCTGACTCCAAATACATGTGATCCTACCACCGATTCGCTGCATATCTGTACTCCCACTTTAGAGTTGAAGTCACCCATAACAACGTTGTAGTGGGTCTTAGTGGTTAAGTGGAGGGCCCTCGATATGTCATCGAACATATCCTATACCTCGTCATCCGAGTGCGCCGAGGTCGGTGCGTACACTTGCACCACCTTGATACTATACCTCTCAGTGAGCATAATAATGAGGCACGCTACCCTGTTCGACACACTGGAAATTTCCACAACGTTGTTAGATATAGACTTATTTACTAGAAACCCCACGCCACCTCGGGATTGTTGGTCTCCCTCGCGGAAGTACATTAGGTGACCTGACTCAAGAGTTACGGTGTCCTCCCCCTTCTTCGGACTTCACGTAACCCGAGGATGTGCCACCTAATTTTACCCAGTTCTACCTCCAGTTGTGCCAGATGCGAGTCTAACCGTAGCGTGCGTCCGTTGTACGTAGCCAGGGTCAGTCGGTTGTGGTGGCCTCCCGTAACCCAGAGATTCTTAGCACTCCCTGCCCCACCGATACCGTGGTCGCCACCATAACCAGGAATAGTGGGGCTACCGGGAACTGGGGGCCGTGGCCTTAGTTGTCTCTGCATGGCAGGATATGCCCATAATCGCCACGCTGGGCAGGCGGGTTGGCGATCGCAGGGTGCAGCTTATTGTACCGGTGATGCTGCTGCCCATCACCAGTCTGTGGTATTTAGCTACACGTATTCGGATATATATACCGCCATCAGTCGGTCGCCAGAGTTTCGTTTGTCGTTCAGCAGGACGTACCGCGTGCAGGTGAGGTTGGCTTGGGATAAAAGATGTTGGTTCACCAACTTACATCCCAGCACACGCTGGAGGATAACCCTGCTTGGGCGTCCGAGCGTCGAGTCCTGGTCGGACAGATCGGATAAAACCTGTTACCGCTAGTATTAATTGCGGCAATGCTGGCGAGTAGCGAGGGATGGGAAGCCGCGGTCTCCTTCTGTGAGAACATTATGCGTCAAAAGGAGTCCGCAGAGCGGGATCGGGGAAGGACCGATCCCGCTCGAAGGAGGCGGTGAAGGGGACGCGGCGATGTCGTCTAGCACCCCAATGGTCGTCTAAGGGTCGCTGCGGTCACATCCTGATTATATGTGACCGCTGCAAACATCCCGAGACAGGTGACATCCCGGTGCGGCCGTGGGTGTCGTCTAAGGCAGGATGATGTTCCGCTTCTTACTGTGCAGAGCGTTGAGAGGCGCAGCAACATTCTGCCTCGGGAGTGAGTCCAGACACCCCAGTTGAGGGGTAAGGCAGGGGGGCCAGACCAGAAGCCGCTGATGCGATCCTGGTGTTCTTCCCGACTGCCCAGGTAGACCGCCGCGGGGTTTAGTGGGTAAACCGGTTGCCCGGGAGTCCCACACACGCCCTTTGCTCACCCACGAAGGGTATGGTGCCAAAAGCATTACCCGCGTAAAAAAAAACGTCTTCCGTGAAAGAATCACCCATACTGATTATAAGTTTTTTATGTACACTGAGACAACAGAGTCCATTTAATCTGTCTTCAATTATTTTTGATCCCAGCCACGTTTTTACGCGTCTGAGTGTACTGAATGATCTTTCAATTGTAGTCGTGGAATAAGGCATTACCATTAAAATTTCTAGAGCTGTTTTCACTTTCGGATAAAAACATTCAGCTTGTTGAATTAATTCCGTTATCTTCGAAGTTCTCCTGCTTATTAACCCAAAACGTGCGCCATAGTTAAGCTTTAGATGTGATCCCTTCTAATTCATAAAATTGGGATACATCGGCCATACATTTTCTAAATTTTGGAGCTGTAATTTTTATTATTTGAGCTGGATGTAATAATGGAAAAGCAAACGCTGGTGAATGTTCTTTACCGAATCTCGCCTGTAATGAGGATGTTAATAAATCCAAATCCAAATAACACATACAACGATCGGCGAAAATATTCACGTCCGTATGTCACATTCACTTTTTTCAGAACTATAAGAACTATACTTTTGAAACTTGGTAAGTAGATGTCACAGATCATAGAAATACCTACAGGAGATATGCAATTGAGGCGTGTCGCTTGCGAACGCATCTGGCCTCAAAGCGGCTTGATGCCATTTTCGGACATTAGTCGCATGTCAACTTGCGACGTCTTCACTGCTCATGATTTTCGACAAAATGTCGCGTTGTTCAGTGATTTTTTGCAAAAATAACAGCTGTATTGTGAATTACAAGAAAGATGGCATCTCATTTCATATCTAAATATTATAATATTATAGTTTTTCATACTGAATTAATGAAAATATTTTAGAAAAATGATGAAATACCAAATTAGTCCCTTTCATTAGGAACTAAAACCATTGCTTGCTTAGTACAAATCGGTCAATGAATCGGCTGGTCTAATAGCGCAATGGATAAGTATTTTATTGATACTCTCACTCACACGATAGTTTCGGGAAGCGGCCGCTGTCGGCCTTTGTGTTAGAGATGTGATGTGATGTTTATGATTGTCGATATTTTATACGATCCTATTAAGTGCGAATGATTATTAAAGATATAAATAAATTGTAATATTATAATTATGTAAACGTAAAAAAAGTGTAGATAAAATTGTGATTTTTAATTTATTGTGGTACTCAAGCATCATTTATACCTTGATTTTATTTCAAAATTTTAGCTATCCGAAGGTTCCAAAAATTAAAGAAATGTGGATAAATGCGACAGGAAGGGGTCCAAGCTGGTTCCCAACAAAAATAGCACAATATTCTGGTCCCAATAAATTTTCACTAACACGATCAATCGCCAATGAATAACCATTTAATAATACTAATAAAGGCCGTAATGGAAAAATATGCAACCGTAAGATTACACTACTTAACTAAGAACGCAACACTTAAACTGTCTAAGCGGCAAGTTTTAAATAACTATTTACATTTTAATGGTCAACAGCATCCCTAACAATAAAATTATTGCAGTTTTACCTGTGTTCTAGTTTAGATTCGAGAAGATGATATCCGGTTTTTTGGTAGTTAATTAGTAAATATTCCAATTATGATAAAACACCGCTTGTATAGAGTATATTCGAGGGAAACTCGTGTTTATTTTTCTTTTCACAGTCAATAAAAACTTTAGGAGAAAGAGCAGATAATACAGTTAACTGAATTTCATTCGATATTTTTATATGATTATCACTTCGCATCACTAGTTGCATAAATTGCACATGTGTGGTTTTACGAAATCCGTAGCTACAGGTAGTAGCGCCGCCTTCTTTTCGCATGTGTTTAATTAGTGGGTTTATTGGTGTCTCTGTAAGTTTCTTTGTGTGCGGGAGAAATATGAGCGTGTGTGCCGTGCTTACAATTTTTGATTTTGTGTTATTGAAGTAAGTGGGGGAAACGCGGAGCCAGACATCTGAACACGAATAAATTTGTGTACACAGCTAATCTCCTGTGTTTCTATGATCTGTGGTAGATGTATTCTGTGAACCGCATAAATATTTTCACACAAAAATAGAAAAAAAAATGGGGGTTCCAACTTATAACTGAAACTCAAAAAAATTTTTTTTCATCAAACCCATACGTGTGGGGTTATCTATGGATAGATGTACAAAAATGTGTGCCCCCCCCCCCCCTGTAACTTCTAAAATAAGAGATTGATAAAACTAAAAAAATATATGATGTACATTACCATGCAAACTTCAATCAATACATTATTGACATCCAAAATTAACTTTTTTGTCTGTCTGTCCGCCTATCTGTCTGTTTGTTGCGGGTAATCAAGGCCCCTTTACACTTTGAGTAGTAAGTAGGCGAGTTCATACATGTTATGCGAGATTTCCAGGGGGGGGCAGCTGCCCCTCCCTGCCCCCCCCTGGGTACGCCCATGGTGTTGAGCCTGCTTCAATTTTGTATATTTTATGTATTATAAAAATAAACTAAATAAAAGTACTGTTATAGAAATGTTATGCGTGCGTGCGTGCTATGGAAAGGGTTATGCTGTAGCTTTCTCTTTATGAGATCCTATCCCATAGAAATAAGGTGATCCAACAGAGAACTAAGCTGAAGTGGCTGTGGGCTGGCCATATTAGCCGTACCAGAAGTAATTACCGTTAGGGTAGAAGATTTCTGGAGTGGAGACCGCGTCTCGGCAATCGTAATGTAGGTCCACAGGCCAGGTGGAGTGATGACTTTCGCAGGATGGCTGGCATACAGGAGCTGAATACGAGAAGCTCAAAATCGATTAGAATGGTGTGCAATGGGAGAGGTCTATGTCCAGCAGTGGTCTGCGATAGGCTGATGATGATGATGATGATTTTGACTGGCAAACTGATCTGAGAGTCTTTCTATGAGGTTTGCTGTGTGTATGCACTGTGCAATAGTGCGTTCCGGACCTTATCCGATCGTCTGGTAAGACCCTAAAAATACTTATAATGTGCGGTGGACTGCTCTCCATACGATCGAATATGGTACGAGACGGATCATGAACTTGGTGTGCTCCGTACCATATTCGAACGTCTATTACGGCTTTCATTGGTGCACATTTCAATAGTGGATACAATGTAAGCGTTATCAGTTATGTAATGTGAGTGCTATCACAATTTGCAGATATTAGACTTCTGACTGGCGAAAAGTAGAGTTACTGAAAAGGTGCTAGGAAGGTGAGGATTTCTTTTCTTTTGAAATAAAAAGGAAAGAAAAAAATCAAAACCAACGGTCACCAATTCAATTTCATTATCATGTGTTTTTTTTTAAATTGTATAAATACTTAAATGTAATTTAGTGAAAAAAAATTAAACATAAAATTCTTAGAAAAATTGAGCATTCTGTGTCAATTTGTTTTATTGCAAAACGATTAGTAACATTTCATGTTCTAAATAAAAAATCAAGCATGTTTTAGTAATAAATATTCTATTGGATACCATATAACTCCTTATTTCTCATGAGCGAAGCCCTAAAATCCCATTCTTACTAAAAGCTATTGTGACACTGACTACGTGGAGAGGTGTAGAGAAAATCAATGAAATGTGCGGTATAGACAAAGAATCATAGAGCAGGGGTCAGCTGACTTCATTTTTATCATTGGTCTTGTGATAATCGTGGAGACGTGGACCTCCGCCATTCTCGGTCCGACTTTTCCATCTTTCTCGTCAGTGAGTTGAATTTTATTGAATAGAATTGTTTTATTTGTATAATATCAGGTTTGTTGCTGTCGGTGTATGTGTTCGTTACTGTGAATAATAGTTTCTGCTTTTAAATTATCGGTAAGATTGTTCTTGGTCCTGCCTTAGACAAATTTTTGTGAGAACTTCCTAATGTCAGGCATAATATGGATTTTTTGGTATATGTTCGTTGGATCTTTTTGGCAATGCAATTCTGGCATGTATCATTTAATTAATTTTAATTTATAATAAGTAGAATCTTTGTTATTGCTGTAGAATGTTCTGCAACCCATCTATCATGTGACTGATAGACTCCAATTAGAAAATTGGTAAGGGTGTAAGATGTGAAGACTAGATACTTTAGTGTTTTATACGCAAGTACAATGGTTCAGCACTTTTCTGCTGCAAAATTTATTGCGTCAATACGATAATTATAATTTCACTCCCTATCTTTCTATTTAGGACTTGATTTCTCATATAACATAGAGATATGTACACACCCCTTGAGCCTATTATTTTATCATATTACTATACTTAATTTTTCTGTATAGTAGTAGTTGTAGCTGCATAAAGTTTAAAAAATAGATATAATTTTATTAATTTTTTTTTAAATCAAACAATTTTTTTATCAATAGATAAAAAAATTGTTTGATTTAGCGGAGTGCTATGTTATGTAAAGCATTATTTTTTCTATATTTAATGGTACATTAGGTCAGGTGACAGATATTTTTTGACTTCATTATATCAATAGTATGTCTGAAATACACAAAAAGAGAATTTCAGCTGTAAACTAATAATATTTCCCTTTTCTCATACTGTCAAGGCGGGCCTATTACTACTTTTAGGGTTACATAGTCCATAACTCGGAACCCTTAAGGTTTTGTCATGTTCTGGCATGACATAAGGAGCATAGATTAAGTTTTTAATCATCAGTAAATATTATCCAAAAAAGGTTTTAAATATGCACCAATTGAGTGAAGTTAGGTCACATGACAGATGACTTGTGTCATTCTTATTACATGTGAGCCAAAAACATTTCCCTGAATAATTTCTTCAAATTAATTTGCTAATATTATCAAAATGTTGGATTTTTTATTAAATCAGATGGTTTCCTTGCCTATATCCTTGCTATATGTATATAATACTTTTTTAAATAGATGACATTGATGGATCTCTGTGTTTATCAGTGCTCATTGATAAATCTCTGGTCAGCTGATGTGCCAGTCTATGGTCAGACTCCAATCAAATTGTTTAGAAATAATAGCAGGTCAGGATTGTATAATATTAATAAATGGTTGAATTAAAAAAAAAGATCCTTAATCTGATAATTTAGAAAAAAATTATTAGTTTTGTGTGTAGGTATGTGTTGTGTTAATTAAATATCAAGAACAATCTTATCATAGACTATTCCTTTTTTTGACTATTGATTATAGAAAGTTTTGAGTGATGTTTTTCGACACTTCCATCTTCTTGTATTGTGTCAAATGTTTTTTATTTAATGTTAAGAAATTGCAAGGGCATCAAAATATATTTTACGTCGAGTCAAAAATGCTATATGTCCTACATGAAATTGTTAATATAAGATTACACTTTGTGCCCGCAGGTAAAAGAATAAATTATTCAAGATGGCTTCGGACTATCAGACCATCGCCAGTGAGGAGAATGAGGATAAGTTCGGATTCGTCTTTGCTGTATCCGGTCCTGGTGTGTATAAACCTGTATTTAAACTTATAGTAGTGTTATAAATTCTTAATAGTAGTTGGACCACATTACAATGATATGATCTAATCCACTTATGTACTAAAATTAATATATAACAACTAATAAACTCTGTCCTTAATTTAATTAAATTGTTCCTCCTTTTGATTATTAAAATAGATGTACTTTTTTCATTAAAACCTTTATATAGTATGAAATAAAGTTGCATCTGCTTTCTAGTTCTCCTAGATAAAGTACTTAATAGTTTTTTTTTTAATCTGTGATCAGTCAATGCAACTTTACATAAGCAGATGAGCTAAAAAGAGAGAATGTTTTGGGTAGATTAGGCCACTGCTCCATACTTTGCTTACTTAAGGGATTTTAATGCAGTTTTAAGCAGAGATAAAGAGATTTAAAGGGAAGCTTTAAATGTACAATACATACATTTCATAGTAGAGGAAATTCAATAATGTCAAAGACTTGTGTTGTGTGTGTGTTCCTAGTAACTACAAAAAAAACAGAAAATTTTGAACAGATAGTTGACATAATGAATTGAACCAGATTGTGAGTTAGAGCTTTTCAACTAAACAATACTTGTTACTTCCTTCTGGTCTTATCTGTAAATATTGTTACAAAAAAAACTAGTAATTGAACAACATACAATGTGCATACAATCGTTTTATAACAATGTTCAACATTGAGAATCTTTATTAAACTACCAGGTTTTTTAGTGAGCAACACTGAAAAATATTTATAAGAATATTTTCAAACCTTAAATCTATTGGGTAGCAAAATAATTTTAGAGTAGTGATGCAATAATGATATTATGTAATATGATAATAGATCGATGGAGAGAGGGGGCGTCCATAAATTACGTGAGGTGTTTTTTTAAATTTTCTGTCCCTCCCTCCCCCCTGGTAAGATGTCGTGAGATTTTATTCAACCCCCTCCCCCATCCCCCAATCTCACGTGAGACTTTTCAAAATGTGGGTTTCATACGTAAACACGTTGGATTTTATTGTAGAAAGAAAAAAAAAATAGTTCGGGTTTTATTTACACTAGTTAAGACTAGTAATCAATATTGCTGAGAGTTTAATTATAAGTGCAATAAAATTTTAACAATAGAATACTTAAATCGTAACTACTGTGATTAAAAACAAATATCTACTTTAATTCAGTCCATGAAGAATCATGCACGGTCTCAAGAGAGACTATTGGAACTACTTTCTTTCGAAAGAATTTGTAAATGATCTCAAGCATGTACAATCTGGATTAAATGGACCAAAATAGTATATATTTCTTTTTTATTTCAATCAGAAAAAAATTTGCTTGATATTTGCCGAGACCCCCCGTCTCTCCAACGTAAGATTAGATGAGATTTGACTCGACCCCCTCCTCCCCTTAAACATCTCACGTAATTTATGGACACCCCCAGATCGAAAATCGATCAAAGTGGTGTGCAATGAGAGATGCTATCTCCAGCAGTGGACTGCATAGGGCTGATGATGATGATGTATTAAGATACTGATGCTTGTTCATTTCAGTCATACTTTACTTACAAGTGTCTACTACTACTATTTAGTGTGTTTTAGTGGGTCCAAATATAGCAATGTAGAATGGTATATATACAGATAAATTAAATTTAAGTGTCTGTTTATAATCAAAAAATATATCAAAGTATATACGGAACCTACATCAATAAATCAAATTTAAAAATGTCATCTGCCTGTTTGGGTAATCTCTGGAACGGCTTTACCGATTTCTAAGGACTTTGATAGCTTATGATATATATATTTTTTTTAATTTAAAAAGACAGCTCCCGCATTAGGAATATAAATTCCTGTGTCTCGGGGGACTTTACAAACATATATGAAACAGACACAAAGAACACCCAGACTCAGAACAACAAATTGTGGATAACACAAAGTGTTGTCCTACGTGGGATTTGAACCCACGACACTTGGCGTAGTAGGAAGCGGCGTGGCAACCGCTTAAGCCACTAGGCCAACCGTGCAGTCGATATAAGGATTAATTAAATGAGAATTATTAAGAAAATAAGTAAAAAGTAAAAAAAAAACTTGTCTTTAAGTACTGCACCTAATGTTTAATATAGGACAACCATTTAACAGTTAAATATTTCATCAAGAACAAATTTATTAACGCGTCACGCTAAAGACGAACTGTGACGTAATAATACGTCATTTCCTAATCATGTTCAATATTGAGCATGTTTGTTCATGTGGAAAATATCTATGAAGTGTATTTCCAAATCTTAAATCTATTTAAGATAACGGCGTATTTGATGATTACAAAGATTACCTACAATATCTTTAGTACCTGTTCTTTAACTGTGCTGTTGCTACACAGCTATGTATTCTCCTGGACTTCCTTTGGTCATGTCATCACATGTGAACTGTATCAATTTCACATAGGGATTCTTAGGACCCCTAAGAATCCCTATGTGAAATTGATACAGTTATGAATAAAAAAAAGGGTTTCTGATCGTTCATCATCACCCCATTGCAGTCCACTGCCAAGGCACATCACAGGCGCTCTTAAGACGTTCCGCCATTGGCCAGAGGGTGACTTACACTATGTTTGCCAAGACACAATCTCCACCCCAGAACTTGCTTACTCCAACTGCAGCGGTTATCGGTTCTGCGACATATATGGGCAGCCCAATGCAACTTGGACCAACTAAATTTCGAAGCTATGTCGGTTTTATCTTGGTTCTCTGACGGATCACTTCGTTCCTGATTTTATCCTTCAGAGGAACTCCAAGCATACCTCCTTCCACAGCTCGTTGAACCATTTTTTTTTGTTGACAAGGTGGAAAAATCCTTTCGTATCGAGGTCGGGGTGTTTTCACTAAGAAACACCCCGGCCTCCGACCTCTGACGCCCTGCTCTTAGAGGACCCGGACCATATTATTTCTGGTCCTCCCCGAATTGGCTCCATGTCTTAACGGACCCTGACCCAGGGAAATTGTTTGCCCCTTTCAATTCCTTACGGACTAGCCCTCTAGTCTTACTAAATGTAAGTGATAACTGAAGCGATTTGGCTAGATATGGTCTTGAAATGCTTGTGAAAATCCAGATAAACTTGAAATGGTAAGAAAATACAAAAACAGAAAAATAAATTGTGAGATGTCCCTGCACAAAGTTGCTTGGGTAAATTAATAATATTAATGTTGTTAAATGTCTTGTGTCACAGTCGTAACGGCAGAGAAAATGTCCGGATCAGCTATGTACGAGTTGGTGCGTGTAGGTTACAACGAGCTGGTAGGAGAGATCATTCGTCTTGAAGGTGACATGGCCACCATTCAGGTTAGTATCCTCTCCAATCTCTCTAAGGGTTATAAGAGTTGTCACTCTTTTATATACTTGTACTTCTTCTCTATACGTGTTTCTAATTATGTTATCCTGACTGAGAATCGAAAGATATTAGTTTAAACTATTGCAGCCCCTTTTAGTTTACTGTAAAACTATAAATAAATTTGAAAACTCCTGAAAGTCATTATAGCATTTCTACCCTACTACAGGTATACGAAGAAACATCAGGCGTAACAGTCGGAGACCCCGTACTCCGTACCGGCAAACCCTTGTCCGTAGAATTGGGTCCTGGTATCTTGGGTTCCATCTTTGACGGTATCCAGCGTCCCCTCAAGGACATCAACGAGCTCACCCAGTCTATCTACATCCCTAAGGGTGTCAACGTACCTTCCTTGGCCCGTGATGTCAACTGGGAATTCAACCCATTGGAAGTTAAAGTGAGTATCACGTCAATGAACCACGAAGAATCGATGAACTGGTTCGAGGTCCAGAACTGACCCCAAAGAACCAACTTTTAGTTCGCGAGTGTCAAGATAAATGAAAAACGCGGTTAACATTAATATTGAGCAGATTGACTTTAAATAAAGATTAATGTTCATTGAAATTGTACATCATGAAATCATCAAGTGAGTTCGTAGGATTTTTCAAAATTTGTCAGTGTAAAAATGTGTTAGCTGACTGACAGTACGTCAGGCAATGACTTAAATTAACGTTTGAAATTAAATGTAATTTATATATGTATATTGTAAATATAATAATAAAAGTCTTAGAAATGCTCAAATTAATGTTGTGTAATTGTTCTCAGGTGGGATCTCACATCACTGGAGGAGACTTGTACGGTATCGTGCATGAGAACACCCTGGTGAAGCACAAGATGTTGGTGCCGCCTAAGGCCAAGGGTACCGTCACATACATCGCGCCCTCTGGCAACTACAAATGCACTGTACGTAAATCGTGCATTTAACCCACTTCAATTAGTTTAGATGTCTTCTACGTGATGAAATAAATAAATATTTCGGTCATCTTACATACAACGCCATCTAGTCCCAAACTAAGCAGAGCTTGTATAATGGGTACTAGACAAGTGATATAAATAAAAAACTTTTTTTTTGTACATAATAAAAAAATATCCAGACTCCTATGAATATATGAAATAAATTACCCAATATCATTATTAATTGTTGTGTAAAAAATAACACTAATTTTGGGATTCAAGTGTATATCTGATTTAAACCTCCAAGACTCCCATTTTAAAGACTTTAGTACTTGTAACCTGCAGGTCGGATCACTTAACATAGTGACCAGTTTGCTTAATTTTTACAAATAGTAAATAAATGAAATGAGATAAACTTACAGACAGTACGCTTCTGGTGGCCAGCACTTTAATATATGATTATAATATGCGCGCACTTATTATATTTCCTGCCATACAAAATCATAGATTTCAGGAAAGAAAAGTGTTACATATCAATAATAAAAATTTGAAATATAAAAATGATGATCTATTATCCCCTAATCGTTGTATCGAAAAATACTGTCATCAAATCCAAAAATGTCACCACCCCTGTTATCTTGCCGGTGTCGTTAGATCTGTCCAGCGTGATATAGGCCAAAATCTCTGTTTCAAAGAGAGACCTTTTCCCAGCAGTATATTTTTTCCGAGTTGATATCCAAAAGTGGTGTTTGGTGTTCAGGATGTGGTGCTGGAGACGGAGTTCGACGGCGAGAAGTCGTCGTACACCATGTTGCAAGTGTGGCCGGTGCGTCAGCCTCGCCCCGTCACAGAGAAGATGCCGGCCAACCATCCCCTGCTCACCGGACAGCGTGTACTTGACTCTCTCTTCCCGTAAGTAGCCCTCGCACACCTCACAATGCCTATTCGTACGCTAAGAATCAAGCTGCTGAGAAACATATTTAGATGAGACAGACCGACAAACAGCCAAAGTAAGACTACGTTAGTAAAAAACTGATAATTTAATATTACATAAAGATACTTCAATTTTATTTATCCCTTCCATATTCCATTATAAATAAATATTCTAAACATCATAATCTAGTTTTTATCATTTTTTTTCGAAACTACTCATATCAGTGAAAACTTGCGTTTAAATCTTTCTCGAATTAAATTTGCACTATTTCATTTATAAACGAATCGATCTTCATGGTATCAATTGATGTAATTATAAAAATATTTATCCCCCCCCCCCCAGATGTGTCCAGGGTGGTACCACAGCCATCCCCGGAGCTTTCGGTTGCGGCAAGACTGTCATCTCACAGGCTCTGTCCAAGTACTCCAACTCCGATGTCATCATCTACGTCGGATGCGGCGAGCGTGGTATGTAACGCTACCAATACTTATTGTAGGTATGATGGTTTAAGCAATCTTCACGTTGCACTACTGCACTCAATGTCGTGAGATAGATCCTCACATCGGACACTTGAGTTCTGAGTTTGAATATGTTATTGTATGTTTTAAAAAATCGATAAAGTAATAATATATTATGTTTCTTTTCTTTTTGACTATTTTTTTTTAATAATGTCTGGATTCATTAAATTTGAAGAAGTTAGATAAACTTTTTGGAGCTTCAAGACAAGACTTATAGACAAGCTTTGGACATGATCTATTTAAGTATTGGAAACATACACTTTTAAAAAAAATACAACGATAACTGTATTGGGGCTTGGGGGTATCTACTGATCCTACATCGCGCAATACAAATTCTCTCACCGCCTTGTATAGAGGCAATCTTCTAAATGCGATGATGGATCTCTATTTTCAAAGATTAAAGTTCAATTATAACACATGTTCTCATAACTAGGTAACGAGATGTCTGAAGTATTGCGGGACTTCCCCGAGCTGACTGTGGAGATCGAAGGAGTGACAGAGTCCATCATGAAGCGTACCGCGCTGGTCGCCAACACCTCCAACATGCCTGTCGCCGCCCGAGAGGCTTCCATCTATACCGGTCAGTATGCTCTACACATACATATACTTAATTAGTGTACGGATAATCTCATCCATAGAATTAATTTCAATCATAATAATCTTAATAGTAATTATAAAGATACCTTATTGGTTTCTTCTGTAGGGCCAAGGGATAAGAAAAAATAAGTATTACTTTCACATTTCATAAATAAGAAAATTACACATAGATAATGAAATAAATTTTATTGAGAGAGAGAGAGTCCCACATAGACAAGTAACCACAGACAATGTGCAAAATAGGGATGTTACATAATATTCTACAAATACGACACAGGGGGGAACATTACAGGGGAATATTACTCCTCAAACTGCTATCGGCCAGCGTGACCTAAATATATTGCCTAAATCTTCCCCTGAGAGGAGATCAGAGCGCAGCAGTGGGAGGTTATGGGTTGTTGATGAGTATTACAGGGGAATTGAACACTACATTTTTACAATTTGCTTAATAACGTGGTGAAAGCATAATGACTGTTACTGTCACTAAGTATTTATATATTTCTGTTACATCAGTATTAATGTATGTGTATCGCTTCAGGTATCACTCTCTCCGAGTACTTCCGTGACATGGGTTACCACGTGTCCATGATGGCTGACTCAACATCCCGTTGGGCCGAAGCCCTGCGTGAGATCTCAGGTCGTCTGGCCGAGATGCCGGCCGACTCGGGCTACCCCGCCTACCTCGGGGCTAGACTCGCCTCCTTCTACGAGCGAGCTGGACGTGTCAAGTGCTTGGGCAACCCCGACAGGGAAGGTCTGTACTTTTGTCATTTCATATTTTATTTCCATTATCCGTTTAATCCTTCAACTCTGTGTCTTCATTGAAATGTTTTCAAAGAACATCCTAATAAATCTAGATCTAATGTTGGTCCAGTGGATAGCGTATGCGACCGCTAATCTAGAGGTCTCCGGTTCAAATCCCGACTTGGGCCAAAAAGTGTTTTTGGGTTTTTCTTAGGAAATTCCTAATAGCAGTCCGGAGGAAGTTTGGCGGTGATTCACGCCCGTGCCTCGGGAGCACGTAAAGCCGTCGATCCCGGTTGTCATGAACATCTATGGCAATCGTTATCGGGAAGTCTGTACCCTCAAATTTATTGACAACTCGTTCAACCTTCGAATTTTAGTTCTCCCTTAGGGTTGTGGAGGTTTGATGCTGAGGGTGGAAAAATTGATATTCAGGTAAAACCGGTTGAACTAGTAGCGACCCCAAATAATATTGGGAATAAGGCTAGGAGGATGAAGATGATGATAAGTATGATAATGATAACAGACTCAACACTGATATAATTCTATTTACTTTGGTTTAATTAATAAAATGGGAAACACTGTAAATACTAACCCGTAAATAGTGAGTTGTGTGTAGTACTAAGTATATGTTCTGGTGTCAGGTTCCGTGTCCATCGTGGGAGCCGTATCTCCGCCCGGAGGAGACTTCTCTGACCCTGTGACGGCCGCGACCCTGGGTATCGTGCAGGTGTTCTGGGGGCTGGACAAGAAGCTGGCTCAGAGGAAGCACTTCCCCTCCATCAACTGGCTTATCTCCTACAGCAAGTACATGCGCGCGCTCGACGACTTCTACGACAAGAACTACCCCGAGTTTGTACCTCTTAGAACCAAGGTTTGTGATTGATAGATATTTCTTGATTATGAGATGAATGAACAATTGATATTGAATAATTACGTTATTTTGTTAAGAGAGCTCAAATAGTCTTACTGAGAAATGTTAAATTGAAGATAAAACAATGTTTGTGTTCAGGTCAAGGAGATCCTCCAAGAAGAAGAAGACTTGTCAGAAATCGTACAGTTGGTCGGTAAGGCTTCGCTGGCCGAGACTGACAAGATCACACTCGAGGTCGCCAAGCTACTCAAGGACGACTTCCTGCAACAGAACAGGTAAACACCAATCTATACACACTAATGCATATAATACTAATGCTATAAAAATGAGTTTCTAAGTGTAAGTCAAGGTCTCAGGTTCGATTCCGGACTTAAATATTTGTGTGATCCTCAAATATTTGTTTTGGAGTTTGGGTGTTTTCTATGTATGATATGTATTTACAAAAAAAATATGTTTATGTATTTACATTAGTTGTCTAGTACCCATAATAGATGGCGTTGTGTGTAAAATATCCGAAATATTTTATTTAATTAACCTTTTGACCGCCAGGGTCACATATATGTGACAAACGAAATCTGTCCCTGTACGCCAACGTCACAAATATGTGACAAAAAAGCGCTGCACCGAAATACGAAATAAAGCCTTTAAACATTACTTTTATGCCTTTAAATTTATATAAGTACCTTAAGAAGAAGCTCTAACTGTTATCTATTGCCATAAAACTATTGAAATTGCTTTATGATATTAAGAAATTTTACTCTAAAAAGAAAGAAATAATCTCTTAAAAAAGAATGTCCCCACACGCCAGAGTCATAAATATGTGACCACTAGTGATGTAGGGCACGTTAGATAATATCGTAAGTTTATATTAAAATTTCGTTAGCCTGTTTTATTTTTGTTGTTAAGTTTTGTTATTATACTTATTATGAAAATGAGTAAGAAAGTAATTAACAGCCGTGCTCGTGAAATGATAATTAAAGTAGACAATTATTTTGTAAAGAAGAAAGAGAACTCTTATACCTTGTCCATTCGTTTATTGTCTTTTTGACAGGTCACGCCTATAAATTACCGGTATTTTATTTCGTAATAATGTACTACAGTAATGTCGTACTTTATTGACGGGTAGAGAAGTGGGCAGTGTGCATAACTAAAAACAACATATTAAACAGTTCTTGAAATTCGATAATTCGATTAAACGATTAAATAATCTATCATATTATTATGATCAAAATAATTTGACTTCTTGAAAGTATTATTTCTGTAAATTTAATAAAATAAAAAGGAAATTAAAATAGTATGACTTCAAGATTGATTATTTGCAAGGAAATGAGTCGAAATTTTGGAATTTAAGTTCGAACTTAGAATAAAGAAATAACTCTGTGCATTACACACTTAAAATGTAACTATGCACGTGTTAGTAAAATTTTACTTTGAAACGCATGGTTAATAACGTTTAAATCCAGAGTTATGAGAAAATACATTTGAAAAATCACATAATACTTACTAAACCGACCTTCAAGTGACTGTGTTAGGAAGTTTTCTTTGTTTTGGGCCAATTATATATCATAGTAGTGCACATTTTATTTATTTACAATACTGACTTAAAGAATATTATATCGATTGATTTTGATTTCAAATCGAATCGGTGACGTGTGAGGGCGTTACTATTTTAGAAATTTGTTGAACTGTCAAAAAGATATTAAAGGAATGGACAGAGTATAGTTATTGATACAAAATATAAGCAGTGCCCTAAAAAATGCTTCGTACACTACTGAGGTTTAAATGAAATAAATAAAAGTTTTAAAATGTCCATCACAAGTTGCTTAGCTTTTTTTTCAAAATTCTACTTGTTACTTTTTATGCCAGGATTATAGAAGCTAGTATTTAAAGGCTATAAACGTACATCCTGTTTTACATTTTGTAAATTTTTATATAGTTGGGCGTTTTTCAAAATTTTGCTCCGTTACGTACAGGATGTCCATTTATTTTCATACTAAATCACGTCACGTCCTGGACGTTACGTATAACGCGGACTTGTCATCACATGTTTCTTTGGTATAAAAAAAGTTGATTATAGTAGTTTACTAGTACACATTCATTATCTACAACATATTTACTTATAATTTAACACGAGTAGTATATAAAATTTGTGGGTCTTACCTTTCAAAATCAATGTTCGTACCGGACAAACAAACAGACCCGTTACGTACGTCACGGACCGCAAGTGTTGACGATTGAATTTCTTCAGTTTTAATTCAAAGGAAAAGAACGAATGAATGATAAAAACATTGTCAATATGGCATTGCTTAAAAATAGTTAAAGCCAAAGACAATGTTATTGTTATTCTTTATAAAATCACACCGCTACGTACAGGACTGTCCGCTGTGGTCAGTTTTTAAAATCCGATAATTTCAGTATTTAAATTAGAAAAATATACTACAACCTTATTACATTTTATTTAAAAACAAATAAAATGAGTTATTTCATTCGAGTAATACTAAAGATATCTAAATATAGGTTATATATTCTCCAAAATATATAATCAAAATCCAGGATATGATGAAGGACACATAAAAAGTAGGATAATATTTGGTATTTTATTAAATATTAAAATATGTTTTCCGCTTAAGTCTTATGTTTATCTTTTTTTTTACAGTAAGTTAAACATTTTACCCTAACATAAAATAATTTGATACTCACTTCCTACATTTTTGCCTTTTATTCAATGGTCAAACTCGTAGGACATAGCAAAATAGTCCTGAGCAAAATTTTGAAAAACGCCCAGTTATATACTTAACCTATTTGAATCGTGTATTTTTTCAACGGAATTATAGAAAATTTAAATCTATTTTATAATACGTGTTTTATTTATTATTAGAAAATATTGTACTCGATAAGCGAGATATTACGTTGCTACATCCCTATTTGAGAAGCGCAATATTCAAAAAAATGACGTACCGCCCACGCCAGGGTCACAATATGAAGACAACAGATCAAGAATAGTGTCGTACCTTTAGTTATTATATTTAATTATATTGTCGTCTCATATCTGTTATTACGGTATTAAACAACTCTGTAAATAGTGTATAACTATTACTAGAGTGGGAAGAGGTGTAATGTTGAAATAAATTCAATGTTATAAGGACATATATTTTGAAATTGCAGACGAAAATAAAAATACAATTCATGTTATCGATAAAGTTTTGGAATCCTTATTTTTTTCGTAGGTATTTCCGCTAAATTTGTGGTCTGGCGTTGAGGGCAAGTTGACCAGTTTTTGCTCTGGCGTTCAAAAGGTTAATAATGGTTTGACCAATTGTGATACTGTTTGGTATGAAGTGTGGTATCTGTGTTACCTACTATGCTTAATGACAATCTAGGATGTAGCTAGAAATATACAATATCAGGTTGGGTAGTCGGGGGAGATCTTGTCATAAAGTGGTTTGTCAGAAAATGAAAATGTAATATTCTAATAGGATGTCCATTTGACGTCTTAAGGGGAGACAGTGTAGTTATTTAACAAAATAAACTGTTTTTAGAATTTACGTTTTATTTTTAAATTACAAAGTAGACCACAAAGAGAGTTAGTTCCGCCATAGACACACATCATAGACAAAAAACATAAGACAGTGTTGTCATCACTTTAAACAAGATAACCAATAAAATGTTTTATGTTGCTACTATTAGTTTAAAAATTGCATCCAATGTAATACTATTGTCATAAACATATTTATAATAACCTCCATATAATATAAGGTGTCTCACATTTCTAGTGCCGCTATTATTAGTTGAATTCAATTTGATCGAAGAACGCACATCCGTAACACATTTTCGTCCCTTTTCACGAAAGCACTTGTACAGAAGTTAAGAATAGCACATAATTTATTAATAAAATAAATATTTATTGTGTTCCAGCTACTCGGCGTACGACAGGTTCTGTCCGTTCTACAAGACTTGCGGCATGTTGAAGAACATCATCGCGTTCTACGACATGTCGCGTCACGCCGTCGAGTCCACGGCGCAGTCCGACAACAAGGTCACCTGGAACGTCATCCGCGACGCCATGGGCAACATCCTCTACCAGCTCTCCTCCATGAAGTTCAGGGTCAGTCACACTCACCATACACACCATACACGCCATACACCATACTGATAGTGAATACACAATGCAGCATAGTTAGCCATGCTATGGCTGGCCATTGGAATGCTTCGGCATAACATGGCCTCCAATATCGCATTCAACAACTAATAACGAATGCTGTCACTGTAGGTTGTTCTTTTATGAGAGGGTAGTATTCTCCCTCTCGAGCCGAGTGAGTGCGGCTCTGCTACCTACTGGCCGCCTAATATCTTGACTCTGACTAAGAGATCCATGGTTTGATTTTTCTGTCCAGGACATTGTGTGATGATGTGATTTCCTTGATAGAATCAGATAATTAGAAGTCACTGTTAAGGTGTTCAAAATCTCGAACAATACTTTGCGGTTTCTTAATTATTTACAGAAAGTAACACAAATTTATTACAGTATTTTATTATTGTAAGTATAAAAAAAAGTCTGATTTTGAACTAGACACTACCTTTTTATGGTAATTAGACCGCTTGTCTTACACTCTTAAAAGGTTCTAATACACACTTATTATTGATAGATAACATTGAAACAGATTTTTAGTTATTTGTTCTTTGTGGGAATTGAACTCACAGCACAGGTTTAAGGTGTAAACAATAATTATTTGCACCAGAAAAATAAACAAAATGTTATTGTTTCTAGGACCCCGTGAAAGACGGAGAAGCTAAGATCAAGGCAGATTTCGACCAACTGCTAGAGGACATGTCCGGCGCCTTCCGCAACCTCGAGGACTAAGTTGACCTGCCGGAGGGAGAGGAAGAGGGGGAAGGGGGAGAGACAACAGCTCTAGCCGGACCTATGTATTGTAATGCGCTATAATTAGACTTAATTATGTGTTTTAACCGAGGTCTACGTAGTGTAAATAGGTTTAATTGTAATACTAGTGTTCAATGCATTATTCGTGATTCCATTGTTGAAATTAAAGGTCTCGTGTCGGCCGGGCCGGCCACTCCCCTGCACTGTACATACGACGACCGGCTGGACGAGTCCGCACTTGATTAGTTGTTATTTATATGAAATATATGATATTTATACACTAAAAATGAATTATTTTATGCCCGTTTAAATATTGCGTGTTTTTAAAAGTCATTTATCGAGAGTACCCTCTTTGCATTCCACATTATTGTTAGAATAAAATGTTACATTTTATTATAAAACACGATTATCTCGATATTGTCAGTGTTACCCGACGTTTAAATGTATCGGAAATTGTATAAGAGTACAGTATTATGTTAGTGCACACGGCTCCGCCCGCTGCGGAGGACGTCTCGTACAAATATATAAAAAATATATTAATAAATATTAAATCATGCGCAATAATAACGCATATTACTTGCTGTTTGAACTTTGTGACGTTACGTGTTGAGGAGATGAAAGTTATAAATAAATAATTACATATAAAGTGTATAATGGTGTTTGTTTATGTTATATCCAACTCGACATACTAAAGTCACACAGGACTGAACAGATGCATCGTATTTAACAAAAATCTGATAGATGCATCATTATTCCGGATTCTGGAGGCAGGGAGATTGATTCAGAAACATCTGACCAGGCCACCATGGTATGGGTCGTGGAGTCACCATGCTACATTGTGAACCCTCATAATGAGGATAGTGACCCCTACTCCTGGATTCATCTCATGCTTTCCATCAGGCAGAGTAGTCACTTTGGTAGGCTTAAAATAATAATAAGTAAGTACTGATGTTACGCAACTTTACGGCTGACCACCCAGCCTTATGACCGTAGACTATATCAATGAGTTTTATAATATTTGTTACAGACTGCCAAACTAAACCTGGTCGATATGTCAAATAATAGTGCTGATTAAGTTGTTGACATCACTAACCATTGTTAGATTATATACTTAAATTACAATGACAACAAACTTCAATAAAAAAATATTCTAAATTTCACACAAATGTATTGTGTCATAACTGTTAAGCTTAGGCCCATTTGGGCTTATGCTTTGACAGAGGGAGACGCCTGCTTATGGCTAATCACTATATCATTGTGTTGCTCTATGCAGGACATCAAGCTCGGAGGACCACAACAATGTTTAATATCAAGCGTGGTATCGTTGGACTGGGTGTGTGACGCTAGGGATTTAAATAAAACCACACTGTGCACTGTTCTGTGTGTTCGTAGGTTTCCACGCTTTAATTAGCAGACACCTTAAACTCAATACCAGTCGTGTTCTGGTCATACAAGTGTTTAGCCACCTTATAAACTAACACGCGTAACACTAATAGCGCGATCTGAGTATTGGGACAGCTCCATCTAGGGAACGAAAAGTAAACTAAAAATATCAAATCAGACTTTGATCACACTATGTTGTTGGTTTCGAACACATGGTTAAAATAAAATATAGAAGTATTATAGTACCTACCCTATGCATGCAGTGCCATCAGTCAATCAGTCTACTTCAAAAGTTTTGATAAAATTAAATAGCCTACGTCACTGGGCTATTAGGATTATAGAGGAACTAGCTGACCCGTGCCCACTTCGTCGGGCATAACTTAAATATAAAAGTTAGACAGTTTTTGTAGGCATTTTCAAGCTCCACATCTTTTCTCTAGAACTCAAAAATATATCTTTCATAGTTAAGGCAGCGTTCGTAAGAAACGCTTTCATGCGACCGTTTTTTCTCGGATTCGCTTTGCAAGACGGACTACCACGTAAAAGTCTTTTTATTTTTCGGTTTTTTATATAACCTATGACACTCAGCAACAATGTGGCTTTCTATTGGTGAATGAATATTTAAAATCGGTTCAGTAGATCCCGAGATTACCCCTTACAATTTAACAAACACACAAACTTTACTTCTTTATAATATTAGTATAGATTGTATGGGACATCTCTTAGCACTAACTAACCATATGTCAAAACAAAGTATTAAGTACCTTATAATACAAGAGAATGGATGTTGCTAGAGAATCGACGCGAAATACACATGCATATTGTCTAGGGTCTGATACCATATATGTTCATAACGCTCTCTTCTTCTTAGCGTTTCGATGACTAACGTTGTGTCGAAAAAAAAATTTTTTCAGACCACTTTAACAGTGTTATCGATGGCAGCCATCAGGTCCACTGCGTGCAGGTGTCTGAGCATGTAGGGCACGATGCAAGATGGGTTTCAATTGCACCTCACAAACAGCTGAGTTCATCACCGTCCGAGAATCCCCACCTTGAGCTTGCCCAGAAGGAGCGCATTCGCCTCGGTTCTCTCGTGCGTATCACTTGCGACCGTTTCGCCCAGAAAGAGCGTACTTACGCTCGTCTATAAACAATTCCGTATCAAAATTTTGGTGCTCCATTTCCCTGGATACGTGCACTCGCTCTGGGCGCAACAAGGCGTCCTTAGTATCTCGACTCGTGCGCATGAAGCACGAGTCGAGAGTCTGGCGTCGTGCACGCGATTTACGCTCATATTTTAAATTACCGCGAGGCCTGTGGGCGCGATGTATTGGTGCCTAGTATCACCAGTTTAGTGTTTTATTTGTGGGTTTCTAACATAAACATATGTAGAGACCTTCGGGATAGGGCTTGAATGAAATGAAGAGCGTGGCTTTTATAACTACATAACTCTGTGTTACGCTTTCACGGTTAAACCGCTAATTTCAATAGAATTTAGAATTCATATGAAACTAACACATCTAATAGACTAAATGAAGCGCCTTTTATGAGGCCGTGCGTTGTGGCATGGAGGGCTGTCTACAATGCCACATTCAAAGTTATATTACTCTGGATGCGAAAGCAATAGTTCTGTCTGTCTGTTACACTTCCGTCGCTTAACAATTTTAATATAATTTGTCATGTAGATACTTTGGTTCTTAGCACACCCAGGACATAAACTACTATTTATATCCATAACCAACTATAAATACTAGCTTTACCCCACGGCTCCAGCCGTATGTATATGCGGCTGGAGCCGTGGGATAAAGCTAGTATTTTTTTAGATCAGATTTATAATAGCATAGATATTATTGTACTGTAATGTCTCTGTGTGTAGTACTGGTCCTCAATACTGAATGAATAAAATTGACATAAAACAATTTGACAGATTATCACAGCAAAGTTTTGGAGGAAACAGCTTTTGAGAGTTTTAGTTTTACAAGTTCATAATATTTATTTAATCAACATGACGGCCACGGAAAAGAAATTTCGACAAAATGTGGATGAGCCGACGATGAGCGATGCTACGCTAATACTTAAGCTTGAAGACTTCATCGCTGTTGCGTTTGGAAAACTTGCTGTTAGTATTTCAATTATCCATGTGTGAATGAGGACACGAAGTGCCACACCATTTTATACTGTGGGTGTCACAAGAGCCGAGTAAGGGAAAAAACTGAATAAGAAAACAGCACTGCAGAGAAAAGTTTACCTTGATACATTTTAAAACACAACAATCCATATGACTAGATTTCACTAATAAAATATATCTGAATAATTATCTACTGTTACAGGAAATAAAATAGGCAGATGAAGTCTTATTAACTCTTATTCTAACGATACGGAAACACCTGTAAAATATACCTTACTACTTAAAGTATACTACTTCTTCAAATCGTTATTCCTTGCCATAGAAGGTAAAACGCGGGGTACAATGGCTTAAGTGTCCTAACATTGTAAGGTCTTATTTATAGGAATAACTTTATAACCCTTATATCAGGCTGTCAGCGCAAAAGTGGCCTAACCTTGAGACAAATAGTATGAAAATAATTGGTTTTGTATAATCACGAATTTCACATTAATTTGCATATAATTTATTGTAGTGGATTTTAGTCCTTAAGCATATTTTATGCAATTACTGTCCTAAATTCTTCAGAATGAAGTTTGTTATTTTGAAATAAATCCTATAGGGAAGACAGTACCGTTAGTTACTACATTTAGTAACTAATTTTCGTTAGATTAAGGTATTCGTCGTGATTGTATATTTCATTTTAGATTTATGCAGTACGTACCTCATCACAATTGAAGATCAGAACTAGTCGACCCACTAATCCGCCGAATTTGTATTATTTGTGTGGCTTAGGCCACTTGTGCATTTAAAGGTCCTTTACCGATTCACCACTATAACCAAGGTTAGGCCGTTTATAAAAGATGTTAGTACTGGATACTTCCGGTTTTATCAAAAAAAAAACAACCCATTAGAGGTCAAACGCAAATTACCAATCATCTTCCTAGCCTTTATTCCCAAGTTTATTTGGGGTCGGCTACTAGTTCAACAGCTTTTACCTGAATTTCAGTTTTTCCACGGAGCGACTGGCATCGGACTTCCGCAACCGTAAGGGAGAACTGAAATTCGAAGATTGAACTAGTTTTCAGTATATTTAAGGGTACTGACTTCCCGATAACGATTGCCATAGATGTTCATGACAACCGGGACCGACGGCTTTACGTGATCTCCGAGGCACGGGCGTGAATCACCGCCAAACTTCAAAACTTCGGGCTGCTATTAGGATTTCCTAAGAAAAACCCAAAAACACTTTGTCCCGACCCGGGATTTGAACCTGAGACCTCTTGATTAGCAGTCGCATACGCTAACCACTTGTAGTATCCGTGTCAATGTACTTAGCATCCGTTATTAATTATTGCATAGTATGTATAAAGTTCAATGACCAAATGCACACACGCACAGACACGTTACACGGAGTTAAAATATATAAGTCAGTACATATTATTAATAAAAAGAGTTGGTATTACAATCTAGTGTTGATCACTTGTCTCCCCGTCCTGCTAAGACATCCGTCGTACGCGTAACGATGTCTACCGACGTCGGGTGTAGCCTAAGTAGTAACTTAGGCTACACCCACCAATGAAGAACCCACAATGGTGACCCCGACGTGATGCTCAACCGACGTGATTTTCAACCGACATAGTCTTCAACGGACATGATGTTCAACCGACGTGATTTTCTCCAGCGCATCATCATGCAAGAAAATTGCCAATGATGCCTGAGGTACCAACTCCACGATAACCAGTATCAACAACAAGAGCAAGTGAATCATCAAGGTATGCAAGATAACAGCATCGTCGAGAGGAACGACGAGACCCGGGAAGCTTTCAGTCAGTGCAAGAATGGTTTAAAAACAAGCCATCGCGCTGAGCCCCCCCGCACCCGACCCCCCTCTCCGGATCGCAAAACGCGGTAGCAGACGCGTCATCACGAGTTTCACAAATTGACCCTGATAAGATCGACTGGAACGAGTTCGCAACGCAACGAATGGCTGATCCCGAATTGATGAAACTTTTACGAAATGACGGATTGAAATGGAAGAAAATTAGTTTAAACGACAGTCAATCACTGTATTGTAAAGTATCAACCTGTGAAGTGCGACCGTATGTACCGATCATATTTCGTATACAAATATTCAGTACATTACATGACGTCACGCACCCAGGAATCAGAAGTACCAGGAAGCTAATTCAAAAACATTACTTTGGCCTAGCATGAATCAGGATGTAAATCGTTGGGTCAAGGAATGTATATCCTGTCAAAAATCGACATGAGCACATGCAATTATGTGTTTGTCAGGACAGATGCTGTGAAAAAGCCATTGGTTTCACCATACGAAGGCCCGTACAAAGTATTGGAACGTCATGAAAAATATTTCAAGATACAATTGCCTAATCGCGTCACAGTTGTTTCTATCGATCGCTTAAAGCCAGCGTATATAGAACAAGATGTCGATGAACCTCAAAACGCACAGACTGCAGAAATTCCTTAAGGTAAAATGCGACAACAGCTGACGGACACACGACGCCACCGTACGCGACCAAGTCCGGCAGAGTCAGCAAACCAGTAGTCCGATTTCGTATTTATTATTTCATCATTTTGTGTAAATGTTCGTAAGATTTTTAACAATTTACTTGAACTTTGTATATTTTCTTTTTAATTGTATTTTTTTTTTTTCTGTTATTGTTTTTCATTGTATTCGCTTATTATTGATATCAAAAGGTCACCAAATATTTTATTTGTAATTTTATTGTTTTTCTATAGTTAATTGTGCCAATTAATTTTCAAAGGGGGAGAGTACTGTAGTATCCGTGTCAATGTACTTAGCATCCGTTATTAATTATTGCATAGTATGTATAAAGTTCAATGACCAAATGCACACACGCACAGACACGTTACACGGAGTTAAAATATATAAGTCAGTACATATTATTAATAAAAAGAGTTGGTATTACAATCTAGTGTTGATCACTTGTCTCCCCGTCCTACTAGGACATCCGTCTTACGCGTAGCCATGTGTACCGACGTCGGGTGTAGCCTAAGTAGTAACTTAGGCTACACCCACTAATGAAGAACCCACACACTAAACCAACGAGGCAGTTTTTTTTTTTAATATTGGTAAACGCAAATTACCAATATGAAAAAAAATATCTTTACTTCTATATTTAAATAAGGATACAAAAACAGCAAATATAAGTGAAAAATTTAAATAATTTAGTTTTCATATAATTTCAGGGTTGTACCGAATTGAGTACACTGACCGCTTTAGTATGAAAATTTTGAGAATTTTCGGCCAAAAGTGTTTTAAGCACTTTTAACATGGCCAGGGTGCTCTTGAATAATAAAAGACACATTACAAATACATATTTATAAATTTCGTGGGGTAATGTAAAATTCATCTCGGAGTAGTCCTTCGCGGGCGGGCGGGCACGACATTCTCGATTTTTTATCAAAATATCGCCGTTCACTGCTGTTCTCCCCCAAGGAGCTTCAGACACCTCGATCTCGTAGGCATTCTATATCAATCCTTTGATAAACACCCTACATTACGTTCATTGCGGTCTCCACTCTAAGATATAAGTATCATCGTTTCCAGCGACAATCAGTCTACCTGTCCTGTTATAACATAATATTATAAAAATTAGGTTTTGCCCATTGACTTGATGCTTCTTATGATTATTATTACACGGAATAGACATAAATTAGAACACAGTCATGTCTAACATAGCTAGATAATACAACGCGAAATTCTAATCGACTTTATTCACACCTCGTATACCTATATTTTGAGTAGGTAAATTTGGAAGTAACTTATAATCCTTACATTTGGGTTCTCTATTTTTTGATGACGACGCCTAGATATGAATTCCTAGATTCTACTTCACATTTATTAAAAGTTTATCCTTTTTGTCACAACTGTAGTTATTTATGGTATGTTCGTTTTCCTTCATTTATTTTGTGCTAGTTAGTGAACGTTTTGGTCACATTTTTAATTCCAATAAAAATATTACAGTTTGAGAAGTTGAAGAATTAAGCTTTATACATTTCCAGAAATTCAGGTTCGGATCCGGAGTAGGTAGATCTTCACTCTCATCGTACGTACACTTCGTCATTACAGCAGCCTGTCCCGCCAAAAATTTGTGATGACGGTATGCAAAAATGGCCTAAGCGGCTTAGGCCACTCTTGCATTACGATTAATAAAAAATAATAAATTCAAAAACTAGTTTTGCAGCGTTACTTTTACTGAGGATAATAAATTAAAGATAGGCCGATTTAACATGATATTTTATCAGATTTTGGATCACTTTTTGTAGTTAAGTCGGAATATGGAAAATTGAGGGTTAGGCCGTTTTTGCGCTGACGGCCTCATATATACCACGCTTTTGTAACATACGCAAGACAATATCAATGCAAAGAGAAGGAAAACTTGAAACCAACCCTATACCAACCCGTCTGGCCAGCGTTATATAGTAGGCCAAAACCTCCTTTTAAGGAGAGCCCTATGTCCAGCAGTGGACTGTTAAAGGCTGTTGATGATGATGATGATGTGCAAATATTGCCTTACTTGTTGTAGTCAAATACCGTCAACTTCACAATGCTACGCCATATTCTATACATATTAGCAACTCAGATGCGTCTTCTAGAGCAAGATGTTGAACTAAGGTTCTCCGAAGAAGATGAAATTTTGATGAAATTAAAAGAGATGTATGGAGTTGTAGATGAAGAAGAAGTTGAAGTAGAGGAAGAAGTAAAAGAAGAGCAAGTGTTTAAAGGCAAACGTAGAGCGAGTGTGAAAGATGAAAAGCAAGCAAAAGAGGAGAAAAAATCTAAATCAGAAAAAGGAAAGAAAAAGGACAAAAAAGGAGCGGCGGATATTTTGAAAACTGTTGTAAGTGTTTGTTCTACTGTACAGTTTTTGCAATCATTTGGACACACTAAAAAATATGAAACGCTCTGGAGACGTCTACAGCCGGTGTATGGGCACCGGCTGAAGACCACGTCTCTAAGCAGTTCAAAACTGGAACTCACTTCCAAAATGCGTCTCCTGGGTCCTGATCACCATGATCCTGTGTCCCTTAGGCGGTGCATGAAAAAGCATTTCACTCGGCCGCCATCGTGTTGGTTGCCATACTGTATTGTCTGCATTCGCTGTGAGTGTGGTGCACCCCACTTTTGGATTCTATTCATGCTTTCCGTCAGTCTGCCTGACGTAAAGCAGAGCCACTTTGACAGGTTCTAATTTTATTAAAAAAAACACTAGGAGTGAGACTCCTTACGAGCTAGACCTACAGCTTAAGTCTTCTCCGTATTTATGAGACAACAAAATACAAGGTAGTTACTTTATATTGAATATTTTTTCAGGCGTCGCAAGAGAAAACTGAACCTGTTAGAATATCTATAGACATACCAGGTAGAAAAGTTATTTCATTGCTTTTGCGTGTATAATTTTAAAGAAAATAATAACATTAAAATGTATACTGAAAGTCTTTCCAAGCTTTGGTTCCGACTTTAACAGTTGAGTTTCTCTTGCATTTTTTTTATAAACCTTGCTATTTGTTCCTTGGTGTTATGCAAATTTATAAAATATGATATTAATAGTACTTCAAGTTTTCATTATCTTTCATAATCAGTTACCAGAAAGTTTTTGGACAAATACACAGATAGAGAGGTTTTACTAATTGAGAATACTAATCCTGTGTCTATTACAAAAATATTAATTATGTTTCAGCCAGTACTCCGTCTCAGGGCCAAGTCGACCTAGAAGGAGACAAAGGTTTGATAATCCCAGATACATCTAGCATATAAAAATCTTGAGTCACAATGTTTGTTTTCGATCTGCTCCGAAACGGCTTTACCGATTTTATTGCGTTGCGTTGAAGGCTATGTTATATACCCTTAAGTAATAAGTGTGACCTTTTCTGGGTTTTTAATTTTTTTACATAAAAAATACTTAAAAATTTTAAACTTTTACCCTTCTACGAACAAACCTTATTTTGACGAACATACTATTTTATTAATATTATTTTATTACCTGCTAGTAGAAAAATATTATTTTTAATATTCCTAATAGTAGACTATATCTTAAATCGTCTTACGGTTTCACCAGCGACGGAATCTGTCACGCGTATTGGCAGTATCGAGGTCGTGACACCGGCTAAATTCCAAGCCCTGCAGAACTTAGTTGAAGAGTTACTGAAGAGAACAGGTGGTGTGCCGCTACCCACTATGCCATCTAATGAGGATCTGTTGACTGAACTGGCTAAAGGCACTGCTTCCCTTACTGATACTATGGAGGCTATGCAGGTATTTAAAAAAAAAATGGACAAAAGCTTCAGAAATAGCTGCATGTTTGCATCGAGTGGTTGTTGTGGTTAAAACGAATGCAACTGGTTAGTTGGCGGTTAGCGTATAGCGTAAACCTCTTCCCATTTGAAGTGAAATATAGTTATCGATGCGAATTCTGGCGGATTTTTCTGTAAGAGAATTTCGGGATGTATAATTTTTTAAGTAGATGGAAAGCTCATAATTGAAGTCGCACTTCTGAAAATTAAACAATACCAGTCATTAATTGCCTAGTTAGATGTTGTAGGGATATCTGAACAAAATTCTAAAATGACTTCGTCATGGCTTTTTATCCACACTTTCGTCCCAAGAAATTTAATGTTATCCGAATTCGTTTCGTCGATTTTAAACATTAAAGTTTCTCACGACTCGAATTTTGCCTGACCGTACTGTAATCATGTCGTCCTAATGTGGGGTAGGCCTAGTTTGAATCAGTTGGTAATGAAAACCTAATTCTGTAGGTTCATGTAGATTCTAACCGTTAGAATGTTATAGTGAAACGATCACCTCGCCGCGTCCCATTAGACGCAAGCTTCGATCCCGTGTGGTACACTTGAAGTGATCCTCAAATTATATTTAGTCTGGGTATTTTTTGTATCAGTTTTATCTTATGTTTGTACTGTAAAGTCCCCACGACCGAGGATCTATTTTCAATACGGGATTTGTCTTTTCAAAAGAAAATAAATATGTACATATCATTTTGCATCAGGTTGTAGGGTTCGGCGTAAGATCAACAAAGGAAAGACGACTGTTCAGTATAAAGTTATAAGATTTAATAATTGATATTCGATTACATGGTTCTTTATATACTTTGAGTACATACTTTCATACACTATTCTAACTTATATCTATACATACACCACACGTCCGGGGGACATGAAAAAAATAATAATTAGGCATGATTATTATTTTTGTTATAAGTAAACAATACATAACATTAGATTATTTTCTTATATAATTTTGTCCTATTTTTATGAACAAGTTTTTCAAGATTGTTGTATTTTATTAGTACATTTGGATCTACGTCCTTGATTACCTCAAAAGGTCCTAAATACAATGGATCTAACTTAGTTTTACATGCTTCATTCTTAACTAATATTAATTCACCTGGATTATAATTGACAATGTTTGTATATGAATCATAACGTAATTTCCTTAACTGCTTACTATTTTCTAAATTACACTTAGCCTCTAATTGCGACTTTTGAAGCCTGTACTTGAGTTCATTAGGATAGTCATCAAAATTGTACAATGGATCTAATGTATCAATTAAATTACTTGGAATGTTACATCTTTTCCCAAATACAAGTTCGTACGGGCTATATTTAGTTTCTGTGTGTATAGTAGTATTGAACGCAAAGCACCAGTAGGGTAACCATGATGACCAATTTTCACTATTGTTATTAGTCATTATTCGTAAATAAGATATTAAGTTTTTATGGCTATTTTCAAGTGCACCTAGAGTTTGATGATGATAAGCTGTTGACTGTAAGTGAGAAATATTTAATAACTTACATACATCCTGCATAACTGTAGAAATAAATTCGGTACCTTTGTCTGTTATGATTTCGCGTGGAATTCCGTAGCGTAAAACGAAATTATTTACAAACGCTGTTGCCACGGTCACACTATCCTTTGTTGTAATAGGATATGCCTCGACGTACTTGCTCAAGTCGCACTGAAGCGTTAAAATATACTTATAATTATTACTATCATTACTTATAGGGCCCACTAAATCTAAAAATACTCTATCGAATGCTGATTTACCTGTATTGGTAATAACCATCGGTTGTTTTGTATACTTAAAATGCTTCTGTCTTTGACATTGATCGCATCTGGTAACAAATTTCGTGACGTCTTTTTCCATACCTGGCCAGAAATAATGTCTCCTTATGTTACTTAACATTCGCCTGATCCCAGCATGACCACTGGTTGGCAGCACGTGATAATCATTTAATATAACTCGTATAGTGTCTTTATCAATTATTTTTTTAACTCCTCGTACAATATGCAAGCGGGGACCGGTCCATTGAGGAGATTGTTTTATTAAATTAATTATTTTGTTTATCAACACTTTATTATATTCATTTAGAACAGAATATACGTTTTTAATATTTAATTCTTTGCAAAATAAACACAATTCCCTCACAAAGACACCTCGTGTACATTGCGATTGGGAAATTGGTTTTACACAAATTAAATCCTTTGATTTTAAAAACGCGAAATACTTAGACTCGCATGTTACGTCATTTTTTATTTCTTCCCATTCAATGTCATTCAAAAATAGAAATTCGGTATATTGTTTTGGAAGTTTTATCATCTCGACAACTCTCGGGTGATCAGTCCAATTGTCGTCGGGATTGTTACTTTCCAAAGTAGTGTCCAACTTCATGTACTCGTCATTCAACTTTTTCGACTGTGCTCTTGTCATTACAGATATAATATTTTCATGCATCCCTTTCAACTCCTCACTACTTATACGCATTCTGGACAATGCATCTGCAGCCACATTGTCCTTCCCTTTCACATAAATCACATCAAAATCATACTCGTCTAGTATCAGTCTAAATTTCATACATCTACTTGAAGGATTTGTCATATTGAATAAATAAATTAATGGCTTATGGTCTGTCTCTACTATGAACTTTTTACCGTAAAGATAAGGTCTGAAATATTTTACCGCCCATGTAATTGCTAATAACTCTTTCTCAATTGTGGGGTAATTTTTCTCGGCTTTATTTAAACTTCTACTTGCAAATGCCACAGGTCTACGATCGCTATTGTTTAAAACTGCTCCTATAGCAAAGCCTGACGCATCAGTTTGTAATATAAACGTATTATCTTTATCGAAATTTGGATATTGCAGTACTTTAGGTGAGCTAAGTAATTGTTTCAAGGTTAAAAACGCTTTTTGACATTCCTCAGTCCATTCAAAGTTTACGTTCTTTCGACACAATTTATTTAATGGTAAAGTAATCTTTGCAAACGAGGGAATGAATTTTCGATAATAATTGGTGAAAGCTACAAATCTTCGGACTTCGTCGGAATTTTGTGGTACAGGATATTGGTCAATCACTTTTGTTTTTTCCGGATCTGGTTTAATTCCTTCAGCTGACACCACATGTCCTAAATATAGAACATCTTTCTTTAAAAATTTACATTTTGAAGGGTTTAATTTAAGATTAACTTTTCTGAGTCTAGTAAATATGTCAATTAAGTTTTTGTTGTGAATATTTAGTGACCTTCCAAAACAGAGTAAATCGTCCAAATAAACCAAGCATTTTTCGTAGTTTAAGCCTGTCATTGCTAGTGTCATAGCTCTGGAGAAGCAACTCGGACTAGTTTTTAATCCCATTGGCAATCTAGTAAGCTGATATTGACCTTCGTGGGTTGTGAAAGCTGTGAACTCTCTACTGTCGGACTTTAAATTTAATTGATAAAATGATTGGTTTAAATCTAGGTGTGTAAAGTACATAGAGCCTGATAGAGAATCTAGTATATCTGCTATGTTGGGCAATGGAAATTTGTCATCAACGATTCTTTCATTTAATTTGCGGTAATCTATGACTAAACGCCATTTCTTAGTATTATCATCTCATTTTTTCGGAACCAATAACACAGGGCTGGACCATGCGCTACAGGATGGCTCGATAATATTGTCTGATAATAACTTATTAACTTGATTTGAAATTTCTTCTCTTTGTGAGCGCGGTAATCTATAAGGTTTTATGTAAGATGGTGAAACATTAGGCTTTAATTTAATTTCTGGTTCATAAATATTGCTAACCGTTAACTTATCTCCGGGGAGGTAAAATATGTCACAAAATTTTGCACAAATATTTTGAATCAAACGCCGTTCCTCTAAATTTAAATGTGAAAAATCCAACAAGGAAAACATTTTACGCACTCTTTCGCTGTTGACATTATCATCTCTTTCATAAGTACACACGTCGTAGTTACGCAAACTTTCATAATCAGGGCTAAAGTAACTCAAGCAAACGTCATCCTCGCGTGAGTTTAAGATTTGTATAGGTATTTTACCATTCACTGGCTTACAAATTCCTCCTGCCAAATAAACACCTTTACATAACTCTTTAGACCGTATCAAACAATCTTCGTTCATAAATGTATTGATATAAAATATTTTTTCACAACGGGGAGGGACTGTTAAAAAGTTATTTCCGTGAAGCTGTCCTAAACCTAAAGGCAAGGTTAGCTTTGTATTCGTATCCAAACATGACAAAGTCATAATATTCTTTTCATAATCAATTATACAATTATGTTGTTGTAAAAAATCTTGTCCAATTATTCCATCATGCAAGCATGTCAGATTTCTAAGAACATAAAACTTGTGTCTAAATACCATTCCATTTGTGAACAGGTTAATGTAAACATAACCCTCAGTGTTCAAATGTCCACCTATTCCCCTTATGCATATGTTTTGTTTAATGATTGGAAGCCGCAGCGCAACAACGGTCTCGTATTTCACTGCGGATAAGGATGCGCCTGTATCTATGAGCCATTTTTTGATGATGTAATCTACATTGAATTCTACATAATTGCTAGTGTTACAAGAAAATATGCAGTTGTTAGGCTCGAAAAAAATCGTTTTCCGATGTATTATTCGAGGTTGGGGTCAGCACATTGCTAGACGGACACTCATTATTAGTATTCATAAAATGAATTTGCCTTGTTTGGTTTCCGCGATAGATATTATTATGAGACCACCGCGTACCTTGAGTAGTGCCTCGATGGAAGGTAGTACGCCCTTGGCCAAAATTCATCTGGCGGGACGTCCCAGGGTAGTTATGCTGTTGGCGCGGCTGATATTGGCCGCTGCCTGCACCTCGGCCGCCTCGGAATCCTTGTCGTTCCGAAAAGCCTCTGCGACCACCCCTAAATGACCTGTTAAAGTTACCTGACTTACGTTGATACTGCCCACTAAATATAGTACCTTCCGATTGTGACCGGGTACCATATGACGACAACTCTTCATCTTTGGCCGCTCGAATGACGTCTTTTAATGAAGAATAGTTACGCGCCGCTAATATTACTCTTAAATTCGCGTTCCTTAATCCATCTATGAAACTTTTTATGGCTAACTTTTCATTAATCGGCCTTAAAACCTCGTATGACGCATTGTTGCCGTCGGCCTGTGAAATAGTTAGATTGACAAACAAACTCTCTAATCGTTTACCATAGTCCTCAATAGTACTAGTATGTTGATTCTCTTTTATTAACTGAGTATGAATAGCTGTACTTGACATTTGAGTCAATAAATGTTTTTTCATATCAGACAAAAGTAGCTCGCAAGAAGTGTAACATGATGCCAAACGAAGTTTCGCACTTTCAGACAAGCGTGTCTTTAAAATGAATTTTATTAAAGTGGATTTACCTTCAGCACTTAACATTGAGTTGTATAGTTCGATTGAATCAATAAGTTTTTTGGTGACTTCCTCTTTGTCATTCATTTCTGGCAAGAGGGCCACCGCCGTTTTTAAGTCAAAATTCGACATGGTGCTTAGTTTTTCAATATTACTATTACAAAGTTTAAGTCACTGTAAATTAAATCTAGTTCCTCAAACATTACACTTTAACATTACAATTACACATTATATAAAAAATAGCATAATATAATTAATTAAATGATTATTAAATTTGCCTTATATAATTATGATTATAAGATTACATACCTATACCATAATTTTTGCTAGAGAAAAATAAAATGAGGGAGGGGGATCACTTCACTTAACTTCCCGGGGGAGGAAACGTCACACTTCACACATTTCACAGTTCTTCTTCTTTTGCGCCTGGGGTGCTCTTTCAACACTCCGCCCGAAATTACGCCAAGATCGCCGAAGCCGAAGCCGAAGCATCACGTGGCCATCAAATTCCCTTCTAACTACTCGTTTATAGCATCATCATGAAGCTTGTAGAGCCCATATAGCAGCGATAAGGCCATGAGCAGCAAAATCACGGCCTTCGCTGGTTTTGCTGTTGCTGGAGCCCATCTTTCGAAATTTCAAATCAAAATACTTGAACCGTGTAGAACGATCGAGACGACGAAAGTATGTGTCCCCATATTCATATCTTATTACCACTCGGCACTGTAAATTAACACGCGCATGGCAGGGTCGCCATGTAGGGTTCGGCGTAAGATCAACAAAGGAAAGACGACTGTTCAGTATAAAGTTATAAGATTTAATAATTGATATTCGATTACATGGTTCTTTATATACTTTGAGTACATACTTTCATACACTATTCTAACTTATATCTATACATACACCACAAGGTGAATGAGCGAGTAGAAACTGCTGAAAAGGTAATCTCTAAGATGGCTGAGGTACTGACGCAGTTGGCCTTGTCAGGGGCTCTACCACCAGAAGTGGCTGAAACAATCGCGATGATTCAAGAGGATATGGAGAAATTAGCGCTTGGCGCTAACCCTGAGGTAAGTTTAGGTGACTCTTGTAGCTCAGTCATCAGGCTGATCAATCTGCTGGACAATAAACTGGAAAATTTTGTGTTTCGTATTTATTTAAAAAATATTTATTTATTGTTTGTTGAACACTTCTGATTTTTAAGATACAAATACATAAAACACATACATACATATAAGATACAATTTGTTTAGCCTGCAATGTTAGTTAAAGGGTAAACAATATGTTGCAGTCCTTTATTCGGAAGGTCGATGCTACTCCGTCGAAACCATTCGGAGCAGTATCTACTGCGACAGCCCTCGCTCAAAGCGTCGTGGAGCCCGAGAAAGTTACACATCAAGAACTGGAGTAAGTATGTTTTATATATTAGACAAATTTTACTACATATTATAAATTCTCTCGTTGTTGCTCTCGATGATCTCCCAAACTATTAAACCGATTTTCACGTTTCTTCAAATGAGGAGATGACAATGTAGGTATTACATTAATTGATAGCGATTTCTTTCAGGGATATTCTGGATTTCACACGAGACGAGTTGAAGCAGAACTTGATAATGATGATCGCTAAATCTCAGTTAAATAATGAGAAAACACACGAGTCAGCGCAGGAATACGGTAGATATTATAATTTTGAACCTCCTTTCTAAGGAGAGTCCTATATCTAGCATTGGATTGTTAAAGCCTATTGGTGTTGATGATGATGGTTATATTTTTGTTCTTCTATTAGCACGTGATATCTCTGTTTACGTATTACGCAGTGTCACTGCCCCTATTCATCCCGTGGAGTACTTAGGGAAGCAAACTTCAAAGAGCAACACTACAAAGAGAAGGAAAAATAAAAAAAAAACCTTGTCAACGTATAGCAGGTCAAAATCTCCTTTAGAGAGCCAGCAGTAGAATGTTATAGGTTGTTGATGATGATTGCTGATGGTGATGAACACGTGTTCATTAAGTACGTACTTAATAAACTTCCCGCCAAAACGACTTAAGTGCGCTCGGAATAAATTGTTTGTTTTGTTAGTCAGTCGGCCATCATTATTTCAATAACGGATATTGATTTTTTGTAAATTTAATACTTTCACTGCAAATAATTACTTTAATCATCTATTACTACATTTGAATATTTTTATATGAGAATGCTAAAGTACTTTACTCTGCCTGAGGGAAAGCATGATTAGAATCTAAGAGAAGCGGTCACCATACTCAGCTACTGCAGACGGGGTCAAAAATATTTTCTGGCATACGACCAAAGAAATATCTATCAAAATTACGTTTATCACCACATGCGACACCATAAACTGTTCGATAAACTTACAAAATAATGCATTAGTCACTCCAAATTTATAGAGATATTGTGGTAGGTACTTGTTTTCCTCTTTTCAGTTCGTTACGTTTAAGCGGTCGTGTGTTTAGTTACTAGCTGAGTCCCGGGCAGTCGCGCAGTTGGGTAAAAAGAAATCTCCAGTACAACACAAATGGGATGTATAAATAAGATAACTATCTTACTATATTTTTTAATTTCAGAGGAGTACATGGATATGGCTAAGGGTCTCAAAGGACGTATAGAAAAACTACAGTCCATGACTGATAAAGAACAGGAACTACTGCAAGGGTTTGATGTCGAGATGCTTGCTCAAGTAAATTATTATTTGTGTTACCCCAATTTAGCTTGAATATTACAATAATGATATTTCAGACATCACACGGCGTCGTAGTCCCAAACTAAGCACTTCTTGTACTTTGGTTACTACATAATTGATATAAATACATACTTATGTATACTTTTTA
Source organism: Phragmatobia fuliginosa (assembly GCA_932526445.1). Classification (NCBI taxonomy): domain Eukaryota; kingdom Metazoa; phylum Arthropoda; class Insecta; order Lepidoptera; family Erebidae; genus Phragmatobia; species Phragmatobia fuliginosa. The sequence continues at coordinate 577,553 of OW052069.1, read as the reverse complement.
ATATTACGAATGTATTTTTCTACAAAAAACTCAAAATTCGTCTTCATGGCCTTAATTATTCCCAATATTATTTTGGACATCTACTATTATAGTTCAACCGGTTTTACCATTTTTTCATGAAGCGACTGGCACTGGACCTTCGCAACCCTGATTGAATTTAAAAGTTGAACTAATTGTCAGTACATGTATTCGAGGGCACTGACTTTCCCCCGAGGCATGCGCGTGTAACAGGCCGCCAAACTTCTATCCTCCGGGCTCAAGCTTTAAGAAAATACTTAAACTTCGAAAGTATATATTATGCAAATCTTACAATCATTTGGTCTGACACAGACTTGGAATTCGAGACCTCGAACTCGCATACGCTAGCATTAATTTATTACGTACAATTCAAACAGATCAGTAAAAAAAATCGCTAGGCGAGCGAACGAGGCCTATGGGCGCCTATATTTTAAGATAGCCTTCTATTAGTATTCTAATGCTTTTTATCTTGAAAATTACATATTTAAATCTGCATCAATCTAAATGAGAAAAGTAATTATTTTAACGATTGTTTCAGTTAGCAGTTTTCAATGAATCGATCAATAAATTACGAGACGAAATGACAGATGGAATCACTCAGCTTGATTCTATTAACAATAATGCTGAAGCTGTTGGTAATTATATACACATTATTGTTTTGGTGATATCCGGCTCCTTAGGGACGCAGGAGCCTGGAAAATATGACTTTTGCAACAAAGACCGAAGAAAAAGATACTAAATACTTGTCGGAAACGATTAAGTACAAAACCTTTAGTATTGTTACTGCAGTAATAGCAACTGAAATTCAGTAAATTATGCTTTTAATCCAAAGACTGTAAATACCTATGTGAATGTGTGAAGACTATTCCTGTCGAAGTCCTGGATTGCGAAATGAGAGATTTAGGCTTGACACTTATTTTCTTCTCTGACTGTTATTAGAATCTTATTTTTCCCATAGCGTTGGCTTCTCTCGGGATTGGTTACGAAAATCTATTGCTCGGGTTAGAACAGTCAACCAATGCGCATGGCGGACTCGTGATGGTACAGAAACAGTTAACTGATGAATTGAAGGTAAGCGTTCCGTAAAACATGGTATATATAGCTGACCAGATAAAAGTATAAACTAAGAATATCACCTATCCATGTATCTGAATTTATAAATGCTGTAAGGCTTTTTACTTGCCTTTTTTTTTAAAGTTTTCACCTCTTCATGCGGTTGCATACCAAGTTTCAATATCATCTTCTTACCTTTCCTAAATATAGTCTAAGCCGGTGCAATAGGATTTCTTCTTCCATTCTTCTCTATCACTAGTCAATTCATTTTTGCTTCTTGCTCTTCTTCTTCTTTAATCTCTAGTTTGCTCTTTCACTCAATAAATCCAAATTTCTTTCGTCTTCGTTCTCTTAAATCCGTTTATAAACTTCTTTTAGTAAAACTTTCTTTACTACATTTGTACATCTTCACTTCTTGCATTTCATCACATATTGAATTAATCTTCCATCTCACTGTGACAACATTTTTGTACTTGAAGTGTGATTATCGTCTTTGAATCTTGGCTCGACGGTGTTAGAAAGTTTGTTTCAAGCTTGTTCGAAGGATTTTGCGTGATGCGTGATAACCACTTCATGCAGTTTATTCTTATAACTCTTTACGATTCGGCTCGGGTCATTGCTCTCTAGAAAAGACAGGTCAATTAATAGAGCCTTAACGAGATCTTTGTGTGATGCTGGTGTGAGTGCTGTATTATAATTTAGTTTATTCATGTACTTACTGTCGATTTTTATGGCATATTTAATTATTACATTTTGTTCAGTTCCTGGTTGGTGCTGTTGAATTAATGAAAGAAGAAAAGGCTGATCGTGATGAAGTAATAGACGGGCTCAAAGATAAGGTGAAGTTTTCTTAAATTACTGATTGTGTATGTAGTTTTGTTATGGATATCTTATGAAAAATGCTTGGAGGCTTTATTCGTAGTCTTTTTGCTTCAATTATTTTTGACTTCATAGTAATCTATATTAGTCCAGTCATCTTAGGCCAAATTAGGTGAATATTTCGGAAAATCGACATACCCAGTATATTACCACGTAAAAACTTGTATTTTGGCATCCTAAAACTATTCTCAAAATTCACATATAATTTTGGATGGATGGTCGCAAATTTAAAGTAAGGGGACAAAAGTCACGAAAATCGTTTTTTTTATTTTATTTTTTGCAAATATCTCGTTTTCTATGGGATTTAAGTCCGCCTTTGCTGTATTTGAGCTACCCAATAATTTTAGCGCTTTTGACCAAGAGAGTGAGATCACCAGAGTTTGAGATATTTTACACAATTTTTCCTGTATATTTAATTTAAATTCAACTTTTGGCCTTTCTCTCTCCAAAAGCTAATTACATCAATGCTAAAAGACCTAGGAAAGCTATTCTTGTTTTTCAAATTGATATTTTGTTATAACAGGCCAAAATCTCCCGCTTGAAAGGTCTTGTTACTCAGATTACCTTTGAAGAGACCCGACAGAACCTGGAAAATATTCTGGCTCAGTCTCATGATAAATTTTCTAAACAGGAACAAGGTTATATGGTGAGTATACATACATATTTATATTGTTTGCAGTTTTATATAGTTGGTAGTAGAGCAAAGCTGAGCCATCAAGAATGAGCCGGCTTGACCGGGGCGGTACTACCCTCACACAGAAGACCAACCTAAAAATGACAGCAGTCGTGCTGTCTTGTTCGTTGGTGAATTTGAGACCGGAGATCCAATGATGTAGAACCACCTCATTAAACCGCCGTAGTGTGAGCCCCCATGCTGCATTGTCTGTACTTTTGGAAGCTCATGCTCTCCATCAGGCAGAGTAGAGTCAGTTTGGTAGGCCTTGATATTTAATAATATTTTTTTAATATTTCGAACTTAATTTATATTTATAGGTTAATCAGTTCAAGAAGATACCACAACTATCTCTATTGAGTGCAGGTCCACTACCTATACCAAAATATATAGAATTGAAGCGTCTATTTGTAACTTCAAATTAAAAGCTTTAACTAAATGGATATAAAAATAGGAGTGTACACGGTAATCAGAAAAACATCAGCAAAATCTTTTTTTTGTGTCTCTTTCTGTCTGTTATTTCCGGCTTATCTTTGGAACGTCTGGACCGATTTTGATGGAACTTTCACTGGCAGATTTCCGATAATATAAGAAGTAACTTAGGCTATTTTTTTTGATACTAGCTGTGGCGACTTCCACATACCGCGCAAGCGAAAAACATACAACAGCGCCATCTACCGATGAAACACTGAACTACAAAGACAACACGGAATTATCTATACTGAGTAACTACTAATCCTGAATCGCGAAAGTAACATTCTCGCGCCGATTAGCATATATACAACATCCCAACATCAACTGTTGGGCAGTGGCCCACCAGGCATGATCACCTCGCCTGGTCGGAAGATCCTCCCTTTGTGTTGGAGGAACACGATTCCCGTTCCTCCACACTAGCTACGCCTCGCGGAGATACTGGCGGGCACACAACAATTATCAACATCAGCTAGTATACTATAATATTGTCATGCTTATAATAATGCATTTTCATTGTATATTCTTCCCAGGCTGGTTTAAAAGGACTGAACGACGTAGCAAAGAAAAAAGCAAGCGTCATGGACATATTGTCTTTGAGAGAATTTGCGACGCAAAGTCTTAACGAGAATTATGAATACTTGCGTAAACTCGAAAACATGCTCGGCGACCCTGAGGTAGGATTTTGATTTTTGTACCAATAATGTATTGGTTATTTTAGAGCTGGGTCCTGTAAGTGAAAGATGACGTCCAGACAGGAGAGGGCAGTTACCTCCACGACTGAGATTTGATGCCAATTCACCGTCCCACCCTGGTATGGCGATAGCTCGAGGATGGTTAAGCTTATTACTTCTTTTCAGCTTTTAATATTCCTAAAATTATTTGGGTTTGCAACGAGTTCAACCGTTTTGAGTAGTATATTTAAGGGCACTGTCTTCCCAATAACGATTCTCATAGAATTTCATGACAAATAGAACCAACGGCTTAAACTCTCTCTAAGCACGGACATGAAATACCTCCAGGATTCCGCTAAGTTCTTTTAATGTTTTCTTAAACTAAAACTAGTAAATAAGTAGTAGTAGTATATAACGTAAGGTCAGATAATTGTGTATAAGATCACATTTAGACAGAGAGCATTAATCTCAAATACTCATGTTTTTTACTGTAAACGGGATTTATTCGTGGTGGTCACGGGTAGACTGGACTGAGTCTACTCGTGACCACGAGCGCTATAACCCGTTCGAAACGTCGGAAAGCAGAGGGCTTTTTAATTTTATCTCTAATAAGTCCCGTTTACAATGAAAAACATGATTATTAGAGATTAATGCTCTCTCTACACTAATGTATGTGTAAAAGTCTCGAAAGTCTAAAAACAAATAATGTCTTATGTCCAGAGAGCTATTCTGACACGTAAGTTGTCCCGTAACGCGTATTGTGGACCATGCGTGACTCCAGCGCTAATGGATATTTACGACAAGCGTACTGGAGCCCCACCCAAGCTCCCGGCATTCGTCCGACATCCAGCTGAAGAGACAGAACCTGCTTTTGTTACCAGAAAACCCGAAGACACTGAGTGAGTTTTTTAACACCCTATTGTTTTTTAAATTTCATCAATAAACCATAAACTACTGGGCTCGGGTCATGAGAGGGTTAAAGCCATACGTCCCTATGTTGACTGAGTGCGGATTGAGGAATGGCAAAGGGAAGACACGTTGTGGTTACGTAATCTTGTCGTTGGATGTTTTGAAGCCACCCGAAGGCCTTCAACCAATCTTCACGACTATTATCTTATGATAACAACCGGGACCGACTGCTTAACGTGACCTCCGAATGACGGAAACGCTCATAACATATCATGCCATAAACGGTCACCCATCTAGGTACTGACCGCGCCGTCGTTGCTTATCCTCAGTAACTGTTTCATCACCTACAGCCATTTTTCTATGAGCGCTTTTTTTTAAATATATGACACTTTTGTTTATAGTTGCTAGTTGAAATATTTTTATTAACTTTTTAACCTTTTTTCTATTTTTTTCATTTTCCTTTCTCATGTATCACTTGTCAGTTCACTGCTTAGACTCTTTCAAGCTATATTCTTTTTCACGCAGTACAATCATCTTTTCTTTGTATCCTTAAATTCTTCATCGTTACATTTATAGGTTATCAAATAACAATTTTGTACAGTAAATATTTTTATTGATTTGATTTCAATGTATTTCCCACAACCACAGCAAGCACATTTGTAAACGTTTCGTGGGCGGTTCGCACACTCTCCTCACCGAGCGTGTGTCGCACGAGCGCACCGCAGTTGCCTCAGAATTCACCATACCCACGAAGCAGTACACCGGCTACGGGAGCGATGGACGCGTAAGTACACTGTCAGCGTTATCATCAACAACCCGTAATATCCCACTGCTGGGCTCGAGTCTGCTTTCAAGAGAGGGTTAAGGCTGTACGTCCCCACCCTATCCGAGTGCGCTTTACACACACAAGGGTACACACAAGACAACGTTGTGCGGATATTTTCAGCCGTCTGACGGCCTCCAACCAATTTCACGACTGTTATGGTAAGAAGCAAAACCGACTGCTTAACGTGACCTTTGAATCACGGAGATGCTCATGGGACCATGCCACAAACGGTCATCCACAAAGGTTGATTACCACGCCGCCGTTGATTACCCTCGTTAATTGTGTCGAATCATCTAGGGCAACTGGCTTATGGGGCCTCTAAATTATACTCAGAAAATGAATACCGTAATTAGAGTTACTCTTGTCAGGTTTCCTCTTGCTTCGTGTTGTTCAAAAGGATAAACATACGCCATGACAGAAAAGACATTGATATATATTTTATTTTTGTGTTAGCCCTTTGCTAACCATGTATATTTTAAAGAAAACGCCCACGTTAGGATTATGTCGCGGGGGGACTTAAACACACATGAAACATGAACATTCAGCCTCAGATTAACAATCGGATCTTATAACGTGTTATTCCACGTCAGGTTCTAATCCACAAAACAGCGCAGTAGAGAGCGGTAGTATGGCCACCGTTCTAACCACTTGTTTCATAACTTGTGTAAACCCTCGTGGGCTAGCAATCCACCGGGGTTTGTGACGTGGTTGTGTCGGAATCGAACCGACTAATATCACACGGTGTGCTACTCTGGGCCTGAAATGCGAGGGGTCCGGGAACTACTGGTCCTACCATTGCCACTTATCCAGCCATGCGTGTAATTAATATCTGCTTTCTTTGTTTTTATTAGCTATACTTGATGGAAGAAGAACTGGACCCCTGTATTGAATGTAGCAAGCTGACCTCTGTTAAATTTGAAGGTGAAAATATAGCAGGACGAGATACTGCTTGATAAAAAAGCCTTCAAAACACTAGGAGAAGGTGTACCAATTTTGTGTTTCATATTTTGTACTATGTACATAATAATAATAATAATATTAAAGTGGGTCTGCAATAGCTTCGTATTAGGGTTTTGTTATATCACATATTTTTGGTTCAAGTTTATAAAAAAAGAAAGGTGTCAATGGACACCCGGATGGAACGAGGTTGGTCTTTACTAGATGTCAGTATATAAAATATTTAACATAAATATCATAAATTAGTAAATCTTTTACAGATATTTTATCGATTTTAAATTTTTTTTATTCATATTTTAAATTTATTCAAAAATTATTTAAAAAATTATTTGAAAACCTTCGTCGTCGTATGTCGTTACAATTTTTTCGGCCTAGCCCCCTTTCGCAACGCGCCATATGGAACTTCGTTCCAAAAATAAGTCTTACGTTGCCACTGTAAAAAATTCTAATAAAATTGGTATTCAAATTCCTCAGAATTAAAGTCGAAAGTTAGGGCTCTTAAATAAAACGATCAAGGGATTTAAATTACGTGTGTTAAAATTGGTGAGCTACACATGATACACATAAACCTACGCGAGCACCACCCCAGGACAATCTCTTCTTCCTGACTAATTTGTATATCTTCCAGGAACTCATAAAACCAACGAAAGAACGAAAGTAGTTGTAACTATGTAAAATAAAAGAAATCACTTTCTATTCAATCATACATTTATTCAAGCTATCGATAGAAGGAGCCACTATCAGTTGTATGTCCTTGCCTATAGGCACTTGGACCTAATGTAGGTCAGTGGGTAATTTTATTGTTTACGCTACCAGTGTAGGTATCTGTCAGTGTAAATTTACCGTCTAAAATGTCTCCTGTTAATATTGCTCCACTGTTCCAGAGATCAGCCGGAGCAAAACAATGTTGACAGACAGATGGCCAGACAAAATATTTAAATAATGGTGTTTAAATAATTTCTACCGAAAAGATTTTAATTTGAAATTCCAAACAGATACTTCAAATACTTTTTATTTGTAAAGATAGATGTATTATGTATAGATTTGTATATATATGAAATATGTATAAAAAGATATATATTAAATTGATTTTTAAATTATGTTTACATTAATTGTTGTAATGGCCACAAAATAAATAAAATCGTAGATACATATATTTTTCGAGTTGTTTTATTTATGAGGGCTTCAAATCAAATCATTCAAAACCGTATCTCGAACCATTGGGCAGTATAGAGATTTTTGGATTTTAAAATGTCTGAACTTGAAACTGAAGCTAGTCAAGGGTACACAAGAAATTAAATATGCTGACACATTCCATCTAGTTCGCAGATAAATGTTTAACTGAGGAACAGTTTGCGGCAAATCTTTAGCATTGGCACAAGTGGCCTGAAATCCAACGAGCTAAAACTGCCTGTTTGCTGAATGCCTGCCTGTTGTGAATACACTATTTGTCATAATTTACAGTTTACCTCTTGAAATAGGACCGAAATCCAACCAGGCATTTACGAACGAGGCTTTTTTATATTCAAGCTTGCCAAAATGACAACCCTGCCTGATGAAAAGCATGAGAAGAAACCAAGAGTAGGACAGGGTAGAGCAGACTGCAGTCAGAGTTAGATTAGATGCTTCTGCAATATTGGGCCTTCGGTCTCGTACTCACCAACAAAACACGACGAATTTTGTGCCCACCTCAGTCAAAATCGTTAAAACGTTAATCGTTTCCAATTTTTAGCAGATTTATATCTATCTATAAGTATTTCTTTTGTCTTGTATGTGGCAAGTACCCTCAACTAGAGAAATAGGTCATTATGCATAAGATCGGCAAATTACGTGAATAATCTTGAGGCGTGTATATGCAGATTGTTTGAATCAATCTTATATTAAATATATATAAAATTATAGCTCCTGTTAGACTTTCAAGAATGATTAACAAATTGTTGATCTTTTTTATTGTTTAATTTTCTTTTTTTTCTCTAGAAATCGAAAACTGTATAACTTGATGTGAAAATGTGTAAACGGATAATAGCATTTTAATTTGTAGTTAATTAGTCAAAATTTTAGTTAGTAGTAGAAAATGTTAGTTTTGCAATTAAAATAAAATGAAAAAATCGGGTTCTTTCTTGTAATAATTTTAAGAAAATGAAACCGACTTCAAAGAAAAACTATTCAGAGTACCCAAATCGCGACAATTATGCCTGTGATATTTGAGAGTTCTCTCGATTTCCTTGGGATCCCATCATCAGATCCCAATATGGTGACAATGGGACCACCTGTAAGCTAAGCCCATTCCAATGCAAAAATAATTTTTGAAATCGGTTCATAAACGATGGAATTATCGCTGAACATACATAAAAAAAAAGAAAAATTGAGAACCTCCTCCTTTTTTTGAAGACGGTTAAAAGAGAACTCTACATTTCATCAATTATACTACAAATACATATTTATTTGAGGGATGCTATGATGCTGCCTTTTATGATGTCTCTCTCTTTTCACTGACAGATGTTCCGCAGACGTACTAAAACTTACTGATATATCATAGACATCATAGATACTGGGGTTAAACGATTGCAAAGCAATTTTAAGAACTTTGACAGACATCAATTATTTGACTTGATAAATAAAGTTTTGTGGAGTTACAGAAGATTTATTTTATAATAATTTATTTTTGTATCAAATCGAGATGGTGTCCAATCCTAGCAAACAGTTCCATGGAACACCCAGCGAGTTTACACTTAAGGATTCCAAGATCCTGCTCAAGGTCGAAGATCTCATAGCACTGACCTTTGGGACTGATGAAGTTAGTATTTTAGTAATAACCTTTCGATTCGCCATGTGCTGAATAAGAAACTTTAAAAACTATTTGTATGTTATTCTAGCAAGCAAACATTATCAACTTTAAAATACTGCAGACCATCCTACACATTCTAGCGGGTAAAATGCGCATGCTGCAGCAAGATGTTGAGGTAAGATTCACCCAAGAAGATGATGTATTAGAGGAATTGAAAATGGCACACCTAGCGGAAAAGGATTTTGGAGTTGAAACAAAAAAGGAAGAACCCAAAACTCCTGCTAAAGATGTTAAAGAAGATAAAACTGATCTTCAATCTTTAAAGGCTGAGAGAGACATTTCACCTAGCAAAGCTACAAAAGCAGATAAAAAAACTGCTGATAAGCCTTCAAAAGGATCAAAGGGAGACAAGAAAGGAAAGGGGAAGAAAGGTGTTGACGGTAAAAGTACTAAAGCTGATGCAGTAAAGCAGATGTCCCGGGTATCCATCAATGAGCCAGGTATAAATCTAAAGGTTTTTTGCAGTAGGTTCTTACACAACATTGTGCCAACATCACTTATATTTTGAAAGAATATTTTAGCCTTAAACCTCCCCTGGGAAAAGACCCGAGACCAGGAGTGGGACGTCATAGGTTGTTGATGATGATGACGATTCAAGTACGAGTACCCCTAAAAAATATAAAGATGAAATAAAATTGCTTATTCGTATATGAAAATAAGAACATAAAGATTCCACAAAAAACCTAAAGGCAAATTCTACATTTATTTATTTTCTATTTGACTGCAATTTTTCATCATATAAAAATATTATCCGCAGAATCTCAAACGCGCATTGAAAGTATCGAAGTGGTGACAGCATCGAAATTCAATTTACTGGACTCTATGGTTCAAAAACTACTAAAGAGAACAGGAGGCGTGCCTCTACCTACCATGCCATCTAATGAAGAGCTGTTAGCTGAAGTGGCTAAAGGCACAGCTTCAATTCCTGATACTATGGGGGCTATGCAGGTATTGTCGTCAACGCAAGACCTTAATCTTTTCTATCTAATGATTATAATTGAACCTAATCCTTCAAATTGATGATGAGCATACACTTTTTATAAGAGTTTTAAAGACTTTGAATTCTTGGTCTTGAGTGCCTGCTCTTTATGCACAAGCTCCAAATGTGGTGGTGTAAAATACAGATGTCACGCCATCACTACGGTCTCGACAAACGTTGCTGAGGCAGTAAGTGAAATTTTAGTAATAAAAAATCTGTCTGCAGGTAAATGCTCGCATACGAGCTATAGAACACGCAGTAACAAAAATGGCTAGCTTACTCCAACAATTGGCATCGTCAGGGGCCCTACCTGACCAGGTTGCCGCAATTATCACTTTGATGAAAAAAGATCTGGAACAGCTAGCACTTATAACCGGAATAGAACCTGAGGTAAGGCAGTTTACTCTTCTTCGTGTCAAGGTATCCCTTACAAACTCTCTAGCTGCATTGACTTAGATGTTTTTCTAATTGAAATTAAATTTCCACTTGTAATTATTAAAAATGTTGTATTTTTATATGCTTGAATCAATTTTTCTATGCATATATTTTGTTGGTGTTATACCTTCACCACCGAGAGACTCAATGGTGTTTTTTTTACTGGTTAGTGTATGCGACTGCTGATCAAGAGGTCTTAGGTTCGATTCCCGGGTCGAATCAAATGTTTGCGTGATCCGCAAATATTTGTTTCGGAGTCTAGGTGTTTTCTATGTAATGATGTTTTTCTATGAATTTACAAAAAAAGGACGTTTATGTATTTATATTAGTTGTCTAGTTATCTAGTACAACCATAATACAAGATCTGTTTAGTTTGAGACTAGATTGAAGTGTGTAAGATGTTCGAAATATTAAAAAAATATGTAATGATTGGGCCTCCGCTCACACTCACCAATGAAATATATATCTTTAGCAAATTTCCTGAATTAACTAGTATAACGCTAACGCTGGTAGAATTGGAAGTTTTGAGTCTTTAAAAAAATAACTAACAAATGCTTACCATGTATTCAAGTTTTTATAGTCATACCCTGTTCTTTTGTAAGCCTCCGAAGCCAGCGAAGAGTATTGCAATAGTTGAACCATCAAGTATCGCAACTAGCAAGTCGGTTGTTAAGGGAGATAAATCGAAAATGTCAAAAATGTCAAAAGCGTCTAAAATGTCAAAAATAGCACCCACACCAGAACCGTCTATTTCCGTAGTAAAGATTCCACCCGTCACACATCCGGAAATGCAGTTAGTATTGTGTTCCTGAACACTTACGATCTCTCCATTCGTTTATAAATCTTTCTAATGTGTGTACATGTACAAAAAGATATAGGTAGCGAATATATTTTTAGTTAACATATCACATCAATGGATTGTTTCTTTTTATCATAGACAGTCCACTGCTGGACATAGGCCTCTCCTTCAAAAGGAGATTTTGGTCTACCATGCTGGTCAGTCACAATGTACTTTTACTTTTCTGTAGAGTTTTTTTTTGTGCTTTTACCATTAACGAATTATTAATAAGCAATAATAAATGCAAAATGTGTATGATATAAATTTACAATTTTATTTTTTTATTAAGTTGACCAAGTCAGCTACTGACTGACTAAGTCCAATAATAATCCCCAAACCACACGTCACAGTAATTTTTCGCTAGCAAATTTAGTTTGCACCGTATAACCAATTAAATACATTTGTATTTTGCCTTTACTTGCACTTCTCGATTACATAAGCACTGTACTTGTGTACTTCGAGTATGTTATTTGCATTTGTACTTAAAAGTTGCTTGCAGCTTTTAATATAGTATTAAAAGGACCGCAAACAAAGAAAATTATAACATGGTCTACAACTTTATATCTCCAAGTTCATATTATAAAAGAAAGAAAATATTCTAATCTTATATCTCCAACAGCGATGCTGTAAATGCTGTGCGAGATGATTTACTGCAAAAAATGAACACATTAACGTCTAAGACAGAATCCAACACAGACCAGGCGGGTCGAGCGGTCAAGGCTCTAGGTGCGTATTGTGTTTTCACCCCACGGTTGTAAGAGACTAGCTGATCAGGAACAGGTGGAGTTAGATAATTCGCTCCAGATGTAATCCTAATGCTGACTACGATACTTGATATGATGGATCGACAATCCGAATTATTCAGCCTGTTGCAGTCCACTACTAGACATAGGACAAACCGAGGATCGAACTTTCTGTTTTCAGTCAGTCGACTGCTGGACATAGGCCTCTCCCCTTGCACACCACTTTGATCGATTTTGGGCTTCTCGCATCCAGCTCCTGCCAGCCATCCTGCACAAATCGTCCCTCCACCTGGCCTGTGAGCTTCCTACCTGTTTTCTATCGTTTAATAACTATTTTCCAGCGGAGAAAATAGATGCTGCTGTGAAGTTGGATAAACGTCTCACAGCTTTACAGACAATGACTGCTGAATATGCACAACAGGTTCAGGGCTTCGACGCTGGACTCAATAGTCAAGTAAATAACTTTAGATTTTTAAAGAAATAGAGATTTTTTTTTAATAAATAGAGAGAGAAAGAATATTTTTAAATAAATCCCCTAAACTTTGAAAGAGCATTTTTATGGCTATATAAAAGTACAGATTTTCAGACTTATACTTTACTGTCAATATCACCTGCCTCTTCCATCTCAAATACTCCAGATAACATGATATGTTTCCGAAGTATTTCACAAAGATCTATGGCAGCCGTCTGTTTACGTGAGTAAGAATATCTGACCAGTCCACTTCAGAAAGGGTAGATGCAAGCAGAGCTGGCTTGATATTGTGAAAGGTGACATGTGTGTCAATTTTCTCACTATCAGTGATGACGAAAATAGGCAAAGTAGAGAAGTAAAAGGAGGAAAGCGCACTGGGTTTTAACTTTGAAAATAAGCGGGAATAACACTAAGATGATGATGATGATAACCATTATTGATGATGATGATGTAAGAAAAAATAATATTATAATATTACAGCTGCAAAACTTTAAAGAGCAAATGGCGTCACTGCGGATTGAACTTTCTGGAGGTCTTGTTCAACTAGAAGCAGCTAACAGCAACGCAGAAAGTGCTGGTAAGACACGACAGAAATACTTAGTCTTCGATATAAAGAGGACCTAATTATTATAGCGATGTTAGAGCTAGATTACCACTACCACTAGATGTAGTAATAGTGTTAATAATTGTCGATGTTTATTAATATATTTAATTAACGTAAGTTTATCTGAAATAAATAATTTACTTAGCGTTTTTCGTTTAGCTTTGGTTGACCTTAAATCGAATTATGCGAATCTACTGCTTGGTATGGAACAGACCACAGACAATCATGGCGAACTCATCATGCAACAGAAACATATTGCAACTGATCTCAAGGTTAGTCTCATAATTTAAAATTTATGTATAAAGTGATGACAAGTTCTTCATGAGCATTTAGTCTACTACTGGCACTTGACGTTTCCTTAGGTAAGAGCTTTTAGATTACAATACCATGCTTGTCATACGGGTTTGTACTGAGTTTATGTCAAGTTTTTATTCTCTTTGCAGTGCTGTTATTCTGCAGAGTTTACTCCCGTGGTTGTTTTTATTTATCCCCTGCTAAAGTGACTACTCTGCCTGATGGAAAGAATGATTAGAATTTCTACTTTTGAGCCACCACACTCACTGCAAATGCAGCCAGTATGGCGACCCACATTATGGCGGCTTAGTCCTATGCTTTTTCACACCCAGCTTAAAGGACCTTGGATTATAGTAGGAAGAAAACACGTGAGCTAAAGAAGCTCTTCAAAACACTCCCCATAGTAAAGGCGGCAGAGGACAGCTATAGAGGCGATATCTGTGCAAAGGTTTGAGGAATTAGATTAACCTGATATCCAAGGGATGAACAATTACCTACGGTTTTCTAATTACTGAATGACAAACCCATGACATGAAACATATTGACCTGGTCCCTGAATGCCTTATTTAGCTATAAAAATATTTTGCAACCCTGGTAAAGCTATGTTAGGTGATAAATTTGTTGGTGTAGTGCTCTGACAACAACCTTCTGAAAATTTCTAGAATCTGGTTGAAAGTGTGGAGTTGCTCCGTGAAGATAAGGCAGATCGTGATGAAGTGGCAGACGGTCTAAGGGATAAGGTGATCACTTTATGATTCTACCCAGCTGGGTTTATAGTCGTGTTTTTATCACATTGTTTGTCGATTAAGTCCCGTACTAAATATTGACTGTGTTTTGATGGAAGTCAAATACCACAAATATATATATTTTGATGGAAGTCAAATACCACAAATATAAATATAAATCAGATAACTACCAAGTTGTTCTAGCGGTTAACCTATGTAACTGCCGATCGAGAGGTCTGGGGTCTCGGGTCGGGCAGAGTTCAGTTGACCTTCAGCTTTGTTAGTCGCTTCTTGGAAAAAAAATAATCAGAAAAAAAGTGGTTGAACTAGCAGCCGATTTCAAACAAATACATGCTAGGAAGATGATCTTATATGCCACTTGAAGTTTTTATTAGTATCGTCGTAAATCTGCCTAGCTATCTACAAAGTAATGACGGTTGTACTATCTTTAACTACAAGATATATTATGTAGAAGATAATATTTTGGTTTTTAGAACACATGTTTTTAATTTTAGGCCAACATAAGCCGCCTGAAAGGACTCCTTCGTGAGCCTCAGTTCCACGAAACTCGCAAAAATCTTGAATATCGCCTCAACGTATCTAACGACAAGTTTTACAAACAGGACCAAACATGGATGGCCAGTATTCCACTGCAACTTTTTTTCAACTTTTTAATTTTTTTTTGCTATTGACAACTTAGTATGTTTTCATCATTATTGCAAGCTTTTACTGTAGGAGGGTCATGCTTCGTCTTCGAATGGAGTGATTCGGTGACCTTGCAGAAGACAGGTGTCAATCAATTTTTTGCTGAGGCACAATTACTCTTTTAAACTTTGGAAGAGGGTTCCAGGATTCGGACATTCGATGGTCAACAAAACACTTCTTCCTCGTGGATTGCAAGTGACTAAAACATGCGAAGTAACCTTTCATTCTCGGTTTTGTTTTTCGCACCATACACTCAGTTGCTTACACTCGAAGAACCAGAGGAGAGAAGCTCTAGAAATGCATCGGTGGTTTCCCGTCCTCACTTACGTACCTCATGAAGGAGGAACTTCCTGGGATAATACACAGTATTATACACAGTAACAGCCGCAAAAGTGCCTCGCCTTAGACCACACGGGGACCAGGCCCCCCGACCACACCAGAGGGTCACATGTCTCACCTAGATCTCAGGGTCATCCACCCGGAGCCACGAGTTGGATGATTTCTGGTGATAACGTAGGTCGTGGAACCAATATGTCTTTGTTTTTTTGGACTCCACCCTCAGGCTCAGCTCACGAATATTTTCCACTACACAAGCTTTTTCCTGCTTGGCGAGCCGAAGCATATCCGTGAAGCGTGACCTTCTAGCAAGTATTTTTATATCGTCCGAATAGCAGATGCCTAACATCAATTAATACCACTTGATCCTCACTTGAGCCAATGAGCAACAGACGATCGCCCTATTACCTACCCACTCACGGCAATTAATTACAATACTTTTTAGTGAATTCGTTGCGTATGTACAACTTTTGTGGAACTCGCAGATTGTTATATTCCTTGTGTACGAGTAACAAGTTGTCATCGGTGCCTGTGACTCCACAGAATTACTCTAATTGGCATGAGATATTCACTAATCATCTTTTAAACCCGACTGATTTCAGATAAATCATTAGTATTTATAGCTTATTGCCATACACCTTTCAGACTGTCATAAAGGAACTAAATGAGGTAGCTGCAAACAAGGCAAGCATCTTGGACATTACAGCTCTGAGGGAGTACGCAACGAATACTTTCAACGAAAATTTAAAGTTATTACATAACTTGGAATACGCACTTGGCGAACCTAAGGTAACACGTGATTTTGGAAAAAGGAGCAAAATCTTTACCAGAGCTTCATACATATATCCCATCTAATACGTATTCTAACTGTATAGCACCATTCCAAATCTTCATTATACTATAAAATATGTTATTAGTAACTGTTTTAAAAAAGTAGTTTAATTCTAGACGGCGCTGTTGACGCGCCAGTTGGCCCGCAACTCACAATCCGGACCATGCTCGGTACCGTTAACGATGGAAACAGAGAATCGCACCCATGTTCCACCTAAGCAGCCACCATTGCGGAATGAAGATGAGATGGAAGAGCCTTGTATACGTGCCCCTGCTAAACCAGGTGGAGACGCTGACAGGTATGACATTCTGTTTTAAGAGACCAAATAATTCATAATGAGATAATGTAGCTGTTAGTTGTTTAGACCCCACAGTATCAGAATCTTAGCCCAAGTATGTTTAGTACAGTGAACATTTCAATACCGTCTTTTGTGATTTTTGTGAACTCTAGACCTGACCTGGATGCGAGAAGCCGAGGATCGATCCAAGTGGTGTGCAATTAGAGAGGCCTATGTCCAACAGTGGACGACTACGATAGGCTGATGATGAACTAGAGCTAGAGCTATTTAAGCTATTATTTACGTTTCTGAAACCCGCAATAGTAATTTCTGAAGGATATTTTTAAATAGAGTTTTGAATAGTAAATATATAATTAATGAACAGAAAACACGTGTGCAAGCGATGGGTGGGTGGCTCACACACCCTGCTGTCGGAGCACGTGACGCAAGAGCACCCCTCTCCGGTACAGGTCGATGAAATACCCACCAAACAGTACACTGGCTTGGGGAGCGACGGGCGTGTAAGTATCAATATAAACGTGTCTGAACTGTCCCCTTAGCCAAAATGCAAGTGTTCTACAATCATTACGATCTACCAACAAACCATAATGTCCCACTGCTGGGATTGGGTTCTTCTCAGGAGAGGGTTAAGGCCATACGCCCCCACGCTAGCCGAGTGCGGGTTGGATGTTTTTAAGGACAGTTATCCTATAGTAACAACCGGGACCGACCGCTTAAATTAGCACTGAGATGATCATGCAATCATTCCACTTACAGTCACCCTTACAGGCACTGACCGTGCTAGCGTTGCTTACCCTCAGTGATTACTTCTAATCACCTAGGGCAACTTAACTATGAGCGCCTCTATTTACTAACGCCTCTATTCTCCAGCATTATTGTCTAATATTCTGTTTCGACCACGTTCCTCAGCGTTGAAATGATATCATTCCCATACATTAGTTAGTTTTCTAATGAGGTTTACGATCGTACATCTGTGAGGTCTCAAAGGTTTTAGCACAGAGCCAAAACTTTTTTAGTTTTTTGTTTAGTAATTTTGTTTTTAGTTCAATGATGCAATCGACTAAAAGTTACAATTGCATATTTGCCTAATCGATGTGTGTGTATAAAATAGTGGTGCATTACTTTAGCTCTTTGTGTACTGATGTTTTATTGGTTAATACCAAGACAGACCTTCATACAAATCGTTAAATATAACTGTAGACTGTATTGGACTGCATTATCGCGATTTGTATGTTAACATATCCCCAATATTCTACGGTATTCTCTTTATCAGCTATACTTATTGGAAGAGGAGTTACAACCGTGCATTGAGTGCAATAAGTTATCATCAGAAGACGCGCCCCCTCCATCAGAGGACGGTGGAGGTGACGTAGCCTGAAGTTCAAGAAGAAGGTAAGAGCCATGCACTGTTTTTTGTTTTAGGATGTAACCAACCAAAAACCACTACACCAATTTTTATGAAATTTTGTACCCAGATAGTCTAACGCCTGAGAAAGGACATAGGCTACTTTTTACCTCAATAACCGATATATACGCGGGCGCAGACGCGGGCGAAAGTTAGTTCATAATATTAACATTAATTTCAGAGTTAGAGTTTCGGACCGCTAAACTGAGTCCCCTCATTTTGTAAAAATAATATACGTCTGTTCTTTTTGTAACAATATATTGATTTTGTTTGTCTTTTAAATAATGTTACAATTAACACGAAACTTCAATTATATTTTAGTAATGTAAAACTGTCTACATCATCAACACCTTTAACAGTCCACTGCTGGACATATGCCTCTCCTAAGAAAGGAGGTATTGGCCTACTATACCACGCTGGCCAGGCGGGTTGGTTTCAAGTTTTCCTTCTCTTTACATTGATGTTGTCTACATAAGTACTTTGAAATAATTTAATTTACAGGATTATCTAGTTCTTATAATAATGTGGTATGTTGTTTGTTTTTCAGATGTATGTATGTATACAAAATGGCGGATAATATCTTATTGGTGAATATATAATTTAAAAAATATTTTAAAAATAAATAACAAGTTCGTATTGAATATTTTTTTATTTAAATCGTAGAAAATAAATAAATAATTTACATAGTGTCATAGGATAAAAGCAAATGTACAACTTACAGCGCCATCTATAAAGTAAACTTAACTTACGTATGAACGCGCTTTTAACTTTTTAATAATTAAAATTCGGATAAAAAATTTTTTTCGATGACCTTTCACACTATACAAACACACAGAATAAACAGTTAGAAATTCAAACAGAAATACAAATCAAACACGATGAAAGAGACATTTACATGACATAAAATCTTTTGTAAGGAGACACAAAACAATGATCACCTTTCACACTTTTTTTTTACATAGTCATCGTCGATATAAAATGCAATATTTATAAAAGTATAAAATAGCTTTGTAAAATTAACGATTACATAGCATTAGTAAATTATATAATTACAATAAATAATAACGAGAAAACGCTTGATTTAAATAATTATTTGGTAACAATAAATACGGAATAGATGCTGGGTGAATATTGCCATTAAAAGATTATCACCGACCACGACCTACAGATATAGTCCGATAGTTGTATCGGTCGTGAGTCGATTTGTCGCCGGCATAATAATATGCGATTTTATTGAAACTGTAGGAACGGCTTTGAATATGGCTTAAATGTTTTTCGATTATAGGAATACCAAGCGATTTAATCGAATACAATCGATTACTCACATGCAGGCTAAGCTTTTCATTTAAATGTCATCTTGCTTATTTATATTTCGTGTGCAACAAATACATTTTTAAATCTACATAGTCGCACTTTAAATAAATAAACAGTGACTGTCTCACCCAGGAACCTCATTAAGAGAAATAAGTATTACATTAACTTTTAAAATTATGCTTACGTTTATATAAAAAGGAATAAAAACTATTCCTGTTCATATACTTAGTTTAATAAATATTATATTTTAACTAACTTAGTGGCTACAGAATAAATTATAATAAATAATTTTTATGTTGATCACTGGCAACACTAAAAAGTCCATCTCTTTTGCATTAACACGAGACAAGTCTTCATATTTCATTTTCACAAATATTGTACAATGTAATGTTACTTCCATTTTATATTTTTTTACACTAAATAGCGATTTAAATAGTAAATTCTATAATAGATTTTGGTCTAACCGTACCTTTACCAAGTAAACTCGAGAAGATGTGCTGTCAGTACCTTTATGTGAAAGCCTTAGAAGACTTTTACACAAGCATTTTTACAATAAAATGGAATTAAAGCAAATTATATTTACTGATTAATTGACCAGTCAATGACAAGGGGTGCCATCTTTTTTAAACCGTAATTGAGACACCATCCTCTTTCGAAATTAGGTTTTTTTCTATACATAAACTGAGAGCTATAGATCCTCTACCGATAAATGTAAGTGTAGTTCACGGCTCTGAAATATAGAGGTCAGTGTAAGTCACATTTGAAGCGCTGACAGTTGTGGTCTCTGCTGGCAGCCATCACGTCGCCCAACTGATGTGCGACGCCCGCTACGCTTGCGTCATTGCCTCGGGAAATGCTGGAATGCAGAAAGGGACATTTTAATACGATATAAGAATGCATAATAACGGAAAACTAAAATTCAACATCATTACAAATGCTTTATTCTTCCTTTACTTTTTAAAAAGACAGCTCTCGTTTATGAAATATATTACTGTGTCATGGGTGATGCACCGACATGCATGAAACAGACACAAAGTGAATTACACCTTTATTACAATAGGAAGCAGCACTACGCCATTCTTGTAGTCAAATGGCTGGAACTGAATCGGAGTCTTTTTGTAGGAGCTTCAAAATACTAGTGATAACTATTTAAAAAAAGTCAACGGGAAAATAACATTTGTAATGCATTGCAACTTAACAATAATGTTTTATTTGGTTGTTTCTATCTGTTAAATTTTAAAACCAAATCAGGTTGTGGACTTGTAAGTTTAGTGGGTAGTGGTTCTCCTGGAGCCCGACACATACCCTTTGTTTTTCCTCACGGGAAAAGTGAAAAGCATTCCTCGCGAAAAAGAGTATACATTTTACGACGCTTGACATATCTCCGTCTTGATCTACTCCCTGTCTTCTCAATCTTTATAGCAATTTACGAGTACATTGAACATTGTCTAAAAGTCATCAAGCCGTGTCAGCATCCGTCAAGAGAAACCAGTTGTCACTTTATTCACCTTTACTTCAGTGTAAACAAAACATCATAATCCCTATAATGATGAAAGGTCATGGCCCATGGTCCATGCCCCATATAGGGCCACTTTCTCTACGCCATGCTTTATGACTATGACAACCCATTGGCAGTTTCAAAAAGTTTCTTTTTTAATGTTTTCTCCCATAAATCTGTGTTATGATGGCTCGTTAAAGGTTTTTATTGCACTTTGTTTTAACTGGTTCCTTGGGATTCGAGTGTTAATTTTAATTTATTACTCTGTGAAATGCTGCAACCTAATTTCATTTTTTTAATAGCCTTCCTGAAAATCACTTCTATTACTGGAGGCAGTGCCACACTGCCTGGATTCGTCTAGGCGGTGTGGTAATGCAGACCCAAACTATGGCGGCCTAGTGAGAAGTTTTTTCACACCCCTATTAAAGGACCCGGTATAATAATGGGAAGGAGGTATAATAATAATAATGAGCTGGTAGTACGCTGGTCCTACTATCCTACTAATTGTGTACTTGTAACTAGTTTGTGAGTATGTATGAATGTATACGTATGTTTGTTGCTCTTCTACGCAAAAACTACTGAATGGATTTTGATGACACTTCACAATAATATAGCTTACATATCGGAATAACACATAGGTTACTATTTACCGCCATGACGGACTTACACGCGGGCGGAGTCGCGGGCAAAAGCTAGTAGCTTATAAGTCAATAGTGTTTAAAGCAAGGACGAGCTAGACCACATCCGCATCCATGACTTGTGACCCAAATATACAGGTTGCTATGCATTCAAAATAAACAAGTATAACCTCAAAAGTTTCCTACTGGTTTGTTCAGAACATGTAATTCTGTTTGGAATGTGGTCGGAACACTTTCACCGCGGTTCGGAACGCACTTCGTTATGTAAGAGGTTACGATTTTGGCGGCAGGCAGTCTCTGCGTGTTGAGCTCGATACTAAAAATGAGTTCTTTGTATTACAGCTCTTTTAGCCGCTGAAAATTAAAATTTATCTCAAATTTGTCTGAAAGTCAATTTATTTCACTTATGTTGAGAGTTACCAAAATACAGTGCCAAAGCAATAAATAGCGACATTCAAACACGGGGATTAAATTAACTTAAAACCCACTTTTATTAAGTTTCTGGAAATGTACCAAAACTGCAAGTTATGCTTTAAATGAAGAAAAAATCTTTAATATTCTTGAACTCCTTGTCCTATTGTCCGATTCTACTTGCATCAAATGTTTACTTTACTGCACATGTTTGCAGTCTTCAATTCAAGTGAAGCGCTTTAAAACCAAATCACAGCTGATCCATAAACGGTGTGATCATCTGTTTCTTATCAGCCGGTTGTTATGTAACCGTTAAGTTAAATTACGTCACGTGAGCCGTTCGATATTCGAAATGTTTTTAATCTATGTTTTATCGAACAGAGTAGATTAGAACGTGGCTGAATTTATGGTCAGTATATATGCCTATATTACTGAAGTTCTCATTTGATTAAATCTCGTATGATTAAGATTTTAATAATGTTAATCTGATTTTAACTTAAATTTTAGACGGATTACGTCTTTTAATTTAATGGAAAGTGCCTTAGATGTAAAGTATGCTACAACTTCACAACTATAATCACAATTCTGCTTCTCATTAATTTTTATTTTATGACGGGTCTGTCAGTATTAAGTTGAGTTTTCGTACTTGTGAAGATAATGGTTTTTAGACAGGACAACATTTTAGGACCTCCTCTATACAAGAAGTCTCAGCTGGGAAGCAAGATTGAGACTGCCAGGCGCAGAGGCGTTAGTTCGAAGGAAGGTTTATAGATTGGATATATCTACGACACGCATATCAACTGGCTAGTAACAAAAATCGTTAAATTTAAACTAAGTAGAAAGCACAACCGTTTATATACTATTTAATAGTTTAGTGGCAAATATTGAAAATAAATCTACTACCAGAGGTTTCTAATGATAAGTTCTTTTTAAATATGTCAAGTCACAGATTATTTATCTAACAAATGATCAAAATCAAGAGACAATTTGATCTTCAATTTCTACGATCCTGATACACCTCTTTTGCTTCGTTCACATTCGTCAAGAGCATGGTCGTCGGTATCTTTTCAGATTGCTTTTTTTTTCGAACATCACCAATTTACGGTAGTAAGTTAAAAAAGCGCCTCAAGCTGCCAAAGAGTGAGGACCTCTGATGGCAGATTAATTGTTGCGGTCGGTGGGAAGAAGACAACATAACATGATTCGGCCCATTGGCCTTGTGGTGCGGGGATAGTGTACAGATTAGTGCGGCGTCGATCCTGGAGGGTCCTGAAATAACATGATCAGGGTCCTCCCCAAAGCAGGGCGACTGAGCCGGCCTTCGGGGTGTTTTTTAGTGGCACACACATACTTCTAACTCCTGAGTCCCCGAGGAGTTTATCGGATTTAATTTCTTTATTAAAATCAATAGATTTAAAGAAATACCTTTACAGTTTCTACTCTAGTTCTTGCGTATACGTTGTATTAGTAAAATGAGCATGTGCGAGTGAGATTACGTGATGGACAGATCGACGGACGGACGAAAGAGAAAGTGTTGCATTCGGATGACGGACGTAACGCATGTAAATGTTACTTTTATTGCTTTTGTCACGTGATTCTATTTGGAACTGTTTGTTTAGACGATGTTATTAACTATTCTATTCCTTTTCCCCGTGGCTTAGCCCGCGTGTATGACGGTCGTTACGGTTAATATTGACTGTTGCAGACTTTTGTTTAGATGATTAAAGACAAAGAATTCTACGGTATGTTATAGTCGTGTAACTTCAACGTTTTAAGCAGTGCATTTGAAGATGGTTCTCAATCTTACAGCTAGCTAAAGGCCAAATGATACAATAATAATACATTGTAGCCTATTTTTTTTCAATTTGATTTTGATTTTGACATGCATACATTCTCACTAAATATTAGTAGGATAGCATTAAGTGTTTTTGTCGTAGTATAAGGATCATTTCCTAAGTTTCAGCACGAATGGGTCAGCTCAACCGGGGCAGTACTACAGCATCCGTGCTGTCATATTTCGTTCCGAGTGTGAGACCGGAGACCTATTAATAAAGAAGCATTTCAATATGAGGCAATAGTGTGGGTCACCTTGCTGCGTTGTCTGTTCTCAAATAAAAAGTTGAAATTTTCTGTTCAAGTGACAATTCATTGTTTATATTTTTCAGGTTTTGTTATAATATAGCATGTAGTATTAAAACAAATAAGTAAAGAACAAAGTTGAGTAGTAAAAACGAAGGAATAATGTTATGTTTAGTCATTTACGTAACTTGGAAGTTGTTTATTAAATAATTGTGACTAAGTATAGTAAGAGTTTGGTTTTGAATAATATTTTAGTGTTATATATCGAGGAAGGCTGCAATTAATTCGTTTTTGGTTAGAGTCGCCAAAATTTAGAACGACCTGCCTGGGTCTATCTTTCCTGATGGGTTAAACTCCGGAGCCTTTAAGAGTAGAGTGAACAGGTTGCTTTTGGATGGGCGTGTCCCACCTTTGTCTTTATCTACACTTTCCATCAGGTGAGATGGAAGACAAACGCCTATTCCATTTCAACTATAAAAAAATAAAAAATAAATGGAGCAGAGTACCTATAAATTAAATAATTTGCAATAACAGTGGAAAATTATTAATTTGATTGCTTTTTAGGGAGAGAGAAACTGTTAAAATTTCGCCAAAATAGTTAGTTATAAGCAATGAGTTTGGAAACTGCCCCACTTTTAAATTGTGACAAAATCATCATCTTATAAACGTTGCAGCTCAATGTAATGTCACTCGAATGCAAAGTTTTAAAAACAAATTGATATATCGTCCCCGTAGTTGGAAAATTAAATAAGTCCGGTGTTGGCGAAATTGACTTTTCCCTATTTTCAGAACACCTAAAACAAGCCGCATATTTGAGCCTTACAGGAATTTTCGTATCGTATTCCGTTCCAAAAATATAGCCAATTTTTTTCGGACAGATGGAATAATAAATATCATCAGAGTAACACATTTTTTTTGAAGGAAAAATAAATAACTCAGTAAATAAATCAATAACTGTGGTCAATGATAAGTTAAACGTCAAATAAATTAAATAACATGACTTATTTAATTTTCCAACTACGAGGACGATATAATCAGATTGATTTTACAATATGTTCTTCCTAGCCTTATTCCCAATATTATTTTGGGTCGGCTACTAGTTCAACTGGTTTTATCTGAATATCAGTTTTTAAACGGAGCGCCTGGCATCGGACTTCCGCAACCCTAAGGGAGAACTGTAATTCGAAAGTTGAACTAGTTGTCAGTAAATTTGAGGGCACTGACTTCCCAATAACAATTGCCATAGACGTTCATGACAACCGGGACCGACGGCTTTACGTGATCTCCGAGGCACGGGCGTGATTCACTGCCAAACTCTGAGCTGCTATTAGGAATTCCTAAGAAAAACCCAAAAATACTTTTTGGCCCGACCCGGGATTTGAACCCGATACCTCTTTGATCAGCAGTCACTTACGCTATCCACTAGACCAACGATGTGTCTCAAAAAGAAGCTATGGCTATTGGGTATTCCCCTCCGGTTTGTCGACCTGTGTTGCTCTAGTTTTATGCTTATTTTATAATAGAAAATATGCATAATCTGACTTTCAACTTGGAAAATATAAATTATTATCTCTTACAATCATTAAAATATTAATATAAAATCTTATTTATATTCAACTGGCAGCCCTGTAGTTGTAAAACAGATAATACCTATACGATTCATGACCCATGTTACATGATAAGCCCTCACTTTCTCCGCGTCCCAGGTACACATATCAATGTAGACATGTCTAGTCTTGTCTAAAGTCCTGTTATCGACTAATGACGTATTATCAGCTACATGTGTGTAGCATCAGACACGATTGTCGCTTTCACTTGGTTTCTATAAGTCGTCGTTGACTGCTGCCGTGAATTGCATTGCAAGTGCAGACTTTATGTAATACCTGTCAGGAGACATGTGTATTGGCATGGTTTAATATAAGGCATGTCTGATTCAAATCCCAAATGCGAAAGTAACTCTGTTTGTTTGTGTGTCAGTCTTTTATCGTCATTCGTAAACACTTTTAAGCAAAAGTTCGTTAAACCGCTACTGCGAGGGTATGTTTACTATTTAATATATTTAAATTGCAGTTTTTTATGTTACTATTAGGGACAAAGATAAGGCAATGACATACTCTATTTGAATAACCTAACTGAGAACCATAGATATCAAAAAACTTTTATCCAACGTGGAGTTGGTTTCTAAACATTAAATTATTGATATTTAAAAAACTTTCATAGTGAAATTCGATTCTAATTAATGATACTGATAAATCAATGCACGATTTCTGGTGATATTTATCAGATTGTAAGTAAAGGGCTCTAAGTGTAAAGGTTTGTAGTAAATGTCGTGACCGAGATTGTGTAACAAGCTATTGTTTATAGAAACGTAACGTGGTAAAATAATGAGGCTTATTTATATCATACGCTTGCATAAAACATTAATTTTGTAGGAATGAAACTGCAGTATGGTTGTGACTAAATTCGAGAGACATTAGCCAAGCCAAAGAATAAAGTATTTCGGGACTTATACTTATTAAGATTACGACTACCCATCTACCCGTGACCACTAGCGATAAAACACGTTTGAAACATCCCCATAAGAAGGTATCGTAACCTATATTGTACCATAAAAACTATGTGTAAAAAAGTCGCGATAGTATAAAAACAGCTAAAGACTAGGTATACTCATTTAAGATACTTACAGTTTTAGTAAAGACTCCATTTTCTTCTCCATCACGAAGATAGAATCAGAAGGCTGTGACGTAAGCACTTTGCAGAAAGTGAACTTTGCACACTGAGAGTCTCTCCAGTCAGTCTGTTTCACTAAGTTCATAGCTGCTGACGTAAGAGAAGACGAGCTCGAAGAACTGTCCAAATGTTGTAAGTCATCATCAAAATGTTCATGAAGTGACCTTTTCTCGAGGTGTTTTCTCTTCACCCTTCTTAACCTTGCACCTTCGTACACTGGTTCCTGCAAGAAGCTCATCACGTCTCGCTTAGACCTGGTCGTCGCTCCGTCTGGTGACATTACAACGTACACGTTTTCACTGGGCATCTTGTAATTATCATCATAAACCTTTTGACTACTTAAAATCTGTTTATCGATATCGTATGTAGCTCCTAATGCTCTCTTGTGCTCCTTTTCCAGTTCCTCTTTAATTTCCTCTTCGCTCGCACCAGCGCTTCGCATTAGGTTCACATCCAAAAATCGACCCATGGCAACTGCACCTAGTCCTAACGCTGCTCCACCAGCCATTAGGCCAATAGCTGGCAGCATACCAGGGGCTCCAGCAGGAACTATGCCAATTTTGTCTTGTGCATATCTTTGAGTTTGAATGCTGTTTGAAGGGTATAGACCCAAGTTTGAAGAGATTTTATGCGTTGCTTCGACAATAGGGTCAAATACGGGTTGTGTAACTTTTGCAATGGGTTCAATGATTGGCCGTGTAAATTGTTGAACAGCAGAGCTGGCAGTGTTATATGTGTCTTTCATAGAGTCCGTGAATCTCTTCCACAGAGAAGGTTCAGGTACACGCTTAATGTAGGCGTAGTTACCGTATGGGTACCTCGCCAGATGGGGATTGTAACTGTTGTCATAGTAAGAAAACTTGTTGTATTCATCTTCGTAGTATTTGTTCGCGTTGATGGATGATTGAGAACGTTGTTGTCCATAACCGTTGATTGGCTCCATGGGATAGGGGTGAGCACTCTTCGGAATGTTGTTAGTGTAATATTTAATTTTTCGTTCTTTGTTTTCATAATTTTCCAAGTTATCACGAGGTGATTTTGCAGGTTGCACTCCCAAGTCAGGATGAGCGTACTGCAGAACAGGATTCCTTACGCTTTCATCGAAAGCTGGTTTGGCATTTTTAGGAGTATACATCGCGGAGTTTGGGAAGTTCGTTTCTCCCGGATGTTGAAGCATTCGCCTTTGGATATGACTCTCTGCATATTCTAGATCCCCATTATGTGACTTTGAGCTACGTCCACTAAAATAATCGCGTTTTGATTCTTGTTCATTAATCTGTTTGATGTACTCGATGAGCTTCGAGTTTGCGACTTTTGAATTGTCAGCTTTAGTGAAGGGACCGTAGCCTGGCTTCAGATAGTAATTGTCTTTTTTCTGTTTATACGAGTATGCTGAGTTCTCACTAGTCAAGAATGGTTCAGCATCAGACGCTTCGAATTTCAAATTATCAAATTTAGTGAATGGCCCATCTTTTTGTTCAAAGTTGTCTTCCTTAGTGAAAGGACCGAAGCTTTGTGCAGGTTCTGCAGCTCCAACATCAGGATAGACATCAGCTTCAGGTAAGGCTTTTGGTGGAGTGTAACCTTCAGGGTAGGGGAGCAGCTCTCCATTTACGACTCTGGCGTTACGCCATGTTTTCTTGTCAGATTCATCATCGGGCATCCTTACACCTTGAATTTCTGGAATGCCGTCTTCACCGAGAGTGAGTATTGATCTTCCACGTTTGTTGAACTTTTCGATGGCTTTCTTAATGTAAGATGAGTCAGAGCTTACCATAACAGGATCTGGTACTTTGAAGGACTTACCTTCACCATCACCTTCAGATACTTTAGTGCTCACCACTTCAATATAAACAGGGTTTCTATCATTCTTGATAACTGGATTATGTGGATCAAATCTATAGCTTTTGATAGGCCCGCCATAGTCAAAAAGGCTAGTTGAAGTAATGTACACTTTTTTGTTTTCTGTCTTTTTGTCGTTATCGTAAGTAGGATAATAACTCGACGTCTCAGGGTCAGATTCAGGTTTTCGGCCATCCTCTTGAATATGAGATTCAGGGTACACAGATACAGGCGACCAGTTACCGTACTCTGCCTGAACGTCACTTAATTCTTCAGCGTTTTTGTTACGGGTTTGGTAATAGTCGTATCCAGCTAAATCACTATTGACTGTTCCCATATAATTTAATTTTCGTGCTTCTTCACGTGCTTCTGTTTTGTTCTTGATATCATCCGATGTCGAATTAAAATTAGAAATTGTAGTTCTTAGAGAGGCCGTGGTAGGGGATGCAGTAGTACTACTGGCATAAGTTGTAGATTTATCTTTCTTTTTGACAATCAATTGTGTCATGTGACCGGATTTTGTTCTGACGTTAAGAGTTTGTGTATCAAGTGGGTTAAGGCTTCTGGAGACTTTAAGCTCCGTTCTTGTGGTCCTCGATGGCAATATTGTGGTGCGAATCGCTTTTGTGGTGGAAGTGGAGTTTTGTTCCGTGGTCTCTGCAACTGTGGCGCAGATCAGCCACAGTACGACGCTCATTCGTATCACGGGATTCATCTGTAAAGAGAAAATAAAACGCGTTATATTGGATTGTGTGTGTTCTTACGAAATCATTGATACTTTAACCAGTTTGATGTTTTATTTCATAATTATATGTTTAATTAACGTTTAAAGAGCTCGTATATTTAAAGAGAAAGTGAATAATTTTTGTTTCTTTGAATTATTGTTACGGTCAGTGGATACGTAAATTAACTTCCTATAATGCTAGTTTTACTGAGAGTAAGTTTTGATTACCGCCATTTTGATTTTATTCTTGTCCGATTAAGTTATATGCTTAAAAACCTGGTTTATATTTTAGCGATTATAAAAGAAAACTTGTGTGATACATTAAGTAAAATATGACAATGAAAACAATTTTGTTGGCTTTAATTTATTTTTAAATATGTATATGTAGCATTGGCCGAGTCGGTTGTTGTTGCCCTTAAACTCTAAAGGTGTTTTAAATTCAATTTGTAACTTGATTAACCATCGCCCATGGCTCCACCTGCGTGTATGTCGTTTATCACGGTAAAAAGTAGCCTGTGTCCTTTCTTCAAATCAGTTCCATAGTTTTAACGTGAAAGCAGGACAGACATACAGATTTACTTTAGCATTTATAATATAAGTAAGGATAAAATTGTAACACCTTTTTAAATATAACATTTTTTCACTTCAGATTAATGCGTAGAGTCAGTGCGTATGCGCATCCGGCATCACAGTCATCGAATCAAATAACCACAGAATCGATTTCTTTCATTTATCGAGTGAAGGTAAAAGTGTGCATCGATACTTTAACGGCCAATCACGAAAACTGAGTATAGAAAATGCAACGATAATCAGCTGGTGAAATCATGATACGTAATTGAAAGTGATTGAAAACAAACGTGCGGTGTGAGGCTAGTAATATGCAAGTCATGATTTATTTTCACACATTTCCCGTATATATTACCGTATGTGATATTATATTTGTATTAGCCGTATATATGTTGGAATTTTTTTTATATCTAGGTCCACTTTGAAATTACATTTTTGTATATTTGCTCTGAGAGTATAAATGCTCTGAGTGCTTTCGTAATAATTTACGAAAAGTTTTAATGCAAAAAAAAAACAGGTTGGAGACTTTAGATCAAATTTTCTTTTGTTCTAATTTTTCAAATTCATATAAGGCTCTTATGAAGAACGTCTGACTTTACATTCGATATCATATATCGAATTTGTTATATTATTATTTGGTACAATAAAATATATATGAAACTGAATTATATTTTATACAAAATCTTAATTTGCTTGGCGCAAAT
Organism: Phragmatobia fuliginosa; assembly: GCA_932526445.1. Classification (NCBI taxonomy): domain Eukaryota; kingdom Metazoa; phylum Arthropoda; class Insecta; order Lepidoptera; family Erebidae; genus Phragmatobia; species Phragmatobia fuliginosa. The sequence goes on along the minus strand of OW052069.1, from coordinate 547,072 downwards.
ATTATTCTCGTTAATGGGTTCTACTTCTTACTAATAAAATATTAAAAAAAATATACGTATAATTAGCAACCCACTGCGCGGTTCGGGTCTCCCCTTAGAAGAGGGTTAAGGCCATACGTCCCCACGCTGGCCGAGTGCAGGTTGGGGACTGGCAAGACACGTTGTGGCTATGTAATCTTGCCGTTAGAAGTTTTTAAGCCATCCGAAGGCCTCCAACTATGAATTTTGTTTTATGATAACAATCGGGACCGACTGCTGAACGAATCACGGAAACGCTCATAACATATCATGCCGCAAACGGTCACCCATCTAGGTACTGACCGCACCGTCGTTGTTTACCCACGGTGATTAATTCCAATTACCTAAGGCCACTTAGTTATGAACACTCCGATGATGATGATGAAATTAAACACATATAATAATATTTATATCGTATTACTATTACGTATTATTTATGTTTCGTGATTGTAATACATAAATAGAAAGAGCTTGGATGCTTGCGTTGCGACTTGCGTGTACGGATAGTGGCCGGTGCGTTTCAGCGATTTATTGTCGTGTGGTCAGTCATTGTAGATATATTGAGGAAATATATAAACTGAATAGAACAATGTGGTAGACAGAGGCTTATAAAAAGGACTAATTTTACTAATTCTAGTGTTAGTTCGACTTACATAATGGTGGCTAAGGTTTTAGGAGACGGCTACTGTATTTGTAAATATGTACACACGATGGCTCGGTGGATGGCTCGTGTGTCGTCTGTACGGAGAGGTCAACTTAAAACTATGGTCCTTTTGAATCCAGATTCTATACTGTACTCGCATAGCTTTGATCAATGAACACGGACTTAAAATTCGTTCCGAGTGAGTCTTACGAAATTCCAGCGTCTTCTAATTATAAATTCTTAGATGTTCATTTACTAATAGTTCCGTTTATGTCACATTGTGTTTTTATATAATATTATTAAGAGTTTATATTTAACTATTAAAAAATTAAACGTTAATTTAATGCGAAATTATTTAAGATTGAAGCGTAAGGCGTAACTACTTTTAAACAGTTACGCCTTACGCTTCAATCTTAAATTAAATATACAGTCAAAATCAATATCAATGGCATTCTGCATCATTCCCTCAGCCTTCCACCATCACAGCACATCTCACTCAGTTACCATGTTTTGGGTCACCATGCTACATTTTATGCACAATGTGGATGGTGGCCCATACTCCTGGATTGTACTCATGCTTTCCATCAGGCAGAGTAGAGTCACTTTGGTAGGCATTATTGTGTATTATATAAAAATAAGTAGTAATATTGCTTTTAATTGTTTTTCTAATTAAAAATGCTTTTAATTTGACTGCCTTGTTGGTCTAGTGGTTAGCGTATGCGGCTGCTGATCAACAGGTCTCGGGTTCGATTCCCGGGTCAGACCAAATATTTGTGTAATCCACAAATATTTGTTTCGAAGTCTGGGTGTTTTTCTATGTATAATATGTATGTATTTACAAAAAAAAAGTATGTTTATGTATTTATATCAGTTGTTTAGTACCCATAACACAAGCTCTGCTTACTTTGGGACTAGATGATGTTGTGTGTAAGATGTCCAAAATATTTATTTTATTTAATTATACATGAATCGATCAGTTTCTCCTTAGATCGGTAGGTTCTAGATGAACTTAACAAGAGGATATGTAAGAACACACTTCCTGCCTATCGACTCAGAAAAACGTCACAATGTAACAGAGGAGATCACCATAAAAGGTGACAGATTGCGAGCTTTCTATCGATTACTCGATAAAGTGTTACGAACCGATTATTCGCAATCACATCGTTACGTTAAAAAAGTCCTGATTACTCGGCTATTAATTGTGAAACTTTTACAAATAATATGCGTGATTATGTTTAGTCACCAGCGGAAATGACGGCGATTTACGGCGTGGAATAATTTAAGTTATGTGCGGCAAATAAAGTCAATGGTAAGACATAGAAGTATTAATGTAAAGATCAGTTGGATCGAATTGAAATCTTTCGTCTTCCCTAAATCATCACATTCCTGCCTTGTGACGTCCTTTACTACGTTTGCCTAGATGCGGTTTTCACTCAAGAATACGTTAATCTAAACGGTTGTTTGTTCTGCGGCTAATATAACCAGCTCACTGCCAATTCAACCCCCCTAGCTAGCCAAGTTTCGTTTACTAATCCATTCTCTATTCTATTTCTCTATTCTCTTGTTTCGTTGGCTAATATTATGTTTTGATCACGTGACTGAGTGACGTTAGCCAATGAAACAAGAGAATAGAGAAATAGAATAGAAAACGATAAACGTTTGCAACTTGGCTAGGGGGGCAGGTTGCTAATCCTGCGGGCTATGTCGATGAATCTGGTTCTGTGCCGGATCACCTCAGACGAACATATTTCTAAACTATATTTTTGCTCTGCTCTGCTCGTTTGCCCCTTAACGCCGCTGTAGTGTGGGTCAACACGCTGCATTATCTACATTGACAATTTGCGTGGTTTCTCCATGAAGCAAATACTCATCTCTATAAAGCAACACTGGCTAGTATTGACTTGACTTGACATGACTTATATCAGATATCTAGTACGTGCTTACAAATATTCGTTACGGAGTCTGGGTGTTTTCTATGTATAATATTTATGTATTTATTAAAAAAAGTATGTTTATGTATTTTTATCAGTTGTTTAGTACCCATAATGCAAGCTCTGCTTAGTTTGGGACTAAATGATGTTGTTGTGTGTAAGATGTCCGAAAATGTTCTCTGTTGAAAAAAATACTCATAAAATCGTATGTATCTACTATTTAAATTTGACGACAAAATACAACCACTAAGGTTGAAAATTACGAAGTGAATTTTTTTTTCGGTGTATTTAATAAGACGGTGATATTTAAAATTTTAATATCTAAATATTATTTGTTTTAAACCAACGAGGTATATGCTGCATATCAATGAGCATTAGCATATTTGAGTAATTAATAAACTTCAATGGTGTGTTCGTTTGGTTCCCACAAGTTCCGCCACGCTTTCCTAACCAACAGCGAACATTTGAACAGTGTGTCCGAAGGCTCTGCCGAGGCTGCTTCCACTAACAGGCGCTATTAACTCCGCTCTAATAACTATATACTTATATCTGTTTGTACATCTGCTATCTCAATCATATATATTTATGCTCACATTATTTACTTTTCACTTAATTATTGAAGTGGTTGTTTTTCTTTTATGTGACAGTTTCTCTTGTGCAGACAAAATACGTGTTACTAAAAGCGAATTGACACGAAGATTATTTTATATTATTGCCGTCTACCTAAGCATTTAATTTATATTTAAAAACATTAAATTAAATTGTCTGTTTAAAATTAACAGCTTTTACTAAATGCATTTGAAAGTACGATACTTAAGTACGATACCTATTTAAAAAACATTGATGTAATTTATCAATGACTTTTAAACTTTTTGTAAATCTACTGTGTCATTCTGTTTTTACGTCAATCGTAATGTCTAAAATGGCTGGACCGATTTTACGGAACTTTCACTGACAGATAGCGGCTGATTTAAGGAGTAACTTAGACAATTTTTTTAAGACTAGCTTCGACTACACGCGGCATTTGTTATAAAGCCCCGCGGTGTTTCTCGCATATATTGTTGTACAACTGCGAGTAACAACGCACGGTACATATGCAACTGAAGCTGTTAACTATATCACGAGACCTAAAAAAATTGAAAAATTGTGAAGCTGTATATTCACAAGAAAAAAAACTCGTACTTAATAAATTTAAAAAATAAAATACAAATAGATGGACGTATTTAGTACATAGACAATACACAATGCTATTACTGATTTACGTTCCGTGAATGTCGTAAGAGTTAACTAAGGGAGAAAATTTCGCAGAACAACAGCAGTGCCGAAAATAGAATACTTGTCATAAATAATGAATGAAGATTAATTTTAAAACAGTTTTTGTAACACTGTCGAGTTAGGCGTTTATTGTTTATGTTTTAATTTCTCCGCGAGCTATGACGGTGTTCAGTCGCGGGAATTGGAGCGTTCAGTGAAAATGGATGTGCGCTCACTGCCACTGGTTATACAATTTCTTTTGTTGAGGCCCTGTGGTCTTTCGCTCTGCTGTCCCGGATGCTACTGATTGCGATAAAATGTGAAAGAAAATTTTTGTAGAAGAGATTGAAGTTAAAATGTTGTCATTATAACATTGGACTGGACATTTCTAAATACTTTTACGGATACGTGGGCTCAGAGAAGTTAATTTATTTTAGGTATTTTGATTAATTTGCCGACTTTATAAACTTTATAAATCTAATTGTAAATGACAATAATAAGACTTATATTCTCTATTCAGCTTAAGAGTTAGCCTTGTTTAAATAATCATTTAAAACAATTTAGTGTCGTTTGGATAAACCGATCAAAATAAAGAGTTTCACCACTACATACAGTCATCAACAGATTTTCATAATTTAATAGCCCACTGCTCTCTCCTTAGGGAGAGGAAGGGACAGAGAGAGAGAGAGAGAAAGAGAGAGAGAGAAAGATTTTAAAAATAGAAAATCATTTAAATGTACAGACGAGCATAGCAGTTTGTGCCATAAATAGGGACAAAGTTTTGGATAGAATAGGGACCTTACACTCAAAGAATAGTTTGAAGTACAGGTTCTAGAAAACAGATCAACCAGTACTATATACCAGTACTTTATCAGTAATTCGATCGATCGATTGCAGTTCGATCCTCGGCTACTCGCATCCAGCTCCTGCCAGCCGTCTTACGCAAATCATCATTCCACCTGACTTGTGGACGTCCTGCACTTCGTTAATAATGGATAAAAATTCTTAACATGTCCTTAAATGTCACAATAACAGAAGTGTTTAAATGCGATTTTTCGGTATCTTATCATTTTAATATCCTCATTCTTCTATTAATTCATTAACATGAGAATTACACACTAGTTGAATAAACAATATAGTTGAACAATGCTCGACAACTGAAATTGTTTGTACAATATTCTCACGTGAATCTAGACATAGAATTGACACTGGCATCTATTTTATTGTGAAGATAAAACTATATGAGGCTCTGTTTTAGAGATATTGTACTAAGATTGTTTAAAGTCTTTTGAGTGAGTGAGTACAATGTAAAAATTTAGTTCCTTTACATTTTATTTCTCACAATCTTTCAAGTTTTTGTGTCAAGTTTATCGCTCAGATTACAAATTATTAATATGCTCAGAAGACGTTAAACCTAATGTGTGAACACTGCAAAAATGTATTTCATCGTTTTTACTTTGGTAAAATACGTATGTTAAACTACATATTTTGAATGATTTATGTTACAACTGGCTAGCCCACACAATCTCGTCAGCATCTTCTGTTGCCCGTGTGGTGACTTCCACATACAACTCAACAAAAACATACAACAGCGCCGTCTACCGGAGGAACACTGAACCACGGAGTAATTAATCCTGAATCGCGTTATAGAAATTCTCGCGCCGATTTGTGTTGGACAGAAATCGGGACATGATACCCGTTCCTCCACAGTCCGTAACGAAGTTTTATACAGCGTTATAAGTTTATCCTATTAAAATGTATTTCAAACGCGAAAGTTTGTGAGTATGTATGTTTGTTGCTTTGTCACGTAAAAACTGCTGTATTGATGAAACTTCGCAACAATATAGCTTACATATCGAAATGACACAGGCTACTATTTACCGCCACCGTCAAAAGCTAGTTTTTCGTAAAAAATGTCGCAGTCTTTAGTTTAGAACTTTTAAAGTAAAACTTTTCTTTCACTTAGCAGCGCACGAAATAGAAGCTAACTAACGATATTCCTCCCCGTTTTTTAAACAGTTTGTATTGATATTCAGCTCTTTTCGATCGTAGCGTGATCATATATCTCGATAACGGAGCTATCTAACATTGAAATCATTTTGCAAATAGGACCCGCACTTCCCGAGACTAGCGTGTTCAACCAAACAAACTTTTCAGCTTTTTAATATCTTTAAATAGATATGACTCGAACTTATGTATGACATAAGTTTTTAAGATTTCTAAGGCTTGGTAATAAATAGCCTCATTTAACTGAGAATCTTTTCTAGAAGTCTCGAAAGTTGTATTATTTATTATTAGTTTTAGTTTATTAATTTTTTATGTAATTATGCATATTTCATAAGCCATCTTAAACAATCACGTAACCTTTCTAGGTCACGGTTTTCACAATTTTCCCGCTAATTGTTAGACGGAGCATCGGTTCCCACGGGCCGCGGGGTAAGAAACTCCGACCTATTTTGTGTCGCGTTATTAGATTTGCTCTTTTGTTTACATGTTGTGTCCTTGACCTTATTAAATGTCTTCTACTAGCGTTTTTGTTGAATTGTTAGATCATGGATATTGTGAATTAGAAATGTATTAGGTATAGCCATGAGGAATTGTACAAACGTAATGATTGCAATATGTACACAATAGTGAGATAGTTTAGTCAAAGGTAAATATTAAAATTGGATTTAAATATATGTAAGGTGTGTTAGCAGATAAACCGATAATCGTTGGGGCAAACGTATTCTCGAGTGTAGACCACGTATCGACAAACGTAGTGTAGGACGTCCACAAGCCAGGAGTGACGCCTTGCGTTTAAAGACTGGCAGGAGCTGGATGCCAGAAGCCGAGGATCGAACCAATGGCGTGCAATTGGAGAGGCCTTTATCTAGCAATGGACTCCTATAGGCTGACGATGATACAGAAACTGTTTTTATTGTAACAGAATGTACGAAAAATTGCACATATTTATCTATCACAATACGAATATTTACCTGAAATCCCGATTTTTGTTCTGATAACTTAGGATTATTGATTTGCCATTTATCATTCTCAGGATGTGATGACGTCACGTATTTACTTTGGAGTTTGGTATTCTCATATAATTTTGTGCGGAAATTAAAAATATTAAATAAGAATACAATATGTAAATAATAAATTACTTCTGAAGGTTGCTAATAATATAATTTAAAACTTTCCTGAGTCCATCACTATAATTTAACTAATTAATTTAATTACTAAAAGAGGTACATATTAAATAGTAATGTTAGAAATAAACTCTCATTTTCCAGGGCCCCACAGGTTTCACTTTCTATCGACCACAGCGCAGGTGGGTCACTGACCGCACAGAGCGTCTGCGGTTCTATGATAGGGCTGCCACCCAAGACTGACCAGTCTGAGTAAATGAGTGACAAACTAGATATTTAAATCAGGCAGTTCAAAAAGTTTTTAAGTCTTTAATTTTTTGGTGGGACTTATGTAGGAATGAGAAGGACTTGTATGAGAGACTTAGCAGAGTTTATTTAGTGTACAATTCTATAGCTTTTTTTTTATTTAAGCCTGCCAAAGTAACTCTATTCTGTCTGATGGAAAGTATTAATAGAATTCAAAATTTGTGGTCACCGGGCTCCGGGCTCCGGGCTGGCACTCACCAACGAAACACGACAGCACAAATACTGTGATTTCCATTCATGATGATATTAACATGACTCTACTACCTTGAGGAGAGAGGTAACAAAAAAAATATATAAAAATCAGTTTGAATTGAAAACTACTAAGCAATTTTATTGTTATTCACGAGTTTTAAATTACCTTATCCTCTTAATTGCCTTTTTAAGATAAATACATGAAATAACCAACGTACATAAAATTATATCATAACATGGACCCATTTTACATACTTAAACCTTCAATACAGAAAAAGTTTAAATGACTCTGGCTACTACCTACTAATAACAAATGCTTGATACGTACCTACGGTTTTTGCAACATACTCGTATTTATTTTTTTGCAAGACAATAGTAAAAATAGATTTAAAAAAACTGGTATGTTTACATTCAACATAATCAATAAAAGTTTGTTATCTATGATGTGGCAGCCCTGATTTAGCCATGTATCTGCTTGTATCTGCGCATCTGCGTGCGAAGATCGTTGCACCGGGGCACTACACAGTCATTAGCCAATTTTAATTAATAGATAATGAGATAAGGCAAATGTTATTGTTTACAACAATTTGTTAAATTGACCGTTTTGTTCTTTTAATTATATGCTACGTTTAGCTCAATAGTTATTTTCTGAAGCGTTTCAGTTATAGTAATAATTTATAAAATGTAAGGTTTACTTAAATTCATCATCAATATAAAACAATAGTGACAAAGGTAGACCAATGACAGAAACCTAAATAGTGACAAGTGTCTGCCCCCCCTAGCCAACTTACAAACGTTTTTCGTTTTCTATTCTATTTCTCTATTCTCTTGTTTCATTGGCTAATGTCACTCAGTCACGTGATCAAAATGGAATATTAGCCAAAGAGAATAGAGTAATAGAATAAAAACTAATACCGTTTGCAAATTGGCCAAGAGAACTGATAAATCAACGTCACAGGCGCGTGCGCAACATTCTCGCAAGCCATTGTGCGTGAACGATGTCACAGAACGATTGCATGGGCCAATCCTTTGTGGATTGATCGTAAATTGCATAATGACATTTGCGGTAGACCGATGTATCTATTATATAGTGTATCAATACAGTGTATCTAATATATGATTACTATCATTAATAGTGACAAAGAGATAAAAAGAGATATTAATGTAAAAATTATGGAAGTTTTTGCTAGTCTCAAATATTTTTTTTAGTGTTTTCATTCTCAAGAAATAATAATACATTTCACACATTGATCAAAAAAACTAGGCAGTCAGTACCGGTGGTTACCAGACCACTGATAAGCATTTTCAGAGTCAAAAATGTTTTTCTTTATGAAACTCGTCATGACGAATGATGAACTACATGACGAGTATCTGTAATGCAAAAAATTATCTTGGGTGAGATCTGAACCTACAACTGCTGTCTTAGCAGTCAGATCACTGGTTAGTAGCCGTTAGGATTCTTGGTTACTAAAGTAATAGACCAGTCAGTCTCTGGATAAAGAAACATTTCAGAAGAAGACATTAAGATAAAATATATCAGTGGTAGCGTATGCTTGAGGTCTCGAGTTCGAAATGTTTGTGTGATCTTCAAATATTTGCTTCGGAGTTTGGGTGTGTCTATGTATAATATGTATGTATTTGCAAAAAAGTATCTATAAGTGTTTATAACAGTTGCCTAGCACCCATAATAAAAGCTCTGCTTAGTTTAGGACTAGACGGCGTTTTGTGTGAGATGTCCGAAATATTTATTTATTTTTTTAAATATTCAGATTAGTTCCTCGAAATTACCAAATACTTTTTCCACAAATAACCTAATAGCAAGAATTTACCCCATCTCAGTACAAATTATAATTTTACGGATCGAAAGCTCAGCCAAGTGAAAATATAAATATATATCTAACTGAAAGCATCTACAAATTAGGTTAATTATGTAACAACGACTATTTAACGCCTGCGCGCATTCCGAGTAGGTATAACTGAATCACAATTTAATTATATGTGATTACGTGTAATCATATTAGTAGATGACCAACTTACAACAAAAAATGGCGTCCAAAAACGGAAGTAGGTATTATATATAACAGTTATTACGACACAGCGAGGAAACTGAATCAAAATCCAAATAAGAAAGCCACGCATTCCGTTTATAATTATTACAAAATCGATCGGCGTGTTTGCTTTGGAAGTTTGGACGCTAGTGAAAGCAGTTACGTCATAGCACGCTGATTGGTCGCGCGCGGCACCCAACGTTTACAACGATACCTTTACAAATCCACCAAATTGCCACCATACATTCACGGTAGTTCCCACGTTTAGTTTTACTAATTAGACAGGAAATATCATTCGACTTTTCCAAGTTTGAAATAAGGAACAATTTGGCGCGAATTTCATAATGACACTTTGAATTTTGCCTTTGAAATTACATAATTTTATGTACATTTTGTTGTAACGCATTTTAATCGGACGTGAGTGGTAATAATTACTATAAACTTTCTTCAAAATTGATGACTGTACACACAAATTGTCTGTAATCGTGTGAATAAATGCGTTTTGATTTCCTCGCTATGATTATTAACAATTGTCAAGATGACAGTCGTTCATGTCACTTTGGTTGTGTAAGAACTTTTTTATTCTGTTGAATTACTTCGTAGTTTAACTCGTGGGTTTTTTCACATAATGTATGTGTAGCAAAGAAATTGCTGTCTATGAGTCATGTTTATGTTTTTTATAGATATGCAGTTACAATGTGTATCTGTATTTATCTCTGTGGAGAGAGTTGGCAGACGGCTTGCATTCTAAGCCTGGAGGTCGAAAGATCACTAACAGTTCCCACTGTATTAACTTAAATGTTACTTGAGATGTATATTATGTACACTGAATGATGAAATGTTTTTAGATATTTGAACATCTAAAGTAAAAATTAAAGACACGAAAATTATTTTCAAATCTTTAATTTAAATCACTAACCTACATTACGACGTTAGGTGAAAAGCTAAAGAAACTACATTTTACTATCCAAATGTAGATACACGTTTAACAGTTGAAAATAATCGCTACATATAGTTTTAGCGCTAGGTAAACATAAAGAATAATGACTTTTGGTTTCAAACTGTTAATGGTTAATGTTCACCTAGATTCCTTGCGAAGTTTATTGGTTTCGTTTTGTACTACTAGTAGTTTATCATTCTAAAATATTTATTGTAATTTTATGGATTCTCTGTAGATAAAAACTGCTAACTAAAGAGCCTATACATAGTTGTATGCTGTACAATTTTAGCTCAAAAATCGTATTTTAGCCATTAGACGCTACGCATCTACCGATGATGTGATATTTCGTTTTAGATTGACTGAAATGGCAGGGATTACCAGACGAGAAGAACTGTATCTTCTGACAAAATATTGAAAGAAGTATGTAGACCTGACAGCCTATCTTCATTAATAGAGAGGCACCATTAGAAGAAGGAGAATTATGCGGTAACTAAAACTTAAACCTAAATTAAACAAATTAGGTAAAACACGTCATGAAGTGTAAGTGAAATTACAAGTATGTTTTTTTTTGGAAGTTTGTTTTGTTTTTATGATGGTAAGTGTTAAGAGTAAGTTGCCGGACTTTGAAGTAAAGATAAAACTCTTTCCTCGACAATTTGGATGTCGTATCGTTTTAGAAATATCAAATTATACGATTGTAGTTTCTTGAACAGCATACAGTACAATTAAAAACCAGTACAATGTTTATTCCAATTGAATAAAGTAACCAATTTTGGATTTTGGAGCAACAATTTGAACTACATTGTATGTGGCCGTCACGAATTGACCTCAAGAGTTTGTGGTATTTTCTACAGCCTCTACAGGTCCACACCGGCCCACATTCAGCTTCACACTTATCAAATGTGATGTAAGGCCGGTTTCACACGAGAAATACCTGGTACATCTATTACGCAATGTCTATGAGACTCGAAGTCTATCGATTCCAATCGTGTACCCAATACCGAGCGTTTTTTTGTGGACTTGGAACAATGATTGTGTTGCTTAACTTGGCTCAGACATGCGTTTTGTGCTTTTTGTGTGAGACTCGTGTGTTTGTGAGTCAGTTGTTAGATTGGTTTGGAAATTTATTGCAGGTTTAGTGTTTTGTATTACTAATGCGGTTGATTTACGTATTTTTGTACCCGGACCTAAAAAAAGATGAGGTTTTTAAATTTATTGAATTTAGGTCGACATTTATATACCGATTTGCAGCAATCTTTTTGTTATTTGGACGGATATACAACTGGTTTGGTCCCATTTACGTTTGAGGAATAAATATCAAGATGAGAGTGGAAAATGAAAAACTAAGAATACAGTTTATTGCAATATATCCTGATGTGTGAATTTTAAGTGGCGAAACTGATTTTAAAAATTTTCTGTTGTATTTTTGTCAAAATAATGTAGGTATGTAAATTAAGTAAACGTTAAAGTAAACGATTTGCCTTTCAACCTGTGTGCAGAATGGACTGATACTTAGAAAAAAAGTTGATATTTTATTCAAGTTTGTAATTTAGTTTTAATTTACCAATATTTATTATTTAAACTGTTTAAACTGTTATGTGTAGTCAGTTTTGTGAGTAATATTTTTTGATTTTATCAGACGTCACGGTTATTAGATTTTAAATAAATTTCAACAGGAAAATACAAAGAGGAAATGATTTGTTTTATTTCTAGGTTACTTAATACTGCAATCACAAAACAATCAATCTATTCAATGTTATTATGAATACTTACTTTAAACTTCTAACAAAACCAATATCCTTATGTTTATTTCTTCTTGTATTTTATTTTTATTCTTTATTTAATTATTTTTCACATGTTATCTGGCAACCATACTCCTCGATTTTTATAAAATTTTATGTGTTTATTCAATAGGTCTGAGAATATGATGGAAACTACTATTTATACCTCTTGGTAATACATTATGAAACGTACGCGAGCGGAGCCCTGGTCAACAGCTAGTTACATTATCCAAAAGACAATGAATTAACAAGAGCTTTGGCTTGGTCGAAAAGTTTGACTTTAGCACAAGACTTGTGTTTTTTGAAACTGTAACAGTTATCAAAATCATCCTTTTAAAAACTCTGATAAACTTAAATGCTCACTGACCGTCCACTGTTGCACATAGGCATCTCTTTACAAAGGAAGTTTTTGGCGTTCTATATCACGCTAGCATATACGGGTTTGGTATGGCGTATGTTTCTTCTTGTGCGTTTCCTTCTATTTGCAGAGATGTTGTCGTGTGTACTTTGCTTCCTTGATCAATATTGAGTTCAGATCTTATGACACGCGTGCCGGGCATGTATCGCAAGTGCTGCCCCCCTAGCTAAGTTGCAAACGTTTTCCGCTTTCTATTCTATTCTCTGTTCTCTTGTTTCATTGGCCAATGTCACTCGGTCACGTGATCAAAACTAAATATTAGCCAATGAAACAAGAGAACAGAGAAAGAGAATAGAATAGAAAACAAAAAACTGTTTGCAACTAGGCTTCTGGACTGGTGTCACCACCCCTATGGTGATGACACATATTAATCTTCATTCATCACCATACGGACAAGTAGGAGAATAAAATACAACTATTAACTTGCTAGAAGGATTTCGGTTAACGAAATCACTATTGTTCAATCACTATTGTACTCGTATTATGTTGCAACTGACTAACGTATTGTCTATATGTACATATATATCTAAATGCATATACATGTAGAATACTCAATTACTCATTCAGTTGTTGTACCCAATGCGGGTCGTCCTTACTCCTCCGGGTCAATGCTGTCTGTGATGTGGGCGCGACAAAACAACTTTATCCTCATAAAGTACCTATTTAAGTATTTAGATATGTCTAAACATTGGTTTAGACATAAATTATTGAATTTACTCAGAAAACCAAACTAATTGAATCTCTAGAATCTAAACGGAATCTTTAGTATCGATTCTGATCCAAAATAATTTTATTGTGGAGAGCACGATTATCTTATAGTCTTCTAACATAAAAAAATGCTGAGCATTAGTCGAATAAAAATTCGGAAATAACTTGATCTGTCTTGAAATTTTTGCAGGTGTCCAAGGAAAGTATAAATAGTAAGATAATATGGAAAAGTGCGAAAAGAAAATACCTGAGAGGCTCTCAGTCTAAGCTGCGCAGGTCAGATAAATATAATGTTTGGCGTGTAAATGGGGATATAAATGCAGTAACAATATTTTTTCTGAATTTAAAATACAATATTCATGTTACGAAATAATATTTGGTTTGTTATGAAGTAAATAATTGTTCAGTATTGAATTATCTTAATTGTAATTCACGTTTCCGGGAAGACGAATTTAAATTTCATTTCCTAGATATTATTTGAAAGTAATTGCAGAAAATATAACATAATAAATGTTAATGTTACAGTTATTTGTTGGTCGTTTAATTACTTTTTCAAGATTATTATATCTGATCTGCCTAATAAGTACAAATCTAGACTTCTTAATGTGAATCTAGGATCAAAGTCTAGATTTGTATAATTTATATAAGTAATGTGTGAAAGTGAGGTTTCCTCCAAAATTCTAATAAATTATTTACTTAAAATCAATGCTGCAAGTACAGCAATCACTATAATTTTATGTTATTTTAACTATTATCGTTACATACACTGAAAGGTAAAGTAGTATTTTTAAGTGATCTACACAGTAGAAAAAACTTAGGAAGTTCTTATTATCAAGTAATACTAGTACATTGTTTGAATAGAACGTCCCAAATCCTAAGTAAATTACTTGAACCATATTACGTGAGTGTTATACAAAATTAATTTGTTGCCGTAATATAAATTTCCGACATCTAACACACAACGCTATACCAAACTAAGCAGCTTGTACTAAATGGGTACTAGACATCTGATATAAATACATACCGTACATACACATTATACATATGTATGTCAACTCTCTTATATACTAGTTCTTGATCGCGGATCCTTCCATGTGTATTATCATAAGAATCAGAGTATTTCCATGTCCAATTCCATAGGAATTTGTGCAGCGATTTAGCTGTTAAAGCCTAGCAGACAGATGGAGTCACTTTCGTTTTAAAAATATTAATTCAAAAGTAGTTATTACAAGTGACTTTGGGACTAGATTCCCTACAGCTGTTTGTAGTTATCAATACTTCAATTTTAAAGTACCCTTTCAATGGCCAATAACCTTCTCCAATATTAAGTGTGTAAACATTTCATACTGCAAAATGTGGGGTTTTAAAAAATAAAATAGGTCGTCAATTAATCCTTAAGACGTTGATCATTGATGTACATACCTAATTTGTTAATAGATTTGTCAGGATTTGAGAAAAAGTAGCCTTTGAAGATATTGCGACTTTTGTGGTTATAATTGTTACTAAATTCTATGTCTTTGTAAATACATGTTCATATAGCTTAAACATTATTTTATTACATTATTATTCAAATACCTATAATAATTCACCATAAGTTACATTGACTCATCTACAGACGGGACAAACATGCTTTAGTAGGTCATGTTATTATTTACCTACCAAGGATACCGTGAAATAGAGAAGTTCAACCAACCTTATTACGAAAGAAAAAATCACGACGATTTTGCAGTACATTGGTAATTAACTATCTCTTATTAAATTAAGTCTCAGATACAAAACTAATAGTTGATCTAATGCCTAGTAAACTAAGTCAGAGGGAGTTCGATTCCTAACCAGTACAATACGATTATTCGTTCTATCAGTCTCGGTGTAATCTATGCTGGTATAATAAAGCTAAAAGTCGTTTGAATGTTCTAACCTCAGGAAATACTTGTCCTATATACATTTTTTTTTTCAGTTTTAGATAGTCAGATCACACAGAATATTTATTGCGTACGCTGCGAGAAAGGAAAGGAATCCTCTTGAAAAGTTATAAAAAGTTCACGACAGCATATGTTTATATTTTGACTCACTGTGACCTACTACCGCTACGGGCAATATAAGATGCAGACAGCGCTGCGTGGGGCGGCTAGTTTATCTATAATCTATCTGTTATTAGAATATTATCTGTTATAAGTATGTTAACCAATAGCTTGGTTTTATTAAACACAGCATAGTTTGTGATCAGACGGTTAGTATTGTGTGTTTGACATGTCAAGTGAAATGAAAATTGAAAATGAAGTCGCTTCCCCTATCTGTTCGCTTAGATCTTTTAAACCACTCAACGAATTTTAATGCAGTTTTCATCAAAAGATAGAGTGATTCAAGAGGAAGGTTAATATGTGTAATACAGGCATATCATACTAAAGGAAACCTGAGAACTTCAAAGACTAGTCGCTAGTTTATAATGAAACTTAGAGATGAAAAGCAGGAGTCAGTAAAACTTTGCTTTTATGGGAGGTTCCTTCGTGAATAGTAATACGGTTGTAAGGGCCACAATGATGTGTAGAACTGTGAGCTGCCATAAAACCAGTAGCGGTTATTACGAGATATAAATTTGTAGTTGCATACTGAATTCCGTTTATCATCTCCATGTTATTGAGTGCACGGTTGGCCTAGTGGTTTAAGTGGTCGCCACACCGCTTTCTACCGTGCCAAAGTGTTGTGGGTTCAAATCAAATTGGTGTTTTTAGTCTGGGTGTTCTTTGTGTAAGTTTTACGTGTTTGTAAAGTCTCTTGAGACACTGGAGGATGTGGCGTAGTGGTAGCGTATGCGACTGCTGTGCTTGAGGTGTCGAGTTCGATTCCCGGGTCTCACCAAATGTTTTTGAAAAACGTTATATTTATGAATTTATGTCAGTTGTCTAGTACTCTTAATACAAGCTCAGTTTAGCTTGGGATCAGATAGCGTTGTGAGTAAGATGTCCGACAAATTGAATTACTTATTTATTTATTTATCAATTTTATCAGTTCTTGGTATATATAATATGTGTAGTAAAGTTACTCGTGTTTCAGAACTCATGATATATACTATGCTTAATTTAAATATAATTATTCTAGAACATGTTATCTTACATCACCAATAGCCATTAAGAGTTACTCGTCTTATGTCTCTCCTAAGAATGAAGGTTGCGTCCTACTATACGACGCTGACCAGACGGGTTGGTATAGGGTTCAGCTGGGAGGAGTCCAGAAGAAGATTTGTTCCCTGGACTCCTCCTAAAATTCAGGCTCAAACAGGGCACACCGTGTAACCACACGGTGTGCCCTGTTTGCGCCTGAAAAGGGTTAGTTTCAAGTTTTCCTTCTCTTGTCAGTGAAGTTGTCATGCCTTAATCGCCTTTTCGAATATCCATAGGCTAAAGAGGGGTTTTGAAATTCCATATTCTTAATCTGTCTCCATACATACGTATATTATCGTACATTGATATTATTAAAAAAAACTCAGTAATTTTTGTTAAAAGTTTTAAAGACTGGAAGCTTTTTGTAGATCTAATTTTGTGTCATCTTTAATAGTCTCTAGCAGTCTAATTTTGTATAGATAGTCATATGTTAAGACATTGTGATTTATAACATAGATTTTATATAGTGGTGGTATAAATAAGTATTAGTTTTACTAAATAAATAATACAGCAAGGTGATTTTTGAGCCATAATTTTACTCATTTACAAAGTTTAATTAAGTATTATCTAGAATACAACGGCTATAACAGAAAATATTGACTATCGTAGTTTATAAGCATACTAATAACAATCATAAGATACTGACACGTAAAATAAATAATGTAGACTCCACAATCCGAGTCTAGATTGAACCCACAATTATCCACACGCATCGCCGACACTTAAATCCACTACACCCCTGGTACGAAGCCGAAGGATTTTCTGTTTAACTAGTAACTTAGTTATCATCATAAATTTAACGATGGTTCTGACATAAATATTACATAAGTAATACAGGGGTACCGATACTCACAGTGTACAGTGTCCCGGCGCGTAGAAAGTGAAAATGTCAGCAGCGCTGGCGCATGCTCGGCCCGCACTCACTTTCCTCACACCACTCTCACTCCAAACTGAATCCGGATTGGATTAAGATACAATTCTTTTTTTCAAAAACACTGAACGAATTCGCCGTTCGGAATTGTAAATTCTAACGCGATTCTAGCACGGATTGGTCGTGCTTGTGTCAGTTGTGGTCGGGTGCTGTCGGTTGTGGTCGGCTCTTTGCGCCGGCGTGTCAGGTGCGACTGGCGGTGAGAGCGGAGCGCGCGCACCTCGCCGGTGCCCGGTTGTGTAACAGTGGAATCACTCAGAGGTGGGATGGTGTGAAGATTTTGACAATTTTTTTTTAACATTCCATTTGACGTTAATCTAGGTCTCGTTACATCATATTGGTTTTTGGTTATTTTCTCTTCATGAATTTCATCTCTATAATAAATTGTTTAGAGTCTTTATTTAAAACTAACAAAGTCACGTTTTAAGAAAAAAATATAAAAAACTTATGTTTATTTAAAATTTAAACGCTAATACGTATATAATTAATGAATTTTCTTCATACCATACGCTTATAAAAGCGAATTGGCCGAATGATTCAATACTATAATGGAAAAAAAAAGTTTTCTAAAAACCTTTTGATAGGCTCACATACTTATTACTTAACAAAACATGTATAATATACGTAAAAAACTTTGAAAGGCGTAGTGACTAGTGATGAAAGCCTAACAAAAGCTCAATGTTTTGGTGTTGCTACTTGCGCACACGCCGATGACGCAACAGCGGCCGGCGGACGGACGCGGCAATCACCGGTGAAAACTTGTCTGACAACCGTTGACGGACGCTGCCGGACGCTCGTGCCATGAACATGGGCACCTGAGCATCCTGACGATATACACCAGGTGGTGGTCTATTTGTAATTTTTTAAATTGATTTGACAGCCCGAAATAGATGGATACTTTTATCTTTGTTTAACTATGATATCTGTAACTTTTTAGCAAGTGCCTATTAGAGTGCCACTTTAAGGACCTATAGAAGTTTCATTAAACCAATTTCTATGTCTCCTCTCCTCACAACAAGAGGACATTAGGGTGTCTTCAAATCTCTTTTATATTTCTGCCGCCCTCTTTCAAAGAAGTGCTTAATGTACACTCCTTTTTAATAATAATAATATTAATGACTTTTTTTAAACCAGAAAGAATAAAACTTACAGTTAGGACTTGGAACTAGCTAGATATGTAGGTACAAGTTGCGGCCTTATCGTTCGTACAACCATGGGATGGAGAATAAACATAGGAGTATGGGGTACTAGATAAGCGAAGAAAATAGGAAATTACAGTAGTTAAAAAATGTCATATAGTTTTATGATAATACATAGTGTGGATTATTACATAAATACAAACACGGAATGAATGAAATATTAATTACGTAGATACTTAAATGAAGGAATACCACTTAATTGTATTAGAAGAGAAAGTAGGTTAAGGGACCTTCATGACTCCCAGGTAATGATCCTTTGAACTACTTTCAAGAGACTGGCTCTTGAAAGTAGTTAGTGTTTATGCACGTCTTATTGTCACTGGTTTTTTGACTTTCTCACATAGCTCTCCGATACTTGTCTCCCCGAATGTTTGAATGTCGGATTTCAACCGACTAAAAACCGCACTCTGAAAATGTTGTTGAACATTCAATTTATTTGGAGAAAGTAGAAAAGTTTTCAATGAGAATTTTTTTATTCAGAGCTGTGAATATCATGTGGTAAATGGATCTCATTTTCTTTAATGGTTATACATACGACATGACTGTTTACCACTGCAGTGGTACAGTAAATAGCCGCTGCGCTGTTTGGTAACATATTATTATCCTGAAATGTTTTATGAGCTGTATCTCATATTGCGATTGTTTTCTAATCTAAGAGTAATACGTTTACCGACAGACTAGTTAGAAAAAAATCAGCTATTGAATTTGTTGTTTTTCGAAATGTTTTTAGCAAACCAACACTTACTTTTTTTTAAAGTAAAGCTGTCAAAATAATAACTCTACATAATGGAAATCATGAGCAGAATCCAAGGGTGTTGGTAACCATCCTCATTGCAGATGTGGACAATGCAACATAACGACACTATGGCGGCCTAGTGAGATACTTTTACTCGTCCCGCTCAAGGATCCGGGATCAAAGTGGCAGGGATATACGTGCACTGGTAGTGAGTTCCAAGTTTTACTCAGCACAGGAAGAAAGAGCCGAACCGTTCAGTTCGAGAGCGTATATTGAATGTTGTACCCGTAGTTGCTTTGATGACATGAGCTCAAACGAGGCAATGTACAGCGCACTAATGATTTCAGAACGCCTAACAACAATATAAATATTTCTTTTTTAGGTAAAATGGCTTATTAAATCTTAACGCGTGCCAGTACGTGAAGTACTTGAACATAATGCATGTACTTGTGTATTGCATCGTACTGTTAATGCGCATGACTGGGTTCGGGATTTAGATGGTCAAACTACACTGCATTTCACTTATTTATTTTAAATATAACCATTACAGTGGATGACAAGCATTTGTAATCTGTTCTAGTACACGGAAAGTCACTTTTTATTAACGAAGAGTTACTAATTAATGCAGTCTTTCACTGTGATATTACGAGATTGGTAATGCATAGATGAGGGCAATTACTTTGTGAAGTAAATTGCATCCGGGTTCATCGAATTCTCGGCAGGTGCTGTAATATAAAATACCAGAGGATTCCTGGTTGGAATTTTAACAAGAGCTAACTAGTGTTCATAATAATAATAATAAAGTTTACTTTTCATTCCACAAAAATGAAAAGTTGTTAAGTTGCAAACATAAAAATGTTTCCATAATTACGCTGGAAGTCCAAATACTTGGATATTATTTAGCAATGTTAGAATAAACTATTCTAGGTTAAAGAACTTAGAAAAAAAAACTAATTTGAACAAAAATGAATTTTAAAATTATTGTGTGACTTAATTTATGTGTCTCTGTGTATGTAATATTGTATTTGTTTATGTTCATGTATAACATATATTCGTATGGGATGTTGTGTTGCGTTTGTCTAACTTAATATGGTAATGAGGGATAAAATACAAATAGCACCAATATCTACTTCATTATTGGCTATAATAATAATAATTGTTTATTTTTTTTCATCTCCACAAATTACATCAGATTATTCGTACAATAAAAAATGACATCTTTTATAATCGTAATTTGTGGGAGATCTGGAGTCTAAACTAAGCCGAAGCCTGTACCATAGATCTCCAGGCCCCCCATTTGATAACATTGGACATTTTGTCAATCTGTGAAAACGTACATTTATTATAACTTATTTATCTATCTCATCGCATAGGAATATGCAAAATGAGTCTAAAACAAAACTAATAAACAAAGAAAAAACAAAAACATTTTAATTTCATGTGTGTGTGTGTGTGTGTGTGTGTGTGTGTGTGTGTGTGTGTGTGTGTGTGTGTGTGTGTGTGTGTGTGTGTGTGTGTGTGTGTGTGTGTGTGCGTGTGCGTGTGTGCGTGTGTGTGTGTTATATCTAAGTTATTATTTTCGTATAACCATAAGTTTCTCCGTTTCATCGTAGTCTAATTTGACCAAAAATTTATGAACCAACTCTCTCACACATCCTCTAGTCTTTGGGTATATATCAAGTTCTTTATTTAATTTGTTATAGAGGTAGCCGCCCAAGAAAGAGAAAGATCTGTGAGAAAAGTCAGAACAATTTGGGGTTATACATACGCTGTACTTGCGGCGCTTGACTGTAGTTGTGGTGTCAAAGAATAGGAGCGAATGTTGCTTGAGTATAGTGTATAGAATAAATAGCTGTCGGACGGTTAGCAAAGAGCTATTCCTATATAGTTCCACAGTAGGAAAGCGAAAAGGTAACGATAATGATCTTTTCAATACTGCTCGTTGTGCTCGCTCCAATTTTAAGAGTGTAGTTTTATATGTGCCGCCCCAAACTATCACACAGTAGATCAACAATGATTGACAAAGCGACTCGTATACAATTCTAATTGTTGTATGGTCAGCAACCCCACTCAAGCCCTTGAACACATACATTAGCTTCCGCAACCGCCCCGAAAGCAAATCAATGTGCTCATTGAAGCTTAAATTGTGATCGATCAGCACACCAAGGTACATTATTTTGTCGACATTTTGCAAACGAGGACAGTCGCACGAACATTGCATACTTCGTTGGAGGGTGCAACAGTGAGTAACAATTGCCCAAGGGTGGGGTGGTGGGCAGCCTCGCTTTGAGAATGTCATATATTTTGACTTCAGAGAATTTAGTGTCAAGACGTTTTTGTTTAGCCAAACAGTGACACTGTCAAGGCCAGTTTGTGCATGAGCAAAGACCTCTGCCCATGTTGGTGCACTAAACACTAGTGCTGTGTCATCCGCAAATGTGACGATTGAACCATGATTGAGTTGTAAGTTGCAGAGCTGATTGATGTACAGCAAAAAGAGAGTAGGACCCAAAATGCTTCCCTGCGGGACACCAAATCGTATAGGTAGTGGCTCGCTTACACAGTTCTCAATTTTTGTACTTTGGGATCTATTGCTAAGATAATCACTGAACAACTCCAAAGGGGTTCCTCTCACACCAGCACTCTCAAGCTTACTCAAAAGTTTTTCGATAGAGACCGTGTCAAAAGCCTTAGCAAGATCCAGGAAAATTGCTATGCACTTCATGCCCCCATCCAGTTTTTTAAAAATATAATCGGTAAGGGCGTGGATCGCATCGACAGTTGATTTTCCTGACCGAAAACCGTACTGGGAAGTTGACAGCATTTCATTTTCCTCAAGGTACTTCATGAGCCTGCCATTCATTATCTTTTCCAAAACCTTAGACATAGCAGGTAGGATAGATATAGGTCGATAACTGCTGACACGGTCTCTAGGGAGTCCTCTTTTGTGTACTGGGATAATTAGAGCCTGTTTAAACGCGGCCGGAAATGTACCATTACTGAGAGCCAAATTACATATATGTGTGAGTGGGGGGACAATATTGTTTTTATATATTTTCAAAATCTTAGCGCTAATACCATCTGAACCCATAACATGATATGTTTAACTATAATTCTAAAGAGTTTGTTTTTCATAGCAGGTCAAGGTCATTTTGGCTTTAGTGTTGTTTTTAAAGAGTTTAGATTAGATTATTGTCATTAAAAACATAACTTGTAAAAAATCCAAGTCGGGCACAACCCAGTTCTTCTACCGTAAGGAGTTAAAGATCCATATAATACCGAGTCTATTTATTTATTCAGCTCCTTCATAAGGAAACTTAGATAACTACGAATGGCCTTGCACTGACAGACTGTTTTGTACCGGTAAAATACAATATGACTTCTCCCCTCCGATCCGCGGGCCTGTGTTACTCTCTAAGCTAGGTACATGTAATATGTTGTCCTTTGATTCTAGCCACCATTCGTTACGTCACCTGTTAAGTGGGCCCATATGTTATCGTCAAGTGATTATCATAATGACGGCAGTTATCAGCTCTTCGACTAAACATGTACACAGATTAACTAGATACAATATTTAAGTAGTTTTTTTATGTCTAGCACTTATCTGTAATTACACTTAAATGGTTGATTTTGTGTTTAAAAAGATTTAGTACATTAGTGGGAAATGTGAAGATCTTTCGACTAACTTAAGTGGTGTCTGGGGACCAAACCGTTTATGTTGGGAAATTCTAATGAAAATGTCACGAAAATTTTCATAGCGTGATACAACAATACAAATTAGTACTAATTAGATGGCATTAAAGCATGTATTTTGTTTTAGGTGGAAGTTGATATACTTGTGTGTAGGGATTGGATCTGGGTTTGGATTCAATTTTTACATTTTTCCACATACCTAACCTTGGTATTTTTTTTTGTTATAAGTCGAATTTTTTAATCACAATCTTCCAATATTTATTTACAAATGAATGTAAAAGTCTATTATATTGTCAATGCTTTCATTATTTATTTATTGACCTCCTTTTTAATGTCAAAGAATAAGTTTTGACATTAAGTAATTTAATAACTTAATCCATTTAATGTAATATAATTATGAGGTTTTAGTTCAGAAACATAAATGTTGAGAGATATAAAAAAGTCAAAGTGAAAACACTCTTCGTTCCGAAATCGATTAAAATGCAACAAAAACAATCTTTACTCTCTACAGCTTAACGTTGGTCCAGTGCATCCGAATCATATTTGTATCAATTATAAAGCATTTAGTTAGTTTTACACCAAAAAAACTTTAGACACTTCATTCAAAAGCTTCGTGCCCTGCTTATCTAACAATGGAACTTGCACATATGATAATTGCGCGCGCAATCATGGCGGGAAGTGATGTAACGCAGTGTCATCGTGGATCTGTGTTTTGTAGATGGCCCCTTGCGAGCTAGGTCCGAGCACTTTCTCTATGGCGAGGGTTGCCAAACTCCTTGACCGGTATATAAATATTTAATTTTTATAGACATTTTTATCGATTGTCTTTCGCAAAAATTTACTAAAAGCAATTTTTTTAATATAATTATTTCTTCAGGTACTTTAAATGAGTGTACATTAAAACTCAACTGAGGAAATGATCAGAATGGACTTAATGCTTTGGGAAAACTCTGCAAAAACCACCAACTTTCCCTACACCAATTTATATATGGGTAACATGTTGTTTTGAGATTGCTTTGGAAATTTGAATAGTTTAGGACAGCCCTCCTACCAAATGCATAAATTGTATGCAATTGCTCTCGTTAGCAAATGTTTTTAATGTAAAATTAGAATATTTAAATGTAAATTTATCTAATTATTAATTCATTCGTCAATTGAAACTAAACCGTCATACGCCGTTATTACGTAACCATTAATCAAATCATTGTATATTTTCTCCTTATAATTTAAAGAGCCTTTAGATTAACTTGCTAAATCATCTACTTTAGATACGTCAGCAGTTTTAAGAAGTGCCTGGTTGCTCACTCATCACAAGAACAGTTTGCAAATTAAGCAAAACTTTTGTTTGAAATATGTACAAATATTTTAACTACTTCTGGTTGTATAAATTGTAGTTAGGATTAAATAAAAAAAAATAAAAAAAAAAAAATACTTGATGTCAAAAATCTTATACACAGGGGACTCACGGAGCTAATACTAAAAAACATACATTGAACAAATGCTTTTTTTCATCACATAGTTCATTATTTTCCCGCGTTCCCACGAACCCACGAACTCTGATTCAGCAAGAAGAATTACTAAACATTGTTCCTCTGTCGAATACTAAGACATTTGAGAGATAAATAATTACCAGTTTAATTCTTCTTTGGTTACAAGTTGTAAATAAATTGCTTTCGGATTTCCTCTCATTGAAGGATTGTAATAAAATAAATTTACTTTCACTAACCGTGACAGCCCTTGCTTATTATTATAGTGTTTTTGTTTAAAATTATACCTGTGTTATTTAACATAACTGTTCTCAGCTAATGTTCTGTATGTGTAATGTGTGTGCACGTAGTTCTGTCGGCTTCTCGCAAAGAAAGTGTCAACTATGTGGAGTTATGTTTGCGAATGTGTGACACTCTTTTGTCGTTTAGGTTCCGTGATGCTATATATTATTACAGGGTGAGGCTTTGGTGAATGGTTTGTGTTTGATA
Source organism: Phragmatobia fuliginosa (assembly GCA_932526445.1). Lineage (NCBI taxonomy): Eukaryota > Metazoa > Arthropoda > Insecta > Lepidoptera > Erebidae > Phragmatobia > Phragmatobia fuliginosa. The sequence continues at coordinate 522,006 of OW052069.1, read as the reverse complement.
ACAACTTGTGAATGAATTTCGTAATTTTACATATGAGTTCTAGTTATCGGAGTTTTACATGACTGAAACAAAGAATGAACCTCATTTTTGTATTCTTCTTCAAATTTTCATTTGGTTATTTTCGATGTTATAAATTGAACCGACCGGTTTAATTTGTAACATCGAAAATAGCGGCTTAGCAAAAACCATTAGCTAAACCACCACCCTGGTCTGCTTCTGCCAGGATTGTGCTTATGGAGGACGGAAATCGGTTAACAATCTGTTTACCAATACCCTTCGTTTTCATCTTATACTCCTCTACTTATGACAAACCAATGATTACGAGAATAGTTCTACACACATTATGGTTTTATTTTAACAAAAGACTCACGCACATCAACGCATTCTGTTGTGAAAAGTACTTTACGTAACCTGCGTGCATTTTGCATGAATCATTACTCACTGTAAAAGTGTCACACCAGCTACATAGCTATGGGTCACACAATATTATGTTTTTATTCTTATAGGTATATTAGGTTTTATGTCTGATGGAAAGCATGAGTAGTATCTAAAAGTAAGGGTCACCATCCTAATTGCGAATAAAAACAAAGCAACACACACTATGGTGGCTTAGTGAGATAGATACTTTTGAATCTTTGGGCCCCTGGACTCACACTAACCAATGAAATACATTATCATCATCAACAGCCCTTAACAGTCCACTGCTGGACATAGGCCTCTCCTTAGAAAGGAGGTTTTGGCCTCCTATACCACGCTGGCCAGACGGGTTGGTATAGGGTTGGTTTCAAGTTTTCCTGACTGATAAGACGGATGTTAAACTTCACCCGTCATATTGGCCTAATTACAAAGGCTGTTTGCAAGTGAACTGTTCAAATGCAAATGAAAATATCACAAGTCAAACGTCAATTAATAACCAATTATCATCATTATCTCATAAACGATAATCGTTTTTTTTTGCAATAAAATATTTTTTATATTTCGGCAAAAGTAATTTGTCACTCGTCTCCTACATTTCATCAAAAACGTTATACTTAAAGTTGTATAATACTCCGTACACTTTTATACTCTCTGAATGGTAATAATAATAAACACATGTATAAATAAATCGTGACTAATGTAGCATAATCTGTACTTTCAAGAGTCACGTGCGTTTGCAGTGATTACCAGCGCTCGTAATTACAGCTAAGTTAGTCTGGCAGCTTGTGTGGTGAAAACAGTTATGGCGACAAAGTTCAACATTGCTGAAATAATATACGTATTGTAGTTTTATTACTACATACTGATATATATGACAGCCTTATTGGTCTAGTGGTTAGCGTATGCAGCTGCTGATCAAGAGATCTCGGGTTCGATTTCCGGGTCGAAACAAATGTTTGTGTGATTCGCAAATATTTGTTTCGAAGTTTGGGTGTTGGTTATATATAATATGTGTGTTTGTGTACAAAAAAAAAAATATTATTTGTCTGGTACTCATAATACAATCTCTGCTTCGGGACTAGAAATCGTGTGTAAGACGTCCGATCTTTTTTATTCTTTTTTACAATTTGACATGGCAATACTTTGATTCTTGAGGAGGGACATAGGCTAATATAACCGTCATACACGTAGACAGAGCTACGTGCAAAAGCTAGTCCTCAAAAAAATATATCTAACACAAAAGGATTCATTCAGATCAGACTGGCAGTTTCAGAGATTAGCACGTTTAAAGAAAAAAACACAAATTAGTCACATACTCGTAAAAGCCTAAGAATCAAATGATGTTATTGGTACAATATTAGATGAGTTTAATTTATACAATTTCACTAATAAAACTATAAATTTATCGACCTAGATTTTCATCAGTGATTAGCATAAAATATTAATGCTATGCAAGAATAGATAATCAGCAAAAACAGGCTACTTTTAAACTTATGTAAGTTCGCCATAAATATTATAAAGTAAACAATTTACTAAAAAGAAACATTTTTTTAAACATCGTCTATTCGATCTTTAGCCGAATAATTTACTGCATCTCCTATTTTTTTATATTGTTTCGGAGTCTGGGTGTTTTCTATGTATAATATGTATGTATTTACAAAAGAAAAGTATGTTTATGTATTTATATCAGTTGTTTAGTACCCATGATACAAGCTCTGCTTAGTTTGGGACTAGATGACGTTGTGTTTAAGATGTGCGAAAAATATTTATTTATTTATTTATAATCGATTCATTTAATAAGTACAATAATCTGAACAGGTATCTACTAGGCATCTTCCAAGGCGTACAACAGACCTTAGTCTGTTGCTTTTGCATCCATTCACCGACGGCCCTTTGATACTAGTTGTCTCGCCATCTGGCCAGAGGGCGTCTCACACTATGTTTTCCAAGACCCAATTTCCACCCTATAACACACTTACTCCAGCGGTTATCTGTGATACATGTCCAGCTCATTGTCACTTCAAATTACTAACTAGAGGTATATATTTCGTATTTCAGAGAGACTCCGAGCAGAGCTCTTTTCTTAGGACGTAGGGCGAAAACTAGACCAAATACCTATCCTTTTTTCTTAATGACTTTTGATTCTACATATATAAAAAAAAATATGAGTTTTGATAGATTTCATCAAACATTAAAATAATACATGACGTTAAATCATTAGCAGAAATAAATTGAATCAGAAAATTTATCATCAAACGATTTAATTAAATAATTTAAATGGTTATTAATTTATCGCGAATTAATTTAATTATTGCTAATAGTGCAGAGGCGGTCTGTTTTATTGCTTATACTGGTAATTGAACCTGTGACCGGACGCGGCAGGCTTGCCGAGCACTTCCGCTGGTCGAACATGATGTATCAGTATTTAATGAATTTACCTTTGATTGTAATTGAGTTTGTTTTTTTTATTAATTGTAATTTAGTGGCGTCGTGAGGAAATGTTTAGTTATTCTAAGGACACGTTTATAAATTTTGCGGATGTTTTGAAAACATTAATTACGCACGGCTTAAAAAATCTTTGGTCGATCTATACAAATAACTCAAATACTGTTTATATTTAAATGTAAGTGTGAATATACGTGTTACTTACACCAAAAAACCATTTTTGAAGTCCTTGACTATAATATATCTGTCTTTATGTGTGTATGTTCACTATGTTCAGGCTGATCTGTAGAACAGCTGGACCAACTTGACGGTACTTTTAGTAGCAGATAGTTGGTGTTATAAGGAGTACTTACCCGTGGTCGCTGTTATAAAGGTACAAGAACTACCACGGGGCTCAGCTGGTTTCAAATAAAGTTGGAAATGTTGGTATAAATTTTTTTCATTGGCACATGTTATATTATAAATTCAGATTTTATTGTACCTAAAGAACATCCAGACTCTAAAAGCAGGCTTTAAAATAAAAAAAAATGAAATCATTTAGAATAGATAAGAATAAATTTTATTGTACACCAGTTAATGCAATGTATATAAAATAACACAATAATAAACATATTGACCATGTACAATTGGCGGCCTTGCCGCTAAAAAGCAATTTCTTCCTGCCAACCTTAGGATGGAGAAAAATTGCTATGAAAAGTATTTGAAAAGTAAACGAGTTTCATGGGTAGTTTTGGTACGAGGAGAATAATAATAACAGTTTGTATGTCACAAAAGTGTTGTCCATGTAGGATTTGAACCCACAACACACAGCGCAATAGGAAGCGGCGTGGCGACCACCAAACCACTAGAACAACCGTGCAGTCAATACAACTAAACTATTTTCATCCTTCATTTTACCACGTTAGGAGTGAAAAATCCTAAAAACTTTGGCATTGGCTTTATGCATGGTTACAGTATGAAAAAAAAATCTATATTAGTAGAGGCACGCTGATTTCAGCACGAACGGGCCGACTCGAACGTGGCAGCACTACCCTCGCACAGAAGACAATTCTAAATTGACAGCATTCGTATTATCACCTTTCGTTGGTGTGTGTGAGACCGGGGGCCCAATCATTCTGCATCATCATTCTTCTGGCCTTCAGTAATGCAGAAACATCTCACTCAGCCGCCATTTTGTGGATCACCATGCTGCATTGTATGCACTCAAAATGAGGATGGTGTCTCCTACTCCTGAATTCTACTCATGTTTTCCATTAAGCAGAGTAGAGTTACTTTGGTAGGCTATAATATATAAAAAAGTATCAACTGACATACTGTCAAGTCTGTACCCCTGGCTGTTTAGGCTCTCCGTTGATTAATTTTAAATGTATATGTTATGTGACAGTGGATTTGAAAGTATGGGTATATTGCGACCACAAACCACCACAAATGTGATCGTGGTCACCAGCTATCAACTTAATGTTAGATAATCGTTCCGGTTATAACGTAACGGAATCATGACATGGAAATATGGAGGTTCATTTAATATTAATTTCATCGGATTCATTTAACATATAATCTAAATGTATCCGATGGAATATTACACATACTCCTCACAACATAAGTTTTCGGCCTATGGGTTATTTTTCTTAGGCCATTGTCATATCACTGATGTCTTAACTATCTTTTCACTGTTTCAATACACATTGTATCATACTTTTCGTTCTTAAACTAAAACAATCCCATTAAGGTTATAAACGCAAAAGTTTGTGAGTATGTATGTATATATACACTTTTGTTGCTCTTTCACGCAAAAACTACAAAACGGATTTGGATGCAACTTTACACTAATAACAGCTTATATATCTGAATATTACATAGGCTACCTTTTTCTGCGATAATCATGATACACGCGGGTGTATCCTAAGCTAGTCCATTTATAATTCTGCAATATCAGGCAACTTAATCTGGAACAATATCTATTATTTTGTGGTGTTAAATTGGAAAACTATAAGGTACAAAAAAAAACTATAAATAAATAGTTTTGCAAATAAAACAATGATTAGTTATTATATTGGAAATCGGACTTTGTTTTAAGTCTAGTCATTCTTTCCACTTAAATCATAGAGCATAAAAACTATATATTTGTAAGTGATGTTTTTTTTAATTAAATACAATTATGGCGACCGTTGTATCGAGTATAAAGAAAAGTAAAAGTGATAGGTTAAAACTCTTATTGTCTATGATTCGTAGCGATGGTGTAAAAAAAGTAATATTCAATGCAAACCGTCGGTATATTTATATTTAATGTTAACAGACAAATTTACGTCTCATAATACGGTTTTAATAAATTATATTGTTAACGAATTGTTTTCACCAGCTCTTTCTTACTTTTTTTCAATAAAACTTGATACTGTTAATATTTTAATAATGCTAATTTCAGTTTTAGCTAGTTTGTGTGACCGAAAGTCAACTATTTAGTCACTTAAGCGTTTATGATTAACCTACATCCGCATGTTTAAAAGAATATGAAATCTATTTCAAATCCATTCGTACCTACATTCGTAGTAACATAACTACTATAGTTACCCTGTAGTGATAGTTATCCTACAGTGATAGTTACCCTATAGTGATAGTTACCCTATAGTGATAGTTACCCTATAGTGATAGTTACCCTATAGTGATAGTTACCCTACAGTGATAGTTACGTTATAGTGATAGTTATCCTATAGTACGATAGTTTCCTATAGTGATAGTTACCCTATAGTATACAAGGTCACCAATCATCATCATCAACCTTTAACAGCCCGCTTTTGAACACACAACCTTAGAAAATTAGAATTGGCCTACTAAATCAGGCTGGTCAGAGGTCTTCAAAATTTGTTCCAAGTTTTAATTCGCATGACAACGAAGAGAATTAATCCTCAGTGGGTAAAATTGCCTTTCTAAGAAAAGGCCTATGCAAGGTCGAACAAGCGTATCTGCTATGCGTAACCAATGCCCTATTTTACACTATATTCTTCCTGAATATTAAAAAAAACTGTGACATAACGGCAATTAGCACGACATTAAGAAGGTACTGCACGAAATTGTGGGATTTCACGTATTTTCAAATGAGTAGTACTGTGCGCTGCATTAATTAAATACATCAAAAGTATTTGTATAGTTTAGGTCGATCCTTGAACAAGATCTATGTAGGGTTGGAATTTTGAAACAGATACATATGAAATTAAAAAACGATACATATGTGTTGTGTGTCAGATGAACTCTTAAAAACATTTTTCTTCGAAAAGATAGTAGATTTTACGTCTAGAACAATAATTTTCATATGACAATATTTGTATTTACATCGTGCAGGGTATAGCCGATGTTTAATTTAATTTAAAAGTATAAATCTAAAAATATTAAGACTTTTCAATTTTTAACACAAACGCCTGATGCACATTGCACATTGCGCAGAAAAAAACATTGCTCTAATTAAATTACTAGGTCTGAAACTTCAAAGCAGAATGGATCTAATTACTAATATTAATGAGATCGATTTTGTTTTGAAGTTTTTTTTAGACTTATGTCAGTATTGTATTGTGTATCATGTCTATATGTCATTGGTTATACTTACTGGCAAATAAGAAAATTGGAAAAAAATCAAATTTCGAGTCGAATCCTGTACAGAGTAGTGCGAACGCAGAGCAACAAATGTACGAAACACAATACAAACGTACAAACGCAAATAGGTAAATATCTCAAACAGGTATGTTTAATGTTACTGTTATAATTTTATTGTAAATTCAATGTTCCGTTCACAATTATTCGTCAGTTGCTAATCAATCAATACAAGTAATCAAGTAATCAAGACGGTAAAACTTCAAAACGTAAATATTTACCTTTGATTATAAACATGTAATTAATCAAAGGTACCTAACCTACTCTTATCAAACTCACTTTATTATTATAGGCCTATGTTTTTCAGGTTACATGTAATCTTATGGTCAAGAAAGAACTTATAGTAGAAAAGGAAAACACGAATAAAAGCAAAGCCACAATTCGGGTAACCAAGAACTTACTCACCACAACTCTCCATTTGGTTGCAACTTCAGTAATTTAAAAATTAATGGAGAATATAGAAATTGTTTTCATTCCTCCTTTTTCATAGTATGCAATATGTGTAATGCAAAATTAAGATTGGAAAATTGTAGAAAACCTAGAAACAGCAAGGAACTTGCACTCAATCAAAATATCGTGAGTAATTAAGTGTGTAGGTATGGGATTCAGTGCCCTGGAGCAAGTCACAACTTCTCTTGATATACCCTGCATGTCAGAACATTTTTATGCCAAATGTCATGCTAAAGTATGGGAACTCTGGGAACTGGCCAAAGAAAAAAGCATAGAGGAAACAACAAAAGAAAAACTTGAACTGGCTGAAAAAAATGGCGACGTTAATGCAGATAGCGTACCGATGATTACAGTTGTATCCGATGCGTTTTGGAGTAAGAGGTTATACAGGAAAAACTATACGACCTTTTCAGGAGCTGCAGATATCATTGGCTACAAACTAAAACAGTTTTCTACATGTCTGTTAAAAATAAAAACTCTATGGTCTGCGGGCGAGCTCAGAAGCGCAAACTTGAAGTACCTGAGCATGTTTGATATACAAACTCATAGCTGATGGTGATTCCAGCACCTACAAAAATATTCTGGATACCAAACCATATGCCGCACTTATTGTCGAAAAGATAGAGTGTTCTAACCACCTCCTCAGAAACTTTTGTACAAGACTAGATGAATTATTAAGAAAAATGGAAATTAAGGAGCCTCATTATATATTGAAAGCTCTCAAAAAAAACAGGTCTAAAATAAACGAAAAATAACAAATAACGATACTATAACTATACCCAAACATCGTAAATCTAACTATTAAACCTATTATTATTGTTATTGATGTTTTTCATTTCTGATTTGCTTACTCTTTTCCAGATACCAATCGCTGTGAATGAGGTTATCTTTATATATATAATTCTTCTGTGAGTGTGTATGTCACTGAACTTCTCTCAAACGACTGGACCGATTTTGATGAATTTTTTTGTGTGTGTTCAAGGGGATCTGGGAATGGTTTAGATTCGCAATTGGACCCGGTAGGTGGCGCTGCGATCAAGTTCTGGAATTTTAAAGTTGGGCGGTACGAAGTTCGCTGGGTCAACTAGTATATGTATATACATGGTGTCCCAAACAGAAATAATGGATAATCCTGGAGCACTTAGTAGTACAGCTATCTGGCGTACAAAAAAAATACCCAAAAAAAATTAATGCAAATTATTGAAAATTAATGAAATTTGTTGCGTTTTTGACGTTATCTTATTCCTCACAGACACTTTAATTAGAATTGCAGTAACTAGTATGAGTACCTATTGTACTTTTTTGAAAGACAAATATGAACTAAGATTTTTTACATGAATTTTGATAAAAAAAAAATATGACAAAGTTTGAGAATAATTTGAGAGTTTGTATAATTTCATAATTTCATTTAACGCAAATATGCAGTGATTGTTATTTAGATGCAAAAAGAGCAAATTCGACTGAATAAATCTTGTTTTAAATTATAATAACAAAAAGCTTTAAGATGTAGAAAAAATCATCTTTATTTTATAAGAGGTGTTCGAATTGTCTGCCACCAACTGAGATACAAGTTCGACATCTTCTGATAAATGCTCTTTCAAGAAGTCGTGCGTAGCGCCGTTCAGTTATTTTTGAAGCAGCCTCCTGAACACGACTGCGTAATTCCTCCAAACTTGAAGTGGGCCTAAAGTGCATCCGTTCTTTTAGCAGCCCCAGTAAAAAAATCTAGTGGATTTAAGTTCGGGGATCGTGGAGGCCACAAAATAGGAGTCAAACTACCCATCTATACATTTAGATATGAGGCATTTAAATAGGCACGGACATTTGCAGCACGTAGCCAGTGGGATTGCCTCACCTCCTCAGGTACCTCTTCTATTAAATTTGGCAGATCATTTTGTAAAAAATGTAAATAACTTTGGCCAGATAACTTTCCGGACAGTTCAAATGGACCAACGATTTTTTCGTTGAAAATACCAGTTCAATAATTTATTTTGAACTGGTATTGCGATTTTTCTTCTCGCATTAGATGCGGGTTCGAGAGTTGCCAGCTGCGCAGTTTATGCACGTTGTTATATCCATCTCTTTTATGAGTGGGTTCATCTCTCCACAGAATGTTGTCAAAGAATTGTGGATCTTGTTCTATTTTTGCAAGCATTTGTCGACAAAAAAAAAATCTTGCGTTGTAATCTCTCGGCTGAAGAGCTTGAACCCGTGGTAGGGATGAATTATTTTTTTTCAGTACATGATGCAGGGTCGTCTTTGTCTTCTTCTGAATTTCGTCAAGCACAGTGTCTTGTGTATTGATATTTGCTATTCTCCCAGTGCTTGTACCACCTATGCATTCTACCTTCCGAATAACATCTGTGCACTCTTATGAATACGCGGTAATCTGGATGACGCGCTATAGGGTATCTTTCCCTATAAAGGAATGCATCAGTCTTGCGCTACTTCTACATTCACCATAAATAAAGTGCATGTTTGCGTATTCTTGTGCCGTATATTGAATACGAGGCATATTGATACACGAAACCAGTTCAGATCCAAGTCGTCGTAAAATCACCAAACTATCAAGTCCAAATCAGTGAGCAAAACTGAGAGTCCAATGATTTCATTGGACTCTTAGTTAAAACGATGACTTCTGGCTGTTTAGCCAGAAATCGTCGTTGTAACACTGATTGAAAATCACAGAGAACTGCAAAAGGAATGGGCACATGCGATACCGAACAAGTCAAGCGACGCACCAAATACTTGCCATTGTTATGAGAGATAAGGTACAATGTAATAATAATATACTCTTCTCTCGCTCGCTTACACTGTACTTAAGTACTAAATATATTCACCTATCTCTGTCTCGTAATTAACAAAAAATTACTTCGGCCGCACTCAGGTAGTAAATAGCGAAATAACATTATAATTATCACACGACCTGCTACACTAAAAAGGAAGCTTTAATTTTCTCTCTTTGGATAAAATTATGTATTATACCATTTTTTTTTAAATATAGTTGCTGCTTAGTTTTTCATACATTTTTTTTCACAAAAATTTCAAATTTTGTAATAATTTATTTTTGATCAAATTTCATGTTATTATTTTTTTCCAAAAAAGTATAATAGGCACTCATACTATGTACTGCATTTCTAATAAGATTGTTTGTGAGGAATAAGATAACTTCAAAACTTGGGCAACAATTGGATTTTTTTTTGGGTTTTTTTTTTGTACGCCGGATAGCTATACTACTAAGTGCTTTAGGATTACCCATTCTTTCTGGGACACCCTGTATAGATGATATATTTATAGTGACGGGAGCTGGATGTGAGAAGCGCAAAATCGATCAGAGTGGTGTGCAATTGGAGAGGCCTATGCCCAGCAGTGGACTTCGATAGGCTGATTATGAAAATGATGATTTATAGATTCTAGAAATTATTACTTTTGAACAAAACTTTCAGAAATAGCGACTGAATATTTAGAAGATATGTATTACTCTGTGTGGAGCCTACTCTGTACAATTATTTTACATATTTTAGATAAAATGTTTTTACGTAGGAAGGGGCAACGGTGCTGCCTAGCGGCGCTGCCGCGCAACTCTGCTCGTAAATATCTAAACTCGACGTTTTTTGTTCGCGCAGCACACTCTTAATGAATTATTAATGTACAACTACTCCACCTAAGCCTCACACAAATACATATGTATGTATATTTGTATACACTTCCAAAAACAATAATGCGCATATTTTAATATTCAATATTGACTCGTGCATAATGTAAAGCTTATTACGTGAGAGCTACTTTATAGGAAGAGGGCAGAGGAAAGTGACGCGAATTTATATTACAAAGTGACAGTAGCCCATTGCGGTCAAATTGTACAACTAATGGCGACAATCATTACATTGTTTAAGTGAATTAGTTTCATGGTTAGTGTGCTTTTGCTTTCGACTCCTCCCACGTGTGTGTAAAAAGTAACTTATGTACTTCTCCAAGGTCGAATATATCTCTATCAATACCATTCATCTCAATCGACTCAGCGGTTAAGCTGTAATAGGTAGACAAACAGAGCAATTTTTTTCAAATTAGCTTTGATTTGTTATTATTTGTTATTTTTAGTTTACGTCAATTGTAGATTTTCTAGACAACTATCTTACGCAGGTCGTCACTCCACCTCGCCTGTAAGGGCGTCCTACACTACTGCTGCTGGATGCGAGAAGCCCAAAATCGATCAGAGTGGTGTGCAATGGGCGAGGCCTACGTCCAGCAGTGGACTGCGATAGGCTGATGATGATGATGATAGACAACTATAACTTGGATGCACTCGGCATAAGAAGGAAAGGCCGAACCGTTACCTTCTAGTGCGTATTTCCTCTACCCCAGTCCAGCACGTGTTGTCCTGTAAAGGAAGGGAGAAGGAGGGACCAGAGTCAACTTGGCTTCGTAAACGAAGCTACAAAAGAATACTAGTAGTGAAAAAAACACTCGGAATCGGATCTGTGACCATCAAACGCAGGTGAAACTACGTATAGTGTTAAATAACGCCCAAAAACAATAACCAACAATATTTATTTAAACTAAACAATGTAAAAATTCATGTAAACTGGTTGGCAGTGGGTTGCTTGTGCGTGAAGAGCCAGCGAAGCAGCCTCCATAACGACTCCGTGTCATCGCAATGGATCTTGTAACAATGTTTTGCTTTGCGTCTTTGCGGATGTGACGAACTGAAAATCAGAAACATAATTATGTGTTAAGTCCACAAATTTGATCTTATAGGGTTTTATACCTGGACTGCCTTGTTGGTCTAGTGCTGATCAAGAGGTTTCGGGTTCGATTCCCGGGTCGAACCCAATGTTTGTGTGACCCACAAATATTTGTTTCGGAGTCTGGGTGATTTTCTATGTGTAACATGTATGTATTTACAAAAAAAAGTATGTTTATGTATTTTTATCAGTTGTCTAGTAGGTACCTATAATACAAGCTCTGCTTATTTTTGGGCTAGATGACGTTGTGTATAAGATCTCCGAACAAATAGTGTTGAGATTGCTTTATGCAAAGGGAAAAACTTATAGAATTAGTAAAGTTATTTGCTTCTTGTCTATGAACTCTTTTAATTTGAAAAGTGCCCGTTTGAAGGCAAAATTATGAGACCATTATATGAGTGATTTTATACTGGACATTAGTTAATCAATTTACAGCTCGACAAGCTCAGTCGCTGGACTGGAGGGGAGTAGCGATAGCGTTTTTGTCCGATACCAAACAGAGTATCATTTTTTGGAGGAAAAATTTCACACTCAGTCATTTTAGTCTCACACACAAAGACCTATGACTACGAACATATTACAAAACATTCATAATTTCACACACAAACATAACAGTGCAATGCATTAGCGTTATATCAAAGAATAGGCCCGATTTTTTTAAGCCGGACGGTCGGACGAATGTAAATGACGAAACTATAATGGTTGCGAATTGCAGTGTTGATTTTCACTGCTTTGTACTGTGTCTACTACTACTGTATCTACGATCGTCTTCTATACTTACGGTGTATAATGTATGTCAGATTGTAGCTCGCAGAGCAATCGTCTCCGACATCGTTCGCTGATCGGCACCAGGTTAGTAACGCCGGAGTCCAAGCGACGGTAGGCGCCTGGCCTTGCTGCATCACTTCAACAAACCAAATAACTTCTAAATGTTTTCTTAAACTTACAATAAGTTATTTTACACAGAGTTCACTGATATCCTACTAAAATTAAACGTGAAAGTTTGTGAGTATGTATGTAATTTGTATGTTTGTTGCTCTTTCACGCAAAAACTACTGAACGGATTTGTATGAAACCTCACAGTAATGTAGCTTTATATATCAAAATAACACACAGGCTACTTCTTACTGCAATAATCGAGATACACGCGAGTGGAGCCGCGGGTGAAAGCTAGTGATTTATATTTGTATTTACCATCATCATCATCTCCATCGGAGCCGTTCTGCCGAGCTTCGAAGCTTTAATAGAAGGACCGACTGTGTCATCTACCGATTGACTCAGATACTCACTGGACACGGTTGTTTCGGTGAGTATCTGAATAGAATGGGACTTGAAGATATGGCACAATTCCACCACTGCCAATTCGACCGGAACTCCACCCAGCACATCCTGAAGGACTGCCCAGATATAGACACACCGTGATAACCGACATAGAGAGCAGCGAACAAAAGCTGGTCTTTTATATACCTATTGACTGCACTGCCTCGTTGGTCTAGTGGTTAGCGTAAGCGACTACTAAGAGCTGTTATTGGGTTTTCTCACATCAAATTCTTAATAACAGCCCGGAGTATGGAAGTTTGGGGATGGTTCACGCCCGTGCTTCGGTGAGCACAGTAAACCGTCCCAGTTGTCATGAACATCTATGGCAATCGTTATTGAAAAGACAGTTCCATCAAATATACTGATAACTAGTTCAACCTTCGAATTTCGGTTCTCCCTTAGGGTTGCAGAGTTCTGATGCCAGTCGCTCAGAGGAAAGCTGATTTTCAGGTAAAACCGGTTAACCCAAAACAATCTTCTGAATAAAGGCTAGGAAGAAGAAGAAGATCCTATATTGATGCTATGATAGAAACGATAGATTTAGCTAGCCAACCTCGTCATGAATTACGACAATTTCATGAAATAGTTGAGCACGTAATGAAGTGATCTAATCACGACATACACACTAATTAAAAATATGCTAAGTTATAATTTATCCTTTTGAAATGTCGTTTTTACTTTCTATAAACGTGTAAGTAATGACAAATCGAATCATTTCGTTTCCGTCATTTAATGTTCGATTTCGCTTTCATTGATCGTTTCTGTTGCGTCTACTTCTGTTTCGGATGTCGTATGTTTTACTGCAACTGTCTCTGCACTGTCCCTACGTATTCTAGTGTGATGTTACATCTTTTGCAGTAATATCAAATGAACACTGTTTTTTATGAATCCATATGAAAATTTATACGATACTTACACCAAAAAAGCATACTTTCTGAGGTTTTAGCGCGGCGCTGATTTCAGTACGAATTGACAGGCTTGACCGGGGCACTACTACCCTTACACAGAAGACCATCCTAATAATGACAGCATTCTTGTTGTCGCATTTCTTTGGTGAGTGTGAGACGCAAGGCCCAATAATTCGGCCTCCGGAGGCCAGGAGAATGATGCACAAACATCTGACTAAGCTGCCATGGTAAAGGTTACCATGCTGATTTGCCTACCCTCACAATGAGGACGATGACTCCTAGATTCTACTCATGTTTTCCATCAGGCAGAGTAGACTCACTTTGGTAGGCTTAAATATTAATATAAAAAGCGAATTTTAAATTTTTGTCGTGTCTGTCTGTTTGTTTCAGGTAATCTCTGGAACGGCTGGATTGATTTTGACGGATCTTTTGAACTGTTTTAAAGTAATTATAAAAATTACAATATTTATCGCAAAAACGTAACAATTACATTGAAAACGGTTCTAAACACTCGTTTTCTACTTGAAATGTGACCTTCAAAACGCAAATTGTATAGTTGAAAATATTTAAACTGTGAAGATTAAACTACAGTGATAAAGTTGTAATGTGTTAATCCGTAGTTTAGCTGCGCGCCGAGGACGAGGTCGGGCCTATTATTGCCTATCCGTATATGGTTGTTTAAACGTTGCGTTACTAGTTTACTCAATTTTAGTTGATTTTAATGTTTCGTGCATTCAAAGATGAATAATTCATAGGATTCCTTTAATACGAACATCCTAAATAACAGGAATTCTATAATTATATATATTATCCATACATACAGGGTCATCTTTAACTATACGGGGGCACATAAGAATTTGGGGGCCCTAAACTATTGTGTGTCCAATAAAAATATCAAACATACATAATACTACAAGCGTAGTACTTATTTTAATTATTTCGTATTGAACTGTAGCTTTTTTGTGACTGTGTAACTCTTTATTGCACATCATAATACAGAAGATATATTTTAGGATCCAATCCAATAAAAACTGAGTACAATGGGCGGCCTTATCGCAGGCTGCGATCTCTTCCAGGCAACCTTAAGATGGACTAAACTTAAAAGTAATTGTAGTAAGTGGTGCACATTTACAATTAACTAATGTAATGTGCCTAACAATATTTTATTGAGACTATATATAAAAGAAACAAATTGTCGGTTCGTTGGAGGGCCACCTGACAATGGCGGGCCCTGGGAACTGTGTGTGCCTTTTGTGGTAAAGATGGTAATGCATACATAGAATCTTAGAGAGATCTATGAGACAAAATTTCATGTAATTTACATGTCAGCACAATTTAGATTTTAGCATGAATGGGCGGCTCGCCGGGGCAGTACTACCCTCACACAGAAGACCATCCCAATAATGACAGCATTCTTGGTGTCGTATTTCGTTGGTGAGTGTGAGACTGGAGGCTCAATCATTCTACATTATTCTCTTAGTTGCCGGAGACCAGGAGAATGATACAGAATCATCTGACCGGGCCGCCATGGTATGGGTCATCATGCTGCATTACCTACCCTCACAATGATTATTTGTGTAGTTTGGGCCTTAGGATGAATAGGGGTGGTTACACTCCGTATTGATATTCACCTGACAGTCAGAATCAGAAATTAAAAGTTGACTGAAAACGTGTATTAGAAGCAAGACATCACAAAGTTTCTACATGTATAACAAAAAGATATTCTAGTCTTTTCAGTGACAGCTCAGTTGTCTATTATAAATCTAGCTTCCTAGTTCAGGCGCCTACATCCACAGTTACCCAGTATCCGAGTGTTGCGTAACTTGCGGATGTAACGAACGCATGCGCCTTCCGCGAAGTGGCGGCCACCACGCACGTATAAACTGCGTGCGCGTGCACTTGCATACACTCACTATGTCGAGTCTAAGCTGACTGAATATATTTCTGTATGAGGTATTGCATGGGGTAGTTAGATGTTAATGAATGAATGAGTCCTGATGTCGCATGAGTCTGATCCAAATTAGATAGAGTCCGTATTACGGTTACCAGAATTCGGATTAACATACTTAGATATTGCCAGTGCTGCCAGTCTTCTGGGAACGCTTTCAGTAAGCCATGATGCGGTGGAACTTTTTGACGCTTGTATGAAAATATTGTAAATATTCTTTAAGTTAAAAGTTCAATTTAATCACTTAGACATTTATAAATAGCTTCATACATGTTTTATATAATTCACTACCTACGTTTACTTTATTTAATGTAAAAAATGTTTTGTTAAAAAATATATAATGGAAAGTGTACGTGGAATAACGTATGGCATTGGTCACTGTTTGGTTGCTTTATTAAAATATATATGCAGGATGAAAGTGGTTTATTATTGAGACGAAAATTATAGGCAATACATTTCGTACTTTACAGATCACACAAGGACAGTGACCAATAGTGACGTTCTTAAACTTTTTTTTTTGTTTTGGTTTCGCTTAGCCAATGATAATTTCTATAAGTAATAAATAAGAAGCCCGGTGTGACATTTGTCATCGTGACGTAACTAATACGATTAATTCGTGATTTTGAGTGCAATTTTTCAATATCAAGTTAAACTTGATGCTTATTTATGATATGCGTTGTGATAGTGTATGGATGACATAGTAATTAAATAGGATTATGAATTTGATTTTTCAATTTCTTACATGCGGCATGTCAAATGACAAATGTCAAAACGGGCTTCTTATTTTGTGACGACTATAATTACAGTTGTGACATCCAAACATATCAATGTACTAACAGGTACAAATGGACTATTTTGACATTAGTATGTGACACCTGTCAACTTGTTCATCAATTATCGTCTTAATATATTTGTTTTGTGTTTACTGTTAATCTTAATCAACTGTCTCGTTGGTCTAGTGGTTAGCGTATGCGACTGCTAATCAAGAGGTCTCGGGTTCAAATCCCGGGTCGGGCCAAAAAGTGTTTTTGGGTTTTTCTTAGGAAATTCCTAATAGCAGCCCGGAGTTTGGAAGTATGGCGGTGATTATCGCCCGTGCCTCGGAGACCACGTAAAGCCGTCGGTCGTGGTTGTCATGAACATCTATGGCAATCGTTATTGGGAAGTCAGTGCCCTCAAATATACCGACAACTAGTTCAATCTTCGAATTTCAGTTCTCCCTTAGGGTTGCGGAGGTCCGATGCCAGTCGCTCCGTGGAAAAACTGAAATTCAGGTAAAACCGGTTGAACTAGTAGCCGACCCCAAATAAACTTGGGAATAAAGACTAGGAAGCTGAAGATGAGGTTTACTGTTAATCTTAGCTTAAACATAATGTATTATTAAAGTGTGATTTAACATCACTAGTAATAATCATCTAGTTACGGTGTGATTTTTTAGTTAACGTCAAATGATAGAAATATTTAAGCATGTGTTGTATTTAAGTGCGGTAAGTAGCATCTTAAGATGTATTGGCTTTTAATAATAGTTACAGCTTTTCATAACAAACAAAACGTGTGAAATATCACACCTTAAATAATAAATAATGAGTATTTGATTAATTTCTAAACTCGCAGCTAAGTGTTATAACTCTTAAGTATTGGCTGAAATCCTAGAACTTTTAAAAATGCTTTTTGAATACAGGAAAACTTAACAGCATTTCCTTTTCAAATTGAAGAATAACATAAGGTAAGATAAGGTAAAATGTAATTATAAAATAAATTTCTCCAAGTTATAATTATTCTATTTAAGCAAGAATAATGAATCTATATTTTTAGAGGCTTCATAATCATTGTTAGGTTTAACTTGTGAAAAAAAATTTTTTTATATAAAAGTTCATTTATTAGTGACATAATTCGTTTTAATCTAATTTTATTCAAAAAGTGCTACATAACGGTAGTGCTCGGTTTGTAGATATAAGATACGCATTATAAATCTATAACTTTCTACTGTTCTTGGAAATTACGCTTGGAATTTCCAAGTCATTCTATTTATTTCCTATTTGATTTCTACATTTTGTAATATGCAGTTGACAGACTTGAATATACTGAGGGACAGAAATTAACCCTTACCCTTTACTATTATTTTCTTCTGGTAACCCTGTATGTAAGTAGACAGATTATAATAATACTATTGGTATCAATATTGACTGCCCTATTTTATTCCAAAATACATTGATTTATTGTCATAGCATTGCAACACTGGTGATGCTTTAATACTTTCGCATTATTTCGTAATACATATAATAACGTATGTAATTACGTACATTTATTATATTATATCATGTAGTAAACTTATTCGCGTGTAAAAGTATTATAAAACAAAAATTAAATAGCACTATTTTTGGAGAATATTTTTTAAATTTATATTTTTTTTCTACTCTATTCATTGTATAAAGTAATGCCTTTTAGTTTATTATATCATTAAATATTTTTACAAATTCTATGTATTCACGTATTTATGTACTTCTTTTTTATATCACCATCTTCCTAGCCTTTATTATTAGCAACTAGTTCAACCGGATTTACCTGAATATAAGTTTTTACAAGGAGAACCCTAAGGGAGAAATAAAATAGAAATTGATTGAAAGATTGAGCTAGTTGTCAGTATATTTGATGGCACTGACTTCCCAATAACGATTGCCATAGATGTTCGTGACAACCGGGACCGACGGCTTAACATGCTCTCCGAGACACGGGCGTGAATTTTATTTTATTTTTAATATTTGAGACTGTAAATATGATTTTACTCGGCCAGACGAATATCATGAAGAGAGTAGTGGTCACTATACTTATTATGAATACAGTTAACAGTGAGTGGAGGCACTCATCAACAAATGCTATCTATATAATCCGCATTTAAGGTTGGTCTTCTGTAAGAGGGTAGTAGAGCCCCATCACGCTGATTACAGCATGAACGGGTCCGGCCAGCTCCACCGGAACATTCATGCTGAAATCATTATGGCCCTACTACCTTGAAATATATCTTACTTGTGCTATTTCTAACGAAATTTCATGGCTTTCTGTATAACTCAGAATCAAATAAAGAAGGAAACCACTAAACAAATAATATTGACTTGGAATTAGAGACCAAATTGAATTCTTATCACTTTCGGAATCACTCAACTAAAGAGACAGTCAATTTACCTCATTACTGCATAGACATAAACACTCACTTAGAAATGCAAGTAAAGGTTGGGCCAAACCAAAAATTCATTTTTATTTTTTTATTTATAGTTCCTGCATTACAATTGTATGAGGCGGACTTAATGCCACATGGCATTATCTACCAGTCAACCTTGAGTTGGTTCAGTAAGGGACAGACGGATCTTCTAAATAATAAGCTTTCCTGTCTAGTACGTTCAAATGCGTGTATATTGCATACTGTACTGATATATATTGCGTGCGCTATGTTATATCCACGCATACAATTTTTTTAAGTTAATATGTAACTAATGTACTTACATATGGTAGACTTATAATCAACTTTCCTTGTATTAATTTCAGCGAACATGATATATTCAATTAAGTGCTTGTTAAGAAATATACACGGCAAAAAGACCAGCGCAACTGATACATAAATTTAAAAATATAGCAGTCTAATATCTTTCATCATCTTTAAAATTTTCGGGCCAAATGGGGAAGACAATCTACCCGTGATCACGAGAGGTATAACCCGTCCGAAACGTCGGAAAGTAGAAGGTATCGTAACCATTTTAATTTTATCGAGAATAAGTCCCGCTTACAGCAAAAAACATGAGATGTGAAAAAGTCGCGAAAGTCTCAACACAGCAAATGTGGAAGATAAAAAGTCTCCAAAATAGTTTGATAAGCGACAGAATTCTGATAATAAAAACTGCTAATCTCTTTTTTAAGTTAGTAAAATCATCCTATACAAGAAGAAACATGTCTCATGCTTATGATGAATATGGTAAAGATTCACAAAAGAAAATCTTTTTAGTATTAACATTGAAAAGCATGTACATAAAATACAATTTAGTTACACAAAAATAGCTTTAATATTTAACGTCCTTGAGCATACGGTTCGTCGCTCGGGCGCTAGTGCATCGCACACTAATCTCACAAACAAGGAAGTGGATACCGGTTCTGTTGGGGTCACAACGCGCCCCTTACACAAATACTTTCGTTTTCTGCATAACATGCCAATATGGGCTTTGATTCATTCAAATAATTAGGTAGTTTCGCATGAAAGTTGTTCGGTTGGTTCAGCGCGATAACGCACGCAAATTCTTTAGAATATTTGTTGTTAATTAGGCTCAGGAATTCAGTTTTCAAACTGTTATGTGCTAATATGTTATCAAGTTAATCTTAGAATATTACGCGTATAAAATGATAGTTATAATACATCTCATTAATGGCCGTCTTATTCCTTAAAATACAGAACATGTTTAATAGTAGCCATAACTGCCTGGCCACGAGTTTTGGTCTTAGCGAAAAGCGGAGCGGCGTCGGTGAGCGGTGCGTTTTGCACGCCACGAACCTTAGTAGCGGTTAGTTGCAGCGGCGACGGTGGACGTATTTAGGTAGTCGAAACGTGTTAAAAATCATGGCGTTATTAAAATTATCCCCTGTCTGTTTAGAAACAACATTTTTTTTTAAATATGATAGAATGAGTGCACGAACTAAATAAAGATCGGTATTTAGATGGTGGATTTATTGACCTATACGAAGGTCCTACCTATAAGAAGTAACTGATGTTTCCAAGTGTTTTGCTAAGTAGGTACTTACAGAGAGAAAAAACTTTAAAAACTTGTCAACTACTTTCATTGCGTATAAGACATACTAGTAGTTTCGTGTGTAGTTATATCTACAGACAAAACTACTGATATGTAAACTGTTTTGCTAATTAGGTACCTACTGACAGAGAAAAAAATTAACTTTTAAAACTTGTGAACTATCCACCTACATTACGTAAACATACCAGTAGTTTTGTCAACATATCAGTAGCTTCGTTTGGTAGGTACCTAGGTTCTATGTTTTTGTGTTATCAATTTAAATTAAACGTAAGTACCATTATATTCCGGAAAACATTTAATTTCTTCCCACAACCTTTTTATATTTATGTTGGGGATAGTTTGACATCCATATAGGCGGTCTATTTAAATTTCTGTTATAAAAGCCTCGGTATCCATTACCGCCATAAAATCGTCTAAAATTTTTTGTTTTTATTTAACGCCGCTGAGTCCGTCACTCCTGCACCGCTGTCCACGCCGCTCTGTTTCGTGGCGTCGCACATACTAACTTGTGCCTTTGTTCCTGCCGCTCTCCATACTGTAGCAATTCGCTCGGCAAAAACCGCTAGCTTTTTCGCTATGAGCGGCGACTCGTGGCGTGCCTCGTACATTTTTATACTTTTGATATTACCGCTCGGCATTTCGCTCTTAGCTGCCGCTCACAGCGGAAAGGTCGTGAATGGGCCGTAAGCCAGGCTACATTTATTTCCTTCTATGTAAATGTATGTACCATGAATACATACAAATTAGGACATAGGATATTTAACGTTGGAAAAAGCTGATGAAAGTTTTAGAAGAATATAACTCAACTTAGTTAACGTAATAAGTAACTAGTAGTAGATTAGAGAGCAAAGAGAAGTCAATATCTATTTATAGACTCGCGAATTTTATACCTGCACGAGTGAGTTCGAATCTCATCCTCGTCGTCATTTGATATGTCACTTGAACGTAGGGTGGCGTCACAGAGAGAAAAATACAATACGTGTTGCTTCAAATAAACAGCGTTTATTGCAGAGAGGGAGTGCTTCAATGGCAGAGGTGTTGCCAGTTAAAAACATACATTACACTTATGAGTTTTTTCATAAACGGGACTTATTCGCGATTAAACTATTTAAAAAGCTTACGAAAACCTTGAAGAAGTGATTATTTTTTTAAAATCAAAAAGTTTTTATATAAAAGCTTGTCGTGCTTACAATGGCGCGTGTCGGGAAGTCGACGTGGATCCTTTGTCCACTCCTCTTGCAAAATTGAAGATAATACTGTCTAACCACTAATTTCGCGAATAGCTACATGCGTATAGATTTGCTGTAAGCACATGTTTATTTTGAAGTGTGGCCATTTGGATATTTGTGGAAACTTGTTATTGCTAACTATTTAATTAATTGTATTTAAATTCTACTTTTAGCTGTAAGTTTAATTAAAATTGTAAAATAAACAAATATCAAGTAGGCCTTTCCAGGCGCTTCTATGACATTAAATTTATGACTCCAGTTGCGTGGTTCCGAAATGTCATTCCTATAGAGAAGAACCATGAAGGCAAACTCCTTAAGATACTTTTATAAAATAATGTTTTACGATTCTCGTGAACCTCATTATGAGGGTTCCGTAGCCAAATGGCAAAAAAACGGAACCCTTATAGATTCGTCATGTCTGTCTGTCTGTCTGTCCGTGCGTATGTCACAGTAACTTTTTTCCGAAACTATAAGAGCTATAGGGTTGAAACTTGGACAGTAGATGTATTCTGTGAACCGCATTAATATTTTTACACAGATATAGAAAAAAAAACAATAACTTTTATGGGTCCCCATACTTAGAACTAAAACTAAAAAAAAATTTTTCATCAAAACCATACGTGTATCTATGGATAGGTCTTTAAAAATGATATTGAGGTTTCTATATCATTATTTTCTAAACTGAATAGTTTGCGCGGGAGACACTTCCAAAGTGGTAAAATGTATTCCCATGTAACTTCTAAAATAAGAGAATGATAAAATTATAAAAAATATATGATGTATATCCATGCAAACTTCCAACGATAATTGGTTTGAACGAGATCTAGTATGCAGTTTTTTTTAATACGTCATAAATCGTAAACATGAAAGTTAGAAGAATACACAAAATTAGGAGCAAAGAAATTCGTCAAAAAACCAAATTAACTGATGCCCTCAGGCACGTACTCTTACTCAAATGGAGATGGGCTGGACATATCTCACAATACCGAGACAGAAGATGGACCATTGAAACCACACGATGGAAAGGACCTATGGGGAAGAGGAATGTTGGTCGACAATTAAGACGGTGGGCTGATGACACGTCGCAGGAAATGACTGGATACAAATAGGCAGAGACAGATGGAGGAGACCTTTACCCAACAGGGATCCAAACCTTATACATTAATAATAATACTAACAGTAATTATAAGTAACCATTTAAAATTTAAGCAATTAAGTACTAACAAAATTGTAAAACATAAGCAAGCTTTGGATTAAATGCCTTTATTATTATTATTTGTGCATTACTTTAACTCGAAATTAAAATTTCGGTATAATGAAAACCACGGGCCTAGACCAAGTGGAGTTCATTTTGTTGGCTTTGGACTGAGGCTGTAATCTGTGATGTTGTGTCTTCCTGTATGAACTTTCGAACAATGCGGCACGTATTTAATATGGCGGCTTTTTGCATAGTAATGTATGTGTTAGTGGGAAGTTCGATCTGTCGTAGGAAGTGAAGGAGATGTTTTGGTATAATTCCGGTGCTGGAGAGTACCAGAGGCACAATGTACACTTTGGTCATTTTCCAAATTCTACTTATTTCTTCTTTTAGTTCTGTATACTTATGTATCTTTTAAGTTATTGTTTTTTGTAAATTGTGTGTGTTAGGGACTGCAATATCTATTAAATATGTTATACTTACCGATTACCATCGACGTTATGGATGGTGAAGACTGCCGGGGTAAGAGCCGAGATGATGAGCCCCACAGGGATGAACGCAGTCACAAGTCGCAGGATATCTTGCCACGGGTTGCCGCTAAATAGGAAATGCATATTATTATTTTTCACTCTACCCAAACTGGTCTTGCATTCTGTATTTATCTATCAAGAACCCATAACGTCCCACTAATGGAGGCGGGTCTAGTCTCAGGAGAGGGTTAAGGCCATATACCCCCACGCTGGCCGAGTGCGGGTTGGGGACTGGCAAGGCACGTTGTGGTTACGAAATCCTGCCATTGGGTGTTTTTAAACCGCACGAAGGCCTCCAACTAAGTTTCTGCTCTCTTATTATAACAACTGGGACCAACTGATTAACGTAACCTTCGAATCACGAAAACGCTCATAACGTATCATGCCACAAACGGTCACCCATCTAGGTCTGACCGCGCCGTCGTTGCTTACCCTAGTGATTGTTTCCAATCACCTAAGGCCAACCCACACTCGGCCAGCGTGGGGACGTAAGGCCTTAACCCCCTCCTGAGAGGACACCCTAGGCCAGCAGTGGGACGTTATGGGTTGTTGTTGTTTATTTCTCTTTGCAGTTAAGTTGCCCTCACACAACTTACTCCTTATTCCCTTTTTACGACATCTATAGCACGTTACCTCATGAAAAACGAACGGACTGGCTCGCCTAGGTAAATATATTAATCGAAAACCAACGTTATTTTGTAAGATGCAAGTACAACATATCCGTTTTTGTTAGGTTTAGTTTACTATCAATATTCTGGTTACGAAAGTTTAGTAGAAAAGCCTTTCTTCAAACAGTTGTTACGTGACGAAAATTAACAGCTCTAAGAGACTGGTTTGTTGTACATTTGTACTTCCTTCTTGTAAGTCATAACATTATTTTATGACTCGTGTATTTTGTTTCGGAAAATATGGCTGCGACTATTTTTATTTAAGTTGTCGTACTGTAGCGTTATTTATTACTGATAAAGTTCAGAAAGTGATCCTACTTCAAAATAAATAGGGCAAATCTCATTACACCGATCAAGTATTGGTTCAGAATGCGTTTTATTCATTGTAATTCATTTTATTTTTCATTACTTCTTCCGCTAATACATATATCTTGAGGGACTTTACAAACATTCATACTAATATTATAAAATTGAACCAATTCCACCAAGATTAATTAGAGAGGATAGGGAGAAGAATAGGCTAAATTTAGTCACGATTATCGACATTTATATAAAATATATATAAATAAATATTTTGGACATCCTACACACAACATCATCTAGTCCCAAAGTAAGCAGAGCTTGTGTTATGGGTACCTAACAACTGATATAAATACATAAACATACTTTTTTTTTATAAAGAAATACATAATATACATAGAAAAACACCCAGACTCCGAAACAAATATTTGTGGATCACACAAATATTTGGTCTGACCCGGGAATCGAACCCGAGACCTCTTGATCAGCAGCCGCATACGCTAACCACTAGACCAACAAGGCAGTCTATAAAACGCACACACTTACAAGAATCGGACACAAAGAACGTCCAGACTCAGAATAACAATTTGTGGATCACACAAAGTGTTTTCCCATGTAGGATTTGAACCCACAACAGTTAGCGCAGTAGAGAGCGGCTTGGCTCCAGCTTAAACCACTAGGCCAACCGTATAGTCAAACTGACAATACTGAACGCAGTAGGCAGGCCCT
Organism: Phragmatobia fuliginosa; assembly: GCA_932526445.1. Lineage (NCBI taxonomy): Eukaryota > Metazoa > Arthropoda > Insecta > Lepidoptera > Erebidae > Phragmatobia > Phragmatobia fuliginosa. The sequence continues at coordinate 496,684 of OW052069.1, read as the reverse complement.
CTTAAACTAGTGCTTCAATCGTGCTGTTTATTTTTTCAGCACCTATAATCGTCAAATGTGTCCTTAATGTGTCCTCCCCCTCCTGAGAGGGATCTGAGTCCAGCAGTGGGACGTTATAGTTTGTTGATGTTGTGATGTATAATCATCGAAATGTATACCGTCGGATCTCAACTTCTAATCGACTTACAGTATTCAGTCCCGAATCTACAATTTTTTCGAACCGGGGAAAAACGTTGATAGTGGCGCCCCCTCCCTTCAGAAAAACTGTTAAAACTGCCAATCATTATCATTTTTGTAATACTACTATGATTTGCGTTCATCAATCACTTAGTATGTGTTCAAAAACTAACTGGGCGTATGGAAATAGAAGTTTGTTTTTCAAACATATCATATTAAGGTTTCATTACTTGATAAAAAACTCATGAGATTGTAGGAAAATAGACTTCATTTGTTCGATATTTCGAATTCTCGTCTCAAGGATTTGGCGCCCCCGTGAAACTGCTGCCCGGTGCAAGTGCCCCGGTTTGCCCCCGCTTAGATCCACTGAGTTAACAATATTCACTGTACTATATCAGGTTGCAAAGTTTTAAACTTTTCAATTCAATTTATAATGATATTAGCAACAAATTAAAATGGAAATGAGTGTTTACTATTAATGATATAATGATATTACGACGTCCGGTGGGTGAAAGGACATGATTCCGGTCAGAAGGAGGCCGCGCTACTGTTCCGAGAGCAATTGCGTAGCTTTCAACTTTCCTTTATTGTTTTTAAAATTATATTTACTGTAATGTTAATGCGTGGGCACATGAGGCACGAGGCACTACTCAGTTTGTCGATTCATTACAAACATACTTAAATAGAAGTTCTTTTTATCGTACCTACTCATGATTTATCAGGTACAATGTTTATTTGGCGAGTGGCGAGGGATGGGAAGCCGCGGTCTCCTTCTGTGAGAATGTTATGCTCCAGAAGGAGTCCGTCCGCAAAGGGCTGATCCCGCTCGAAGGAGGCGGCGAAGGGGACGCGGTAGAGGCCGCTAGCTCTCCAATCGTCGCCTAAGGGTCGCTGCGGTCACATCCTGGGGAAATGTGACCGCTGCAAACGACTCGAGATAGGTGACACCCGCGGTGCGGCCGGGGGTGTCGTTTAAGGTGGGTTGATGTTTTGCCTCTTTCTGTACAGAGCGGTGAGAGGCGCAACAACATCCTGTCCCGGGGGTTAAACTAGTCACCCCGGGATGTACCTCAAACGTTGAGGTACGGCAGGTGGGGCACCAAAAGCTGCTGACGCGATCCTGATGTTCCTCCCATTTGCTGAAGTAGGCCGCCGCAGGGTTTAGTGGGTAGACAACCGGTCTACCCACTAAACCCCGGGCAACCGAACGGGAGTCCTACACACGCCCTTCGTTTACCCCACGAAGGATATGAAGGGTATGGCAGAATGGTGACCCACACACAAAACGGCGACTTAGTTTTTTGAACCAACTTCTGTTGGACCCTTTTTATTCCTCTAATTAAGACTGGAGAAACTAAAGATTTTTCATTCTTGAATAGATCATTTGTCAAGAAGGCCATAGGCTATATAAAAATACTACACGAGTATTAGGACCCCAGAGTGTTATATAACTGTCACCTTTATCTGCGTCTTTCAAAAAGACTAAAATTTTACCCCTTCCGCAAATAAAAACATTTATGCTAGACCCCTTTATAATGGTATGGTGATGTACAAATAGAATTATTCAATTCAGACCAATGGTATCTTAGATTAGCGCATTTAAAAACACAAACTAATTCTTCAGCTTTATCATTTTTATCCGACTTCAAAAAAAAGGAGGAGGTTCTCAATTCGTCGGTTTTTTTTTATGTATGTTCAGCGATAATTTCGTCGTTTATGAATCGATTTCTAAAATTCAAAAATTTTGCATTGGAATGGGCGTAGCTTACAGGTGGTCCCATCGTCACTATATCGGGCTCTGATGATGGGATCCCAAGAAAATCGAGGAAACTTCTCAAATATCATAGGCACAGTTGTCGCGATTTGGGCACTCGGATTAGTTTTTCTTTGAAGTCGGTTTCTTTGAGTGAGCGAGAGTGGGTAGACAACCGGTCTACCCACTAAACCCCGGGCAACCGCCCGGGAGTCCTACACACGCCCTTCGTTTACCCCACGAAGGATATGAAGGGTATGGCAGAATGGTGACCCACACACAAAACGGCGACTTAGTTTTTTGGACCAACTTCTGTTGGACCCTTTTTATTCCTCTAATTAAGACTGGAGAAACTAAAGATTTTTCATTCTTGAATAGATCATTTGTCAAGAAGGCCATAGGCTATATAAAAATAGGATACGAGTATTAGGACCCCAAAATGTTATATAAATGTCACCTTTATCTGCGTCTTTCAAAAAGACTAAAATTTTACCCCTTCCGCAAATAAAAACATTTATGCTAGACCCCTTTATAATGGTAGGGTGATGTACAAATAGAATTATTCAATTCAGACCAATGGTATCTTAGATTAGCGCATTTAAAAACACAAACTAATTCTTCAGCTTTATCATTTTTATCCGACTTCAAAAAAAAGGAGGAGGTTCTCAATTCGTCGGTTTTTTTTTTATGTATGTTCAGCGTTAATTTCGTCGTTTATGAACCGATTTCTAAAATTCAAAAATTTTGCATTGGAATGGGCGTAGCTTACAGGTGGTCCCATCATCACTATATCGGGCTCTGATGATGGGATCCCAAGAAAATCGAGGAAACTTCTCAAATATCATAGGCACAGTTGTCGCGATTTGGGCACTCGGATTAGTTTTTCTTTGAAGTCGGTTTCTTTTTGTTAAAATTATAGTACCTATGATATTAATAGCACATTTCTTTAAAATTCTTACCGCTTCTTAATGCCATGCTGCACTTTAACTTCTTCATTAATATCCAGTCCGAATTCTTCATTTCCATTCGGTTTCTCTTTCACTGTAACAGGAGACTGATAAAGTCCCCCAGCAGGTAGCTTTGTTGGGACTTGCACTGTTGGCTGAGAGTCTATCGGTTCCTGCCAGCTCGGCCTAGATTTCGTGAATGTGGTATCTTTGTAGTTGTATGGGAATGGTTTGTATTGTTCATAGAACTCTTGAGGTATTTTATTTGAAGGGTAATCATCTAGAACTGAACTGTGAAAGATTAAGGAAGATTAGAAGGAAAGATTGATTATATTGCTGTAGTAGTGTGGTAAATATTTAAGTTGAAAGAATTTGGATAGGATGGTGAGCTGACAAGATAAAGTGTACAGTTTGACTTTAGCGAATATATAAATGTTTGAGTTTATATATTTTAACAGATTTACACTAAAAATCTGGTATACCATTTTTTACTGATTATTTGTTTACTACTCGTCTCTTTGCTTGTCTGCTTATATTGCTAAAAACCTTGGGCAGGTAGAATCGTTTAAAGGATCTTACAGTCAATTTTAATGTTTATAATAAAACCAGATCCATTATGCTAATAATAATGGGCTGCCTCGACCGGGGCGGCACTACCCTCGCATAGAAGACCAACGCAAAAATGTCAGCACTCGTGTTGTTGTATTTCGTTGGCGAGTTCGATACCGGAGGTCTAATGAAACAGAAGCATCTCTCAACATTGTGGGTCACCAACACTATTTGATACTGCTCATGCTTTCTATCAGACAGAGCAGAGTTACTTTGGCAGAGGCAGGCTCATATAAAAAAAGAAAATAAAATAGACTAAAAACCAAAATCCTTACCCCACAAATCCAGAAGCAGGTTTCTTTATAACAGGTTCAGCAATCGGGTTCTTAATAAGCTCAGCAGTATCATCATCAAAGAAGCTTCCTAAATGTTGACTTGGTTTAAAATCTGCCAGTTCTTCTTTTTTCTCCGGCTTCTCCATCTCTTCTTTTTTAACGTTTTTTTTCCCTGATCCTCCTTCAGTAAGATTAGAGGCTGCAAAAGTGGCTTCCAGTTTCCACGTTTGAGGGTTTGGTTTGGAAGGTTCAGTTTCTTTATCATGTCTGATGATAGTTTTGTTCGTGGGGTATAAGGTGGTGACATTGGAATTTGAGCTGATTGTTTCCATGTCATAGGAGTAAACTTCCGTGATGAATAACAGGAGATATAGAGGTAACTGGAAATGGAAAAGTTGTGTGTTGATGAATACATTCGTGTTCTTTCTATAGATCCATGGTAGATAGTATTTAATTTATTTATTTATGGGTTGCTTGCAGTCGTAATATTTTTACTTAGTGTATAAGATTACTTGTGCTAGAATTTAGGATAATGTGCAACCACTTTCGAGCGAACACAACATGCACAAATATATGAGAGAAAACAGGAAAATATTTACATATGCAATATTTATTTGATTTAAATATTGCATATGTAAATATTTATACATATAAACACGAATGAAACTGCAAACTACCGATGGTTATATGTACTACTTTGGAATGCGAAATTTAAAAAAGTTCTAGGTATATTAGGTAATAGACATATAAAACATATATACTACGTGTATCTGGGTAGTGATGTAATAAGTGATTATGAGGGAGTTAATACATTTTAGAAATTACACAAAAAATCATTGAATAAATTCAGCAAACTATTGTACTCATTTCACGATGGATTATAATGTTTTAAGTCTATAAACGATTAGGTTTAAACACTAATAATAATCCTGTACTAATAATGTAAGTTTGTACATTACATACATATATGTTTAGTCTTTACGTGCGAGTTAAAATTTAAATTTACACCTAAAATAAATAAATAAATATTTTGGACATTGACACACAACGCCAAACTTTGAAACATATATTTGCAGATCCGGGAATCAAACTCTTAACTCTTTGTCGGCAGCCGCATACGGCAACCGCTAAGCCAACAAGTCAGTTTTGATTATGATAAGCAACTATAATATATATTTTTAGATTAGTATAAATATTGTGAGTGACCATTCTCACGAAATAATTATTTTGAAATATGTAACATATTTCCGTTCGCTTTCTGCGGGAGGACTTTCGTGAAAAGGTTATTTTCTCAGATTCTACAAACAATGATTTACTGACCCAAATGTGTATGATCTGAGAATATTTTAGTGGGACGTCAGATGGTAAGTCAAAAGTATGTACATATCACACTCGGCTACTTATTTCTATGAAGCTTTTATTTTATTTGATGAGGTCAGGTCCCGTGGTAGGTAGGAATATAGGATTTGTGTTTCGGGAGACTTTACAAACATACATGAAGAATACCCAGACTCAAAGTAACACTGAAGGTAGATTATACCAAGTGATATCTCAAGTTACAACAGTCAGCGTAGTAGGAAGCGGTAAAATGATCGCTTATAGCGCTACGCCATCAGTGCAGGCAATTAAAAAAAACCTGTGTTGTCGAATGATTCATCACAAATATTATATTTTCCCCGCTATGTTTATCCTTTCAAATACCACACACCGGTGGATACAGCGAGTTCCAACTTGACCTGGGCGTGTTCAGTCCTCAGAACAAAGACGGACGACCGGTTCCGGTGGAAAGCTTCGAGGCTGGCGCTAAAGGTTACCACATCAACGGTACCTTTATGTTCACTGGTTTTGGCGTTAAGTATACACTAAAGTTTCAACTGTAACTATTAAACGATCTCTCAATAATAGTTTTTATTAATAACTTCATAAAATAAAGGCCTTTTATGGGCCTGTTCGTCTGTCTGTGTAACTAGAAGCTTCCAAACGTATCGAACCGAATTTCATGTCGTTTGTTTCAATGAGTAGAGATTTATGAAAAAGATTATAATTAAGTTTCTGTTAATGTTAGTTTTACATTAATTTAACTTAGTGTAACTGCTGTCCAATAATACTCAGTAATACTGTAATGAGTAATCTCGTTATTCACATTCTAGCTCAAAGTTGATTTTTGTTTGGTGGAGTGAAATTTTGTTTGGATTCAAAGTATTTGGATCATTTATATCATCAACAGCCCATAAGTCCCACTACTGGGTTCAGAAATTAAGTAATTTTGATCATTTATATATTCTGACACAAATAACAACTTTTTCATTTTCTATGTACCTATCGACTGCATAGAAATTGTAAAAAGTTAGAAACACTTAAATGAAATTTGTGAAATTTTTAATATGATGATTCACAATATTTACTTGTTGAATAAACTATGCGAAATTCAAATGTCGATACATTGTTTCTTACTTTTTTACACATAAATTTGCTAAGAGATTGGCAAGATAGGAGGGCCGTGGGAATTCTCGTTGCTAGTCTAGGTACAGCGCAATACCCATGCTTCGTTGAGTAACCTACCTTGTTGACGTAAGGTAAGTGGGCTTTTTTGTAATACAAGTGACTGATTTACATCAAGTTGCATGAAAGAAATGAAGGAGTTACAGTCATGTCATGTAAGGGATTCAATAAGAAATACCAAAATAAATATTCATATTGATACAATCATATTTCGCAATACAATAATTTACAGGCCAAGTGGAGTGACGATTTGCGCAAGATGGCTGGCAGGAGCTTAACGCGGGAAGCCCGAAATTGATCAAAATGGTGTGCAATGGGATAGGATTATGTCCAGCAGTGCACTGCAATAGGCTCCTAATTGAAATAAGCTAAGTGGAAATATTTTTAGATCCAGACTACAGTTACTACCATTTCATTCACTAATAACCTATAACCACACAATCACCAACGTTATTTAAACACCATAAACAACTTTCAGACCCTCAGCCTCATTAATCATCCATCATCAGCTACTGACAGAACACATCTAATGTGTCAAGTATCTGTCAACACTGACATAAGTACATACGGAGGTGAAGTATGATTACAAAATCGTCCACTTGACTTGTCAGACTGTCAAATACTTTCTTATGTCACCTGTCAACTTGTAAAATGAACGTTTAGCTTGAGATAATCGTGACTAATTGTTTTTAGCTCTCGTGACTTGTAAACATATTTTAGTCAATGTGAATGGTATCTGAACTTGCTTTACTGTCGTTTTGCTTCATTCCATTACATTCTATATTATTATTTTTCGGACATCTTTCGGACATCTTACACACAACGTCGTCTGGTCCCAAACTAATCAGAGTTTGTATTATGGGTACTAAACAATTGATATAAATACATAAACATACTTTTTTTGTAAATACATACATATCTATATATGTATATATATAAAAATCAATGCCACTTTTCGTTGTAATTAAACTCTTTCTAAACGGCTGAACCGATTTTGATGAAATTTTTTGTGTGTGTTCAAGTAGGTTCGAGAATGGTTTATATTCGCGATTGGTACTGCGATCAAGTTGGGCGGTACAAGTTCGCTGGGTCAGCTAGTTATACATAGAAAAACACCCAGACTCCGAAACAAATACTTGTGGATCACACTAATATTTGTCCTGACACGGAAATTGAACCCCAGACCTCTTGATCAGCAGCCGCATACGCTAACCACTAGACCAATAAGGCAGACAATATTCATTCATAAAAGGTTAAACCAAAAGTTAAAACCAATTGGATTGAAATGAAGGACTACCTGAAAGAGCATTTTGGGTAGTAGAGGAAGAGAGAAAACTATAAGAAGACGATGTGACGGAAAGAGAATGACACCTACTTTTGAATTCTACTCGTGCTGGCCATTAAGCAAAGTAGAGTCATTGTAGGCTTAAGTATTCACAAAAATGTGAACTTAGCCAATGCAAAAGTAATTAAGGAACTATTGGTTTACTGATTAGTGATGTTAACAGTTGAGATAGAGATGCCTTGGATAGTTAAACTTTTTTTTTTTTTTTTTCTGTGCGGAAATCCCCTCGGATACCACCAGCTGGTGGTTATGTCGGACATGAACCGACCAAAACCGCACACCTTCTCAGGTACGAATGGCCGGGGAACCAGGTGTACCCTAGGAAGGAAATCCCTGGAACCCCGAATTACCTCGGGCCGTCTACCTACGGCTAGTAGATGACCCTCTTCATAATAAAAGCACATGGCGCATCCACCCCGGCCTGCTTCTGCTAGGGTGACAGATTGCCTCACCTGTCACCCCCAGGCTAGCGCTTATGGAGGACGGAGATCGTTCTGCGACCTCCGGCGCCTGAGTCGTCTGCGGTACCGGGCCCGTTCCCGGACCCGGCGGACCGGGAGGGTTCTAAGCCTCTCCCGGTCCCGCTCCGCCATCTCCTTCGCCAGCATGACTTGCTCGCAGAAAGAGACGGCGGAGTTCCACGCGCTCTCGCTCCGCACCATGGCCGCAATCATGTTGCCGAGCGAGAGAATACCCACTCCGATGGCCGTCACGAGGTCTCCCCTCTGCGCTGCCCACGCCGGGCATTCAGCCAGCGTATGGAGCGATGTATCCACGGTCCGGCCATCGCAGTGGTGCCACACAGGCGTTGGCTCTTTTCCGATTAGACACAGGTGATCTCCGAAGCATCCCTTCCCAGTGATCACCTGTGTCAAGCGGTATGAGAGGCTGCCGTGACGCCTCTCGAGCCATTCCTCCATAACGGGTCTTACGGCCGCAATAGCGGCGTGCCCTGCACTTGGTTGCCCAAGTCGTTCCTTCCACTCCTCCACGAGAACCTGGTGGAGCTGGGATTTCTGTTCCTCGATTTCTCGAGGTTCAGGACTCCGGCCCAACTCCTGCGCCTCCTTGTGCCACTGGTAAAGAGCAGCAAGGGCTCTCGCCTCCAGGTCCCATGGTGGAGTTCCGGCCAGGAGACTCGCCGCCTCAAAGGAAATTGTGCGATACCCTCTTATGGCCAACACTCTCTGCGGTCGTCGCAGTAGCACGACGTTGTTGGCCTTCAGGGCCTTCGCCCAAACTGGGGCCCCATAGAGGGCCATGGACCGCACAACCCCCGCGTAGAGTCTCCTGCAGGAGTCATCGGGTCCCCTCATATTTGGCAGCAGTCGTGATAATGCACGCGCTGTGCCAACTAGCTTTGGGACCAGACTTCGGAAGTGATAACCGAAGTCCCATCGGCCGTCGAGTACAAGCCCCAGATACCTCATAGAGGGCTCGATGCCGATGCGAATGCCTCCTGCTACGAGGCTGAGTCCATCAGGCGGCTTTCTTCGAGGCCCATGAAAAAACAAGGCCTCAGATTTGTGCAGAGCCACCTCGAGACCCAGCCGCCGAATACGTTCCACGACTTGGGCAACCCCGGCCGTGGCCCTCAGGATTGCTTCTTGGTGAGTTCCGCCACATGCCGTCACAAGGGTGTCATCCGCATAACATGTGACGGCAATACCATCTAAGAAGTCACCGCAAAGCACCCAATCGTAGCCGATGTTCCACAAGAGCGGCCCTAAGACCGAACCCTGCGGAACACCGCACGACATTTCACGCCGCCCGAGACCGGTCTTGCTTGGGTAGACAACGGCTCTCTCCGACAGATATGCCCCGACTATTTGGCGGAGGTAGAGAGGTACTCGATGATGCACAAGCGCCTCCCTAATGCAACTCCAGGGCAAGGTGTTGAACGCGTTGGCAATGTCTAAGGACACAGCCAGCACCACTTCGCCCCGGAGAACTGCTTCCTCCGTCAGAGTCTTCACACGCAGTATCGCATCTACGGTGGAGCGCCCCTGACGGAACCCGTACTGGGTTTCCGCCAGATCCGGCCCTACCCTGTAGAGGTGCTTGACGAGGCGATGTGCAATCACTCTTTCAAAGAGTTTGCACACCTCGTCAAGCAACACTATAGGCCGGTAGGCAGATGGTGAGTCCGCCGGGCGCCCCTCCTTTCGGATGAGGACAGTTTCCTCGTCTTCCACAATTTCGGAAACTGGCCCTGCTCGAGACATGCGGTGAATAACCCTCTCAGTCGGGGCTCGAGAATCGGCGCCTCGTCATGTAGAGTCAGGACCCATACTCGGCCTGGAATGCCATCGGGTCCTGGGGCGGTGTTTTTGGTTTTTAGCCGTTTCACCGCCAGCGCAAGTGCTACCCAAGTGACCTCAGGCACGTCGTCGTCATCCACGCTAAGCGACTCAAGAGCTGGAAGCGGAGCCATCTGTGGTGTGGTGTGCTCCACCACTCGCGTTGGGAACAAGGAGCCAACGATCCCCTCAAGCAGCTCTGGCTGAAGATATCGGGTCAGTGGCGGGGCCCATGGGCGCATCTTGCCTCTAACCATACGTTAGGGCCGTCCCCACGGGTCGCGCTCCAGTGTCTTCAGCAAGTCTCGGCGAGCCTCAATCTTAGCCCGCTTTATCGCTGCCTGAAGAGTCCTTTTGGCTACCTTGTATTCCGCTAATAGCTCCGCCTCTCGGGCTGCCGCATCCTCGGGACGGCGACGCCTTCTGCGGAACCTAGACCACTGGCGGCGCGCGGCCACGCAAGCCTGTTGCAGTCCTGCGATTTCCGGTGACCACCAGTAGACCCGGCGCTTAGCAGTGTTGAGAGGAGCTCTAGGCATCGCCGCATCGCAGATGCGGGTCATCGCCTCCTGGAACCACTGGGCTTCAGCATCCACGTTGACAGGCCTGTCCGGTACAGGTGCCCAGGCTTCAACTATGGCGGCTTCCAGGAGGAGTTCCCGATCTAAGCGCTTGAGCGCCCAGCGTGGCTCAGGTGGAGTCGGTCTGACCGGCGCGCCACCTGTGGGAGCGGAGACATCAAACCGAATGTATCGGTGATCCGAACCTGTCTCCTCCCCCACCACGACGCGCCAGTCCTGAACACGACGCGATAGTAAGGGGCACGCGAACGAAATGTCCACGATCGAGCTGCCCCTCGCCGTTACGAACGTAGGTTCGACTCCCCTGTTCAGGACAACTAGGCCTAATCTTTCGGCCCAGTTTTCTAATGCCCTGCCCCTTAGATTCGTGCGCTGGGAACCCCAGGCCTCCGACCAGGCGTTAAAGTCACCGAGCACAAGAACTGGGTGTGGGCGACAGGCATCGACGACGACGGCCAACTGAGCGAGCCATTGCTCGTACTCAATTATGTCTCGGTTCGGCGTGAAATACGCGGCCACGATAGTTACAACTAGAGAAGAAATGATCGTTCTCTTCACAAAATTATTGGCTTCGGCTTAGCAGACCAAGTCATTAGATCATCAAACCCGTCCGACTATTAACTACCATAATGGTCAGCAACATTTTATTTAGGAAATTAACCAAAAATTATACTTGCAAGAAAGTTAATGAAAATTAATCTATTGTGGTTTTTTTAAACTCCAAGTTAACACATACGCATTACTCTCTGTAAACACTGTAGACAGTCGATACAATGTTGTAAACACACATACAAACAAATCCTCTTCAAAACCATTAGGAAAACTGCCTACATCATCCTAAGATAATACTGCATTATATCTATCGATAACCTTTAATGAACCTTTATGGTGTTGATGAAAGTAATTATATGGCATCAAGAAAATAGTCATGTCATGGTCTCCCTACGACATGGCGCGATTAAGCTTTCTCTATGGGTATACGAGTATTTTATTGCTATCATTTGTCATCCATGGTAATGATGGACCTTTGATTGTGACAATTCCAAATTGCGAATTACAAAGTACTTGTGCACACATATTATATTGATTTCTAAACTGTAATGTTAGGCCATAGATTTGACCTATCCAACTTGCGCAGCGATGGTGATCCGTCATAGAGATTAAATGTTCATGGTCAGAAAAAGATAAAATACTTGTACTTGTAGGCTCTAGTCTTGACCACTTATGATGAAAAGTCATGAGGAAAGTATTGTTAAACGCCTGTGTGATGTCGAATTGGGAATACGTGGGGCCACAACCTTTGAGAGTTGCAAACTATGTGTCATAAGGGCACTGCAAAAACTAAGAAAAAATGAAATCAAACTTTATACCAACCTGTCTGGCCAACATCTTGTCGTAGTCTATTTTAGTCTATTAATCATTTCTAAGGTAAGACCTGCCGATGTTGATTCATGACGACATTATAAAACATCAAAAAAGGTAAGCCACGTGATAGTGAAATAGTGCGACATTGAACCATGACTCTGTCATATGTTTCATAATCATGGTTTGGATTTATTGAATATAATATACTAGGTATCCCAAGCAACTTTGTCTGGATCGCTTTTCAACCTAAAGGTTTAAGCGAGATGATAACAGCTATTAAGCTAATAAGCAAAATACACATTTAAAAAATGTGGCAATCAGTTATAAACATTCAGAGTTGTTTGTTTGTTTATCTGTAACTGTAACTGTAAGATGAATTTTGGTTTTCGGAACTAAATTTATTTTGTAACGTATTTAAGGATGTTATTTTAGGTCTTAAATAGAAACCCAATGTAACAATAGGTCATCAAACTCCGAAACAAATATTTGCGTTTCACACAAATATTGTTGACTGCCTTCTTTGTCTAGATGTTAGCGTATGCGGCTGCCGGTCAAGAGGTATCGGGTTCGATTCCGGGCTCTGACCAAATATTAGTGCGATCCGCAAAATATTTAGTTCGGAGTTAAGGTGTTTTCTATGTATAATATGTATGTATTTACAAAAAAAACATGTTTATGTACTTTTATCAGTTGTATAGTACCCATAATACAATCTCTGCTTAGTTTGGGACTAGATGGCGTTGTGTGTAAGATGTCCGAATTATTAAAATAAATAATTGGGACCCGGAATCGAACCCGAGACAAGCACAGCAGTCGCACACGCTGCCACTGGCACGAAGCACTCAAATATCAAGCCGGCAATGATCAGGCAACTAACACAATAGATGTATCTGTTCCCTGACCATGACAGAGCTGGCTGGTGTGGTTACATGGTCGTTGCGTAACGGAGAGCGGCTCACTTTCACCCAAAACAGTATGTCACTGACCTCTGCAATAGCTCGCTACGTCCGACCGTGTGACGTTCCGTGACGTGTCTCTGAGCTGGTGTGACGTCATCGTGTTGTCTGCTTAATTTTTTTTTTACCATCTGTCATTGAATAGCAAAGTAATAGCTTGGCCTATTGGTTTAATCTAATTAAAAAAAATGCCTATCTGTATGTTTGTTCCGGCTAATCTCGACTTGTTGTGTGTGTCTTTGAAGATAATTTTGAAAAGACCTATTTGTAGATAGCTGGTTATATAAGGTAATTTTTTAAACTAGCTTCGTGCTGCAGCTTTACTCGCGACTCATGACAACTGCAGGTAAAACAAGTCCGCAGTCTTTATTGGGAAGTCAGTGCTCTTAAATATACTGACAGCTAGTTCAATATTCGAATTCAGTTCACCCTAAAGGTTGCGAAGGTCTGAAGACAGCTTGCTCCGTGTAAAAACGAATGTTAAGGTCAAACTGGATAAACTTACTAGTTTACTGCCTACTACATACTACTTCTACATAGCTACATAAGCTACTGCCTATATTCATGTTTTTACTGTAAACGGGACTTATTCGCGATTAAATTAAATAGGTACCACAGATTAGCTCCGATCTGTGCCTTCTACTTACCGACGTTTCGAACGGGTTATACCGCTCGTGGTCAGTAGTAGCCGACTCTAAATAAAAAAAAACTGGGTAATAACAAAGGTTAGGAAGATATAATAAAATATTTATATGCTCTCCAGTAAATCTGCAATACGCTGTACAAATAAAGAGTTTTCAATCCATCTAATAATATATTTATTTTATTTTAACTCTTCAAGTTAAAACAGACAAATGTATTTCCTTCCGGAATTCATGACCGGATTCCGGAATTCGAAACCATTCGTAAACAGAAATGCCGTAAACAGTTGGAGTTACGTAAAGTTAACATTGTAGAATGTTATTAATATCGAGAAAGTTATGTCTATATATAGATAGATTAATGCACTTCGGTGATTTTTCACTTGTGCTATTGAGTAATTAAATTTCGGACGCGGGTTAGCTAATAAAACCATTGTAGAAATTATTCTATGTTATGTAATAACATCGATCAGAGTGGTGTGCAATGGGAGAGGCCTATGTCCAGCAGTGGACTGCGTGATCATGGTAGAAAACTAGAAAATATTTCATTCACAACTGTGTCCCGCGTGCTACCAGCAGTTGTTGTTGTAAATCGAGATAATGTCGCGATACGTAGCTAGTCTAAATAATATCCTAGATTACTAATTATGTCATCAGCTTTTGTGTCAGCGAAAATGCTGTCAAAATCGGACCGGCCAGTCCAGTGATTGGCCGTAAGAATCAGACGGACAGTTTAAAATTTAAAAATTGCTATTTTGACGTAAGTACCATAATATATACTTTGATATCTAAACAATACAAATAAATAAAATTGGAGTGTCTGTTTGTAATAACAAATACTCGTAACTAGTTTTTTACTAAATGCATATCAAAGTATTTATGGTACTGCTATCTACTTCGCAAGACAATATCTCTACAAAGAGAAAGGAAACTTAAAACAAACACCAAAACGTCCTTTCCAGTAGTAGACAATTAACGGTTATTCAGGATTGATAACGATTGGCTATCTTGCAGAATAATGTAACTGGGTCTTTGGAAACATACCATTCCTGTGCTAATTTTAGAATCGAACTATTTTATATAGGGTAAACTGTATAATGATTGGCACCTTAAGGCTATCTAGCCAAGATTTGATTTTTAAAAATTAAACTAGATGTCAGATTCTAATTTAATCTTCATAAAACGTTTTAATAATTTATTCATTTAGAAATAAAAACAGATTCATTTATGTAAACACAGTTTAATAAACAAAAAATAATAAAATTTAAAAACGTTCCGAAAAGTACAGTAATTGGCATCAAAAGTACAGTTATTATGACATAGCAATCAGTCATTGGCACTTAATATTAGCTAACAGTTTTAATAATACTATTCCTAAATTTAGATAAAAACTTAGGTTTTTTACTTGAGGACATGTTCAGTCATCATCAGGTAATAAACATTAACATAAAAATCAACAAAACTTATTTACATTATGAGGTATAAATATTAGGAACTATTAGGCAGAATCATCTTCATATTTTTCTAAAAAATCGGAATATTTTTTATACTTTGATAGAAATCAAGCTCACTATTCATTGGCATCACTTAATTTTATGTTATAATGGATATAATGTGAAAAAATACACTCAAAACGATAATTTAACTCAAAACGAAACATATAAACACTTCACAATATCACATTCATGATAAACTCGAATTAAAAGATGTAAAATCTTACCTTATGCCTTAATGGATCTTAATAGAAAGCGGCGGTGACAATCACCGGTGCGAGTAGCCCGCGTTTTTATTTATTTTTACGTGTTTCCAGGATACATTTTAAAATGATTCAGTTGAACTCCCATAATGTCGACATGGTAGAATTTGAAAAACAGATTTCCACGTATTTTTTGTTGTAGCAATTCTTAATATTTGCATTTAAAATGCAAAGTGCCAATGACTGATGGGCTGCCAACAATAGTATAGTTTACCCTATATATTTATATACATATATTCCGACCGATTTCGGCCATGGCGACCACTTCGACCCCTTATAGGGCTTGTCGGTGATGAGCCCGGAGATGGCTTATATAGCCGATTTTCGGAGCAAACTCCCTTGCACAAAGTAGGCAATCGAACTATATGCGAGCAGGGAAGGTATAATGGCATTTGCAGGTCGTAATATTACTTACTATAGAAGATCTCTCTGCTTTATTATACTTCGGCTGCCTGCTACTTGCCAGTGGAAAGGACACGCCTTTTAGAAGACATACTGACGGGTATTCGTGTACTTGACATAATTGAATGAGGCAGAAGATAGACTGCACGGATGGCCTAGTGATTTAAGCGGTCGCCACGCCGCTCTCTACTGCGCCAAGAGTCATGGGTTCAAAGAGTCTTCCTTTAAGAAGGGTGTGTATAATCGTCAAAAACTTGTTTAAGTATAAATGAAATATAATTTAAAAGTTGATAGAATTACACAAAAATGGTTTACTACAAAGGAATGTGTTGATGATCTGATAAAGAATAGGGTGGGGCTTTACTATCATTGGATTACTACGAGTGTAGTTATTGTATCTAATATAACGCCTTTGTAATCGATTGTGTAGTATCTAATGTTCATATGATATTGACTCAAATCGATAATTAATACTCTCGTCTTATTATGGTAGAAACTAACCTTCCTAAGAGGTTTTGGTTTTCGTTTAACGCGTATATTCCTTATAGGTACTCATTCAATGATACACACAACGTCGTCTAGTCTCAAACTAAGCAGAGCTTGTATTGTGGGTATTAGACAACTTATATAAACATATATTTTTTTGTAAATACATACATATTATACATAGAAAAACACTCAAACTTCGAAACAAATATTTGCAGATCACACAAATGTTTGCTCCGACCCGGGAATCGAACCCGAGACCTTTTGAAGACTGACGAAGACCTTTTGCCAGAAGCCGAGGGTCGTAAGAAGTGTTAATTGGATAGCCCTATGTCCAGTAGTGGACTGCGATAGGCTAATGATGAGACGAAGATTATTATCAATCAATTTCTATCTCATTCACGTAGGTACGTATAAAGACGAATCACGAGAATATAAAGAAGGAGTCTCAGGCCTAAGACGGCAAGGGCCAATGAGTCTTCAATCATGTAAATATACAGTCCTTGTAGATATCTTTCTGCTCAATTGCTGCGCTATTTCCCACACTTTTTGTGTTGAACTTGATACCACAGATTTACTTAATGTTTACTATTATGTAGAACTGGTTCTTGGGATTTTAATGGTATAATAAACGTAATTTTGACAAAATGTGGAGTTACTATTGTATACCTCTGAGGTACAGACTTGTATGTGCGTACGCAATACACGTGCCGACTTCAGTGCTTTTTAGGTAAACGGACTCAGGTTGACAAATGTCTCTGGACTTTATTTTGATGAAATATTAAGTTATTATTCAGTTTTAGATAATTTAATACAAATTTTAAAGTAGGCTAAAATCTCCTTTCTATAAAGAGATCATGTTCAGCTGTGTACTACTTAAAACCATTCATGATGATATTGCAATAAAAGTTCTCTTAAAGTTATCGAATAACCATGATAGAAATAATACTTTATTCTGTAAATACATACATATTATACATAGAAAACACTGAAACAAATATTTGGTTCGACCCGGGAATCGAACTCCGAGACCTCTTGATCGGCAGTCTGATATGCTAACCACTAGACAACAAAGCAGTCATTAAGTCGAAGAATTGAAAGCAATTGTAATTAAAGTATATTTGCTTCGCAGTTTCGATCCGGCCTTTAATACAATGTCCACTTAAAGTGGTCATGTACTTAAGACGAATGGGACTAATACCGCAGGCTATGGTACTAAACATGGTTCCAAGATATATAGAAGAGGAAATTGTTTGTCCGGTCATTTACTTGTAGTGTTTTATAGAGCCGTCATTAAAAGAAAGCTCCATTTGTCAAACGCAGCAATAGTGAGCCTATTTTGACACCTACACATGTGGGAATATTTTCTTAATTAATTCATGTAGGAATTTTGTCAAGATGAATGTTATCTAGTTTCGTGTTTTATATATAAAAAGTTTTCGTCTGTGGGTCCAGCCCTCGTCTATGTTGGTTATCGCGGTAATAAGTAACCTGTGGCCGTTTGCTCAGGCTTTAGACAATCTGGGTACAAAATTTCAATGGAATCGGTGTATTGGTTTTTGAGTTTATCGCGAACAGGCAGACAGACGCGGCGTAGAACTTTACTTTTTAACATGTAGTGCCGAAGGTGCTTTTTCGTATTTTTCTGTAAGGTTGTGTACATATTTATTTTGTATTGTTGTAACACTCACCGTCTTAGATCATCATAAAACACCATTCAGTAAAAAATATTATTAGAAAATGTACGTACCAGTAAGCAGATACCTCAATCGAATATAATTTGAGTTTTCTTTAAACGTGATTCTCACGATTTTAAAAGTACATGGGTATATAAATCACTACACTTGACGAGTGATAGGTGATAGCTGATCGATATGATTGATACACCTTCCGATCCTTATCTAAATTTAATTTATTAAACAATTTTGTTACCACATGCTGGTTGTATTTAATTGTTGGAGATGTGACGTAACTGATTTTAAAAAGTGTGGGAAATGGTGCAGCAATTGAGCAGAAAAGCACATATCTATAAGGACTGTGTTTATACATGATTGAGGACACATTAGACCTGCCCTTCTTGACCGGAGACCATTTCTTTATATTCTCAAACGTCTTGATTTTATAAAAAAATATTGCTTAAAAAATATATATATAAAAAAATATTAAAAAAGTTTTAGAAACCTTCACAGTGTTTTTAAAAGACCTATCTAATGATACAATACACGATGGGGTAGACAAGAGGAAAAAAAATCATCCCCACTTTACTAGGTGGGTGAGCTACCCCGAAAAAAATATATTTTCTTAATTTTATTCTAGCACTCTGTCAACTTAATAAAAACACATATGTATGCAAAATTTTATCTTTCTAGCACTAACCGTTTGGGCGGTAAGTCGAGGACGGACGGACATGACTTGACGATTCTATAAGGGTTAAGAATCATGAGCTACGGAACCCTAAGAAACTTGGATAAATTATCTCCTCAGCTGGACATATAATATAAACGAGCACTTGAACACTTCATACAGTTTAGAATAATATAAGTGTAAATAAAATTATATGGATTATAGTTGATAATGTTATTAGTATTCTTGTTTCCTTACAATTTGTACTAAGCTCAAAATAAAGTGATAATATATTTAAATTAAACCTAGATCAAAGCTTTTAAGGATTTGTGAAGTGTGGATAATTAGGGCCAATCCACATCTTAGGCATATAATATAGTTAATATAATAGTAAACATTGCACTCACCATACTGAACGGTATGTCCTAACTTACTGTGCGTGTCATTTAAACATCTCATATTTATAATCTCTGGAGGGACGTCGCCATTGTTGTTGGTGAAAAGCGCGCAATTTTCCGCGCATGCGCTCATTGTTGCCCGCAAGCAGAACGCGCGCTATAATTATTTCCATGTCGTCTGCGCAACTTTTGACGTAATTCTTGATCTTAACTGATATGGATTTGTCTTCTTTTAATACTGGATTATATAAGAAAATCCTATTATTGGTCTTTAAAGTGTTCATAGGTCGTGGCTTGAGTTTGTGTATTATTTACTTTGTAGTTATGTCAGTATAGTACTATATATTAATGATCGTTATGTAACTTACACATAATAATTATATTAAGTGGTAAGTAAATTCAAATAGGACATAGGACAAAGAGGAAAATGGATCAAAAGAAGAAGAAAAGATTGCCTAGATGTGAGCAATCGGAGCTCTGTAATTCAGTAGCTAATTTTTAAAAGTAGAAGTATAAAGTAAGTTGTTTATAGAAAAAAACTTTCATATAATAATTATTTATTGTATTGATAACAAGTAAAAATAATATTCTCTTAAAATTCATTCGCAATGCGATCATTTACAATATTTCCTGCAGCAGTCTTTCTTATATGATGTACATGGCATCTTTTAAAATCTTACTTAATATCTAAACTGGTTTGCTTGCAAAAATTTATAATATCTATAAAATTCATGTTATACATTAACCTCATAATAAATTAATTTATGTTTAACTTTAATGTTAACTTCAATAATCATTAAAGTTCCAGTTAGTAAATAAAGTTAGATTAAACAGTGTAATGTAATATATTTTTTGGATTCTATTTTTAGAAACATATAAATAATGGATCGTTCGTCACTCTGTTGGGTCTGTAAGACAATGCTTCTTAAATATCTTCTAAATCTAGGCGTATCAAATAGTCGATGGCTGGTTTCTTCGTCGCTGGCAGTGAGGCAAAGGCTTCCTGAATCCCTACAATAATCTTACACAGATTTTGTTCAAAAATTCGCTGCGAAATATTAGTGGATAGACCGGTTCTCCAGGAGTCTCACACGCGCCTCACGGTTAAAGAAAAATGGTTTTTGTTCAAGGAAGAGTGCAAGGAAGGTGAAAGTATATATTTTAATTATTCTATTCTGTATGTGTAAATAGGGACTGTTCCAAACTTATGCTAATTAATTACTCTGATAAACACAAAAAAGTAGCTGCCTAACTGCTTAAGCATCCTATAATATAGGAGGGGTGGGGTTTACAGTGTTTCTCCTTCCTTTATCTCTTTATACGCAAATGGGTCCCTAACTACTTCTATTCTTAGATATAATAATATTTCGTTTTGGTGTGCCACAGTACGTGCTTCTCGGCCCAGTAGTTCTCCATCACAAGCTCCTGGCGACGTCCATTTACAATGACTGCGGAGTATAACAGCAGAACTGCAAGTAAAACAAAACTCACATCAATTGAAGAACCGAATAGTGAAAAATCTTATTCTAGAGGTTATTATTGTGACTTGTTCTTCAATTTAACACTATAACAAATATTGGCATTTACAGTTTGTTTGGGAAAGAACAGTTGCACCGGGACGTCTGTCCCACGATTTAACAGTGATGTATAGAAATTGAAACTGCCTCGTTGATCTAGTGGTCAGCGAATGCGACTGCTAATCAAGAGGTCTCGAGTTCAAATCCCGGGTCGGGCCAAAAAGTGTTTTTGGGTTTTTCTTAGGAAATTCTTAATAGCAGCCCGGAGTTTGGAAGTTTGGCGGTGATTCACGCCCGTGCCTCAGAGAGCACGTAAAGCCATCGGTCCCAGTTGTCATGAACATCTATGGCAAATGTTATTGGGAAGTCAGTGCCCTCAAATATACTGACAACTAGTTCAATCTTCGAATTTCAGTTCTCCCTCAGGGTTGCAGAGGTCCGATGCCAGTCGCTCCGTGCAAAAACTGAAATTCAGGTAAAACCCGTTGAACTAGTAGCCGACCCAAAATAAACTTGGGAATAAAGGCTAGGAGGATGATGTATAGATATGTATAGTTTAGGATTGTCGAATCATCATAATGACATATTAGATTTTTTCTATACGGTTGGTTGATGTAAAAATCCTATATTTGCAATACAGAGGTTACAAAAAGTTTTTAACTAATATAATTTTATACAGTTATATATACACAGACCGTTATATATACACAGATACACACATATATTTACGTTAACACACACTTATAATAATTATGTTTAAGAAAAGTGCGAGAATGTTTTCCTATTACTGAAGCAAATCTATTTAGCCGTTTTCAGAACACCAACTTTTGATTTACTTCTAAATAACATTGTATTATATGTTTCTACGAGTGTGTATTTTGTAGTTATATAGAGGCCTATTTCCAGCAGTGGACTGTCAAAGGCTGTAGATGATATAAATATACTAGCTGATGTCTGCGGCTCCGCTCGCCTCCTAGGGATATAAAAAATAG
Source organism: Phragmatobia fuliginosa (assembly GCA_932526445.1). Classification (NCBI taxonomy): domain Eukaryota; kingdom Metazoa; phylum Arthropoda; class Insecta; order Lepidoptera; family Erebidae; genus Phragmatobia; species Phragmatobia fuliginosa. The sequence goes on along the minus strand of OW052069.1, from coordinate 475,339 downwards.
ATGTTGGCCGATTCTCAGACTTACCAGATATGCATACAAAATTTCATACAAATCGGTCCAGCCGTTTCGGAGGAGTATGGGAACGAACATTGTGACACGAGAATTTTATATATAAGAAGATGTATTTAGTAGTAAGAGATATTTGTTTATTTCTTCAATGTTTATTTTACTTACTTGAATAAATGAAGTACGCAGCTATTACCGGCCCATTCTCAGCGGTCAGCTGGAGGTTGGCGTTCATTGCGAGCGCCACCACCCCTGCGCAGCTGAGGAATACGAGGACAACTCCTTTCCACCACGCTAGGACTATCCACGGCCACATCCATTGGGGTTTTCTCTGAAATAAAAAGAAGAATAGTTATGGAAGGATGTAGATTTCTTAATGAAAGATGTATACTGTTTTCGGAGCGTTTGAGTATATATATATATTTATTTTATATATATATATATTTGGACATCTAACACACAACATCATCTAGTCCCAAGCTAAGCAGAGCTTGTGTTATGGGTACGAGACAACTGATATAAATACATAAACATAATTTTTTTTTGTAAATACATACATATTATACATAGAAAACACCCAGACTCCGAAACAAATATTTGTGAATCACACAAATAATATTTGGTCCGACCCGGGAATTGAACCCGAGACCTCTTGATCAGCAGCCGCATATGCTAACCACTAGACCAACGAGGCAGTCGAGACCAACGAGGCAGTCTTATTGTAGTCAGTATTATTGTAGAAGTTGAAAATTGATCAAAAGACATTTTTTTATATGAATCTATTTTATTGTTTGTGGCATATTCATGTAAAATATTTATTTTCAAATTAATTTTCTCATCAAAATATCATGTCTTTGTAATTGAACTCCTTCTAAACGATTTCGTGTGTGTTCAAGTGGGTTCGAGAATGGTTTAAATTTGCAATTGGACTCGGTAGGTAGTGCTGCAATCAAATTCTGGGATTATGAAATTGGGCGATACGATGTTCGCCGGGTCAGCTAGTTTTAAGTATAATTTCAAGTATCACATAGTGTCATCACTATTTTCAGTGCCATATCAAAGATATACAGACAACAAATGTATCCTGTATTGATCATTCTTGTATTCACGTACAAATTGTATTATACTAAACACTTATTTGACCAAACAAATCCCGAAAATATCACAAAACGATGTAAAGTAATATCATGATATTGTATGAAGAATGCTTCGGTTACAATTTATTGTTATATATTAACCTACCTTAAAAGCTCCACGTATCAACAACCCCCCTATCCCTATCTCGACGATGGCGAGCACAGCCAGAGAGGTGTAGAAGTAGAGTCTGGCGGGAGGGAGCGTGTCGTTCAGCGCCGCCATTGGACCGTACACCACGAGGATACATGCTGATGATATCTGTTGAGAAACGAGACCTCTTGATCAGCAGCCGCATACGCTAACCACTAGACCAAACAGGCAGTCAGAGAGATTTTGTTTATAATATATTTATACATATCCCACTCTGTCTGTCTGTCTATTTACTCCCAAATTAGGCAGAGCCCCTGTATTTTGGAAAGCAGACAGCTATATAAGTATACACACATAAACGGTTCAAAATCTGGACATATTTTAGACTATCAGACCCACGCAGCCAAGTCTACATCTAGTATTGCTAATAGCACGAACTAATACCAGCTAATACCAGCGTGAACAAGCTGAAGCATGAGTAGAATCTAGGAATAGTGGTTACAATCCTCATTGTGAATGAGTCAGACAATTGCAGCATGGTGACCCACAATATGGTGGCCTAGTGAGGTACTTGTACTTCATTGGGATTCCATTCTCACTCACTTTGAGGGCAGCCCTGCCCCGGTCGAGTTTACCCATTCGTGCTGATATTAGCGTGTCTCTACTACCTTGATTCCTATCTTGAATGTGGGATCAAACCTTAGTGTCCATTTGCCCAAAGTATATGTGGCTTTCCCATGAGTAATGAATCTCCAAAAAGATTTTATCTTGATAGACAAAATGTGTGAGTAAAGTGAATCACTGTGTACCATATTATTAGGCTATATTTAAGATGAAATCATCAAGGTGACAGTACGTAAATTTGTACAGGTTAGGTTCCTTATTTACAATATACATTAGTATAATTTACTTGGAACTGGTGAGTTATAAATATATGATCATATCCAAGTAACATCTCGATGGCCACTGTTATCTCGCCTTTATTTGTGACGGGGTCAAAATCCCTTCACGTCTCCCGCTTCTGGAAGACAAAAAAGCCATAAAATTTGACTAATTTCAATTTAAATATCCCGATGGTTCTACCTAGTGCTTTATTTTAGAACTAAGCAGAGTACGTACTAATAGATGAAGTAAAAGCGTAAATAAAAAGTAAACCATGATCGATTTTTCTACGCCCATACTTATGGAACGTTTTTCATTATCATGTAACTGTCCACTGTTGCATATAGGTCTCTCTTGATAAGAAGGTTGCTCGTCAATTTATAACCCCACTAAACAAATCGACAATGCTAAGTCACGATGTAAATCAAAATTTTAGTCAAATGTAAAAGAGAAAAGAGACACCAGTCATTGAATAAAGATAAGCAATGCGAAATATCTTGCCTGAGTAAACTCCTTTCATTCACGTAATAAAATTCAAGTTTGTTCCCGTCAACTGAGCACTTTTAGGAATAGGGATATGTAAGGTGAAAAAGGATTGCAATATTTATTTATTAATACAACTTTATTTCACACCACTAAAACAGAAATTTTGTCCAGACATAAATATTATAGGCGGTCTTATCGCTCACGGTCATTGTTTCCAGACAACCATTCGTGGAGTTAATAGTACATTAGTTAAAAAAGTGCGATAAACAGTTCTTGCAAATCAGGCTCTTCTGAATTAACTATCTACCCAATGAAGCTAATAAACTCATGGCCCTTCTAAGTATGTAATAATATTCTTCGTAATAATATTAATTACTTATCGATAATGAAGCGATTTCTGATTATCTCTGAGCATTCCTTCGTAACCGAGTCGTATAGATAACATAATTCCTACTACAAATGACGTTATTGTTGACCTATTTAATAACATATCTATTGCATGTGCGAAAACACTATTTAAGTGCCATTATGCGTACAATATATATAATTAGAACATTTTTTTGTGAATGTTTTAAAGGTCAAAAACTTTGCACCAATATAGTTCTGCTTAATTTTTTACACGATATACAACCCGTTTTGAAGTTACTTTTGCGATACTTTTTTCCCTAATTTTTCACGAATTGAAATAAAATGTACAAATCACCGTTATTGGGCAAACAAAAAGTTACAAACGGGTTGCCAAACGTTTAATCTCAAGAAAATATTTGCATGTCAGTTGCATCGTGATTTTGAGTCCGGATTTCAGTTTCTTTAAATCTTACATCTTCTTCTATGTATTAAACGACTTATACCGACTATGTATTATGCGAAGATCAACGCATGACCATATGATACATTTAGCTACTTCAAAAAAAATATCAACAAGAAGTTCTAATGTCGCGGATGGATGATTTTTTGCTGCATCAAGTGTTAATTGCAGTGCGAAGGCGGGGCGTGTCGCTTAAACTTCACACTCAGCTGAAGTTGTTATGTGCATGTTGAATACATTTTCACCGCTAAGATGCGGCTGTAACGTGATTTGAAACTGTAGTAAATATTGCAATCTTGTTAACACAGTTGCGTTGGTGACTCGGAAAACTTCGTGATGAAAACAGCCCATTGGAATTTATTACCTAAAGGTGGCAAAGACCGATTTTAAACAGAATTTAAGAACTTAGCACTCATTGTAATAATACTTTATTTAATTGATAGATTAGGTATAATATAAAAAACTGTCACAGATTTTAGCTAGCCAAATTTTAGCTAGTTTGTTATAAACTTTTTAGTGTTTTTAGGCAACTTAGTTTTCGTTTGATGTTTGTTTGGAGTGAGTTTAGTTCTTTTATTGTTTTTTTCCATGTTTTAGTGCAAATAATAGTAGGTAAGAAGTAAATTGAACTACTGTACAAATCGCGAAAGGAAAACTACGGCAATGACGCCTTTAAATGTTACTCCTGTTGATGCGGTTAACTGTAACGGTCTAAAGTACGTAGGTATTAAAAGTAAGAGAGACTAAAATAGTTATGCTCCAACTCCTAATTGTTAAGGAGCTGTATCTTCCATCATCGGTTCATCATTATGAGACGATGGCTACCAGATGGAAATATTTGAGTAGTTTAAGAAAATATGTAAAACATAGTACGTGCCTATAAAATTTAGGATTTCACTACATTTCGAAATGATGTGGGAACCTCCTTTCTTTTTGAAAATCTTTCAAAGAACAATGTTATTATCTATGTAATAAGTGGTGTAATAATTGATTAGTCGAGAAACTTTACTGTTGGTTAAGAGTACGTTGCAATGTAATGCAATATATCATAGACAGGGCTGTAAGCCAAAGGCAGCCATTTACTTTAATGCTGTATTGAAATGTATGTGATCATCACATACATACGTGTACGTACATTAAGAGAACATTTTCTTGACTTTGAAACGCAACGGTAAATGATTTTTCTGACTAACTGCCCTTTAGATTACCATATAACATTAGATATATGAAACAACCGTTCAGCTTCCAAATAAATAAATACGCCTTTGTTGAATAAGAAAGGCGTTAGTGAGTTTCCATCAAATTCATCATCATCATGAGCCTATCGCAGTCCACTGCTGGACAAGGGCCTCTCTCATTGCCCGATACTTAGTTCGATCCTCGGCTAGTCTCCATCCATCCATCATCCATCCATCTCCTACCAGCCGTCTTGCGCAAATCATCACTCCACCTGGCCTGTGGACGTTCTACACTACGTGTGCCGAGACGCGGTCTCTAGAGTTTCAATATTAATATATAATGCAGTGAAATATATGTAAGTTTATCAGCAATATTTTTAGTACGGGCTCTAGTGCGTAGTTTGGGATCAGTCAGAGGAGGTGTCTCGTATTATTATGAACTATCTATAATTAATTAATTAACCAAGTCACAAGTAATAATGAAGACTGAATGTAGAATACGTCAAACCAGATAAAACGTGATTGATTACTGATAACTGACAGTATAATCAATACACATGCATCATAATCCTCATTAATTTTTACGCTTTTCTTCTAGTAGTTTTTAAGTCTATTTATTTATTTATTTATTTATTAATACATCATGCACATTGGTACATTGGCGGACTTAATTTATTTAAACCTCGGGGTTTCCTATTTCTTTAAGTGTGTAAAATAAATTGACTCCATGTACAACTGCTAATGCAGCAATAACTGCCTTGTTAAGTGGTTAACATATACGACTTCTTCTTCCTAGCCTTATTCCTAATATTATTTGAGGTCGGCTACTAGTTCAACCGATTTTACCTGAATATCAGTTTTTCCACGGAGCGACTGGCATCGGACCTCTGCAACCCTAGGGGAGAACTGAAATTCGAAGGTTGAACTAGTTGTAAGTAAATTTGAGGGCATTGACTTCCCAATAATGATTATCACAGATGTTCATGACAAACGGGACCACCGACGGCTTTATGTGCTCTCCGAGGCACATCGTGAAACACCGCCAAACTTCCAAATTCCGGGCTGCTATTAGGAATTTCCTAAGAAAAACCGAAAAACACTTTTTAGCCCGACCTGGGATTTGAACCCGAGAGAGATTTGATATTTGATTATTAAAAGTCAGATGTAGTTTAAATGTATACTTTGACGGGACTTGCACTGGTACATAGCTGATGAGATATGACATAAACATAAGTAACTATGGAACTTTTTTTTAAACTCCCTTTGCTCCGCGGCCTAACCCGTGATTTTCTACAATAACCGCGGCCGCGCGGTAAACACTGCGGGATTCAGCTAGTCTGTTTTATTATCTGTTTATATATTGGACTATCTATGGGCCATTATTTAACCTGAGTGTATAGACACTGCTCTATTCTAAATCAAACCATTAATAAGAAAGATTCAAATCTGCTGATAGTTTTAGGAATTAGTGTTGGTCTAATGTTTTACAATCGTGGCTGCTGAAATCGCAGGTTCCGTTCTCAGAAAAAATATTTGTAGATTTTTAACGGGCGTAATTTTTCTATGACATGTATAAGTTTAAAAAAAACGTAAGTAGTAAGTATGTTATTCAGTAATTTGTTTAACATACAAGCTCTTACTTTACTACATATTAGACCTGTATGTGAGATCTTTAAAATTAATAAAAAAGAGCAATTTTTTTTTAGTAAAACTTACCGTAAACAATAGGCCAACAATTTTAGTTCCTGCGTCCAAACCGAAACAGCCGCAACATGTATTAACAGTGAAACACATTGTAACAGAGAGTATTATCCGATATTAGTTATAATGGCCACCACAAAACATAACAGTTTACGTGTTTATTAAAACGCAGGCACTCGCACACTGATTAGATTCCTATATACAATATTATCTTAACACCGGTGAGGCGACGCGACCAATTATCGGCCGAGTCTTAAAAATATGTTTTAACATTTCCATGAAATATGCTACTTATTTGACGTCTAACATAACATAAGTACACATTAAATATATAATAAGCTAGCTTTTTAGAGCGGCTCCACCCGCGTATCAGTCCTTTATCGTAGTTAAGAGTAAGCTGTGTAATTCCTCAAGAATCAAAATCTCTCCATGCCAATTGTTTGTATCTTATTATGTACGAAGAACGATTACAGTTCCTAGAAGGATTCCTTAATCTTCTCCTGGACTTTGGCAACAGCAACTATGTAGATCGCCACGGATGGTTGACCCTTTTGTGGGAGACCTCAGCAGTGGATGTCAATAGGCTGAAGAAGAAGCAATCGCCTTTAAGTCTTGAAAATAAATGACTTTAATGTTTAGTGGTGCATAAGGTGAGGGTCTTTAATTGGTGACATTACCTCAAATCGCTCATTACAGATAAGCCTTGTTGACTTGTAAGTATGGTGCGGGTGTTTACCGTCTTACGGACTATGTACTCGAATTAGTTCGAAATAACGTCATCATTCACAAACACAGTGTTACTGTTTGAATTATGTCACTTTTTACTGCTTGTATTCCATTTATTTCATTTTACTGTTCTGAATGAGAACAAATAAATAAACAAAAGACGTAAGCTTCTAGGACTTACATAAGGTTCGCCAAAACAAGTGTTCTAGGGATGCCCGCATACAAAGACTTTCCGCAACCATAACATGGCCGGTGGACCACTAACCAATCGAATATTATATATAAAACAGAATTTCGGACATCTTACACACAACGTCATCTAGTCCCAAACTAAGCAGAGCTTGTATTATGGGTACTGGACAACTGATATAAATACAAAACATATTTTTTTATACATATTATACATAGAAAACACTAAAACTCAGAAACAAATATTCGTGGATCAGACAAATATTTGGTCCGACCCGGGAATCGAACCCGAGACCTCTTGATCAGCAGCCGCATACGCTAACCACTAGACCAACAAAGCAGTCTAGTCTAGTCAGTCTATAGTCGACTTAATGTGTTATTGTTATAATTGACACCAACTTACGTAGGCCAGAAAGATAAAATACAGGTCAAACAAAGGCAGATCGCTATGATTGTATTGTACATCAATAGTAATGAGTTCCTATTTTTTTATATTTTGTATAATACAAGATTACATTACTTTACACGTTAATAATGCTCAGAATAAATAATGGAATACTCTATTTCATTAATGTTTATGAAAGCAAAACTTGATAGTTTACATGCCATTATACGTAGGTTTATTGCTTCTTTGCTAAGGAGAGTGAGATGCAGCAGTAATAGCATTCTGAGGATCATAGCCGAGAAATATGACTTGTCTATCATGAGATGTATTGTAAGAACGTTACTTAAATAAACTTATAAGTAAATGGTAGCACTGTAAACTACTAATATAGGTTAAGAAAACAGAAAAAAGTGTATATGTAAAATAAAACTATGGACTCTTGTTTGAAGAAAGAAATGTATTAAATTATTATTTAAAGTATGGCGTGAATAAAGCTTTCTTGTATGTCTTTATCTGTATCCTACGTGGCTTGAAGACGTTTTTCTTCCTTCTCATTTTTCAGCTGCTATTTCAGACTTGACTTGTTATTTTCTATTTTTTTCTTTAACTATGTATAGGATTTCTCTTACTTTTTATTTATAAGTATCAAATGAATCATCATTATTATATCATACAGTCTATCGCAGTCCACTGCTGGATATAGGCCTCTCCAATTGCACACGACTTAGTACGATCCTCGGCTACTCGCTTCTAGCTCCTGCCAGACGTCACTCCTGCGCAAATTATCACTCCACCTGGCCTATGGACGTCCTACACTACGTTTGCCGAGACGCTGTCTTCACTCAAGAACACATTTACCCCAACGGTTGTCGGTTCTGCGGCTAATATGGCTAGCCCATTGCCACTTCAGCTTGCTAATACTGTGGGCTATGTCGAGAACTTTAGTTCTCTGCCGGATTACCTCGTTTCTAACAAAATCCCTTAGAGAAACGCCGAGCATAGCCCTCTCCATAGCACGCTGAATTTGATATCAAATGAATTATAAAACTAAAATTGTAAGCGTTTTATACCAGTTTTATACAAAAATTTGAAAGAACACCCATACAGACCTTATATGTAGTAAATGAAAAACATACTTTCGTTTTTTTAACTTATTCATGTCATAGAAAAATTACATCCGTTAAAAAATTATTTTACAACAAATAAATAAAAGATTCTGATAAATCACATTATTACAAGACAAAAAAGTACCTTCAAAATAAGTTATCATTTTAATTCCGCCAACACAAAACCGTATCTTGTAATTAACACATGCACAAGATGGTAGATAAAGAACTGTCATCCACTTTACACTGTAATTAATTTGATTCTGATTTGTAATCAGTTACGTATACCTAGTAAACATTATCTACACCATAAACAAGGGTCCTAGAGAGATGAGACGATCATGGAACATATCCGCGTTGCTAAATACATGTATTTGAATAAAATATCCGAGTCTAACTTGTGGAGTATTCCGTGTGTTAACGGATTAAGGATTTGGAGTACCACAACTCTTATTTATCCCGCGGTTATCGTATGAGAGGGCCTTAAGGTTTTAACTCGTATTTCGGGAATGCCCCGAGATGCCTCTGTAGATAATGGACTTATTTACGTATAATAATAGATATTTCATGAAAAACTGCTGTAACTTTTTCTTTGCGTCTCAAAACCAGTAGAGATTGTGTACTTCTGTTCATAATCTTTCGACACCCATGGTGATGATTAAGGGTAGGTAGTAAAACTCCATATTCTAAAATCGTCACCTCACAGAGAGGAAACTACATACTTGAAATTGGCAAGTGCACTTTGTTTGTGACAAATCACTTACGAATCAGAGGCTAATAAAACTTTGATCTACGCGTCGCTATGATGACGGTTACCTCTAGGTTATCGTTGAAATTGAATAAACAAATCACCAGTTAGAATAAAAGTCTAGATACTGTTCACTACTATTTGTCATTACTAAATCCCACACAATTTTGTCTTTGTTTTTATTTTTTTATTATGAAGTATAATATTTTACTTGGAATAATCGTTTTTTTAATAATATAAAATTTGACAAATCCTTAAACTCATTTCAAAACTAACTAATTCGAAAAATACCGAACGGGGCATTTGGCTTTTATACTGACGAGCCATCGATTTACACCTTTACATTTATTTACGTGAAATATTATTAAATGTATTGACTTACTGTGTAAATTATCATTTAGCGAAACATTTCCGCTTTCGATTACGTATTAGCGAGCTAAGTTGTCGACATTTTTATTTTCAAGGCAATTCTGTTTTTCGTTGAGGACAAGTATGTTTCTAGTATCATTTTTAAGCTATTTTAGTAAACGACAAACGAAAATAATAGGTATATATCTAATCACTATAGAAACCGAGAGTCAAGTCAAGTTTTTATGATTGCAAAATTTAAACGATATCAACAAATCTTTGATAAGCGAACAGCAGTAGTACTTTTGCATTATCACACGCGAAATCATGGTCGCGATGATAGCATACAAACAAAAAGCAAACAGTCCAGTGATAACAGAATTTTGATGTCGAACAAACGTGATCTCACATATTCTTAAAAATAGTTTTACGTTGTGTACATGTTCTATTTATAATCTATGGTTTGGAAACAAAATGGGTGTGCCTATGGTAAATAAATGTTGTTTTTACGGGAGTCTTCACACTGGCACGTTGATTATTGGGTACCTGTACTCAGTGAGTATGTATTTGATTTCGTATTTATAAGGTTAACCAATTTTGTTTTTGCTCTAACCAATTAAGAAAACATTAATTTATTTTCTGTTATTTGATTTGTTAAGCCGGAAATCTGATATATTACTTAACTGCGAAGGTTAACAGCTTGAAAGGATGACAGTTTTATATTTTAAGTACTATTATAAGTGAAATGACAAATATAGCAATTGAATGAAAATTCTTTCAAGGTGAATGTTTAGATAAGCGCCTGCAGTTTTTCTTATAGCAAGTCGTATTACATACAATATGATTTTGTTATGAATAAGTTTCTAACTGATTTAAAACTTATTTTCATGTTAGATACAGAATAATTAACAAATGGAACTCAAGGTTCATTTACACTATACATAATATATTTGTGGTCTATTTATCTTGGTAGGTAGAGTATGCCCAGTAAATGGCATAGTTTAGGCGCTAACGACTTAGGCAATTAACTAATCAAAATGGTGATTCGAATGAACTCTTTCCTAACTAAGACCTTAGAAACTTAGAACTACATTTACGATATTGGATAGGTACTTAATAAGATATTGATGCAAAATACGATTATTTCTTTGTCACCGTTTAAAAACAATACTAAAATCATCGCCTGTTTTCTTTACAGGTTTGGGCCCTCCTGGAGCTCACAATCTACTGCCTCCTAGTCACATTGGCACCTCTTGGGAAGGATGGTAACGTCTCTACCCACAAACTGGTGCTCTTCATCACTGCAGCAACCGTGAGCGGAGTGCACCTCATCAGTTCTGTACTCCTTGTGGTGGCTGCTTATAAGGTACATATTGTATAAATGATGGCGTATGCCATTTTCTGAGTCTGAGTGATTTTTGTGCCCGTTTCATGTCAAACATACTGACAGTAACTATAAAATCCCCCGTCACACAGCATATTTTCCTAATGCAGAAATTATCTTTTTAAATTATAACAATAAAAAATTGGGGTCACTTATTCGGTGAAATGCAAAAAATATCTTTGTTTGTTTTTTCCTAGACAATTCCCGCGTTAGGAATATATGTACATCATCCTGTGTCGGAAGGGTCATTCATTATAAACATACATGAAATGGACACAAATAACACCCAGATTCAGAACAACAATTTGTGGATTACACAGTGTTGTGTCATGTGGCATTTGAACCCTTTAAGCTGAAGTCCTTGAGTGTACTTATGTATGCCATGTGTTAGGTGCCGGAGGTTCATAAATTGCCAATCGTTGAATTGCCAGTCGTTTTTGCCAATGCAAAACTGATAGATTAGATAACAAAAGGTGTGTGTGCGATTCACACACGATAGAAGTGAAACTTCAGTAAATCGACAAAAGAATGAGATGAAACAGTGTGCAATATACATACATACCGATATTTGCTCTCTCGCTCTGGCTCACTAATTTTGTATTTGTGTCTCTTACCTGTCGTTTTTCCGTTGCATCCGGTTTGAAATCACAACGATTCTAAAGAAGTTTCACTTCAAAAATTTAGTGGGTAGTAGAGTCACAATGATTTCAGCACTCATGGTCCGGCTCAACCGGGGCAGTACTACCCTCACACAGAAGACCATCCTAATAATGACAGCATTCTTGTTGTCGTATTTCGTTGACGAGTGTGAGACCGGAGGCCCAATCATTCTGCATCATTCTCTTGGCCTCCGGAGGCCGGGATGTTCTTGCAGAAACAACTAACCAAGCCGCCATGGTATGGGTCACCATGCTGCATTGCCTACCCTCACAATGAGGATAGTGACCCCTACTCCTAGATTCCACTGATGCTTTCCATCAGGCAGAGTAAAGTCACTTTGGTAGGCTTAAAAATGAAACAAAAAAAAAGCGATCGAACTTGTAACCGACCTAAATTAATATTGATAATAATAAGGCTAGGAAGATGATGCCACATGTATGTTTTAACTTGTTTCAGAAACTACCCTTCCTAACTCTGCCATGGACAATAGTGACTGGAATCATCACGGCTCTGTATTTCCTCATGTCTTTCACGGGCATCAGCCTCATACTCCAAGATGAGGGTATGATGTTGGAAATTGAAATACTTATCGTAGTGGTGCACGTCGCCAGGTCTTGTGAGTATCTCTACATCTATACAAATAAATAAAGTTTCGTTTCGTCCGTTTGTAACACAAATTACCAGCTTTTTAATGAATTCATAGGAAAATATAACCGTTATCAAGGAAAAAAAATTTTTTTTTAATTTTTTGGCCGTCTGTACGTCTGTCTGTCTGTTTGTTTCGGGTAATCTTTGAAATGACTGGACCGAATTTGACAAGACTTGATAACTAATGTAACAAGGTGTAACTAGGCTCCTTTTTAGGGTTCCGTAGCCAAAGGGCAAAAAACGGAACCCTTGTAGATTCGTCATGTCTGTCTGTCTGTCTGTCCGTCCGTATGTCACAGCCACTTTTTTCCAAAACTATAAGAACTGTTGAAACTTGGTATATAGATGTATTCTGTAAGCCGCATTAGGATTTTCAAATAAAAATAGAAAAAAAAACAATAAATTTTGGGGGCTTCCCATACTTTGAACTGAAACTCAAAAAAATTTTTTTATCAAACCCATTCGTGTGTATCTATGGATAGGTCTTCAAAAATGATATTGAGGTTTCTAACATATTTTTTTTCTAAACTGAATAGATTGCGCGAGAGACACTTGTCACACACAAAAATGTGCCCCCCCCCCCCTGTAACTTCTAAAATAAGAGAGTGATAAAACTAAAAAAAATATATGTTGTACATTATCATGCAAACTACCAGCGAAAATTGATTTGAACGAGATCTAGTAAGTAGGTGTTTTTTTAAATCGTAAACCGCAATTTACCTTTCATTCAATCAATAAATACACTGTTAATAAAACATCGATCGAGTTTGCAACGAACTACAAGAACTTTTATATGATGTTACTTGCTTCTACGGAACCCTTCGTGGGCGAGTCGGACTCGCACTTGGCCCCTTTTTGTGAAACTAGCTTTGCCTCGCGACTTAACCCGCCTTACAAATACAACACACCGCGGGACTCATCTAGTCGTAAATAAATAACATGAATTGAATATTAAAACAGCACTAAGTTTAGTTAAGCTTCAGAGTCGAAAAGCCAGACTAATTGATGAAGCCAGTTTGTTTTATGGTAAACTACATAACAACACATGCTAGCTAATTCAGAGTGATAGACATACGCTCTTGAACTAACCGGTTCGACTCTTCCTTCCTGTGCTGAGCAGATAAAACCTAGAACTCAATACAAGTGTACGTGTTTCATCGCCTTACTACGCCGCCGTAGTGTGGGTCACCATCATCTACATTCCCTGTTCACCACTCTTGGGTTCTATTCGTGTTTTCTATCAGGCAGATTGAGGTTACTTTGGCGGATTTTACATTATAAAAGCACAGGGGGTGAACTAAGAGACGAATCACCTGTCCATGGATAACTGCAATTCAAGAGGCATAAATGCATCGGTGTCCTTTCAATGTCCTTCCCTCTCCCAGAGTTTTGGATTTGGGTCTTTTCTTACACTGGTTCTCTATGAGACTATGATATTACCCCGTTTCAAGTCTTTGATACGAATACCTTAATATTTTTCATATGACTTACTCCTAGCCTATTTCGGCCACGGCTACCATTCTCAACGGATACCAGGCAACTGCAGGGGAGATATTATCCTGCACGAGTAGTGCACAAACATAGGTGTACTCTCTCTTCCCCGAATCTCATGATTTGACGACTATCCGACACGTCCAGCAGGAACAGATCAGGTGCACGAGCGGACACGGCTTTACGTGCGCTCCCAATATTTAGATTGCATTGATCGAGCACTATATTATATAATTTGTTTTCAGGTATTTCGGTGTATTGCATAGTGGTGGTTCACAGTCGGCACAAACAGATTATGAATGAAGAAGCCGAAAACAGATTCCAGCATTCTGGAAAAATCTATCATGCTGTAAAGACTGATGATCACTTTATCTAGAATTCTAGAACACCAAATTTAAGACGAAATCATTGTGAGTGATATACAGTGGTATTAATGTTCATTAAAAATAACTAGTTTACTTATATGTATGTTTGGGGATTGCCTGAAATAAATCGGATCTGCAGGGACCATATATCAAGGAGTGCAAACTTCTACCGCGAAGATGTAGGGCAGTTCCAAAACACAAATGTAAAAAAAATATTGTATCCAAATATGTATTATGTAATTTATGATATTTAGTTATTAATTTACCTACATTATACAATTTTTGTTGTTGTTATAAGTATAAAATTTAAGTATAAATAAATTTTATTTTCCATATGTATTCGTTTATGTAATACCCAAGCACATTCAGATTCTTGCTATAATTAAAAAACAATAAATAATATTATACTAGCATTTGCTCACGGCTCCGTCCACGTAGGTATCTGTCAGTTATCGGAACAAAAGTAGCAAATATCCTTTTCCAAGGTTCAATTTATCTTTACACCAATTTTTTAAGCTCTGAAAGCGTAACAGACAGGCTGATAGAGAGGCAGACAGAATGAGTTTCGAATATGTGATATTAGTATGGAGGAAGTATGGGTTACATATTCATTTGATTGAACAATAAAGTAATTTATGATATTTAAAATAATGAGATTATTTGTGCTAACTTTCTAAATGTAAATGCCCGCGACTCCTGGACCAAGAAGAAAAAGAATAAGAAGTACTTTGAAATTTTTTCATAAGTTCTTTATTCCTAACAAATTATGTCTCAGTAACAACGTATAAAAATAGATTTATTAAATATGATCTTCGTAATACTAGACTTTTGAATAAACTCTACCTTACTTGAGAATTATTGAAAGAATAATCTTACAAGCTTGTTAAAAAGTACACTGATCCACAAATTTTACCGATGGCAACGTATTCCGCTGCTGTCAAAGTCAAAACACTGTTTTCTTTTCACATAACTGTCAATGTCAAATACATACAACACGTAAGTCGTAAAACTGTGAGCGGACTCAGTGGATAATGGACATACTGTTCCAACTTGGGCAGATATAATTTAACTATCTCGCTTTATCAGTACTATGTAATGTAGTAAATGTAGTAAGAAAAGTATTATACATTCATCAAATTGATTGCGATCTCAAAAACAATTTCCTATATTAGTTCGGCGGCGACGTTGTTGGTACGAAATAATACGTGCTGTATTTTGTTTTGCTGTTTTTCTGCAAAACTACGGATTAGTGATTAGTTCTATATTCTCATGATTTAAGTAAATATTTGGTTAATTGTGAATATTACGTGCAAAGGCAGGATATATTGTATTTATTGATTCGGTAAGTATTTTTTATATCAGTGTTACGCCCAACGAATTCCGAATATCTGTTTTTATAATTGGCCTCACCCTAGACCTCGCTTGTGTCCTATCCTAATTTATAAGCTATGGTTTCTTATTTTTGTTAAATTGTGATAAAGAGACTGCTAAATACTGGAAATAATATTTATTGCAATAAAAGTTCTTTTTTCTATAATTTTAATAGTTTTTACACGTCTAGAGCCTCTGTTTATTTTATTTCATTGTTGTGGCGTCGCTACAATATTTAAATGAAGTTGTTACTAGCTTATAATTGCATAAATTAATTAAGTTCTATTTACTAAGTTTTAACTATTGCCATAGTCCATTTAATAAATAAACAAAATAAATCTCTTTAGTTCATTGTAGACTATATATCTTAGACTATTTAGTAATAAATGATATTAATACTAGTAATAATAATAAAATATACTTTATAATTAATCATTATTAATATTAAATAGTTATAAAAAACAGTGTGTTTCCTGTCTCTTAGTTCTATAACATAGGTCTTTCCAAATGTTCAAAGACAATTGGTATATCTATTAATATTGATTCCTACTATTATTGGCCTTATTTGAGATACCATATGGTGAGGAACTGTAAGAGTGTCTTTGGCAATGGGAATCTTATTGTAATACTTTTGAGGTATGTTATATAGATGTATTAAGACTTGACTTCCTTGAGATCATTAACTAATTGTACTTAATTGAATATTTATGTTTCTATATAAGATAAGAATCTTGTTATATACACAAAAACAATTAGTTGGTTTGTTGAAAGGTTGGCACCAATTGAACACCAATTTTGAGAGAATATACAACCTGCTTCAGACTGTTATATTTATGTTTTTACATCAATTGAACACCTGTGACATATTAGAACACCAGTGCACTAATATGTCACAGGCCAGAGTAAAAAGTGATGGGATAGCATTTATACAAAATACTGTGAAATATCATAACAGAGTTTTCTCTTGTTATTAAATCAATTTCAAAATAATAAGATCAAAAAGAGAAAATGAAAACCTTATTTCACAAATATTGACTAATGAAGTTGTTTTTTTTTATGTTTGTGCTGAAATCAACATGGCTTTAAAATGTTAATCTCTGAATGGGTATAATGGGTAATCTCTGAATCTACTGACCCATTTTACAAATTATTTTATATTGTGATAACAAACTATCAATAATATAACTGTAAATAGTTGACCTCGACCTTAGGATGATGATGTTATGCAAGTCAACAACAGTTTTGCCATATTTAGTTATACAATAATAGTTCCAGTTATACAATAATATTCCCACTATTGCCGTGGTATTCATAGATACCACTAGTGATTTTAGAAATAGTACTACTCTTGAACTTAGCACTTATTACATGAAAAATAAAAGACTATACTTTTAATCTCATTAGAAATAAGTTACATTTAAAACTAATTTACATCAACAGTCTGTATGTTCTATGTTATGTAGGTTGGTTTCCGCACTTAGTCCTTTAGGTGGACCATTGTATGTGAAAGGAGGCCATCACTTCAGCCATCCCACCTCCCTCCAGAAGCGAATAAGGTCTCCAAGTCTGTCCAGACATTCGGAAACAGTTTTGGGAGATCCAAGGGTGTTTTTCCATGTTTTGGTGACACCTGTACACTCAATGAGTACATGGAACACCGTTTCCTCTGCCCCTAAGCATGCTCTGCATAAGGGACTGTCAGTTATGCCTATGGTGTGAAAGTTTTTATTTAATGAGCAATGTCCGGTGTTAGTTCCTACCACCAGCCGCACTGTTCCTGTCCAAACGTATTAAGCGTTTGGTTAATTTGTCATTTGGAAGTGGCATGGCTTCCTTTGATTGTCTGCAGCCTGGGACCGAGAGCTAGTGGTGTTGTCCTTTGTTGCGGGCAATTTCTTGCAGCCAACCACTGAGCTGGCCTAAGGGGACATGCACGACGGGTTCGGGTCTAAAAACCGTCGCGCCCGACCCCCTCCTAGCCAGCTCATCGGCTGCATCGTTACCTAGTGAGCCGCTGTGTTCTTTTATCCATTGTAGTGTCACTGAATTCCGGTTGGAGGTCGCAATGCGTTCTAACGCGTTGTGACATTACAGTATAAGTTCCGAAGTGACATGGGTTTTATTGAGGGATTTGAGTACCGATGCACTATCAAAGGCTATTCGAATTTGTGAGTCCGTAATTTTCCTTGTCTCTATAGCGTGGGCCGCCAGGACAATACCCACGCATTCCTCTTGGAATACAGTGTTGAATCTACCTAGCGGCTTCGATACCCTGATGTTAAGTTCGTCTGAGAATACACCTGCTCCGGTTCCTGAGTTGGTTTTGGAGCGGTCGGTGTATATTCTGAGTTCTTTTGGACCTGATTTATCATGTGGTTCTTCTTCGAGTTGTATATGTATTATAGTGCTCCTGAAAATTGAATTTCTTCGGAATCATACCACGATAACTGACATACATCGACGTAGACGCGGGCAAAAGCTAGTTGAAAATAAATATTTGCATGAGGTAACAATAACATGACCTTGAATGTATCGCGCGCACTCGAATCTGGTGAAGCGAGGGGCGCCGGCGCCATTAATACCCATGTACATGGACCTACCTACCTATCCTTTGTGAGACAAAAGTGAACTGGTTTTAGCAGACAGCTCCCTTGTGTCACTTATACTGTACATCTACTTTTCTAAGATACAGGTTGTTGCTTTCTTGGTTTTGCTATACGACTAGAGAGAGACTGGGTTATCGTCGGTTTGTTTAAAACTGTAAAAAAAGAATTAAACATAATTTTAACTAACCAAACTTACCTTTGCGATGCCTTGAAATAGAAACTTGTACCTTTTTAGGGTTCCGTAGCCAAATGGCAAAAAACGGAACTCTTATAGATTCGTCAAGTTTGTCTGTCTGTCCGTCCGTATGTCACAGCCATTTTTTTCCGAAAGTATAAGAGCTACTAAACTATACTGTTGAAATTTGGTCAGTAGATGTATTCTGTGAACCGCATTATTATTTTTACACAAAAATAGAAAAAAAACAATAAATTTTAGTGGTCCCCATACTTAGAACTGAAACTCAAAAATTTTTTTTCATCAAAACCATCCGTGTAGGGTATCTATAGATAGGTCCTCAAAATGATATTAAGGTTTCTAATTTTTTTTTTTTCTAAACTGAATTGTTTGCGCGAGAGACACTTCTAAAGTGGTAAAATGTGTCCCCCCCCTGTAACTTCTAAAATAAGATAATGATAAAACTAAAAAAAATATGTGATGTACATTACCATGCAAACTTTCGCCGAAAGTTGGTTTGAACGAGATCTAGTAAGTAGTTTTTTTTTTAATACGTCATAAATCGTAAACCGCAATTTCCCTTTCATGCAATCAATACACTATTATTAAAACATCGATCAAAGTTGTAACGAACTACAAGAACTTTTATATGACGTTACTTGCTGCTACGGAACCCTTAATGGGCGAGTCCGACTCGCACTTGGCCGCTTTTTTAAATTATTATTTTTTCAACTTACTTCTTTACTAGCCATTTTTGAATAACCTTGCGGTATCATTTAAATATTCTGAATAAATACTTAATAATAAATAATTTCGAAAATCTTACACACAACGAGATAAATTTATTTATAAAGCCTTATTATAGGGGCTTTTAAATTTCCACCATGGAAACTCTCTTTATTCATAGCGAACGTAAAAGGAACATGGGACATCTAGAACCAATTAAAAAGGCAACTAAAAATCTAAATAATAACTGCGACAATAAAACCTCCTGTATATCGAGCGGTACCAATCGACCAATCGATAATTAAATAAGACAAGGGCTGTCCTTGATCAGTTCAGTATCTTGTATAGCGGGACTACGCCGTATGGTGTAAGTCACAAGAGCCTCTGGATATGATTCTAGGTCAGTATATCGAACGTATTTTTAGATTCGATTTTAGATTCGATCCTGTATTAATTTCATTTACTGTTCATGCTGTTCATTCTTATGTAACATATTATATTGAAATAAAGTTTTAATACACCGCATTTGTAACGAGATAGACTCAGGAGGTGATCCCTCGAATTTCGGCTCATATAGTTATACTATACATCTTGCCGGCGTGGTGCAGTAGGCCAAAACTTCCTCAGGACATGCTTATGTTAAGCAGTGGATAGATAATAATGTGGGCTCAAAGAATTAAGGCGAGTCTAACAGTTAAGCTGAGTATCTTGTCAGTTTAAGTTGTCATCTCGCCATGTCCCGTCACAACTGAGTCTACTGCACCTGTTTTCCTTGTTAGAGTATCCTGGGTTAGTATCTGGGATACCTCCACAAGGAAGGCATAGGGATGTCTGAAGGCTTAATCCGTTTTGTAAAAAGGTTGCCTGTAGTAATGGGACCGCTTGAACAAACGTATTAGTTTTTTTAGTGAAATCGCTATCAGCTTCTGTTTTGCACTCGAAGAAAATTATAGTGTGGGAACATGTATTTTTTTAAAAAAACGTACAACAGTTAACTCGTCTCGTTCCTAGCCTTTTTATCCCCTGTTCTAGGTCACTGTTCTGCTGTGACAATGGACCCGAACGATAGACAATAAGTTATTTACTATAATTCACTCTAGTGACTCTTATATTAACAATAATGTGCCTAATACATATTTTAGATGAAATAAAAGACATGTGGGGTGAAAACAAAATGTTTGCGCCAAAAGTACCTAACACCATTATGTTAACTCCCAGTAAAAGTTTCGTGAGAATCAGTACATTCCTTTCCTTTAGTCATCCTCGCGTTTATTCTCAATATTATTTGGGGTGGGCTCGTAGTTCAACCGGTTTTACCTGAATATCAGTATTTACGTACAGCGACTGGCATCGGACCTCCGCAAGACTTTTTTTTTTGGACTCAATTCCCTCCTGGCGACCGAGTGCAGGTACTTCCCGGAGCATCCATGCCCGGAAAGAATCTGCGTCAGTCGGAAAGAAAGGGTCCCATGCTGCCGCCCTGCCCTCACGAGGACCTCCGAAAGCCTCCCTCAAGTTTGAAGTTCGAACTAGTAAAAGCACGTAAATTCGAAATCGGTTAGGAGAACATACTATAAAATGTATCTAGAAGTACAAACGAACTGATAAAATGCACGCCGTTGATATCGTAGACGGACCAACCTTGAACTGTCTCGGTCGAATAAATTACGCGCTAAGGCATTGTGTGTAATTGTCTCTTGGTACCTCTGACTACAAACCTACATCTAGTTAGTAAACAGAATTAGTTTATATATTTCATTTATAATTCCGGTCCACGAAATTACTGTGAAATTTACATTGTTTGAGAAAAAAAAATTAAACATCCAAGGGCAAGATTACGTAGTGCCAGTCCCCAACCCGCACTCGGCCAGCGTGGGGACGTTTTGCGTTAACCCTCGCTTGAGAGTAGACCCGAACCCAGCAGTGACACTTTATGGGTTGTTGATGAAAAAAAAACATCTCGAGGAGATATCTTCATAACTATTAAGTGAACAAAGAAATAAGGTACATCTAGGTCTGATGCTTCACATTATTATAAGCGACAGCCTTTCACCCACTGCCGATGTCCCTCCCAAAGAACGTCTCAGAGCATCATATTCAACATAGCATAAGATCATCAACCATTCCTAGCCATTTTGTATGAAATACTGTGACGTTTAGTCTTATACAGCCATTGTCAAAATCATCATCATCATTAGCCTATCGAAGTCCACTGCTGGACGTAGGCCTCTCCCATTGCACACCACTATAATCGATTTTGGTCTTCTCGCACCCAGCTCCTGCCAGCCATCTTACGCGCCTCGCCTGTGGGCGTCCTACACTAGGTACGCGCTACGTTTACCGAGACGCGGTCTCCACTCCAGAACTCTTCTGCCCCAACGGTCATCAGTTCTGCGGCAAAATATTTACAGTTGACCCAGCCCGCCTTGGCACGGAAGTTTTTGAAATTGTCTGATTTCCTTTAGTAATAATAGGCTTACATGTTTTACAAATACAAACATTCATTTTGAATGGGGAAAACTGTATTGAAATTCTTTGAGTACCTAGTTTAACAGATCTAAGCAAACAGTGGAAGTGAATTCATTTTGTACAATTTATGAAGATTCTATTTGAAGATATCAAAACCATAACAAATATTAAATTGATCACAATCAATTTGTACTGTACTTACTTTTATTATATTAATTAATGATGATTCAGACGAAATTATCTATTTCCGACCTAGAAATCTGCCTTGTTGTTCGCTTTCACGGTCTTTGATTGAAATTGAAGAACTGGTAAATAATGTCCGAGTGTCAATTTTTATTTAATCGAGTTGCATCGCGTTGTTTGACTTATTTCATCATCACAATTGTTTACTTAGCTGTTACAATAATTTAAGCAAATGTAAGTAAAATAATACGTCAACAGACTTTGTGTGTGCCAATTAATGATGTTTTGTACATTTTGGCGCGTTCTGGACCAAAACTTTTGTTTAGTTTATACCTGGTCTACTAGTTTTTTATAGTTTATACCTACTAGCTTATACTATTTGTATGAGGCTTGAAGACGGACAAGTGTTCAGGAGGAATTTTTTTTTTTTTATCGAGCCTGACCTGACTAACCTAATCTACTCTGCCTGATAGTAAGCATGAACAGAATCCAAGTGTAGTGGCCACCATATTGATTGTGAATGCAGACAATGAAGGATGGTGACTCACACTGGGCCTATGGCGGTCTATTGAGATACAGAAGCATAGACTATATAGTTAGTTAATTTTTTTGTTTACATATCAAGACTCGTGTCTTTTGTTTAGAACATTGTTCGATTGTTTTGGTGAATATACTTCTCGTTCGGTCCTATTCCAATTAATACAGAAAAAATACATCAATATGGATACGTTTGTGTGTCATGTGTAAATAAACGTTAATCTTCGTCCATTCAATTAACTAATTTGTGTTCAATAAGCGACGATAAATGTTTGTTTCAATCGAATAGAGAGCCGCCCCTTAATGTGATCGATAGAACCACTCATGTCTGACAGATAATAAACCAAGCTATAATCTATTATGGCGGCTCCACATTAGTGCCGTGAATTCTCGCCGTGAATTCGCGTCGTAAGTTGTGACCTCCACATTCACGGGATGTTCACACAGTCGTTCGTGAATCGAAATGGACGTAGAAGCAACTGCTGTGGCAACATATCACTATGTAGCCGTCCAAAACAAGAACACAAAATACTAAAATCATATATACAAAATAAGAAACCCTTTTACAATATATACGATAACTGGACAACAAAGTTTTTTTCTTCTTTAGTTCTTTGGGCCGTGAATGGCCGTGAATATGGATATATACGCGTGAACACCGCGCGAAGAGGGCGCGAACCCTTTGTCGCGGGACAAAATACCGACTCTGATCGTGGAACAGGCGTAAACGCGCGTGATCCACGCGAAAACCATCCACATTCACGCCTATTCACGGAGCTTCGCGGCACTAATGTGGAGCCGCCATTATAGGCCGGTTAAATGACACTAGTACTTAAATGTTATCATTTTGTTCAACCTGTACATTATTATGCAGCTTTTGTGATAAATCGCTAGACCGTTTTCAATTCTATGGTACGTTAGCTAGATTTTTCTTCTTTAACATACAATTAAAATAATCTTTAGATTCATAAAGTTATGTAGGTATGGATTGACTGCCTTGTTGGTATAGTGGTTAGCGTATGCGGCTGCTGATCAAGAGGTCTCGGGTTCGTTTCCCGGGTCGGACTAAATATTTGTGTGATCCACAAATGTTTGTTTCGGAGTCTGGGTGTTTTCTATGTATAATATGTATGCATTTACAAAAAAAGTATGTTTATGTATTTATATCAGTTGTCTAGTACCCATAATACAAGCTCTGCTTAGATTGGGTCTAGATGATGTTGTGTGTAAGATATCCGAAATATTTATTTATTTATTATTACTGTTGAATGTATCTTCTTCATTGTTTACAATTTGGTTGGTCCTCCGGTTTTAAAATATTGGAAGTGCTGTACGACTTCCAATATTTCAGAATCGTGGACGGTTACCCGTTTCTAGACATGATTATTTCAAAATTACTCAGTAATTAATACGTCGCGTCGTTGCTTTGATTAAAATAAAATAAATAAAATTGGTAACACAACAAAACGTTTTGCCACTACCCATGCTCTCTATCAACCAAATACATATAAGCATTAGGTCAAATGACCACAATGGAATTTCTATGTACCTACATAGAAATTCCATAGTAGTTCCTTTGATTATAATCAAAGAGTAGTTCATAATCCGAAAAAAATATGTATTTATAATATTATAATCATGTATAATTATTAATTATCTACATTAAATGTCTTAAGAAAAGAATAATTTTCAATGCAATGGAAATTTTTCTCAATTTTTGGAAATATTTTTGATTAAAAATGTGATTGTGGTCATTTGCGACCACCTTGGTCTATTTCGTGTTAAATAGGTTTAATATGAAAACCTGAACTCAATTTGTTCTAAGTATCTATTTTAATAGACATTCCTAAACTACATTTGATATTAACGAAACAGATGATTCACCACTAACAATTAAGAACTAAAAAAATATCAATTTATGTTTCCTTATAAATACTGCCATTAGGAAAGCGAGCTCGCTCAGTGATCTCGTCAAGTGACGTCAAGCGTAAACACCTCTACGTCATCGAGCACGCTCACTTCGCCGTATAATCTTAGTTGTTTTGTTCAGTTGCAGGGAACGCGTCGAGGACACTAATACGATGGGTGTGCCGCACATAACCTCCTTCTGCTGGTGCATGGGTCTGGAGCTTGGCACCAAGGTTGTGGGACTCTTGCATTTGGTGAGTAAATGTTTATTGTTGTTGATTGTGTTTTGTACTCGCGATAAGACTGAGGTCTAATGTAAACATTAGCGAAGTTGTTTTCATTATATTTAAATGTAGTATATTAATTAGTGTGTGGTGTTGGGAATATTAATATTTTATAAGTATTTGGTCGTTCTAAAGTGTGTTCGATATTGCAGATGATTTCCTATATCATCTAGATGACTGTCAGTATAAGTAAGTACATAACTTACTTGTATAGAACAGTTTTAAAACAACAATATAATTAATTACCCTTCATCCCATTGTTACGTTCGACATATGGATTAGTCAGTGTCAATCGTGCCAACCTATAGTCTAAATTGATTAAAAATAGGAAGAAACTGAGTCATAACCTAGGTCAGTAGGATAGACACTTTCAAATAAAGTGGTCAGCAAGTTTATTTCGTAATTCGTATTAACGTAATTAAAATTTTAATATGAAATACTAAATTCAATTTTTACATTTTGTAAATATTTACTTAAGATATAAACGTCTGTGGAGAATAAATTCACATAACATTTTATTATTAGTTCATTACAACTTACAGCTAGCGTGCTCACATTATTAATCTCAGTAAATATGTCTGTCATTGAACTAGGTTAGAAACAAACAATGCGCCTGTAAACCCATATCAAGTATCAACAGATTACATCTCTGTAATATAGTTAGACGTACGATGCAGCTCTCTACTCAGCCGAATATTTAGCTGCGTACTATGGAGGATAGAGGCAAGGAAGTCTATCAAATATGGGGGACAAGTTGAAAAAGTGTCCAGCCGAAAGTAACAGTTCATAGACCTTCCAGATAGCTGCTAGGGTATGTAACTTCAGTGTATTGTATGAATGTAGCAGTTTGAAGGTTGACAGAGTAAAAAATAAAATATTTTTGTTGACTAAAGTAGTTAGGAATCAGTACAGTGTACAAACCTTCAACAATTAACGAAAAAATGTGGAGATTCGTTTTTAGGGTTTCGTTGTTATCACCCGGAACCCTTATAGATTCATCATGTCCGTCCGTCCGTCTTCGACTTATCGCCCAAACTGTTGGTGTTAGAAAGAGGAAACTTTGCATGATATATTCATGCAAGTTTTCAACTTTCTTTTCTTTCTGATCACGTTGACATAATGCTACAATAAAATTACGAAAAAAAAGTTTTTATTTCTCTCCTACACGTAAAGTGGGGATGACTTTTATCTCGCGTCTATCGCATCGTATGGGGTATCATTAGAAAGGTTTTTTTATTAAATATTAAAAGATTACTAAGATTATTTTTCTATTTAGACATCTATTTGCGAGTTATTTAACTTTACTTACAGGTCATTTTTTTTTGTTCTGGCTTGAAAAATCTGAAAAAATCATGATTATAGTGAATGTTATGAACTTTAAATTTATGTAGTAACCTACTAATATTATGAACGCGAAAGTTTGTATCTATGTATTTGTTTGTTGCTCTTTCACACAAAAACTACTGAACGGAACTATATAGCTTATATATCAGAATAATACATAGGCTACTTTTTACTGCAATAATCGAGATACACGGGCGAAAGTTAAGTGATTATAAAAATACATAAATCGTAGATGTCAAAATGTATCACTGTCTAACCTGTAAAAACTCCACAGGTTGCTATCATGGTTGCTATGCATAACACATTTGCATAGCAACCATAATGATAGTTTGTAAATGGCTAATTTAAAAATGAGTTCTGGAAAATCACTATACCGAAAGTATGCCGGTAACACCGCGGGGCGCAGCTAGTACCCACATAATATTACAATACCTACTGTTAGACATTAAGTCCGCCTTCATACCTACATATAGAACAAAAGGAAATAAGGGAATAAATGAATTTATAAGTAGGTACCGCTGCATATCAAAATACCTAAAACTACTCAAGCATATTTTTGTGTCGTAATAATTATAATTACCACTACTGGGGTGATAGGACATTAAAAATTTTTATAAGAGACTGCGGGTTTTCCCTAACACTCTACAAATGCTTATAACATTGGGTACCATTAGTCCATTAGTGACGCATTAATCATATATTAATAGTAGCCTATATTGATCGTATAGGCTAATTATTCCATGTGGCAACCTACACATACTGGGTTTTTGTATGTACAGAAATAAACAATGACAAAAAAAGTCGTGTGGCACTCGGGGACTGCCGCGGCGAAGCTATTGCACAGCATTTTTTATCAACTTATGCAATTATATTTATTTATTTATTTTTTATTTATGCAGTATTTTTTTTCTTTGATATTAATTCAAGTTTACAAAACAATATACACTGTCTTTTTACCGACATACATTCTAACAATATTGTTGCCAAACAATATAATCATTCTATTAACCGAAAGACAATGACAACTAAACAGAGAACATAATAGTAATATGAGCATTTCTATGGAATAAAAACACGAAATAAAAAAAGAAGAAGAATATACAATGACTGTGTTGTCAAGGCAACTTATAACATGCGTGCTGCACTATAGAGCACGGAGCCGCCACATCCTTGTCGCACTGCAGTTACAATCATATTCTCTATCCTTTTTTAGGGTGTTAGGGTTTTTCGTTACGGAATTTCTTGATTCGGTCGCCGCGCTCAAAGCGCGCGATAAAAGCTATACAATAGTTTAAATACTCCTCAGTCTTTATATTGGACACATTTTAAACCCAAGTGGAGAGGAGTACCAGGAACCATCGAGCATGCATGCAGTGATTGATGAATGTTACGAAAGAAAACTCAGGACCTTAGTAAGGAAATCCGTTGTATCTGCATACTCCTCTGAAACTACCATAACCGATGTTACATTGACGATGTTACAAACATACAGTTGGATAAAGACTTGTTAAAAAGATAAAAACAACCGAATTGGACTTGTAATTTTTGTGAAGTCTGGTAAAAATGCGAAAAAACATGCATCTAGTTTCATTCGGAAACTGCGATAGTACAAGTACACACATCAAAAGTGTCTAGGGATCAAGCATTTTTATGCGGATTTCTTGAGATTGAGATGTGGCTTTGTAATAAATTTATGATTTTATAAATTTATATGGATCCTTTTTGGTGCATTTCATAATTTGAATCAGGAACTGTCAATCAAATTCGAGTAAAAGATGAAAATCAGCTGCCAATATTTTCCCTATAAAAACATACAACGCATTGAAGAAATTATTAGTGCTACTGTTTCCCTACTACTGATTAAAACCAACGTTATTATGGAGCGGCGACGTCATTTAAGCAGGGAAGAAATGCTTAGAGCCGTGGGAATGATAGAAGCTGGTTCCCGGCAACGTACTGTGGCTTTAGCTCTGAATACAAGTCAGAGTGTTATCAGTCGACTTTGGACACGTTACCGAAGCACTGGTACCGTGGCTGAGCGCCATGGAGGACGGTATCGCTGCACCACACGGAGACAAGACCGATACATTCAAATCTTAACTCGAAGAGCTCCAACAATAACCGCCATGATGTTAGCCGTGAGGCTTCATCACTCTTCAGGGAACTTAATTAGCGACCAAACAGTCAGAAACCGCTTGCATGAAGTGAACCTTCATTCCCGAAGACCGCTACGGGTACCACCTATAGCAATGCACAATCGTAGGATTCGATATCAATGGGCTCTTGAACACAGAAATTGGGCAGAAGAACAATGGCGTTTCGTGTGCTTTTCTGATGAGTCTCGTTTTGGTATGAGACCGGATACAAGACGTATACGACACTGGAGAACCCCTGGACGCCAACAGCGATTAAAATCCTGCCAGGAAGTCCATCCTTATAGTGGTGGAACCATCATGGTATGGGCGGGTATTTGGATCGGCGGAAGAACTGAGTTGATTTGGATCAGAGGCAACCTCAACGCTCAAATTTATGCTGAGACGATTGTATCAGACGTCATCGTTCCTCTACAAGTGCAAATCGGTCCCTTATTTCAGTTAATGCATGATAATGCACGACCGCACACCGCAAGAGTTGTAAGACAGACTCTCGCCGCAGCTAACATCAATGTCCTGCCCTGGCCTGCTCAGTCGCCAGACTTGAACCCGATTGAGCATGCATGGGATATGCTACAGAGAAGAGCTCTGCCGAATATGGAGGGTATCCAGTCGCAAGAAGACCTTTTTTTGTTGTTGCAACGAACATGGGCGGCCATTCCACAGCGTGATTTGGATGAACTCATTTTGAGTATGCCAAACCGATGTTCTTGTGTTGTTAGTGTTCGCGGTAGAAACACGGATTATTAATTGTTTAAGTTACCTAATAAAATTTTAAAGAAAACTGTTATTTCAGTCTTTTTTTCGAACTTTAATGTTAGTGGTTCAAATGTCAAAAATCCCTTTATTAGGAAAATGGCAAATTTCTTTACTAATGCAAAGGTGACTTGGTTTATCGTTACTGTGACAAACGAAAACACTTTATTTGATGAATCCTTAAAGAAATTTTTAATTAATATCAATCAGGAGAAAAGTTATTGCAAAAATATATGTTGATCCCTAGACACTTTTGATGTGTGTATATTAAACACATGTTGGTATTAACATTATTGTTAAACAAAAGCCAGTTTGAAACCAGTTTCCCTTGTGATTTTATTTTTAGCCTCGTTGGTATTCAGAAGAATATTTGTAGACACGTGGCTGGTTTCACTCGCCTGTGGATCGGTATGCAAATTTGCGTCTAGCGGTGTGTATTGTATTGACGTGACGCTCAGAGAGATTTTTAAAATCTGAACAATGCTTTCAGTTTCTCTGCGTTGCCGAATCAGGAATAAATAGATCCGAAGACGAACCTAGATCACTGATATTTTCCTCAGTATTGCCAGACTTAAGTGGACCAGAGCGGGGTACATTGCAGATAAGATGGCAAATTGGGGGTTAAAAAGTTCTAGAATGGGGATCATTACTGGAATACGGAGACTTGGGTAGATTCCCTACACGGAAAACCGATGGATGCGAACAGCTATGTTCAACAGTGAACGTCTTTCGGCTCAGATGATGATTACATAAAGTCTAGTATTGCATTGGAGTAATTGGAATAAATTCTTGCAGAATGGATACCTTCGAAAGCACGTCAATTATTATTTTTTTTTGTTTATCATTGGACATTAATGTGACAAGTAGTACGGGAATAAGTGATGTTAATTAATAACCGGGTTGACTGAAGAGATATCACAATCTCAGAAAAACCGGTGTAAGCAATTCGTTTTGTGATGATTTCCATATACAGGGCAAGCGAAAATACATACATCAGCGCTATTAATCCGAAATATAGAGATTCCCGCGCCGATTACCAAATACACAACCGCCTAACAAAAACTATTAGGCCGTGGAATTATCACCTCGCCTGGTCGGAGGATCCTCCCTTTGTTGTTTGTTGTCCACAGTTTGTTACTTACTACCGTCTGAATGAGTTTACAGGAGTCCAATACTCAGGCACCTCTTACAACATACTCGTATCAAAAGGAAAACAAATAGGTACATAGTACAGTTGATATGTTGATACGGTTGAGAGGTTTCATATGTTGTTTGCTCCGAGTCTGGCGGAAATCAGTCGCTTGGCACCATGCTGTAACTGACATAATTATAGTACAATGTCCGGAGTAGATAACAATAGGAATGTAGAATGAATGTAACTAGAAGTTATTTATTACTAACCGTATTAATGTTCCTATAACCTAAATGCGTATTGGGAAACCTTCTTTTGTTCGCGGCTTTGTGGTTATGTAAAGAGTAGCCAACATCCTTCCTCAAGAATCAAAGTATCTCTATGGTAAATTTCATTTAAATCAGTACAGCCCGATTAAGCGGAACAAACGACAAAGTTACTCTTACATTTATAATATTACTAGCTTTTGCTCGCGTCTATTATTGCGGTAAATAGTAGCCTATGTGTTATTCTGATATGTAAGCTATATTATTGTAAAGTTTCATCCAAATCCGTTCAGTAGTTTTTGCGTGAAAGAGCAACAAACATACATAAATACTCACAACATTTCTAGTATATAATTTTACTAGGATTACTATGGATGTAACCGCTTTTGTTAGAAGGGTCACTCACCGGACAGCCCGCGGTAGTTCGCACAAGAATCAGGGCGCCTTTGTCTGCAGAGGATTGATATGTGTGTGTGCCCTGCCGATGCCCCAGGAAATCAAGAAAACTCTTTCTCAGTTTCACAGATATATATTTTACACATAGGCCCTTATACAGAGTTGTACTAATCTTAGTTCTACAAGTAATAAATTAAGTGGGTTAACAAACAAAATATAAGTTCTAATTCTCCTAGTCACCGTCGTGTGGACTGGAACCAGGGGTAGATCCCTGGGTGCAGAATTCTCTCCCGGATGTGTTGGATTCACCAGGGCCGTCTTTCGGAGATGCTCACCAGAAAAAAAAAAGTATCAAAAATGGTATTATTATCAAATGAAAATTCAGTAGCCCTCTTTGTGACACAGTAACTGCTTAAGGTATGTTCGGCGCTTTATGGCCACCACCACTGGCACTCGCCTGTATCTGGCAGTGGAGTTTCAAATGAGAAGAGGGGCTTTTCTTGCAGTATCCAGGTACTCCTGGCGAGGGTAGTAAAAAAACTATACCAAGCGAAGCGACCCTGTGAAAAAGATTATCTTCTAAGATACACGTCCAGAACACACGATAAGGCCGAGATACAGTTTACAGATATAAAATATTAACTCACCACAAATTGCGGGTACGGTATATAAAAATTAATCTTCACAAGTAACTAACAACAGCAAAACTTAGTTCAAGATATAACACAATAAGAGAAATGAAATTTCTATGAGTGAGACCGGCTTTATATATCCTATTTCAAGGTCTATAGGATATAACTAACCTACCCCCTTACAAAATAAGATAAACATCACGCCATTTTCAGACACAACTAGAATTAAAAAAACTATTAATACATAGTCTATGATTGAAATCAATTTGAACCCGACATGAGCGCCACCCAGTGCCTAGTTGGAGAAAACAGGACGCCTTGCGGAAGATAATAGGCGATGGAGTAGTCATTGTTGCCCAATGATGGCGCTAATAGCAAGATCGCTTCTGTGGGATTCAATTAATTTTGTTTTATTCGAACAAAGCAAAAAAAGGGTGTTACAGTACCCCCTCCCCCGTGAAATTTCCTGAGCAGGGGGCGAAGGAAATTAAAATACCAAAACAACAAAGTAAACTACTAAGAGAGTGTTGATCGCATTGACTGCGAACAACATACTATCCATACTGGATAAATCTAAAATTTGCTAAACAAATAAGCTAAGTTAACTAACATACCAAGTCGCTGCAAACTATACACGTATGTGGATAACGTGTAGAAAGGTATGAGCTAAAAAGGAAACGCACGATGCGCAATGTCACACTTCATGGTCAGATATAAGATTTAAATACAGAACTGATACAACGTGGAGCAGGAACAGAGAGTGGCTCCTCTTCACTGTACTTCACAATGTCCTTGATATGATAAGCTCCCAGACTCTTACCATCCAGATCTGATAATTCATAGACCAAGGGCGAGCGTTTTGCCGATACTATGCATTTCAAAAATTTAGGGGCTAACTTAGATGTAAAATTCTTATCCTTATTGGACAAGAAGTGAGTTCTCTTATAGACCAACTGTCCCACCTTCAATTCCATTGGTCTTTTCCTGAGGTTGTAGTACTTTTCGTTACGCCGGTGAGCGACACCTAAGTGTTTGCTCACCTGGTCGTAAATACGATGAAGTTCCTTCAACCTCTCGCCAAACGACACAGGACTGTCAACAGAAACAGAGTCGGGATGAGCAGAGATCTCCTCCTGTCTATAAAGATCGCCATCTCCTATAAATTCCCTTCCATGGACCAGAAAATATGGACTGAAGCGAGTAGCTTCGCTGACTGCCGTGTTCAAGGCACACTGCAGTTCTGCAAGGTTCTCATCCCACTTCCTGTGATGAGTCTTTACGTAGCAGGAAATCCCCTGCACCACGTTACGAATGGCTCGCTCTGCCTGGTTAGTCTGCGGGTGATACCTGGGGTTATAGTAGACATTAGGCACGTTATATTTGACCAACAAGTCCTTGAAGGGTTTGCTAACAAACTGAGGGCCATTGTCCATATAGATTGTTTTGCAGACACCATGTACTAGGAAAACATTCTTCTCGATGAATCTCGCAACAGCTATGCCTGTAGCAGTCCGTATAGGATACAACATGACATATTTACTGAAGTAGTCTGAGACCACGATTAAATGTATGTTTCCCTTGCTAGAGGTAGGGAATGGGCCCAAAAGGTCACAAGAGATGGCTTCGAAAGGCTTCGACACCCGTTTTGGATTTCCCATGAGACCAGGACGGGCAGTGTTCACAGGTTTATACTGCTTACAAATTTCACACTTGCCCACGTATTCCTTAACGCTTTGATACATCTTAGGCCAGTAGTAGTTGAGAGCCAGTCGTTTGTGGGTCTTCCAAACGCCTCCATGGGCACTCATGACATGGTCATGGTACTTGGTGAGCAGGGATGCTCTATCCTCTTGAGGTACTACTAGTTTCCAACTGAAATCAGATGTCAAGGAAAATTTATTTCTTGACAACCTATATAGAGCACCATTACGAATGTCGAAGTTTGGGAATTTTCGTGGGTTTTTTAACACACTGTTAACAGTATGGAGATACCAAGAATCTTTGGTGTCACTGGTATGCAATGCACCAATCTGTATTCGAGACAGAGCATCGGGTACAACATGATCTTTACCCTTCCTATGCTCTATGTCGAAGTCAAACTGACTCAACCTCATGCTCCAGCGGGCGAGACGACCAGTCGGATTCTTTAACTTGTGAAACCACAATAATGAAGCGTGGTCCGTGACTACGGTGCATTTCTGACCTTCCACGTATTGTCTGAACTGTTCTAATGCAAAGATCACAGCTAGCAGCTCACGTTCAGTGGTGCTGTAGTTGACCTCGCTCTTGTTAAGAGAACGACTGCAATACGCGACCGGGTGTTCGACACCCTCATGTGTCTGTGTGAGGACCGCCGCCACCGAGTAGGAGGATGCGTCACTAAGAATCCTGAACGGTAAAGAATAATTAGGCATTTTCAAAATAGGAGCAGAGACCAAAGCGGACTTCAAGAGGTTGAAAGACTCTTCCGCTTCGGGTGTCCACATGAAAGAAACATTTTTAGAAGTTAATTTGCATAAAGGTCTGCTAATCTTAGAGAAGTTGTTGATGAAACGTCGGTACCACCCAGCCATGCCCAGGAAACGCTTCACCTCCTTAGGATTGGAAGGAGTGGGATAGTTGAGAATAACATCAACTTTACCCGGGTCAGTCCGAAGGCCGTGTCTATCAACAAAGTACCCGAGGTATTTTAATTCGCTTCGGCAGAAACGGGATTTTTTCATGTTGATCGTGAGGCCGGCCTCTCCGAGGCGCTGATGGACTCTATGTAGGAGATCCACATGCTCCTCAAAGGTGCTGGACACAACGATGATGTCGTCTTGAAAGGCGAAGACTCTGTTGTCAAACTCTGGGCCAAATAGACGGTCCATGAGGCGCTGCATTGAAGCAGAAGCTCCGACGAGCCCGAAACACATAACATTGAACTGAAACAAACCCCGTCTAGGGACAGTAAAAGCAGTCTTCTCAGCAGATTGTGGTGAGTCAAAAGGGATCTGCCAATAAGCAGCACTTAGATCTATAGATGATAGATATTTGGCATTATTGAGATGGTCTAGGATTTGATTTATGTAGGGTAAGGGATATGCATCACTTTTTGACACGGAATTCAGCTTCCTAGAATCAAGACAGAGTCTTAGGTCACCATTCGCTTTCTCCACCATCACCACTGGCGAGTTCCACGCAGACTGAGAAGGGGATACTACTCCCATCTCCAACATCCGGTCCAGTTCTTCTTCCAGGGCTTTCTGTTTACAGGGAGAGAGCGGATAGTACCGTTGCTTGATTGGTTTGCTGTCACCCGTATCAATGACATGGTGCACAAGAGATGTACGGCCTAGACCTACTTTATCAGTATTGATCGTTTCGAATTTGTCAATAATGTTGTTTATAATCCGCTTTTGATCAGCCGACAAGTTGTCGTAATCCTCAAGACCATGGTTAAGCGCCAGTGATTCAACAGGACTACAATCACTAAAGTGGGATAGATTGACATCCCGAGTGGTCAATCTATTTCCCAAATGAAATTGTTGCCAGAAGTCAACGCCAAATATCATGGCGGTAGTAATATCTGGGACAACATAGAATTTAATAACTCTGACAACAGAATTATATTCAACAGGAAGTGAGATACAGCCCATACACGACAGACTAGAGCCGTCTGCTGTAGATAAACTAAAGGTGGGGCTGATACCTTCTAGCTCAAACCCTAGTTCCAAAAAGATGCGGTGCGAACCCTTGCCTAACACAGAGCAGGCCGCACCTGAATCTAGTAAGCCCAGAACATTTAAGTTCAGGACCTTTACCACTAAATACGGTCTAATATCATTATCCCGTTTATTAAACAGGACCTTACCAGAGTAATTACCAGACAGAGAAGGAACGGACAGACCGACTGGTAGGCTCCTTGCAAGGCCCTGACTTACTCGTTTTTTGGCGAGATATTACATCGGGGACAATCCGGGATTCTGACACCTCTTCGACCACACCGGAAGCACACCACCTCTCTCGACTGCGTGCAGCGTGCAGCAAGATGGCTGCAATCTCCGCAGCGAAAGCACTTGGGTTCGCTTGAGGTGGAGGGACCGGACACCGCAGACACCTGTCGAAAAGATTTATGAGAGGATTTATTCTTTGTGATATGTAAGTCTGAGGTTATCTTCATTTTGTCCAAAGCTGGTTCGACAAATGCCTCAGCCCTAGTACGAGCAAGTTCAAGGCGCCTCCCCAATCGCTTCAGATCGAGGATGGACCTAACGTCATGAAGAGCTAATTCTTTCATGTAATCTGGTCTAATGTTGTGCATAAGAATGTCCAGTTGTTCCTCACTAGGCATCTTGCACGAGAGTCTAGAGAACATGGCCTGCATCGTAGAGATGAAGTTTCCCAAAGTCTCAGATCGGGCCTGTGTACGCTGTCTAATTTCCCTGCGGAGGCGATAATCATAGTCAGGAAGATCGAAGTTCTCCCTCAACTCTTCCAACATGTGTTCATAAGAAGTGAACTCGCCCTTGTTGGTGCGGAACCAAGACAAAGCCGGACCCTCCAACAGGTCGGAGAAAGCCATGAGAATTTTTTCTTTTGTGACCTCCCGAGCGCACCTAAGCTCCTCCAGTCTCTCAATGAAAACCCGTACACATGAGGAGCCATCAAATTTTAAATTGAAAGAGTTCAGGTTAACTGGTTTATCCCTGACCACCAAGGTTGGGGCTGAGTGGGCAAACGTAGCCTCGGGTGACATCGAACAAACCCCCTCCAGCTCTGCTGGGGTGTGGTGCTCCCCGTCACCAGGGGCAAGAGCTGCCTCCTTCTCCGAACCATCGGAGTCAGATTCAGACTCCGCCTCAGACACAGACAGAATTTTAACTAGCCGGGCCCGTATACCAATCAATTCGGGGCAGTCGAAACCACTCCTTGCTAACCTAGCCAGAAGATAGTTAGCCCTCAATGTTACCTTGTGGCGACTAGACTTATTTGAAAGGAAATCACCTGAGGAAAGAGCTCCTTCAAGTTCTTGAACCTTGGGCTCGCAGTGTGACAGCTCCGAAGCGGCAGAGGCAGAGACAGAGGCGCTGGCTTTAATGCTGCCGCGCCGGAGAAGCCGCAAAGCAGTGCGCAGCTCACTCCTCAAGCTAGTTACTGTGTCATCCGGATTCGCTGAAATCCCCACGGCAGACAATTCGTTAATAAGTTCATCCTTTCTAAGGTAATTAATGCACTTGATTAAATGGGCCATTATGTTATTCAGAAAAAAAAATCAAAGTTCAAAGTTAAGATTCAAAGTTACGATTCAAAGTTATGATACAAAGTTAAGATTTAGAGTCTAAGGTTAAATAGTGTTATAAACACAACCAAAGCCTACAAAAGAATAGCTAGGTTGGTTTCAACTATATACACTAAATCATACACAGATATTATAGTTTAAACAAATAACCAATATGTTAGAAGTAAAAATATTGAAATAAAAGTTTAAACTTATTTACAAGACTCAATACATAACACTCAAAGTTGTTATAACTCAACATACATTCACTTATAACTGTAAGACAGTTATACTACAAGATTTTAAACAAACTAATGCTAAATTGGTTTCAAATTCACAAAGTTAAAAAATTAAAAGATTAGAAATGATCGAATGTACCTGTTACAGGGTCTAGGTTTCTAGAGATTATGTATATTATAACCTATAAGGAGGTTATGTTCTGAAATGAATTTTATCAGATTTACGGCACACAATACACTCAATATAGTCACGCACTATTATTTGTAACAGTTGCACTGTTAACTTCACAAAACATAGGTTACTAGAGTTTTTAAAATAACCAAGTATAATTTAAATTGTTTAACAAAATATTTAAAGAAAACAATAACCTTAATAAAAGTTACGTATTGTGATAATAAGATGAGAACTTGATATGCAGTTCAAGCTCACAGCTTACTCACCCACTTTGTAAGTAGGTAGTCTAACAAAGTGTTGAAAAAAAGTTACCCTCAATAAGTGACTTTTTACAACAAGGCTAAAAATAAGGCTAAAAATAACGCTAAAAATACATAAATGTGAAACCGAATCAAATAAAAACATAGGGGATAAAACACAGAGACACATAGGCACAAGAATTTCAAATAAGAAAAGGCCAAAACTTACCAAATAACAGCAGTATTACAATTTAGATATCAATTTAGAATTTAGTACTTTTGCATGCCGCAGAGATGGTGGTATACTGGGCTGAAAAATGCAAAAAAGAGATTATTACATGCGTACTGCTATCGCATAACCAATTAGCGTCCCGGGAAGTCTCGGACGGAAAGGCTCTCTTGAAATCCAAGATGAACACCCACAAAGCACACACACAAAGGTTCGGGTAGCTAGCCTAACGTTGGTCGCCAATTTGTAACCGCTTTTGTTAGAAGGGTCACTCACCGGACAGCCCGCGGTAGTTCGCACAAGAATCAGGGCGCCTTTGTCTGCAGAGGATTGATATGTGTGTGTGCCCTGCCGATGCCCCAGGAAATCAAGAAAACTCTTTCTCAGTTTCACAGATATATATTTTACACATAGGCCCTTATACAGAGTTGTACTAATCTTAGTTCTACAAGTAATAAATTAAGTGGGTTAACAAACAAAATATAAGTTCTAATTCTCCTAGTCACCGTCGTGTGGACTGGAACCAGGGGTAGATCCCTGGGTGCAGAATTCTCTCCCGGATGTGTTGGATTCACCAGGGCCGTCTTTCGGAGATGCTCACCAGAAAAAAAAAAGTATCAAAAATGGTATTATTATCAAATGAAAATTCAGTAGCCCTCTTTGTGACACAGTAACTGCTTAAGGTATGTTCGGCGCTTTATGGCCACCACCACTGGCACTCGCCTGTATCTGGCAGTGGAGTTTCAAATGAGAAGAGGGGCTTTTCTTGCAGTATCCAGGTACTCCTGGCGAGGGTAGTAAAAAAACTATACCAAGCGAAGCGACCCTGTGAAAAAGATTATCTTCTAAGATACACGTCCAGAACACACGATAAGGCCGAGATACAGTTTACAGATATAAAATATTAACTCACCACAAATTGCGGGTACGGTATATAAAAATTAATCTTCACAAGTAACTAACAACAGCAAAACTTAGTTCAAGATATAACACAATAAGAGAAATGAAATTTCTATGAGTGAGACCGGCTTTATATATCCTATTTCAAGGTCTATAGGATATAACTAACCTACCCCCTTACAAAATAAGATAAACATCACGCCATTTTCAGACACAACTAGAATTAAAAAAACTATTAATACATAGTCTATGATTGAAATCAATTTGAACCCGACATGAGCGCCACCCAGTGCCTAGTTGGAGAAAACAGGACGCCTTGCGGAAGATAATAGGCGATGGAGTAGTCATTGTTGCCCAATGATGGCGCTAATAGCAAGATCGCTTCTGTGGGATTCAATTAATTTTGTTTTATTCGAACAAAGCAAGAAAAGGGTGTTACATGGATTATGTATCCAATACTATTTGACAGAATGGTTAGTACTACTGACTGTTAAGCCACAGGCTGTGGGTTTGAACTCAGAGTTTTAGATATTTATCACTAGTTTCCAGTTCGAAGTCTGAGACATTACGAATCATAGAATGGGAAGGAAATACGTTAGTTGATACTAACATGTCAGATTGAATACATATATTGATGAATCCGCGTAACAGCGAACAGTGCGAGAGTTGGCCCTAACCTTGGACATAAGAATATGCATAGTAATATTATACAAACATGGCAGTTATTGTTGATTAACTTTGTTAAACATAGTTTTTGTTGCAAAGCGGAACTTAGTCTTTCTAATAAGTTTAAAAAAATTAGGTTACTTTCTAAATCCCGAAGTTTCGATCGGGTTATACCAAAGGCCAAGAATACCTTACTAAACAACAGCTGAGATGAATGACTACATTTTTTCGTACCGTATTTATTTAAATGTTCAAAATCGTGACTTAATGCTTGCGGTTAAACTAGCCTTCCAAATGTGGGCCACCACACTTTACTGTCTGCATTCGCGGCAATGGTGTGTGGTTTCCCCCACTCTTGGATTCTGCTAGTGCTTTCCATCAGGCAGGGTAGAGTCACTTTGGTACGCTAAATATAAAAAAAAGAATAGAATCTAGATATTTATCGCGGCGTGGTTGTTTACCCTCGGCGATTGTTTTCAATTACCTAAGGCCACTTGGCTATGATCGAAGATGATATGATGATATCGAGGATGAATGAAGAAAACGCCAACTAAATTTAGTTTATCAGTGTGTCCAACTATATAGTATGTTAAAAATATTAAACTTTGTAAGATACCTGAGCTCCAAACCAAATGATTGTTGACAATT
Source organism: Phragmatobia fuliginosa (assembly GCA_932526445.1). NCBI lineage: Eukaryota > Metazoa > Arthropoda > Insecta > Lepidoptera > Erebidae > Phragmatobia > Phragmatobia fuliginosa. The sequence goes on along the minus strand of OW052069.1, from coordinate 435,707 downwards.
AAACATTTCAGGTTGATCTTCTGTGTGAGGGTAGTACTGGCCAGGTCTACAACCTTGGCCTACTGTACCACGCTACCCAGGGATTGGTCATGTCTTATATTGTTTTAATAATGCTATAATCTTTAAATTTGCAGTTGTCGTCAGTTGCGCTGTTGATAGTATGCTCCATGTTCGCGTCGGATGCTGGAGATCTGGTGGGCACTATAGAAGACATGGACCACCTCTACTCCACGTACTACAAGATATCTGTGGGGGCGTCCCTCTTCACCGTGGTGCACGTCCTCCTGGCTCTCATGCTGCTCGTGGCTATATACAAGGTAAGGAGCTGAGTTATTTTCATTCTACATCTTATATATAAAATTCTCATGTCACAATGTTAGTTACCATATACCTCCGAAACGGCTGGACCGATTTGTATGAAATTTTGTATGCATATCGGGTAGGTCTCAGAATAGGCCGAAATCGATTTGTCGTACCCCTATGACGCGAGCGGAGCCACGGGCATCAGCTAGTATTCTATAAAATTTAAGTGTGTATTTATAAATTATAAGCTTTTCACTGAAGCATTTGAAACCACATACGGTACTAAGATAAAATAATGTTTCTTTTTTTAAATTTTGTCAGTCTGTTTTTTTTAACTAATCTTTGGAACCTGGAGCGATTTTGACAGGTCTTTTACTGGCAGAGAGTGTACGGAGTAACTTGGACTATTATTACTTAAGACTTACTTCGCCCTGTGGGTACCTCTACATCTATAACCGCGGGGTGTAGCTAGTTCTTAAATAATATATACAAACAGATAAACAGACACACCAAAGTTTTAAAAATTGATTTATTTATGTCAGCACCATAAATACTTCCACATGAATTTAGTAAAAAGCTATTAATTTTGAAAACGACACTTTAATTTTATTTAAATGTTTAAACGGTTCTAGAAATCCAAACCAAGACCAATCAACTGTCCTTTTCTTAAAAGCTATGGAATGCTTAGGAGCCTAAAGTGATCATTTTTAATTCAGACGCGTTCGCACTGTAACTAACATTACTTGCAATGAATTTTAAATTAAATTTTACATGTCATTGATCTCTAATTTAAATACAGTCTATTTTCGCAACACATACCACATACTTTATTGCAGCCAAAATATGAAGTAGGTAGGTACTAAAGTATTCTGTATCAATCATTGCTTTTTATCTTTGAAATCATCAAATTATTTTCCGACTTGTGTTCTATCAAATTTTCTTGAAGGTTTCGTTTTTATTACACAATTACACATAACCTTAACCAAGTACTAGCTTTTAATGTTGACTTCACGTTTGGCCTAGTGGTTTAAGCGATCGCCACGCCGCTTTCTACTTCGCCAAGTGTCGAGGGTTCAAATCCTACGTGGGACAACACTTTTGGATTCCTCAATTGTTTTTCTGAGTCTTCTCTTTTTTGTTCTTTATGTTCCTTTCATGTCTGTAAAGTTCTCCACGACACAGGTTTTATATACATTATGCGGGAGTTGTCTTTAAAAAAAAAAATTTATGTAGATAAACCAACAGTACATAAACCATAATTCTAAAATAATCTTAATGCCGCTTTGCCTTAGTTTGAGTAAATGTAGCCTTGAATACAATGTTAATACTGTGTGACTAATTTTATACACATTCAAAAACATATTTCAACGACATCTGTCGGAGACAAACTGAACTGCGTAGTATCTACCAAGCCTGTTTCGCGCAATATAAGTTGTTGCACTGAATAGTCAACGTCAACGGAAAGATCACTTCATCTAGTCGAAGGAACCTTCATCTCTAGGTTGCTACAACTTGCTTTGTTGCTTTCAACTCACATGAGACGGACACTAAATCATCCAGATTCAGTACAACAATTGATGGATCACACAAGATGTTGTCACATGTGGACAAATACCCATTATACAAAGCTCAGTAGGAAGAGGCGAGATGACCGTTAAATCCATTGCGCCATCTAGCTACAACTGCTATCGTTAATGAATAAATGTTCGTATATCAGCGTTGGGCGGGTGGTGTTCTGTCGTGGGTGGTGCTGATGTCGGTGCTGGTGGTGGCGGCGCTGCTCTGCGTCATCGTGATGAGCTTCACGCATGGACTCTCCGGCACCGGCTCAGAGATCTTCCTCTCATTCCTTGAGGGACTCATATTCTTTGGTGAGTTATTTTATTATTTTTTTATTTTAATTTTAATATATTCTCCTATGTATGTATGTGTTTAATACTTGTCATGAGCGCGTCAATTCCTGTAAACATCGTTGTATGTTCGCTGTGAATTGTGAAAAGTAAAATATTATTTATTTATTTTTTTATTCAGGACAACAAACAATTGCCCAATAATAAATAACATAATGTCTTATTTTTAAGAGGTTCTCTTAAATTAATAACGCCACCACAGCACCGCTATCCACAAAATGTTTTTTTGAATATAATGTAGGCTGAAATACATCTTTTACAGATAAAGAGTTATAAAAAATGTATTGTTTTGACATTAGATTAAAATATCCAAGCATCTCTTGGATTCTACTCATGTTTTCCTACAGGCAGAGGAGTCATATTGGCAAACTTAAATATATCTTTATAAAGCTAGAATTATGTTTAAATTGTTGTAGTGTATGCTAAGATTGTAAATGTTGTAATTCTGTATATTGACTGTTCACCTGTATAATATTTTCGTCTGGTCAAATCAAATCAAATCAAATCTACATCTCATACCGTCCCACTGCTGGGCTCGGGTCTCCTCTCAGGAGAGGGCTAGAGCCATTATTTCCACGTTAACGTTCAGATATTTTAGTGGGAAAACGTTTCCTTTTCGAATTCCTTCATTCTATTATAAGTTACGCTTTAACTTTTACAAAATTTTGCTGCATGCCAAATAATTAATGACTTAATTAAACAACACTTCGATCGTTCAGTTCCCTCGAGAGATCCTAGATGGCGATAATCCCAATTACAATTTCAAAAATTCAAGTGTCCGATCTGTGTTCTGTTTTAGTTTACAATAATAATAAATAAGTCCCAAACTAAGCAGAGTACTGCACAACTGATATAAATAAATAAAAATACTTTTTTTGTAAATACAGATATATTATACATAGAAAACACCCAACTTCCGAAACAAATATTTGCGGATCACACAAACATTTGGACCAATAACAAGAATTATAACATTCATCATCATCATCAACAGCCTTTAACAGTCCACTGCTGGACATAGGCCTCTCTTAGACAGGAGGTTTTGGTCTACTATACCACGCTGGCCAGACGGGTTGGTATAAGGTTGGTTTCAAGTTTTCCTTTTCTTTGCATTCCTGTTGTCTTGTGTAGTTTATCCCTTAGTCGCCTTTTACGACACCCGCGGGAAAAGGGGTGGTGACACTCTGTATTCTTAATCCGTCACCATTATAACATTATCTTGAATTAATTTTACAGGAGTGCTCGCGTACTGCATACTCTGTGTGTACAGCTACTACCTCATGCTGAAGAGCGCCGAGGACATGGAGGGGCCCAACAAGACGTACTACTAAACACCTCCGAGGAACTACCTGAGCAGCTATACACTTGCTAGATCTTATGAGCGCTGAGATTTAACTGTAACAAAGAGTTACAAAAAGATTTATTGTTATTTTTAGAGCTGAATAAGTTTTTACCAGCATTTAGTAACGAAGCTTGATCGGGGTTTGAACCGCATCCGGTAAATTTTGTTACACACGACAGCAGCCGTTCTGATAGTGCATGAGATATTAAAATCAAAATGAGGAGCAGAGTTATTAATACGGTCAAAAACTGATTGCAGTTGATCATTTAATGTCCTTAACGAAAGAAATTTCCTCAAGAATCTTAAAATATGCACACACTTCTTGTAATACACAGGTATATATTTATTTACAAACACAAGGGACAAACATCACTTATGTATATGGGTGTTTTATGATTATAAATATAGCTTATGAAAATGCTTTTCTTATATTGAGATAAATTTTAGATTAAACAAATTCTATATTGTTTATTTAAATGTAAAATTATTAAGAACAAACCTTAAAGAGATGTGTCCAAATCTAAAAAATAAAGTAACGAACGTATTAAAACACATAAACACACAACGAGAAGCGATACAAAAGATCATTTACAATAAAAGAGACTGTGAAGTTGACACTCTATTATCTATCTCTTTCCATCTTTTGTATTTGTCATAGTCTCTCTCTAAATCTATTTTTTGATGGGCCAGATATTATCAAAACAATATTATCTACTAAAATATGTAACCCAATTATCAAAAAGTTACGCACCCCTGCTGTTCCTAATGATCTTCCATAATTCAGTAATAGAAGAGCAAGTAATTGTTGCTCTTCACTAACTCAGTAAAGTTACCAGCTAAACCCTCATCTCTACATATTTTGGGGAGGAAGAAGAAGATGACACTACAGAAAGAGAATGACCGTATTCTTTTTTAATTTCTGTACTTTACAAAAAATATTTTACAAGCAGTTTAAGGTATGCATAATGCACAAATTTTTAAAACTTTTCCATGGGTTGTAATTACAAATTGTGCCATTGAATTATTAAATACAAATGAAAGACGAGTAATACAAATGCATGAATTAATACAAACATTTAAATATATTCATAGTCATTTAGTAAAAGACGGCTTAAGTACGGCTTGTAGTATAAGTTTTAGAATGTCATTTTTTTTTAATATTGTAAGTACCAAATAAAATGTTATGTAACGCACATGTTTGATTTAATAATCAATATTTGAAGCCAACATTTGAATTATTATCTCAATAGAAATGAATTCAGAAACCTCTGCTCATTTAGAGCGTACCAAGGTGTAGGTTATCGTTGATTCTGCTCATGCTTGCCATAGAGCAGAGTAGTCCTTTGGGCAGGCTTCAATAAAATAGTCATATGTTTCTTTAAACAGGTTTTAAAAAAGAATTTCCTGCCCCTTTAAGAGTAAAATGTTATTCAAGTTTCAATTTGTTTATTGATAGCCTTTTTGTTTGTATACGTGTACCTTATTAGATATACTTTTATAGAAATAATTATAATAGATCTACATTTATTTTTAAATCAAATTTTAATGTGTAATAATATTAGCAGGAAATCTAACAGCTTATCAGCGCTACAGGGAGCTATCTTTTTAACACCTAAGCAGATCAACCAATAACGCGTGACGTCATGATAATCTGTTCACAAAGTCGAATCTTCGCTTTATTTTACCACTAGCTTTTACTCGCGGTTCCGCCCGCGTGTTGGTCTGTCAGGGCAGTAAATAGTAAACTATGTGTTATTCCGATATGTAAGCTATATTATTGTGAAGTTTTATATTAGTAGGATGTTGAATTGCGACTTAATTCTACCTCATTTATTTTACATGAAATTTTTAACTGTTATTAAAATTGACAGTTTAAAAGATGAACATTCAAATGATTAACCACAGTCAACAGATGGCGCTATTCTCAATATTGTAGAGCTTGTGTTAAGTGAGAGGCCTTGCTTATTAATTAAATGTTGTTGTTAGAATAGTTAATGCGTACTCTAAGTGTTTAATATATAATTAATTGTAATTTTAGAATCCCTGTTTTATGTATCGGATGTTAGTTACAGTCATATTAAAAAAAATACAATGTGCCAACGTACAAAGGGCGTCAGTGCTAATGTTTTTAAAGCGTTAGTGCTTGCTAGGCCCTCTTTAATAGTTCAATAACGGTTATAAGTGCTAGCCACAGTTTAAAAAACGACTTGTCTCATTGATATCAAGTAATGCTTATATCCAGCTCATCAATCATCAACAACCTATAATGTCCCACTGGTGAGGTCGGGTCTCCTCTCAGTTGAGGGCTGAGGCCATACGTCCCCACGCTGGTCGAGTGCGGGTTGGGGACTGGCAAGACACGTTATCGCTGCGTAATCCTGCCGTTGGATGTTTTTCAAGCCACCCGAAGGTCTCCAACTAAGCTTTTGCTGACTTCTCTTCACGACTGCTATCTTAAGATAACAACGGGCACCGACTGCTTAACGTGACTCATAACTTATGATGCCACAAACCTGTACAAAATTAATGTAGCCAGGTTTCACACATCAACAGACTTAATGAACTTAGAAACTACGTTTTGACCTACTATGTCACGGCATGGCTACACGGATCGGCGTTAAAAAAATTTCACACAAATAATGCTCAAAAAAGTTTTTGGTATCATCTAAGTGCCAACAGTGATTTAACTTAATTAAATTGTCAATGTTCTATTTGAACATTTATAAAAAAAATGATATTATATATATTTATTCTCTCTACCGATCCTAAACAGCATTCTTCATAGAATTCTTTTTCTGTAAATTTACCATTTAAATGAGATCCGATTCGATAGCTAACGGGGATTAGACTTAGTATATAATTGTTAGACTAAGTTTTAAAAATATATTTTAAGAAATAATATTATATTATTACATATTTATGAATATGCCAATAAGCAAAAATAAAAATTGAATAAAATACCTTACAATTTTTTTTACAAATTACCTATGTTGTTATTAAATGAATTGGTAAATATTATTTTAAATTAAGTTACCAATATTATTTAAATTCTTAGTACGCGGGACTTGAAAAAGCATTTGTCTAGGCGGACATAGTGTGGGTCACAATGCTGCTGGTCCACATTCGCCTTGAGCATGGTGACCACCACTCTTGGGTTCTACTAATGCTTTCCATCAGACAGAGCAGACCCAAATATAAAAAAAATGAAACAATTTCAACAAAAAAATATTAATAAAAGAAGTTTTGTCTTGTTAATCAATCATTGTATTTTTTGTGAAATTGTAACAAATTGATCCGTTATTGTTGATTCCCTGACTGTGGATATATATTTTATTAAAAATATTTTTTTTATGAAATGAGCTGCTATTGCCTTTATTTTGAAAATGTTTTCACTTTATATGTCTATTGTGTACTAAAATGTCTACATTCACAAACGAAATCTAAGACGGTTTTACAAAACCAGTTGTTATGTATGTGTAACTCAGTCATTCATTCACTCGCTCACAGACGCACGCACCCACTCGCTATCGTCGTTAACAGTCGATTCCACTGTGTCACAACCGCACGTGAGCTGGAGATGACATAACGCTTCCTTCTCATTCATTTAAAGATAGTACAGTGAGCGAACGAATGAATGATTGAGTGGCACATGCACTACACCAATTAAATTTAAATTGTCATTGCAGTTAGTCTGTGACATAAATGTAGAACAATGTGATGTCAGTTAGAAACTCTTAATGAAAAAATGCTCATTTTAGTCATTTTTATATTTGTCTCAACAGTGGCTTCAAAATATATTAATGTTTTAAAATATATTTTTCTACCATGTTATTTACTTTTATCTAAAAATGTATTTGTATGAACTAAATGATAATGTAATCGTCCTGGGAAGTGTCTTACAAGAATGAAATGCCTTTTGAATGATGAAATATTATATAATAAACGTTTTTTATAAATATTTTTTTTAATGTAACTTCTATCTCGCTGGCAGCGTATCTGAAATGTGAACTCAGTGCTTTCTATATTGTTAAATGTATAGTGTGTACATGAATATTGGCATGTGTATCTTTCGAATTACGTTTAATATACCAATAGCTCAGAAACCAACTTGTATAATAAATGATAGAATATAAAAACAAACAGTATTTTTAACTGACTTCAAGAAAGGAGGTATTTTAGAACATTCGATTGGGTGAACCGATTTTTGATAATTCTTTTTTTATTTGAAAGCTGGTGCCTCCCTTGAGGTCCCATGATAAGAAACCCAAGATCTGATGATAGTATCCTGGAGATATCGATAGAACTCCAATATTATAGGCACACCTGTCGCTATTTGGGTACTCGGAATAGTTTTTATTTAAGTCAGTTTTTTTGTTTAAAGAAATACTGCCTAGTCGGAGTTTGATTCCCACCCAGAATGAATATTATATGATAAATAGGATCATTTGTTCCATGTCTATTAATTTATATGTCTGGACACACAGGCTCGGCCTAGTTAACTATTAATGTATACGTGTCTAGAAATTCCATTTTAGGGTGTAAAATGCCAATATTTAAATACATACTATATTAAATGTTGTCTATGTAGTGAACTAAGTAATGTAAGTGTACTTATAATCGAATGTGAAGTGATTTTATTCTTAGTCGCAGTTCTACTTATTTATTAAAGGCTATTGACGGCTTCGTGTTGCCAACTTGATTTTGTATTATTTTTACACCTTGAAAAACCTTTTTTAAACGATTTACAAAAAGGAATATTTGTTATACAAAGGTTTAACTCTTGTAGTTTTAAAACTACACAGGTCGAAGTAAAATTGTTTCGTCCACTCTCAGAATATTTAGTTTACTTACTAGATCAGAATTTGAATAATAATAATATTTATTTCATTGACCAATATTAAACATATGTTACAGTTGATATAGAAAGAGTTCTTAAGGGTTAATTAGACTGTTACATTAGTGTCAAATTAACGAAATGCTATTAAATTATACATGCTTACATCATAGGTAAATTTTTAAATTCAGATCAAATACCTAAATAGCTGCTTGCGTGAGCTATGGTGACCTGTGTTTCAGGCAATATATTGTCTCTGAAGCGTTGAGAATCTAATGTAAATAGTTTTTGAGGAAAGTTGTAGCTATAGCTTTCAATATTCCATTGCTGGATGTAGACCTCTCCTTAGGAAGGCGGTAACCAGACGATTTGGTATAGCATTTGTTGCAAGTTTTTCTTGGTCGCCTCTTGGAACAACACCCAAAGGACATGCTCTTTACTTTTCCATTTATATTTTAAATCAAAAATAGCTTTTTTAGGCCCCGTAATAAATTGTGTCTGTGGTGATCCGTGGTTCCAAAGACGTACCATTATCTAATTTTACTTTTTTTGTCCTTTCCTGACTAGGTAATTACGGATTCCGCGGCAGTGTAATGTAATGTCCTCGGAGTTCCTGAGTGTTGAAAATCGATGTGCTTGTTAATCCAGGTGTACAGGACTTACAGAGGTGGGTTTGTGGGAGGGATTAGTCTTATAATGCAAAAGTTTTCGGCAATAATCCGGTGGTATTACGTATTTAAAAATATTGAAGTATGTTTTTCAGCTTCTAATTACCATACGGCTCTGCCTAGTTTGTCTAGACTCCAAGGTCGTAGAGCCACATTGATTTCAACACGAATGGGCCGGCTCGACCAGGGCGGTAATGCCCCCCCCCCCACACACACAGAAGACAAACCTTAAATGACAGAATTCGTGCTATCGTGTTTTGTTGGTGCGGGACCAGAGCCCATTGATGCAGAAGCATCTTACCTGGCCACCACAGTGCATTGTTTTTTTTTTGGCAATTAATAACTTGACCACAACTCGTGGGTTCTGCTCACGCTTTCCATCATCAGACAGAGGTAATTTTAGCTGGCTCATGTACATATACAAAAAAATGATGGCGGATATTCAATTTTGAATTGTTTTTATTATTTATTAGGTGCTCTGGGATGAAATGAAACCACACAAATAATTTATACATGTTGTATATTCATCGGAATAACGTGAAGCATGAAGTCCCACATTACTTAATTCGAATTATTTTTTTAATTTCAATAAATATAATACAGATCTATGGTTTAAGTACGGGTACATTATCATGCTAATTACACATACAACTTAATTAGACAAACCATAACTATTGAGTGCTGCTTTAGCGAACTTTAGCAATTACGTCAATGTGACGAAAATACTTTATAATCATATTGAAACTATACAGCCAACCGCTTTAATCTATAATATGCTTTAATTAAAAAAAAAATTTAAAGAACTTTAAGATTTGAAGTAACGACCACAGATCTAATAAATATTAAAATAGAACATTTAATGTCAACTTTTAGTCATTATCATCAAATCACTTTTTTCTACATTCGATAAAGGCCAAATAGTTTTAAAATAAATACAGATTTGTTATAATGATTAGTAAATCTTTTTGTGTAACTCTATCAAAAAAAGGCTTTTGTTAATAGAAAACTTTTGTGTATAATATATAGGCCTTATAATTTAAATTGCAAAATATTTACTCTTTTCTGGAATGTTTTCGATGTGTCTTCGATTTCAATTGGAATAACACTAGCTCAAGTTTTTTTATGAGATAATCAAATCAGATCAGAAGTTAATCAAATTGTCTAATCGATTTAGTTAAATCGACTAAAAATATTTATTGAATGAGAAAGTTATCGGTTAACTAAGTAATTTTATTTATTATATTTTATATAGGTCTAAACTGTAAACATAGTCCTTAAACAATAACATTTATGTATTTAAATGATGGATAATACTTAGAAATCTTTTTGTACTATAAAGAATATTTTGAACAGTGTGACTACATACAAGTCTATGAATAAATAGCTGTTTGTTTGTGTCGTAGTACCTTCGAGAATTAAATGTTTTTTAACAAAAATCAAAAACCAATATACTTACTAAGGGTGCAAAATTATAATTTCTACACACAGTAAAAATTGTAACTATACCTATTAGAATGAAGTTTTCTAGTGACAATGAGTTGTTCGCTGTTGATGAAGGTACATTTACACCAATACCCTCTGAATTTAAAGGGTCACTTAAAAAGAGTTAGGTAACCTTTAGGGGTATCTTCGTTTTTACCAACCTTATGGGATCACCTAAGTACTTAGTTAGTTTGCATTATTACCTACGTTCGTAGTAAGGAGACGGTTTAAGTATAGTTGGGTATTGGAATTTTTGGAGTATTCGTATGAGTAAGTAGGTACATTGTACTTGTACACATACACCAATTATTGCCTATGACATAGGTATTATGTGCATGGCTAGACACAAACAGTTAATTTTATTCGTTGTAACCAGTAGGTACACTAATACAGGGCCGCACTTTGTTCATTTGATTGACATGATCATCTAATCTAAATCGTTATTTACAATGGAATTTCACAGATTAATTTGAAAAAAGATATAATAATTAAGGTCTCAATGCAAGGTGGACAAAGTAGTTAGCTACATAAACCCACTAAAATGGAATTATGTGGAATGTTTTCGACTTGACAAACAATTTTCAATCTTGTACCTCATGAATAGGCTTTATTTTTTTTAGCGATCAACACTCAACAATAGTCCAAGGCCCTGTACCGTTCACAAATATATTATTTTCTTAAATTAAGTACACAGATGTGGAGACAACATAGCCGAGAATATTTGATTTAACAATAGTTTAGACCGCTGGTTAACATCAATACTTTACAATTACAACTAGTTCGATTTACATAGTCTTTTCCTTGCCTCCAAATAGTTTAATTACACAGCTACGGGCACAGTTTAATGTCTAAGTTATAATAAGAAGTCATTATACAATATTTAATATTAATTGTGGTACGAGACAGCAAGTTTACGACGATGTAGGCAATTTAGCCAATAGTTTCACGAAATACGTCTCTGTTTATCAGTGTCTCCATAAATGCACTGTGTTGGGACGAGAAAAACCATTGAGTATTTAATCTGTCAAAAATTAATTCTGGAAATTTTAAAATCGTGGAAGTAAGGAATTAAACATAGCGTTTACTTGTTTGTGTTTTTTAACAATTAATAATGATTTTCTATTTTCATAAGTACTTTGCGTAATAATTTTAATATACAATATAATAATTAAGATAATTGATACTAATAAAAAGGAACTAAAACCAAAATAATGGTAAAAGATTAAAAATAACAAAAATATTAAGTACTATTTTATAATAAGTACTTACTCCAAATTTCTTTTAATAACCATAAAAAATGATAAGCTTGCATTATATTTCTTATTTAATTATCATAATATTGCGATCATTTAAAAAATATTGTAGGTATATTACTTATATAAGATGGTTAACACAAAACCATGAACTAGTTGCGACCACGTGACCGAGTCGCTGCCTGGTACCACATCTGGTTACATCTAGGTGCTGGAACTTTATACACTAACAGGCTACAAACATAAATACTTAACTATGGTATTGCACTCGACTGGACAACTAGTAATGTACATAATTACAGAGCGTGTGTGTGTGTGTGTGCGTGCGTGCGTCAGTAGAGGTGCGCGGGCGGGGGCGCCTCCGTGCCCACGTCGATGTCGGCCGGGCCCTCCTCGTCCGCGCTGCTGGCCCGACCCACTCCTCGCACCTGGACCACACACGTATACCATCATTACCACCATTGCAAGATCATCACCATTACAGTTTCTGAACATGCTTTATTACAACTTTTATAATATTTTTTTAAGACGTTTACTCAACGCCATCTATTTTCTAACTAAGCTGAGCTTGCCATTGTACTAGACAACTGATATAAATACATATATACTTTTTTATGTATTTACGGAAAGAACTCCGATTTTTTATTTATTCCTTGCAGATGATATAAATATTCGGTCTCACCCGGGAATCGAACCCGAAATTTTTGTACAATATATAAAAGTAAAGCGTCGCTGATTTCAGCACTCGTGGGATCACCTCGACCGGGGCACTACTACCCTCACACAGAAGACCATCCCAATAATGACAGCATTCTTGGTGTCGTATTTCGTTGGTGAGTGTGAGACTGGAGGCTTAATATTCTGCAAATGATACAGAAACATCTGACCAAGCTGCCATGGTATAGGTCACCCTGGTCACCATGCTGCATTGCCTATATGCCACTCCAGGATTCTACTCATGTTTTCCATCAGGCAGAGTAAAGACACTTTGGTAGGCTTGAATATATTATGTAAATAATGATATTGTTACCTGCAGAAACATATTATTGTTGAGTATTCGCGCCTGGTGTTCTTGAGCCTTGGCGCGGAGACACGCAATGCTGTTGTTTCGGAAAGCCTCAGCGTCCTCGTACATGGGGCCAGGCTCTGGGGACGCTCGACCCTTGGCTGATGATGAGGCCGTAGTTGAACTGGCGGGAGAACTTTGTGCCTGCAATAACAACATTTATATTATTAGCTTTAGCGAACCTTTTGCCTAATGTTTTATGATTAAAGATGATCTAAATTATATATTGTCCTCGTTAACTGTGATATAGCTTGGAAATTGGGTTGTTTTTATATGTTTTTTTAAAAGACGACTCCGGCATTAGGAATATACATCCTGTGTCAACTTTAGAAACATATATGAAACGTACACAAAGAATACCCAGACCCCAGGACAACAATTTCTGAATCGCACAAAGTATTGGGATTTGAACCCACGGCACTTGGCGCAGTGACTGCTGACACGACACCTGTCTGAAAACTAAAACACTTACATATGTATATCTACTTCGTTCTTTAGTTATTAACTGGATTGAATCTTGAAATAAACAGCTAGGTTTCGCCCGCGGCTCCACTCGCATGTTTGTCAGTTATCGCGGTAAAAAGTAGCCTATGACCTTTCTCAGGCTTTAGACTATCTGTGTATTTAGCAATCTTCTGTTGTTTTAGTGTGAAAGCCCGACAGACAGAGTTAATTACGCATTTATATATTGTTAGTAAGGGATAAATAAACGGGGCGTGAAAAATCATATCACTAAGCTCCATATTGTGGGCCGCCATGCATTATTGTCTGCATTCGCAGTGCGGTGGCCCCCACTCTTGGATTCTGCTCATGCTTTACATCAGGCACTTTGGAAGGCTAAATATAAAAACAAGGATTTCTTTTGTGTCTCTTGCCATCAATTCCATCTTTTTCCATACAAAACACGTAGGATGTACCAGATCACATGTCATCATCATAACCATGAATCATATTCATCAAAATTATGTTATGTACTCACCTGGAGGTTTTCATGGTTGTCGTGGTGATTCGGCGAGGCGGAGCAGGCGCGCTCGGGCTCCGCCTCTGACCCCTCGCGCTCCGAACCTGACTCTTTTAGGTGACGCGACGCCTCAATGGATTTTCGGTGCATACCTGTGTAAGAGAATGGCACACTTGAGTATTAAGAAACATGCAGATGTAAATTTAATCCATATATATGAAACTGTTCCGTTACTGACTGACTGACAGACAACGCACAGCCGAGAATAATGGACGCAGGAGGCTGTAATTTGGCATGTGTGTTCCTAGAGGAGCGTAGGTGAGCGCTAAGAGAGGATTTTGGAAATATTCCACCCATTAGGCTATCAAAGTTATGTATCAGAATAATACGTAGGCAAAAGCTTGAGCTTTCTTAGTTAATTTCTATTGTGAGGTTTATTCATTGTTTGTTCATTGTAGTTTCAGGCCGACAGATTTATGAATCCATATATTTTTACATATTAATTACATTCGTTAATTATGTAATTTTAAATCTGTCTAATTATACAACAACCTCACAATTCACGCATGGCCCTCTGTTAAATATATATTTTTTCTTTTCATTATAGATAAAAACACTCATATTATCTTGAGTTATGAATTACTTGATATAAAAAATAATGCATTTTCATTTTTAAAGTTCTGGACGAGATGTGCACCAATAGCTTCTGTCTTAGAAATCAGGATCATTAACCACTAGTCCAACAAGCACGTTGATTTCATCTCGTACACACAATACGTTGTACTTAATCAAATTTATATTATTCGTTTTGATTAGGATTAGGATTAGGATTAATATCTTGTTAAGCTACAATCAAGTAAATATAACTAAGTTTATATTTTACAAGCTGAGTCCCGCGGTGTTGCGGTGTGAAGAGTCTAAGAAGTAACTCGTTATATCATCAGCTTCCTGCCAGTGAAAGTGCCGTCAAAATCGGTCTAGCTGTTCCAAAGATGAACCGGAATAAACACAACCAGACAGACGGACAGATAAACAAACAGACAAAAATATTTAAAATTGTTTTTTTGATGCAAGCACCGTATATACTTTCATATGTATTTAATAATTTTATTTATTTCTATGGATGTAAAACTAATCGTCTTTTCTTCTTACATATATCATACTGCATATGCATACATATGACTGCACGGTTGGCCTAGTGGCTTAAGCGGTCGCCACGCATCTTCCTACTACGCCAAGTGTCGTGGGTTCAAATCCCACGTAGGATAACACTTTGTGTGATTCACAATTTGTTGTTCTGAGTCAGGGTGTTCTTTGTGTCCGTTTCTTGTATGTTTGTAAAGTCCCCCGCGACACAGGAATTTATATTCCTAATGCGGGAGTTGTCTTTTTAAAAAGAAGAAGAAGAAATATCTATTATCATATCATTGTTACTTATTTGCAGCATGTTTACAATTTAACAAGATGCAGCCAGTAGCAACCCTTGTGCAGGGGTGAGTCGTAAACCATCAGTCGGTCTGAGAGCTATAAAATGTTAATGAGTAATGTGCTCCACACAGCATCCTCGGATGACAGACGGCGAGCGCGACGATATTCCCGGTTCGCTAATATATGCTCGCATTATGAATGCGTAAGACGTGCAGGTTCGATGCCTGCGCTATGTAGGGTAATCTGTCTGATTTATTGCGGTACACATTGAAATTTAACACAAAGACCGAGTTGTAGATGAAATTATTTATAGCTCTAAAGCTCTCAGATTCAGTATCACACATAAGATGAACCTAAATAATCAACATATCTTTCGTTGGTGCGTGTGAGATTGGAGGCCCAGTCATTGCATCACTGCATCATTACACATGGTGCAAATGCAATAATGCAGAAACATCTCACTTAGCCGACATGCTGCAGGTCACCGTGCTGCATTGTGTACATTCACAGGGAGGTGGCCCATACTCCTCGATTCTGCTCATGCTTTCCATCAGGCAGAGAAGAAGCCCTTTAGTAGACTTGGGTAACAAAATATATATAAAGATTTCGTGAGCGACAAGACATTGAATGCGGAAATCTATAATATGTTATCGTTACTTTGTTTGAAATGAGTCGCGATCCAAAAAGAAAATGTAAGCAAAATAAAACATCCATATTTTCGAACGTGTAAGTAGCTACTTCATAAAAATAAGAGTATGAATTAGAAAATAACAATCGGGGTATTGTATTGGCACGACATGAAAATAATATATATAAGCATATTGGAAAATATTTCTTCCTAATATACAGTTAGGATATCCGTTCCCAATATTGCACACTACGCAATTGTTTATATATCTTCAGCCAGAAATGTATACGCTGCGGTAAGCTACAAGTAAATAAACAACTAAAGTTTTCACATGTTACAATGTAGCACAGCCCTGGTTTAATATCAGTGCTGGCGGTATTTTTACGAGATCTTTAGTACTCTCCGCGCTGAATATCTAATCTCACACTCGTTATTTATCGCCCCTCAGCCCCAGAGTTAGCCCCGCTGGTGGTGATATACTACATTCTTGTATTCCTCGTGATATATACGTTTGTTGTTTAAAATACTTGGTGGGACGTGATTGGCGTCGAGCGTCTAAAGGTGACGCATTCTATTTTAAATTATGTTGTGAACTTGTGCATACTACTTATTCTATTTGTTTATTTTGATTTTTAATTCTACCAAAGTTACTCTGCTCTCTTTGATGGAAAGCATACGTAGAATCTAGGAGTAAAGGTCACCATCCTCATTGTGAGTGCAGAGAATGCAGCATGGCGACCCACACCATGGCGACCTAGTGACATTTTTGTGTATCATACTCCTGGCCTCCGGATTCCGGATGATATAGACAAAGATAGTTGAAGGAAAATTAAGTAAAAAAGAAAGACAATGATAAAAGACAGATCTTATTTATTTGGGTGAATTGCATGACTTACTAATAATGTTTTCAGTAGATTTTTAGATGATAACGTGCATAATTTTGATTGTAGTCATGACTTTAATACAACAACCAACAAGATTTTTGTGATATCAAAGAGTATGAAGTCTGCGTCAGTGGTTACAATTTTATTTCAATTAATTGCAACGTCACGTCGTCCCAATCAATTAATAATTTATTTCTATTGATGATACAAAACTCATGCAAACACAAGTGTAGACAATGGCTTGTAATAGACAAGCGAGAGAAGCAGGTAGGAGCTATACAAGAGAATACATATTAAAACATGTGCTTTGTCCCTGACTGTATGACATAGATTCATGACATACATACAAGGGGTATTATGAGTAGGGGATAATATATAATGAGTCCCACCATCTTCAACAACGAACGATTCAACAAGAAATCTTTGTCAGCATTAGATTGCGTGTTGTGTACCCAATCGCTACCAATTCTCGTACCAACTCAGAGCTTCACTTGTCAATGTACAATTAACAAAGCGAGTTTCCCCAATCGATCACCACTGAAGTTAACCGGGCATTAGGCGTGCCGGATACAACGTGATTTGTGTTCGCATTATCCAACTTTGTCCATTAACTCGTGTAGTTCCCACCGCGGCGCCACTGTCGACGCTACATTGTAAACCCACTTGATTTAGGAGCTTGCTGTTTTGCACTCGTGTACTACGAAGATTAATTAAGAATATGTTACGAACAAGATACGAATGATCTCTGGAAGTTTGAACTAGGAGTTAAAAGTAACGGAGTTAAAGTGGTAATGGAATTATGTTAAGCAGGACTTTTTGGAGTTGTCCCAAGACTTTTAAATATAGGTACACTATTGTTTAAATTTAGTTATGTTGTATTTATTGTTTTTTTTTGTTTTATATATTTATAAGTCTACCAAAGTGACTTTACTCTGAATGGTAGATCATCTTAGTGAGTAGTGAGTAGGATGTCACCATCCTCGTGGTAGGCAATGCAGCATGGTGACCCATACCATGACGGCCTGGTCAGATGTTTCTCGTATTTAGTTATACTGAAAGAACATTCACAGTACACAACAATCATAATCATCAACAGACAACATCCCTGAATAGTTTTCTAATTTTTTATTTAACATTCAACATTTTTTTCTGATGTTTTGGATATTCCGGAATGCTATATCGATATTTAGAAAGCCTGAGCCTACAGCGATTTTACAAAGCCTGGCTACTTATAATACTATAAGAATAAATCGGGCATCGCATCAATATAATTATTATAGTTTTCTTAAGAACTTAATAAGTATTATATTAAAAATTAATATAATCAGATTGTAGTATTTAAGATATTTTAGTATTTATTTATTCGATATTTTATTTTATTGTTGAATATAATGATTAGTGTTTATCATTTTTGAAGGTATGAATGAGGTTCTGTCAACTTACCATTTAGGATGTCCCTCTCCTTTGGCTTAATAATCTAACTTGTTATGCAATTCGATTTTATTATAAGTAACAAATATTCTCTACCTTATAATCTTGCAGCTCCCAGTTAACTTAGCTTAGATTGCTATGTTCCAACTATGACAGATATCTTCGCTCCACTAATAACATGTGTTTAAGACACACTTCTTCTCTTGTCCATTCTTCTTTTGCTGTCTAGTCTATTATTATAATACAGAATGTGCTTCCACTTGACGACAAAGTTCGAAAAACCTACAAGACATATCTGACAAAAGTATGATAATAACGTCATCAACTCAAATTTTACTTTTGTTTTTCAATTGTTTAAATATTAATTTATCTGTGTATTTTTATAAGTTTATCGCTATCTCATATTTGTATTTTATTGTATTCTATACGTGAAACACGTCATTTCTCTTACTAAAAACCTTACTAAAAAAAGGTTGACAGCTAGAAAAGCAATTTAAGAATAGTTTGAAGACCTATATGGTCTAGATTTTGGCTGTAATCACAGATCATAGAAAGTAATACACAAAATTACATTTGCATACGCATTTGTATAACGTAAAGTATATTAATATGAAAAAGTATTAACTGACATAGAACAAGCTGATTCACGCGACTTGGTACGTGTATCACCAACCTACTCGGCTCCTATGATGATAATACAAGCGGGATGTTAATTATTCTGTCTGAGGCACGTCAGCAAAATACATATTAAAAAAACGTTCAAATCGGTTAGGAAGTTTCGGATATCATAGTGGGGAGCAACGTGACACAAGGATTATTTATAACAAATACTTAGTGGTTCTGACTATTGAACCATGGGTCGTGAATTCGATTCTTTCAGCCACGAAAATTTAATGTTATGATCACAGTTGTTCGTTTTGTGCCTGTTTTTAATTCATTCATGAAGCGTATTTATAAATATATAACTATGTTTATTCGAAATTATAATATGTACATCGTTCTTTTAAAATGTTATGTGAAAACAAGTCTGTGTCCTATTTTTAACATAATTTGAAGCACCTAATCATTTCGTATTTGAACTAAGTACTTCAAACACGTATTTTATTGAACTTTAAATAACGAGTATAAAATATGTAGTAAGTACTAGCTATCGCCCACGGCTCCGCCCGCGTGTATGTCAGGTAACGCGGTAAAAAGTAGCCTATGACCTTTCTCAGGCTTTAGACTATACGTGTACCAATGTTCATTTAAATTTGTTCATTAGTTTTGGCGTGAAAGTGCAACAGACACACAAACAGAGCTACTTTCGTATTTATATAGTTAATATAAATCAAGGTAATTGAGGCCGTCAAATTAATCTAAATGACGATATTGAGTAGGAATAAACTTTGATTTGGAATACAGTAAAATTGACACGTAATTGCTTTACTTTCAAACAAGATATCGTACTCAATAATGAATAATATTAAAAGCTAGAAGTAACCATCAAAGAGAAAACACCTCATCGGGAACTGAACGCAGATTTGCCTCTCCAGATCTGCGTGACTGCTATAAAACAGATTCAACAATAGCATGTTGTACGTGAGTTGTCCTTTTGTGCACTTTTCACTTTAGATAATGGTTTTGTGGCGTCCTCATATGCTGTCGTTCCTGCGTGATGACGTCACAAAGCAAGTGGGTAATCGTCAGATAATTCTGTGATGCATTAAAATGCATTTGTCCGTGATGATGAAGAAGCTCACTCCAAGTCGAGGAGCGCTAGGATGTCTTTGATATTTGATTTTGTGCGCAATTTCGTTGAGTAGGTAATTGATTGGTTGTTCGTTTGATGGTAAGTCGTTTTGTCATTGAAGTTTTTATTCTAATTATATTTCTTGTGTAAGTGAGTGAGTTGAGTGAGTCGATTCTAAAGTGGTCTTAGGTCTTACTTTATTACTATAGAATAAAAGATAATTAATTTTTTAACTGCAATGGTATTTATTAATAGAAAAATCTTTCTTATTTGTTTCTATTTGTGGGGATTTAATTTGGATGCTATCTTTTTCTATTTCAATATTTTAATACACAATATTGTTTATATGTTAGCACCAGAAAGCTTGTCTAAATTTGATTATTTAAAAAAAAGAAAACTATTTAGCGACCAAATAATATTTATTTTTAAATTAGCTTTAAAGTTAGTAATTAATTAATTAACAAGGAAACTTAATGTTTTATTTAACGATACATTATTTAATTATTATTTATTAATATCTTAATAGGCATAACTATTTATTGATTATTTAATATTAATTATAAGTTTAATAATTTAAGTAATTCTAATACCGACAGTATTGTTTTAATTTTATTAACATTTGAACTCAAATTATTTAATATTGATGCACAAAACTAAAAATACACACAAATAAACAACCAATTTTTATGTATAAAAGTGTTTGCGTAATCAGTAAATAAAGTGAATACAAAACACGAACACAACCATCCAACCAACGGAGGCTAAGCCATCGCCATTACAATCAATATACCTACCCTTAGCCATACCTACATTAAACACAAGAGGCAGGTAGAAAAACACCACCGGAACACAACTAAGTACATAATTAATATGTAAGCCGGCGGTGCCAACCCTTAAATCAACGTTAATCAACGCTTAGACAATGCGGCCGCCATCTTGCCGCCCCCCGTGAGGCTATAACCCCCCTTCCGCGCGCTCCACACACCCGCCCCACCCCTCCTCGTCACCCCTCTACTGCCGCCTGCCCTCCCCGCGCAGGCTCTAGGGGAGAACTTAGCCTTTATTAATTCATATCTCTAGATCTCGTTTCAGTTTTTATGTCTTTATAATTCAAATCATGCGCTTTATTTGCAATCAGGCGGTCGATAATGGTTGGTCGGTTTGTGTGTGGGCGTAGATAGTTTGTTTTTTAATTTGTCAAGATTGCGTAGCATTGTGCTACGATAGCTACGAGGCTACGAGATATCATTAGTATGACGAAATGTGAGATAACATATATCTTTGTCCCGTATAACTTGTACAGAGTTACAGTTAATTATTAAAATTTTACGGTACAAGTCACACATACAACAAACGTAATAGCTACACACAAACACACGTCCACAACAACTCTACTGAAACAAATATAACCTCCTCATAAGCTGTCAACAGATTCTTGTTTTCATACAAAACACAAACATACCAAAACTCTATAAACCAACCTTAAGCTAAAGACATAACATTCAAATTTGCTTGGTTTTCAATAAAGGAATTTTTGTTTGAGCGAGAAGGCTTTCCGCTGTGAAAAATGAACATCTCTTGTTGTTGGGATTAAAAATTATACGTCGCTTTGTTTTGGTCCTGGCTCGGTCCTCTCGGTGCCTCTCACTCGTGCCTCTTTGGCACTCACTATCAGTTTTGCAATAAAACTCCTTTAGCGATCCACTTTATTGTAGTAAGTAGATGAAATACAATGTGGCAAGTCTATGTGAAGATACTTCTTTTGGAATTGAACACTAAGAATTTGGTTTTTCGATACGTTCATACACGCTTTATATTAACTTCACCTGTATGTTTGTAACCGACTCCATTGGGTGCTATTTTGACCCATTTTAAACGGCCAGATTTTGTTCAGACTTTGTAGATTTATCGAGGACCGATGACAAAACACTAATATGAAAAAAAAAAAGTTTGAACAAATTTGTCTTTTTTAATCTAGAAATAAAATATAGTTTTAAAAAACTAAACAAACACGCTTTTAAACTAAAACGTAAAAAATAATTTTAATGTAGCAAAGAGTGCGGTGTTTTCTCAAAATATTTCAATAAAGTTGCCCCACGGTATAATATGTTTGTTTGTGACGCCATCGGGTGTCATATCCTGATTGTAATATTTTATTATCATGTTCTAGAAATGAACACACCACTTGAATTGAATTTCTTTGCTTCGTTTACCCAGGTATTGGATTTGTTTTAAAGTAATACTTAATTACAAAGATGTTTAAATTGTATTATAATATATTTGGCTTATTTATTTGACTATATGTTTTAAGTGCAAGCACGAGATCGGGTAATAAAGATATCTATAGATTTAACAAGAGAAACAACTGCTCTGAGTGTTGCTAAATCTGTGAATATATTAGAGTATAAATCTCATACGTAAGTCCTACCTATGTGTGCCTGTCGCACTCTTGCTATTGATTAGCACGCACACCAGTTAAAAATATCTACCTTTTGTTTTTATTGTTTTCATAGTAAAACACTCCATCTAGACCTTGTATGATTTGACCTTAGAGCACACATTCTTTCTAATATTTAATATAGCAATACTGTGTAAAGGAGACTCCTAAATTAGTTTACACTTAGTTAAATTGGCAAAAAAGTAAAACTGTATTATTATCCTTTATATTTAACTAATTATTGGTCACACCTATGGTGATTTTGTTCAAGACCTGAGCTAATTAGGGACTTAGTGCGCTAATATGCATTTAATATGTATATGCAGTTGTTTTATGAATGTTTGTGTGACTCACCAGGGCTCGGTGGTCGTGGGAGGGGCGAGGGGGACGAGGCACGCCGCTACGGGCGCCCCCCGTCGGCCAGGGCTCGAGACTCTTGAACAAAATCAGCATGGTCAGATATTGGCCCAAAATCCAACTTTGTGACATGGCTATGGCGCTGTCACAGAGCTCAGGACTGTGTATATGTTTAAGGGCTTTATGTTACATTGTCTTCACATAATATTTTATTTTGTAAGCAATGTAAAATGATTAAAGAAGTATATCAAAAACCACTTCCTATGGTTGTTATTCTCATGAGATCTGATCTGATTTGATAAAACAGGCTGATTTCTACAGCTGATTAGATACCTGTCTTCTATTTCTGATAATTGTACATTTTGTAAATGAAATGATCAGTTCATATATCATTTCAATTACTTTGAAATGGAATATTGTCCTAAGTTTTTGCATAAGTCTCCGTCAATGAATTACAAGAACTAATTGCAGCCGACCTAAGGCTACAGCTTTTATACTTCTAACCTTCTCTCTCTAGCTGGTGGACGTTCTATACCGAGTTATCTAGTTCATGGTCTTTGAACTCTGCCAATCTGCTTCGATGAGGGCCATATTTTCTGGTCCTTTGACTATGTTATTAAAAAAAATGTTTTTGTGGAAATCTTCACACAAATACATTTTAGATTCACAAACACATTCACACATAACAATTGTGTAATATGCCCATTTTGGCTTATGCTTTAACAAAGAGGAAAGCGTGCTTATGACTACGAGTATAACCCATCGTGTTGCTTTATGATCATTAAAACAGGTCGAAAACCTTTGTCATCTACCAAAACTTTATAAATACTATCGTTGAGATTTATTTGTTTTGTTATAATGGTAGTTACAGACACATGGAGGGGACGAACACAGTAAACAATGACATTACAAACTTACCTTATTCAAATGATGAAATTTTTGAAATCCTATTTTTAAATAAAATGAGTATGTCTTATCAAATTTGAAGTTTATGTGTATGTATAGACTTAATGCTGTTTTCTTGGTTTGAGTTCAAAGCAAGCAGATCTCAAGATCTGCTTGCTATCTGAGTCTTAAACCTATTACGTATTGCTTAGACAAGCTATTTTAGTTAGCCACCTGTTTTTGTGTCCCTGATTGCTAATTTAATGTAATGGGTACCATCATCATCAACGGCTGCCTTTAATAGTGCTCTGCTGGACACGAGTTTCTCCAAAAAGATTTTGGGCTGGTATATCACTTTGCATAAAGGGACTGGTTTAGCGATTGTTTCAAGTTTTCCTTCCATTTGCATTACTTATTGTACTGCGTAGTTTGCTACCTTAATCGCTTTTTATAACGCACCGAATTCAGAATTTTTAACCAATCATAACCACTCGGACACTTTTGCTAATGTTTAATCCGGTTCTAGAACCAACAATAATAGCTGGGCTTATTGAGTCTAAATAACACTATGTAATGTGAGATTGTTTATAACAGTTTTGGTAAATCTAATAAACGAGGACTCTACTCCTTTGTATTATAATAAGTAAAAAGGATTTCTATGACGTAAATGTTCAGGAACTTTTAAATAAACTGACGAAACATTACATAGATTTAGAGCAGCTAAGTTATAAATCACTTATCTTTTTCCTTTTCTTTAGATAACGCCCGCATTAGTTGTATCGCGAGACTTCAAAAACATACTTAAAATGGACACAAGGAACACCCAGACTCAGAACAATAATTTGAAAATCAAACAAAGTATTGCGTTACGTGGGATTTGAACCCACAACACTTGCCGCAGTAGGAAGCGGCGTGGTGACCGCTTAAACCACTAGGCCAACCGTGCAGTCGATCGTACCTTTAGTGCCATGTAGTGGCAGGTTACTTTCCTCATTGCGATATACCGACGTGCAAACGTGGAATCGAAGTGATACTGAAACCGTGATCAATAAATAAACAAATATTTCGGACATCTTACACACAACGCCACGTGTTCCCAAACTAAGCAAAGATCGTATTATGGGTACTAGACATTTGATATAAATACATAAACATACTTTTTTTTTGTAATTTCATACAATTATTATACATAGAAAACACCCAAACTCCGAAACAAATATTTGTGGACTTCTTGATCAGAAGCCGCATACGTTAAACACTACACCAACAAGGCAGTGATATTGATATATCTATCGTTTAAGTGACAAAATTAGTCTCACCAAACTCACCGAGTAGCCAGGGCGCGACGGAGTCGTTCTCCTTGGCGCTGTTGAGGATGGTCTCCGGGAGGGGCAGGGAGTGACGCACCATGGCCCCGTACAGCCCGTACTCGGCCATTATCGTCGACCGGCCCCAGCACTTTTCTGTCTTACGCCATTTCGCGCGACGGTTTTGGAACCACACCTGGCGAATAAAAAAAATATATTATTTCTCTTAAAAAAGTAACTTTAGCAAATTATGTTTTTGAAACGCTGAGCATAGCCCTTTCCATAGCGTTTCTCAGTATGTATGTAAGAAAAGCTCTACGAAGCGAAAATTTTTTACGACCATTATTTAAACTTTTTTTTTTCACTTACAATGAAGACGGTGGTTCGAGAAAATTTTGTTAGTTAACAATTGTTTAATTTGTTGAAAAATTAACTTTAAGTAAAATTTTCAACGGAAAAAAATTATTTATAGTGTTCAGAACAAACCATATTTTTTTCAAATTTTAAAAAAAGTTCAATACCTTAAATAAATTAATTAATGTGTCGTACTCGCTTTTAACGCCACGCGTGCAACCTAAAAATGTCGCGCGCAGACCTATGTTCAGCGTTAAATTAAAATTATAAATAATGGAGATGGAGTTCCGGGAGTTTTTTATTGGAAATTTCCTCTTCTTTCACAATCTTTTTTTGAAATTTCTTAAATATTAATAGTTTATGAAATATTGGTAAAAAACGAAATGCCATTTTTTTTTATCTTTAATTGTTTATAACTTTTGTAATTTTTTATGTGCTAATACACGCTTCTGGCACATTTTTCTAGTCGTCATTCCGGATCCAATGAGCTATCACACATAATTTTAAAAGCAGTATCTCTGTTCTGTACCATTTTCAACTTGTCGACTAGACTAGGAAACCGCGTTTCGGTAAACGTAGTGTAGGACGCCCACAGGCGAGGTGGAGTGACGATCTGCGTCGGATGGCGGGCAGGAGCTGGATGCGAGAAGCCCAAAATCGATCAGAGTGGTGTGAGTGAGTAGTTATTAAAGTACCAATTCAAATTTAAACGAACTTTTGGTCCAACCTGTACTTCTCTCACGTCACTTACAGCAATTATTATTGCAAGTTATTTACATAATTATATTTATTCTATTCTCCTTAACAAATCAATGAAGGGGTCTAATGATTTGCTTCAAAATACAAGCCTTTAAATAAGTCATAAAAGGTTAGTAAGATCAGAACATTGTTCACTTGCAGAGAGGCGAGGAGAGAGCCTCGGCGCGTCACCGCCCCCTGTCGGCCGCCGAGATAACTAAGCGTGGAAACAAACCAATTATCGTGAACAAAACGCAACTAGATTAAATTTTCAAATTCAGCGGCGCTCGGTGTTTGTACACACTGACTAACCTAGGGTTGGCACACGCTGCAGAATGATTAATGTTATTTATCATAATTTTATAAAGAGGTAAAGCTTGTGAGGTTTTCAGTTAGTTATATTGTACAGTGTATGACATATACGCGGATGGATACATGATACGTCGCAGGCCAAAGCTAGTATTGTATATTTTGTTAAAAGTCAAAACCCTATTCTAAAGGCCCAAATAGCATAAACCGAGTACTAGGCACGAATGATTAAAAGTTTACATCACAGTCTCAGAGCATAAAGTTATGCGGTAAAAAGTTGTTTGGAATGAAGAAAAAAACAATTAATACTATCACTTATCATAAATAATGTCCATGTCATTTATTTATACAGATTGATACTTTATTTATTATTTATTATATTCGGTTTTGCAGGCACTATCAATGTCTGTGTCTATTTAAAGAAAATGGTTGACTGTTTCCAAAACTATTATTTGATTCATACCATGCACTCATACATACATAGCTTGGTGTGTAATACTTGTCAAATTGCTCATCCATTAGTTAACATAAATTTTGTGTAAGAAATCTAGATATTTCAACTTCACATGAAGATTTATGGTAAGAACATTTCAGACGGTGGCAACCCTAGGAGTTGCGGGCCGACCGCACAGCGCTCAGCAAAACGGTTAATTTCTAATTAAATTTGTTAATTAAACCCGATAGCAGCGCACTCTGTACAAATTAATACACGAACTTGGTTTATATAACTCACTATATTACAATGTCTTCAGACTTCGAACTACACACAAATATAGATATTGCCCCTAAAATAAATAAAACCTCAAAATAGACTGACTGGTCTCATAAATAGCTCCCTTTTTTAGGGTTCTGTGGTTCAAGACTCGGAACCCTAATAGATTCGTCATGTCCATCCGTCCACGACCCTCGACTTACCGTCCAAACAGTTTGTGCTAGAAAGCTAAAATTTTGCAAGGATATGTGTTTTTATCAGGTCGACAAAATACTACAATGAAATCATGAAAAATATTTTTATTTAGGGTACCTCCCCTACACAAGAAGTGGGGATGTTTTTTTCCTCTGTGTAGGGTATCGTTAGATAGCTTTTTTTAAAACATTGAGAGCGTGCTAAGATGATCTTTCATTTAGGAACCTATCCGTTAGCGATTTAATTAACTTTAAAGGACTTTTTTGCAAAAACAAGGCGTCCCCCCCTCCTATAAAAGCTAAACGACTGTCTCGGAAAATCTAAAGAAAACCTTGATGTTGATCCATGTAATATATTAAAAACTTTAAAGAAAAACTGCTTAGATGATTTTCCCGGGTTTCGAGTCATGAACTGCGGAACCCTAGTAGGTAAACATAGCAATCATCGATTGGGCACGATTTGAAATTCATGTGCCATTATGACTGACTACGGAACCCCATTCTATGCGTGGCCTGACACGCACTTGGCCAATTTTTTCTTTCGTGTATCCATACTGTTATTAATTATTATAAATTGAAAGTTTGTCCAGAAGAAGAAAAATAATTGCCTCGGTGACACAGTGGCTGGCGTATGCTGCTGCTGATCAAGAAGTCTCGGGTTAGATTCCCGGGTCGGACCAAATGTTTGTGTGATCCGCAAATATTCGTTTCGGAGTATGGGTGTTTTCTATGTGTAATACGTAAGTATTTACATAAAAAAATATGTTTATGTATTTATATCAGTTGCCTAGTAACCCGTAATACAAGCTCTGCATAATTTGGGACTAGACGACGTTTTGTCTAAAATGTCCAAAATATTTATTTATTATTATTATTATTTGTCCAACTGTGTGTGACGCTTTTACTTCTAAACTTCAGCACTGGTTTTGATAATATTTGTCATGGATATACTTTGATTCATGTGGAAGGACATAGGGAACTTTTACATGGCTAGTATCTAATAGAGGGCAAACGAGCAGGATCAACTGGAGGTAAATGAGTACTCAACCACGAGATACAAAAGTACCCTGTCACACTTTCTCGATACACGGTTAGACGTATCCTTGTATATTGACTCACATGGTAAAATACAACAAAATAATAATTACTTAAACACTTAATTAGTTTCATTTTTAATTTTACAATTTTAAATTTTTTGTCTGTCTGCCTGTCTGTCTTTTTGTTCTGGCTAATATCTACAACGGCTACGGATCTTTCTACATCTTTAGTCTAGTTTTGTACCGCGGCATTACTTGCACCTTACAACAACACAATTTATTATTTATTATTTATTTATAAATTAAAACACAAAATTTAAGATTGCCTGGAAGAAATTGCTTTTAGCAATAAGGCCGCCCTTTGTATATTAAATTTAAGTCATTTCTGCTCTTTATTATGAATCTGTAACACGGTGTACAAATAAAGAGTTATCTATCTATCTATCTAAAATCTACCATTCACCCTACTAATGTAAGTATAAGGTAGACTTATCTCTAACTACACATCTATCTGATTCAATCTCAAGCCTTCAATATCTGAGTAATGATGAGGAAAACAGGAAAATTGTTGGTTAGTGTTCTGTAACTAGTGCTCAGTTCACGCTCAAGATCAATACATGTTATACTAACTGAGTCCCGCAGTGTTACTCGCTGTTATTGTTGTCAATCTCGAGTAACGCTGTGGACTGAAGCTAGTCTAAAAAAATTACCCTTACGTCATCAGTCATATGCCAGTGTCCAAGTCCCCGTCCCGTCCCAAGCCAAGTCCCGTAAAAATTGATACAGCCATTCCAGGATTACCCGGAACACACAGACAGACATACAAAAATTTTAAAATTCAATAATGGATGTCAGTACCGTAAATATTTTGATATGCATTTAGTAAAAAACTGGTTATTTGTTTTTACAAACAGACACTCCAATTTTATTTATTTGTATATATAGATATGTGTTAGATACACAAATATACAGACATTTCAATAGATAATCATCATAATGCTGACACCTTATTTTCACTTGCTTCTAACAATGAAATAAATTTTCTCTGTAACATAAGTTATTGAAGTTCGCCTTGTATCGTGTGTTGTATGATATTGCATAGCCTACATCATTCCTCCATAAAAACTTTTCACATAATTGACCTGTGTTATATTGACTCTGTAGTCCTGAGATTGAGCCCTACAAATTTGTTATAAAATGGCACCTATAGTATATAGTAGGTACCTATGGACTGTCAGCTCCTTAGACTGCATTGATTTTCAGTTTAAATCATGTTATTTTTTTAAAAACTAATAGAAATTATATATTTTTCACCAAAGACACGATTGTACAATATCAATATCTCTTACCCAGATTATTGCCGTCCACTAGTCTTAACCACAGTAACTATTCGAAGCTGCATTTCTAACTACAGATGCCTTTGTTCTAAACACAAAGACGGACTACTCAGGTAAACATATCTCATTGGAAAATACGTACTACCTACTAGTTAAATAGAACTGAATTTTTTATATCGTCAAGGAAATTAAACTGGAGGAGATAAGAGTAGATTATATACCTCATTGTTATTTTATAAATTAAAGCGTTTAATAAATTACCTTCTCATCAACCAATATTGGTGCAAGTTAGACAAGACGTTCGTGATAGTTATGAGAATAGTATAAGTTCAAAATAAATAGAAAAGCAGAGATGTTGAAATAAATACCAAACAAATATTTGCGGATCACACAAACTTTTGGTCCGATCCTGGAATCGAACCCGAGACTAAGTCTCGGGTTCGATTCCAGGGTCGGATTATATGCTGTGATACATCACAGCATATAAATCACAGCAGTTGCATATGCTACCACTGCGCGATCGAGGCATTCGATTCATTAATATAGAGCCTAAGCAGTCGGCCTACTGCTAGAAGTCTTGTAGCTGCTACTTTTTATATTCTAAGCAATGACTGACAAAAGTTTTTCGGAAATTCTACCCACAAAGATAGTAAAATAAGGATTGTATAGAAGTTCGTAAGAAAGCACAAATTAGAAATAATTACACGAGCGAAGTTGTGAGTAAAAGTTAGTCATTTATGTAACCCGAATTCAATCTTCCGTACCTCCCTTATGGGTTGAAGGGAGACAATCTAGGGATTAGTAGGTGATTGTCCACGGACAAGTGAATTAGTGGCCGAGATTGGGTTTATTTGGATCAAGTCATCCCTGACTCTCCTCAAGATTACTCAAGGATCAAACGATTAACATTGTAAAACTTTGGGCCGATTGTTGTCTGTTGGGCATGATTAACTGTCATTACTGTCCTTGAGATCCGTGATAGAATGTGACTGATTATTTTCAAGATATAAATTTCAAGTGAATGTGCCAATGCAGCACGCGGACTTAACCCGACCGAACATTATTTCAACTAGTTCTCCTCATACGTGACATTGTGAAATACTATCCTGATTGCTTACTTGCTTCTTCTGTACTACATGAGTTAGTATTCTTAACTGTGGTGTTTAATACATATAAGTGATGGATTCATTGTTCTGGGTTCTATTTGTTTAAAAAAACATTCCTGAATAATATTCCTGAATATGTCGCTGTGTTAGTTACTAAACGCGTCAAAAACGGCTGGACCGATTTGTATAAAACTTTGTGTGTATATCGGGTAGGTCTGAGAATCGGCCAACATCTATTTTTCTTACCCCTAAAACGCGAGCGGAGCCGCGGGAATCAGCTAGTTAGGGTTCCGTTGCCAAATGGCAAAAAACGGAACCCTTATAGATTCATCATGTCTGTCTGTCTGTCTGTCCGTACGTATGTCACAGCCACTTTTTTCCGAAACTATAAGAGTTATACTGTTGAAACTTGGTCTGTAGATGTATTCTGTGAACCGCATTAATATATTTATACAAAAACAGAAAAAAAGCAATAAATTTTGGGGGTCCCCATACTTCGAACTGAAACTCGAAAATGTTTTTTTCATCAAAACCATATGAATATATCTATATATGAACCATATCTATGGATAGGTATTCAAAAATGATATTGAGGTTTCTAATATCATTCTTGTCTAAACTGAATAGTTTGCGCGAGAGACACTTCCAAAGTGGTAAAATGTGTGCCCCCCTCCCTGTAACTTCTAAAATAAGAGAATGATAAAACTAACAAAATATATGTTATACATTACCATGCAAACTTCCAACGAAAGTTGGTTTGAACGACATCTAGTGAGTAGTTTTTTTTAATACGTCACTAATTAATAATACAAAACACTATTATTAAAACATCGATGAAAGTTACAACGAACTACAAAGACTTTATATGATGGTACTTGCTGCTGCGGAACCCTTCATGGGCGAGTCCGACTCGCACTTGGCCGCTTTTCTAATATATAACATTTTCACGTCGCTGTGTTTGTTACCAAACTACTCAAAAACGGCTGAACCGAACCGAACCTGAAATGAAATTTTATGTGCATATTGGGAAGGTCTGAGAATCGGCCAACATCTATTTTTCGTACCTCTAAGCCACGAGCGAAGCCGCAGGCATCAGCCAGTATATATTTTTATAAGTTATCGTTAGTAGTGAGAGTGAAATAAAAGACTGGTCCCTCTAATAAGAAAAATTGTTTTAAATCATTCAAGTCATTTAAACGTCAAGGCTTAACATTTTATTTTGCTTATTCAAAAGTGTTTACCTAGGTATTCTAATGCAATGATATCTAAGCGATGACGGTTCTGCGTTTTCCGTTATATTTTGACAAAGAAATAGCTTAATAATAGTTCTTAATAATACACCGTGTACGAGCTTCACGTGGACTCAGTGACAACAAGAGGGGCTGGGCTCCTCCGTGTTACTCCAGTTTCCCGAGCACACACTTCTTATATTCCTATTAAGAACCACAAAGCAATCAATAACGCTGATCTGTTTCTCAATAAACACAACAATATTGACACGCCCAGTTGGAATATTACCAAAAATCTCACCGAGCAGGTACAGGACGAAATACTCAGCGCTATTTAATTAATTCGGGTGTGCCAACGACAAGGGAGGGTGGGGCGGCTGGCATGCCGACGGATCTCCGAATTTACTAATTAACATACGCGCACAAAGGTTCCGTATAATTGTTAATTTGGCAGCACATTCGTGTACGTTAATGATGCGTAACACTCTGTTGGGGAATTGCTCCAGCCCGGCAATTTATTAGTCGTATGTGGCAGGTGCCAGCGCGGGTAGACCTCCCCGCCTCCGCCCGTGTGGGTGAACAGCTGGATGTGTCGGGCGAGGGTAGCTTTCCCTCGGGGGTCAAGGTGAACCGGACACATTTAGGGGTAGTATTTGTAATGTTGCTTGTGAAACAATTTGTCTGCGCCCGTGTGATTGCGTGTGCTCGTATGTTTTGAATGCTACTTTAACGTTTCGAAACTAATTTTAAAATTACAGCTACGTGTGTAGAAATCGGTTATTGTGCGTTTATTGTACAAAGCTTATTGATGTTTGTTTTACACACCTTGACTTTCTTTGATGAGACGGAGCCCTGTTATTATTGAAAATTAATTCAATTTCATTTTGAATGCTAACTTATTAGTTGTCTAGTAGGTTAGTGTGACTACATATAAAAAAGCTTTCAATAAGATCAAATAGTCAAGTCTCATAGATCAAACACTTATCAAGTAGTGCCGATGGCATACACTTTAGATACATTTGAAATTAGGTTAAAGAAGCGCTCATAGCCAGCCATTAGGTGATTGGTAAAGATCACTGAGGGTAAGCAACGAAGGTAAGCGGTCAATACCTAGATGGGTGCCCGTTTTTTGGCATGATGTGTTATGAGTGTTTTGGTGATTCGGAGGTCACGTAAGGCAGTCGGTTCCGTACCGTAACCACACTCGGCCCGCGTGAGGACGTATGGAATTTACCCTCTCCTGAGAGGAGACCCGAGCCCATCAGTGGGACGTTTTGGGCTGTTCATGAATTAAGGTATTAAAAGAAAATGTCATATTATCTTCTCACATACAACTTTTGAATCCATCCTCATTATTTAGTTGCTACCATAACGATTATTAGAACTATTTTCAGTCTGTGGAGCTCGAGTGTACTGTGTAGTAGTTATCGGTAAATAAAAAATAGTCGAATATTTCATTTGTAGAGCTACATTTTTGTGAGATCTGCCAGATGAAGGCACATTCGAGTCAAGTCATCTGGTTCATCTATACATCTTGGCTATTCTAGCATATGAATTAGAAACATCTAAATTTCTTCCCACGAATTGGACAACGACTTCTGAGCACATGTGGCAATTGCCACATACAGTGCGAGGAAAACATACAACATCACTGAACCACGAAGAAACACGGAATGAACTATACAGAGTAACTACTAATCCTGAATTTCGATAGAGAAATTCTTGCGTCGATTGGCATATGTACAAAATCCAAATATGACCTTCGGACAGTGGCCTGCCAGGCAGGATCACCTCGACTGGTTGGAGAATCCTCCATTTGTGATGAAGGGACACGATACCCTTCCCTCGACACACGCATCGTTAACAATTTTTGTTCATGACATTGAAAACTACGTTAATGTGTTTTAAAAAAACAGGATTATTCCTCTATTCTTTCTGACTAAAATTCATTCGTAGACATTATTGTTACTTCTCTGTTCTCCTTTAATTTCACATATACGGTAACCAGAATGCGTAAAACTTTAAATAGCGATCACCGTGAAAATCTTTAAGTCATATTAAAGTAACGACCCTTTAAAACAACAGTGGCTTATCAACCCCATCATCAAACACTTAAAGTAATTCAAGTAATTATCGTCAAACTGTTCCAAACGGTCGGCGGGCACCGGCGGCCCCTCCAGGCCGTATTGTAGTCCGCGCTAATCCCCACAACAAGTGTTTAGCGCGGATAATGCGTGTAACAATCGACCAGTGCGCGGCAGCCCTTAGGGAGACGACAGGGGCGCGACATTTGTGTCGATTTAAGTTTTTATTGTAGCAGCTTCTATTGATTAAGCGGCTGTTCGCTTTCGACAACTCCTTCAAGGATATATTATTTTGATTTTTTTGGTATTTCTATACATTTTGACTTAACGAAAGCTTTCATACTTATAGTCACACTCACCTACTAGTAGTTTAGCACTCAAAATGAAATTGAATTAACTAGATTTCTTTATTTTCCTTTGAGAGCTTTGGCTGAAATGATGATGATATATTTTGCATGCATTTCTTTTTTTGAGGTATGAGGAAGCTACTACTCAAATCATGTTACGTTTGTAACAGAGTCTGATGTGATGGGAGAATGTGGGTTTGGGATCTGATCGTCTCACTCATTCGGTGTTAAAAGAACAGAATAATTACTAAAGACGGGTTTCTTGTGAAGCTAGGGTCAGAATCACCCTGGTCAAGTCAGGATATTGAATCCGAAAAAGGATTCCTGCTTTCCTGCCCGCTACTGAGGTCTTTAGTTTTAGTTTACTAGTTGAAAAATAAAAACATTGGGCATTGGAAATAAATTCTGTATCAGTAAAATCAGTATAAGATCAGTGAGCTACTTTCCAACAATGCATATTCTCCCCATTGACGATGACCGACCAACTATCATCACCTGAGCCGTCATCTCGCAGAAGGCTCACAAAACCATCTTATTTACACGGCATGAGGTGCATAATTTCATTTCTTTGAGTTGAATACGTAGGTCGGTAGGGGGCGGGGCGACCAATCGCATGCAGCCGCTCGCTAAATAGACTGTGAGTCTGTTCCCAATTTGGCGGCAATTTGCGCGACAATGACGTCACACGGCATGTTCAGACTTGCCTTAACAGGTTATTATTCAATCAGGGGTGTGTCGGACACATTGTGATTAGTTGATAACGTGACGTGTGGTTAAAGGTGGCTCGGAGTTGATTGGGTTGCGGTCGAAGTGCTTATTGCTTGCCACATTTAATTGTGGGTGTTATTGAGCACTATCTAGACAACCGTCAAAGTCTTTTGTGTTTAATTGATGTCAATAAGATGCAATGACGTTTTGTGGTGGTAATGTAAGTGACATATTTAAGAGTCATTATTTTTGCAGTTGATTGGACGCCTATTCTTTGAATTTATGTAAATAAAAACAAATTGTCTATAAGTAATTGAGGCGAATGTTATTTAGTGAATGATACAGCTTTTATACCATGTTAAATGTATATCAAAGATATTACTTATCTACCTTTAATAAGCTATTGTTTAATTGATATTCAAATTAATTTACAGTTACATTTTAGCTAAATGGAAGAGATAAAATAGTGCTCACAATACCTACATATTTTAAAGTTCTTGATTAAACCTGGAGCTACAAAATACATAATTATGTGTGTGTGACCGTTCAAATTACGTCTGAAGCTTTAATCTACATCAAATTCTGAATCTAAATATTATATTATCTAAAATAATCTGAAGATAATGAAAGTTCCAATATATTATCAACTAGAATGAACTAGTTAATATTTGTTTTCAAAAACCTAAAACTTCTAATCTCAAAATAGCCAATCTCACAGCACAAACAGATCCTGGCAGACGGACAGACGGCAGATACAAAATCAATACCAGTACCGATTTCATACTTCATAACAGACTTTTATTTCTATCCCTATCCCCCCTGCCCCCTCCCCTATCTCACCTCCCTGGCGCCGTGGAGCATGTTTCATAAGGACCAATAGATTTAAGTCTATCGAGATATCCAATTATATTAGGCTCTTAGAGACGACGGCTGAATTCAGCTGGGGTACTTTTAATCGCTTTAAGATTTAAGCTGGCAATATTATCGTAATATTAAAATGTTTCTCAAGCACCAGAGACATACTCGTATTTGATAACATAAACAAATTGACGATATCTTTACATAGATCAACAGAGGCTCGAAGACTGGAGGGGAGACCATAGCGTCTTTTTCCGTTACAAAACAGCGTCATTTTTCAGAAATATTTACACATACACATTTTAGGGAACAAGAAAAAAATACATGTTTTGCGTGACCATGGTGTCAACTACCTATATGGACACTATTTCCGCTCCTTAAGGTCAAAGTGTGATGTTAAATAATATGAAGCTTCTTTAATCATTGGCTATGAAATTTACAGAGGTACAATCAATAAAAAATCACCTTAAATAATTGTTAGTAGAGATTAGTATAGATATACCAATCGATGGCAATGACCTACCGACTGACACCTGGTATACCCACTTATTATATATATTTGAGCCTCGTTAGACTCCACAAATTGGCATCAAGCAAACCCAGTAAAAAAACAACATATGTAATAAACTCATTTGTTGAGAGGAAACGGAAGCGAGTGAAGTATTAATATTATAGTCAGAAATGCAAGTCACGCATTAACAATAGGGAATATGGTAATGTTATATTATAGAGAAACTAAGGTGTACTGTCAGTCGCTGTTAAATAAACAATATTGCAATGAAGAAATCGTATGCTATTTGGGTTATTTTAGAGCTTGTTCATGTATGAACGGAAGGGGAATAAGGAGATCTAAGGAAAATTGGGCTTTATAAAGTAAGAATAAAAAAAAAATGTCCTTGCATACTTGACCGTAAGTACGGTAGTGACCCATCCTTTATAGGTATTCTCGGTCATTTAAAGTTTAGAACCAATAATAATAACGATAGGTACTATATTGGTGTTGTAAAGGCTTCAATATTGACTAGGTATTAAATACTAACATATTTGGCCAGCGTGGTATAGTTGAAAATCTCTTTTCTAAGTAAAGTCCTATTTCCAACAGAACTCTTAAAAAAAGGCTCTTGGTACCCTTTGCCATCTTAGAGCAGTAGAGCTTCCAAATTTTATACGTATTTTAATGTGATATCAATACTCAAGTTATAAAAGAAACAAATCGATATATGTATACTTAACCATTTCCTTAGGACGTCAACTGCCGCAACAGCTGCGCGACCAAGCAACTAGCGGCCGTGAATAGGCGGTTTCGGGCAATTGGCGTACTGACCAGCTCCGGCGAACACCCGATAATTTGTCCGGACGTAATTACTTACGACCGACAACTCCGCCGTTGAACCACCGTCTAATCATCGTGTTTGTTTGAAGAATCTAAACGAGATCGCGTTTAATAAACTCAAATTGGACTGTAAATAATTGGGCATCATTCTTAGTCATTTCTACGGTGGTCATTTATAGTTTGACAACGTAATTACGAGCTTAATAAGATACTTTCGTATAAGCGTAATTGACAGGATGGTTACAAAAACATTTATCTTGGATGAAAGATATTTTACTTGAAGATTACAATTCTGTAGTGATGAAGGTATCACCATATGGCTGAACTTACATTACATCCTCTCTCTCTCTCTTAATTTCACTGTATTATTAGTACTGTTAATAATATTTCTCTCAAAAGTATTCAAACCTACCAAATAAAAGATTACTCAGTCTTCAAAACAAATTAATATTAAAATGAGAGGCCATCTGCTTACTTCCTAATCACACAAAGTTTTTATCAATCGTTCAACTACTCAGCATTTCCATAATCTTATTTTAAAAAGGTACTTGAAAGCGCATTCCGCCAATGGGATTACTAAAGTCGAAGCAAATTGAGTTGTGCGAGGACGGACAACCGGCCGCCATGTCTAATATGTTTTTTAATTACTCGCCGTCCGGCATTGATACTCATACGCGATTATCATATTCAGTGAGGATTTGCTTTATTGCAGAACGTTTCAATAGTTCCTATCGGATTACCGGAATTAATATCGTGAATTAATATATTACTATGATGGCGCGTTTCAGAATTGGAAACTACGACGATTGTACAAATTGGTTTATTACAAGAGGTGCGGTTGTTTGTGTTTGCGGATTAGAGGAGTTTCTGGGCTTCATATTTTGTTTTGTTTGTATTTTATTTTTTAAATAAACAATGAGAAAGGAAATGTCGTCCTTTCTCGCCGTTAATGGTGTAAAACTTCGTGCAGTACATGGATGTTAGTCAAACTATGGGACTCAACTGTTAACATTAAAATACCTTTGAAATAAGGCAACACAAGGCGCACTTACGCAAGTCTTTTTTTGCAGAGCTCCAATAAATAAATCTTAGGCCTCTTTTATTATTATATCGGTAATTTTATTATCTTAAACTTATCATGCGTTTGATTGTAATTGTAATTGTCTTAAACTTATCACGTGTTTAATTGAAAGTGCATATAGGTACTATTTGTAATTTGATAAGTTCTGTGACTAAACAGAACGAAACATTTTCTTACTCTAAAATGTAGAATATTTTTGATTTAAACATTGACGAAGTCGATACCCCAGTGTAAGCCAAACATTAGGGTCATTTAGTGAAGGTGTCACGGTAGTAACGATATTTAAACATCACGCGGTAATACCCGACAAACACCGAACACAAACAGCGCCAGCCACGCGGCCGGAATGTTGGCTGCAAACACGATTGTCACGGCCAACACTTGTGCCTACATAATCACGCACATTGTCTCACCTTGCCACTATTAGCCTAACTGCATTTGTTTACATAACAAACTTACGTTTTTTAGTTAAGCTTTTATATGACAGTTACATTGGCATATTGGCTTAAGTGTCCATTGAAATGGGCTTGATCATGTGAGAATTTCTTAGAAAAGTGTTCGAGAATCGTGTTGAACGACTACAAAGTCTCTTAGATGTCATTTAAAGTAATTAATTGTTAAAACTTGTGTTGCTTTTTCGTTTAATTTTTTGTAACGGGCCGTCAATAATAATAGGTAGTTTTATTTGAATAGTCTCGCCTCGCGAGTTCACCTGCATTGTGCGCTAACACCCGCGCCCCGCGCCACACAAAGCACCTTATTATCTTCATATTATTTTAATATTGTTGCAATACTGTAACAATAACTGACGTGTATTATTTATCCTACACACTAATGAGCGTGTAGGCACCTTATCCAAATACAATATTGCCTTTACACCCGAGCCAATGGATTCGAAACCCTATTGAAAGGGTATTAAAAGCGTATTATTGTTGTGAAATTATGTATTATGTTTGTGTTGTCAGACAAAGGAGTGACACGGGGTGCATCTCGAGCTGTCAGTGGAGTTTTGAATGAAAATAAATGTGTAATTATTATTAGTGGAATATTATCGAGTGGTTCGTGGAACGGGCGTGTGTGGTCACCCTGTGAAATGTCGAGTGTTATGTTATTAGGTGCTGATCGCTCTGTGTGTGTATGTAACAGTGGAGAGTGCGCGGTGTAATCATCTATCGAGAAATGTTACTAACAAATTTCCTTGTAACTACTTGTAAATACACTCTTAAAGGTATAGAGGGGCCTGGTAGATTACTATCACCGCCCATAGGCACTTGCAAGTCAAAAGGTACAAGTTTATGCTGTCAAGAGTTAAGCTTTCAGTTTGAGGAAACCTCACGGGATCATTACATCGTTTTTATTTTCTCCCATGGTTCTGCTATGGCTATCTTAAAAAAAGTGTGAATAGCAAAATATGTGGAAGTTTTCAGACTATGATGGTCACAGTAATAATGGTGGAATAGTGTGACGACAAAGTCACGCCTAGCACGCCAGATATACTGCAATTGTATCTGCAATTTCAGTGATGATTCAGAGAATTGATAATGGAGGGGTGATGGATGGTGCACTTTATGTCAAGTATATGTGTGTTGTATATTATAACACATTTAAAATATATATTTGAATTGATATATGTTGAACTCTCGAATTATTGTAATGCTCACTACGGCTTATGAGAACTGTAAGAACTGAAACTTAGATTTTGTTAGTAGTTTGATTATTCCGGATATCTTAATACAAGCTGTATATCCATCTTATTTTAGAGGCAGTATGGAACATTGTGTGGTGTGTGTGGTCAGCAATCAGGTACTGTGGTCTACTATAAGTGAAGGAGAAGTCCGGCATAAAAACCCTTCAGTTAATTACGTATACAATTTAATTGAAATTACTACAACTGTTAATTTCGAACAGACGGACATAATTACTTTCGAATTTATAATAATAATAGTATGGATAGAATATTTAAAGCATCTCACATTAACCTGTTTTCTTAATAAAATGCCTAAAACAATGTAACCAAAAATTGTAAAAACTATTTTGGAAAAGTGTCCATAGAGTTTATTGTCTGTTTTTCTCCATAGGATCTACGAATTGGAACAGACAATTAGCTTCACGACTGACTACTGACTGACTACTTGACTGGTTTATTTGAAATAAACATGATTTGATTTGATTTCATTTGACATCCAATTGGTAAACATGGTTTTGTTGTGCCTCCTCCATTTGAGACCAACGAACTTTTTCAATCGTTTCTTTAATTTCTTTGAAAATTTCTAGAAGGAAATTCATTTAATCATTTTAGTACACTGTCGATTAATATAATGATTCACATACATCATAGATTTGCTTCACATCTAGGTGTGCTTCGACAGAACTTACAAATACTAAAATAGCTTAACTTTACCTAAAATATGTTTTTTCGACTTTCAAACAAACGGCTTCATTAAATTATCTCTAATTCCTATTATCTATTTTTGACAAATATTCAATTCATTTTTTTTATACTAAAGTAGATCCCATCTTGAAACATACTACGTATGAACAAGTGATGAGAAAATAGAATAATGACTGCGCGTTCCCTCCGAGGACGGAGGACTCCAATCGTGAATAGTTTTGTGGGGCAAACAACCCTTCACTCGCCCGTCCAATTTGGCCTGCTCACCACGACTGACAAATTGGAGATGACCTTTCTGTAAGCAGCGCACTGGTTGAATGTGCTGAGGGCTTTAGTAGTGGGTAGGCAAATTATGGGTCAGAAAGGTGTGTTGGCTTGTAGTACCTACTTAGGATTTTGTTGAGCTTTTCAGTTGGTAGATAGTTTAATAATATAAATAAAAAAATATACCTGTAGGATTAGATATACAAAGAGTTACAAAAGAAGGTACCAATGTATTAGTGTGTCCTGTATACATATCTAAAAAGTTCAATTCAAAACCTTAGGTTCGGTGCTTGAGTGGTGATATTTAATGCCTACAAAACATATAAAATCAGCATACTCTACATGTTCTACTAGCTTTTGACCGAAGCTTCGTCTACGTGTTTTTCTAATGTATCACATTTATTGCTTTTTTCACCCCCTTAGGGGTTGAAATTTCAAAAATCCTCTCTTAGTGCTCACCTACGCTCATCAAGAAACACACATGCCAAATTTCAGGTTCCTGCACCCAGTGTGCGTTGTCTGTCAGCCTGTCAGTGAAACTGTTTTATAAACGCATTGATTATTTAAATGTACTATGCTTATACTTTTAGCAATACAACATAAACAGTACAGCTGAAAAAAGTAACATAAAACGTTTCTATGTTTTGTGTCATAGCCTGAGCAATATTACTGCAGGTCCAATACAAAATTTCATGCCGATCCGTTTAGCCGATTCAGCGTAATCGATTTACAAACAATAAATACATTCTCACAAACTTTCATGTTTATATGTTAAGGGGATTACAGCATTATTGCGAGAAACACAAATATTTCCACAGGGGTTTACACTTAAGAAATCCCATAGAGTCGTCGAGGCGTCCTGGGTACACACTGGTAAAGTTGTTTGTTAGAAAAAGGCGTAGATGTCCGTTTGGCAAACATCTTGACAGAACGGTCCTCGAGAAGGCCGTAGTGAGCCATGCCGCGGCACACCGCGACTTGCCGCCCTCGTCCCACAGACACTTACAGACTCAGTACACAACACTACCTCTTTGGCGGGCGATAGTTCACTATGAATATATTTTGAAAGTTTTACCAAGATATAGCAAACGGATAGTACTTATGTACACTTACATTTTATACAAGTTGGTTTTATTATACAAGTAGCTTTACGCAGTTTTAGCCTTACACAGGGCCAATGTAACATTCAAATAGAGCTTAAAGTTCGACCCCAGCAATAGATGAAATCAGTTTTGTTATTTTAAAATGATAGTGTAATGAACTATGTATGTATTTAATTGCCACTAAAATTTGTTACAAATTCTTATTGAGTAAACACCGGCGACCTAATAATGCAGATGCACCACAACAAAAGTGCCCTAGTGCGGGTCACTAGGCTGCATGGTTGCATTGTCTGCATTCGCATTGTCTATGGTGATCACAACTATTAGATTCTACTCGTGCTTTCCATCTCATAAAGTTCCATATATTTCCATAATAAACTATTATGATTGTAGCAGCCGATAACGTCTGATTTATAAATAAAGTGTTATTTTAATTCGTCTTTTTAGAAACTGACATTTAACTTGACACTCAATTGCCCAAATAATCGAGTTTAAGCCTTACGCAGGTACGCGTATAATAAAACCAACTTGTATAAAATATATGTGTACATAAGTACTATTCGTTTGCTATATCGTGGTCAACGAATTGTTTCAAATGACGGCTTCTTAAGCTGATAGATTTATTGAGATTCCTCTTTTCTTTTTTATTTAACACTATAGCATTCGCCCGCGGCTCCGCTCCCGTAGGCTATCGCGGTAAAAAGTAGCCTGTCCTTTCTCAGGCTTAGACTATCTGGGTACAAAGTGCAGTGCCTTTTAAGTTTATCGCGAACAGACAAACTGACAGACGCGGCAGAGAACTTTATTTTATAATATGTAATGATTAGTTTTTGTGGTCCCGCTGCGAGCGACTGGCATTAAATATTACTTAAATGCGTTAATCTTTGTAACTTGCAGTCGAAATTATTTTCTTTCAATGGTGAAATAATTTTTAAAGTCGGTTAGTGGTTTACGGGTAAAAGTTTACAAACTCATGTTCGCATTAATAATGCATATTAGTTAGGTTAATAAAGCTTGCGTGATACATCATGAAATATATATAAATGATTATGAAATGATAAATAATGAATTCATCGTTACAAGAAACAATAGCTTCATTATCTGAGGATTCAAATATACACCTATACTCATAAACAAACACAATTACAGTCACAGTCAGCCCTACTGACGGGTTTAGCTAATATTTCTTGAATACATTATAATTAACCATGTGTTGCCCGCTGTTGCACCTGTGTGTATGGTTATCTCTGTAAACTAGCCTATAAATAATCTAAATATCATTTAATTCGGTGTAGCAGTTTAGCCGTGAGAGCGTGACAAACAAACAGAGTTCCTTTCGAAGTTACTATATCAGTATGGATTATAATAAATGCCTTGCACCTGTGTGTATTACTTAAAGTGTGTGCACAATCGTAAATAACATTATTACAAAAATGAGTGAAGCTGATTGGTGGAATAATGGCCTATTGGTTAGCGATTCTTACTTCTAGTCCAGAGATCGTGTGTTCCATTCCCATCTAAGATAATCCTGTGCAATGAGCACGAGCATTTTTTCTGTGCCTGGCTGTTATTCATCTATATGTAGATATGTAGATATAAATATATCTGTGCATGTTTAACATATTGTAAATGTAACTGATTGTAAATTTTAATATTTTATTTATAGTTTTTGTGTGACTATTAAACGTTTTCATTATAAAATGATTTCATGAACGAATGTTATTTAAAACGCACACAATAGAGAGTTGAAAATCAGTTTAATTTCTGTATTTTTATAGATCAATACACTAACT
The DNA here is from genome assembly GCA_932526445.1 of Phragmatobia fuliginosa. Taxonomy (NCBI): domain Eukaryota; kingdom Metazoa; phylum Arthropoda; class Insecta; order Lepidoptera; family Erebidae; genus Phragmatobia; species Phragmatobia fuliginosa. The sequence continues at coordinate 391,820 of OW052069.1, read as the reverse complement.
GCGTCGTTGGTCTAGTGGATAGTGTATGCGACTGCTAATCTAGAGTTCTCGGGTTCAACTCTAGGGTCGGGCCAAAAAGTATTTTTATGTTTTTCTAATAAATTCCTAAAAGCAGCCCGAAGTTCGGATGTTTGGCGGTGATTCACGCCCGTGCCTCTGAGAGCACGTAAAGCACGTCGGTCTCGGTTGACATGAACATATATGGCAATCGTTATTGGGAAGTCAGTGCCCTCAAATTGACTGATAACTAGTTCAACCTTCGAATTTCAGTTCTCCCTTAGGGTTGCGGAGGTCCGATACCAGTCGCTCGCTCCGACGAAAAACTGATATCGCATCAATTCTTGTATCGCATCTGGTGTGTTTCCCGATCTGATGAAACAAAGTAAAGTGATTCCATTGTTCAAATCTGGTAGCAGTTCAGATCCATCTAACTTCCGACCTATCTCAATACTTCCAACATTAAGTAAAATTTTTGAAAAATTGCTTTTAAACCAAATGTTACAACATTTTATTAAGCACAACTTGCTTCATCAAAAGCAATTTGGTTTTACCAAAGGTCGTTCAACTACAGACGCGGGCGTGGAATTGCTTAAACACATATATGGCGCCTGGGAGGATTCACAGGATGCGTTTGGTATTTTCTGTGACTTGTCTAAGGCTTTCGATTGTGTTCATCATCCTACACTCATTAGGAAGTTACAACACTACGGAATAAGAAATAATGCTCTAAATATTCTAACGTCGTATTTGAATAAAAGAGTTCAAAAAGTTAATATTAATGGCAAAACATCTTCAGGATCCCCGGTAACAATGGGCGTTCCACAGGGTTCTATTCTAGGGCCATTTCTGTTTCTCATATATATAAATGATCTACCTTATTACGTAAGTGACAATCATGAGATTGTACTGTTTGCGGATGACACATCCTTAATTTTTAAAGTTAGGCGCCAACTTGACAGTTTTAATGAAGTCAACAGTGCACTCTCGAAAGTGGTACATTGGTTTAATACAAATAACCTTCTCCTTAATGAGAAGAAGACTAAATTCATTAAATTCTCTACACCAAACGTTCGACATGTTACAACCAATGTTCGATTGAATGGACTAGAGTTGGATCCTGTGGAATCTACTGTATTTTTGGGTATAACTATTGACGCGAAGTTACAATGGGGTCCCCAAATAGAAAAATTATCCGGTAGGCTAAGCACAGCGGCTTTTGCTGTAAAAAAGATTCGACATTTAACTGATGTTGATACAGCTAGAATAGTTTACTTCAGTTACTTTCATAGCATAATGACTTATGGTATCCTACTCTGGGGTAACTGTGCAGATATTAATGACATATTTGTTTTACAAAAACGTGCCGTACGAGCCATTTATAAATTAGGCCCTCGAGTTTCTCTCCGCTCCAAATTTAAAGAGATAAATATTCTGACTGTATCTTCACAATATATATATGAAATGAAATAAGGCCAGGAAGAAGAAGATATATCAATACACTATTGATACAAAAGTTTCTAGTATTTAACATATCTCTACTAGTAAATAACTCTTCCTAGAGATTTATATTTTCTTCTATAAAACTATAAAAGAACATCCATACGTAACAGTAACTGCACAATTCTTAATCTCACATTAGAAGCCTCAGCCATAAAATGTGTCTTCAACAAATCACCCCACGGGGCGCGTCCATATAATACGTAACTAGATTACGGCGATACTATCGAGTATCAAGCTGTTATTTACTGCTCACCGGCGGCGAGCTGTTATTGGATAGCCATAGCTGTTTATCCTGTGGTTGTTCGTTCAATGTGGAACAGTAGTTAATATTAATGGCATTACATTGGGAAAATATGGGGGTTTAAGGGCAAACTCGTAGATTGTGTGGATATATAAATGTTAAATAAACGTATTGTATTTTTGTTTAAGGTCACAAGTCTACTTGTTTAAGAAGAGGCTGTAGAAATAATCTCAGGATCTACTGAACTGATTTTGTAAATTAATGTTACTGCGAAAGTATAGGTTATAATATATATTAAACCGAATAATGTGTCGGAGTAGTTTAAAATGTTCAACGTCCAACGAAATGAGCCCGGTCAGCCCGTAAATAATAACTTTTTTGTTCGACTTGGCCGGGTCACTGCCGTGTCCCCAGAACCTGTAAGGTTATATTGCAATACGTTTAGTGATTTATGTGTGAAAACGTAGCAAGCATCCGTATATGCGTCAGACATCAAACTGGTTGAAATTTCTTAAACTATTTTAATGATACACTTTTACTAGTTTCATCTGCATGTGTACCTGTGTAACAAATGTGAATATTTGAACGTGATTTTACATACTTCAACACGTTGAATCTCTTTGAAACTTCGCACATTTATCAAGGCTTACCGCTTTAGAGTGGAAGAAATGCGCACCAGAACGAAATGGTTTGGCTCTTCTTTCCTATGCCGAGCAGTCAAAGACTGGAACTCACTACCAGCTCACGTGTTTCCTTCCCACTATGATCCCGGGTCCTTTAAACGGGGCGTGAAAAAGCATCACACTAAGCCGCCATATGCATTCGCAGCAAGTATGGTGGCCCCCACTCTTGGATTCCACTCATGGTTACCATCAGGCAGGGTAGAGTCACTTTGGTAGGCTAAATATATAAAATGCCAATACAATAATTTGACAGAAATGCCTTACAATTATCCTGTGGCTAGTTACAGAAGCATTTTTTTTTATTTAGTTATTATAATTATCATTTATTAGTACAGGCAATGACCTCAATTAACATTGAAACAAACAATAAAGCAATTTTATTTTTGTCATCCAAGCAAATAAGAAATAAAGTTGTATTGAATAAATATTCAAGTCGCTCCTGTGTAATTAGCGCTTTGTCAACTCTTGTGCAGAGCTCGGTACAATAACATATTGTTGGCGTTCATAATTTATAATTAACTATGAATAATACAGGTGATTAATTTATTTCACATCGTAGTATCACTTATTAGTAAGGTTTATTTAAACCTGCGGTTTCGTTCGCTTTCTCTTGTGTGCTATTGGAAGTATCAATTAAAACATTTAGGCAAGATTACAGAAAGAGAAAGAAGGTAACATTGAGAAGAAAGAAGCATCCTTTTCCATAACCCACACAGTATGTGTGCATTTTACGGTCAGGATTCGAATAGCTGAGGTTTCGCGTATGTGATGATAAGTTCATTTTGTTAGTTTAGCGTTATTATCGATCACACCGTAATATTACAAAATTAAACACAGGTTCAATTTAGTTTATTTAGTGCATACATTTTATTTACATCTGTTTATCTACTTGTAGCATTACGTTTTACCTATTGCTTCCAATACTGATATCATGACACTATACAGAATGAATTTTTGAGACGGGACAGTAAGGGCAAAGTACCATAACCGTTATAGTTACAGGAAAACGCTTTTAGAAGACTATCCATAATTTTTTAAGACATTCTGAACTGTATTTACAGATTTTGGAAAAAATAAACAGCCAGCAAGAAAATGGTCATTTTAAACAAAAACTTTTTTTGATGCCAATCGATCCTGTTTCTTATAAGGATCAAAAGTCTCTATTGGACCGACTGAGGTTTGAGTACTAGAAATGTAAGAAATCGCAAAAAACTTTTCCCATAAATTTTAAGGAAATAAATCATTCAAAAGCGTTTTCCTCTAACTATAACGGTTAAAGTACCTACCCTTACTGTACCGTCTCAAAAATTCACCCTGTATAGACGATTCTAAAATTTTCCACTTTAGATATAATATTTATCTTCGGAAAATAATGTTTGTTCTAGCACTAAACAGCTCATAGCCTACGCATTTGTAGAATAACAAAAAACATCAAATGTATTGTAATTTTCCAAGTAATAATGACACATAATAATTAACGAAGCCAAGTCATGAATATAGTTATTAGTTCTATGGCGATAATCGATTTGTGTGGTTTATAATGCATTGTTTGTGCAGTTGTTTCGTGCAGCAATTACAAATTATAACGCAACGCGTCTTGTCTATATATGCACTTGTGTCTGGAACGTATCAATGACACCGCCTTCTCGTATAGGCATCAGCTTATAATAATATTTCTTAGTCTTTCTATTTGTTTATGAGCTGGTTTACGAGCTTTTCTTTTACTGTTTTTTTTTTAAGTTAAAAATATTCCACAAATTGTAAGTACACAAATTCATTAACTGCCTCGTTGGTCTAGTAGTTAGCATATGCGACTGCTAATCAAGAGGTCTCGGGTTCAAATCCCGGTTCGGGCCAAAGAGTGTTTTCGGGATTTTCTTAGGAAATTCCTAATAGCTGCCTGGAGTTTGGAAGTTTGGCGGTGATTCACGCCCGTGCCTGAGAGAGCACGTAAAGCCGTTGGTCCCGGTTGTCATGAACATTTATGGCAATCGTTATTGGGAAGTCAGTGCCCTCAAATATATTGTCAACTAGTTCAATCTTCGAATTTCAGTTCTCCCTTAGTCGATGCCAGTCGCTCCGTGGAAAAACTGAAATTCAGGTAAAACCGGTTGAACTAGTAGCCGACCTGAGCCGACCCCAAATGAACTGGGGAATAAGGCTAGGAAGATGAAATACACAAATTATCATCACGTGTGTGTATTCACGGTAGTAGAAAAGCACTTATTTCCACCCTCTGATAGCATATCAATCTAAACTGGCAGCATTCGTGGTGTCATGTATCGATGGTGAATGCGAGAACGGAGGCACATTGATGCAGACGCATCTCAATAACCGGCCACAGTGCAGGTCGCCGTACTGCAGTGTCTGTCATACTGAACTCGCTATTAGTGTGGGGAACATTACTCATAGATTCTACTTATGCTTTCCATCAATCAGAGTAGAGTCACTTTAGCAAGCTGTCAACAGGAGGAAATAAATATGCAGAAGTATTTATTACATATACACTGAATGGTTTAGTCAGCATTTTTGAATACAGACTCCCTGTAAACTGTCTTAATTGAATCCACGAAAGATATGCGTATTTAAAAGTAGTACATTCCCAAGGATGGTTGGTGTCAGGCATAAAATTAATCTAATGGAATTAAAGAAAGTCAAGACGATAGCGGTGTTTCTGTATACAATTTGTGAAGACAAGCTATGATCATGTACTGGCAGGAACTGGATGCGAGAAGCCCGAAATCGATCAGAGTGGTGTGCAATGGGAGAGGCCTATGTCCAGCAGTGGACTGAGATAGGCTGATGATGATGATAATGAAATACATAGTATCAATGCCACTGCTTTATTTTCAAAAATTAGCTTTATGTTTAGTTTTTCTTTCAGCTAGTATTAATAAAAATAGATGAATAATCTTCTTAATTCCCAAGGGTCATAGCGTGAATTTCAAATATTATAAGAAATAGGCTATAAGTTGCCAAAAACATCCTGTTGGCTCTTTAGATTACTCTGCCTACCTACGTATTAAAAAGATTCACAGATTCATTATCTGTTATAGGTTTATAAGGATACTGCAATTGTAGTAATAATTTCCGTGGGATGGGAAATGGGATCAAGAATGTAATGGTTAGGTGTGAATGGGGACCTCATCAGTGAAAGCGATATGAACCTTTGTAAGCTATCGGTAATTCAATAGTGCCGAGTCTCGCTGATCAGCGGTAATCAACACGGATTTAGTATTCATTAAGTTTTGGGAACGAAAATGAAGGGAAATAAGTGAAAATCTTATCTCTATAAAAGAAAAAAATCAACGAGTGAAATTTTGTTATACATATTTAATATCGGTAGTATCTGCCTTTATTAAGCCACTGACTTAATACCAAAAAAGCAACTAGAAAAGTTATTAGTTGGCGAGGCAAGTATGCCAAAGCACGGCTCTCACACGACAGATCATATTTAAGTTAAATGAAGTTAATTTATGTAATCAATAAAAACTAAATTTTCCATTATAACAAGTAACTAATGTACACTGTTGTTTTCCAACAGGCCACCGAAACAGGCCGTGTCAGGTACATTAGTGTAATGAAACAGCACACGCACTGCCATTGTGTTCAGTGTCGCGTTCCTGTCTGATCGATTGTGCGCCTTTGTTCGACACACTAATCAAACTATAAGCTTTATGATTATAATAACTTTATTTAATTAATCGATGACTCATTTGTTAACAATTGTAATTTTAGAAATTGGTTAGAAATTTCATATTACTACATATTTGGAAAAACCTCGTGGGATGACAAACACCACGCCAATAGAAGGTCGATCTGGGAGCACGGTAGTGCCCCGCAAAGGCAAGTAAAAAAAAGTGTCTATTAAAGCTATTATCATAGTTATAGCTATTAGTATACTTATAGCACGTTGTAATATAATTGATATTACTAGGTCAATCCAATGACGGGAGTTTCGTGTGTTAACTGCTAGAAATTGCCGTAGGCATTAAGTACGCTCATGCATGAAATATGAATGATGTATGAATAAGTAAATAAAGTATTGTACTTTTACAAAATTTGCCGCACCCTGAAACTGTTAATATACCTACTAAAAAATATATGAAAATCTTCTTGTATTATTCAAAAGTGCTACTAAGAACACATACAGGTATGATTTCAAAGAAATACATGATATCAAATAAGTAAGCCTTACTTGAGTCTCATTTAGATCTAGCCACTCGGAAATACGTAAAAGAGTGTGACCAACCATTCGAGATCTGTTGTAATATTTGCTCAACTGACTTGTAATTCCATTCCAAACCACGCAACATTGCAACTAACATCTTACAACGCACCATCAGATCAATTTTGCATCATCATTTGTCTAATAACGCGGTGGTTCACGAAACACCCCAGTACAGGGTGCGACGGGCGAGACCGGTGTAGGGGGGGGGATACAGGGGACTGTTATCAAGTTAGTGTCGCGTCATTTACCTGCTGCTTAACATAAATGATTCAATAAGCGATACAACACTCCGTATAACGGTATTTATAGTTTTATTTCTAATCCTGATGTGTCATCACTTGGTTGCTACTTATTTCTATTGTTCTTTTTCAAATGCTGATTTATAGAGTTAAGGAGAACGTATACGGAGCGTTTAGTTCTCAGAAGAGATGGAAGGGTTTTCAAATGTAGTTATGCCAAATGATTTTATGTGAAATACATTTTATACATGCATTTTTAAATGCATTGCAAGACTAAATTCGATCAAATGTATTTAAAGAAATGTAATAAGTTGATGTAAGCTTGCATGCCTGTTAAGACTTTTCATATAATTCATTCTGAGTTTCTATTGTAATACAAAATAAGATGTGTACATACTCTTCATAACTGTAAAACATATAAGAAAGCATGCTAATGCTTCTTGTACAATGTTTTGTGTAATAATCCTTTATCAACATTTATTGACAAGACGGTGTAATAAACCATTTCTTTAAATATAATAAAACCAACTACTTGTCAAAAACATCCTGTAATTGCCAAACTTATAAGATGCACCTCTTTGGGGTGGAAAAAAAAATTTTTAACAGCAGTTGAAGTAGTTCGTCTCATTGTACCGGCAGCAATAGTCGTAAGGCGCGTATCCGAACTACGCTCAACTTTATAATTGAGCCTGCGAGTAGAACCTAACTCCAAGGCTCAACTTATATTGCCTCAGTGCGGGCGCTGTATTTACTGAACACCTTGAATATTGAATGAACTTAGTACTTTAGTTCTACATTTTTATAAAGTTGAATTTGTTTTGAGCAAAGAATTTTAGACTTTAAACGTACTTCTAAGTACTACGACTACAGTGTTAAGTAAGACCATCCTTACCTAACAACAAATAACCTTATTAATTACCATTGAAAAAAAAAACAATAGTAATCAAACAGGAATAAATGAAGACCGTTAGCAAGTTTCTTTAACATACTTAAATTTTCAACTCCGCTTATATTACCGAAGTGATACATGAAATTGATAATCCTTACTAATATTATAAATCCAAAAGTAACTCTGTCTGTTTGTCACGCTTTCACGCTAAAACTACTGAACTGATTTAAAGGAAATTTGGCACACAGATAGTCTACAGTTTGAGAAAGTATATAGGCTAGGCTTTTTACCGCGATAACCGACATACATGTCTGATATCTATCAGAAAAATAGTCTGCTATAATATTGAAAGGAAAGATTGACAATGGGAAGTAAGGAAATAGAAGGGAAATTGCTTTACCTACGGATGTCATTGTTGATATGTGTGTGGGAACTAGATTATAACCTATTCTTAAGTATTTGGCTCCATAACATTAAGTACTGTCATAGTAAACAAGTCATAGCGCGACGTAATTCGATGGCCACGCCGTCTATCAGACGCTTAGTGATAAAATTAACAGATTGTGGACAGAATCATCTCTTTACAAATAAAATTTTTCTTTAGATAAATCCTCATCAGATTGTCGGCATTCGGGTAATCAATATCATAGTAATTGATTGAGTTAAGTTACAATCCAGTGTAACTGCTCACATAAGTATTGGCGATTCATCGCCAATTCACTTAAGTGACCGATAACTTAAATCAAAGGGCGTGGTGCGTCCGTTGCGGGGGACATATTGTAATGTGATTGGGAAAATTTACTGTTTAATCATTGTAATATACTGTTATGGGTGATTTAATTGTTGAGAGACATTATCATGTCGATCAGGACTAGTATTTGGATTCCGTTTTAGTGAAACAGAACATGTGGGAATGTGTCGATTGTGATATCCCAAAAATTATTTTGGTACTCCACTCGGTAGACTTTGAAAATCATATATTTTTTAAAGGAGTCACCCTTAGAGCCACTTTCTTATTTCTTCATACTTTTCATATACCTAGAAGCACTCACGAATTTGGAAAATCTAATGAAACCTTAAATATCGAAAGCCATCAATACTTATCACAATTTTTTTACATTTTATATCTCTTAATCAAGATCTAAAGTAAAGAGCACATATTTTTATTATATTTATTTTTAAAACTCCCGCATTCTATATCGCAGGGAAATTTACTAAAATAGTTGGAACGAACACAAAGAACACCCAGACTCAGAACAATAATTTGTGGTTTACACAGTGTTGTCGCATGTGGAATTTGAACCTATAACTCTTGGTGTAGTAAAAGCGGCGTGACGACCGCTCAAACCACTGAACCAAGTGTGAAATCATTTATCTATTTAAAAGTAAAAGACATGTTCATGACAGAATGTTTGTCCTTGTGCTAGAACTCACAGTACAAGCTATGTATGTAAGGTTTTAATTCTTATAATCTAATGCTCACAACTATCTTCTCTCACAACTTTTATTATTTAAGTTCCAAAGAAACTAATGATATTAAAAACATGATACAAGTTTCAGTAGATTATTTACTAAATTGAATAAAATGAATACCGTCTTACCCACAATCACTTATGTTATTGCATCAACTGAAGTGTATCTCAACACATACAATGTATCTTGTCCTCTCAATGCCCTCTCCCTCCCGTTACTGAACCTCCGACAGCACATTATGGTCTATTACAACTAACCGTCTCATGATAATAGAAAGAAACCGCATTGTTGACAGTACAATATTATAAATGATTTCGACAATACTTGTAATATATATGAGTGATATTTTGTTACGTTTGTGTTATCTAGAGAATAATTCCATGATTTTGGCACATTGGAACTTTTAATTTACTGTAACTTATTATCATCATGTTCAGCCTATTGCAGTCCACTGTTGGTAATAGGCCTCGTCTCAGCAAATATACCTAGTGTAGGACGCCCACAGGCCAAGTGAAGTGACGTCCTGTGCAAGTTGGATGTCAGGAGCTGGATGCCAGAACCCCAATTTGTGACCAAAGCGTGGCGTATAGTGGCAGAGTTCTAAATCCAATATTTTTTAACAATATAAAACATAAAGGTACAGTTTTTCCATCTATTACTATTGCAACGGTAGTTTCCGATACTAAAAATTACAAATATAAGTTTATCATCAACAGCCTATAATATATACCTAATCTACAGCCCAATGTATGTACTGATACTTTTCAAGTGTAAGTAAGTAAATGACTACGATAGTTTAAATGAATGCAACGACTTAAGATAACATATAGGTATACCTACATAATTTAAGCTGACAGGACATGTACTAAATGTAACTTTATAGCAAATTAAAGGTCTGACAAGCAATGATTTACAAACAAATGAATAATTATCAAAACTTTGGTAAGAGGCTTTGTGCCCATGTCATTAATAATGAAGCGAATATGTTTTAATATCATTAAAACTAATATTAAACTAATAACAGAACTATACTGTGTGTTTATGTGTTTAAACATTTTATCTTGAATAAAAGAAAATTTAATTTAACAAAAAATATCATGTCGGTCGTGACCCTCCATGATTACTTACAAAAACAAACTGTTTCCCACAACAATAGCTAAAATACAGACAAGTAACAAAACGTCACACAGCGGGTGTCCGGGAACTGTTCTCGTTAGGCCGGGCCGTCCGTGCTGTCTGGGCCATCCCGGCCCGGCCGGCCACGTGCCAATTACGACAAATGAGCATTTTTTAATGACAGTGTGGCACGTAATCGTATTAGCCGCGGGCCATGCTTAGGTTCACCTATACAATTGTCGCTTTTTCTCATTAAACACTGAAACACTTTTGGCTGGAGTCGATATTAAACGTGCGTTTTAAATGGCCATTATGTGCATTGCTGTGTAAGTCAGTTTTAGAATTCAAATTTTTTGGACATATGGCATTGAGATTTGATAGATGTAAGCAATAAAAGAAACGATTTAGCAGTTGTTATATTAATAGATACATAATTAATTAGACGTATATAGACTAGACATATAAATTATGACATACTAGCTTTCGCCCGCGGCTCCGCCCGCGTGTATGTCGGTTATCACGGTAAAAAGTCCTTTCCCAAGTTCAGTTCTATCTTCGTACCAAATTTCATCAAAATCGGTTCAGTGGTTTAGGCGTGAAAGCATAACAGACAGACAGACAGAGTTACTTTCACATTTATAATATTAGTAGGGATCAATTGCCTTCTGAGGGTCAACCCTAGCACCCCACAGGTTATTACTCAAATGATATAGCGCATTTTCTTCTATAAACCTTTGCCAGTTTTCATTCAATCAGTCCTACAGTATATAGAAAAGTAAATAATTATTAAAAAAATATTTAGGATATCTTACACACAACATCATCTAGTCCCAAACTAAGCAGAGCTTATATTACTGTATATGGGTACTAAACAACTGATATAAATATTTAAACATACTTTTTTTTTGTAAATACATACATATTATACATAGAAAACACCCAGCCTCCGAAACAAATATTTGTGGATCGCACAAATATTTGGTACGACCCCTTAATCGAACCCGTCACCTCTTGATCAGCAGCCGCATACGCTAACCACTAGACCAACAAGGCAGTAAGAGAGAAAAAACAAAAAAAAAAAGTCAAAACAAAAAGATAAATGTTTTTAGTTATATTGGTTGTTTGGATTATATTTTTACCTAACCACACAGATTTCTAAATCGACCTTTCTATTCACCTGACCACATTATATCGCTGTCTAATCCCACAATGAGTTTGTCCCTCATTTGAGTGAACTCACATTTACCCATCATTATCTCAAACAGAGCGTCGCACGCGCACCATTGTCGGTCGTGGCGCTCGGCGGTGCGAGGCGCACGCGTTGTTACAACGCTATTAACAGATATAATGGGGGATTGTGGAGAAGCGAACAGCTATTTAATGTTTAGTTGTTTTTTTACCTACCTATAATGAACATTTTAAAATTCATTCTTTTGATATCCATTCTATGTTTTACTGGCCTTTTCCGCCTACGTAAATAGGTATAAGTTATTGCGGCAAAAAGTCAGCCCTTGGCATTCCTCGAGAACAAAATACCTAAATTTGAAATTGCATACAATTAGTTCATTTAATGAAGACAGCCTGAAGAGAGCCTGATCCTGAGCCTCCCAAGATATGGGATTTAATCGAACCTTAAATTATAATTTTATGTCAAAAACTTTGTAATTAGCGTTTCATGTAAAGCATGAAACGCTAATTACAAAGTTTTTTTAATTAGCGTTTCATGCTTTAGCAAAGTTAAAATGGAAAGATACAAAAGCATAAAAATCAGCAAGGTACTTTTTAGTTATTACATCTTAGTACCAAAAGGATGAACTTTATACGATTTGGTGCAACGAGGGTAGTGATGTGTTGAGTGCTAGGGTTGCGAAATTCACGCGTTATTGACTCGGGCGCGCATCATTTTGTCTTGTCAAATTTAAAGTTTAATGTTATTAGTTTAGTATAAATTTAAACTATTTGTAGCTTTTAAAAAGTCACGATGATTTTAAGTCGCATGTGTTATAGTTGTTGTAAGTGAGGGGTCAAGGCTTTTTTATCTCATTTTATAATAGGTTCTCAATTCGTAGCGTAGCAATTTTCCGATATCAATAATATGAGTTTTATTTCTTTATGCCTTTAAACATGATATAAAAAAATACATGAATTTCTGAAATTGTGTAAAGATTTAGTGATAGGTTCGTTACCCAGGAGAAAAATACCAAAAATAATGGCTTTCCAAAGAGCGGCATATGCCCAGTCTTGACTCGGAAAGAAATAAAAATGATAAGCTGGAATTCAAATTCAAAATTCTTTATTCACTTAGGATGCAATACATCTCTTGTGACAGGTCAAGATTCTACATGTACATTTATGCCATGTTCGCAAACAATAGGTAAAGCCGGAGAAAAGAACATGGCAATAAAAACTCGCGGCCACTCCTTTCAAATCGCCAATGTTTACATAGTTTTAATGTTTATAAGCCTGATATGGGGGGGGGGGTAAGGTGCTGCCACTAATATACTATACACCAAAAAAAAAGAACAACAGCCTCAGTGGGTACAACATAGTAGGAGCATCTACTTACAACAAAGGTAAAAACTATATGTGCTCAAATATTGGCCAAATTACTGGTAACGAAAGATTAAATATAAAATGTTAATTTTAAGATCAAAAGAAAGAGAAGAATGGCCTTTATTCGTCACGTAGAATCTTTACTTACAAAAGTAAAATCATCATCAATCATACATTAGTAGCCTATGATATTGACCTACTAATGTAAAAGTGTCTTGAACTTACTTTCAAGATCACTCGGTGTTTTTTATTCAGTAACATTAAATTCTCATCACCATGCAACCCCGTCAAACATAAATCACATTTTATTCCACACAATAACAAATTCCTAATAAAATTATTCCGTCATAATATCAATAAATATTTGTTAGAGTACGGCGAGTGAATCGGCCATTAATACACATTATACTTTTAAGTCGACGGGCCAGTTCATTATTAGAAATTAGGGGCCGAGGACAGCCGGGGCCGACTGCCGAAAACTGAATGTGCTTTAGGGGGCGTGCTTGGCACCACACTATACTACTATTAATACTCAAAATTGAACTTTGTATTCAAGTTATAAGAGCTTAGAATAGTGCATTGCTAATGTTGTTTTAAAACATGATGTAGGTACAGTTGCAGCGAGGGAATTCAAACTTTGAGTGTTGGAGATAGGAGTTAAATAGTTGGTAGGAAATGTTTGTGTTTTAAGATAATTTATAGGTTATCTTGTAAATAGATTATTACACATGAAGTGGTGCGATAAATCACCGCTAATCCGATGAGTGTCTTTGTTTGTGAATGTTTTGCGGTTATTAAATTGTTTCTGAACGTTGTTCTTTATTCGCATGAGGTCGTATAACTAAATTACTAAAAGTTTATGTGACAAGAACACCATGAAAGTAATAGATATTTACGATATGACTGTTTTTGAAGTATATGTTTTCCACGTCGTAGTTTAAAAGCTTTGAACTATTTTGTTCTTCGACGGTGTTCTTTAACATAGTCATGAGGCGTAGTAATAACAGTTATATAAGTTCAAGATAAACATTAATGTATTCAGATATTACAGAACATAAAACCTGAGAAGTTAGCAAGCAGTAAGTAAATGATAGTACACACTTATTAACGCAAGAAACAAACAAACATTCTCAAAGCATACTTATGTTTAACTCACAGTAGTTTAAGTTTGCAATAATTTTAAAACCAACAAAAAGTAAGGAAGGAGGTTCTCAATTTGACGCGTATATTTTTTCTTTACAGAATAGTTCGATTTCCATAATTCTTTTTTATGTTGAAAAGAGTATACTCCAAAGTTGGTCCCATTTAAATTTGGAAAAAGAATTCCAGCCTTAAGGGTAGGCAAAAGAAAGTGATTGAATGTGTACTCACTGATTGTATTGTAATATATGATCACGCATAACTTTATAAAGAGTAGTCCAATTTCGATTATTATTTTTACTTGGAAAGGTTACACCTTGACGTTAGCCCCGTATAAATTTAAATAAAAACTAACCTTAAGGGTAACAAAGTAAGAGATGATTAATCACTCACAGATCATATGGTATCTTTTAGATTAGAAGGACTACAAAGCAAGATATTCCAGCAGTAATATCTAAAGCAAGGTTTAAAAATGAAAAAAATATATACATGTAGCAATTAGTAGATTATAAATACAAAAAAAATATAAAATTAATATTTTTGTCCAAACTTAAACCGCCGAAAGAACTAAAAAGCAGAAAATAACAAACTATTATTAGTACTTAACCTTATTAACTAGCTGCTCCAAATAATTGTGAGTCAGTGCCAAACAAGAAGATTAATTAATTACGAAAAGAGCGCATATATTTCTAAGTAGACGTTTCTACTTATATTTCTAAATTCTTTCATAGTAAAATGAATATTTTAGTGCAATAATAACCAAGACTGTGTAACAACTCCTATTTTCTATTCTGTCTCGTTACCGAGAGAGAAACAGTGACATACGGCATTTCAATCAAATTCCACTCGAAGTTGTGAGGGGCTACGTAATGCCGGATTATACGCTCCTAGGGGATGAGGTAGCTTGTTGATAATTGAATTTAGATTTACTAGTTAAAGTGGCCTTTTTTCTACGGATTATCTGCCTTATAAAGAAATATTGTGAGTCATCATCATCAAGTGCATCATCATCACCAAAATGACTCTGCTCTGCCTGATGGAAAGCATGAGCAAACCCAGGAGCGGTGGTCACCATGCTCATTACGTTTACAAGTGACCCACACTACTGCGGCATCGTGAGATTCTTTTTGAGACCTCACCTAAAAATCCGCAATCATAGTCGAAGGGAAACAAGTACACTGGAAACTGTACTGTACAGGTTTTGACTAGATGGCACAGGAACAAAGAGCCGAACTGTTTAGCTGGAAAACGTACACTAACTATTCTAAAGCAATTACTTCCAAGTCCAGCACCAGTTGTTGTGCAGAGGAAGGGTGATGATGGGACCAGCTGGACTCTTCCGACACCTCATTTCTCATTAGAACAATCTCCATTATTAAGGCTATACAGCTGCCATAGAGGCGACATCAAAGAATTCCGTTGCTACAGTTTTTTGTTTTTTTACTAATTTAAAATGCTAAATAGTGCATCTATGCAACACCTACTTAGTACGTTATTATTTTGGCAGCATAATACTAGATTATAATACATTTTTTTGATAGTCTCTATTATGACTTTTCTCGTAAGTAACTTTATTAAAGCATTAAGATGCCTTTTCATAATCCTAAATTAAACTCACTTATTTTAGTAGGTAATAAACTTAGAGTCAACCTGACCACCCTATGGCATTATAAAGTGTCAAAATCTACGGTGATTCAAATAAACTCTAGTAACTGCTATAAAATTTCATTATAAGTTGTCTAATTCAATTGAATTCACTTGTGGAAAATAGCACATGCTTAAAATAAAACATACCATACAGTCTCTTACACTGTTGAGTCGTTTTTAGGGTTCCGTAGCCAAATGGCAAAAAACGGAACCCTTATAGATTCGTCAAGTCTGTCTGTCTGTCTGTCTGTCTGTCTGTCCGTCCGTATGTCACAGCCAATTATTTCCGAAACTATACGAGCTATACTGTTGAAATTTGGTCAGTCGATGTATTCTGTGAACCGCATTAAGATTTTTACAAAAAATTAGAAAAAAAAATATACATTTTGGGGGTCCCCATACTTGGAACTGAAACTCAAAATTTTTTTTTGCATCAAACCTATACGTGTGGGGTATCTATGGATAGGTGTTTAAAAATGATGTTGAGGTTTCTAATATCATTTTTTTCTAAACTGAATAGTTTGCGCGAGAGACACTTCCAAAGTGGAAAAATGTGTGTCCCCCCCCCCCTCTAACTTCTAAAATAAGAGAGTGATAAAACTAGAAAAAATATATGTTATACATTACCATGTAAACTACCAACGAAAATTGGTTTGAACAAGATCTAGCAAGTAGTTTTTTTTTAATACGTCATAAATCGTTACACGCAATTAACCTTTCATCCAGTCAATACACTACACTAGTATAAAAACATCGATGAAAGTTACAACGAACTACAAGAACTTTTATATGATGTTACTTGCTGATACGGAACCCTTCATGGGCGAGTCCGACTCGCACTTGGCTGCTTTTAATAATTCTGTTAAAAGTAAACATATTTTCAAGAAATGCAGATTCACAGTAATCCCCGCAGGTTACTCATCCAAGTACACGCTCTAATTGGAACTTGTTATACGAAATAGCGCACTCAACCACACAACAAATAGAAAGAAAACATCCACCGCCTTCGACAACAAAAAACCCAAATCTTCCGATCAATTTGCCGCCAGTTCTAATAACCGCACAAAGACGACTCGAACGCGCAAATCGGCAAATAAGGCGCGCTGAATAATCGTGGGACGAGGCTAGGTGGCTATTACCGGACGGTCGGACCGGACGGCGGGCCAGCGGGCCGGTATCCGGAATCCGCACGCACGCTAATTGCTAAATTTGCTCACGGAGGATCAGGAAGGGACGGGAGGAGGTTGGCCCCTTCCCTCCGCAGCCTATTATTGTATTGTAAAGTTGCTGCCATAGAAATGTTTAAGGATTTTGTTGAATTATATTATATGTTTATGATTTGCTTCTGAGTGTGTTATTTGTGACTCTCCGGTCAGTTACGTAGGGACAACATTTGTACGGATATTACAAAGATGCGGTTTTATGTGGTTTTAAATTTTAAAAAATGTGTGATTAAAAAAACATATTGATATAACATACATAGGTGAGATATATTATAAAGTATTGTGTACATACATGTTGCATATAGAGACTCAACTGAATCCACAGGGAAACTGAAATAGCTTTGTAAATTTATACTTTAGAATAAGGTTTAATGAAATAACGATCAGATCCTTACACGTACTAAATACATTTTCTCATTTAAAATGTACTTGATAGGTACTTAGTAGTGTAGGTTTATCGACTAATATTACTCAGGCAGCAAAAAGACCGCTCTATGTATAGGGAGAACCTTTTTTTTGTGGTTAATGCCCTGGCCACCGTCTCGCTTTTTAGTTTGCTGAAAATATTTAATTCAAAAATATGAAAAACTGATCATACCTAAAAGTTAATTAAGTTTCTAACAATGCTTGTAACAATAAGGATAAAAATATAGCACTCAAGATACATTCTAAATTCTCTGTGGATATTTGCGAAAGATCTACATTTCACAGCTTTACTTTGGCTGTGGAGCTGAAGGGGCGTAATTGGCGCGAAATGCGATCAGCCTGCAGTCTAGGAGCTGATACTGGTGCCGGTAAGGCTGCTTTGAGCTACATCGGATAACTGTTCACACTATTTATTAAATTCAGTGGTTTATGTAGGTTAACACTTCAGTTGAATTTTAGTGGTACACAAACTGTTTTGTATTAGACTTTTTTAGTGAAGGTAGCGTTATAAGGATCTACCTATTTATTTCAATAGTAATTATTATGTTTGGTTTGTCACGCATTACATTCGTTTATGAGTTCTTTTCGTACTTTATACAGTTCATCTGTATTTGGTTTAAGCTGTTTGTTTTGTTTATATGTAATAAGTTTCTGTAGTAAAGACAAATTGGTATTTGGTCTTAGTTTTTAATTACAATAAATGGGTTTTCATGAGGTTGCTAGGTAATAATGAGCGCTAAGTCAATGGTAGCATGATCGATCAAACCAAATACAAATATTGCGTGAGGACCACGGTCATTAATTTGTTCTAGATTAAATATATATATGAGATGCATTTAATTAGAAATATATAAGTAAGTAGGTATGTTTATTTAGGAACAAAATATGAAAACGCTTGGTGGCAGATTTAACGACTGTAGTCCATAAAATGTTGGCGTTTTACCAGGGGGGTGTCACTCCGCAGTTTAGGTATAGTCGGCCGGCTGCCTGCCGGGTCAGACACGCCGGTCGAACAGACATCGTCAGAACAGTTGAGAGTTACACGATAGAAAGAGACGCAATTGTAGGTAAATATAATCGTAGTGATTCGGCGCTGTGCGATCTGAATTGAACTTAATCTTTTGACACCGAGGGTATCTATAACTTTAATTTACTTTTCGGAGTGAGTCTTCTGTACTGGTACTATTATGTATTCTGTGGTTTTACTCCATCATCATAAAAACAATTACCCGTTGATTAATACTGTATTCAATACCATATCACCATTAGCTTTCAAAGCCATTATACTAATGGTTTCAGTTGAAATGTAATTACTGAACGAGCTGTATCTAATACTCGTGCTATCAATTTCACGGAAATCGAATACCTAGTCGGACATATGAGCGGTACAGAACAAATTAGAGGTGCGCTTGTGTACCGGCGCCGCGCCGGTAGAGATGCGCCAGTATCCGAGTATCCGCTATCGGCGCGTAATTGGCGAGAAATGTGATCGCCGCCCGCCGCTACCGAGCGAGCTCTATTACCGGCGAACATATACCTGAGAATAGTTCAAATATTCTACTTTGTGCAATATAATACTTATTCTATTCATGGAACATTGGCTTTACATTAGCTTGCTTCGTTTAAATTCCTATTTAAAATAATATTTAGGTATAGTAATTATATTTGTGATAGTTTTATTTCATATTTTTTTATAACGATTTGAGTCCTCTATTTGTACTTTAAAATCTTTCATTCCCATTAGCTTTAGATATTTCAGCGCTTATAAAGCGTAGTAATTGAATAAGGTAATAAAATAAGCTTAGAAAATATATAATTTGTAAGAATTTAGGTATCAAATCTATAGATATATAGCAATTTTTTTTTGTTTGATGTTATTTAATTGTTACACATACTTACATTTAAGGAGCTACTAAACCTATTACATTTTCTAGTCCATCTTATACAATTTATTTGTAGAAATTATAAATAAATAAATACAGGT
This sequence comes from Phragmatobia fuliginosa, assembly GCA_932526445.1. Lineage (NCBI taxonomy): Eukaryota > Metazoa > Arthropoda > Insecta > Lepidoptera > Erebidae > Phragmatobia > Phragmatobia fuliginosa. The sequence continues at coordinate 372,475 of OW052069.1, read as the reverse complement.
ATAGATATTATTTTAGGCAAAATATTTTTATATATTACTACTTTCAAAATATCTAATTAAAAGTTATTATATTGCCAAACTATTAAAAAAAAGCAAAAATACATAGTTTCTTAAGTACATTATTTCAACAAAGGAATTCCAGATAAAGTCGAACGAATAGATAGTAGATTTAATGGGGAGGTTGCCCAAATTAAGTCTATTCGTACCCTAACAAATAATTACAATAAAACAAAATCTTAATAAAATATTAAGTAGGTACAATACTTTCAATCTCAATACTTTGTTTAAGACGTCTCTAATAAATAAATAAGAAAATATAACAAGGTATAAGAATTTTAAAATCAATTTTTCAGTAGGTACGTAATCGAGAACGCCAGCCGACGGCAATCGCCGCGGTATGCATCAGCGGATACGCAAATGTACATTTTAAATGTCACCTCAACTCAGTGTGGTCACCCCTGTCATTTAACCTTTTTAGATCATTGATGTAATCTGTTCATTTAAATATGATACACCTAATTAATTCAATGAAAAATAATTTAAGCGATATTGATTAAGCAGTCTCTGGAGACTTTTTTGTAAAGCTTCGGAATATTTAATTTACTTATTGTTGCGGCTTGGGAACAGTCCTTATTATTATTTCCTATCCACATATCGTTACCTAAATTCCCACTCCGAACTACCCCTTGCACATGAAGCGAAATCTAATCAGCGCCACCTGGTGCGCAAGAACATACAAAAAAACTCTAATGGCCGCGTAGTGCCGGTCACGTTGTCGCTCGTGAAAAATATCTAAAATCAATGGAAATAGACTGATCTAAGTTGTGAAAACCGTGTACATTTCGTGTGGAGTGTGGCCCCCTGCCTGTGCTGTGTGGGAATCGTGTCTGAACCAACCAAACGTGCGCTGATGAACCGGGTTCGTGAATGTGCTTTCAACTGGTAAGTCCTTCCAACCTTGTCCCGTTTCTGAACCAATGCGTTTGTTCCTGCTTGATATCACTGGATTTAGACATACGCTAGAAAGGTGCCCTAGGTCACCGCCTCCTGTGAACCAACCAGCAATCACTCATTCCTCAACATCTTAAAGCTTATTCATCGACCCTAATTATTTGGTGTAGTTCCCTACATAATTGGTCCATTCGAGTCGGATTATCTAAATTAGTAACTACATAAGTGGTCCTAACGAGTCGGATCATCTGAATTAGTTACAAAAACTTATAAAATACAGTCCGCTAACTAGTTTTCATCGATTATTTACAATTATTAATCAAAATAGTGTAATAAAAGTTGTTAATCGTGCTTAATTCATTGCATTTAATAGTAACTCATTTATGTTAAATGTAATTCGACAAAATTATAAAGTTGTTGATTGGTTCATATTGCTCAGACAGTGTTACTTATCTTATTTGTTCGGATTATACTTCGTATGAAATGTGCATTGAGCGGTTAGACTTATTTTATTTTATAAAGTGCCTACTTGTGGGTAGAAGTTAGGTACTCATTTATGTTAAGAATCTTCTATAACTTATATAAATAGTTGAAAGTTATTCAACTCAATTGAAATTAGGTAAATACCTATGATATCTAGATATTGTATTAGTTTTGATTTAAAGAACAAAACTTGTCTTTGTCTGACATTTTCCTGCCACCTATTTGTTTGTGAACAGTTACATATTTAATTATTAGTTCACGAGGTGTGAGACATATTTATTTGAAGTTTGACTCATTTGATTGATCACAATGACAGCCGAAAAGGAGAATGTACTTAAACTTTATACGTCACAGCGCGAATATGTATTTAGGTCGTTACAGATTCTTATAGATTTAACTAAATTATTACGTGAGAATCGAGATTCGTCAAAAGTTAAGGAGTTTCGTGCTAGATATTCGAAATTAGAGAGTATACGAGAAGAATATGTTACATTAACTGAGAAAATAAATAGTTTGAAATTAACTTTAAAGCCTACGGAGTCCGTCAATATGCAGGCTATGGCCGCGTTCGATGACATGTACTACGAAGTACTGAGTGCCTCGACAGAGTTTCTCGCGCCCGCGCCGGCGCCGCCTGGGTCGCCGGCCGGTGGAGCGCTCAGCTCGGTACCTACTTCCGACACCAGCCGCGAGACACATGCTAAGTTACCGCGAATTGACCTCCCGAAGTTTGATGGTAAAATAGAAAATTGGCAAACCTTTTATGATACATTTCTAAGTTTAATTCATAATAATTCATCGATTGTTCCGATTACTAAATTTCATTATTTACTTTCTTGTTTATCGGGATCCGCCCTTGGGATCGCTAAACAGGTCAAGGTTACATCGGACAATTATGAAATAGTTTTTAACGAATTGGTAAAGCGTTATCATAATAAAAGAATCTTAGCGGTGACGTATTTAGATCAAATAAATAAATATCCTTGTTTAAAAACTCCTAATTTCAATGAATTACAGTCATATACTAATGTACTTTGTGAGTCGGTCAATGCCCTCAAGGCCTTAAAGCTAGATGATCTAAGTGATTTTATTTTGTTCAACTCCGCGTTTCGCGCGCTTGATAACTATACGCGACAGCGCTTTGAGTTTCAAAATAAATCGGAGATTCCTACTTTTCACGAGCTTATGGAGTTTCTTCAAGACTATGTTAGAGTTTTAGAAACTACTTACCATACGACCATCGTGACTGAACCTGCTAGTGTCACTACGCGGTCTGCGCCTCCTTATGGAGGACACGGGAAACAGATCAAAAATGTTTCAGAGCGAGTGCAGAAACGATCTGTGCTCACTGCTCAATCGGGGCATTCTAGAAGCTTGATATCATTAGAATGCTATCACTGTGGTGCAGCGCACAGTATTTATAAGTGCCCCACATTTCAATCGTTAAGTTCACAAACTAGGTTGAACTTTGTAAAACAAAAGAACTTATGCATTAATTGTTTGCGTAAGCATCCTGTCGATAGGTGCGTATCAAAAATGAATTGTTTTATCTGTGGTCATAATCATCACACGTTGGTCCACGTCGACGACCCGCCTCCGTTAGCGACTGCGGCAGCCACCGGTCCGAGCACCCACGCCACTTGTAGTGCGTTCCAGGGACAAGCTCGCGACTCGTGCGTGGTACTGCTCGGTACGTGCATGGTGCGCGTGCTAGACGCCTCTGGCACGTTGCAACCGGTTCGAGCGCTCATCGATAGTGGCGCTCAGGACTGCTTCATGACTGTGAAGTGTGCGAAGAAGCTAGGCTTTCAGTTGAGTCGTTGTAATATTACTGTAGCTGGACTAGGACAACATACTGGGTGTCAAGTCCGGGGAGTGACTCAATGCTCCATTCGCCCGTGTGATTCGAGTGATCCGCAGTTTCATATCTCACCTATTGTTATCGATAGCATCACATCGGCTATGCCGACCTCGGTTATTCCACAAACGGTTCGTAATGAATATAAACATTTAATGTTAGCTGATCGTGACTTCGACAAACCTGCTGATGTCGACCTGTTGCTCGGCGCTGAGTTGTTCCATCACATCTATGACGGACAGGTGTTAAAGCCGAAACCCGGCTACCCTGCTGCTTTGCATAGTGTCTTTGGGTGGGTCCTCACTGGTCCAACAAGTGTTGCCAGTCCTAACTTGGGTGTCACTTCTTTGATAGCTTCCTCTCGTAAACTTGATGAGATGGTCAAGCGATTCTGGGAAGTGGAGGAACCTCCCCATAAACCTATTTCCGTTCCAGAAGATGATGAGGTCGAACGCCTTTATTCCAGTCTTACTTATAGAGACTGTGACGGCCGTTATGTGGTACCTATTTTATTAAAAACTCCTGACTCTAATGTAGGAGATTCTTATTTTAGTTCGTTGTCGCAGTTTATTAACCTTGAGAAACGTTTAAGTCGGCAAGAACTACTAAACTCTGATTATTGTGAATTTATGCATGAATATGAGCAACTGGGTCATATGCAAGCAATAGCGACTAGCATCCCTAGCGGTCGCTACTTTATACCGCACCACTGTGTGCTTCGTCCTGAAAGTTCGACGACGAAACTTCGCGTTGTGTTTAATGCTAGTCATAGGACGACTAATGGCTTATCTCTCAATGACATTGTTTATACTGGACCTAAACTGCAACCAAATATTGTAGACATCATTACTGGTATTCGGGTTCATCACATCGTGTTCACTTGTGACATCTCTAAGATGTATCGTCAATTCTTGATAAGGCCTGAGGATCGAGCGTGGCAACACGTGCTTTGGCGTGATTCACCGTCCTCACCTATTCGAGAGTTTGAGTTACGTACCGTAACCTATGGTGTTAAGAGCTCACCTTACCTGGCGATCCGTACTCTGCGTCAACTGGCTAGCGACTACGGAGATCTATATCCTCGTGCTGCTGAGGCTCTCCTGCACCATACGTACACTGACGATATAACTACCGGTGCCGCTTCTGTCGAGGCAGCTTGTCAAATCAAGGACGAGCTGATCAATCTCCTCAGTTGTTCTCAATTGGCGTTGCGCAAATGGAGCAGCAATAGTCCTACGTTCTTGGATGGACTACCAGTTGAACATTGTCAAATTCCAAAGTCATTCAGCGAAGACGGTTCTATGACCCTTAAGGTTTTAGGAATCCAGTGGGACCCCATTGGTGATTATTTTACATATTCTGTCACACCTGTGGACATTGTATTTACGAAACGTTCTATCCTATCGAACATTGCTCGAATTTATGATCCTTTGGGTTGGCTTGCACCTTATATATTACAAGCGAAATTACTCCTTCAAAGCCTATGGCGTCTTCACTTATCTTGGGATGATCTTATTCCCGAGGAACTGTCCTGTGACTGGGCTAAGTTCATTTCTGGATTATCTAATTTAAAGCTTGTTAAAATTCCTCGCAAAATGGTTACTCATTTAGAAGCCGATCATCAACTCGTTGGATTTTGTGACGGATCATCTAAAGGTTACGGATGTTGTATTTATTTGCGGTCAGTCTTTGGTAATCGTGTTGAAATCTTCTTACTCATTGCTAAGTCTAAAGTAGCCCCAATCAAACCTCTTACGGTTAATCGTTTAGAGTTGTGTGGCGCCACCTTGTTGTCACGCACTCTTCATCACATTAAATCATTGCTTGCTTCTAAAATTAAAGTATCTCAAGTTTTTGCATTTACGGACAGCTCTACTGTGTTAGCTTGGCTTCACACAGAACCTCATAAATTGAAAACTTTTGTTGCACATCGTGTGGTTCAGATAACTGATACTTTCAAACCCTCGATTTGGCGTCATGTGTCTACTCACGACACCCTGCTGACTACGCCAGCCGAGGCCTCTCTTGCGAGGAGCTGGTGAAATGCGAGAAATGGTGGTCAGGACCGGAGTGGCTGCTCAGAGGTCTCAATTCCTGGCCGGCTTCATTCCGTTCTGAACATCTGGGGGAAGTGCCTGAAGTAAAATCTTGTTCTCATGTAGTCCAAAGTCAGGAACCAATTCATGAGGTCTTGCCAGAGCTGTTAGAACGTTCTTCTTCACTCACTCATTTACAGCGAACAGTGGCTTGGATCTTTCGCTTTGTTAAAAATATTCGGCAAGAGCCTGACAAACGCCATCATGGCGCTCTCACTTCTGACGAGCTAGAGCAAGCGTTAATTACACTTATAAAATCTGTTCAACAGTCCCATTTTAGTGATGAAATTTCTAAACTTATTTCTAAGAAATGTCTTCCCAAACAGTTGCAAAAGTTGTCTCCTTTTCTTGACAACTCGGGTCTAGTCCGAGTGGGGGGACGTCTTCAAAACTTCAAATTATCTGACCAGCATATACATCCGTACCTAATACCTAAAAATCTATTTTAGCTTCACTCATAATTACTTATTATCATAAATGTTATTTGCATTGTGGGCCTCGCACTTTGCAATCGCTAATTCAAAGAAAATTCTGGATTCTTGGAATTAGAAATCTAATTCGCTTACACTTATCTATTTTAAGGTTAAACCTATTCCTTATCAACCTGTGATGGGAAACTTACCGCCTGTCGATCCGATATAGGTATCGACTTCGGTGGATCTTTTCTGGTTAAAGAAAGTCGGAAACATAACGCTCGTGTCCATAAAGCTTACGTGTGCTTGATTGTCTGCCTCTATGTCAAGGCAGTGCATCTCGAGCTGGACGGTAAAACCCAAAACGGTTTACTTAAACGACCAGCAGTCAAGGTTTGTCCTTTACCAATAGCTAATTAGATTTTATTCTTATTCTATTATGAGTGAACCTAGTTTTAGTTAGTATACGGTTCTTATCTTTAAGTTAAGCAAACTTGGCGTAACTTACCTAGTTCTTATTTAATGCACATTTCAAACGCTAGTGTTTATTGTGTTGTTTTATATTTATATGTATCTTATTACTGTCTGAGCAACGAGGTTCCTAGAGGTTGTCGGACAGTGTTGTCTTGTGAAATCCCTCGGTGATTTCAAGTGGGGGGAGATGTTGCGGCTTGGGAACAGTCCTTATTATTATTTCCTATCCACATATCGTTACCTAAATTCCCACTCCGAACTACCCCTTGCACATGAAGCGAAATCTAATCAGCGCCACCTGGTGCGCAAGAACATACAAAAAAACTCTAATGGCCGCGTAGTGCCGGTCACGTTGTCGCTCGTGAAAAATATCTAAAATCAATGGAAATAGACTGATCTAAGTTGTGAAAACCGTGTACATTTCGTGTGGAGTGTGGCCCCCTGCCTGTGCTGTGTGGGAATCGTGTCTGAACCAACCAAACGTGCGCTGATGAACCGGGTTCGTGAATGTGCTTTCAACTGGTAAGTCCTTCCAACCTTGTCCCGTTTCTGAACCAATGCGTTTGTTCCTGCTTGATATCACTGGATTTAGACATACGCTAGAAAGGTGCCCTAGGTCACCGCCTCCTGTGAACCAACCAGCAATCACTCATTCCTCAACATCTTAAAGCTTATTCATCGACCCTAATTATTTGGTGTAGTTCCCTACACTTATATTAATTTACTTGATGTTTAACGAATTCTCATAAACCCATTACCGTATATCTTAACTGACCGTATATCTTACTGATTAAACTATACTTATCACAAGTATAATTTAATCAGTAATACCTACTTCACCTGACATTTAATAACTAATACGCAATGTCTACGTTTCATTCATTATTTTCAGATATACATGAGTACAAACAAAACAAAACGGACGTAAAAAGACAACCCGAAGCAAGACGAAACCCGTCCGCCATGCTACTAAGAAGGGCGGAGCTAATAATAAAACAGCACTAAACCTGAATACAATAACAATATCCAATCGATTAAGTAAAACAGCTCTTAAATCTAAGGTGTAGGAATCAGATTCGAGTGATCTCAGGTGTCGGTTACAACGTTTTGCGTCGTCGAAGTATAGTAGAAGTGGCCAATAAGCGCTCCGTTACCATAGCTACCGTGTAGTTAGTACAATTGGAATGTAGATGGCGTTAGTTACGCTTGTTTCGTGTAATTAATGGATTGAATTTTTTTAGTTCTGTGATGTTGCCCACTCGAATTGAAATGAAATACTGAGTGGTAACATTAATTGGTTATTAGTTATGATAGTTTTAAGTTCATTCTACACTTGTAAACAAGTTGAACTGCCTTACTATTTATTAATCTATTTAAAACCAAATATTTTAAATATTTTGTGGGAACATAATTATCGCTGTAACAGGATTTCCTTGTATTTATGGCCGTAATCTCTTTTAGGAAACAAAATCTTTGTGACGTAATTAAATAGATTTTTAATACGCCATTAACTATAATGGGGATTAAAGATGTTTGGTCGATATCTGTAATGTAAGTCTAGACGGGAGGCAACATTGTATTTCATAAGAATGTTAAAGTATCCATGCCTACGAGACGTTTGATTGCATAATAATCCATTTATTGCAACGTCTCACAAAATACGCTCCCCAATATTGGGGAAACCTAATCCCCAGTAAGCCATTATACCGAAAATTCAACTACCATCACTCATAACTTTACATTAAGAAGCTGAAACACACTTTAGACAGTAAGCAATAGATTTCAATTCACAACAAAACGTTAAATTTTCCTTCTTGCCTGAATTAAGAGGCAATAAACTCTGTGCGGTTAGATTAGGGTTTATTTTAGTTCACTATGACGACTTGAGAGTTTGGAAATGAAATTTTCATAAATGTGAGGGTTGTAAGGGGTGTATGCAGGGCTGCGGGGTGTAGAGCCACTCGTGGGGGTGGCCATATTTGTGTTTTTCCCGCAGTTTCCGAGTAGGGAACGCGATACTTGAGTACTTGTTGTGTGTTACTGACGAACGGAAAAACTATTAGTAATAATTATGACTAGCAATTACTGGATGAACTAAGTAACGTAACGTAATGTGTGGCATCTTACCTATCGTGATTAAGAAACTAGGAAGTTCTTATATTATCAAAATGGCTTACAGCTTACTTAGAAGGCAAAGTCGACTGCGGTTTAACTATAGTTTGTAATTGTCATCTAATGATGCTCATTCTGTTGTTGCGCCACTAAGCTCGACTTTACAAAACTTATTTCTAGATGAGATTTAGTTTGGTTTAGAGAGGTTTCATACAACAGAATGGAAAGCAGCAATACAGATTGTTTTAAAAAAATATATCTATTAACCCATTATTGTCACGATTGTCTACATCTCCAGCATCCAGGAACATGAAGGTATACTTCTACATAATTTCACTTTCTATTGATAAAATAATTTTTAAATCGAATTGGTTCAGGCTTGAAAGAATAAAAAACAATAAACGTGCATTTGTATTTATCATCGTCATCATCATCAACAGCCGTTAACAGTCCACTGCTGGACATAGGCCTCTCCTTAGAAAGGAGGTTTTGGCCTACTATACCACGCTGGCCAGACGGGTTGGTATAGGGTTAGTTTCAAGTTATCCTTCTCTTTGCATTGATGTTGTCTTGCGTAGTTAATCCCTTAGTCGCCTTTTACGACACCCGCGGGATGAATAGTGGTGGTGACACTCTGTATTCTTAATCCGTCACCACACGAACACTTAATCCGTCACCACACGGACAGTAGGTATTTATCACATTAGTTATGAAATAAGGATACATTTTATATAGATTTTTTTTACAGTATCCGCTACTTATGAAACAATGTAAACACATAAGTATATTTTGTAGTTACTATTCTAGGAAATAAATATCCATATCATAATTTTTAAAAGAATATGTTGTTTTATCTCTGTAGTATTAAGTAATTACCCTAAAGAAGCAAGAAGTTTTGAAATCTTTCTTAAAAACGTAGATCAACAACGAATTCTACAATTCCAATAGCTCTATAGTCTACATTGTAGGTAAAAAAAAACTTCCTTCCGCGAAATCTTGAGCAATTGTTTGCGCAAAATATCGTATTGCTCGTATCGAGTGTCGAAATCACGTCAACAACTATTGATACCGAATGACGTGCCTATTGCACAACAAATGCACACCGGGACGGCAAAAAATTTGGGATCTCAAAGAACAAATTATGCGTGAGGTAAAGTATTGATGGGGTGCGGGGTCCGGAACCTCCGCGTGGTGCACCCTGGGCAACGGAGACGGCAGCGCCTCTCCTGCTCAGCGGGGGAGACGTTGCCGCCTTCGGCAGATTCCGGCCGAGGTGGAAGCAACTCTTTCCACGTATCCCTCCGTTAAGCGGAGGGCACAGTGGAGAGAACGATAGAGGGCGGAAGAGTTCTTCACTGCTGGTGTTGACCAGAGGTGGTGGACGATGGTCTGATGCAGACCACCTTCCGACCAAGTCGCAAGTCTGAATGCCGCGGCATTCAGAAACGACGGCTCTTTGAGGGCTACGAGGAAGGTTACCTCTTTAAAAAACCATGGGGCGGACGGACTCGGTCTGATTCAGACTCCGTCCGGCCAAACCGCAACCCTGAACTGACAGGACCGGTGGCTCTTAGGAGTCGCGAGGATGTAAACCTCTATAAAAAACCCCAAGCCCACGCTCTGACGCCTGGCAATGGGCTGAGTCGCTGGAGGGAGTCCAGTGCCAAGGGCGTCATGTCGGAGGACGCTAAACTCAATTTTAATGGCATGGGTAAACAGAAAGATAAATCTACCCAGGAGGGTCCCGGACGCACTGCGTCTGGGGAGTCCCTCCCGGAGCCAAACGGCTCCGGCAGCTCCCATTCGTATTCTGGGGGGAGCAACCAATGCCCAACCCGCCCGTCGCCGAGCGGTAAATCCGGCGACCGACTCAACGCGGAGGACGCGGCAATACTGGCAGTGTTGGATTCCGACACTGCCTCAGAAAACAGCGAAGCTAGTACCCCGATGTTGTCAGCTGTAGAGCGGTACCAACAGGGCACACAAAAACGAAAAAGACGACAGCCCCGTTCAGGAGAGAAATGCTCACTGGAATCGCCCTCCAGTGACGAGGGCAAGATAACAAAAGCCGTCCGTACTAGCCGTCGAGGGGCTCGAGGTGGAGGCCGGCCTCCAAAGACTGGGCAGAGTACTCCAGCAAGACAGACTTGTGGTAAGAGGGCCGAGGGTGAGATCTTGCTTCAGGCCCTCTTTGAAAAGATCGAATCTGACAGGGCAAGTACTACTGGAACGAGCTGCGCTGACTTAAGCGTGGAGGAGCTACGCCGTAAAGGAGGGAACCCAGTGGATCGCATTGAAGAGGCAATCGTTGCAGCCGATTGCTTCCTCCAGGCGTCTCAAGGTCCTGAGTCCCGGGAGCAGGAGCCCCTGTTAGCGGTAGTGCGCAGCATAGTCGAGGCGGGAAGACTCCTCGTTGCCGAGAATAGGGCCCACGAAAAGGAGAAAGCCCGCCTCGAAGCAAAACTCGCCGAAGAAAGAGAGAGGGCGCGGGCTTCCACATGTGTCAACCCTGGTGTCACGATGGCACCATCGTCAACGACACTGGTAACACCGTCCTGTCGGGTGGAACCGGACATAGTCCGTCTAATGGCGGAGATGGAGGAGCGACTGATGAAGCGCATCTCTGCAGTAGAGAGCGCTCATTATCACCCACCTCTGACCCCAGCAAGAACAACGTATGCGGATGCTGCTAGGGCAGGGTCAACAGCCCAACCAACAACCAGGGTTGCCAGACCAGTGCCTAAGGCGCAATGTCAGACGGTCACTAAGGCAAAAGGAAAGGAGGATGGAAAATCAATCCAAACTCTAACCTCAGCCCCCACTGATCCCCAGAACACACAGCAAGAGGGCTGGATACAGGTTGGGGAGAAGAAGAGTCGGAAGGCCGCTAAAAAAGCAGCTAAAAAAGCCAAAAAAGCTGCCGCCGCTGCGATGGGAGCGCCAAGGAGGCTTCGCGCCCCTCGCTCTACGGCCGTCGTTGTCACTCTGACTGAAGAAGCAGCGGAGCGAGGTTTGGGGTACGCAGAGGTCTTGGCGAAAGTCAAGGCCAAAGTTGACCTCAAGGCTCTTGAGATACCGGGCGTCCGATGTAAAAACACCCGGACCGGAGCCCGACTCCTCGAGATCCCCGGCGCTACCAGTGGCCCCAAAGCTGACGCCCTAGCGTCTAAGATTAGGGATGCATTGGACGCGGCTGATGTCCGAGTGTCCAGGCCCGTAAAATGCGCTGAAGTTCGGATTGCTGGCCTGGACGACTCTGTCACGTCAGACGAACTCAGGTCCGCTGTGATGGAGGCCGGAGGCTGCTCCCTAGAGAACGTGAAAGCCGGAGCAATACGCTTTGGCCCCAGCGGACAGGGGGCAGCGGTCGTCAGCTGCCCTATCGCAGTGGCCCAAAAGGTCGCGGATGGACGTACCCTCCTGGTTGGAGGTTTCCTCAGGGCGCAGGCACGGCTCCTGCCTGCCCGGCCGGCAAGGTGCTTCCGGTGTCTGTCGGTGGGGCATGTGGGGGTGAAGTGTACAGCGGAGGTTACTGTAGGTGACTTATGCTTCCGCTGCGGCCAGTCTGGTCATAAGGCGGGAGGCTGCAACGCTCCACTGCGTTGTTTTAGGTGCGTAGCAGAGAACAAACCTGCCGACCACAGGGTCGGCAGTAAGGCCTGCGCCTTGTCAGGGCCTAAGCCGGGAGGCCAGCCTCTTAGCTGCTCCCCGGAGACTGCGGTGGGGGTCGCAAGAGAGCGGCAAGATTCGCGACGGAATGTGGAGATGGAAATCCAATAATGGATTTACATCTCCGCATCCTTCAGGCGAACGTGGGCCACGGTGCTATCGCTCAGGACCTTCTGCTCCAGAGCATGGCACAGTGGTCTATCCACATTGCCGCTGTCGCCGAGCCGTACATCCATCGTTTTCTTGGGAATGCCTGGGAGACTGATTTGGATGGCTCGGCGGCACTGGTGCATGGAACCGCCGCCGGCACCCCTCCTTTCGCCGTGGTTGCTAGGGAACGAGGTTGCGTAGCGGCGGTAGTTGGGAATATAGCGGTCGTGGCTGCTTATTTCACGCCGAACCGAGACATAACTGAGTATGAGCAATGGCTCGCTCAGTTGGCCGTCGTCGTCGACGCTTGTCGCCCCTACCCGGTTCTTGTGCTCGGGGACTTCAACGCCTGGTCAGAGGCATGGGGTTCTCAGAGCACAAACCCGAGGGGCAGGGCACTAGAGAACTGGGCCGATAGATTTGGCCTAGTTGTCCTAAATCGGGGAGCCGTACCCACGTTTGTGACGGCGAGGGGCAGCTCGATTGTGGACATCTCATTTGCATGCCCCTCGTTGGCGCGTCGTGTTCAGAACTGGCGTGTCGTTGTGGGGGAGGAGACGTGTTCGGATCACCAATACATACGGTTTGATGTCTCCGCTCCCACGGGTGACGCGGTGGCCATATCGGCTCCACCTGAGCCACGTTGGGCGCTCAAGCGTTTGAATCGGGTGCTCCTCCTGGAAGCTGCCATTGTTCAGGCCTGGGCCCCTGTACCTGAAGGGCCTACCGATGTGGACGCCGAGGCAGAATGGTTCCGGGAGGCCATGACCCGCGTCTGCGATGCGGCGATGCCTAGGGTTCAGCCCAATACTGTGAGGCGCCGGGTCTACTGGTGGTCGCCGGAGATCGCTAGGCTGCGACAAGCCTGCGTGACCGCGCGCCGTCAGTGGTCCAGGTTCCGCAGGAGGCGTCGCCGCCTCGAGGATGCGGCAGCCCGAGAGGCGGAGCTGTTAGTGGAATACAGGGTTGCCAAGAGGACCCTTCAGGCAGCGATAAAGCAGGCCAAGATTGAGGCCCGCCGCGAGTTGCTGGAGACACTGGAGCGGGATCCATGGGGACGCCCTTACCGAATGGTTAGGGGCAAGATGCGCCCGTGGGCTCCACCACTGACTCGGTGTCTTCAGCCAGAGTTGCTTGAGGAGGTCGTCGGCTCCCTTTTTCCAGGGCGAGTGTTGGTACACACTCCACCACACATGGCTCCGCCTTCAGCGCCTGAAGCGCCTAACGTGAATGACGACGATGTGCCTGAGGTCACAGGGGCAGAACTTGCACTGGCGGTGGACCGGCTCAAAGCCAAAACCACCGCCCCAGGACCCGATGGCATTCCAGGTCGAGCTTGGGTCCTGGCTTTAGATGACGAGGCTCTTGAGCCCCGACTGAGAGCCTTCTTCAGCGCATGTTTCGAGCAGGGTCAGTTTCCGAAATTGTGGAAGACGGGGAAACTGGTCCTCATCCGTAAGGAGGGGCGCCCGGCGGACACACCATCCGCCTATCGGCCTATAGTCTTGCTTGACGAGGTGTGCAAACTCTTTGAAAGGGTGATTGCATGGCGCCTCGTCAAGCATCTCTTAAGAGTGGGGCCGGATCTGGCGGACAACCAGTACGGTTTCCGTCAAGGGCGCTCCACCGTGGATGCGATCATGCGTGTGAAGGCTCTAGCGGACGAAGCAGTTTCCCGGGGCGAGGTGATGTTGGCGGTGTCTTTGGACATCGCCAACGCATTTAACACCCTATCCTGGAGTTGCATCAAAGAGGCGCTGGTATATCACCGAGTGCCTCTTTACCTACGTCGCATAGTCGGGGCGTATTTGTCGGAGAGAGCTGTCATCTACCCCTGTAGGACCGGTCTCGGACGGCGTGAAATGTCGTGCGGTGTTCCGCAGGGGTCGGTCTTAGGGCCGCTCCTGTGGAACATTGGCTACGATTGGGTGCTTCGCGGTGCACTCATTGATGGTGTCGCCGTCACGTGCTATGCGGACGACACGCTAGTGACGGCGTGCGGTGGGACGCACCGTGAGGCAATCGTTAGGGCCACGACCGGGGTTGCCCAAGTCGTGGAACGAATCCAGCGGCTGGGTCTTACGGTGGCTCTACACAAATCGGAGGCCTTATTCTTCCACGGGCCTCGGATGAAGCCACCTGAGGGACTCAGCCTGATAGCAGGAGGCACTCGCATCGGCATCGAGCCCTCTATGAGGTATCTGGGACTGGTACTCGACGGCCGATGGGACTTTGGACATCATTTCCAAAGTCTGGTCCCCAAGTTGGTTGGAGTGGCGCGTGCATTAGCACGGTTGCTGCCCAATATGAGGGGGCCCGATGACTCCTGTAGGAGACTCTACGCTGGAGTTGTGCGGTCCATGGCCCTTTATGGGGCCCCAGTATGGGCGGAGGCCCTAAAGGCCAGCAACGCTGCGTTGCTGAGACGACCACAGCGAGTGCTGGCCATTAGGATCATAAGAGGGTACCGCACGATCTCTTTTGAAGCGGCGAGTCTCCTGGCTGGAACTCCACCATGGGATCTGGACGCGAGAGCCCTTGCGGCACTTTATCAGTGGCGCAAGGAGGCGCGGGAGCTGGGTCAGAGTCCTGAGACTTCAGAAATCGAAGCTCAGAAATCCCAACTCCACCAGGCCCTCGTGGAAGAGTGGAGGGAACGACTTGGGCAACCGAGCGCTGGGCACGCCGTTATTGCGGCGATAAGACCCCTTATGGAGGATTGGCTCGAGAGGCGTCACGGAACCCTCTCTTACCGGCTGACGCAGGTGATCACTGGAAAAGGTTGTTTCGGTGATCATCTGTGTCTGATCCGCAAAGAGCCAACGCCTGAGTGCCACCACTGCGATGGCTGCAGCGTGGACACGGCGCTTCATACACTGGCAGAGTGTCCGGCGTGGGAGGAGCCGAGGCGAGATCTCGTGGCGGCCATCGGAGTGGGAATTCTCTCGCTCGGTAACATGATTGCGGCCATGATACGGAGCGAGAGTGCGTGGAACTCCGCTGTCTCTTACTGTGAGCAAGTTATGCTTGCAAAGGAGATGGCGGAGCGGGACCGGGAGAGATTCAGAACCCTCCCGGTCCGCCAGGCCCGGCAACGGGCTAGGTACCGCAGGCGACTCAGGCGCCGGAGATCGCAAAACGATCTCCGTCCTCCATAAGCGCAGGCCTGGGGGTGACAGGTGAGGCCACCTGCCACCCTAGCAGAAGCAGGCCGGGGTGGCAAGTTGATTTGATTCATTCTCGCACAGTAGGAGGCCATCTGAAAACAAAGATGGCCCGAGGTACGTTGGGGTCCCAGGGTTTTTCCTTTCGAGGGTGCACCTGGTTTCCCGACTTCTAGTGCCCGAGAAGGCGTGCGGTTTTGGTCGGTTCGAGTCCGACATAGCCACAATTATGTGGCATCCGGGGGGATTTCCGCACGAAAAAAAAAAAAAAAAAAAAAAAAAGGTAAAGTATTGATGTCTTTAATACGATTTATAGGAGAACAAGAATATATATGACCGTTTACCTACTACAAATATCAAGTTAACTTTAGATGGCTAAACTAATTCAATCGTATCTTGTTCAACTAAATTAACCCACCCTGCAGTTTTATCTATGCATAAAAGATACTTTTAAAATTTAAACCGGAATTTAGAATTAGACCGGTGCCTACTCGCGGTAGTAACGTAACATCTAATTTGTTTTGTAAGAAGTTTTTCTACATATTAAAGTTAGTTACTACTTTATTTCAGTATCCTCTACATTATATACCTATCTACTACTGCACATATAATATTTTGAACTTAATTGCCACATATAAAAGTACATTAACAAAAAGCTAAAGTATCTACGAGATTATCCAAAAACCGCACAAATATGTCCACCCTATTCAAGAACTAGTACCTAAATGATTCAATCTCTCTGAATATGTATTTCAATTGTTTATTCATTAATTAACCTAAAAATATCCCTAAATATTATTTTACATGGTGGGTATAAAAATAAGAAAGAAAAAAGCATTATGGAGGCATGTTCACCATAGCGCCGGTGTCGAGTTACAGGGCGACAGCAATCGATGGCAATTGACGACTTAATAAGTGAATAATAGACGTTTTTTGTGGCTCCGCTAAACCGGAGCTAAATTATTATTTTGGTACACCATTGTTGAGAGAAGAAAGGACTGTTTGATCTCACTTGAATGAGCAAAATCGGCTTTAAAATTATCCATAGATTCAAAAAATTTAGACTCGCACTTGTCTGCCGTGGTTAAAATTAAGTTACAGTTAACTGAACTAACACAAGAGTTCAGATACGTTTTAATTGATCTGTTGATGTGGTGTTTTCTGATCTTGACGCAGCAGTCAATCAGCTAAAGGATTCCATTCTAACTCTATTTGATTATAGTTATTTATAATCTGGATGTAATTTACCTTTTATAGCTTTACTTATAGAGAATTTATCAACAGTGTGGTTGCCATGGCCCTGATGTTCGTAGTTTACCTCAGATTATCCACAACAATATGTATTATGGATTAGAAAGTAACTCTATCTGCCTGTTTGTTTTTTACGTCAAACCGATGTACCGATTGCAACGAAATTTGCCTTGGAAGTACTTTAATTCTTATGGAAGGACATTGAATTCTCTTTACTGCGATAACTGACATAGAAGGGGGCGCATTCCTAAGTTGGATTTGTTGTTGTTGGCGCTGGATAAGAGGACGTCTTGCCCTCTAGACAGTATTAAGAATCAATTTCAGACCCGAAGCAAGGCTATAGCTAGCATCTTTATTAGTTAGAGTCTATAACTTGACATGACATTGATCTCAAGTTCAGTAAACCGCGTAATCACTGTAGGCACTAGGAATTATTGAACGAAAGGAAAAAAAATCTTTCGTTTAGCATAAAATATGAAAATTATTGTCACTTTACATAAAAATTAATATTTGGGAATTATCACGAGATTAAAAAATATAATTATAAGAAAGTTGTAGCGCATAGATACGGCCTGCCCAAGAACTGTATGCTTGGGCAGGCGGCAGTTGGAGCTCCTTGGGAGAGACCTTCGTTCAGCAATGGACGGCGATATCTTGATTTGTATATGTATATATAAATATTTTAAAAATACTTGACTTTTCTTTGTTAAATATAGACTATGATATATTTTACGTCACCTACAATGACACTTGCATTCGTTTAACACTTTATTTATTTATATAAAATTTACTTTTCTTTCAGACTACTGCCGTCGACTGCTGAACGACTGCGTCCTCTAAAGAGCGCCAACCTTCCCGGTCTTGGGCAGTCTGCATCCATCCACCGACAGTCATTTTCTTCTAATCGTCAGTCCTACACTCATTAAAAGCCGAGGCTTATAACCAGTGCGTCCTGCCTGTTATGACATACGGAGCTGAGACGTAGACGCGTACCGTTGGACTGGTCCACAAGTCTTTACAAACTTAAATTCTGGACTCACCTGAATCCTGTCTTCAGGCAGATCTGTTTTTAACGACAACATTTCTCTGGCGTACACGTCGGGGTAGTGTGCGTCCTTGAACGCCTTTTCTAACTCGTCCAGCTGGTAGGATGTGAAGATTGTTCGGCTGCAGGAAGAAACAAAGAGCTGAGTTGTACGAGAATACCTTAATTAAAATAAGGATCTTAAACCTGAAGTTGAAACCAACAAGAGTTAAGATATTTATGTTTTCTTAAAGTGTTGTATTTCTGAGCACTTTCATATTGTCTTATTAAAGTTACTTGTGTCATACTTAAAGTGAAATTCCGAATTCATACTTTCAACTTACGAGTGCTCTTTATTTTATTAGGGATTGGCTCTGATCCAGCACAAAGTAGAACAGGAGCTCATTCTCTACGTCTAGGCTTCTATCTCTTTGACAACGTTAATGTGCAATATTCACCTGTGTCTACGTTTTTTCTTCTTTTTCTTGCCATTGTATCCGGTCAAACCGTCTACTGTGAAATCTTTCGCAGCTTCCAGTGACGACACTCCTGTTGAAATAAAAAACAACAAATCGTTATCTAATCGATTTTCACAACATCCCACAATATCCCCGTAATCGCATGACGCGAAACCCGGAGCGATCCGGAGTGATCCCCGCAAATCGTCGCCAGCCAAAATCCACTTAACAAGTAGTGTGACAACACGACAACACTCGCCCGGGGATTTGTCACATAATTACCGAATGTGATTGCCAAATGAATTAGTAAACAGGCGCACGGTGGCGGGTTAATAGAATAGATCGAGCGCGTCCCTCGGGACCGACCGGAGGAGGCAGTGGGGGGAGGGGACGCCCGAAGCCCTCCGGGACGGCGGGTAATTGAATTTGGCGCCAATGAATACGACAATGAATTATTAAATTTAGAGCGGTTCCCTTACGGATCTAAGCGGTGACAATGTTTAGCGTTGCATCCCTGTAGCGCGATATACATTTCTCGGTCACGTGTAGAACATGTTGTATTTCCCGATTTTGTTAGCGAGCAGTGTACGTGTGATAAGAATTTAGATCGAGCAGTTCGGTTGTGATATTGCGTATCGAATCGCGAACAGTAGCATTAGCAGGGTGCGTGTTTGTCACTAAATTATGAGGTCAGTTGATGTGTTAATTTTATTAATGTTTTGAAAGCAATATTCACACCAACTGGATAGTGGTAATATTGTTTGGAAATAATCATGTTATAAAGAAGTAACCGGAACTGTTTAAACAATATCATTGTTTTACGAATCGATTCGTGAAATATACATTGCAATTTTTATGACATACACGATAAAATTGGACTAGGTATCTACTAATGTTAATATATTTCAAAATATGTTTAGAATATGATACAATCTACTACTTGCGACAACGATTTATTTTATAGTGATTAATTTTACAGAAGTAAAGTCAGGAAACTGAGAAGAGTACAAGTTACTTTTCATTCTACAAAACTAAAGAGATGTAAAAGTAACTTACATTTAACTTACACACACACACACACACACAAGCGAAGCCACCTTGAATAATAAGTAACTATATAAACTATCAAAAAACAATAGTCGTTCAAAGTGAGAATCAACATTAAATTAATCTATAACGCTTTCTATCATTAGAGTGCGAGCACGTTAACCAAACATGTGTAACAACAATAGCACAGTCACGGGTGATTTGATACAATGACACGTTGCTAAATGCACAGAAAGGACGGACGGACGGCGTGTCCCATTGATTGGTCACACTACCGCGAATTTATTTTATAGGTAGGTATACACATTTCCTTGATTGATAGAAAAGGATAAATAGTTATTAGTGTCTAAATGTATCTACTTTTTTTTACATTTTTTATTTATGCCTACCAAAGTGACTTTACTCTGCCTGATGGAAAGTATGAGTAAAATACAGGAGTAGGGGTCACCATCCTCATTGTGAGTGTAGGCAATGCAGTATGGTGACCCATAACATGGCGGCTTGGCCACCGGTCTCAAACTCACGAAATACGACAGCAAGGATGCTGTCATCATTAGGATGGTATTCTGTGTAGGACGCCCACAGGCCAGGGGGAGTGATGATTTGCGCAAGATGGCTGGCAGGAGCTGGATGCGAGAAGCCCAAAATCGATCAAAGTGGTGTGCAATGGGAGAGGCCTATGTCCAGCAGTGGACTGAGATAGGCTGATGATGATGATGATGATGATGATTCTGTGTGAGGGCAGTACTGCCCCGGTTGAGCAGGCCCTTTCGTGCTGAAATCAACGTGGCTCTACTATCTATAGTACTATATATACGTTACGTATGTATGGCGTTAAACTGAAATCAGTAGGTATTTTGGGTTTTCGAACAAGTTTAGATATTTAAGGAGGACTTTTAGGATCTATAGGTGAAAGGATTTTGCTTCTTCTTCTTAGCCGCTGCCATCTCTGTTTAATTATTTATTTCAAAATTTTATTTTTTATTTTATTAAACTAATTTCTGAGTCGTAATTCTTCAAATGAACAATAATTAAACCAAGAAAGCGGAACACAGTTCTCTGTCAATAAAACTTGACCTTTACATTTTTATCAACTTTCTGTTTATTCTTTTAGATGGACACTCATTACAGTATTACAATTATTTGTTTTCTGAAAAATATGATTCGTGAGTGTTAGTAATGGCATAGGAGCGAAAACAGACAGAATATGATATAAAGCATTTCTGCCTTGGGACGTAATACTGTCTCATAACTTCATGTTTCATAACTTCATAATAATAATTGACGAAGTTGACTGAAATGTGCTACAAGTAAACTTACTTTCCAATCATTTTATATCTTTACTAATACTATGCAAGTGCTGTTTGTGTGATTGGTATTAAGACTAATCAAAAAGAATACTTAGGACATGATACATTATGAAAACATACTCCACAATTTGAGTCAATAGGTATCATTGGCCAGCGTGGTATAGTAGGCCAAAACCTCCTTTCTAAGGAGAGGCCTATGTCCAGCAGTGGACTGTTAGAGGTTGTTAATGATGATTAATACCTCATCATCATCAACAGAAATAAGGTTTTGGCCTACTATACGACGCTGGCCAGACGGGTTGGTATAGGGTTGGTTTCAAGTTTTCCTTCTCTTTGCATTGATGTTGTCTTGCGTAGTTTATCCCTTAGTCGCCTTTTACGACACCCGCGGGATGAATAGGGGTGGTGACACTCTGTATTCTTAATCCGTCACCACACGGATTAATGGGGTATAAATAATAACAAATATTTTGGACATCTTACACACAACGCCATCTAGTCCCAAACTAAGCAGAGCTTGTATTACAGGTACTAAACAACTGATATGAATACTTATACATACTTTTGTTTAGTAAACACATGCATATTATACATCGAATGCACTTAACAACAACACTCCGAAACAAATATTTGTGGATCACACAAATATTTGGTCCGACCCGGGAATCGAACCCAAGACCTTTTGATCAGCAGTCGCATACGCAAACCACTAGATCAACAACGCAGTCCAATTTTGTAACTACATAGAGTCCCTACACAGAGTGACAAAGACAGGTGACAGAATATTTCTTTGTTAGAACATCAGTTCGTAAACTGTAATTCATTTTTTCCAAGATCCATTTGTCTCGGCAGACCTGCAGTGTTCTCTTAGATTGAATGGAGCGAGAGAAGTAAGAGGGTAATCACTTTAAGGTGGTAATACACTCCGAGGACCCAGGGGACCAGCTGCGACTGGCGAGGGAATGAATCAGCCCCCTCTAACATTGTATTTTATGAAACGTACACAAGTACACCTTACTGCTAAAATACCTAAGTATGTGTAATGTGAATTTGTGTTTATGATCTAGGAGCCAGTGAAGATCGACTTACAGCCATCTAATAATAAGATAAGACATTTTTTTACATATAAGATGTAATGACTTTGTTAGCTTGCCAATCACAATGATGTCATTTGTCATGTCATAACTATTTCTACCGCTCATCAGTGAACGTCCTAGATTGGGCTCCTAAAAACTTTGGCGCTTATTCGACTGTCAAAAATGCAAATTTTACGGTAATGATGTGTGCCTCGATTAGGACTTGCAAAAACTGTGCGTGTATGATGCCAACCTAAATAGGCTTGGTACCAATTTTTTTTTGGTCAAATCCACGCAGTTACCCAGGTATATTGGTTATGTTCATACCTGTTGCCTGTTTCTATATAAAAATTAGGAAACACTACCAACTAGGCTATTGTCTATTTAACTATATTTGGTTCGCTACCAACTGGACTCCTAAAAGCTGTTGATGATGATGATGATGTCTCCTCACTATACTCACTGTATATATATACAAAATATATATACGTATGATATTATAACAACTCTGTAATATAGTTCGAACCTATTTTTATCAAATCAGGAATTATCTCACTAGATTGTCGTAGTGTAGGTCACCATACTGCATTGTTTATATGCGAATAAAAAACAGCCCCACTTTACGTGTTGGGGAGGTACTCTAAATAAAAATTAATTGTCATGATTTTATTTTAGCACTTTCTTTTCTCTTATAAAAACACATATTTATGCAAAGTTTCATCTTTCTAGAAGTAACCGTTTGGATGGTAATTCGAGGACGGACGGACATGACAAATCTATAAGGGTTCCGAGTCATGAGCTACGGCACCCTAAAAACGTATGGGTACGGCAGGGGGGACTCCAGAAGCCGCTGATGCGTTCCTGGTGTTCCTCCGAACTGCTGATGTAGGCCGCCGCTTATGGCCTATGGCTTATGGCCTAGTTAGGGGTAGACCGGTTCCTCCGGGAGTGCCACACTCGCCTATCATAATCATCATATCATATCAAAAAACTAAGGGGATAGTGCAAAAAGCGTAAAAAGCGTAAAAGGGGCTATCCTACAAATCATCTGCGAATTCACTTACTATGAAAAAAAGATTTCTATGTTGTCTGTTCTAATGAGAGATTTCAGAAAAAATATTTATTTTATTAGTTCACGACTTATAGGAATCTTATAGTTAGAACCCTTATAGTTTCGTCATGTAGATGGTCCGTCCTCGACTTAATTTGCAAAGGAATGTTTTTATCGCATCGACAAACTGCTAAAAAGAAATCACGAAAAAAAAACGTTGTTTTTCAAAATATCAAAGCTAGTAATTTATAAAGAACATCTTGGTGTCATGGAAGAGAAAAAGCAACCTGTACATTTACTAGAACTTACACTGTTGATATACCTATGTGTATACAAAAGCTTGTATAAAAAATATATTACAAAAATTGTTCTATTATATAAAATATGTACAACAATTTTTTTTAAACTAAATGTATTTCAAATAATAAATATAGCATGTCAAAGCTTAAAAAATAGTGGTTATGGAAGCTAACAGTGTCATCATGTTGTTTTGATTGTAATTAGATCTATCAGACCGCCAGGGAGAACGCAATACATGTCATGTGTATCCCACAACACTTCCCGTTTTTTTACGATTCGATTTAAGTAGATACTTTTTAGCAGTAAGAAATCGTTGTAGCGCGGGGCTCCTAAATGCGCGGGGCCTGTAGCATTTGCTACTCTTGCTACGTGGTTAATCCGCCACTGGTGTACAGTAATTAGTAAATGGAACCTACCTACCCAATGAAGTAAGACAAGATCTGAATTTGACGCATACGTATGTACAATTTTAGTCTAAAATAAAATTTTTGGTTCATAAAGAATGAATTATTATACATTTTGTAAATTATTATTAATTTTATGAATTCGAACACTTTTAGATGTACTTATTGTGTATATACTTCACATGTATCAACAGCGTAATCTGAGTAAATGTACATATTTCTTTTGATTATTAGTTTTTCTCTCTCTAGGATGATTTTTGTTTTTCTAAATGAAGTATTATTTTGCTATTTTACGTTGTTGTTGCGTACATAATGCATACAAAAAATGTAAATCTGGTTTCGACCCTAGAATCAAACCCGGGACTTGAAGCACAGCAGTCGCATACGCTAGCACTGCGCCACCGAACCACTCAAGTTACAATATGTAGCAGAACGACGATGGTCTATGGATGCAAATAATAAAAAACACAAAGTTGAACGACCTACCACTAAATTAAGTACTCATAAATAGAAATTAAAAACAATTATTAATAAAGCATCTCTACGCTCTCAATATATATTATAACATATAAAAAATCCCAATTAATATAAGTAACATATTATGTACATATGTCTCTAATATAAGTACGTATTACGCTCAAATTTCTCTAATTAGCACATAATGCGGTCTCTATTCATTGCCCGTAACCAGCGGAGCACGTGTAACCTAACAACATTCCCCTAAACAATCTCCTACGCCTACGGACGCCTACACCTAACAAAATGTATCATTATAAAAATACGCGCGATCATTACGAAGACTTAAGCGTTCACCGGCATACCAATAATGTATGCCTTACCACGAAACTTTTGTACAAAGAAATGTCGACCATGTCTCTGTAGAATAAAGTAGATTTTGTCATGTGTTGGGTTGTGTTAAGTATAATTTGTGATAGGGGAGGGTGCTTGGAGGCCGGGGTGCTACTGGCTAGAAAACCTCCACGTGGTGCACCCTGGGCGCTGGCGATAGCACTGTTCCTCCTCATTTCCTCCGCGTTATCTGGAGGAGAGGATTATCGCCAGCGGCTAATATTCTAGCTGGAGAGGAGCCATCATCGGCTCCCGGGCAAGGCCTGGTCCAGCGGGGCGGGCGTTCCCGCCGGTTCCCCTGCTGGCTCTTCGCTCTTCGGAGCAAGGAGGAGGTTAACCTCGTTAAAAAACCGAAGGTGGGACCCTTCATGGGTCGGAGTTTCTCCCGCTAGTAGCGGTGGAGAAAGGAGGGCGGGCTCGGCGTGTATTCACATTACCACCGAGCAGGCAGGGTGACGTAGTTTTCCTGCCACCGTCGGCATAGCGTAGCCCCGAGAAGAATGCTCTGATCGGGGGCGTGGGTCTTGGCTTAACCGCCTGGACCGCGAGGAAGAAAACCTCTATAATAAATCACCCCGAATCTCAAGCTCTGGTGCGTGGCCAGGGGATGCATGGCTGATGGGAAGTTCAGTTGCGAACGCACTCCAAGCCGAGGTACCTGCGGACCCCTCGGTTTGGCTAAAACCTTACGCTTGCCCGGGTATCGGGGGATCTCTGCCCGGGTCGACTTGTATTTCTCCCCCTCTCGTGGGTCTTATTATGGATATGTTAAACTTAAAAATTACAAAAGAAAACGGATCGGAAAATGAAAATGAAATGGCAAGCACAAAGGTAAACGAATGCACGACGGACCTTGGTAAGGAAATAGAGACGGAGAAGGAGGGCACCTGCAAGGGGAGCTCTTTGGGAGAGGACGAAATCGCGTCCTTAGAGAGGGTGTTGTTGGACACGCCCATCTTGGAGGGGCTCCCAGTAGTCGAACAGACGACTGGGAGCCGAAGAGTGTCGGAGCGCCTGCGCTCCAAGACTGCCGCGGCGGACACGGACGAATCGGTGCCAATGGAGTTGGAGCCGACTGACGTCCGCAGGAAGCGCGAGCTCGCCGGGAAAAACGACGGTGACGCATCCCAGCCGAAACGCAGAACGGCGTCACCCTCGCCGGTCCCAGGCCCGTCAGGCTCCGTCTTTAAGCCGGAGACCTACCGGCGCAACAGGGCCGACAAAGAGGCAAAGGCGGAGGAGGAGGTAGAGGAACTCCTGCAGAGGGTCAAGGAGCTGATGACGACGGCGGGAGACGTACCGCAGGCTCCTCCCTCCGTGCAGGATAGGGCGAAGGTGGCGGTGGACGTGATCCGCCGAGTGGCCACCAAGTCCACAAACCTGAAGGGCTCCTTTGTGAGGGCCCTTAAGGATTCTTCCTCCGCCATCACGGGGGCCGTGGACGAACTCGTCGGAGACGTGGCTCGTCTGCAGGCGGCAAATGACCGCTTGACGGCGCAGGTGGCCGAACTCGGCTACAAGTTCGCCTGCTTTCAAGCGAGTCATCCCGAGATGGTGGCCACTGCCCTGCCCCAGCCTGCCCCAGCCCCAGCCAATGCGGCGATGCCTGACGCCCAGCTGCGCCAAGTGCTAGTCGCGGTGGGGCACATGCTGGATGGTCGCCTGGCGGATCTGAAGGCAATGCTACCTCCACCCCCAGTGGTACGTCCGCCGCTGGCATCGCAGAGGCCGAAGACTGCGGCGGCGCCGACCGAACTCCCCGTTGAGGGAGGTCCGGTGTCGTATGCGGCGGCGGCCTCTGCCCCGGCCCCTGAGGTTCGCCAGAAACAGGGGAAGGGGGCCAAGGCGCCGGCGAAAGCGCCGGCGAAGGCGCCGGCCCAGACGCCAGCAAAGGCGCAGGCGAAGGCGTCTGCCAAGGCGCCAGCGAAGGCGCAGGCGAAGGCGCCGGCCAAGACACCGGCCACAGCGCCGACCAAGGCGGTGCCTGAATTAGGAGAGGAGTTCCCCCCTCTCCCCACTCCAACACCCCTGCCGGGCCCCTCCACTTCTGCCGCCGATAACGAGAGCTGGCAAGTCGTGGGGAGCTCAAAGAGGAGCCAACAGCGGCAGAGGCAGCGGGCCAGAAGGGCCGCCGAAAAGGCAGCCGAAGCCTCGCAGCCGCCGCCGGTGGTGGCAGCGGCCACCAAAAAGAAGCCGCGAAAACTACAGCCGCCCAAAACCGCGGCTGTAGTGGTGACCGTCACACCGGAGGCGGCCAGTGGCGGACTGACCTATGCGGCTGTCTTCCAAAAGGCCCGGGCCAGTCTTGCCAGCGAGTTTGGACCGGCAGGGGTCAGGTTGCGCCGCGCCCAGACGGGAGCTCGAGTCCTCGAGTTCCCCGGGGCAGAAGGCGCAAAGACGGCGGACAAATGTGCCGAGACGCTGAGGGGTATGTTTGCCGAGTTGGATGGCGTCAAGATCGCCAGGCCAACGAAGTGCGCGGAGCTGCGTATTTCGGGCCTGGACGATTCCGTGACGGCCGAAGATGTCCGCGATGCAATCCGGGAGAAGACCGGCTGCAGCGCGGATAACATCAGGGTCGGCACCATCCGCCCCGGTCCAGGCGGGCTAGGCGCTGCATGGGTCAGCTGTCCCGTGGCGTCAGCCAAAGTTTTGGGCGACGCCGGAGCTATCCTTGTCGGCTTTGTGAATGCCAGGGTTACGGTCCTGGCTGCGAGGCCGATGAGGTGCTTCAAGTGCCTAACCGCCGGACACACTCGCTCGAAGTGCGAGAGTTGCTTCGACTGCAGCGGTCTATGTTTCCGCTGCGGTCGACCGGGGCACAAGGCGGCAGATTGCTCAGCTGCCCCCCACTGCCCGGTGTGTGCGGCGGCGAATAAGCCCGCCAATCACCAGACCGGGCAGGGGGGCTGCAAGCCTCCCCGCGCGTCTCGGCAAGCGCCGGAGGCCAGCCTATCGATCCAGGCTGCCTCCGACGTCACTAGTGCGTCGGCACCGACGCCCATGGAGGAGGTTGTAGAGACGAACCCTTAATGGATCAAGTCTCCAACCTTCTCGTCCAGACGAACTTGAACCACTGCGCCGCAGCGCAGGATCTCCTCCTGCAAACCATGGCGCAGTGGTCGGTCGGTGTGGCCGTAGTCGCGGAGCCCTACTTCGTCCCTCCCCGTCCAAACTGGATGGGTGACTGGGACGGCTCCGTGGCAGTCGTCGGCTCCACGGCGGCTGGTTCCCCGCCCTTGTCGCTCAAAGACAGGGGCACGGGATATGTTGCCGCCGAGTGGGGGGGGATCACCGTTTACGGTATCTACTTCTCCCCCAGTAAGAGTTTGAGTGACTTCGAGGTCTTCCTGAACAACCTGGAGACCTCGATGCGGCAACTAGCGTCTGGGCGCGTCCTCGTGCTGGGGGACTTCAACGCCAAGTCCATTGCGTGGGGTTCCCCGGCGACGGACGCCAGGGGCAAGGCCGTAGAGGAGTGGGCGGCCTCGGTGGGCCTCTGTCTACTGAACAGAGGCTCCACCAACACGTGCGTGCGACAACAGGGGGGGTCGATAGTGGACCTTTCGTTCGCTACCCCTGCACTCGCCGCACGTGTACAGAACTGGCGTGTCCTGGATGAGGTTGAGACGCTCTCGGACCATTTGTATATCCGATTTGAGCTCTCCCGGTCCCAGGACGCCAGTAGGGGTCACGCGGCGCGGCGTCCCTCCCGCTTTCCGCGGTGGTCTGTCGCCAAGCTCGACAGGGACTTACTGGAGGAGGCGGCCATTCTTAACTCTTGGCTGCCTCCGCAGGCCCCGGCCGAAGAGGTCAACGTGGGGGCTGGTCGCTTCTGCAGTGCGATTACGCAGATCTGCGACTCGGCCATGCCCCGCGTACGTGGGCGTCGGCCTCCAAGGAAGGAGGTCTACTGGTGGTCCCAGGAGTTGGCGGACCTCCGTGCGGCCTGTGTTCGTGCCCGGAGGTGCCTCACTCGTAGTCGGCGACGCCACCGCGGAGTCGGTGAGGAGGTGGATCGGCTTCAAGAGGAATACCGTGAGATCCGGCAAACTCTGAAGCTGGCCATCTGCCGCGCCAAAGAGGAGAGCCGCAAGGAGATGCTGGAGAGTCTCGAGCGTGACCCCTGGGGTCGGCCCTATCGTGCGGTGCGCAAAAAGCTCTGCGCGGGGGGCCTGCCCCTCACGGAGACTCTCCAGCCCAGCTTCCTGCAGGAAGTGGTCGAGGGCCTATTCCCACAGCGGGCGGAGCACACGCCCCCGTCGATGGCCGTCATGGCCGGAGGCGACGACGAAGGCGAGGCTGATGTGCCGCCCGTCAGGGAATCAGAGGTAGGGGCGGCTGTTCTAAGGATTCGATCCAAGAACACCGCCCCCGGGCCAGACGGGGTACCTGCCCGAGTGCTGGCCCGAGCCCTCGATCATATGTCGGACCGCCTCAGGGGAGTGTTAGACGCTAGTCTGGCGTCCGGACGCTTCCCTGAGTGTTGGAAAAGCGGGAAGCTGGTTCTGCTCCAGAAGCCAGGTCGGTCTGCCGACTCGGTCGCGGCCTATAGGCCCATCGTGTTGCTGGACGAGGCGGGTAAGCTGTTCGAGAGGGTGCTCCACGCCCGCATCGTCCGGCACCTGCGCGAGGTGGGCCCCGATCTGTCGGACGCCCAATTTGGATTCCGGGAGGGGCGTTCGACGGTCGACGCAATTCTGCGTCTGAAGGCCGCGACTGAACAGGCGGTGGGCTCAGGCGACGTGCTGTTGGCGGTGTCGTTGGACATCGCCAACGCATTCAATAGTCTGCCATTCAGCTGCATCAGGGCCGCACTCCAGTACCACGGAGTGCCACAGTACCTGAGGCGGCTAGTGGCAGACTATCTGACGGAGCGTACTGTCATGTACGAGGACCGAGAAGGAGTCTTGAGACGTCGGGCCATGTCGTGCGGTGTTCCACAGGGGTCTGTCCTCGGACCACTCCTGTGGAACATGGGATACGATTGGGTCCTGCGAGGGCGTCTCCCCCCCGGCGTCGGTGTAATTTGCTACGCCGACGACACTCTTCTGACAGCCCGGGGGGCGACCTTCGAAGAGGCGGCACGCCTGGCCACCACAGGAGTCTCCCTGGTGGTCGGGCGCATTGAGGCGCTGGGTTTGCGGGTGGCCCTAGAAAAGACGGAAGCCCTACTTTTCCATGGGCCCCGTCGTGGTCCACCCGCCGGCGCCTTCATCGAGGTCAACTCGGTCCTCGTACCGGTCCGGGCCCACTTTAAGTATCTGGGTCTGGTCCTAGACGGTAGGTGGCTCTTCGACGAGCACTTCCAACAGCTTGCTCCGAAGCTGATCGGCACTGCCTCCTTCCTTGGGCGTCTTTTGCCCAATCTGGGAGGAGCCAGTGTCGCCACGAGGCAGCTGTACACGGGGGTTGTCCGGTCTATGGCACTCTATGGTGCACCGGTGTGGGCGGCGGCTCTGACCGAGCAGAATAGGGCGCGCCTTAGGCGGCCGCAGAGAACTCTGGCGGTCAGAGCCATACGGGGTTACCGCACCGTATCGACGGAGGCGGCGTGCGCCCTGGCCGGAACACCCCCGTGGGATTTGGAGGCGGAAGTGCTCGCCGACGTTTATCGGCGAGTGGCTAACTACCGGGCGGAGAGTGGTGGAGTTGGACCTCCGCCCGAGGACGTGCGCGAGTGGCGCGAAGCCGCTCACCGAGCCACGATGGATCGCTGGTCGGTTCGGCTGGAGACTCCACGTGCTGGCTTCGCCACCGTAGAGGCGCTTCAGCCGGTCATCGGCGAATGGGCAGTGCGGCAGCACGGGACCCTTACCTTCCGACTGACGCAGGTTCTTTCCGGGCATGGTTGCTTCGGAAAGTACCTGCACTCGGTCGCCAGGAGGGAATTGAGTCCCGCCTGCCACCACTGCGACTGCAGTGAGGATTCGGCTCATCACACGCTGGCGGTCTGCCCCGCATGGGAGACGCAGCGCCGGGTCCTCACTGCAGTCATCGGAGGGGATCTCTCACTGCCGGCCGTCGTTCGTTCCATGGTCGGCAGCGAGAGCGCATTCACCGCGGTCGCAACCTTCTGCGAGGACGTAATCACGCAGAAGGAGGCGGCGGAGAAGGCCCGTGAGGACGACATCCAATCGGACCAGATTCGCCGCCGGCGACTCGGGCGGCGGAGGCGCGAACATCTGCGCCTCATGCCGCCTTGAGTGTGGCCGCGGGTGGACGGGACGGGTTTTTCCCTCCACCCGCACTATGTGGCCAGCCGCGAGGGGGCGGCGTCGGTGTGTGCCGGACGCCGCCTAAGAGAGGGTCGTCGTACAGAGACGGTGCCCGCATCAGGAGCGGGCAGGCGCTGGAGAAGTTCAGAAGGAGATCCCACCCTGGACTTCTCCTACTCCTAAACGGAGAAGCGCGGAGAGGGCACACTGTGTGTTTTTTAGTCGGTTCAAGTCCGACACACCACCCCGCCGTAACCCCCGGTGGGGTGACGGTCCATGATGATTTTTCACACACTAAAAAAAAAAAAAAAAAAAAGGGTGCTTGGAGGCCTTAGGAGGGAATGTGACTCTCAGTGAAGGAAAGCTACTTGTTGTGGAGAACGCGGCCACTTTAGCCGGTGGCATTGTAAGACAAATGAAAATGTGTTGAGGAAATATTAAATTTGTGTGGATTTTATTGAATATTATATTACAATATGTTTTGAAATAATTATCTTCCTCCAAAATTTGTTATGCGTTCGTTAAGTTACAAGAATACTTATTTTACCTTATAGTAACATTAATTAGTGCTTCAAAATTAATGTTCAAATTGATTGCATTTCTTTAGGGTTCCGTAGTTCATGACTCGGAACCTTTATAGATGAAACTTTGCGTGAATATGTGTTGAAATTACGTTGATAAAGTGCTACAATAAAATGACGAAAATTATTTTTTATTGGTGTACACGTAAAGTGGAGATGTTTATTTTCACGAGTCGACTGTATCGTGTGGGGTATCATTAGATAGGTCGCTAATACCATTTTTCGATATAGGTATCCGTTTGCGAGTTATTTGTAAAAAACAGTCCCCATCAGCAAAGCCATTCCAAGAATTAGCGGTAACAAACACACAGTCGCCTGATAAGTTTTATTCCACGAGAAGAGGACGCAGTTCCTTATACAGGAGTTTTATTAGCTGTTACTTTGTAAACATAAACATGTGACCAAGCCGCCATGGTAAGGGTCACCTTGCTGCATTGTTTACCCTCACAAGGCTTCCATCAGACAGAGTACAGTCATTTTGGTAGGCTATAATCTTAAATATAAACATTACTCCAACATAAGGCAATATAGAAACGAACAGAATTGGTTTTACACTTATTCCATATATTGGGCCAATCTTGCGGTGTGCAAATTGGCAATCGTCGTGAGCCAATTTGCCCGCGATCAGTAGGATATTAGATTTATTCGCGAGACTTGGCGCGAGATCTCGGGACGTGACGCGGCGCTGATGACGTCAGCACACGTACTAAACGCTCAGGGAAAGGATCGTGTTTTATTGCCTGTATTTGCTTACGACGCTTTGTTAACAGACACGAGATGTCCGCACTATTTATTATTCAATCCTGCTTAGAACCTTTTTTAAGGGTATTCGAGGACTGATATCTGTGGAGTTGCAAATGTTTCTGTGACCCACGAACCCTTGCCATAGCATGTTTAGTGTTTATTTATGTGTCACCGTTGTAAAAACTACGACTATCAGACATGTTCCTGTGTTAAGCTTAGAAAGGCTTAAAATGTTAATAGAATGACTATGAGTTACAACTAGAAAAGGTAGAGAATTATTATTTTCTCAGTGGTTAGCTGATCAAGAGGTCTCGGTCCTGGGTCGGTCTAAATGTTTGTGTGATCCACAAATATTTGTTTCGAAGCCTGGGTGTTTTCTATGTTAGTATGTATGTATTTACAAAAAAAATATGTTTTTGGTATTTTATCAGTAAGGGATTAGATGACGTTGTGTGTCAGATATCCGAAATATTTATTTAATGAAATCACACTTACCACTTGTGGCTTAATGTTTGCAGTTACTAATGGCCAGACCACGAATCAAACAATTTAACTATACATATGCACAGAACTATCACTAGGTGGCACTGTTTCGATAAAACTGGATGCTTTACATATCTACATAATTTTATAAAAAGGCACGTAAATCAGTCAATATTTTTATTTATTTACATGATTTTATTTAATAATATTATAAGCACCAACTAATCCATAGTTCTTGGATATTTTACCTCTAAGTGGGTAAACGGCTTTATAGGAATTCGCTATTATCAAATAAAACACTCAAAGTAATAATTAAACGCAAGAAATACAATAAATTACAAACATATATTTAAAATCTGCCATAGGTAATTCAATTTATTCCAGACGTACAGTGAGCTCGCTAGCCATGCCACTTATATAAAAAGCACAAGATATGTTGTGCGCGACGACGTGTAATGCGATAATCGCGACGCAATTAGATGTGAGTGCCAAACGGATTGCCAATTTACACGCGACGAGCCAATTGACGCGATACGAACCTGCCGTGACAAACGGTACGAGAGATGGAGACTATTTGATTTGACGAGTGCTCGATCTGTACGCTTACTAACTAAAGCCTATCTTTACCATGAGGTAGCTACGTTTTAAAATTCTCCTCTACCAATGTCTAATAGTTTAGTGACTACGTTGTTTTTATGTTTAAGCCAACCAAAGTAAATTAGAGAGTACTTAGAGACTACCATTCTCATCTGAAGGCCGGGAGAATGATGCAACACGTAAGACGACAGCACAAATGCTGACATTTTAGGTTGGTCTTCTGTGTGAGGGTAGTACTGCCCCGGCCGAGCTGGAATCAACTGGTGGCTGTATTACCTACCACCTACATGATAACAATTTTATTCATTTAAATGGGTTCAACAGCTTAGACGCCACGATGGGACACACAGATGCATAGCCTTCCTTTTGGCTTCACCGTAATCGGGTGAAAAAACCCGATCAACAGGAGACCACAGAGCAATCCTAAGAAGGCTAGATTTTACCAATAGGTATGTTACCAGCTGTATCACGATAAGCAAAAGCTTTGTAAAAAAAATCAGTCAACGAATATCTTCTGTCTGGTAGCTAATAAAATGTGATGATATTATAAATTTTGAAGCCGCCTTACAAAAAGCGGTGTATATCTTGATAGTAATGATTTTATGATATCTCTTATAAAGAAATATTTACAAATGTAGATATTAAAACAATGATAATGTGGTGTGTTATACAGTTACCTGAATAAAATTGTCGGACTGCTACGATTTACATGAAACAAATAAAAATAATAATTAAAACATAAGAAAAATCACAACTTTAACACGTTAAAATAAACTTATTACAAATACATATCTATATATAGATAAACTATTTTAAACAAAAAAAGAAAAGGTTAGTGGCTTTTTAATGAGATAAATTTTAGATATCCTTTGAATGCTACGTGCACTGTAGTAGTGTAGTAGTGCATTTAAAATGATGTTCAATGCAATTTTCTGTTTTTCTTATTTAAAGGTGTTTAAAAAAAGATGGAGGTTCTCAATTCGACTGTATTTTTTTAATGTTTGTACCCTCAGTACTTTCGATTGGGTAATTTTGATAATTCTTTTTTATTTGAAAGCTGGTGTTTCCCTAAATTCGTTTTATTTTTGATAAAATTATTTGTAGTATGGATAAACGTGTAATGATTAAAGCAACTGCTCGACTTCAGTATTATAATTACACTTATACTAAGTACTAAATTACATTATTAAGTTGGGAGTACGCAGTACAATACAATGATTTGCTTAAAAAGCTATAAATAGAACCACCATCACCATTCACCTATCCATTTAAACCTATTCACGAATGTCATGAACCTATAAACAAAAGTCCGTCCAAAACGACACACAAAAGACCTATACTGTAGAGTCCGTTATCATCCAAAACGTTTCTAATAAGAGGGCAGTGTTGTGAGGAGTGTGAGGAGTGTGAGTGCCACGACTTGGCGAACTCGTCACGTATCGCATTTCAGTGTCGTTGTTCCCACAGCGCGCAGGTGTTAACAAAAATAGAGCAAGCGGACTCAAAGCGGACTCCACAATGCGAAATACGCCTTTGTCCAAGTATTATGATCTTGAATTTTTGCTTTTTTACAACACTCTGTACACACTGAACATCTACCGTTTTGGTATACCACTTATGTTTTTGTTTTTGTTTCTAGGTTTGATTTTGTTAGGCAAAACCCTATATTTTTATTTCATTTTTACGGGTAAAATGGTATTTTGTTTTAAACTTTAAGTATCCGAATTTGGAACTGTAATTTGTGTGTGTGATATATGATGATTATGACTAGGTATTGTTCAATTTATAGTTTAATTTGTGTGTGTGATAGATGATGATTATGACTAGGTTATGTTCAATTTATAGTTTAATTAGAAACGCTCATAGCCAAGGTCTTAGGTTATTGGAAACAATCATCGGTAAGCAACGTTTAACGATCCTTTGTGGCATGATATGTTACGAGCGTCACCGTGATTCGCAGGTCACGTTAAGCAGTCGGTTCCGGTTGTTATCGGCAAGCATAACGGCACGACCGTTCTCTTATGATATATGGCTTTGTTGGAGGCTTTTGGGCTGCATAAAAACATCCAGCGGCAAGATTACGTAGCCACAACGTATCTTTCAGTTCCCGAGTCCAGTAGTGGAACATTATCGGTTGTTGATTAAGATTGAATTAATAATTATTAGCAAAAACAATGTTAGGTTAACCCACTGCAAGTTAAAGCTATTAAACATTTTATGGCTTAATCTTTCTTTTTGTATAGAGAAGTAAATGCTACTCTTATTTTCGGACACAATTGTGGCAAAACTCACGAAATAAATAGTCTAAAAATTAATGAAAGGCAGTTACGACAAAGGATTACTTTTGTTCACTTTTGATAAATACTATATTATTGCAGGTTCCTTTTCATCATAAAGTTTTGACTAAGATCATCTCTATATAAAAGGTCGGTATACCCCTCACGCGTCACGTCAAATAGCTTCTTCTTTTATGAAACTAGACAGATCTAAAGCGTCCTTGATAGCGTCTCAAGTAATTAACCAACAGAAGCGTCTCCTGGACACAGAGTAATGAGCTGGCACTTATTGAGTCCCATGAGCTCAGGACACTGTCATTATAATTGCTAATAGGCTTTTATCCACTTTGATATTTCATGCAACCATCACCGTTTAATAACTGTCCTTGTGTACATTGAGATAAGGTTGGAATTGCTGTGTAGCTAACTGAAGATGTTAGGTAGTCATTATGCGATCAGTGGTCTTCAAGAGCTGGGGTGAGGAGGTTCTAATCATAAAATATTATTGTTTGGATGAAATTGTTGAGAATGTTTCGTATTTTCATTGTATCTGAAGCTACTACACTATGTACGAATGTCGCGTATTTAATGTAAGTTGTTCAGTGACGGTGAGTTTTCTACCGATTGTGTCAAGGATGGTTATGTTTATTAAGTGTGAATATATTTCTTAGATACGCTCTGTAGCCTTAACGGGTTGACGAATTATTGGAAAAAAAATACCTTATACCTTTATTTTTCAGTACTTTTGACTACAATCGATTTAGTAATTAATGAGTAAATACATATTAAACAATCTTTATTTCATTTGAGAAGTAAGCACAGAATACTTACTATACGTAACTTATTATTGCTTAAATGAACATATTTAATTTCTTCACAAGCTTAACACCCCCCTTAATTAGTAAATAAGTAGGCAAAAGACTTGTAAATATACAATTCGAACAAATAAATACATATATCTAGTTTGATTGTTTATACCAATATTAGTTCTAACTTATTGGTAGTTATTTTCATCCCAAGGAGCCAAGTGTGAGGAGTGTGTGGTCAATAAAACACTTAGGCCTACCTCCTCAGCGGAGCAGGCACAATTAGATTAGGCCGCTCGCCAACCGCATCGCCCGTCAACTAAACATAGTTTGATCAAAAGAGGCCAATAACTAAATGTCGGCTACAGTGTCCAGGGAGGCCACGCCCTCGCTCCCTCCCCCTCACTCGTGTAACGGTCGGGGGGGAGGGAAGAGGACGGCGTTACTTGTTTAGCTATTATAATGATACGCGCCGGTGCGTTGTGTTTGTGTGCTTGTTATTGGCGATTACAAATACAGAAACTAATAAGAAAGATACGGGTACCTATATCTATGTTTTCTGCTCAGGTACGGGGTCGTGTCGTGATGTCTCTGCTATTGTCTTCAATATAATTAATAATGGCATTACTAAATAAAAATGTGTCTTGTTTGAATTAAATTCCACGAGTGACAGCGTACCAAATCTAATAGAGACCACCTACATTTTGATACGAATAAATTACATGGAACAAATACGACTAAAATTGCGACAGTTCCATGTAGAAGTGCCTCCGTGGAACTAAATAAATATTTATTTTATTTTATTTTATTTTAAAAACAAATATTTATTTAGTTCCATGGACGCACTAAATAAATATTCATTTCTAAGGCCCAATTTTTCTTTTATGAAATAATTGTGATAAGTAGCTGTGAATATAAAACGAAGCAATGTAAGATATCTAGAAATCTTCACGTTGTATGTAACTCAAATACCATAACTCCAACAACATGATAAACAAGCAGCGTTCCTACAAACGGTTGGTGTCATCAAATCCATGTTCACCAGATCCCGGCGCGCTTAATGAAACGCGTGGCTTTTTAACTTGTTCCTCTTGAGTGCCCCCGGCCTCAGCCCGACACTGGTACTCAGCTGGGCACCATAACGCAATGTTACAGTTAATATCGCAATATCAGACTTAACAAGAAATATGATTTAATGTTTCGGCCTCAGGTAACTTATGACTTGAATCATTATCGTTATAAAGTACAAATACAATATTCTGGATTTTAGGAAACGCTAAAAAAAGTTTTGAAAATCTAATAAATAATTATTGAAAATTATAGACAAATATACTCAAGTCTACATATAAATGTAGATGTAAGTATTTAACATTGGGACAGGAAATCTTAGAAATTAACAGTAAATTAGGTTAGGAGTATACAAAGGGAAATAGGAAAATAAGAAGGAAAGACAATGGCAAGGGATAAGCCGTACGCCTACGAATATCTTACGAAAAGTAGGCAATGTTTTATGAAAACTTACATACGGAACTTAAATCGGCTAAAAGATCACATACTATTTTGTATTATTTTCTTATACTAATTGCTCATTAAAGTCATGTTTCGATATTTAGTTAAATTCGGCCTACTATTCACAGTCACAAATAAGACCACAAATAAAACTAAATAGGAAATGATCGCTATATTATATACGAAATAAACTCTGTTTGGTAACCAACAAGTAGCGAGCCAATTTTGGAAGCTCAAAATAAATTTAATCAGGAACGCTGAGAAAGTAACAAATTGAATTTCCCTTCTCGCCAGGAACATGATAAATAAAATTAGAGTACAATCTGAACGGAAAAACGTATTTGTTAACGAGTTAAAATTACTTGATTGAATTAAGTTGACTGCCCTGTTGCTCTGATTAAGCAGCCTTAACTAATAATAAAGGTGTTGTCATGTCTAATAAAGAGCCTTAAAAATGTGTATGGTATTTTAGTTCTTTAAATAAGTGTTCTACCAATATTCATTCCATGAGTGTCGTTAAAGGTGACTAAGGGCAACCTACGCAGGACAATATCATTACAAAGAGAAGGAAAACTTATCACACAACATATTATGTAGGTCTGACTAGTGTAGTAAACTTGGTCAATATTACCTTTCTAGGTGATGCCTATTTTAACAGTGGACTATTCTTACCTCTTAATCCATAATCTAGAACGTTAGGTATATGATATAATATTATTATATAACATTATACATATAATAATACTAATATGTTTAAGAAATATTATTTACTTAAAAATGTTTCCATAGCAAGGGAGTATGAGACGGCACCCTAACAACAATATCATTTTGTTGAAACCCCTGCGAGTGTCCGCGTAACGAGGCCCGAGGGAAGCGGGAGGCTGCATTGAGGGATGTTAGTATCAGCGGCTCTCATCTTGCTGATAAACGTGTTATCGCGTAACATCACTAACTAAATGTAAGCGTCAATTTTTGTGAGATTACAGTAAAGTGTTTAAAGATGTCATCTCACAGTTAACATGTTTTCTTATAATTTAAAATGTTCATTTAGATTTTTGCATTTATACTAGCATGTGGATACAGTTTCGCCCATGTCGGTTATTGCGATAAAAGTAGCCTTAATGTTCTTAATAATACATTTAAACGTAGTTTATTATACAATATTTTTATTTCACATATACCTATTTAATGTATATAATATAAAAGTAAACAGAAGCCGAATATCAACGCAACATTTTGCCAAAAAGGGAAAAAAATATTTCTTTTAAGATTCGCCTACTTACGAAATTGAGCGTAACAGCTATTAACAAATAAATCAGAAAGGGTTAAGGGGACGCACAGACTAGAAGAGACAACCACACAGAATCCTACCAAACAATATTACGTGACTATGGCAGCCCATAACCAACTTAGAAGGTCTTATAGTAATGTTTTGCAACTCTCACCCATCAGCGGTGGCAGTTACATACTATGATGAAGAAGCACCGCACTGAACCGTGGGGTGTAGTGTGGGTCACCATGCTGCATTGTCTGCACTTACTCACAACGAGGATAGCGAACCCTACTCTTGGATTCTACTCATGCTAGTTAGTCATTTTGGTCGGCTTTACTTATTTTTTATGTAGGTGGTACCTTACCTACCACCTACATAAAAAATAGTAGACTCATCTGTATGGTATTTCATTTTATTTATTATATTATCTATCTCTATCTCGGGCTCTCGGCTGCCTTGGTGGTCTAGTGGTACGCGTATGCGGCTGCTAATCAAGAGGTCTCGAGTTTGAGTTCCGGGTCGGCCCAAATATTTGTGTAATCCACAAATATTTTTTCGGAGTCTGGGTGTTTTCTATGTATATTCTGTACGTATTTACAAAAAAAGGTATGATTATGTATTTATATCAGTTGTTTAGTACCCATAATACAAGCTCTGCTTAGTTTGGGACTAGATGATGTTGTGTGTAAAAGATGTACGAAAATATTTATTTATTTATACGTGTATAAACGAGCCCTCTCATATAATACAAAAAAATATTACGCAAAGAAATTAAGAACAACCAACCTTTAAATTAAAGTGTTTAATCAGTGCTATTACAATTTATATAGATTATATAAATTGTTAAAACAACAGTTGTTCACACAAATCTCAACCAACACCGAATTACCACCCATTCAGAACATTAATTATAAACAATACCATCATAATTAAATTCAGCCATGATTACGTAAAAGCCTCGTTATCTAAACAAACATTACAATGTGCGAGTATTTCGTACACAATTGGTTATATACGCTAATTGATACATTCATTAGTTGCAGCTTTCATAAATGTTATGCGTGCGCGTGCGCACATCGTGTTACACAATACTTCTGATTGATATGTCCAATTGGTTTTTTATCTAATGAAGTTATTGTAAAGTAATCGCTGTAACAGATTAGTATATTGTGAAACTGATAGGTATTGGGTTGTACTGCAACAGTACGAAGAACAAACTAACTTAGGCAGAACCTTATGTTAACAAGCTGATTCTGTCCATGTAACCTACAGCTCAAGATATGCATATATGCTTTTTCAGATTAAAGATGCTCCGTCGAAAGCAGTTTAGTAGGATTTGAACCTCTGGTATAAAACCTGCATCGCTGCATTTATGTTCAGTCGGCTTAGTAGCAGAATTGGTACGTATAGTGTGCTAACAGAATATAAACTGTTTAATAATTGTTTTTATTGGTACTTTTTAAGGTAAGTTAAGGTCTACCGAAGTATTCTACTCTGCCTTGTGAAAATACGAGTAGAATCACAACAATATGTAAAGCATCCTGTAAACCCACACTATGCCAACAAATTAAGACGCTTAAGACGCAAAGGGTAAAACAAAAAATATGTTAAATGTGCAGGTCGATTGAAGACCCTGTAACTCAAGGACACGAAGGGTCTTTGCCATTTATGCAACAGACAATCAATAGCCACAGTGGCTTCCTGACATAAATTCCCGAGAAAGTAAGTAAAACGCTTAACTGGATATTTAAAAGAATATAAGATCTAAAAGTTCTCCGACTGGATGAACGCTTCCCTCAATTAACTTTGCCTTGTTAACAAGCCGCCAATTCACTAAAGTAAACACAACCCACATGTGTTGTCCCACGGCTGGGCGAATACGCAACGTGTTCCGCCCGGGAACCGAACACCACCACAATTAGTGACACTTCACCATGTTTACTCAACACTCGCCGTTACAAACGAGATTCGTTACACGACAATCAATTAGTACAAATGTTCTGTACAGCGTTCAATAGTTAATGAGAAAGGATTTTTTTATGATGAGATTGAGAATTTTTTCGCTGCCCCATGACGTCACAGGAGTCAGGAGTATGTGTTGTTTCTACTTAAAACCACTTACACGGCAAGTCTCGGTATTCTGTTCTGGAAAAGATCATGTGACTTCACGACCCCGTCTCGAATAGATGCAGCACCTTTCCAGACTCTATCCCGGGAGATCAGGAAGTACCTAGGTACCTACCTGTTTTGTAAGCTATGTTTGTTTATAAGTACGTAACAAGTAACATTAACAAACACCTAAGTTAGCAATGCTCAAGCAATTTTCGTCTTTAGTTTGTAACTTTATACTTGCGGCTAACATCAACTTCCTTTGACAGTCAGTCAACTCCTAGGCTAAAATACTAGGCCTCTCCTATAATACCTAATATAACATAGATGATTTTTTTAAATTAAATCTTTCGATATAGATTTCCACTACTATTGAATGCTATTACCTGGCAATATTTAGTATACATTTGCGTGACCTGCTTGAATATTACTAACGTTACAAATGGTATTAACTCGAATAGTCTCATAAATTTCGTTGTGTTCTGTTTCTGCCCCAGCAAGTCGAGTGTTTGTTACTAATTTATATGAAAATAAATATATTGTAGCGAGTAAAAGTATACGTCTC
Source organism: Phragmatobia fuliginosa (assembly GCA_932526445.1). Taxonomy (NCBI): domain Eukaryota; kingdom Metazoa; phylum Arthropoda; class Insecta; order Lepidoptera; family Erebidae; genus Phragmatobia; species Phragmatobia fuliginosa. The sequence continues at coordinate 331,174 of OW052069.1, read as the reverse complement.
GTCTAGTGCGTGTGTCCAACCTTGTATTTGTATGAACAATCAAACGTTAGACAGTGAGTTACTCCAACGAGTAACCGGAGCTGGTCCGCGGCTAAGAAAGTGGCCGACAACAGCGTTAATATACTGCTTGTTATTACAACTTGTCGCCACTTAATGTTACAACACATTGCGGCTTCTCTGACATATAATACTGCACACAACTGACAAAAAAACACACGCACTATCGCACAGGAAAACAGCCCTTAAGTGTACAGGATACGGTTAATCTAACGTGCAAGGCGAAGTTGGTTATGGTATTGTTTGTACAAACAGACGCTACTCGTCTTATAGTGACAGAAACAAAAAATAATTTCCTCCTGTCCAACCTTTGAACAAACGTTTGAAGTTTGGCTGGTGGCGCCGGCGGAGTGTTAACTGTCAAGTAGCGTGTCAACTGTCACCACGAGTTACACACAGATTTGACACTGATTTGTGGTGTTCATTGGATGGTCTGTTGCATCCAGAGACGGGTATTCGTTAATTTATTTTTACCATATTATTAACTGTTACCGCAATCATTCTAATCACAAACGCTATCAGAATTACAGAGATCATGTTTATCAAAGATTAATTCATGTAACTACTTATTAGAGATATGATACACTGTATTCTATAGAATTAAAAATGTTACTAATATTCAATGAAATTGGTGACATTTGGTGACACACCTCCCGACAGCATCGCAACCTATAAGGGCCAATTGTATTTTCAAACCATTCAGGCACCCATGGTAATATGCACCCAAAACGTTATCAAAATCGGTCCAGTCTATTAGGATTAGGTAGGTGCCAAACACACGTAGAGAAGAATTATATATATTACGTATATATTAATACTTCTCTGATGTTTATAAATAAAAAATATATTTACTACGTGAAAATTAAACTTTAGAATACTGGCTGCTAAACCTTCGGGTTGTTTCTTTTCAGGTAAATATATAGGCATGTGTATCTCTCAGCCAGCATTAGAAGGTTAAATGTTTGACCCGCCATAAGATGAAAAGTGGACCGTTTAGCGGCAAGGCTCCACAGTCAATAAGCCGGGCCTCTCCACCGCCCAATGAGGTCAAAGTCATTACAGGAGCGACTTGTAGTCGACCCAAAACAATAGGCCCCTAATTTTCAAATTAAATATGGCGGCCGCTAAACAATGTATTGCGAAGCGGCCATCGCGCGGCGCCCGCGGCTCTCATTGTTTTAGAAAACAATAAAACATCGGCGCCATCATGGAAATGTCAAAATCCACTCGCGAATTCCTCCCTGCGGCGTTCCAAATATGAAATTCCCGCACAGAAATGGCGGCGAAGGCAATTTTTACAAATGGCTGCCGGGCGGGAGTCAGGTTTGTTTTTCTGTGAACTTTTCATGGGGTTGACGACACACACTGTCGCGCACGTACCATGTGCATACATACACAGCAAACGTACACGCCATGACAAACAAAAAGTGGAAATAGTACCAACGTCAGATTGCGGTCTTGAAGAAAGATAATTAAAACTTCCCACGAAACGTACCAAACACGAGGCAAATCACATAATTACTATACGTCCTCATGGTATCGTATCGTGACAATTTTCCAGTGAAATTCACCAGAGCCTCGGAAACTTGTAACCTTCGTTATTAAGTAATTCAAGCGTCCCCACCCTACTATATCTTTATCACCAAACTAATTTGCATTCAAGAAAATTCTCTAAAACCTCACGTTCTAAGCGCATTCCTGTTTACCCACTCAAAAGCAAGGTAATAAATCCAATTCGTATAAATCAAAATGAAACTGTAAACGTGTATAAATAGAGTTGAACTTGCAATAACTAATAGAAGGATGTATGATTTGTGATATCGAGAATGTTGAGCGGCTGCGCGGTGACGTTTGGCGTTTGGCGGATTCATTACTGAGACAAAGGCGGGGTGCGTGCGGGGTGAGCGGGGGGCACATGAGGGATGCCCAGCACCCTTCTGCCCCTCGCCTCACCCCCCCGTAGAGCCACTTTCCTAAATCACCGGCAAATGTATTGTTCCCCATAGTTTCGTGACGCTTCTAATTTATAGGTACTAATTTTCAGACCACTCCGTTGATCAACATTATTTAGTCGTATATTAACTGTAGTAATTGATTAGAATAAGATATGAACCTAATTGTCAACCAAACCTAACTTGACTACATATTATAAAATAAAGTACTCGCCGCGTTTGTCTATCTGTCTGTTCGCGATAAACTCATAAACCACTGCACCGATTTAAATGACATTTTGTACCCAGGTAGTGTACATAGAAGCGGGCAGAGAAAGCTAGTTGTAGAATAAAATAATAATTTTCTTCTCTTTGTTGTTCAATGTAAGATGGCAACAATAATTATAATATTTCCCAATATTCAGAACCAAAATAAACCAATTAGTTCTCCCCAATATCTCCTACAGTCTTAGTCGTAAGTGGTAAGGCATGAATAATATACATGACTAACATTTAGCTTCAGTTTTGGTTGGGAGGCGACCAGTGACCAGCCTGCAGTTTCTCTCTGCTCTTACATACCTTAGAAGATCCCCATTATATATTTGATACGAGCCCACGAATTCCAACACATTTTTTTTATAATTTACTAACTGATGCCCGCGGCTCCGCTCGCGTCTTTGAAGTATGAAAACTAGATCCTGGTCGATTCTCAGACCTACCCGATATGCACACAACATTTCATACAAATCGGTCCAGCCGTTTCGGAAGAGTATGGTAACTAACATTGTGACACGAGAATTTTATAATTATAAATATAAGATATTTAAAATTTAGCTGAGTCCGCGGTAGTCCCAGCAGTTTTTGTTGTAAATCGCGAGTAATACCGGGGAGTGATGCTAGTCTACAAAAAATAAGTAAGCGTAAGTTACTCCTTAGGTCACCAGCTTGCTGACAGTGAAACTCCCGTCAAAATCGGTCCAGCCGTTCCAAAACAAACGGAAAAAATAGACAGACAGACCTACAAAAACGGGCAAACATTTAAAAAATTGCTTAATAGTGTAAGTGACGTATAGATATACTTTCATATGCATTTAATAAAAAAACTAGTAATTTGATATACATACATACAGACTTTTATTTATTTGTATATATTGGTACATTTTATTTAATTATTGCATGACTTTAAATGACAACTTTTCATAGTTATTCATAACCTATATAAACTTGAGATTTGCCAAAAATAATGATTGTAAGCTGTAGGTTTTTCTGTCAGAATAAAATAAAAAATTAATAATTATCATTGTAATAACACGCTCGATGTTCCTAGACAGCTAAACTAAAATTAAAAGTCATCCCGTTTTCTCACTTACATACATAACCGTAAACTTGTACAAGTCAGCGTCCCCTAGGGTTGCAAGCCTTAATAAAGTTAGTTAGTGAACAAAAATGCTTACCGGTAAGGTGTTGCTGGCTGCTCGGGCTGTAAGGCGACTTGATTTGCGGGAACCCTGCGAACAATTACATCTATTAAGCAACAAATTATTAAGCACCACAAGGAATTCTAATTTAGAAAACCGGACGATTCTCCTCTGAGTTAGCGACTGCTATTTAATAGAATGCTCTACTTTGATGTGCGTACTTTTATGGATTTTTCCTTATAAGATTCTAACACGTAAATACCGACCCCCTCACCCCAATTTCTAAAGGTATCGCGTCGATCTCTTTCTATAATCGCTAACACTTCTTTTCTCTTGTATAATTGGTTAAATATTTAGTTTTGACCACGTGGGTTAACAGTGAAAGATGACAACTGCCTCGTTGGTCTGGTGGTTAGAGTATGCGATTGCTGATCAAAATATCTCGGGTTCGATTACCTAGGTCCAAAACGGATCCGGGAACAAATGTTTGTGTGACGAGCAAATATTTGTTTCGGAATATGGGTGTTTTCTATGTCAAATATATATATATTTACAAAAAAAGTCTGTTTATGTATTTATATCAGTAAGTTGTCTAGTGCCCCTATCAAATACAAGCTCTGCTTTGTTTGGGACCAGACGATCTTGTTTGTGAGATGTCGAAAATATTTATTTTTAATTTATTAGTTCTAGTTCCATATTTTTATTCGTTTTCTATTATCAATGCATTCTACAAACGTAAAAACGTAACCGTTTGTAGAATGCAACGTCATCAGACGTCGGTAGTACAGCATAGCCTGGATTATAATTTACCTAGACTGTGATATGACTTCAAGCTGATTATGATGCTGAAAGTAAAAACTAGGATGTCGTACCTTCAGCCAGACTTATGTATGTCTGTCTGGTTTATACTTTCATACAGTACCTATCATAAAGTTTCAAGTTAAAACTAACCTGAACTAATTGTGACTACGCTTCATTGATGACGTAAAAATTATAATTTAAGATTTTAAGCAAGTTGTAATTTTAGTCTCATTTACTGAAATCCAATAAAAACAAGTTTCCACAGCAAGAAAAAAGAATAAAAAGTCCCATAAATCCTTACTATGAACCTATACCTATACAAATCAATTACATTGGCTAATGTTTATCAGGAAGGCCCTTATTAAGTACAAAAAACTATCTTCGATTATAAAGTGAGCAGTTTAGAACGCAAAGTTTAATATTACAATATTTTATTGACTAGTCAAGAGTCTATTTAGGCGCGATTAAGTTACCAAAATAAAGCGGAGTGTACACGGCACAACGGGCGAGGCGAGGCGAGGCGAGGCGAGGCGAGAGGACAATCGATTGAGATTTGCAGCGATAGACAATGCACGTAACTTGAACACCTCTATTGAAGACGCGACGTAAGCGGTCAGGGTTGCCACACATCCTAATACAGTATTAAATTAAATTTAAGTATTTGAATCCAACTAATATTATAAACGCGAAAGTTTGTGTGTGTATTTATGTAGGTTTGTTGCTCTTTCACGCAAAAACTACTAAATGTATTTTGATGAAACTTCACAAAATTATATCGCTCTCATATCAGGCTTCTATTTACCGTGATAAACTACACGCGGGCGGAGCCTCGGGCAAAAGCTAGTATGTCATATCATAAAAAAACTTTTAGTCACGTTTAAAGCTCTTGTAATCCAACGATTTCTATTTTTTTCATAATTTGTATTTTATTATATTGTAAAATAATAATGTTAAATGACCCTAATTGCGTAGAAAAAATGAATTTATTACCTACTTCAGTTTAATTTGCGAGTTTGTATCTGAGATATAAAAACGAGTTTAAGATTTTATTCGAGGAAAGATACCATAATACACTTAGGTACAGATAGATTGATTACTCTTATAGACACATTTAAATAAATAAATAAACATTTAGGACATCTTTTACACACCACATCATCTAGTCCCAAACTAAGCAGAGCTTGTATTATGGGTACTAAACAACTGATATAAATACATAAAAAAAATTTTTTGTTGTAAATACATACATATTATACATAGAAAACACCGAGGCTCCGAAACATATATTTGTGGATTACACAAATATTTGGTTCGACCCGGGAATCGAACCCGAGACCTCTTGATCAGCAGCCGCATGCGCTAACCACTAGACCTACAAGCCAGTCAAAATGACTTAGACAAAACATTTCATTTGCTTAGTTATATAAGTATAACTGCACGGTTGGCCTAGTGGCTTAAGCGGTCGCCACGCCGCTTCCTACTACGCCAAGTGTCGTGGGTTCAAATCCCACGTAGGACAACACTTTGTGTGATTCACAATTTGTTGTTCTGAGTCTGGGTGTTCTTTGTGTCCGTTTCATGTATGTTTGTAAAGTCCCCCGCGACACAGGAATTTATATTCCTAATTATATAATCAATGCGGACCTCAAGCATATTAGCGAATGGAGTCACAATCATGGACTCAAAGTTAATCCCGTAAAAACGCAAGTATGCGTAATTGGTAGTCCCGGGATGGTGTCAAGAATAAATTGGACACATCTACCACAAATTCTATTTGATGGCACTGCTCTCGAGATAAGTACAAGCGTCAAAAATCTAGGAATCGTAATAGACAGTACGTTATCCTGGGGTCCACATATACAAGAACTTAGTCGAAAAATACACGCCGCTGCCGGGTCTCTCAGAAGACTACGTAACTTTCTGCCGACTGCAACTAAGACTGCACTTGCACAAGCACTTCTTCTTCCAATTCTCGACTATGCCGATGTCAGCTATCTTAATCTCACTGAAGCACAACTCGATAAGCTTGAGCGACTACAAAATTTCTGTATACGATTTGTATTTGGGCTACGAAAATACGATCATGTCTCCGAATTTCGTCAAATGCTCAAGTGGCTTCCGATTCGCTCTCGCCGGAATACTCATATCCTCACTTTGCTTTACAATATCTTATTTAATCCTAAAGCCCCCTTGTACCTCAAAGAACGCTTCAAGTTCCTTAATGACACACATGACAAATGTCTAAGGTCATCTGAAGATTTGAGACTGAAGATGCCTCTGCATTCCACAAAATTTTATGGCCAGTCTTTTACAGTTGAAGCTGTACGCTTGTGGAATGCACTACCGACGAACATTAGGAAGGCACAAACAATAAATAGCTTTAAAAAAATGATTCAGGAATTTTATACTGCATAACTGGATCAGACACAAATTTGGATATTATGTGAATGTCTTGTTATTATATATGTATGTATTTATATTATATATTATGTATGATATATGTTTAGTATAATGTACATGTATGTATATCGTTGGTATGTATGTATGTTTGTATGTATACGTATGTATCTATTTGTACACGTATGGAGATATATAGTATATGCATTCCTAAGTTATATTCATGAGCGAATTATAATTTTTCAAAACTCATTGCACCGTCAACTACTGTCTTTTCAAAACATTTTATTCCATCCCAAGGTTGCCTGGAAGAGATTGCTCTTAGCAATAAGGCCGCCCTTTGTACATTTAATGTAAGTTCTGTTTTGTTTTGTGAATCTATAACATAGTGTGCAAATAAAGAGTTATCTATCTATCTATCTATCTATCTATCTAATGCGGGAGTTGTCTTTAAAAAAAAAAAAAATAAATACTAAGTAAATAAAATTATAAGGCTTACCGTACACGAACAATTCATTAAAATAACAGAACCTGTTAAGTTAAATTTGGCAGCGTACTATTTATGCTACTACAAAAAATAATTGCCTTATATAAACTTTCACATCCGCCAGCCTGACAACCCTAGGTATATTTTTTTAAACGGCTGTCAGTAAAGCCGTGTCGTACAAATTTAACAATAATAAGAGAAAAAAACGCAACAAAAGGCGAGCTAAATACTTCCTCAATTATGTTAGGTGTAAGATAAATAAAAGTGGTGAGTGGTGCGTGGTATTGGTGCGGTCACCACGCGTTGTGGTGCGCCCTAATGGTGGACAGTTGGGGGGAGGGGGGGGGGGGGTACTTCCTCGCTTTTGTTGTGGAGTTAGGTCATAATGTGTGAAAGTCACCTAGATAGTGTTTACTCTTGTGAAGTCTTGTTTTTATTGTGCATATGAGTGTATTTAGGTTGAAGATGAGTAGGTGTGAAAGACAGATTAATTCAAATGAATATAATTATATTATGTTAGTACTAGCTAATACTAGTCTCTCAAAGGAGTTACGATATCTCAAGTAATTATTCTTATTGAGAGCATTATAATGCAGAACTGCCTGATTCTGTAGACTGCACGTTGGACCTAATAATAACTTAATGGTAATAATAGTATAATGGTTTAAGTGGTCGCCACGCCGCTCTCTACCTTGCCAAATGTCGTTGGTTTAAATCCCACGTGGGAAAACACTTTGTGTGATCCAGAAATTATAGTTCTTAGTCTGGGTGTTCTTTGTGTCCGTATAAAAGAAAGCTCACAATTGATTGTCACTGTAAATTATGACAGTAACATCATTCGGTTCCATGGTGTAATGGTTAGCACTCTGGACTTTGAATCCAGCGATCCGAGTTCAAATCTCGGTGGAACCTGAGTTATCTTTTTGTATTCTATGAAATCATTTCTTCTTTATATTAACAAATGGAGTTTTGTGAGATTTTTAAGCAAAACGCACTTAATTTGGTATCGTATAAGTTCCTATGTAGAATGTTTTAATAAATCCCTACTAATATTTTAATCGCGAAAGTATCTCTGTTTGTCTGTCGTGATATGCCGCGGAAACTACTGAAACTACCGATTTAAATTAAATTTGGTACACAGATAGTTTAGAACATGAGAAAGAACATAGGCTACTTTTTACCGCAAAAAACAAACATACACGCAGGCGAAACCTAGTATATTTTATTATAAATAGTTCGGAAATGACTATCTCGTATGTACATTAAGGTACAAAAATCGATATAACGACGGTTTAAGATTCAAGATACAGGTACTAGTTTTTTAAATGATAAAGAAAAATGGTTTTGACTACTTGCTCCTTATCATTTTATTCTACTCATGTGAATGTTGTTATCACATTGTTTAAGAACATGATTTTACTTTTGTAAGTAAAGATTCTACGTGACTAATAAAGGCCATTCTTCTCTTTCTTTTGATCTTATAATTAATATTTTATATTTAATCTTTTGTTACCATTAATTTGGCCAATATTTGAGCACATATAGTTTTTACCTTTGTTGTAAGTAGATGCTCCTACTATGTTGTACCCACTGAGGCTGTTGTTTTTTTTTTTAATTAGCATAAGTTCTAATTTTTAATCACTATAATTTGCATCAGTCCTCTAACATGGTGTATAGTATATTAGTGGCAGCACCTTACCCCCATATCAGGTTTATTATATTAAAACATTAAAACTATGTAAACATTGGCGATTTGAAAGGAGTGGCCGCGAGTTTTTATTGCCATGTTCTTTTCTCCGGCTCTACCTATTGTTTGCGAACATGGCATAAATGTACATGTAGAATCTTGACCTGTCACAAGAGATGTATTGCATCCTAAGTGAATAAAGAATTTTGAATTTGAATTTGAATTTGAATTCAAAAAGACTTTAAACAGAACAGCACCAATCACATGAGTTAATTTAATTTTATTTATCTTTTATATATTATATAGATAATAGGACATAGATATTTAATTTAAAAGATAATCAAAGAAAAATGAAGGTATGAATCTTAGACAGCGCTACCTGTAGGGGTAATCAATAAAACGAAAAGTTTCAAATATGGACCTAAGTTGATTAAATTTAATAAAAACTGTGTAACGCTCAAAATAGAATAAATTGCTTTTCCATAGTGTTCGATAATTAATCAATAAATGAAAATACAAAATCTAAAGTTAAGTAGTTCACAAAACGTTGAGAGGATTACACACTCGGCGCGTCGAGTCAACAACGCCTTGACTTCTCTATTGGCTCGGCGCATCAGTGCCCCACTCGATGTCAACGTGCTATTGACGACACACTCTGCACCACGTGCATCCTTTTGTCTTACCCATAACTTTATAATGCAATCTATTCTTTATGATGAGATAGCTAGTAGAAATATGCCAATTTCATGTTCTCATTTATAAGTATTTAATGACTGCTGTGCTATGCTGCGAAGTATGTTTATGTATTAATATCAGTTGTCGGGTACCCGTAATACAAGCTCTGCTTGATGACGTTGTGTGTAAGATGTCTGAAAAAAAATCTAAAGTATTTGAAACAACAACAGATACGTAGTTTTCTCTTACGCTTAAAATTGACTAAACAAACCAAATTAAATGAAACGACTGAATTAATTATCAATTACAACAGAACTAAATAAGTCGAAGTAATAAAATCGGGTCGTACCACCTAACCACCAATTACACGTCAAACATAATGAAACACAAAAATGTTTACATACAATAGCCTCCTCTAATAGCGTCAATAAGACGGAGCTCTATTGTCGATTCGTATCAAATTCCTTCGTTTAATTAATAGAAATGTTAGCAAGGGATTTAATTGAGGCGGGCCCCACTCGAGTCAATCAACTGACAGAGCCGTCAAATGAAATGAGACTTAACAAGGAGTTGAGTATTAATGAGTCATCGTGATTATTTTATTTCCTATCAGCGCGCCTCGCCTCGCCTCGTCTCGTCAACCCACCAACTCGTCAGCTCGTCAGCTGGCCCGCGCGACTGGTAATTATTGTGAATATTGGCGTTACTCTTTGATTCATGTAATTAGGTCAAGTGAATCTGACTGCTTATTATTTTAAATATAATCATTTAGCACCAAGCGTTTCTTTTTGATTGCGACTTCAGATTTGACTGTGAACATTATAAACACGACAAACAATCTTTATTGTGCCGGGGCAGTACTGCCCTCACATAGACCAACCTAATAATGATTCATGTTTGTGATTCATGATCAGTATTCGTGCTGTCTCTCGTTGGTGAATGTGAGGCCTAATCCTAACTGAACCGCCATGGTGTGGGTCACCAAGCTTCATTGATGAATGAGGATGGCGGCCCTTACTCTTGGATTCTAGTCATGCTTTCCATCAAGTAAAGTAGACTGACTTTGGTAGGCTTTTAACGTTCCATATTAAATCAGAGAATAAAATCATCAATTGATACAATTTTTGTCACAAGAAAACCAGCTGACTAGCGCCATGCATTGTCACTGCACCTCGAGTACAATGCAGTGGGCACGTGTAAACTGTCACTGAATGTATATTAATTTGTTCGCTTACTGGCGTCACGATTCATTAGCGGGCCCTCGAGCTAGTCGGCCATCTTGGCACCTCGCTGTAAACATCGTATTACGATTCCGAACACGTCCTCGCTCTCCTAGTCCCGAGGCAATGCGTGTACACACACCTTAACGCCTTGGATTTTTCATACTTGCATGATTTTTATAGCCGATCAAATCGTTCTTTTTTTTTTAACTCTCCTTGTTGTACATTAGGTGATGATGATGTTCTTTTAGCCGATTTGGGTCACGGCGCGCGGTCAGTCTCAACGGAGATCAGCAAACTCCAGACGAGATATTTTAATGCACAAATGTGCGCGTAAACACAGGTGCACTATCTGTTCGCTTACTCTCGTAATATGATGAGATGTCGGGTAGCCCGACACGAACAGGGAGAGATTAAGCGCAGGACAAACAACTTTACGTGCTCTCCGAGGCACGGGGGTTGACTCCTAACTTCCAAACTACGGGCTGTTATTTTAAATATTTTATAATACGAAAAACTCACATATTTAAAATGTAATTCTTGTAGTACAGTGCAACCAAGTCCACTATCATTATTATCGACATCCGGCCATAAGACCTTTGAGGTAACCTTTATTAAGATACTCAAAAGAAATTAATTCACCCAACAAATTGCAACGTTCATAATTAACTAGACAATAACACTTTGTATGATCAGCAATTCAAACCCTCAACTAATATTCTAATGGCAAATTAATGTCAGTGATATTAAATTTATCCAGACCCTTATCGAACGGGTGTCTAAATGAGCAATAGTCCGCTCTTCTCCAGAAGACCAAAATATTTCGCATTCCACCGACCGCATTACCAAGTACTCTATGACACCAATAAATTCATATCCAATCGACTGAGGGGTTACTTAATTGAACCCTATGTCACACTAAACTTGTAATCCTCTAAGAATGTACTGCTATACCGTGCCGACCAGCCAACCCAGAACTCTGCAAACTCTAATTATTATCCCGCGCTCCTAAACCTCGCGAACTAGCGAGGGGGATGGATGGTGCCAGCGCGAGCTGGTGGTTATAATACCGTCTAATGCGAGGAGTTATTTCAATTACGGCGGGTGTCGAGCCCGCGTGCCCTCCGCATTTTGCCGGCTAATCCACTAACAAAAGACCTCTTATAATTTGAGATGCAAGCTAAGTCCATGCGGTTCAAGGTAATTGAAATTTTATTGCAAGCATTTTGATGGAGGTGCCTACCTTCATACCGATCATAATTGCCTACAAATACTTCGCACACACGTTTGTAGTTTAATTGTTTTGTTTAAACTATAAAAAAGAGAGTTATGAGTTTGTTCATAAATAATTATTAACAGTTTTTTAAATATGTAGTAGCGATTTTAAAGTGGAAATGTCGTCTTAGTATCTTACTTCGCTTCGTTATTAGGTACTTTTAACTGAGTGAGTAAAAAAGAAACAACTCCTACCAGAATTAGAGGTATTCTGGAAGCCAACACTTGAATTTTATCACGATTTGTAAATTTTTATCATAGACTCAAATTATTTTCCGTTATTTTTTCTTTCGCGATGCTTAATTTCATGTAAAATTTAACTTACTTGCATTCTAAATAATAATATTTATTATTTTATTATTATTCTCTTTATTTCATAATATTTACATATAAATTACATTTTTAAATATAAATATAAAAAGTACATTTAAAAATATAAAAAATAGTAGACCACCGACTTCGGGTACAGGGACCAAGAAACCGGTGGTTAGGGCTCCAAAGACAGGAACCTCCTCACTATACGTGCCGTGTTTAGAAGGACTGCCTTCTGCATCAGACCCTTGATCCAGCCATCCAACGTGAGCCTCTTAAGGTGTTGGTCGAGGCTCTTGGCTATCAAACCATGAGCAGAAACAACTATCGGAACAATGATCGCCGAATCCACATTCCACATATCGACAATCTCGTGAGATAAATCCAAATATTTGATTTGTTTCTCTTCTTCTTCTTCTTTATTATTATTATTATTACCTATACCGAATATACAAAATTTAAAAGAATTACGATCGAACCCCTAAATATCAACGAAAGTCGTTTTACGAAGAAATTCAACATTTATTGATATTAAATTTGCTTGTAAATTACTTTTGTCGGTAGATATTAAGGACGAACTACCCAATTAACTGTCCTATGAATACATATTTATTGTGCCGGACCCACACCCACTTGAAAGTTTTTCTACACTCAACCCTGTTGTTGAGTTGCTGCACAGAAGGCAAAATAAACAAACGATTCCACGAACCCAACAGAAAAAGTTGCGAACAGTTTTCAAGTTATTATGTGCTTCAAATAATTGTTGCTGTGTTCGACATTTGGTTTGAAAATTACATATATTTAGTCTATTTAGACAGTTCTAGAAACAACAATGAGTAACCAGTTTCAATTGTAGAAAACAATACAAAAAGAAAAGTGTAAAACACTACAACTTGCTCCCGTAAGACTTATGAATAAACCTATGTCACTACGCTATTAAGAATCTATTGACACCTTATTAAAAACGGTTAGGTACTAAGGTGGAACATATATATATACATAGCCTACTAAATTGTTACCATTTCTTTTAGCTTCGCTATGGTCGAGTAAAAAATAGTTTTAGATCTATCACAATCAAAAATTTTATGATGTTATTTTGTTGTTAGTCCATCTGCCCCTTAAAAAATAAGTTATTTAAGACTAGAAATTACATAGTTTAAAGACGGTAAACATGTTTCTGTATATAAATATAAAAATTACATATCATTTGTGTGTTACATCATCATCGTGTTGCCAATGTCACAGTACTAGACAGTTAAGTGTGCGGTAGCATCTTGAATTAGGGACAGTTTGTAACCTCATCATCTACTGAGCTTTAGGATATTATCCCCCAAATAGGTTTTATTGGTTGATAGTAACGGACACGTTATTATCAACCGACTCATCGATTGCGATATATAGTTACAATAAATTAATTGAGCATTAATTACGGACTTCAATAGCTTCATTAAAAATGCTACTTATGTTTTAATATTGTTTTAGCTATTGTCTGTTTTAACACAATATTTCATAATACCCTTCAATATTTCCTTATCAAGCCGTTAAATTCCCACATTATACTCGAAACGGAATAAGAAACCAAGAAACCCCAAGAATTTAAATAACAAAAATGCTCTTTAAATGCAACAATAGCGTTCCACAATAGTGAGGCGCCTTGCGTCCCGATCTAGTCCATTGTGTGCCCGCAACAAGGTGGGCCCGTGTCACAATATTTTGGGACGACTCAACAACTACAGTCGTGACATTATGCTCAATAGGATAAGTACAGCAGTAAAGGGTTAACTCCGCCCTCCTCATTGTGCAGTTTCCTCATAATTATCCACATTATGTTATTATGTCAAACGCGTTTTGTTCGTGATTATGTATTTATTGAAAACGGCAGCGTCCTGTTGAGCGCTTCTGTATCTACTGAATACTGTTTGATTACAATACAGACATTTAAATATATACTAATTGAACTACTATTTATTTGTTTTGTTTGGTAAATATTTTATAGTTAGAGAGCTCGAACTTAAACAGTCAGTTTGAGTTACAAGTATGCTATCCTGACCTGTACAGGCTGTGACACAGATTCCTGATATCCTTTATTTAATCCACAATATATCGCTAGATTTACCTTAGTAATATGTAATATTATTCCATCTTTAATTGACTCTAACGTAAGTGAGACCCAATTTTAGGCAGGATACAGGTGTAAGTATTTTTATCTTTACTCACTAACACTTCCATACTCAAAAAATGTCTACTATTAAGCACCATTTATAGATCAAGGATTCTGCAAGCGGAACTACATGTGTCTTAGACCTACAGAGTAATTAAGTGCTACTCTTACGTTTTTTTTTTCGTAAAATTAACTTAAACACGATAAAAAATATTAAACACCTAGATCTAAATTGAATATTTTATAGCTATAATAATTAGTACTTAAGTGTGTGGAAAACACAAATATAAGTCATATTTTATTAGTTGAAAGTTTTTGATGCCTGGAAACTTCACAGGATAACGGCAGCAGAACAAAGAGAAAGAAAACTTTAACTAAACCCTAGAACAACTCGTCTGTCTGTCAAAACCTCCTTTCTAGGGAGAGGCCTATGTCCAGCAGTGGACTTGTAAGGCATGGTGATATACTTTTCATAATCAGACAATGCTAATAATGTCCATTTATGAAAAAATAAACAAATAATTATAATATAAATCTTAGCAACAAATTAATTAATAACTCGTAATGAGTGAGTGAATTGTTATCTGTTATTATACAAGTTCGGCACAAAATATCAGCAGTTTGGGGTTCGAGCCCTTGTTCTACCTAAAATCATTGACAAAATACAAAGCAGCATAACATTCAATTGTATAACTTAACAGCTTAGAATTAGAGTATAATTTCTTTTAAGGTCGTGGAGAAAAATAATGAGATAAGTGAACAATGGAATTAAGATCTTACTGTGTAGGTAGCAGGGTGTTGTTTCTCTTGATTAGAGGTGGTAGCCGCGGGCAGAGCGCGCCTAGGGATGGGCATTAATACTCATCGGAAGTGTTCGGTCTCTTAGCGATTATTTTATTTTTGTTGATTGAATCTTTTTTGGTAGTGACAATTTGAGATTGATTAGAAAATTGATGGTACGAGATAAGAGGTTAGCACTGATTGGTTTTGTTAAGCTGATAAGGTCGTTATATTATAGCTTCAGATACACATGTTTTGTTTTTTTTTTACATTTATTTATTTATTATCCCTTGAATTCTGTTTATGAAATTGAATGATTTTTTTACATACATAAATATATAGAAATGTAATACTTCGATAAAATAGATTACTCCGAAACAAATATTTGAAAACCATACAAATATTTGATCCGACCCGGAAATCAAATCCGAGACCTCGTGATCTTTTGAGTACTTAGATTCAAAATCTGATATGCATGTTCACTCAACCTATCGAGAAAGCTAGGTACTAACACATACCTTACAAAATCGGATGTTCATTACCTCCGACATAGCACCATAACCGATCGAGAAGGCTAAGAACTAACTCGATTTCTTACTAGACAAGTAAATGCCCTAGGTACATCCCTAGTGACATTGTAGGGGGGTCGAGCAGTGTTAATAGCAGGCAGTTAGCGACCTTTGTAGTACGTGTGAAGTGAGCACTAACACACGCGGCTGCTGTACTCACCATAACCACAACTAAAAGAGCTACCCCACTTCCCGCATCACTAACCGAATAAGACCAAAATCGGGGTTGGATACAAACTCCAGATGTCAAGTCAGTCTGGTCGGACCCCAATACTGTTATAAAACCAGCTGTGTACGACCTATCTTTAATCCTGTTTTTCGTGTAAATGTCCGCAGATGTGCGTTGTTACTGAATGTTTCGGGGGTCAAGTGAGAATGGTTGTATTGTGTGAGATACGAAAGGCCGCGAGCGAATACAACCGACCTTGTTTGCTGTTTTTGCATGATCGACTATACTTATAAATTTTACGATAGATGTGTGTGTTGCTAAACTAGCCGATAAAGCATCTAACAAAACACACCACGTAAGAGACTTGGTATTAAGACATCAGGAAGACTCCAAGGGGCTTGAAGTGAGGAGGGATGCTATCACAAGTCTAGAGAAAACGATAAAAAAACCAATTGGCATTCACGCCGGCGGCGAGCTTTGATGTCCTCGTAAACACACACACATACAATATTTGTAGAGATACCCTCAACACAGACGCGGAGACATTTTCTCGAGGATGGCAATAAATTTTCTTTTGATATAGAGTGTCGGGGCGAAGTGAATGTTCCATGTTGTTTTGTGTACAGGTAGATGTTTCTCACTTTTATGATAATGTAGCTTTGTCCTTCGCAATGGAAATAAAAGCAATGTAAGGTATTTACTTTTGTTTTACTGTTTTCGTTACCTATATGGTTGAGGAAAATACATTCAAAAATAAGCTATAAGACGGTTAAAAGAGTCTTTATACACTCTTCAAACCTTAAAATAACACACAATAATCGTCCTTAATGATCGTCGAGGTCGCTGCGTTAATTACTTAGATATCTGTCAAGACATTTAACGTCGTCGCCATGATCAATCTCTAAATTTCCAACTGTAATAGAGCAATCGAACCTGACCATTGCCGAGGAATATAAACAAGATGAAGACTATCTACCCATTTTCGACATGTTTGTTCTAGTAAGATTCATTGTATTATTAGAACTTACCTAGAAATTGTAAACCCAAACTGACTGTCGCCGCTTTCTGAAATGTTTTTGATATTTCGTAACAATAGGTAACCTTATGGGTGTTTACTGCAATATCTGCAATTTAAAGGTCCACTTAGAGAGGGTTAGGGAACCTTTAGATCTTAGATTTCACTTATTATTTAGGGACTACCTGCGTTAGGGGGCTCATAGTAAGAAGACGGTTAAGTATAGGACTTTTCCCATGTCTATCCATTACATTATGTTATCCTGACATTACGTTCAATTTGTCATTTTAAGCCTGCCGAAGGGAGTGTCCTAATGAAAAGTATATGTAGAATCCATTAGTATTGGTCACCAACTTTATTGTGGGTTTCCGTACTCAACGCAGTATTCTGCATACTGCGTTGAGTACGGAAACCCACAATATGGCGACTTCTAGAGATATTTCTGCATCATTAGACCTCTGATGTCGCACTCACTAACAAGTGGCTATACTACTTTGAAAACCGGAAAAAAAAACTAAAATTGCTGGCTGTACTGCTAACTAAAGCAATACAGCACAGAATAGTTTTCAGCACAGAATGCTTACTACTGTCATATACAGCGCAAGCGAAAACATACAACATCGCCATCTATCGAATAAACACTGAACCACGCAGTAACGAATCCGACACAGAAACTACTAATCCTTAATCTCGATAGAGAAATTCTCGCGTCGATTAGTATATGTACAACACCATAACATCATCCGTTGGGCCGAAGTTCGTCAGGCACGATCACCTCACCTGGTCGGCGGATCCTCCTTTGTGTTGGAGGGACATGACAAACCGTTCCTCCACACGTTAAATACAATCTTATAATCTTACACAGAAATACATATAAGGAGAAAGGCAAAACCAAGAAAGAACAATAATAATTAACCATTAGAAGACCTCACTAAACAATGGCACTGAGATCAGGCACTCTGCGGCCGCATTCCTTGCCTACTCGGACAATTAACTATCAATAAACGAGTGCCAATGTCGACCCATTCGTGTGACCTAGTTTATCAGTCTTACTGTGCGAATTACCATGATTAAGACATTTATTTGCAGAATAAGCCAACAAGATTAATTATACATAGTTGTTCAAAGTATAATAATATTTGGAAAGTGGATCCAAGCGTCCTCAGATTAGTGTCTAAAGGAGGCAGAAAACCAGTGATTAGCATGTTATTCGTTATTTTTCATTGACATAATCAGAGTCCAAGCCCCTCAGATTCTATGAGGAGTTCTCATAGGACAGAGACGTACTTGTAGTATAAATAATATATAATATTCGTACGTCTTGAGCACAATCATGAGAGAACGATTTACATACATTTTAAACTAATAAATCGTTGTTATTTAAATAGATTATAGTGCGATTTACCATAGATAGTATAATAGAAAATAAATATTCATAAATGTCAAATGTACAGAGAAGAAATTAAACCTTTTCGTGTACAAAATAAAGTTTATTTTATTTTAATGGTGTTTTGTTTACTCGTGAATTCTGAGATCTTTAACACAATAAAATATAGAGGTAGATATCTTTTACATATAATACTTAAATAGTACCTACAGACGCAGATTCCAAACTCTGAGCACAAATTGGGATGTTTTATCTCGTTGTGTAGCGGAGAGCCGCTGAGAGGCTGTCGAGTGTCAATGAGGAACTCAGAGCAGGCTGAGTGGAACTTGATGACCTAATTTACCCAAAACAATATAAGGGTATTGAGGTGGCCATGGAATGGAATCAAACCTGTAGTGCAATATATATCCATCGCATTTCAAAGAGTGATAAATAAAATATGTGAATTTACGGCGAGACAGATTGTAGGCAGGTGACAATTTTGTATGTTTTTGAGATAATAACTTGATATATATTCTGACGTCTGACACACTACGCCATCTCGACCCATACTAAGCAGCTATTCTACTATGAGATAACTAACATAAATACTTAAATATTTTTTTGTAAATATAAATATATTATATTATTATCTATACATAGAAAACACACAAACTCCTAAACAAATATTTGCCGAAACAGCACTCAAATGTCAGGTAGGTCAGTCAGATGTTTTGACTTAAATTACTGTTAAGTAAAAGGAACTGATAAAATTAAATATTTAGGTACTATTTGCATTATTATATTGAAAATTTGTTGGCATATACCACATAGTCCTGGACACCTTGGATTCCAGAGTCACAAGTGCGTTGTCCTGTCTTGAATCAGGGTAAGGGGAGGGGGAGGGGAGACTGTGGTACCATTCCGATTGAGCTCACTCATACGTGCCGAAGCACCAATCCTACGTTATGAACTTCTCTCTACTAACTATAAATAATTTAAAAAGAACTCGTGAAACAGTGCAGAAATATCTTTAGTGATCTTAATTAGAGTTTCCTCCATCTCAGCTCGGAGTTGGAAGCTGGGGATTGTGTGCCGGGAACAGTTAATCAATTAGAGGCGCGCCTGTCCGGGGCGGCCTCATTAAACGCTCTCATTGCCTCTACTGCGGAGCCGGCGCAGCTATAAGAAAACTTCCACCTCATACAAAGACGCTAGGCGATTGAAGCACACCCCTGAGACACACTGAGATATTAATTAAATAATTAGACAAAACATGGATTTTGATATACAGACTTTTAATTAAAATACACCCAGAAGCAATGCACCCATTTGTAAAGAAATATCTAAGGAATGAATAATGTTATTATGTAACGAGATGGTGTTCTTTTATTAAAAATAGTTATAGATTTCTAAAAAAAAAATTGCGTGTTCATCGCACAATTTTGTTCTGGTTGGAAATAATTCCACGATTAGCAGTTAAGATCACTAATATATTATCTCGATAAACTTTACTTTAAATATTCTTTTTGTAAAATCTAATGTTGCTAAGGAAGTGATTTCACTTAAAGATAGGGAAGTATGTGGCATTAAATCAGGGAAGTGCAGTATCGAACCATTGGATTCAAAGAAATCTTTTTGCCTCTAAATAGCCGGTTTCCGCAAAAGTTGAATATCAAGCTATAGATTCTCACGGATCTAGCAATGATCCCCAGCCCATCGCATTACACACTAACACTACGTAAAATAAATAAATCATAATAAATCTCGTGAAGGTCAAATTTTTAAAACAGGTTTGTAAGTAGGGACGGATCTGAAAATTACGTTCAGCTCTAGGTGTGCCTCGGAGCCTAGGTGTGCGATCGCGGTGTCGTGTAGTTAATTAACAATAAGCGAGGCCTCGAGGCGCTTCCGTCGCCTCGCCTTGTGCCTGCACTGTGAAAACTCTATGGCCAAATGGATGCCACTCGGAATTTTTAAATCGGCTTATAAGAAAGGCAGTTTTCTAAAATCGTACGTTTAAATAAAAATAAAATTAATTAATATAACGTGGTTATATTTAGGCAGACCAATAAAGTGAAAGACAATAAAACAGTATTCGATTACCACTTTAGGGTCGACTTCGAGCCTAGGCCTGCCCCTATGACTTTGACTCGCTATCCTCCAATTTATTTATTAGTGTCAGCAAGTCGTTTAGGAGCCCATCGGAGTAATGAAGATATCGCAACGCAAAAGATTTGAGGAAAACATGTACTAATAAGTGTACTTTCTTACATTTTTTAAACCTTTAAAAATAACACGACAATAAGGATACTATCTTTTCTTGAGATAAAGGTACACACGTAAAGCATTTTTTTTTCAAATAAATATTTCGGACATCTAGGACACAACGCCATCTAGTTCCAAACTAAGCGGAGCTTGTATTGTGGGTACTAAACAACATAATAACAACTGATATAAATACATAAACATATTATTTTTTGTAAATACATACAGATTATACATAGAAAACACCTAAACTCCGAAACAAATATTCGTGGATCGCACAAATATTTGGTTCGATCCGTGTATCGAACCCGAGACCTCAAGCCCAGCAGTCGCATATGCTTGCCACTGCACCACCGAGGCAGTCATTCACTAAAGCGACAACAGTTCTTTTTTGTCAAATAAAAGCATAGATGCTATCATGATATTAGACTAGAGAAACGAATGATATAGGAATCTAAACTGACTAAAAATTATCAAAAGATACAAAGAGCCAAGTAAGGTAGGGTGGGGGTGGGGTGGGTCGAGTTGCGCGACAGTGGCGCGACTCTCTCTTAATTAGACGAATGCCCCGAATGCCGACACTATATTACCTTTAGTGATTAAGCTCGCGCCAGTTCACGTCACACAGACACGTAAACATTAGCTTTATTATTATAACTTAAGCTTGGTGTGTCTCCACACTGTATAGCGAGTAAGGTATTATGTACAAGGCGTGGTTCTATCTTATTAAAGCAACTTGTGGTTTTCAATGTATCTAAAGACGAAAGTATTGAGAGTTAATTTTGAAACTTTTATTGAGATACAAATACAAAAAAATTGACTGCACGGTTGACTTAGATGTTTCAGCGGTCGCCACTCCGCTTCCTACTGCGCAAAGTGTTTTGGGTTCAAATCCCACATTTCTCGTAGATAACACTTTGCGTGATCTACAAGTTGTTGTTCTGAGTCTGGGTATTCCTAATGCTTCGAGAGATGTCTTAAAAAGTAAACGTAGCTAACTTCAAATGGTAACTGTTACTTATAGCACAGGAAACCCTAGGTTAAAGTAACAGAATTCATAAGTTTGTAATGAATTTGTTTAAGCCAATAAACGCCAGTTTTATTAATATAATTAATTTCAAAATATCAATATTATAAGACTAACAATGATTGATATTATTTTGGAAGGAGGGATAAAAGAAAGTTAAAGAAGACGTGGGTTCGATTCCATCAAAGAACAAGTAATTGTGTGAAATTATTTTGTAGTATATAAATATGTTCATCGTGGAAACAACTACAGCATCACTTAATAACACCTATCTGTATATATATACGAGCAGATAGAAGATTCGTAGAATATTTGAAGCATTTCAATGAAGCAATTTAAGCTTACACCACCGCCGTAAACAAAAGCGCATTCCCTGATATCCCCACGCTCGCCTTGCGAATACTTCGTCACGCATTGTCCACGAAAACCTGCTAAATGCTAATCCCGGTACATTCGGCCCTTAACCCCCACACTTTAGCCCACCCCTCACCGCGACGCCCCGTTGAGCACCTTTCTAATGGAGTTTTTTAAGAAACGCAGAATAATCGTTGCGAGAAGAAAATTAAGCCATCTTGGGTTAAAAAGTCCAAAAGTGGAGTGTGTCGGGCTGACGAGTAGGGGTGTGGGGTGAGGGGAAGCGCGGGGGTGTGATACAGGGGGGTGAGGTATAGATTTTTCGGGTGCGTTTTGTCGGCGCGAGAAAACAAACGTTTAGACGATACTGTTGATATTCGGGATGCGACAATTACTACGTAATGTGATACCTTGGATTGGTGGAGGTGACGCCCGGTACAGCAGCCGTATCACTCCGTATCGCTCCTTAGCGATACTCAGTATTCTATATATTATATAATAGAACAAGCTATTTATAGTATTTCAAAATGTGTGTTTTTTAAATACTTTGCAATAATTTTCTGTTAGGTTCATTGAAAGAATTTTTAAAGATTGCTCGGTTGGCCTAGTGGTTTAAGCGGTCGCCATGCCGATTTCAACTGCGCCAAGTGTTGTGGGTTCAAATCCTATACAGGATAACATTTTGTGTAATCCATAAACTTTTATTTTGAATCTGCTTGTTCTTCGTCTCCGATTATTGTATATTTGTACTCGATTCTATAGATCTCTCTCTCGTATCTTCCATGAAGACTAGTTTAACGTATGCCTATTAAAATCCACATATTCAGTATTATCCATTATTGTTGCGCCTAAAGTAGACTGTCATAATGGCCAACTCAAATCTAAGCCCTACCCCAAATACCTGCTTTCATAATCTGGGATATAGGTCCTACATACTTATTGAGAGAAGCTTATGAAGTCTAACATAATGCCGTACCCATCCTATCAATGTTATACACGAAATTTTGTGAGTATGTATGTTTGTTGCTCTTTCATTCAAAAACTACTGAATGTATTTTGATTAAACTTCACAATAATATAGCTTACATATCGGAATAACACATGGGCTACTACTTACCGCCATGAAGGACCTACACGCGGGTGGAGCCACGGGCAAAAGCTAGTAGAAAATATAGAACAGGAAAGGCAATTCAGTGGAAAGCCAACTATTATATTTACACCAAAAGCTCAACTGTTACGAAAGTCGCAAGGTTAGTGTAACACAATAAATGTTATAGAGTAAGACAATATATTTTTGAGGCCTACATTCAATTTATTCAAATGTTATCGAAGTGGAGTGTTACATCATCTCGAAATGGCCAGTCCCTCGCACACCAACGACTAGAACAAATTCATTACAGTCGATTAAGCGCTATAAGCGTTAATATAATCTACATAATAAGATCATGCCTTACCGTTAAACAACTCAATGTAAATAACAGCCCAATTTATATTCCCCGGGGGTGTATTATCATAATACGTCACGAGCTGAACAGAGATAGAGTAGACATAGTAATTCCTGAGAGCGAGGGAGATGCAACACTCTTCACTCTGAAATATGAACAAGTAGGGTTTTTTATTGGAGTTTTTGATATGTAATGGGGGATATTAGGCGAATATTGGGTAATGGCCCCTCTTATTGATACCTATTTGTTATGTAGCTGTGTAGTGACTAACAGCTCATTTATCACGTAATCGTTCATTGGAGTTGGCTTTAAGGTAGTACATGTTTAACTTGACACACTGAAGACCCTGTAACTAGGGTAACAAGACTGATACTAAATTAAATACACCCAGAGGCAATAGAAACACACATCACATGGGTAAAAGGACAATCAAATATAATTGGTACTTATAATATTTAGTGACATCACGTCGTGATAGGTGTTCATCCTCTTTGTGTCGTAAGAAATGGGTAAGAGGATAACAGCACTACAATGAAAAGAAAAACTTGATCAAAATTTTAGAGCTAGTATAGCCACGCTGATTTCAGCAAGAATGGGCAGCCTCGACCGGGGCAGTACTACCCTCATCATCATCATCATCATCAACAGCCTTAAACAGTCCACTGCTGGACATAGGCCTCTCCTTTGAAAGGAAGTTTTGGCCTACTATACCACGCTGGCCAGACGGGTTGGTAAAGGGTTTGTTTCAAGTTTTTCTTCTCTTGGCAGGATGTTAGCTGCTTATTTTGTTCCTTTAGTCGCCTCTTACGACACCCATGGAATGAATAGGGGTGGTGACACTTTGTATTCTTAATCCGTCACCACACGGACAACTACCCTCATATAGGAAATTAACTTGGTAGGCTAACATGAAAAAAAACAGTATCTATATTATATACGTCAAGCCGGCGTTATATAGTTTGCCAAGAGTACTTCCAAGGAGGCTTCTTATGTCCAGTAAAATAAATAAAAAAAATGAAAAAGCCTTATATTTCTTGCAAATACATTATGTCCAGTATAAGACTATTAAATGATGTTAATGAGGTGCAATGCCAGAGAATGAGAACCTGCCAATCACAATGAAACACACAGTTAAACATTTAATATAGTATGGCAACGTGAATAAGTTTATTTTTTGCAGGCATAAGGTGATACGTCAACATGCTTGGCTGCATGAAGTATCTTCTTAATTGAATATGACCAAAATGAACTGCTACCTTCTTTGGAACCAGGTGTGGGTGTGAGTTTTTAAAGAGAGAGGAACATTTGGTATTACAGTTGAGCTTAGGTACTACTTAGAATTAGTGGTAATAAGCATCATTTGCCTACTTAAAACTTGTTTTTTTAACAAAAACATAAGCTTTAATAACTTTAGAGTGCTGCAAAAGTGTTAGGTTATACTTTATAGTCCGTTGATATATTGTTACACCTGTAAATAGTATTGAGCACTTAGGTACAAATTTATGTAAAATCATGATTAATAAAAATAGTGTGGGTTCTAACTATGATTTTTCTGGTATATGTACATGCATGCAAGATTTACAGTTTCTATAATCAGAATATGAAAACACAAAAAAATAGAAAGCCAATAACAAATAACCACATAATATAAGACAGAATAAAGTCATGATAAATAATAAAATAAAATTTAACTCCATCGGCTCGGGATAATAATTCTGAACTTAGTTGGCAATGCAAGTGGCAATATAATTATTAATTTCAAATGGAGTACTACAACTACCGAATAAACGGTTCATGATAACTTAAGCATACAATTATTCAAGTGAACAGTTCTTATTTTTTGTTTATTTTGCAAAATATAAAAAATACAATTTACTTCAACAGTGACCCTTTTTAAAATTGACTCTCTCTCATTTGGTTATTACTAAACAGTAATTTACACTTTAAAAGCCAAAAATTTTGAAAATACTCAAATGTCAAAAGAAAAAGCTCATTATGGTATCAAAATGTAGATAGGTATCATCATCATCATCATCAACAGCCTTTAACAGTCAACTGCTGGACATGGCCTCAAAATATCATGGTCCTTTGAAAGGAGGTTTTACCAATAATACCAATAATTATTTTTAATATTAAAACGTATACCTTGATATATCGAGAAAAGCTTTACGCCTAACTTAGCTACATATATTACTTTTAGACTATTAACATAAAAGTCCTACCAAATTTCGTTCAAAATACGAAATCCTCCTTTGGTTTGTGCATATATGTGAACTTACCTCTCTCCTACCAGGAGAAAGGTAAATTAGAAGAGCCACGCTGACCGGGGCAGTACAACCACACACATAATACCAACCTAAAATGACAGCATTCGTGCGTCTTTCGTTGGTAAGTATGAGACCGGAGGCTCAATGGAGGCATCTCAATAAGCCGTCATAGTATGGACGTCATACTGCATTTTAGATTCTACTTGTGCTTTCCATAAGGCCCTCCTGTATCAATTCATTCTAAAGGACCTCACCTACCACCTGGCTCTATGTGACACCACACTACCGTATGTTCTTCTTAATCCTGTTTACAAACTGTTCGCGACACTTAACACTAAAAGTAATACCCGCGGGAAATCTCGCACCTCAGGGAGGTCGAGTGTCCTCTATTATTGTTGCACACGCGACACCCTAACCTCAACTCTATGCCTATCCACATAAAGCCTACATTTAGTTGTGCCTCTGATAGTTTCGTTTTCAGGCTAATTAGAAGGAAGGGAGATTTTTAGCGGTTTAATAAATTTAAACTCTAAACTTAGTCGGTTAAGATTTAAGTTAGTTTTTATATTCAGTTATTGTTTGTTTGCTAAATGCTAAGAAAAAATGGGTTTGTTTGGGATGTTGTGGAGGAATTGGGTCGCGGATTTAGCCTCGTTTTTGTTTGTAACTTATTTGTTGAGAAATTAAATCGTTAAAATGTTATTTAAAGTTTAGGTCTATTATACCTTCCCTAGGGTATATTAATATTATACCCTAGGGAAGGTAGGAAGTGAACGTCGGGGCTAAACCAGAGTACTAAATCAATATTGTTGCCATTTTACTATAGATTTATTTTCATTGTCTATTAGGTGAAATTGTGCTTCTGCAAATGAATCGTGTAAAATACTCACAATAGTTAGCTTTGATATTTAGAACAACTGTTAATGAAGGATAGATATTTAGAGTTTTAACACCATATTAAGAATTGCTTTACATCATTTTAGAACCTCTTCATTTCCGCAGCATAATTTTTATTTAATATTAAAGCAAAATTTCCGGCGAAGCTGTCAGGGTCACTAGCAGTTAGTTGGTTGGATTCCTACCCATGACAAATAATTGTATGATGAACCTGGTCATAGTTACTGTGTCTGGATTTAGTTTATCGATACTATGTGTGTATTTAGTTTTATGTAAGTAGATGTGTTTCTTTTTACTTGTCTGATGGAAAGCAAGAGAAGACTCCAAGAGTGGGGGTCACCATCCTTCTCTGGTCTGGTTACCACATTACATAGGTTCTACCTAATTTAGGATTAGAACGTTATATATTTGATGTGTGTCGTTATAAACATGATTTATATCAAATATTATAAAATGTAGGTTTTACAAGCGAAGCTGGGTATTCACAGTAGTAGTGTGAAACTAGCTATTAGCGTCGCGCGGCGTGCTCCTTTGTGCGGAGGTGTCGGACCGAGCACACTCTGCTCCCTCCCGCTCCCTCCCGCGCCCTCCATCCCTCTCGCCGTGTGCGCGCCCACACGACCACGTTTGTCGGAACCGAGATGATTGTGATTCTTGGGTGCTAGTGTTGTTGGTGTGTTCTTATAAGAGGAGAGTCACACATGATAACTTTTATTTACCGCCAAAGGTTTCTATTTTCATAATAGCTGAGTTATTGTTGTACATCGCAAGTAACGAGAGTAAAGAAGCTAGTTTATAAAAAAAAACTTAAGTTACTCCTTGGATCACCAGCTTTTTAACAGTGAAAATCCCCTCAGCCGTTCCAGAGATTAGCCGAAACAAACAAACAGATAAAAATTTGCTTTTTTGATGTTAGTATCGTTTTGACTTTGACATGCATTTACTAACAAATTGTTCATTTCATATTACATACAGACACGCCTATTTAATTTATTTGTATAGAAGTTTAGATGATGATGGAATCTTTGGTGGTCAGTGCCCAAATGTGACGTAATTAAGGTGGCCATTTATGATGGTTGGACCCAGAGACATCAGCAATCATGGTGGTAGTAGAATCAGTGGAGCTTATACAAATAGATAATTGACCGCTTGCAGTTAGTTCATGTGTTTGCTTTTGAACTTATTTTTAACTCGGTAAGCATTAACTTCCTTGAGATAAGGTGGATATGAAAACCTAGAATTAGTCTAGAACCTTCTCGCTGAGGATTCAGTGATCGTGAAAGAGGCACGAGTTGTTTACCTACCAGAATCGTGGAATCGCTTCCACATCAGACGGGACGTGTCACCTGACTATAAAATGGCCGACTTACAAATATTATATTTCAATTAGGTTTTTATGACACAGACTCACGATTAAGTTAACGATTGATGAGCACCAATCATTTTCCCGGCTTTCAGAGGCGGGGAGAATGGTGCAGAAAAATCTGACCAGGCTGCCATGGTATTGGTAACCATGCTGCATTGCTTACCCTCATAATGAGGTGGTGGCCCCTACTCCTGAATTCTACTCATGCTTTCCATCAGGCAGAGTCACTTTGGTAGACTTATTTATAAAAAAAGAGTATTGTATCATTTTCCAATGTAAGTCATTTAATTAAACAAATCTTATCGAACCACACCATAACTATTTATTAATCTGTGAACACACATAGTAACGAATGTGTCTACTGAACACAGAAGGTATCCTCTGAGTCTAATTTTGGTTTCTGTTGATACAAATTTAGACATACTACAAAACACTCACTAAAGCTAACAATTATCTTTCACGACAATCGCTTTGATTTAAATTGCCACCCATAATAATAAATCGCTCCCGCTACCTCTTATAACAGTGACAGCTTCCTATCGGACTGGTTGTACAAGGAAGGGTTAGCATTCGCACACACGCAAACACACAACGGTACTTAATATGTCTGAAGGTATGCGTGTGTGCGTCGCAGCGGTTATGCGAACCAATAACCGACAACCCTTTCGGGTTAGGCACTGACTCCACCAACATATGCGATGCGATTCATTATCTATACAAATACAATAAAATCGAAGTTTCTGTTTGTAATTTCGCTAATACATATGAAAGTATATTACTTACATGCAAAATGTTTAATTTAAAAATATTTGAATGTCTGTTTATTAGTTCCAGCTAATATCTCGAACCCTCTCTATTGAATGTAAATTTTGTCAAATATTTTTAGGCTTATAAAAAAACTAGTAGTAATAATTTTTAGTATTTAAATTTGGTTCTATTCGCAAATGTGGTGATATTTGTGAACATTCATACTCGTTATT
Source organism: Phragmatobia fuliginosa (assembly GCA_932526445.1). NCBI lineage: Eukaryota > Metazoa > Arthropoda > Insecta > Lepidoptera > Erebidae > Phragmatobia > Phragmatobia fuliginosa. The sequence continues at coordinate 302,250 of OW052069.1, read as the reverse complement.
TTCATTTCTATTCCCTATGTTTACCTTATATACCGTTTTTCATCAAAATTTCCTTTCAAATAAAAACAACAAAATCAAAATAAGTTCATCCATTCGGGAGCACACAGAAAGAGACTCGTCTAACATATAAAACCTCGTAAACTTCACTAAGGTTATAAAACAACTTCACAACAAATACTACAGCTATATTGTCCGTCAGTGCAGTGTGTAACGCACCTTACCAGGGGTCCGTACCACTAATAACTCTACTAATGTGCTTGTCTAATTTACAGCCGGAGTCAGCGCGATCGATACGGAACCCACCGTTATGACCCAGATCCAGCTTCACTACAATGTATGACTATTTAAAACCTTTTTCTTCATTTAAGTTTTTTGTGGTTCCTTTTTTTTTCAACGTCATCTAGTCCCAAACTAAACAGAGCTTGTATTATGGGTACTAAACAACTAATATAAATACTTAAATATACTTTTTTTTTGTAAATACATAGATATTATACATAGAAAAACAGACAGACGCCGAAACAAATATTTGTGGATCACACAAATATTTGGTCTGTCACGGGAATTTAACCCGAGAGCTCTTGATCAGCAGCCGCATACTCTAACCACTGGACCAACGAGGCAGTCTTATACTGAATACATATAAAATACAACTTATACTGAATGCTTAGCATAAGCTAGTGGGTTCAATTTCCATCTAGGACAAAGTAGATAAGCGTGACTATCTTCTTTAAATCTGCGTGAAATTAATCTATATCTGTACAAATATATAAAGTTCAAATGACCGTTTGTAATTACAAACAAGAATATAAGTTGCCTAGAAAATAAGAAATAAAACAACTTAGGTATTTTGAAAAGATCTGCAACGACTAATACTTTGGAATTGTAGTACTTACGCCTTCGATCAATAAAAGTAGTACTATTGTGATCGAAGACTTACGCATTTATTTTAAATAATTTCATTGTAATCAAGTTAGCATCAAATGTAAACGAAAACATTGAAACTTTGCGCTGTAAATATTACTATTATTACTTCGATAAGCTTTGGTCTATTAGTAGTCGCATACGGTGGATAGCGTATGCGACTACTAATCAACAGGTCTTGGGTTCAAATCCCGGGTCGGAGAGCACGTAAAGCCGTCGGTCCCGGTTGTCATGAACATCTTTGACAATCGTTATTGGGAATTCAGTGCCCTCAAAGTTACTGACAACTAGTTCAACCTTCGAATTTCAGTTCTCCCTTAGGGTTGCGGGGGTCCGATGCCAGTCGCTCCGTGGAAGAACTGATATTCAGGTAAAACCGGTTGAACTAGTAGCCGACACCAAATAATATTGGGAATAAGCTTAGGAATAAGAAGACTCTTTATAAAAGGTTTTTTTTTTTTTTTTTTTATATTTAAGCCTGCCAAAGTGACTCTACTCTGCCTGATGGAAAGCATGAGTAGAATCCAGGAGTAGGGGTCACCATGCTTATTGTGAGGGTAGGCAATGTAGCATGGTGACCCCTACCATGGCAGCCTGGTTAGATTATTCTGCATCATTCTCCCGGCCTTCGAAGGGCGGGAGAATGATGCAGAATGATTGTGCCTCCGGTCTCACACTCACCAACGAAATACGACAGCAAGAATGCTGTCATTATTAGGATGGTCTTCTGTGTGAGGGTAGTACTGGCCGGGTCGAGCCGGCCCATTCGTGCTAAAATCAGCGTGGCTCTACTACCTCTTGGTTACTTTGTTTCAGCATAGTTATGTATGACAATTTTATACATACAAGTTGTAAAGAGACTAGGTTTTCTACCAGAGAAAGTCCAGTCAGAAAAATTGGTCCAGACAAAAATTTAATAAAAAAAATTTTGAAGGAAGTAATGTATATAATTTCATATGCATTTAGTAAGAAGCAGTTAAATTGATATTACATACAAATACTTGAATTTTATTTATTTGTATATAGGTATTGTAGTTTAGTCAAATCCAAAACATTACAAACAAAATGTTGTATTGAGGTGTTTCTAACACAAGTCCATTGAAGTAACTCCACTAAATATTGACATGGCCGAGTGTTTGTTATTCAAGAAGGCCGAGAGAGCAAAGAATCAAACCTGTCCAATGACCACTAATTCGTTGAAAGCCTCCGTATCCCTTTATCGCACAAATCTAATGAAGCACAAAGAGGCCTTTATCTTGGCCTCATTGTGACCTCACAATGGCCTATTTTGTGAGGTGTGAGGCACTCGTTGGCCTTTCACAACTCGCATTTAAACGTCTTGGTTTTTGTGGAAGGTGTCGCGGCGGAGGAGCCATTCAATCCGTCTCCGCGTCTCACGTCTACGTTTAAACTAGGTGTGTGAATGTCTTTTGTGAATACACTTTGTTTATTCCTGCTTCTTTAAGTTTTATACTTCAATTGAATGGTTTTAGTATCAGATCGAGATCGAGAGTGGATTTGAAGCATATTTATACGTTAATGGTGTCATTTGATCGTAATATTAGTTTTTAGTGTTTAAAAAAAGACAACGCTCAGGTTAGGAATATATTCTGTGTTGCGGTTACATTTATTACACAAAGTGTTGTCATTGTATTACACAAAGTGTTGTCCCGTGTGAGGTTTGAACCATTACTCACGCGTGGTAGAGGGCAGTAGTAGTACAGCTAAAAACAATTTGCAATAGTATTCATAATATGGTTTCATATCTAAATCCTTACTACTCTGACTGTCTGTCTGTAGCACTGTCTGATATAAATGATATTTGATATACAGATGGCCTAGACTTCTACATCCTGAGAAATAAGCTACTTTTTATAGTGTTAACCGTTATAGACATGGGTGGATCCACGGGCGATAGCTAGTATCATAAATACAAAATTTAGTCAGTAATAGGCTTATGTTAAACAAATATAATTATATAAGTATATCGAAATAATCAAATGCTATTCAATATGTATTTAATAGAGTCACAAATACAATCGTTAAGTTAAATTGAAATGGTTACCAGGAATGTAGGTAGGTATTAAGTAATTGAGAGATGAAAATGTGTTCGCGTCGTAATGAAAGCCAAGTTCTTTCCGACGGGATTTAATGATCTAAGGGGTGTTCAAAGAGGGTTACATTACAATAAAAAACTAACAACGAGATTGTTGAATTCGTAGGCCTATATTTGTAACTGAGTATGGTCTAAAACTGTTTGTCTTTAAAAATTATGACGTGTGATTTATCTGTGCCTCATGACAAGGATTTAGTGAGTACCTAACAATACAAGTAGATATAATATTACTGTCCGTGAACTAAAAAGTACAAGAATGTGATCTAAAACATGTCTTATCATTATTTTTAAAGGAGTATAAACATTTCAGACATCTTACACACAACGTCATCTAGTCCCAAACTAAGCAAAGCTTGTATTATGGGTACCTACTAGACAGTTGATACAAATACATAAACTTACATTTTTTGTAAATACACACATATTATATATTTGGTCATTAAAATAATCTAACGCTTAAAACAACTTGAAAAATAACACTACCTTTTTCCTTACATAACAAATGTTAATGATCATAATTCAAGACATTGTTATTTTTTGTTTTATATATAGATACACATATATAAAGTTCTCATGTCACTATGTTAGTTGCTTCTCCGAAACGTCTTGATCTTTCTTATGAAATTTTGTGTGTTTATTCAGAGCCTCGCCGGTTGCGTCCGTTACATGTAGATATATTATAAAAAAATAGTTAACGTCCAATTTTCAAATTAATTAGTTAAACTATAAATTCAAGGAAGTTAAAACACGTTTTTGTTGGTTATTAATTCTCATCAATAATAAATTAATACCTAATGAATAGTTTTGTACGCAATTAAGGTAAAAACTATTCTTGTTGTAGTAAAAAATCAATAATAACATAAAATAGTCAACACCTAAAAAAGTGTTTATTATCTATTGCGATAGTTGGGTATTATATGTTTCTTATAGTAATACTACCAATTTATACTTAAACCTTGTATTATATAAGCTAGCTTTTCATATTTCTCTTAATTATACCCTACTAGCTTTCGCCCACGGCTCCGCCCACGTTTATATTAGTTATCGCGGTAAAAAAGGCTGCAAATTATCAGTACCAAATTTCATTTCAATTAGTTTGGTGGTTTTTGCGTGAAGGGCGGGCAGACAAACAGGCAGACAGAGTCACTCTCGCATTTAGAATATTAGTAACGATAGTAAGGACACTATGTTTGTCAGAATAATGGTAACATAGGTACCTATCTTTCGTAAGGCATTGCGGCGCGCGGTTTCCGTCGGCTATGCGAGCATCACTTTACAATTGAAAATAATTCTTTGAAGTACTGCTTATTCGTATAATTTACTACGCATAGTTACACATTAAAGGCATTGAATATTAAAAGTTCTTGTAGATATCTGATTTAATAATGCATATAATTGTTTAAAGTGCACTTACAACTTTACGAAGAGTAATTATGTTAACGTTCATGAAAATCATATTTGTAATGTAGTATCTTTATCAAGTTGACGGGTATCTATGTGTGTCTTTATAACTATCGTGCAGTCGTTATAATTACAAGTAGGTCTGTTACTTGCTAGCAATAGATAGAATTGTACCTACCTAACATTTAAGAGTAAAATGTAGGGATAGGTTTGAATTATGGCTATTGGTAATATTAATTTTCAAGAACATGATAAAGCTTTACACTCTTCTATCTTTTATTATACCACAATAGATTAATTCAATTATTTCGTTTTATACCCTTATCTTATTAAAATTATTACTTTAAAATAGTTCTGCATTCATCTTACAAATATCTATACCTACGTATGTGTATTGTGTAAAACATATCAAATTGTACTAAATAAATACCGAGTTTCAATTATATAGATCTACTATAATATAATTTAGGCACTAAAGCCAAGCCAAGTTACATATTTTTACAACAAACTCTTTTTAAAATATGCGTGAATCACAGAAGGCCGAATCTTGCCAATAAGACTAATAATATAAGCCTTATTGAAAAGCTCCTGAGTCAATATAATAATTATAAGTTGTAGTGACTCAAGCAGGTCGCGTTGGCTCCGCTGTTCACAAGTGACGGTGAAACCGGAGCCGTCGGCCATCGACAAAGGCTCCGTACGCTTTGTACTTACGCTAATTTATTAACCAATAAGACTAAAACGCTAATTAAACACGCGCACAAAGAGAGCGTGTACGCGCCTTGAGCGCGCATACTGTGCCCGGACAGGCCGAGTACACACTCACGATTTTTAAGCGATAACAGTCAGAGAATTTCAGGACATCTACAAATATCTAATAAATAAACGTTTAGTTAACTAAACTGCTGTGATAGCTGATGAAGGTATGATTTACTTTAAAACACGTTTCTTTAGGTACTTAAAATATATTAATATATATTATATAATAGATAATATTGCGTACCGTAAATTCTAGCTTTATAAACCCTCTAAGTTCTAGTGATTGTGAGCGGTCAGTCGCTTACTGACACTACAAAAGAGTTAGAGACTCACCAGGAGGCGGGTGCAATAGTGGCGGCCCGGGCAGAAAGGCAGCTGCCACCGCTGCTTGTGCATTGAAAGCTGCCGCGTACGCCACACGGCTCGCCATGGATGCTGGCAGCTGGAATTGTGGAGTGTACGGCGATCTCGGCTCTCTACTCTCCGATAAATTCAACACTCGATCTCCATCTCCTCTCTCGAAGTATCTCTCCCGGCTCTCGCGGTTATCAGATAAGCCAAGCAGCTCCTGAATAGCGAACGGAGACCTCTGAGGGGCTCGCGGAGCGCTCGCGTTCGCACTCATCGCTTGCATCTTGAATGAGCTCTTTTTCGCACGCGTGCTCTCAGCTTAACATTACATTACTATCATAACTTTTACGTCTTTTAATTTTTTTTCAACAATATATTTCTGACTTAGGCATACGGTATCACAATTACTTAGGTCGTTACGTCAATTCTTAAAAGTTAGTAAAAACGCACTTTTAAAAGTTCAAAACACTTTAAATTGAGAATCGATTCTCTTCTACTTAAGATTAGGCCTAGAGATGAGGTGAAATTTTATTTTGTTAATGAAGATTTTTTAAAATGTTTACGTGGAAATGGAAAATTCGCAAATATGTAATATTTGGCGCGGGTGTGACGCGAGCGCTGGCCGCGGCGTCTGCAGCGCTTCTGTCGGCGGCGCCGCTCGTCGCGCCGAGAACACGAGCACCCCCCTCGGAGCTGGCGGCGGCTGCTCGCTGCTCAGTGCCGAGTGCCGACACGGCCTAAGCACCGCCCCGCGCGCACCACTTGCGCCCTTACGGCCCCGAGCGTACAGCGCTCGCTCCGACGCTGAAAGGACGTAAGCGCGGCGGGTTGCCGTGCGCTTGTGCCGTTTGTGGTGCGCGCCGGCGTTCGGGCGGAGCCTCCTAATAGCCAATACGGATATTTTGTTACCGCACTGTATTGGCCAGATTTGTTGACGCCGGACACGCCTACTCAGCGGCTGCCAGGTGAAATGGAACTCTACACCGGCACCCGTTAAATACTAAAGTGAGTCGGAGAGTCGGCGGTTGATTTAATTTTGATTAATTGTAAGAAATGAATAGGTTCCGCGGGGCGGCGGTTGACGGTGGGGGGTGGTGGGGGTGCTGTGCCGGTGTACGCGGAGAGTGAATGCGTTCGGGCGCACACGCCGCACCTCGCTATAATGCTCTCCATTATCAATCATTGGTCTCTACAGCTCTACAGCGGGACCTACCTCTAGGTAGAGCGGCGGACGTGGGACCTTCTCGCGCCACATAATGGCTGAACACTATAAATGCTCACTTCATTTAAAATTTTCAAAATTTTTAAGTTATGTCTTTAAGTAGTTGTAGTTATGTTTTTAAGTTTCCTTAAATTTTAGACTATAATTTTAATATTTTTATGAATATAAAATTCTAGATATTATGCCTCCTTACATTACCATCACTTTACAAATACTGACCATTGTAAGATCCAATATTATAATTTTATTATTATTATTATCAAATCTTCCAATTTACATGATTAAAATTGTCTTTTGTCTGGAATAATTGGTAATTTAATTGTAACAAGAACTTGAGAGCTATGTCGAACCATGATTTGATCGTGACTTATTTAAAAAAAGGCTCGCGGTAAAAACGGACCTATATCTTACTGCAAGAACCAAAGAATCTACTGATAACAATTGATTCACTGGTTTATACGTAAAAGCGTAATAGACAGACAGAGTTATTTAAGAACTTTTAACTTTACGTAAGTAGGTATGTAGATACCTATTAGCACTGATTAGTTGGTATTGATCGATCGTGTTAATTACCGAACTAAACTAATTGATAAAGTTTACCTATATGTAAACTTTACTTGTAAATACAGGCTTGCCTAATTTATGGAGCCAGTATTGAAGTAGATCTACTGTAATCATAATTGTATTAGCTGTTTCGACTGGGAGTTCGCTTCCATGGTTGGAGTCCCTCTACTTGTAACACAGGTTTACTCCTAGCACGAGAGTGTGGCCTTGCCGTACCATGGTGGCGGCGACCGCGGTTGTTAACGCCTCTGAATTAAATATGCTTTTGCAGTATCGATCTATGTACTTTGTTTATAACTTGTTTATGAAAAAAAAAGATTATTATTATTATTACACTATTTTTGAACCTGAACCAAACTTCAAATACGAAAAAAATATTCACGTAGATATGTGTTAATATATGCTCTTCCACCTTTATTTATTGCGAGACTTGAGTTATAATTTTAGTCTTGAATATTTGGTTATAATTTTATTATACTATGAGTTTAGAACATTATATTCAGCTTTCTAGCACGCAATACATCATATTTTTTATCAAAATAATATTTGTTGATGTATTCTTCCTTAGTACTCCAGGCACTCCAAGTCTAAGACTAGGCATAGGAAAAGGGTAAACAGGCTCAATTCTCCCTTAAAACTACTGGATTACTATATTCTATATATACTGCTCTCTGCCTTACTACCTTGACTACTTACTGTATAAACCTATACAGTAAGTAGTACTCAAGGTAGTAAGGCAGAGCTGATGGCAACAATAATGGTCCGGCTCCACCAAGGCGGCACTACCCTTTTAAAGAAGACCGACCAAAATAAAATAGCAGTATTCATGCTGTAGCCATGCATACCAATTTTTTTCAATATTAATTTAAGCCTACCAAAGTGACTCTACTCTGATTGATGGAAAGCATGAGAATCCAGGAGTAGGGGCCACCATCCTCATTGTAAGGGCAGGCAATGTGGCATGGTGACCCATATCATGACGGCTTAGTCAGATGTTTCTGATGACTTACTAACCAACGAAATCCGACAGCAAGAATGCTGTCATTATTAGGATGGTCTTTTGTGTGTAGCATCTCAATAAGCCGCCAGAGTACAGGGTCGGCATGATTGTCTACATTCACAATGAGAACGGTGACTACTCCCCTTAGATTCACTCACTGTAAGCTCTCGAGTTTCCTTCCCACTATCATTCCGGGTCCTATAAACGGGGCGTGAATAAGCATCTCACTAAGCGTAACATACTGTCGTCATAGTTTATTGTCTGAATTCGTAGCAAGTGTGGTGGCCCTCACTCTTGGATTCTACTCATGCTTTCCATCAGGCAGGGTGGAGTCACTTAGGTAGGCTTATTATATATATAAAAAAAGGTTTTAACTCATGCCTTCCATCAGGCAGACTAACCACTTAGGCAAGCTCATAAATATAAAAAAAAACTAAGTCTAAGATAACTGTTACCATTTGATTCAGATATACCTACCAATAAATACGTACCTACTTAAATAGCATTTTTAAAGTTCAATAGCTTTAAAGTGAAATTCAATCCACAACAGTATAACCCCTCAACTGTAACAGTATCACTTGGAGTCTTCCTGGTTCCTCATTAATTGTTCCTTAACTTGACATAATTTTGAAGTGCTTTGATTTAAGTTATGATCATATTAAGATAATAAGGTATCAATTTCAATCATCATATTTTGTTACGGTGTTTCCAGCCCTCTTTATTATAATAAAAAGTATTTGACATTAACACATAACGCCATCTAGTCCTAAACTAAGCAGAACTTGTAGTATGGTTAATCACCACTGTACTGTTTTGAACTAGAACTGAGGCCCCATTGAATGTATAAAATATCTATGTCTTAGGCGTTTAATTTTTTCCTTTAAGGTTAAACCTTTGTCTAGCTGTCTTGTTGGTCTAGCGGTTAGCGTATGCGGCCGTTGATCATGAGGTCTCGGGTTCGATTACCGGGTCGGACCGAATATTTGTATGAACTGCAAACATTTGTTTCGGAGTTTGGGTGGTTTCTAGGTATAATATGTATTATTTACAAAATAAGTATGTTTATGTATTTCTTTCAAAAACGGCCCCAAAGGAAGTGGACGTGGCGGAGCCCCGACGCTATGACCAAAAATGAGATCGATTTCATCATGACGGACAAAAAGCATATATTCAGAGACGTCTCAGTGCTCAACAGGTTTAATACCGGCAGTGATCACCGACTTGTCCGAGGCTCTCTGAATATCGACTTCAAGGCTGAACGTGTCCGCTTGATGAGATCTAGGCTCCGACCAACTCTGCTCCAAGCCACGATTGGATCTGAAATATTCCAGTCAAATCTGCAAAACCGATTTGCTGCCATGGAAACCACAAGAGACGTTGACCAGAAACTCCATAATGTGGTTCGGATCATCAGGGAAGAAGGTTCGAGATTCTGTAAAATGCAGCGTAAGAGCGGGAAGTCAAAGCTTTCAGAGGGGACTCTTAGGTTAATGAAGGAACGACGTGAGAACCCACCTGTCACTTCGTTGGGAAAACGGACTCTGAACCGAGAGATCAGCAAGCGTGTAAGACATGACCTCCGATGCTCCAATACTCTTTTTATTGAAAGAGCGATCGAGCTGAATCGGGGGTCAAAAGTGTTCATGCAATCTCTCGGAAGAAGCCACCTGACGAAGTTGACCACAGCAAGTGGAGTAGTCGTTACTTCCAAGCCGGCCATCCTCTCGGAAGTGGAAGGCTTCTATAGCGGTTTGTACGCTTCGCATGCATCTCGACCTGATCCCGAAAATGAGGATCCTAGAGCCAAATTAACACGCCACTACACCGAAGATCTGCCAGAAGTCAGTATTGACGAAATCGAGATGGCTCTTGGACAGCTGAAAAATGGAAAAGCCCCGGGAGAGGACGGCATTACAACAGAGTTGTTGAAAGCTGGAGGTAAGCCCGTACTGAGGGAGCTCCAAAAGCTTTTCAACGCTGTCCTGTTCGAAGGGAGAACTCCAGAGGCGTGGAGTAGAAGTGTGGTCATTTTGTTCTTCAAAAAGGGTGACAAGACCAGGTTGAAGAACTATCGACCCATTTCCCTCTTAAGCCACGTCTATAAGCTGTTTTCAAGAGTCATCACGAACCGTCTTGCGAGAAGACTCGACGAATTCCAACCACCGGAGCAGGCTGGGTTTCGGAGCGGATATGGCACCATAGACCACATCCACACAGTGCGGCAGATTATTCAAAAGACCGAAGAATATAATCAGCCCCTGTGTCTAGCATTTGTGGACTATGAGAAGGCCTTTGACTCGATCGAGATCTGGTCTGTTCTGGAGTCCCTGCAGCGTTGCCAAGTAGACTGGCGATACATCCAAGTGTTGAGATGTCTCTACGAGGCCGCCACCATGTCCGTCCAAGTACAGAATCAGCAAACAAGGCCCATACCATTGCATCGAGGAGTGAGACAAGGGGATGTTATTTCCCCGAAATTGTTCACAAATGCAATGGAGGACTTGTTCAAGACGCTGCACTGGAAAGGACGTGGCATAAACATCAATGGTGAACACATCTCTCACTTGCGATTTGCAGACGACATCGTCATCATGGCGGAGACGCTGCAGGACCTACAACAGATGCTAAATGACCTAGCTGACTCTTCTGTACGCATCGGCCTACGGATGAACTTGGACAAAACCAAGGTCATGTTCAACAAACATGTACTACCGGAACCGGTTGCGATACACGGTGCCGTTCTCGAAGTTGTTCAAAAATATGTGTACCTCGGGCAGACTTTGCAGTTGGGTGGAAACAACTTCGAGGACGAGGTGAACAGGAGAATTCAGCTGGGTTGGGCGGCGTTTGGGAAGCTTCGTCGGGTCTTTTCATCATCGATCCCACAGTGCCTAAAGACGAAAGTCTTCAACCAGTGCGTCCTACCCGTCATGACATACGGAGCCGAAACGTGGACACTCACGGCACGGCTGGTCCACAAATTCAAAGTCACGCAGCGAGCTATGGAGAGGGCTATGCTCGGAGTTTCTCTAAGAGATCGTGTTAGAAACGAGGTAATCCGGCAGAGAACTAAAGTTACCGACATAGCCCACAGGATTAGCAAGCTGAAGTGGCAATGGGCTGGCCATATTAGCCGCAGGACCGACAACCGTTGGGGTAAACGTGTTCTTGAGTGGAGACCGCGTCTCGGCAAACGTAGTGTAGGACGTCCACAGGCCAGGTGGAGTGATGATTTGCGCAGGACGGCTGGCAGGAGCTGGATGCGAGTAGCCGAGGATCGAACTAAGTGGCGTGCAATTGGAGAGGCCTATGTCCAGCAGTGGACTGCGATAGGCTGATGATGATGATAGCAATTTGATTAAATTCGCCCGATACAAAATGATATATTTGACTTGAAAACGTACAAGTTTAGGTAGATTATTGGTAGTTTTTCGGTTATGGCTACGAGCGATGTAACTCTTTCGAAACATATCGCGGACTATGTCAATGCTTACGACACATATCTCGGATCAATGGCAAAGCACTATTAAATGTATTAAAAAAAAAAAGGATCAAAAAATATAGTTAAATGTACAACTCAATATCAAAACCAAAGTGTAAGAATCATTTTTAATGGCGACAGTAGTATTTTTTAATTAATATTTTTTTCATTGAACAATTATAATCATACATAAGTTACAGTATAGGAAGGCTTATTTATTATAGAGATGAAATTATTATGGTAGAAAATGAAATTGCTCTTGATTGTATATTTATTTTTGTATATTAAGCTGCAATATTTTCAGCAAATCAGAGTCATATAACAGGTACCTACTCCCACTAGCTTTTTGAAAATGACAAATCATTGACTTTTCATAAATGAATGATTAAGTTAAAATTTAAATGTTAAAATACAAGAATTTTCTCCATAACTTCTGCTTTGAATTGAAAATTCTAACTTAGTTTTCACATTAAGTATCACATTGAAATAAAGACTCTTAGGTTTTGTAGGTATTCTCTACCTACCACTAGGAATCGTTGAAAAATCATTCAAAGTAAATTCTTTTATCTAATAAAACCTCATGTTAGCTCCCGTGTCCATTACATGGGAGCTGTTCTGACGTGGCATCCCTGTGAGTGCCAGACCAGCAACCATCATGACGAGTCGCATCGACTAAGGTTGTTTTCAGTTTTTACAAAATAAAAGTAATATATATCATTTTTTACTTTAGAAATGACTGTTCTTCTATTGTTAGCAGATATGTGCTAGTGGTGAGGAATATTCATCAGAGAGTGAGAAGACAGACGACATCGAGAATCATCCGGCTTATAGATCAGTTAATGAGTATGAAGTTTCTACATATACCTACATATGTCGGGAAGTAGTAAATATAATTTGATACTGTAGAAAGTGAAACTTGTGCACATCCATCGCAAAAAAAAAGAAAATTTTTCAGCAAAACGGAGAATGATCAAAAGTAGTTGCTACAAATGGTGTGATGAATACAAACTTGATATTATGTGCTACAAGTCGTGGTCTTAAATGTCTTCCATGGTTTTATGTTCATAGTTTTATACCAAAATATCAACTTTTCTGTTCATATAATGTATTAATTTTGACAATTTAAGTTATTTTTAACCGACTTCAAAAAAAAGGAGGAGGTTATCAATTCGTCGGAATCTTTTTTTTTTTTTTTTTTATGTATGTTCAGCGATAATTTCGTCGTTTATGAAGAGATTTCAAAAATTCTTTTTGCATTGGAATGGGCGTAGCTTACAGGTGGTCCCATCGTCACCATATCGGGATCTGATGATGGGATCCCAAGAAAATCGAGGGAACTCCTCAAATATCATAGGCACAATGTCGCGATTTGGGTATTATAAATAGTTTTTCATTGAAGTCGGTTCCTTTTTGTTAAAATTATGGAAGTATTTAATTCTAATGTTTTAGTTAAGCAAAAGTGAAAAAACAAATATTTTTATTTAGATCAAGAATATGGTATGGTATGGTAATAAATATGTGATTATAAAGAATAAGAATGATATGCCATGGTTAATAAATTATTGTTATAAAAACCTTTTAAACCTAGTTTTCTGATAGCGTAGTCGAAACGACAAAGTGAGGTGTTGAAACATAAGGTTAGTGGTCTAGGGTTAATGGCGAGTGTAAAAATATTTCAAAGTGAATAATAAAGGCAAGTTGTTAGTAATTTAAGTAAAATATTTACTTTTCATTTCTCATATGGCCATCTCATTCGAAACTAGGCAGAGCCAGTACTTTTATAAGCATATATACCTAATATCTAAATATGAGAGGAAATGATAATGCTTGTCATACCTACTTCTGTTTTTAGCGAACAAAGAAAAGCGTTTGGCGGGAATATCTCGTATTTGACCAAAATTTTACCTCAGACTTTCTCAACAATTAATCTGTTAAATTAATAATACTGACTGACTACCTTCATAATGCGATGAAAAATATTAAATCAAATATGCTTAGCCTTAAAATCCTAACACAAACGAAGGATCGGCTACTTCAGACCATTGACAAGAACCATCTAAAATAGGTAATAGACACCACAACATTGACAAACAAAGCCTTACAGCGTCAGGTTGATGAGGAACAGCGGCCGTCGTGTCAACATGTCACTGCGCACAAAGGCGTGGCCTGGCTTAATGCGAAACCCGAGCCGACACCGGCCGCCCCCCACTCCGCCGGACACGACACCTGAGCTGCGCAGGAGTGCTCGTATTGTGGCATATCATAATTATTGTCCCACCGACAGTATTGTCACTTGTGGGAACTCGCTACTGGACTATTGATGGCCTCTATACCTGTCATAACAAGCTTCCAACTACCTATTGTTCATTGTAAAGACGATCATGACATGTTGAAGGTGAAATAAACTGCAAATATATTAGATAGATAGCTATACTTTCATCGAAACTATTATAGCAAATAGTACAGTAGAAAAAAATATAGGTATATTATGTTTACATATCCACCTATGGAAGTTTGAAAATGTGTAATTATCTCGTCATCAGTTTATTGCAGTCCACTGCTGGACATAGATCTTATTAATTGCAAGTCATCGTATTATACAACAGCACCTGGTTGTTATATAAGTTTTGAGACTTTTGTAGACACTGTTACACGAAAAATTTTAGGGCACTCTTGGATTTTATTTTGTTGTTTATATTTTTCCTTTTAATAAAGGCGCGCGTGCTAGCCCAGCTGTCATATCATCTATGGCAATTGTTATATCGGGAAGTCGTTACCCTCAAATATGATGACAATTAGTCCAATCCCGCGAGGAGGTCATGTATAAACTGATATTCAAGTAAAGACGGTTAAACTAGTAGCCGACCCCAAATAATCTAAAGAATAACAAAGGTTAGAAAGATACATATGTTTTCCTTTTAGTTGGATTACCTATGTACACCATCAAATATTGGGTCTAATGTAAGATGTAGCCGATGTCTTCTAAAATTATATGACTAATAGTCTCATAAGGAGTCTCAGCCAACTGAGACTCCATCTGCATGTTTTTTAGTTCATCATCATTATCATCATTAGCCTATCGCAGTCCACTGCTGGACATAGGCCTCTCCCATTGCACACCACTCTGATCGATTTTGGGCTTCTCACATCCAGCTCCTGCCATCCATCTTATGCAGGTTGTCACTCCACTTCGCCTGTGGGCGTCCTACACTACCTTTACCGAGACGCGGTCTCCACTCCAGAACTCTTCTGCCCCAACGGTCATCAGTTCTGCGGCTAATATGGCCAGCCCACTGCCACTTCAGCTTGCTAATCCGGTGGGCTATGTCGATGACCTTAGTTCTCTGATGGATCACCTCATTCCTGATACAATCCCTCAGAGAAACGCCGAGCATAGCCCTCTCCATAGCACGCTGAGCAACTTTAAGCTTATGGACCAACCGTACCGTAAGTGTCCAGGTCTCGGCTCCGTATGACATGACAGGTAGGACGCACTGATTGAAAACTTTCGTTTTTGCATTGTTGGATCGACGACGAAAAGACTCGACGTAGCTTTCCAAACGCTGCCCAACCCAACTGAATTCTTCTATTAACCTATTTTTTGGTTATCACGGTCAAAAGTAGCCTGTGCCTTTGTGCCTCGAGAATCAAAGTAATTTTCATTGTAAATGCCAAACTACATAAAAAATTAAAAGCGCAACAAGCCGACAGAGTTATTTAGCAATTGTAATATTAGTATGTATGTATCTAAAGACTCAGAGTCAGAATTTAGATTCTTCTACGTTGTATATTATTTAAAATCTTCATTAAATTATATATAAATTCATAGGAATCATTTAGTATGTATCTAAATGTCAAAGTAGTTGCTGTCGTATGATAACTACTTGTCGGGCTTCAGTGGAATACATACGACGAAAACTGTATTCCCTTAGCTAATGTGAAACGTGAAATATTATTATTGAAAAATGATTTTCTACAACATATTATTAAATATGTTGTAGAAAATCATAATTTCTGACATATTTAAACTTGACTTGACTTTGACTGTGTAAAAGTTAATTACGAATAAACATTATGAAATGATTTTATGACATTTCACCTCACCTGTCTTGGTAACATTCTAGTTTTGATGTTTAGAAATTCTGACTTATACCGGTAAAAAAATGTTCTAATAAAAAGAAATTGTAGATGTAATTTAGTTTGAAAATAATGGCCTGATAGTTTAGTATACGTTTTGTTAGTTTTTAATAAGAGCTTATATTTAGTAGTACTTCATAACAGTCATTATTTACTTCATAATTTGACGGAGACTCGATCCCCTAATGAAACCATCAACCCATCAACAATCAACAAATCATCAAAGGTAGTAGAGCCTCGCTCATTGCAGCACGGACGTGCCGGTTCAGGGTGTTGATACTACCCCTACAAGAAGATCAACCTAAAAATGTCAGCATTTGCGCTGTTGTGTTTCGTTGGTGAAGGTGAGACTAGAGGGGTAATGATGCAGCACCATATCACCATCGTTTGGGTGGTGCTGGTGACCCTGCTGCGTGGGTGGTGCTGTGTTGTCTGCTTTCTCAGTGAGGATGGTAACTACTTTTGCATTGTACTCATGCTTTCCATCAACCAGAGTACAGTCACTTTGTCAAGCTTAAATAATTAAAAAAAACGCCGACTAATCTGGTCTTCATTCATTCCTAACGCTTGATTTACTTACAGATATACTTAATATATTTCGTCTAAGATAGTAAACCTGTGTGACGAGAACTTTACTTCATGTCCTAGATTATTATGAAACAAAATTACATACTACCTCGCAATATGTACGCAGTATTACTGGCAGATAAGGAAGCTCATTGTACTAGATACTATTTTTAGTTTTATATTGTACATTGTATGTTTCCATCCCATGGTGTGAAATAAATAAAATTCGTCCATCTTCTAGTATTTTAAATAAAAATACATGGTTAGTACGTTAATTTTGTTAATTTATTTTCTACTAGCTTTCGCCCACGGCTCCGCCCGCGTGTTAGTCGGTTATCGCGGTAAAAAGTATCCTATGTCCTTTCCCAAGTTCAGTTCTACCTTAATACTAAATTTCATCAAAACTGGTTCAGTGGTTTAAGTGTGAAAGCGTAACAGACAGATAGAGTTATTTTCGCATTTATAATATTATAGTAGGTATTGTATCTTTATACGTTAGGTACAATATCGAAATTTAGGTATGTTCTCAGGAATCAACTATCCATTCTAATATATATATATTCGAAAGTAACACTATTTGTCTGTATTTCCGTAAAGCTTTAACGGCTAAACTGTGAAATCGACTTCAATAATTTTGGGTGTATAGATAGATTGGATCTTGAAGAAAGCATAGTTTACTTTTGGTCGCGATAGTCAATATATATGTTTTTTTTAAATATATTATAGGGGGAAACGAGCAGACGGATCACTTGATGGTAGGTGATTGCCGCCGCCCATGGACACCCGAAACACCAGAGGAGTCACGTGACACGTTGCCGGTCTTTGAGATGGGAGTATGTTTTGCTATTAGTTCGTTGAAACATGGTATCTTCATAGAACTCGCACCAGTATGTTTCTAATGGAGCTAGTATTCATTAAAGAAATGACGAAATATGAAAAAAAATACTGACCATTTTGGATCACATTATCACATGGTTATTAAATTTCTTTAAAATTGTTCACGGACAAAAAGAAAAAACCTATGTGATTTATTTTGGCGTTTCTTACCAGAGTAAGTCTTAGAAAATTGGCCATCTTTTGCCTGTAAACTATGTACTACTTGTATAAGTATTTGGAAAGATTTACTTACAGGATTTAATATATTGTAACTAATATAATAATAGCCTTTTTGGGCGTTTTGCCCTCTGTAGTAAAAGTTCCCAGTAACAAACCATTCGAGTTATAGATATAAATGAAGTTAATGACCTGCTCAAGCTGCTGCTTATGCTCTCAAATACTTTTTTTCTTACCTATCTTCCACTACTGCTAATTCTCTGCAATTGTCCCACAACGGCCATACTTAAATGGGTTTTTTATATATATATTTAAACATACCAAAGTGACTCTACTCTGCCTGATGGAAAGCATGAGTAGAATCCATTTTAGATGGTGAACTACCTAAATCTATAAATATACTCGTATTATCATCTACGTTCCCTTTCAGATTTATTTTATTACTGAGATCTAACCTGAATGTTGCAGAGGTGTAAAACTGGTTGAACTAGTGACCGACTCCAAGTTGGCGGACCTCCGTGCGGCCTGCGTACGTGCCCGGAGGTCCCACACCCGGAGTCGGCGACGTCACCGCGGAGGCGGTGAGGAGGTGGACCGGCTTCACGAGGAGTACCGAGCAGCTCGGGAAACTCTGAGGCTGGCCATCTGCCGCGCCAAAGACGCGTCCAGAGTGGAGATGCTGGAGAGTCTCGAGCGTGACCCCTGGGGTCGGCCTTACCGTGCGGTGCGACAAAAGCTCCGCACACAGGGCCCCCCCCTTACGGAGACTCTCCAGCCCAGCTTCCTGCAGGAAGTGGTCGAGGGCCTATTCCCACAGCAGGCGGAACACACACCCCCGTCGATGGCCCGTCGTGGTCGTCGTCGGGACAGCGTGGGTGATGTGCCGCCTGTCAGGGAATCGGAGGTAGGGGCGGCTGTTCTACGGATTCGGTCCAAGAACACCGCCCCCGGGCCGGACGGGGTTCCAGCCCGAGTGATGGCCCGTGCCCTCGACTACATGTCGGACCACCTCAGGGGAGTGTTGGACGCTAGCCTGGCGTCCGGACACTTCCCTGAGCGTTGGAAGTGCGGGAAGCTGGTACTGATCCAGAAGCATGGACGGCCTGCCGATTCGGTCGCGGCCTACAGGCCCATCGTGTTGCTGGACGAGGTGGGCAAGTTGTTCGAGAGGGTTCTCTCTGTCCGCATCGTCCGGCACCTCAGCGAGGTGGGGCCCGACCTGTCGGACGCCCAATTCGGCTTCCGAGAAGGGCGTTCGACGGTCGACGCGATCCTGCGCCTGAGGGCCGTGACCGAAGAGGCGGTGAGAGGCGGCGAAGTAGTGTTGGCGGTGTCCTTGGACATCGCCAACGCCTTCAATAGTCTGCCATTCGGCTGCATCAGGGCCGCACTCCAATACCACGGAGTGCCAGGGTACCTGCGGCGGCTGGTGGCAGACTATTTAGAGGAGCGTACCGTCGAGTACGAGGACCGAGATGGCGCCTTGAGACGCAGGGCCATGTCGTGCGGTGTTCCACAGGGGTCTGTCCTAGGACCACTCCTGTGGAACATGGGATACGACTGGGCCCTACGAGGGCGTCTCCCCCCCGGGCTGGGTGTAATCTGTTACGCAGACGACACCCTGGTCACGGCCCGGGGGGCAAACTTTGAGGAGGCGGCGCGCCTGGCCACCACGGGAGTCTCCCGGGTGGTCGGGCGCATCGAGGCGCTGGGTCTGCGGGTGGCCCTGGACAAGACGGAGGCCCTATTATTTCATGGGCCCCGTCGCGGTCCGCCCGCCGGCGCCTCCATTGTGGTCAACTCGGTCCTCGTACCGGTCCGGGCCCAGATGAGGTACCTGGGTCTGGTCCTCGACGGTAGGTGGCTCTTCGACGAGCACTTCCGACAGCTTGGTCCTAAGCTGGTGGGCACTGCCTCCGCCCTAGGGCGACTTCTGCCCAATTTGGGCGGGGCCAGTGTCCCCACTAGGCAGCTGTACACGGGGGTTGTCCGGTCGATGGCACTGTATGGTGCACCGGTGTGGGCGGCGGCTCTGTCCGCCCAGAATAGGGTGCGCCTCTGGCGCCCCCAGAGGGTATTGGCGGTCAGAGCCATACGCGGATACCGCACCGTATCTACCGAGGCGGCGTGCGCCTTGGCCGGAACACCCCCGTGGGATTTGGAGGCGGAAGTGCTCGCCGAAGTTTATCGGCGAGTGGCTGACTTCCGGGCGGAGAACGGCTTTCGCCCTCCGCCCGATGACGTGCGCGAGTGGCGCGAAGCCGCTCGCCGAGCCACCATGCAGAGATGGTCGTTCCGGCTGGAGACCCCACGCGCTGGCTTCGCCGCCGTGGAGGCTCTTCAGCCGGTCATCGCGGAGTGGGCAGGGCGGCAGCATGGGACCCTTTCCTTCCGGCTGACGCAGGTACTTTCCGGGCACGGTTGCTTCGGAAAGTACCTGCACTCGGTCGCTAGGAGGGAACCGAGTCCCGCCTGCCACCACTGCGACTGCAGTGAGGACACGGCCCAGCACACGCTGGCGGTCTGCCCCGCTTGGGCGGCGCAGCGCCGGGTCCTCACTGCGGTCATCGGAGGGGATCTCTCGCTGCCGGCCGTCATAAGATCGATGGCCGGCAGCGACAGTTGTTTTACCGCGGTCGCAACCTTCTGCGAGGATGTAATCTTGCAGAAGGAGGTGGCGGAGAAGGCCCGGGAGGACGATATCCACTCGGACCCGATCCGCCGCCGGCGCCCCGGGCGGCGGAGGCGCGCATACCTGCGTCTCATGCCGCCCTGAGAGTGGCCGCGGATGGGCGGGACGGGTTTCCCGTCCGTCCGCAGTAGAGGCCAACCGCGAGGGGGCGGCGTCCGTGTGTGACCGGACGCTGCCCAATTAGAGAGTTTAAAGTTGAGATGGTGCCCGCAACAGTGCGGGCAGGCGCCGGTTGGAGTCCAGAAGGAAATCCCCTCCCTGGACTCCTTCCAATACAAAGGCGCAGAGAGGGTCACACCGTGTGGTTTTAGTCGGTTCGAGTCCGACACACCACCCCGCCGTAACCCCCGACGGGGTGACGGTCCGCGGGGATTTCCACACGTAAAAAAAAAAAAAAAAAAAAAAAGTGACCGACTCCAAATAATCTTGTTAATAAAGACTAAGACGATCACTCAGGTCTCAACCAAAGGTACAATTATAAATTAGGGCTACATCATGACAATGCACTATTACAACTGAACATTATTACGTTCACAGTATAGAAAGCAAAAAAAAAAAACGCATTATTTTGTCTACTTAATTTATTATTTTCAACATCCAAGAAAAACCTCTGAATTTAACTTTCATACCAGAGTTATGCAGCAACTTCAACTAACCGCGTCAGATAACACTTTTAAAAATATTCAGACATTTTAGACTCTCAACCTTTGATAAATGCAGGCTTCTTGTGACTAGATTATGATGGTTTTATACGATGCCATAGTTTTTTCATATTTGTTATGTACCTAATAATGAATTAAATATATACTAGCAAAAGCCACGTAAATCCAGTCTCTTACACTGACTATTATTACTATTATGACTAATTTATTGTATTTCTACTGGCTGGAGATGAACTCATCTCGCCTAATATTGTAGGCTCTTGTTTTATTTGTCTCATTCACATTAGTACCAACTTCAATTATTATGAACTACTTCGCAGACTAACGATTAGCGTGATGTTAGTTTTGTTTATAATGTTTTGTCAATAATTACAAAGATAACATTGAATACGGTAGACAAGTAGACAATACCTGGTATTAAGTCCGCCATTCTACATTTTGTGCATAAAGATGTTATATATAAAAAAGAAATACATTGACTGACTGTACCCGGAGAAAGCATTTCGTTATCTGACATCTAAAACTTATCAAAAAATGTAGATACCTTAATGCTGAAAGAATTCAATAGAACGTTTTGAATTATTTCAAAAAATCAAAGGCTATGAATATGTGTTGTATGTTATGTATGAACCAGAGATATATTATCGTCTGGCCAGCTACGATCACTTGCTTAAGCAGAGAGTTCTGTTCTATGTAAATAAACTCTCAACTTAAAATTAAACGTAGATACTTAAGTTAAAAATAGAAAAGAACCTGACCATTTAAAATAACGGTTTTAAAAAACTAAACAAACACTCTTTTAAACTAAAAAATAGAACAATAATTATTTTAATGTAACAAAGCGTGGGGCGACGTTTTTTTTGAAATATTTTCAGAAAGCACCCCACACTTTGTTACATTAAAATTTATGATTATTTTTCTACTTTTTAGTTTAAAAGCGTGATTGTTTAGTTTTTTAAAACTATTATTTTTTCTAGACTAAAAAAGTAATTTGTTTAAACATTTTTTTGTGTTTTTATTATTGTCACCGGTCCTCGATAAATCTACAAATTTTGAACGAAATCTGGCCGTTTAAAGTGGGTCAAAATCGGTCAAACAAACACACAGGTGAAACTAATATAAAGCGTGTAAAAAACAGTACAGCTTATAATCGACTTTAAATAAGGCTCTCAATGAAAGTGTATAATCTTTGACTATATATATATATATAGTCAAAGATAAAGAAGTATAGTAAACAAACCTTTATGACAATACTCTTCAATATGATTGTATAAAACCTTTAGTTAGGTGTGGTTACATCTAAGTGTGCAATGAGAGAAATCCGTCAACTATACCATTTATCTTCTCGAATGTCCAAAACTTTTTGTTGATGAATTTTTCTGATTAATTTTTTTTTTATTATATTAGACTTTTTTATTTCAGCACTAACGCACCGACTCGACCGAGAAGACCTACATACCTAAAATAAAAGCATTCGTGCTCTCGTGTTTTGCTGGTGAGTGCAATACCGATGGCCCAATGATGCAAAAAAAGCCGTCGGTCCCGGTTGTCATAAACATATATGGCAATAGTTATTGGGAAGTCAGTGCCCTCAAATTTCCTGACAACTAGTTCAACCTTCGAATTTCGGTTCTCCCTTAGAGTTGCGGAGGTCCGATGCCAGTCGCTCCGTGGAAAAACTAATATTCAGGTAAAACCGGTTGAACTAGTTGCCCAAATAATATTGGGAATAAGGTTAGGAAGAAGAGTAGTCACTTTGACTGGTTCTTACATAAATAACAAAAATAAACACGTCTCAACCACTGCTCTCTTGTCTAAAAGTTATTATTTCCTTCCTTACGCTCAGCATTATAATCAGATGATAACATAACCAATATTCCAAACTTTTGAATTTACCTCAAACAATATTTTTAATAATCAAAATATTAAAGAATACGTCGTTGTATGAATTATAAACCCGAACGACAGACACACACACACTTTCCTTCCGACTGACGCAGGTCCTTTCCGGGCACAGTTACTTCGGGAAGTAGTCGGCCATCAGTAGGAAACTGAGTCCCACCTGTTACCACCACGACTCCAGTGAGGACTCGGCTTAGCACACGCTTGTGGTTTGACGCAGCGTAGGGCCCTCACGGAGGAGATCTCTCGGCCGGCATCATACGCTTCATGGCCGGTAGTGACAGTTTACCGCGGTCGCGACCTTCTGTGAAGATGTTGTTTCGCAGAATTTACAGATAAAAATTAGGTACAACTTAAAAACAATCTTCAAACATAAACCTCACAAAATGTATTGATTTTACGTACGTATATACGTATTGACATTAGTTAATACCAGGTTTTCCTAAGCAGAGCCACATAATTTTATCAATTAATTTCTCGAAGTTTCTTTATCCTGCTGAGTGACATCCCTAACGCAATGACGCGCCAGGGCCACCACAAATTCGTGCAACACTACTTTTTATTAAGTGTCGCGGCACAGGCGCCAGAGGGACGCGCAAGGGGCGCGGGGTCGCGAACCTGCGGGAAGGGGGCACCACCCCCCGAAGGGTGCATAATTCCGTACCCATTGCACCTCTATGCAACCTGTGAACTGTGAGGCGACCAAACTCAGTTATAGGCATTTTGCAACACGCATATCGTTTTGTCACGCTCTTGACTTTTTATTTTTTTCAAATTTTTGAATCTGGGAGTTGGCTTTTTCTGCTGGCCTCTCCACTGCTTGATGAGCGGTGAGACTCAATTTGAATATTTGTAGTCAGCCATACTTCGATGTTTAAACGAATTAATATTTCCTTTTACGTTCATTACCATTTGAACTTTAGATTTGTTGCAAGAATATCCAAAAGTAATAAGAGTTTTAGAGCCTATGGTTTTTTACAAGTTGCACAATAGTTTTATTTTTATAATACATTGTATGGTTATTGAGTTTTGATTTACTTTCCGTTATTTTCTTCAATTTTTACAACAGTTATATTTGACTACATTTCCTTACATTGAAAGAGTGTTTTCTACATTTACTAAATGTTTACAAAAAAATAAGTTGTCAATCTAACTGTGATAGTACAAGTTCTACTTAGTTTGAAGTTATATAACGTAGTGTGTCAGATTGTGTGTAATTTGAAGCGTACCACATTTATGGTACCTTAATCGTTCCACATGTCACCACCATATTTTAATTTAATAACCTTTTACAGTTTGATAATTTGCTCAGTTACAAGAGACCTGCACATTTAGGTGTTCGTTATATATTGAGTCTAGTTACATAGTACCTGGTTGGTATACCTACAGTGTAAACGCATTAGAGTGAACAGACGGAGGCTATGTGCCGTGTGCGGCCGCTCTCCATTATGCGGAATACTAATGATAGAGGGCGGTTGATTAAAAAACCTAAGTTGTGGGGCGTGGCGACCCTACCGCCACCCGCCGCCTGAATCTAGGGCTGGCACTCTCACAAACATTTTTTGAATACTAAAATACTTATTTTTTGTAATTAATGCTTATAGTTAAAGCATAAATTATTGTTTTTATAGCAAGCTGCTCGGTCCGCGGTAATGTGTAATAATTTGACAAAGAAAAGCTTAATTAATACAACAATTTGTGCTTCTATAACTGGCCAGTAAACTTGTTTTTATTACCTATTTATATGAATATATTCGTGTATTAAATATAGAAGTAAACTATAGTACATTGTTCACCGAGGGAGGAAAGGAACCGATTACTAGCGAGGGAGCAGTTTGTGGCCCGAAGGCGCAGCCTAGGGCCACAATACTCCCGAGGTAGGAATGGGACTTTCACCCGAGTGCTAAGCAGTGCTTTATATTACACCAGTGAGGAACATTTAAAGTAATTATAAAATAAAATCAAAATGTAAGACACCATGTAAGACATAATTTAGCTTAGAATTTGACATAATATTTATAAATGTTTCGCGCTTCTTTTGTGTTTTTTTATTCTTCCCAAAAGGATGTCAGTGGCACGGAGATTAAATATTTAAATTATATGAAAACTCTTTGGGCAGGCGCGCGCCATAGATAAGATAACACATGAGAAATGAAAATTCATTCAACTTTCGCTCCCACTAAAACACGTTAGAAATGGATTTTCATACATTTTTTCCTGCCGCTTATTTAGGTCAAGGAAAAGACTAACTTTCTCTTTTCATTTTCAGGGAATATTGACTACTGTTCCGATCAGGTGTAGTATAAATTGCTTTTTCTAAATGTACTTTAAGGACTAATTCGAGGTTGTAACTGAATGCAGCACCGCTAGGCTTTGAGTGTAGATACTTACTACAGAACACCACCCGTGTCGGCTTTTAGTGTAATATTTAACTTTACTGCATGTAATCTGCCTATGTAATGTGATCTAAGTGTGGGTTTAATCTCAAGGTAGTAGAATCACGCTGATTTAAGCACCAATGAGCCGACTTCAGCAGATCGGTGCTATAATCGCATAGAACATCAACTTAAAAACGAAAGCATTGTTCTGTTAGTGAGTGTGAGACAAGAGGCCTACTGAACATCTCACTGGACTACCATCTACCATGGTGTGGGCTACCATGCTGCATTGTGTGTACTCAAAATGAGGATGGAGACCATCATACTTCAGTCTAGTCACCACGTTTAGTCACTTTGGGCACTAATTTAAAAAATAATCCATGATATAAACTAGCATAATTGAAATAGCTGAAAGACATAAAGTAAAATGAAGCAATCATGCTGAATGCTATTTTATACAGTTTGGGTTTTACAGTTGTATAAAACATTTAATTAAAACACAAATAAGCTATATAATTAATAACAGTCGGATTCAAGTTCAACGAAGCTTACTTTTTATTTTTACATGTTAATTTCATGTAAATATCTATTAAAAATCATTAAATATGGATGAAATTTAATTCCATAACTGATTTTTGATAGCAAAATTACTTGTTAATTATAAATATGATGTCTAAGGTACAAACTAACTCTCATAGTACCATGGATGAAAGTTAATTTAACCAAAAAGTGAAGTCTGAGTAACTAAGCAAAATATTGTTATAGTTGTATAATTTCAGAGTTATTGAATATTTGTGCCCGAAAATGAGATAGTGCTTACTTTGGTGCGCCTTTAGAACCAAATTAATTTTGAAACCATTGAGAACTTAGTACGTAATTCAAAACAGGCTACTCTTAAACGTTTACTATACATAATTAATAGATTAGTGGATACACTCATCAAGAACTTTACCCCTTAATATAAAGCAGACATCATAAACAGCCTTTAACAGTCCACTGCTGGACATAGGCCTCTCCTTTGAAATGAGGATTTGGCCTACTATACCACGCCACCTGGCTGTTTGTTTCAAGTTTTCCTTCTCTTGGCAGTGATGTTAGCTGCTTATTTCGTTCCTTTAGTCGCCTCTTAGGACACCCATGGAATGAATAGGGGTGGTGACCCTTTTTATTCTTAATCCGTCTCCACACGGACACAAACACATCAAATGATAATGTACAATAATTACATCAATAGATATTATTATAGACTCATGTTAACATTTTCGTCTTTATGTTTCTGTTGAAATACTTGTCATACGATCATACGAAATATTACTTCTAAGTCGACATACGTCTTGACTTTCTGATAAAGTTCTAAGAACTCATAAATAATTTCTTATTACATTTTTTGTGAAATCATCAATTCAAAAGTATTTACATAATACTAACTGATCAAAGAACGTGCACAGACTTCAATAAAACCATTTAAGCACAAGTACAAATGTCATTAATAATAATGAACAATGTGTTTTCCATATGTTTTAGATATATATTATTATTATTATTATTATTATATTTATTTCATATGAACCGTTAATGTACCTACTTTAAAATGTTATTTATATTTTAGTGAAATAAAGAGAACAAAATGATATATAACATTGTTCTCAACGTTTAAGATCCAGCAATGGTTAATCTAGCAATGCTTTCTTCATTATTTTCTCACTTTGTTTATGACTTGCCTAAATAGGTAGATACACTAATAACATAATTAATTGTCCTTATAATGGCTGATGCTTATAGGCCTAAGTTTAGGTACATTCCTGGTAAATTTTGAATAAATGTTGCATGTTGTTTAATACGACTGAACGGTGACACAAATAATTTGAAGAGCAAGGGATTAGGTGTAGTCTCTTGCTCTTAGGTACTATGACAAATGGCCAAATTAAGTTCAGAAGTAAAGGTACTTATTAGACGCCTACGAGTATATTTTAAAAATAAATGTTATAGGCTTCGAAGCATCTTAATCTAATTATTATTATTAATTAGAAAAGTATAACTAGAAGAACCTTTTGTAACGATGTGTATAAAGCCTCATCTTCAAAAATAATACCTAAAAAGAAGGTTCTACAAAGATACCTATATAAATATTTATGATAGTTAACAAAAATAAAATAGTTAACTTACAAGTAAAACATGAACTAAAAGCTTTGCCAGTAACAATCAGAAGCGTCTCAACATTTCATCACTTTACATATTCACATAAAACGACCAATTAATCACGCGCCGCCATTACGACTAGCTATAAATTGTAAAACAATAAGCTCGCTCGTCGGCCATATTAGCGCGCTCGCGTCACACCGCGCATTGTTTCCAACCAGCCAATAATTAGTTACGGCGGGAGGTGCGGGCCAATGCGCGCCGAGCGAGGAGCCGCCGCGCAACCCCCATTGGCTCGGACAAAGCTCCAAATTGGACATTACAGCTGAGAGTGCGCGCTAATTACATTGATTAGGCTTCGAGCGGTCGATCGCACATTTGCCGAACGTTGCCGAGCGCTGCCGACGGGCGACGTACGGCTCGTTCAACAATGCACTATAATTTGTAATTAGAAGCCTTTCAAAGAGAAGGGAGTTTACATTTTTACGTTAACTGTGAAACCGGAGGCGAGCGGCGCCGGGGGAACTTGTTACATAGGTACATAATGTGTAAATTGCGCTTTGAAAATCATTCCGGGAAGTGAACGGTGACAAAACGCATTTTGAATCATGCTGTGATTGTTTCATTGTAGCAATCCTTTCAGAATTACGTCTGTTGACGGTTCACGGGGTAGGTAGGCACACTCCTTTTAACTAGGCCAGTAAGTATTTTCTAAGAAAGTTATGGCAGCTTCACCATAAGTAATTGAATTATATTTTGAAGTTACTTCTTTGACATCTTGTGTTATTAAGTATAATCTAAAGAAAATGTACTAAAACTGCTTTGTACTCAAGAAATAGATGCAGTAGTTAGTTAATTAAACAGTAAACCTCGTAAATATTAGTTACAAGTTATATATATATATATATTTACAGAGCAGCTAACAGCTAGGTGCTGCTACTGAACCCCTGAGGTAAAAAAAAGCCAATGAGTTCTCTACGCAAATTTGGTAATGCACGTTCACTTTGGAGGTAGTAGAGGAGGTAATCGGAGGCCGGCTTGACTGGGGCATTACTACCCTCACACAGAAGACCAACCTAATAATGACAGGATTCTTACTGTCGTATTTCGTTGGTTATTGTTGTGAGGCCGGAAGTACAATTCTACATCAATCTGCCGATCTCCGGAGACCTGGAGAATGATGCAAAAACATCTGGCCAGGCCGCCATGGGGTGACCACTAATCCTGGATTCTACTCATGCTTTCCGTCAGGCAGAGTAGTCACTTTAGTAGGCTTAAATAAACTCTTTTGCAAAAAAAACGGGCACTTAAGCAAATAACTATTTTATAGTTACTATTTGTTTGTTTGACAATTTTAGGTATTGTTATCCTCAGAATTTTATAAATTAATTAGGAAGGAATAGTTTTCATCAGTTTTATCATAACATTTTGATGAAATTATTGAGAAATAATGTTTAAGCTCAAAACACTATTATTGTACCTGCTCGCTAAATAAAAATGAAACGCGTTAATTTCTTTGTTTTTATTGAATACATTAAAAGCAGATAAAAGTTTAGTATTGAGTGTGACCTCCTCTTGCTGAAATCACGGCTTGCATTCGTCTGGGCATGCTAGCGAGTATATCTTTTATGGTTGCTTGGGGAATACGTTCCCACTCCGCGGTAATCACATGCTTTAGCTCTCTGATGGTCTACGGAGCCGGCTGCACTGATCTCACTCGTCGCTTCAGAACGTCCCAGACATGCTTTATGGGATTGAGGTCTGGACTTCTAGCTGGCCAGTCCAAACGACGAATTCCGACTTCTAGCATTTACGCTACCACATCGCCAGACCGGTGGGCGCGAACGTTGTCGTCCATAAAAGTTGAGTTTTCGCCAAGAGCGGTTAAAGCGGGTTGTGCATAAGGAATTATAACTTCCGTTATGTATCGGTGTCCAGTCAGTGTACTGTTTTCGATGAAGACTAACTCCGTACGATCCATAGAATTTATTCCTGCCCAAAACATAGCAGAGCCCCCTCCATAAGGTGTGATTTCTTCAAACTATGCCTCTGCAAAGCGTTCTCCTCGTCTACAAAGCACTCGCCGACGTTGGTCTTCACCATGCAGAGATATCCTGGCTTCATCGGAGAACAATACCCTATCCCAGTCTTCATGAGTCCATGACACACAATTTCGAGCGAAGCTAAGCCTGGCAACTCGATGTCCACGGAGTCATTTAGGGCCGCGTGCCGGGTGATGACTGTGTATATTAGCAGGGAGAAGCCCCCTCCTGACCGTCCATAGACTAATTTGCACATTTCTTACTTCTTCGAGTCTGTTCTTGAGGTCCACATAAGAAGATTTGCGATTTCTCAAAGCTTGACTAACTAGAAAACGATCATCCCGTGGTTCGGTACATATCTTTCTGCCAAAACCAGGCCTTCTCTTAACGGAACCGGTCTCTTGATAGCGCTGCCAGGTCCTTTGAACTGTCTACCGACTCACATTTAGCCTCTGAGCCACGAAGCATTGGCTGCAACCTTCTTCAAGCAGCGTAATAATTTTGCTCGCTTTTATCACTTTATCTACCATTTTCGAGATTGCTAAACAGCAATAACAATACTTTTGAATGTCAAGGACATCAGATAATTTAATAAAAATTGACAAAAAGTTAATTAGAGTCGATATTAACTATAGGAAATTCGCGCCACAAAATGTAGTTAAAGTTGTGTTAAATGTTTTTCTTTGAAAACCAGGCTCAGTTAAAAATTTGAATTTGGAAGGTACTCTTATAAACATTATGGCACTTTTATAACTGGCCAGTAACATGTTCAAATGATTAAAACTTTTTTGGTATTTTATTTTTTTCAGCCAGGAAGAAAATCGAAACCGCCCGTTTTTTTTGCAAATGAGTGTATATATATAAGAACTCCAAGAAGAGATGTCTTCTCACTAAGGTGGTAATACTGGTGTGGTGTACCTAGTCAATTTAGGTTCTATTCTATAAGCAACATAAATCTCAATAATTTAACAAATAGTAAACAAAACATACCTAGGCAATATCTAAGCTCAACAAACGTCCTAATAACTGAACTGACCTATGTAATTAATAAGATTACGATTAGCATTTCAATAATATAAGTAAATCTACCCATTGGCACAAGAAACTAAAGAAATATGTGTAAATCATCTTGTTACATTCAGTTACGCACTTTCAAGCTGTAAAATTAGATAACATTAAACTCTTCATCATCATCATCATCAACAGCCTTTAACAGTCACTGCTGAACATAGGCCTCTCCTTTGAAAGTAGGTTTTGGCCTACTATACCACGCTGGCCGGACGGGTTGGTAAAGGGTTTGTTTCAAGTTTTCCTTCTCTTGGCAGTGATGTTAGCTGCTTATTTTGTTCCTTTAGTCGCCTCTTACGACACCCATGGAATGAATAGGGGTGGTGACACTTTGTATTCGTAATCCGTCACCACACGGTACATTAAAACTCTCTTGTCTCTATGATATTATATTCTTATACAAGTCTCGAATCAAAACAAAGTATACAACTTTGTTTTGATTCGAGACTTGTACCTGTACTTAAAGAAAATGGAAACCATACACTTCTTTTAAGTTTCTTTATTTTACTCAAAATGCCAAGCACCTATCAAAAAATCCTTAGTGACTGCTGCGTAGGACACTACTACATTGTTATACTTTTATAGAAATAGGTACTTACAAAAGTTTCATGAGAAATTTAGAATGCAGTTACATAATGAGGAAATCATTGAATTTAATAAAACAGAAGTTTAAGATTAACACACAGATTTAGGTTAAGCTTCGAATATATAGTATAAGTTAAACTCTCGTAAGTATCTGATCATCATCATCAACAACCCATAGCATCCCCCTGCTAGCACTTGGCACTTTTTACGAGTAACTTAAGAGAAGAGAATATCACGGTAATCGTTTTATACAATGTTACTGTAAAACAGTAACAATGTATAAAACTTAATTTCCTTTTCCAAAATGTGTAACTTTAATGTGCTACAGCACGCCGAAATAATTACAAATTGCTATATAAAACATTACCATTATTGATCAAATTTCTGTCCTGTAAAAAATACCTACCATCTGTATTTTTTCAACTATCAAACAAACTCAAATTGTAAAAAAAATCTCAACTTCTCAGTTCACAGCAGTAGACTGAAGAGAGAGAGTTCAACTGAATTTAGAAACTCCTCCTATTCTCAAATCTCTTAAAACTGAGAGCAAATTTTAAACTTTTTCGGGAACGCTGATTTATGTGTACTTGATATTATTTGATAAAAATGTAGGATATTTGTTACTTAGACAAAGTAAAAACAAATGCCGTCCGTCGGCGGTCAGAACTCGCCATTTCCATGATAATAAGAGACAGTCTAACATTACTCTACGTAAAAACTTTTTTTATAAACTAGAAAGTGTGTCAGTATGAATTTATGGGTCATTATAACTCAATCACACCAAAGTTTAATTTATAACAACTTGGCAGTGAGATAAATTATTGAGTACTTGGTCTAAGGTCTAATAGCTTGCTCCTGGGCTTCTTCAAAGACCATTCATTATTACATTTTTATAATCGAATTGTACATTACAGTCTCGAATTAAAGTGTGCAAGTGATGAGAATATGTGTCACTAAATTAGTAATGGTTCTGCATTTAATTTTAAATGGTTTAATGAATCATCGAAGTGCATCAATTGAATCTAAGCTCCATAGAGTTTCTAACCAATAAAATAAAACTATAAATAAGTTAGTTAAACTGTAAATACAGACGGAAGACTAACATAAAATCGTTCTCTGGTGCCGCCACAGTGTGGGTTAACAAACTGACTTGTTTGCATTCGCAAAAAATATGGTGACTCCTACTCTCAGAGTCTACTCATGTTTTCCACCAGCAGAGCAGTGTCACATTAGCAGGCATTTAAATATATTTGGAATGGATTTTTACAGGTATGTTTAGAGGTAGAGTACAAAGTAGATATAATTTTCTACAAAAATAAGACAGCTGCGGACAAAATATTTGTGTAGTATATATACTCTAATTATACCACAACCATCGTATATTTTATTAAGCTAGAAGAAAAACTAAGAAATCACATCCAACATCCATATTTCACAATAAGTTGCACCTGCCTTCTAGCGCGATCTAAGCAGAAAGTACGGCTGGTGTGAAGTCCATGTAATGAACTTCTTTCAAGGCAAACTATAACGGCTTAGATAGCTTTGCTGCGCTTACTTGGAAACTTCTTACAAAAAATAACGAAATAATAAGTAAACATAACAGTTATGTATGATGTTTTGGGTTGTATTGGCATCGAAGTGACTCCACTCATATTGTAGTTGACTTAAAGTAGACCCAGTGTAATTTGATGAACAGACGTAGACATAAAACAGTTTTATAACGTGTTTTAAGATGTAATGTATGCAAAAGAAGTATTGAACATCAAACAATGATTGTATTAATTGTTTTACACATCAAAGATATATAAGCGAATTGATCGCTGTTAACTGGTAACCTTAGGAATTATTACCTTAGAAGGATAGGAATATACCTAATAGTACATCAAAAGAGAATACTATTTTTATGCCTCAATAAAAATTATGTCTATAAAGTAAAAAACAACTGTTTCCATTATTTGATTAATTTTTTCGTTAGTGAAGTGTCTGCACGTACATATGAGTAGTCTATTAATGACTGCCATTGGAAATAATACAGCTCACATCGTTTATCGAATGTGTACCTACATATGTATTCTTTGTCAATGATAGTTAAAAATTGGGCAAGTGCGTGTCAGACCACGCACAGAACAGGGTTCCGTAGTCATATCTAATGGCTAGTAAATTCAAAATCATGTCCAATAGATTAAATGACACACACTACTAGCTCACGTGTTTTCTTGTCACTATGATCCTACGTTCTTCAAAAAGCATCTCACTAAGCCGCCATAGTGTGGGCCGCCATGCTTTATTGTCTGACATAGTATGTGTCGTGGCTCCCACTCTTGGAATTTGCTCATGCTTTCCATCAGGCAGGGTAGAGTCACTTTGTTAGGCTAAATATATAAAAGTGGTTTTAGGGCTCCAACAACACGTAACAAAAAAAAAAAAAAAAACAATTACATAGATGTTAGCATGGCCACCGGTACCGACAGCCTAACTTGCTTGCCGAGGTGCACAGAGGCGTGTGTTATTGCCACCTATCGCAGGATTGCAGAACTATAAAATAAGTTAACCAAATTTGTTACCAAGAGGTTCCTGGTTCCCCAGAGTTCCTTTACACATACCTGAAAAAATAAATAATAAATATTATTACAAGTTATGAAATCTTGTATCGCAAATTCCAATGACAGAAACGACACCACAGTAGATACGTATTAAAACAAGAGAAGTACACCGCAGAGCGACATGGCTATCAATCTTCTAATAAGTTCAATAAGTGAGCGCGACGCGGGCTCGGCGCGGTGTCGGCACGGTATCGGCGCGGTACCGGGGCGAGGCCGTGACGTCGGTGCGGCGCGTAATGCTCATTATCGCGTCACTAACGAGCGACCGCGCGACACCCGATAGCCTCAATCACCACCTACAGGGTGATCCACATAAAATACATTTACACCTAAGAACAATTTTAAGGAAAAACTAGGCACGCTTGTAGAATAACCAGACAAGGGTAAGAAGGGTATATCCTTTCTTGAGAAACAACTTCGCAACAACGCTAAGCTTCATAGAAGTCGGTGTAGTGATTAGCCGTGAAAGTATAACTAATAGGCAGATAGAGTACCTTCCAATTTATAATATTAGATATCCAAGGACATCCCTTCTATATTATTTGTATCCTATGGGGGGCCTGGTAATTTATGTGACAGGGATACCTAGTACGAGTAGTACGGATACCAGTTTCGAACAAAGGAGTTTTAGAAAACTAATACTTTTTACTTTTTTTTGTATCTATATTTTATCGATGAACCTTTGTGGAAGAGAAAATAAACGTTATCATTATTATCCCTGAAAATCGCCCCAGAACTAATTTACAGATTTAGACTTAATTAATTTTAATTCATTTAAAGCAAATATGTATTCATATTAAACGGACACTCCTCTTTTGAAATTATTTTTAAAAGTATTTTAACATGCTAAATCCATTGATGATATATATCAATGGGTAAGTCCTAAAATAATCTACGCGATGCGACCAAACTGTCAAAGAATTGTTTATTTGACTCATTTCTATTTATTGATCAGGATTGTTCAAATAAAAAAAAGAAATGACTTTTGGTTTCAAAGTGGAAGTTAGTATCGTTTGTCAAAAAATAACTAAGCGTACTCGTCCTATTTTACTACCGAAATATGAATACCAACATAATGAATCTAAGTACTCATTATAGCATTTGAATTATTTGACCAAATAAATAAGCATGTCCTTATGGCCTATCATATTGTTCATTGCGGAAATTGTAACATTATTCATAAAAATATTTAAAATCCTTCAATCCATTTAAGACATCAGTAGATATTTAAAAAAACTAAGTTAAAAGTCACAGGAATATGGAATTTTGATAGGTAAGTGTGATGTTTTTATTCTGTTCATCCCGCGGGTGTCGTAAAAGGCGACTAAGGGATAAACTACGCAAGACAACATCAATGCAAAGAGAAGGAAAACTTGAAACCAACCCTACACCAATCCGTCTGGCCAGCATGGTATAGTAGGCCAAAACCTCCTAAGGAGAGGCCTATGTCCAGCAGTGGACTGTTAAAGGCTGTTGATGATGATGATTGATGAAGTGTGATGTGATAAAAAAAACCAGCTAGATACAAATACTGTTTCTTTCACTATTAAGTTATACTTACAAAAATCTTGTATTTAATTTGTGTTGTAATTAATTTAAGCTTTATCGTTTCAGGGTCAGGTCAGGATCGTTTACAGAATATCCTTAATGCCTTATTATAACAAGAACCTCTAAATTTTCTTCTTTGGACTCCCTTCTTTTAAAAAAAAAGAATCTCTCTTGCTGCTCTTGCAAAGTTCTGATATATCTACGGAAAAGTTTAGTCACAAGTGATGAGAGTTAAGAAATGTACGTATAAACTGTTGTGAGCTGAAGCACAGATACCTAAGTGTTTCACATCGAATCTCTTTCTACAATAACTAACGTTTCTGTCTCGTGTATTATTGGTTAATATTTTGTTTTGACCACGTGACTTACAAGGTGCCTGGCAGGAGTTGGATGGGAGAAGCCCAAAATCGATCAATTGAGTACCCTTTGTTCAGCGGTAGCCTGCAATAGGCCGTTGATGATGAGAATGATGATGTTAATTTTGCAATAACGATTACGTTTTCAGAATGTTTGTGTAAGTTATAATAGAAGGAAGGGTTGGTAATGAAATTTTCGTTACGATTGAGCTCATATCCGAATGATGAACATCTAGAGATTAGAATTGAAGTACAATATAATTTAGCATGTAAGTTTAATAAGCTTACAGGCAAAGAGATTGTTAAAAATTTCTACTGTATAAAGTTTTTAACAGTTGTTTAACCTGTTTGAGACGAACTTCTTAGCATTCCAGACATTGTGACATTCTTAGCATTGTGACAGAGGTAGAAAGCCAGAGCAGTTCCCAGGACTTGCGACCTAGGCGTAGGTTTAAGGAGGCCCCCTTTGAGATGCGCATCAACGCTCACCTTCACTGCTCGAGTTGCCCGCTCTACCTAGCCAAATTTGGTAGGAACCTGTTAGTGCAGCCTTAGATACTTGTTCTAAAATAGAACTTACTGCAGTTCTCGACAGACCAAGGTCTTTCAGAAGGTTATACAAAAATTTTGCTGGTATACCTCTCGCTCCAACTTCTACCGCGTATAAATTAACTACCTACCCATTTAGGGCATTTGTTAGATCGTAGTATTTATTTTTATTATTTCAGGGAATATTGTAACAACCTGTAGGTAGTATCAAACGAGAGTTCGCAGATAAATTATCGGCAATACATTATGATATAAAATAATTTGGGTGTCAGGCGCGGTCGAATGTCACGATCTCACGCACCGCGCCCGAGGCTCCGTACAACAACCCCCTCCGCGCCACCTACCTTACCCCCCCCCCACTCCACCCTCGACCCCACGCACCCACCGCGAGCGCCCTCAGGGCTGACACACTAATGAGACATACGATTATATTAATAACCCCATCCGAATGTTTGTGACGACATTGTGAAGTTGTGAGTTGTGACAAGATCTTGAGGAGGTAACTGCACCAATCATTGGCGTACTTCCAACTCATACATGTCGCTGTTTTTGTTCTGGTGTGGCCTCTTGATGTTTTCGATGTATAACGAAATTTTTAACAAGTTTTTTGATTCAGTTCGTCCATCGATTAATAATGCTAGTTACTCCTATTTCTCCGTAATCTTACCGTTGGACGTTTGAAGCCGCCCGAAGGCCTCCATGCTTCATGATCGCTGTCTTATGAAATGCTCTTAACATTTCATGCTATAAACGGTCACCCATCTTAGTCTGACCACGCCGTAGTTGCTTACCCTGTTGATTGTTTCCAATCACCTAAGGCCACTCGGCTATGAGCTCTTCTTTTATAATATAGTTCTAAATCTAAAATTAAAACTCCATTATTAAAAGTCTTAGCGTTTTATTTTATCGTACAAAACACTTTCTTAGATGTTAGTTTGAAAATCAATAGCTACGTATACAAATGCAAAACTGATAGGTTGGTATTTCTTAATTAAAAATATGACTTACCTAATCCATGGAAGTTCTTTTTGGGTTCCGTAGTTCCTGACTCGGAACCCTTATAGTTTCGTCATGTCAGTCCGTCCGTCCGTCCTCGACTTATCGTTATAACGGTTATTGCTAGTAAGATGCTTTTATTCCGTCGGCAAAGTACTAGAATAAAATCGTGTAAGCTGTTTTTATTTGGAGTATTGTTAAAACAGCACGTCGCCCCCACCCCCCACTACCCCCTTACTAGAGTTAGCTATCTGTGAGCTTAAAATTGCGCAAATTATCTTCGATAGTTTATTAATTGTTGTACTCCTTCCTCAGCAAATCATAACTCCTGTTTGAACACTTGTCCTTGGCGAGTCAGCTAATGCCAATACAATTAATCATCTGGTGTGTAGGCCCAGCTAGAGACACTAACCGCTAAGTAAGTAACCCATGACTTTCAGGGTGTGATATTGTCAAATATTGTGTGATAAACACGATAATTACTTTTGTGTATGGGTATAATTTATTTATGACTAGCTTTCGCCCGTGGCTACACCCGCGTCTACGTCGGTTATAGTGGCAAAAAGTGGCCTATGTCCTTTCTCAACATTTAGACTGCCTGGATATAAAATTTCATTTAAATCGACCTACGAAATCGGCCTACCAAAGTGACTCTACTCTGCCTGATGGAAAGCATGAGTAGAATCCAGGAGTAGGGGCCACCGTGCTCATTATGAGGGTAGGCAATGTAGCATGGTTACCCACAACATGGTGGCCTGGTTAGATAATTCTGCATCAGTCTGCAAAATGATGCAGAATTATTGGGCCTTCGGTCTCACTCACTCCAACGAAATACGACAACACGAATGCTGCCATTATGTCGTATGGTCTTCTGTGTGAGGGTAGTACTGCCCCGCTCGAGCGGTGCGTGGCATGTGCGAAGATATTACAACTTTCTTCTTCTCTTACCTCTTGCTAATATAGAAATAAAAGCTCAACCCTACAATTAAAATAAATATTCTCCAAATGGATTAGTTTTACATCGAACTCTGGGATCTCAATCGGGACAAGGGGGGCCCAGTCGATCGGTGTCAACTTATAACGAGTTTGGACAACTCGCTAATGAGTGCGACGCCCGCATCACCCCCGCACCCCCCGCCCACGGCATGCGCCGCAGAGAACGCTAATTGTTTGACAGAAACTCATTTTAATATCACGACAATGAACAATGAAGCCAATATTATTACTTAGTACGTCAGATGGCGCTGGTGTGCTCTCCTCGAGTTTGTTCTTTTTAAGTCAATTGTAAGGTTTCATTTTTGCTTCGGATTTCATTTCAGACGCTGTCGTTTTATGGAAAAAAGAAACTCGGAAGTAGAATTAAGGAAAATATTTTTTTATTTTTGCTTTCATGATGTCGTTTGTATATAGGTATGTCTTATATGAAGAAGTATGTATAGAGAAAAAAATAGTTAGTGAAATTATTTATTTAATGCACTTATATATTTAAGGATATCCAACTAACTCTATAGGTACCTACTTATACAGTTAAGACTTAAAGTAAATATTTCGCAACACAATTTCCTCTAGAGTAGGTACCAAGTCCTTTAAGATAGAAGACTAGAATGCTTACATTAGTTCTGAGTTATAGCAAACAGGCCCCTCTTCCCTATAGTGCACACTGGGTACGTGCCCAGGGCCCCGCTATGGGTCAAGCCCATACGTCCCCACGAGGCCGAGTGCAAGTTGAGGACTAGTAAGACACGTTGTGGCTTCGTAATCCTGCCGAAGGATGGGCCCACCATCGTTAGGGGGCCTTCCAACGAACCGTTATTTCGTTTCTCTCACACATAATTATAGTCTCGAAATGTATCTATTATGAGGCACATTACATTTCTTTTTTAACAAAACATTACAGTTCAAAATATAAATAATCGAAATAATTCTTTAGCTTCTATTTGATTGATATTTTTATCAGACAAGCAAAAATTTAGTGCCCCAAACTCTTGTGTGCCCAAGGCCCCAGCATAGTTAAAGACGGCCCTGATAGCAAACCTATTTATAACCTCCGTACAATGGACCGACGATTTGTATACACTTTTGTATATTTATAGTTTCTCACTATAAATATATTTTTTCTAAGAAAGTGGCTGGCAGCGAATGTATGCGAGATGCCTAAGTCCGAAATGAGTGGCGCTTCTTGAAGGAAACCTTGAAGGAAACAGTAGGCGCAAAAAGTTCAGCTGATAACCTCCTTTCAAAGACCTATGTGACAGTGGACTGTTTAAGACTGTTGATGATAACAAATTGTATACAGAATCACACATCAACATCAACAGTCCTTTAATAGTCCTCTGCTGGACATAGGCCTCTCCTTAGAAAGGAGGTATAAGCCTACTATACCACGCTGGCCAGACGGGTTGGTATAGGGTTATTTTCAAGTTTTCCTTCTCTTTGCATTGATGTTGTCTTGCGTAGTTTATCCCTTAGTCGCCTTTTACGACACCCGCGGGATGAATAGGAGTGGAGTCATTCTGTATTCTTAATCCGTCACCACACGGAGAATCGCACATTACTTTTTTTTATTTAAGCTTACCAAAGTGACTTTACTCTGCCTGATGGAAAGCGTTAGTAGAATCTAGCACTAACTTGGGCCCACCATCCTTATTGTGAGAGCAGCATGTTGACCCACATCATTGCGACTTAGTGAGATATTTCTGTATCATTCTCCCACACACACACACACACACATTAGCACACACAATTATGGCTTTCAAAGTAACATGTAGAATAACAATATTATTAATACATTACTACAAAACACACACTCACACACATATTACACGCAATATTTGTAGTGATGACCTCTGATTTAGCATTCAGAGTCACTTTAATCACTCGGTATTTGCATTAGTCTTATGTGTTACCTGTAGGTAGTCAATGCCCTCATTTCCTGAGCCTCTGATACCTATAAGGAGCATGTTTAATTGTTAAAGAATTGTTACAGTATGGTATTGAAATAGAAATCACTTGTACCGAAAAAAAACTAATCTATTTATATAAGAGGTTCTCACTTTGTATGTTATCTCAGTACTCCCGTCATACATATATGAACACATGTATAAAACCCTTTTCATTTGAAAAGAAAAATCTGAGACATAATGGAAAACACTGACAAAATGCTATAATACTTAGTTATATCATAGTGTAATTGCTAGCGATTGAACGTGTTGGAAAATCTTATCTTGTCGGAGTACTGGCAATTGTTGGCGGCTTCAGTGAAATCGTTGCAGCGGCTTAGCCGTGAAAGCGTAACGGACAGACAGACATAAATAGAGGGACTTGCAAAACTTATGAACCTTATAATATTAGTGTAAAAGTATAAGTGATAACTAAGATTAATTCTATTGGTAGGTCTTCATCTTCCTAGCCTTATTCCCAATATTACTTGGAGTCGGCTACTAGTTCAACCGGTTACCTGAATATTAGTTTTTACACGGAGCGACTGGCATCGGATCTCCGCAACCCTAAGGGAGAACTAAAATTCGAAGGATGAACTATTTATCAGTAAATTTGAGGGCACTGACTTCCCAATAGATACATTAACACAACTTTGTAAAATAATTATTGCACACAATGTTTTGCCAATAGAAAATTTAAGCTAGCTTCTCGAATTTGTATTTTAGTACGTACGCTTAAATAATGGGTATAGTATTTTTTTTTTCAATAGATGGCTTAAGTTATCTTTATCTCATGTTGTATAAGTCCGATCGAGTTCCACTGAATGGCGTTAGAAAGATGAGGTATCGTACAAAACTTCTCTGATAGTTTTGTGATTAGTTGACTCATTTTCAGCCTTTAATTACATAAAAAAATAATGGATTTATTTTTACTACACAGATTATTATACTGTTGTGACATATAAATATTGCGCAAAAGGCTTATACTAAATATTTACAGCCATGGTTCAATTTGAATGTGTTATATTGTAACTGTTCATCACAAGCAGCTGCGATGTTATGTAAAGTCACGATTGCCTTTAACATTCGTACCGTTGATCAACATGCGGGCCTACCTGTTTAAAGACCATTGATATGAAGTAGATACATATTATGTATCTACTTCATATCAATGGTTTTTAAACAGCTGCAATATATACACATTTGAGTGCCTCGGTGGCGCAGTGCTCGAGTATGCGACTGCTGTGTTTGAAGACTGAGGTTCGATTCCCGGGTCGGTGTAAACGTTTGTATGATTGTTTATGTGTTTTCTATGTCTAGTAGGTACTCATAGTAAAAGCTTTGCTTAGATCAAGCGTGTCAGATGTCCCAAATATTAGCTATTTATTATTATTATTTAAATCACTACAGTTTCATACATAAAAGCACAACACTGCTAGTGGAATTATAATATTTAAGATAGAGCGTTTATTATATGTCATTAAACGACGACACGACACAATCGATAAATTCAAATACTGCAAGCACACTCCTTCGGCCACGGATGAAGTATCAAATGCTTAAAAACAACAATCTTCCCTTTGTATATGCTTTTATGTGAGACTTACATAAGGCGCCAGTGTATCGTATCAGCGTATAAAATTAGTCATGACAGACAGAGTAGGGATTAGTTTTAAAGTATAAGAAGGAAAGGCAACGATGGGAAAGGATTCTCGAATATAAGCATTTAAACCTGATCATTGCATGCTTGGCCTTTCTATTAGCTACCTCTAACCTTAATGTTAAATTACAATCATCTTATGATGATTGTAATTTAACATTAAGGTTAGAGGTAGCTAAATTAAGGCTGTTTTTTTACAGCTACGTGAATATTGAAAGGATTATTCCTTTCAATATTCACGTAGCTGTAAAAAAACAGCCTTGCTTACAATACAACACAACATCTGTAGGATATTAATTAGACGGTTAAGATCGCTACATGTTATACACATCGATAACACTCGCTAATAACATGCAAATTGAATTGCTAAACAAACATGCCAGCCAAGTTAAGTTCCAAACGTTTTTGTTTTCTATTCTATTTTGCACTTTTTCTATTCGACTGCACGGTTGGCCTAGTGGCTTAAGCGGTCGCCACGCCGCTTCCTACTACGCCAAGTGTCGTGGGTTCAAATCCCACGTGGGACAACACTTTGTGTGATTCACAATTTGTTGTTCTGAGTCTGGGTGTTCTTTGTGTCCGTTTCATGTATGTTTGTAAAGTCCCCCGCGACACAGGAATGTATATTCCTAATGCGGGAGTTGTCTTTTAAAAAAAAAAAAAAATCTCTATTCTCTTGTCTCAGTCACGTGATCAAAACAAAATATTAGCCAATGAAACAAGAGAACAGAGAAATAGAAAAGAAAACGAAAAACGTTCGCGACTTGGCTAGGGGGGGGGGGGGGGGGGCTCAGATATGGTTACCATACGTAGGAAGACCTCCTTCCTACTCTGTTTGGATTTTTTCTCCATAGTCGTTGCATGTTAGATGATGATGGTTCTTGTGCCTCATAGTATTAACTTAACACATAAAAATAAATCGATATTTAGGTGTCGGTCTAATCGATCGTTGACGAGGTCTCTATAACAAGTGCAACGTCAAACACACCCAATATCTATGAATTATTATTGTAAGAAAAATCGAAATTTCAAAGGAGAAAAGATTTACCGATTTCATCGAATATCTTTTAACCGCGTGAGACTATGAAAGTCATTGGTGTATCAAATAAAAACTATTTTGTTGTCAAATATAACTGTTTAATTAGTTTGCAACTACTTTTATTTAAAACCTAATAAATTAAGAAAATAAATGATACCAAAAATTATGTAGGTACATAAAATATTATGGTAATAGTGTCTCTGCTTTTCATCGAGTGAAGGAGGTTGCTTTGTGAGAGAGTGCTGGTTCTAGGGAGGAGGACATTTCAGGAAATTGTGGCACAGCTATGATACAGTTCTTAAGTAATTTAATTTCATATTGATAGGTGTGTTATAAAACATTTGATTGATTTGTAAATGTTTTCGTTGTAAGACTCAAACATACTGCTATTTACCAATACCACCATTTCCCACCATATGTTATCTAACCCTTAGCTGTGACATCAAACGTCAAAAATCAATTCCCGCATTAAGTGTAAGAATGCTCCACGATATTGAAGGGCTCGTCAAGGCCCTTAGCCGCCAGTGGCTTTTACTTAACCCTCCACTTTCAACCCTCACACTGCCTTCTAATACTTCTTCTTTTGCTGACGGTACAGAGATGTCAAAATGGCGCTGTATTTACCGCCCCTCGCTCACCCTCTATGTAAACATTCAGAATAAAAATCCGCCATGACTATTTGCATTCATATCTAAAGAAAACATACATGCTAAATATTACGACATAAAAATATACCGAACTGTTAACAAGCGAATGCAAACTATATGCGATAGAAAATAAAGTTGAAATCGTTTTACCACAATACAATATTCATAAAATTGAATGCAAAAAGTTTTTGAATGCGCGTCCTTTGTCCTATTCTCTCGTGTGCAGAGTGCATTGTTGTCTCGCTCTAACAGTAAGTAAAAGGTGGGATGATTGAGACGGTAACTGCCAAC
The DNA here is from genome assembly GCA_932526445.1 of Phragmatobia fuliginosa. NCBI lineage: Eukaryota > Metazoa > Arthropoda > Insecta > Lepidoptera > Erebidae > Phragmatobia > Phragmatobia fuliginosa. The sequence continues at coordinate 258,579 of OW052069.1, read as the reverse complement.
TGCCACTGGTCCCATTATACACCTCGAGGACGGTAAACACAAGCCGGGTGAGCGACACTCGTTATCGATAGATTTGTAAGTATCGACATGTCGAAAAAAAGAGTGTAAAATAATAAATAACAGTAGTAAATATAGTTAATTGTTTTTAAGTGGAACGCTGTTGGTGTACACTGTAATTGTTATATGTAATTATTAGAAATATATGTTATTATAATTAGCTATTGGTAAAGTAAAATAACATCTAATAGCAGATGTTATGGTTATTTAAATATTCAAAAAGCAATTAATGTTGTTATGCAAATATGGTTTTATTGTCATTAGTAACATTATTGGGGAGTTTTAAATAATTAATGATATTTTTTTTAAACAAATTAAATATGAAAAAAATACTTTACCTAAAAATTAAATGTAAGCTTTATTACAAACGCTATAGACGTCTACTAGTTATAGTTAAAAGTTGGAAATTTTAAAACATTATTGAAAAGTGAATACATTTATTTATATATTTATATTATATATATATATATATATATATATATATAATATAAATATATATATATATATATATAAAAGCATACATATATATATATATATATTATTAATATTCAAATGTGGAGCTAAACTTAACAATTAATAATCTGTCTTCAATGTGTCTTATATCACACAAAATGTTGATAAGATAACTTTCGTTTTACACAATATACGTAATTATAAGAATGATCAAACATGTTCTTCTGTAGGTCAATATCATATGCATTTAAATAACTTAAAAGAATTACATTTAAACCTTACCTGACTTTTTAAATACCGATACATTATGTCCCATCACTAGGAGCTACAGCGGCCGCTCACTCAACCATAACTAATAGTCGTGAATAAATCGCCTCTGCGTCACAAAAGCGCGTTTTTTCTCGCGCACCGCGCACCAATCACAGAACCACTACTGACTTACATCCACCAATCAGAGTGCAGAAAATCTTGACATTACACGCAGCTCACTTCACCTCCCGCGTTAGGGCCTCGGGCTTTAGGTCGCGGTTTCTTTTCCCGCCACCCTAACCAGGTGTTGATTCAGTACGCAAATGTAAGCCTTATTACAAAAGAATAAAGACGTCGGTTCTGTATCGTGTAACATGTAATCGTTGAAGCACAAGGGTGGTGTAATTGTGATTGCGATTGCAAATGGCGGCGGCAACACGCACGGTTAATCAAATCATCAAATTGTGAAGAAGTGATTTTTATTAGATCTAGCAGCTGTTAGGATTTACTAATTCCATGACGTACTACTGTCTAACATAAGGCTACACTTACAGTTACGGTGCTAAATTGAGTCTTTAAAGTAAAAAAAAATATTTACTCATTTATGTGTGTTCGTTACGCAAATAGGCATTTCTAAATAGTCTTCTGACATACAATATTTTTTTATACACAATCAATTATTATATATCTTACACCTCCACTTGCTAAACTAAACAAATGACATACCTATCGACATAATATATTACGTAGGTACGTATACATACACTACACATATATTTTGGTATATCCCTTTGATTGATGTTAGAGAAACACATTATCCTCGTTATAAATCTATAAACGTTAACAATAGCAGACATTAAAATACATACAAAAATATGTAATATAACAAAACTCTATTTCAACAATTAAATAACTTTATCAAATTATTTTATTTTCAAATATTTATTTCTATGGGATTTCGTTTTTATGGTCCTTTTTGTGTTTATTGTAATCTTTAACAAGATTACGTTCGTCTCATGCCAAAACAACGTCATCTGAGCACCATCTCATTCACTAAATATTGTCAAGGAAACTATCAAAAGACGTATCAAACAAATCTGATTCAAAGTTTTTGCGCGTTGTCCATCACAATGAACATCTCGAGTTGATATTGTCGCTCACTTTACAATTGTCACAACTCGACAGAAAGGGGCTCATTGTGGTCGAATTTGACAACAAATATAATGATGATAACACATATTCGGACAACGGTCGATAAGAATGAGTCGGCACAAATCAAGACGAGAGTACAATGAGATGCAGAGGTCGTCGGCGAGGGACAATGGGCGCGTACCTGCCCGCAGCTGCCGGCACCTTTCTAATTGTATTATTGGGTCGAGCTGGGCCGGGCGCTGCTCGAGTGCGGCTCATTGTTGGCCCTAGTTGTGACAGCTCACTAATTGACAGGTGAACGTTTGACAGCCACAGATAGCGGTGTCTGTTTCGCATGATTCATTAAATATATACAAGTTATATTAATAATTACTTATTTAAAAAGTAGAAAGATTACTTTCAAAAGAATATAAAGTTTTTTGAATCGGTTTATAGTTGTTTGAAATTTCAGGTAGGTAATTAAACACAAATAAACAAACAAAGAAATCTTCATTTCCCATAGAAAAAAAATTCTCATTAATCATAGTTTATAACTTTATATATTGAGAAGAATTGGAGACATATGTTGCGGTTCAAGGACTGTACAAAGCGTGACATGGTCGCTTTTGGGATCAGCTCCTTGGTCGAGGGCTGCAGGATACATGACGAGGGTTGGTTCCAGTCTTTGTATGAAAAGCGTGAGAGGCGGTATGAAAACAAGAACACAATAGACACTACACCTAGTCCAATAACCCAGGATCCTTTGCTTCGGTGTCGATCTTGCGGACGCCAATGCCGCTCTCGTATTGGACTATACAGTCATTGCTTAAATCATCTGAAAAGATGTAAAGGCACAGAATACATAATAGGTAAAGGTCTGTTATTATATATTACAAAAATATACATTATACTTCAAGTATACAAACTAAATGGAGATATTTTCATCAAGAGATGAAACATAATGTTTTCTATGAGTACATTTCTTTACCTCATGAGTTTTTGTTTATTTAAACTATACTTATATACCTAATAGCGTATTCAAAACTACCAGTTCTCGTTCCAAAACGTACGAATGCAGCTCAAACCTCAATATTTCTATGATAGTAAATTCCCTCATCGTTTAACATCCTAAGCCATAATCACAAAAAGTCCCATTCTCATTTCAATAATTCCCTCCAGCTAAATTTATTCTTTAAACATTACGAATAGCAGCACGATAGCACATTTATTGTCATACATTCACATCTTGCCTCGAAAAATGAAATTTAACAATACTAGACTCCTGAATGGGGTAATTTCTTTGTTCGAGAAAAACACGCGACTAAGTTATTTCGGACTAACTACACACAACATTATCTAGTCCAAATCTAAGTAGAGCTTGAACAATGTGTACTTGACAACTTATATAAATACATAATCATACTTTTGTTTTGTAAATACATACATATGATACATAGAAAACACCCGAGCTCCGAAATAAATATTTGAAAATCGCACAAGCATTTGTTCCGACCCGGGAATCGAACCCGTCGTGGGCTCTTGATCAGCAGCCGCATACGGTAACCAATAGGCCGGGATAAGTTTCATCAACGACAATATTTACAGGAACAAATTACAAAACTGCGGTAAGCTGTGGACTTTTGTTGTGTAGGATAAAGAATTATATTTAAATTTTTCTGTACTATAAAGGATTACTCCGTCTGCGGAATGACTTCCTAAATGTTGTCATACATTGAGCAAGAAATCAGATACGGCGATATCTCACCTTTTGTTTTGTTGTTTTGATCAATCGATCAACAAAACGAACCTTTCTCAGTGATTGATCTCTTTGAGAAACTTTTTTGTCGATATCCGCCGTGTGTTTGTTTGTTTTTGTGTGACACTTGAGAAAGTGATCATTGATGTGTAAACAAACAACATCCTACGTCACACTCCGTTCAAACTTCACATTATGAATAGGGTTGTAATTAATCTTGTAATTGATTTATTATTATGGGAGAAGAATCGTAGACAGTTGGAACGCTCGTAGCAAATTCGTAGATGACAAGCTACGCACAATAAATTTATTATTTGCTTTCTAATTCTTCTTCTTCATTGCTTGCTTTTTAATCATTTTCTTTGCAATGTGGAATGTTGAAAGTTACCAAAGATTTTAATAATTTGTGTTATGGCAGACAATATGTTATTATTTACAGACGAGATAAAGAAAGAAAGTTAACTACGGTGAAAGCCGAATCTGTTGAAGGAGCTAAGGTTTTATTATCATAAAGCTCGGATTGTGAAATGAGACTGCAGTAGTTGAAAATGTCAAAGTCACGTACACGTACACGATCATCTGATAGTAGATACCCCTGGAACAGAAAAACCACTAGCCCTCTGTTAGGATGGCAGTAGTAAAGTGAAACTAAAAATAATATAGGCAATGTGTAAAACTAAAACCCACTTCAATTATTCAAAAACATGACAGCGTCACTTAACATAGAAAAATTAACAATACCATGTACAATACAGATTGTATTATAATATTTCATTCAAAATACAGCCACACAATTGATCAGAACAACCCGCCCATCAAAAAATTAGGTAAAACCTTTTCACACGACACAACACATACTGTGTGTGTGTAGGCAAATTCCGCCCTAAACATTATAATAATATCAAAGTTACAACAAAGAGTGGGACGTGACAGGCCGCGTATTATTAAAATGCTTATCACGCGCACGATTGTACCGCCATTATGTAAATAACAAAATATAATAATTTGTTTCTCTATTGTGTTGGACACAAAACACGTCACTAGCCCCCCGACCCACCCCCACGCACCCCTCGACGACTAACGACGCGAGATGTACGATAATGTGTGCTATATATATTTATAAAAAACTTTTATTAACGCTAATGTGTGGCCCGACACTTCGACAGTTGCTTATCACAGATCTGTTTTGTTGTTGTAATTGTTAAACTGTTTGAAATAGCCGTCAACGAATTATGGCTTGTGATAAGATCTCAACTCCTTGTTAAATACAAATTAATTGATGAAATTGGAAAGTGGTGACCTTTGAAAACGACTGTGTTTAGAGTTATTATTGTACATACATACGAGTCATTTATTGTATGTGTTTTATTATAGAACTTTTATCATAGAACGGCAATTCTTTTTGAATGTTTAAATTAATTAAATATGAATGGTTTTACATATTAATACCCGTTCTATTTCTACTGATTTTAATGTTATGTGTTTCAAAAGGTTAAGTAGGAACGCCCACCTCAACTACGATACGATAGTACATTTTCATTTAACATGACCGTGGTTTTGTCCAAAGTCATCCGTAGGCTGATGCGTGGAGTCAGCCATGTCATTCAGCATCTGTTATAGGTCCTGCAGCGTCTCCGCCATGATTATGATGTAGTCTGCAAATCACAAGTGAGAGATGTGTTCACATTAATAATTGATGTTTATGTCACGCCATATCCAGTTTATTTCGCCATATACAGCAGCTTTCTAAATATGTCTTTATTTTTTGTAAGTAAGTTACATTTTGTTCTCGTCAAGTTAATAAATTTACTAGTCTATGTCGTAACGCACTAGTCTTAAAAACGTTGTGAGGAAAAAAAAACAATATATTCCTGCGTCATATATTGTTTAAAGTAATTGATAGAATTTATTCAGAGATAAGCTTGGCCAGCATATTTCAGATATGCGTCTATTATCGAGTACGTAGAATTGGGACAGTAATTATGTTACATATGTTTTAGAATAAATAATGTTGCCGTATGTCGGTATAAAGATGCATACCTTAGTGAGTAATATAAGAGAAGTAAATCAGTGCTTATACGATAAACATGGCTGCCATCATATATACTGTAATTGTGATCCGCTGGATGGATACCCATAAGTTCGCCATAATTGGTAACTCCAACGACTGAGCAAGCCTGAAGATATAAGTTCGCTATATATACATAGGTAGCCAATCTTTTAATTTATCGGAGTATTCCATAGAGATCTAATCCATCAACTTTGAATGATCAAAATTGTACGTGAACACCTTGCGGAATAACTTCAATCTGTATTTACACATCTGTATTTTTCATAAAAAGGGGTGATCTAGCCCCCGGTAACTCGTAATTAAATTGTGCGCAGCGATTGCCAATCACCAGCTGATTGAACCACGTCTGTGACTGCGCACGCAATTCCTTGTGACACTTCACGCATAAATAGAAGCGACGTAACGTGTAAAATGATCCACTTACTGTCACCAATGTATCACCACTTTGCCGTGAAGGTATTTAAATAATTTCATGGTACGAAATTGTTTAGTGGCATTCTCAACTGTATTCTGAGATGAGCTAAGAGCACAACACACCTAACCTGTGTAGTCAAACCTTAATTACATGCTGCTTTTCATTGTATGAACCACAGCTATACGATAAATGAGAGATCAATAAGTTTCCGTGGAATATAAGGTCAACATAACTGCCCAGAGAAAAAACATAATGTGTTCAGGATTCAGGCATGTGTATGTTTCACTATTCGTATATAAATCAAAAAAATGTACTGCTTAGCAGATTATCAGACTTGTTGTTAGGACAGTTGTTGATTTAAATTAGTAATTAATTCATTGACAGCACTGAAAATCATTACCCCCAACGTTACAAGAACATTAAACAACATTAATCAAAGAAAATTGGCGTAAGACATAATTTTTGCCTGTCACATCTATATGTGTATAAAATAGATTAAATATAAGTATACTCTATATACTTTCAATGTTCACGTTACATGGCGATACCTATAATTTAAAAAACCGTTATTTATAGTTAGATAAACATGTAAAGGAGAACATACCTATTAAGTAATCGTATTAGTTTTCTCGTTATTAGATAATTACATAAGACACGAATGTGTCAGAGTCTCGGGAGGGAGTGACACGGCCCACAGATTGCCAATCACCTCACTGACGAAGTTAGAGAGGCTCCGCCGCGCCGCGGCACTCCCGTTAGGAGAAAAGAGCACGTGATCACCCTCGTACACAATTTATTTAATCAACTGTAACGTGACCAATCGATACGTTATTATATTACCTGGAAAATTGAAGTTCCTATACTGATCTATTTGTGCAATTGTTAGCAGAAGTTACGTTGGTTACAAGTTATGTACGGCATCTTTGCAAAAGGAAACAATTTTGTAAATACGGTTAGCAAAGAAGTAATTAAATATTAATGTCAATTGTATGTACACAATTACAAATAAGAGATAATATCTAATTATTATATATGCGACGACGCAGAGCGAAGTTGATTTAAAAAAAACCCTAGTTACTCCTGGTATCATCAGCACCCTGCCAGTGCAATCAAAATCGGTCCAGTTGTCCAGAAATTACCCGGAACAAACAGACAGACATACAAAAAAAATAAAAATTGCATTTTTGAGATCAGTATCCACAGTCCAGTGCTCTTTGTACATTATAATCATAGTTACATATATCTGTGTAAGGTCCCCGCAACAGAAATTATCCAATTAATTGCTCTCATAGTTCATAAAATGTTTGAAGTTAAATCAATTTAATTGTGAAAATAATTACATTCTAATTTACTTGTTTAGTTGGCAAATCCCTTGGTGCCCCTATATGCTCAACCAAGTGAACAGTTCTAGTGGATTGCTTCTGGAATCGTATCACAATAATTCCTCACTCAGCAGTTACACATACCTTATTACATAAGGGTGTGCGCAGCTGGCCACGTCAGCACAAACGCACCGCGCACTGTTCGCTGACGCATGCTTCACGAGATGAGATTTGATTACGCCTATCCACTCAGCGATGTATATAGATCTGTATTCTGCAAAATACAACTCAATCGATAAGCACTTTCACTTATTAGATGATACACACTCGTACTCTGATGGGCTTGATGACGATTTCGTGTTGTGCATATTTAAGAAATACTCTGTTTAGTGCGTTATTTACAGTCAGAACTTCATTAATATTGTTTAGAAATGGCTTAATGTTAATAATAAACAAACAAAAACATTATGAAGGCTATTCACTTAAGAATGACAATAGTTTTCATACAAGAAAGGGAAAAAAATAACCTTTGAAGAGACATTACTATTAATAGACATTATGTAAAGAATCATTTGGTCAAGGTACTTGAACTAGGCAGTTTTGGAAAAAATACATCAAATAAATTTTCATCAGATTCCGACAACTGTTTACTTGTCACTGGTTGAACTTAAAACGTGGACATGTCAGTTATTGCTATCACAATGCTGGATAAATGCTCAATGTAAGCCATTTGTCATTGGCTGATTATAAAGTTAATTATAAATAAGCTAAAAACACCGCTAACATTTTGGTGCCATTATATTTGAAGTTTGCTTTAAGTTTGATAAGTTGCTATTGCGATTTGTTACCAGGGATATGCAACTAGTTTTAAATGTCAAACTAAACAGTTTAAACTGTCTCAATAAACGCATCTGAAGATGCCTGTCACAGGTTACGATTAAAGAAGTACCCTTCACTAAACCCTCTACGAGTGCGCCCTCCCTGCTCGCCAGGAGGAGGAGCGGGTGGGGAAATGCACGGTTACAGCGAGCACCCTCGAACTGAGCACTCTTTAGAAAATCGCAAATCGTCGCGTGACAACCTCACGCGAAGGATATTGGTTGTGAACATCACGAGATGCGACAATACCTCGTGATGTGTTTAGATTGCCAAGTGCCAAGTGTGCTGCCTGATGGGAAGTCCTGCATACTCAATCAAGGAACTTTAATAATATATTTTACACTTATAAGTACCAAATTAAATCACTACATAAAACGGTAGTAAAGGTCGCTGAAATTCAGAACTACCTAAAAAAACTAACTTCTATTAAAAGTAAAATAAATGTCTGAAGAATATAGATTATACTGCAAGTTACATAACCTACATAGAGTCTAGCACATAATAAGGCTAGGTAGGTACTAAATTTTCTTTAAAGACTTCATGAACTTCGGTCAAAATTTCAATGAAATTTTATCTGCCTTAAAAGAAAATTAACTTCAAAGTATAATAAAGAACTATCCTTATTTGTGCACACGTTCAGTTCATCTTGAGTTTTAGCTAAACCAAGCAATAATATAATCAAAATTACTATCAATACCAAAGATAATAAAAAAAATAAAAAGAATATGTATAAAAATTGCACACAAACTCATTCTATTTATTCATAGCCTCACTTAATCTTCATAAGAAACGATAACTTTTTAGTTACCCATAATCGACCAAATTGTATTATTCATACAAACCTCAATTATAACATCTAAAATATATACTAACAAGTTTTTCCCGCAGTTGGGTGGAACTGCAGGAAAAACTGCCTCTTATCGCGACAAAACGTAGAATATGTCATTATCCAAGGTTAGTTCAAGGTTTAGCCGTGAAAGCCTAGTAATCAGAATAATTTTTGAATTAAATGTAGTTTTAATTGATTAATTATTTTACATTAGTTGGATAGATGAAAATGTTGCAAAAAACGATCTCTCAGATTATATGTACTGTATCTATAAAAGTTGCCTTAGAGCTATAAAAACTAAATATCTCTAACTATAATATAAAATCTCACATAGTTTCTAATAGCAGTAGTTAAAACCACAAATATTTAACTTTTAGGAAATATTGGTTTTGAATTCGTAGCTCCTTGAGCGAGGGTCGACCCGGCCATTACGTGGACTGTCAACTCTTTACAGTTCGAGAGTACTACACGAACGGGTGGAGGGGGGGGGGGGGACTTCTTCAGCCGCATCACAAATCATTGGCTTTTATTTGTCCATAGAAACTGGGTGAGGTGGAACTTTAGATAGGCAGTAATTGAAGCTTGTCACAGCAAAACTGATCCTAATTAAAAGAATTTGGATTTTACTCATTCATATCATTTGCCAATGACCGTCCACTGAACCAACTACTGTAAAATAGATATAAAAAAACATATTATACAACATTTATTTGGAACTAAAGGACAATAAAAAAAATCGGCCAAGTGCGTGTCAGGCCACTCACAGGAAAGGGTTCCTCAGTCACCCATAATGGTACGTGGATTAGACATCGTATCCAACGGATAATTGTTATGTTTACGTATCAATGCGTTAATTTTGTATGACGTTTTCCAAGTGAGCGCATTGTACAAGTTAAGCCTTTATAACTCCTGAACTAAAAAAGTCATCTAATCCGTTATAGTTTTCCTTTAAAGTTTATTATATGGACCACTATCACGATTTTTTCCAGATTTTTTGAGCCAGCCGTTTAGCTTTTAAAGGCGGGGGGACGCCCTGTTTTTACAAAAAAGTGGCCTTTACAGTGGAACTTCTCGCAAACGGATACCTAAATCCAAAAATCGTCTTAGAAATCTCATATTGTTTTTAAAAGACCTATCTCATGATACCCCACATAATGGGGTAGCCGCGAGAAAAAAAAAACATCCCCATTATATATATATATAGTTGTTATATATATATATAACAACCATTTTACCATTTTATTGTAGCACTTTGTCGACGTAATTACAATACATATTCATGCAAAGTTTTATCTTTCTAGCACTTACCGTTTGGACGGTAAGTCGAGGATGGACGGACGGACGGACGGACAGACGGACATGACGAATCTATAAGGGTTCCGAGTCATAAACCTTACAAAAGTGGCAAAATTTTAAAACTGGCCTTTCTTGATAGTTGTTCTGTTGTGATATAAACGTACTACAAGTACACAATATAAATAGTCTGCTGTTATTAGGAAAATAGTTAAAATTAGTAACACATTTGCATGTCAACGAAAGTCATTATCCATTTGTTCATTAGTGATGATTATAATAAGAGCAGCTGTGTCAACATTGTGTAAGGAGGTCTATGTCAGGTCTGTTGGATAAGATTTTATTTTTGTTTCATTTGCGTAAATACCTATACAAATACATACGGATAATAATGTTATATTGTTAGTATATAAATGTTTAATAGTATTTTAAGCGCTACCATATGGTTTACCACAACATTACTAAATACACTGCAAGTGTACAGCGTATGACATACAATATTTACTGTTTATACTAAGAAAACGTTCAGCTATAAGAGCTGTAAATATAAAGTGTGAATTCAGTTAATCTTATTACTTACCACAATCATTTTTTGGGACTGACTAGATGAGGTTGTGTATCAGATGTCCGATTTTTTTTTATTTAAGCCTACCACAGTGAGTCTACTCGGCCTAATGTTAAGCATGAGTACAGTCCAGAAGTAAAGGCCACCATTCTCATTGTGAGTGAATACAATGCAGCATGGCGGCTTAGTGAGCGGTGATCTCAAGAATGATGCAAAATGATTGGCCCTCCGGCCTCACACTCACCAACGAAAGACGGTCTTCTGGGTGAGGGTAGTACTGCCCCGAACGAAACAAATATTATTATTGTTTGATATTTTATATTAATTTATTATTTAACGAATCACAATAACAAGAGATCATGTTAGAAACGAGGTAATCCGGCAGAGAAGTAAAGTTATTGACATAGCCCACAGGATTAGCAAGCTGAAGTGGCAATGGGCCGGCCATATTAGCCGCAGAACCGACAACCGTTGAGGTAAACGTGTTCTTGAGTGGAGACCGCGTCTCGGCAAACGTAGTGTAGGACGTCCACAGGCCAGGTGGAGTGATGATTTGCATAAGACGGCTGGCAGGAGCTGGATGTGAGTAGCCGAGGATCGAACTAAGTGGCGTGCAATTGGAGAGGCCTATGTCCAGCAGTGGACTGCGATAGGCTGATGATGATGATGAATAATAATGGAATATAGTTTTGATAAAAAAAAAATATATTTTATTCTCTGTATTTAATTAAAACACTCTATTATCATACCGCAACTGAACATATTGTGCACTGTTCCAATATTTAAGGAACGCCGTGCAACTTTTAGGACGAAGAATTTCAAAACAACGTTTCGAATCTCCCATCTCAAATTTTGAAACCAAAATCGATGTCAAATAAAACACAACACCGATATCATGCGGGTCATTGTGTTGTTGTTGTTGTCACAATTCCACAGATGTTAACAGTTGTTACAGACGCGTCATGAGTTTGACGATATTATCTCAATGTCACAGCTCTGTATGTTTGACAGTGACAGTGACAATACACGAAGGCTTGTAAGAGGACACCTTTGTTTGGGCCTCGGTGCAGCGCCCCTTGGGCGGGTCTCAGCCGCGAGGGTGGGATGGAAAATGGTCGAAAAAATGTCAATTACTTACACGTGTTTGTTACTCACTTACAAATTCTGATTCTACTGTCGGAAAATTTAGTTTTTCAATTTATTTCAATGATAATTGTTTGTAAGATGGAAAAAAATGATTTGGACAATCACCAGTCACGTCACGTGCATCCGTATTTTCGTAATGCTGGTAATCTCTGGAACGGCTTGACCTTGGAATTTTGTCAGGACTTTGTCTGGCTGCGAGCTGCCATAGGGAGCTACTGCGGCTAATTGTTATAAGACTAGCTTTGCTCCGCGGCGTTACTCATGATTTACAACAATGACTGCAGGTCACACCGCGGAATTTGGCTAGTGTAAAATTTAATTACATTGTGTTATAATCCTAAACTATTTAGTTACTAATGTAACAATTATATTTCACTCCTCAATAAAATTGTAGGTACATAGAATGAGACAGGTTTTAATTCCATTTCAAGAGTCAAACATTATACACATACTTTTCAGATATAATTTTAGTTTAAAAAGCTGTTCAAAACTTCCTCCCCACTCACAGTTAGTTGTAAATAATTACTGCGTGCACAGAACATTGTCTCCGTCTCCGTGTAATTCAGCCCGCATCAGCACACAAGTATGTTCACATGAGAAGGCGATTCACTGGTGTGTGTGTGTGTGTGTGTGTGTGTGTGGCGTACATATGTAGTTAGTGCGGCGCTCATTATCACGATGATGAACGAATGACGACTGGCTGGTGACTAAGTTCTCTCGAGATCGACAAAGGCTTTTCGAAAAGCAAAATTCGTGTTATTCATTCTGTACGTTTGTGTATAAAAATATTTCATTGGTAGTTCCAGAAGGCATTGCTCTACTAGCTATAAGGTAAAATCTTTTAATGTAATTTATATACTGCGACTGCCTTGTTGGTCTAGTGGTTAGTGTATGTGACTGCTGATCAAGAGGTCTCGGGTTCGATTCCTGGGTCGCATTAATGGTTTGTGTGATCTGCATATATTTGTTTCGGAGTCTGGGTGTTTTCTATGTATTATATAATATGTATGTTTACAAAAAACTATATGTTTATGTATTTATATTAGTTATCTAGTAGCCATAATACAAGTTCTGCTTAGTTTGGAGCTAGATAACGTTGCGTGTGATGTCGAAAACATTCATTTTTATTTATTATTAAATAAGTGTACAATTTATATTTAATAGTATAAAATACGCTTGTCAAATCCTATGGATGAAGGATCTTGTTGGCCAATAGAGTCACTATGAGCGGAGTTTTATCTATTTGTAATAAATTAAATGAAGTTCACAGCTGCAAAAATTTTTATGGTCAGTTATTGCGTAAACTTAAAAATAGGTTACAGTAATTCATTAAAAATATAAATAGGAAACGCATCCACATTTTCGATTATTCTCGTTCTATTACCAGTTTCATGATACTAAGTTAGGATTGAAAGTAAATAACTTAAAATATTTCGACTGTAGCGAAAATATCATTCGCCGCGAAAGCGAACGGCTCCGTCCAAACACAGTCGGCTGGGTTGGCTCGGGAGGGAGCTTCGCATTACTTGATAGTGCATTTTATATATTTTTACATTTGCTGCACAAAACGCTCATTACGAGATGCATTTGCTAACGAAGAAGATGACGTCCCGCCCCGTATCCTCCCCCGCAGACGTCTGCTGCTGCCGAGGGTATATACAAGTGATAGTCTAGGAGTTAGCCTACTGCTCAAATACAAATTTGAATTCGTACAGGCAATATAACCTTGTTTAAACATCAGTTAACTAAAAGTCATATAGTATAAGTATTATTTAGTAGCATTCATGATTATGATGAATACAATTACAATTTATATATGTAGATACAGAAATATACACAAAGACACATTTTATAAAAACATATATTCCCACAACAGGACAAGCAAACGCAGGTAAGACAGCAACCTATTTGCCAGGAATCTGACATACAACTCTCGTAATTGTTTAATTATCATTTTTAACCACCGACGCAAAAACGACGGGGTGTAATAAGTTTGACGTGGCTGTGGCGTCGTAGCTACCGAATGGATGAACCGATTTATTATTCTTTTATTTGAAAGGTAATTTAGTGGGGAGTGCTCTTAGCTATGTTTGAACGAAATTGGTCCAATCATATGTATTAATGTTAACATTACAATAAAACAACGGATTGACGAAATTAGTGTCAGCTTGTACGTTGTGTGTCATCCATAGCATCCACCATAAAGGCCTTTGACCAGGAACTAAGAAAACCCACATCCAGCTCCCATCCTATACGGTATGAGGAAAAATGGCCGGGTATATATCAGGGGAGGCTTTGTCTATAGCTAACGATGCAGTTCCGGGCGGTAACGATGTCCTCCCGGTAATGACTCCCCCCGGACCCGTGCCTCCCCCGCACGTCATCAACAATGACATTAGTGAGAATAGTTGTTATATACCAACCCCTTGACTACAATGCATTATGGCGTCAGTAAGGGCCGTAATGAACGATGTTGTAATACGCATAATGTGTTATGTAAGAGATTGTTTTCTGAGTGTTTGTGTTGCGTTGTGTTGATTGCTGTGTGTTCCATTGTCTGGGGAAATAATTTTTAATTTACTAGTAGAAGATTAAAATCAATCACATTTATTTACAACTAGCTCCGCCCCGCGGTGTTACCCGCGTATATCATTATGGTTGCTATGCAAGTGAGTTATTCCTAGCAACCTGTGAAGTTTTGACAGGAGATAAACAGTGATACATTTTGACATCTACGATTTATGTATTTTTATAATCACCTAGCTTTCGCCCGTGTATCTCGATTATTGCAGTAAAAGGTGGCCTATGTGTAATCCTGATATATAAGCTATATTACTGTAAAGTTTCATCCAAATCCGTTCAGTAGTTTTTGCGTGAAAGAGCAACAAACATACATACACACATACATATATACTCACAAACTTTCGCGCGCGTTTATAATATTAGTAGGACTAGTGATATGTGTATAGGTAGTAGAGCCACGATGGTTTCAGCACGAATGGGTCGTCTCGACCGAGGCACTACTACCCTCACGCTAAAGGCCAGCCTAAAATGACCACATTTGTGCTGTCATCTTTCGTTGGTGGGTGTGAGACCGGTGGCCCCATCATTCATCACTAAGCCGCCATGGTGTGGGTCACCATGCTGCATTGTATGCACCCACAATGAGGATGATGAATCTACTCCTGGATTCTACTCATGCTTTCCATCAAGCAAAGTAGAATCACTTTGGTAAGCTTAAATAAAAAAAATTGCGTATTTAACTACTAAACCGATCTTCCAATAACTCAAACTAGAGCGAAGACATAGAAAGCCACTAGTATCGTATAAATCTACCACATTCAAGTTCCAAATGTCAACCAAAATAAATACATTTAAGTTAAATATGTGATTGCTCGTCGCTTCGGTACATAACTTAGTAGTCAAGTTATCACATATTCCAGTAAAGTTATTGGAACTCATTTATTGCACAATAACCTTCGACCCGCTCCTCCCCTCCCCGCACCCTCTCCCCTCCCCCCTCCCACGTCTTCTGCAGGAGGCGGTTGTTTTGTACATTAACATAAAGTTGTCGAAATATTGGTTCGATCGACCGTGTCGATGTGTTTATTTATATATGAGATATACGTTTTAAGTCATATCGAACTGATCGGAATATATTTCCGATCATTTTGTTTGTTTATCAATCATCATCAACAGTCCACTGTCAGATTGAATGGGCCTGTTCTAAGGGGGTTTGGTCTACTATACCACGCTTTTCAGAAGGTTTGGTTACAAATTTTCCTTCTATTCGCTATAACGTTTTTCTGTTTGTTTGTTTCCTTCGACACCTCATGCTTTCCATCAGGCAGAGTAGAGTCACTTTGTTAGGCTTAAATAATATCTAAATAAAAAAAACAACTATAGTATAAATATAGTATAGGTACTGAAAAATAAGTATATTCAAACACAAACTTTCAGTTCATCTAAGAACAAAAGACATCAACGCAAGGCACGAAACAAACCGTACTAATGAATTGCTTTAACTCATAAGTGTAATCAATTAATTAAGCCATATCTATATATATACATACAGTTCTCACGTCATTATGTTAGTTGCTATACTCTACCGAAACGGATTGATCGATTCTTATGAAGTGTTGTGTATTTATTCGATAGGTCTGAGAATAGGACGTACACTACTTTTATACCCCTCGGTAATAAAGGATGAAATGTAAGCTAGTTTAAAATATATTTATCCTGTTACCTATATCGAGCAGCAAATGTATTCAAGCAGCTTTCCACTGATAACTTTAGTGAAATAACAATTGGTTAACCAATAAATAAATAAACTGTATTCTAGGTATATCTTATTATTATATGTCTTGAAAATATAAAAAATATATAAAAATATTTTGTACTTTGTAAGCGAACGCTACAGACATTCCACAACACAAACATTATATAGCGACAATATGTAATATGTTTTACCTATTTTTACCTTTTCTACATAACATTATGCTGTTTGTAAACACTATTTATTGTACCTATTTTTAGGGTTCCGAAGTTTATGACTTCGAACCCTTATAGATTCGTCATGTCTGTCTGTCCGTCTGTCGGTCCGTCCGTCCGTCCGTCCTCGACTTACCGTCCAAACGGTAAGTGCTAGAAAGATAAAACTTTGCATGAATGTGTATTGTAATTACGTCGACAAAGTGCTACAATAAAATTATGAAAAATATTTTTATTTGGGGTACTTCCCTACACGTAAAGTGGGGATGTTTTTTTTATATAGCGACCCCCCCCCCCCCCTCTAGAAGCTAAATCTGGAAAAATTCCAGATAGTGGTCCATATAATGAACTTTATAGGAAAACTATAACGGATTAGATGACTTTGTTAGTTCAGGAGTTAAAGAGGCTTAACAATGCGCTTACTTGGAAAACGTCATACAAACTCAACGCATTAATACGTATAAACATAACAATTATCCATTGGATACGATTTCTAATCCACGTACCATTCTGGGTGACTGAGGAACCCTTTCCTGTGCGTGGCCTGACACGCACTTGGCCGATTTTTATTTTTGTAATGCGCATGTTGTGATCTCCCATAATTGAGGAAGCACAAGCATTAAAACAATTTGTTATTTCTGTTTGTTAAAAACTAGCATGTAAGGTGTATTCCTTGTCGGAGGTCCATTATAAATAAATATAAATAAATACATAATTACACGTAATTAGATAAGTCATATTTCATAAGATACAGTTCAAAGATAAAATAAAGTCATTACAGGCACGCACCATTTTAGTATATAAGCTCTATTGAGAACTTAATTAAACAGACTATCGCACCACCTTGAGTCTCATTATACTCCTTGCCAAAATACTGGCAAAATTATAACATATTTATTAGATTTAGGTGCCTCTTTTTTTCAAAACCCACAGTTAACAATTATAACGATATGAAAATTGACATATCTCAAGAGTTACTTAGATTTCTCAAGGACATCTTTATATAAGTATAGATAATATCAGATTTAAAGAAATGATTAATTGCTAAACAAAGATGCTTGAGATCGTTGATGTGCCGCTTACTCTTATAATTATGTGTAAAATGCTTCGTTTTAGTATAATTATGTGTAAAATCCTTTGTCCTCCTGTCGATCAAGAGTTCGACTTCCAGGTCGGGCTAAAGACTGTTATTCAGTTATTCTGATTATAGAAATAATAGATATTTATTAACGGTCTCAGGAAGCACGTAAAGCCATCGGTATTGCGTCTGATCTCTTCCTGGTCGTGTCGGATACCCATCGGAAAGAACAGAGAATGAGTGAGGACATAGTAAGTAAGTGTTGAAGCACACACTGGTGCACTTCGCAGTTGGCTAGTCTCCATTGAGACTGGTTGTCATAAACAAAATCAGCTAGGAGTAGATACATCGTACATTATATTTAAATTGTTAGAGTATCGTTGATAACTCTCAGTCTGTTCAACAATACCTTTCAAATACAAAAAATAATTATGTATTATTTTGTTTGTCACAGATACTTTGACAACGAGATAATATCAAATCACCAGCAGAGATAATGACGTACTCGCGTCAAAGCCTCGAGGCTCGATATAAAAAGCACATAAATAATACAACGACGTAATTTCGGCGTCCAATTTTCAAAGAAAAGTTCTCATTTCAATGAGAGAACGCCGTTTGATGTCCGCCGCCTTCGTTAGGGACCCGAGGAGGCATTCCTTTCTGAAATGCGACCTCTAAACAAAATAATATGGAAATGTTGAAATGAGAAAAGTTCAGAGGAGCGATCCTCTCAATGCGTTAACAATACCTCTTTGTGCAGAGAACGACTCTTTACCACAAAGCGCTTGAGGGAATCCTTCAATGTTCTATATATTACTTATGTACTCGCTTACATTCTACGGAAATTTACTTACTTCAGAGACGTTTAAAGTACCTTTTAGAGTATATGAAATGCTTTTCCTAATATCGACAAGGTCTTAAATCTAACAGTACCAGAGCCAAAAGTATCTAGTATAATTGGGCTTCCTACTACACAACTTTTTAATATTGCAGTTTTATGTCAATAACTCACTAAAAGCCTCTTAAAATTATGACCCCAGTATTTTATTCCTTAGAAAACTATAGAAAATATATATAAACAGCCATTGATAGCAACAAATTCTGAAAATCAAAGAGTTGTTATAAATTGTAGTGAGTCTGCGTGGGGAGGATTGTCATTACGGTGAGTGCCACCTTCTGGGAGGTACCTCCGCTCAGGGCATACACACTTAATCTATTGCTCACTCTTAAAAAATAACATGTGCAGAACGGACACGTTTTCAATACGGTTTAGTGCCTACGCACTTGTACCCTACAATACTTTAAAAAAAAAACATTCATCCGTCACACAGTTTAGTTCATTGCCGATTTCAAATTAGGCTCAATCTGTATAGATCAGTGGTCAATAAACATACTTATAAGCCATCGAACCTTCACGCTTTTATTTCATAACAGCTAAGATCAATAAACGGACTGCGACTTGCAAGAAAACATACTACAGCACCATCTACTGAAGACCCAATGAACTACGGAGTAGCTGTCTCGCGTTTCATCCTTTATCGCGATTTAGGAATTCACGCACCGATTAACTTAAACATATATATACGACATCCCAACTGAACCATCGAGATGTGGCCTGTCAGGCTAATTCACCTGGCCTGGTCTGGTCGAAGGGAACTTTATTTGTGCTGGAGTGACATTAGATCTATTAATCTAATGCAAGATGAGGTAAAGCATACTCATAATGAAGCCCGCCTTCTTGACACACATTCGACACTTGTCTTTGCTTGTGGCATTGGTACGTTAAGTCAACCTCTTGTCTTTCATATGTTTCTTGAATGGCAAAGTCCTATCTGTAAATAAAATAAAATCGGGTTAGTTGCACTATTCGTAAATGAAGAACGATTAAACCGTTTGGATTAATATCTGTCCCGAATAGCTAAGATATTACAAAATCCACAAATAAAATGAAGGTAATTCATTTCCTCATACCCCTTTTATGGACTAAATAGATACATTCAAAATTTTAAATTCAGAGTAAATGGAGAAGAAATAAAAGAAAAGACTACATAAGGATGGCTGGAGCTATCCTATAATTTATTTTTTCGTACAAATTCGTTAAAGTAATTGATTATATAGGTATTAAAGGCTCATCACATCTGCACTTCATACATAATCTATGATATATATTGTGTACATCAAAAGGGGACACATTCGTTCAAGCAATTACGATAAAAGCCTTTCTAGCTATTAGGTGGAGCCGGCCCGACTGAGCAGATCTATGGGTAGATAAATTAACGATATAGCCTCCTCACAGATTTAATGTCATCGGAGTTAAGCGTTTACTTAATCAAAATAAGTTGTTGAAAACGGCAATGACAATTTATTTCTCTAAGGAATTTATTTGTTGACCAGCAATAAATGTATACAAATGTTATTATTTTATAATCTATTTGACTCAAAAATACATTAACATTATTTTATTTCAGAGATTAGTGTTCTCATAAACAATAATAATCAAATAAAACATCTCTTCTGTTTTACTGCACTACTATATATGTGCAAGTGGTTTACAACAGTTCCATGAGACCGAGGGACATATGCAATGCCAGAACGGGTATCTAGTATGCCACACAAGTGCCTGAATAAATCAAAGTTTCATTTATATTCTTGGTATTATAATAAAAGCTTATTTATAATCATATATGGTACTTACAAGGAAATGAAATTATTCCAAAATAAGAAATATTATATACCTCTGACTTGTTTGACATCTCGACCAGATTACACCGATCGTGGTCACAAGGTCCTCCTCAGAGTCTTGTTTCTCCTTACAAGATGCCGGGTATCCTAGGTCTTTGCCTCTACTTATTGATATTTTTCTTTTATTGTATCTGAAAATTTAAATAATATATTGATATTGTTCAATTTAAATAATAATACAATAAGAAGAGGACGCCGCCATAGGAGACATGACCCCAAATGAATGATGAATTTAAAAGGATTTTGAAATAGAATTCTGGGAGATTTATGGTGTTTCTATTAGCATTCTTCGCAATCTCACATTAAATCACCAACATTTACATTGAAACATGCTCCTCCAAACTCAAAATCTCTTTGTAGATATAGATTATGTGTTTTTATTATTTTTTGATGAACCAAATCAAACTATAAACTTAAAATAAATTTGACAATATACATTTTAAGTTTGTAGTTTGATTTGGTTCATCCAAAAACATATTTTTTATGGTCAGCAACCAATTAAACATAATTTCAGTGAGACTAAAATGAAAATCCATGCAAACTCAGCATATGTGAACAAATTGGGCACTATTGAGCATTAATATATTCTAAGCTACGATAAGTAAGACACGCCAATTACCCGTCGTATCACAAATATATTCAAATATTCAAATTATTACAAATATATTCAAATTTGTACAAAAATCTTGAATAGTACATAACAAGGGGGCGCGAGTCGGCGCGCCCCTAACGAGCTAACGTCACTCGTGAATTATTCAAACATATTCACGCGACGTGGTTTGTTTACTTTTATATACGGAGTTATAGATCGAAGCCCGTTCAGCCATCTTGCTGTTCTATACTCGTATTAACATAAATATGACTTAGTTATCTGCTGTGGCTTTATTACGTTAAAGGCCTGTAAATATTTATAATGATACAATTACTAACATTATTTTTTTATATATTTAAGCCTGCCAAAGTGACTCTACTCTGCCTGATGGAAAGCATGAGTAGAATCTAGGAGTATGGGTTACCACCAGCATAGTGAGGGTAAGCAATGCAGCATGGTGACTAATACCATGACGGCCTTGCCGGATGTTTCTGCATCATTCCCCCAACCTCTGGTAACTGGGAGAATGACGCAGAATGATTTGGGCTCCCGTCTCACATTCACCAACAAAATAGGATAGCAAGAATGCTGTTATTATTAGGGTGGTCTTGTGTGAGAGTAGTACTGGCCCGGTGGACCCAGACCATTCATGCTACAATCAGGTGTTGATTTTGTACTATTTTATTTAAAGAATAAGTGATTGTTTGAAACAGCATCCTATAGAACATCTCACTTAAAATAGTCTTTGCCACATCGACGTAAATGTAGTCTACTATTATTAGCTAAATATTTTTGGTTGAATTAATAACTAAAATATTATACTTAAACACAGAGTGCTACACTTGTAAGTGGAAACAACACCCATGAAGTAATTTCAAGTGTCACGCCTGCTTGTCGCTCACAATTGTTTGTACAGAGGCAAGTGAAATGAATATAGTTAGGTATTCTCAAAATGAACGTTATAAATGATTGTTCTTAAATAATGACTTTGATGTCCTTTCGCACCTTCGTAGCTCTATTTTTGGGACAAAAAGTATCTAAACAAAATTGTTTAACAGAAATCTATATCTCATAGACAATTCGTTTCAATAAATATGGAAAAAAATTAAAAATATTTTTATTAAATGTATCAAATTTTTCAAATCAATAATATTTGAATGTTCAAATCCGAGCGTCGTGTGTGTGTGTGATTTGTAACATTAAACAAGTAACATCGTATTTTGAAAAATGTCTAGTGAAATTTTATTGTGTACTGTCCATTCCTTACAAACCATCTTTCTGCTAAGAATCATAGAACAGAATAGAAAAGTATCCATTATTCTAAGCGGAAATAAGTAATAGCTAATGGTGGTCCGTTGTCTGAATTATTCAGTAAGTTGCCTAAAATCTAAAATATAATATGTATGAGTTTTTTAGTCAAGTTTAATTGAGATTTTAACATTTAAAATTACAATCCTAAAACGAGAGATCTCGAAAGTAAACACGTATTTATCTATATACTATATGTATAATCATGTATCCATAATTATATGAGGCACGGCTATTCTGTGACGTTAACTGGCAACACAATGATAATGGCAGGGCAAGATGGCGGCCGCGAATTATTGCATTACAGCTGAACAAGGACACCCTAATACTGTGACAGCCACCTCCAGGGTTGCCACCACACGTTGTTAGTAATACAACGATATAGTTTGACGCTCACTCAGTACTGTTGAAAAATGTATTTTTGTCAACACTTTTGTCCGGAGTCATTTGTATCCACTAAAATGCTTTAACTAACATTTAATAATGTTCCACTGCTGAGCTCGGCTCTTCTTTCAGGAGAGGGTTAAAGCCATACGTTCCCACGTCAATTACATTCATTTGGTCAGTAATCATCATCATCATTATCATTCATCATCAGCCTATCGTAGTCTACTGCTGAGCCTCTCACATTGCACACCACTCTGATTGATTTTGGACTTCTTGCAGTCTGATATCAATTGGAATTATTTTAACTCAATTTTTAAAACACATTGTTATTTAAAAATAAACTTAAAACAACTCACTATTTTTTTTAAACTTTAATTTTGCAGGAATATTTGTTTTAGTGCTAACAATACATGTTTACAGACACTTTCACTGTGCAAAAATAGTTGTGTGTCTACAATGGACAATGGGACATCTTGTGCTATTGTCATTTAGGTAATTGTGTATGACGAGAACAATTGCCTAACCGTTTGAATCCAACATTCATTGCTGAAGCTTCAATAACAGACTGGCGCGCTCTAAATAATACTCAACAATGCCTCGGTGGCGCAGTGGTAGCGTATGCGACTGCTGTGCTTGAGGTCTCGGGTTCGAATCCCGGGTCGGACTAAATATTTGTATGATCTGCAAATATTTGTTACTCAGTTTGAGTGTTTTATATATTATAGATAGATAGATAGAAAACTTTATTTGTACACTTTATCACTTACAATAAAGAAAAGAAGAAAAGTAAATCAAAATTAATGTACAAAGGGCGGCCTTATTGCCTTAAAAGCAATCTCTTCCAGGCAACCTTAAGATGGAATAAAATGATTCGGAGAGACAGCGGTAGTTGACGGTGTGATAAGATTTGTAAAATTTGATAATTTCAAATTGTACAAATCTTATCGCACCGTCAACTACAATAAATATATTTCATACACGTACACAAATACATATACACAACGTATATAAATACTAATACACGCCAATGTGCATAAACATACCCATATAAATAAAAAACTATTCAGTTATATTGCAAATTTGGTAAAGAAAAACATTCACATTAAACCATATGCTGACTCAGTTGTTATGTACATAATATGTATTTACAAAAAGAAATATGTTTGTGTATATTAGAGTTGTATACAAGCTCTGCTGGGACCAAGCTCTGCTTAGTTTGCGACTAGATGGCATTATGTGTCAGATGTCCGAAATATTTATTCATTATTTTATTTAATTAATTACAATTGGTTTTAAAAGTTCCACCACGCGACAAAAGTTAACTCCTTCGGTGAGTAAGTAGTAGTAAGTGAATAACAATCTAGTAGCTGTTCCTCCATCAGCACTCCGAGATATCTCAAAATAGTGACGTTGAAATGTAATGAGTACAATGTTTTCTTTGATTAATATTTGTATAATAGCTTGTTGTATCTAGTTGAACAATCAAATCCAATGACAGATTTAAGACTGTAAGTACAGGTCCCAGTACAGGTTTAATTATAATTTATGTGTAGCAACCGTATCAACTTATAAATAATGCAAAAAGAAATAACAAAAAAAAAAGTATTTTCTTATTCACCATCTTACCGCACGGAGCACTGTGCACTAGTGACACCCCTAAGTGGTCTGTTAAACAGGACAGTCACGCCAAAGTTATGCAATCACCCGCATTGTACCTTAACATAATACAATAAAGTTGATATTCGTTTGTATTTTATGTTAAACAGGCGTTAGATGAAATCTAAGATTATTGCATTTGAGGGTATTACAGCAGATTATATGAGGAAACGGGGCGCAGACATCGAGCGATTCATCTAATTACATCTAGGAGAGGGAGCTAACTGGCACAAGCACTTAGGCGTACAAAATGATTTTATATTAATATTTATAGTAGCACTATTTTTGCACAACACTTTTCTCGATGTCGATTATTCGGTATGAAACAGCCTCTGCCTTCTTCAAGAATCAAAGTGTCTTCAAGTCTAAATTAGCAGTGAAAGCGTTACAGACAAACATACAGAGTTATTTTAAAAATAATAATATTTGTGTGAATATAGTTAGCTGATATATTTTATGAGATAAGTTAGGCAGGTATGACACTACAAACGTACATTCAAATTAAATTTGGTCCAAAGCCAAAGTAAAACATTATAATAATAATATTTATTTCATTGACCAATTATAATCATACATGTTACAGTTTAGGACATTTGATATAAAAGTAGTTCTTAAGGTATTAAATAGGCTAAATTACATTAGCGTAAAATTAACAAAATCTATTATATTATACGTGCTTACATGGGTTTTTTTAATTAATCTCAAATATTAAGTACATTGTATTAAAAAAAAGATTCGATAAACTTTATAAGTATTTATGGATACATTTTATAGAATTTTAAGAAGAATAAATATAATGTATGTAACAACACACTATGACCACCATCACCACGCACGCGAGTATATAGTTCCAAATCTGTACAATATGTACACAGGCAGATATTTCCACGCGTTGTCCACATGTACATCATTACTTCACAAAGGCGTGTTCTTAGAACAATGACCAGGCATATAATGTCAGTACACAGAACATAATTACGCGTACACGGGCCTGCAGCCTGCAGTGTTTTGTGTACTTGTGTTGTGTATCGCCGGCCGAGGCTCCTCCCCGCTCTACGAGCGAGTACCGTCAGAAACGCAAGCTGATTAGACTTTCATACCGTGGGATAGGCAGTAAATGGTTTTGAATATTAGTAATTATTATATGGAGGACTATACAGTGTTTACGATGATGAATAAAAGATACATTGTAAAAAACCTAAGATTTACTAGAATTTAGATTTAAAGCTGCGACCACTGCGGCTGTCAATTCGTGATTATAGATAGTCAAAGCATTTCAACGGCACACGAAGAAACTATTAGAATTAGGGGTGTTAAACTTTATTATCATACTTTAATAAATTTAAATAGTTAAAGTTACATCTTGAAACGTTCACATGAGACTCAAAATGTCAAGATGGGCTGGAAGGATTAATAAAAGAGGAATAATATAATAATTTAGTATATAATATAAAAAAATATATATTTTATTTTTACAGATGTATATTTTATATTCCCAAAATCAAGTTATGTCGGTACTAGCAGTATAATTATTAAGCTTCTGTCAATCGTTCAATGTGTTCATGTCACTCTACAACTCCCACCAAACTCTTGATGGAGTTTAGAAATATATCAATTATATTGCGAGTTTTTTTTTGACAATTAAATTTAGTTAATATTAAGACTACTATTTTGTTAAAATAAAAATTTAAACAAATAATTTAATGCATTACCGCCATATCTTTTCTCCTTTTTGTTGCGTTACATTTACATTTCTTCACGATAAGATGGTGCCGTCCAGTAATTGCTATTAATATATTTACTTAAGACGTCAGACGTCTACCTAAACCAGTTATAGCATTTTTAAATGTTGAATTCGATGCATAAGCTTCCAGATAACTTCTATATTTAAACACTCATAATACCCAAGTAGTGGTATACTTATAAGAGACAGAGACGAGTTATGACGCGAACTCTAAGAGATCTATTTATGTTATTTGTTCTCGAACGCGACGCATGTGTACATACATGCCGAGTACACAGCACCAGGCATCGTATACGCTAACGAGAACAGTGTAGGTGTAGGTCCTCCCTACGCACCTTTGCCAGCGATCAAATATAAAGCGTTTAGTTCTCTCAACCATTCATAGCAATAATGGCCTCCGCCCTCTCATGATCTACTCTACTGGCGAAGTATGTAATGAGATCTGCCTGTTCATTTACCTACAGTAAGTTCATGTGCAAGGCCTGCTCATATTGCTTGAAATCAATCTTCTTTGTTTATCTGTCACATCTTCTTTGTTAGGGTTCCGAAGTATATATATCACTCGGAACCCTTATAGATTCGTCATGTCCGTCTGTCCGTCCGTCCGTCCGTCCGTCCGTCCTCGACCTACCTTCCAAACGGTAAATGCTAGTAAGACGAAACTTTGCATGAATATGTGTTGTAATTACGCCGACAAAGTGCTACAATAAAATTATGAAAAATATTTTTATTTTGGGTACTTCCCCTGTACCACACTTTATGTGTACAACAAATTGTTAATCTGAGGCTGGGTATTCTTTAAATCCATTTCATGTATGTTTGTAAAATCCTCCGCTACACAAGAATGTTACTGGTGTGAAAGTTGTTTTTAAAACGTCCTCTAAAACTATAATACCCCAATTAGACCAGTGCCGATAATGTTTGAAACAAAATAAATTATAGTAGGATGAAACCCATTGTAAAAGTAGGATAATATTACAAAAATTAAGTAAAAAATTATTTACGGGCGATCTGAGGTCGGGAAGGGGGAGAGGGAAGGGGAAAACATCCAATTGTTTTGAAAAAAGTTGATATTTTGACGGGTGAATTTTCGATATAAAAATAAGGTTTTTTTCGGTATTATGTCAAAATGAAGTGAAAAAACCGATATTTCAAATCAAATAAATTACAGTGTATTCAGGACATAAAATGGTAAGTTTTCACTAATTTTCTTGTAAAAATAATTTTATTTGTAAATTATAAAAATAAGAAAAACAAAAACTTGGTTTTTTGAATTTTTCACATAAAATTTGAGTTATGTGAAAAAAGTGTGAATGCAAAAGATGTACATAGATCTTTTTATTACCTACAACTTTGCCATCGAACTTTTTCCATATGACTTGTAGTTTTGCCGGAAATCGAGATAAGCCATTTTTTCCCTTAACCCCCCCTCTCCCCCTTCCCGACCTCAGATCGCCCGTCAATTATTTTTCCTTTAATTTTTGTAATATTCTCCTCCTTTTACAATAGGTTTCATCCTACTATAATTTATGTTCACTTTTTAGGGTTCCGAAGTTTATGAACTCGAACCCTTATAGATTCGCCATGTCCGTCTGTCCGTCCGTCCGTCCGTCCATCCGTCCTCGACTTATCGTCCAAACGGTAAGTGCTAGAGAGATGAATATTGGCATGAATATGTATTGTAATTACGTCGTCGGGAAAATTCGTGATAGTGGTCTATATAATGAACTTTAAAGGAAAACTATAACGGATTAGATGACTTTGTTAGTTCAGGAGTTATAGAGGCTTAACTTTTACAATGCGCTTACTTGGAAAACATCATACTAAATTAACGCATTATTATGAGAACATAACAATTATTCATTGGATACGATTTCTAATCCACCTACCATTAAGGGTGACTGAGGAACCCTTTCCTGTGCGTGGCCTGACACGCACTTGGCCGATTTTTTGTTCGATATAAAAGTGACAGAATTGTTGTAAACATTATCTCACAGAAGATCAACCTAAAATTAATTTTTGCAGATCTAGTCATAGATCATGTCTATGATCAAGATTTAAAACAACTTGATGGATTGATTGCTGAATATTGCTGATTGAAGTAACTAATTACATATTAAGTTATGTCTTACTTAGGTTAAATACCATAGCATATTATATAAAGCCTTTGTGTAGATTGCACTTAACTATGTATCTCAATATGTTATGCTTTTAAATATATCTCATTTCTGTAGGAGTTAAATCTGAACTGCTTTTGATTGAGACTTTTATTAGAAGTTAATGAATGAAACGCAATAAAAATCTTAAGTCTTATAAAAAGAACTATCTTTTTTATTTAAAGTCCTATTATTGAAACTCTACTCTGCTCTAATGAAACGTATGCTTTGTGATTAGTGATATTTTTTGGTTAATTAGCCAGTGCATAAACAAATACAGCTGACCATTTTTTGACTCCGGGAACATACGACTGTTTATAACAGAAGCATGGGTTTTCAAGATCAACGTCCCCTCGAAAGTTACTTTGTGAGGCATATTTCAAATATTTTTGCCAACCGACACACATCGTTATCTATACTAGTTTGACTGACAGAATACTTCGACTCCAAAATATCATTTTAGTAGAGAATACAAACACTTGTTTCGCCTCGAAAATCGCATCGGAGACCTCGGCAAAGCAAGATTTTTACATAAAAATAGAAAAAAAAAACAATACATTTTGGGGGTCCCCATACTTGGAACTGAAACTCAAAAAATTTTTTTTATCGAACCCATACGTGTGGATAGGTGAAAATCTTAATGCGGTTCACAGATAACATCTACTTACCAAGTTTCAAAGTACAGCTCTTATGGTTTCCGAAAAAAGTGGACGTGACATAAGGACGGACAGACAGACAGACAGACAGACATGACGAATCTATAAGGGTTCCGCTTTTTGCCATTTGGCTATGGAACCCTAAAAACGGGATCCAAGTTGCTGTGGACGTCTCACTCGCTCTGAAATAGCATGATGATCGCACTCCCGGCTGAATATTTTTTGTGTTTAAGGGATGTTTGGTCACTCGAATTTGTCAACTGATGAAATGTAACTTTGTAATAGTTACTTTAATAACATATTAAAAAATCAGACATGTAAAAATAAGTAAAGTTCATTAATTTTTTGTCGATCTTTAAAGCGTCTGACACAAGCTCTGGTCCATGAAAAGTGTCTGACACTTTATGAAACTAGTTTAGAATAATATTCTACAAAATATATATAAAAATCAGCCATACTAATTTAAGTTAGATAACTCTTAATTTTAGTTACCTTTCTCATCTGATATCTGCCCAGGTGTCACAGGGCTAGTTCTACAAACACGCAGGTATTTAAAAGTACACTAGACGCTACTGAGTAGTGAAGGTTTCATCCATGTGAAAATAAGTTATGTCTGATCGCTCTGGGCTCTTGGACCATAGGTGATTATAAAAATACATTAAATCGTAGATGTCAAAACGCATCACTGTTTACCTCCTGTCAAAACTTCACAGGTTGCTATGCATAACACACTTGCATAGCAACCATAATGATACGCGGGTAACACCGCGGGGAGCAGCTAGTAAGGTAATAGTAGAAAAAGTTAAATACCAACCAAATTTTTTTAAAACCATTAAAATAATATATTTATTTTAAAACCATTAAAAGATGCTGCCACGCTCGTTCTAAACAATATGTTACTAATTGACCAAACTGGGGAAGATGCACTGGTACCCATAACTCAAGTTGAATCTTATCATGGGTGCCAGAGTTCAATTCTACCCTTACATAAGTATGTAACGCATTTAAAGAAATGATTGAAATGTTTTGTATGTTGTAAGTGGTTTTTGTACAAATACTGTTTGGAAATAAATATTATTATTATTATTATAAAAAAAAAAATATTTTTCTTCTCCCTTTTATTTCAAAGGGGTAGTGTAATCTAGCACACGGGCCATAGCCAAGTGTACCAGAAGGGGGGTGTTATGAAATTTAAGATGACGACGAAGCTAGAAATTTTCGTGTGAGACGGCATGTATTAAGAAGAACTGCTTTTTGTATGAGTGTGAGAGTGGACTTGGGCATTTCCAGAGTGTTGAGGCTTTCTTGCAGAGTCTTAGGGACTACACCTGTTGTAGAAATAACAATCGGTACGACCTTAGCTCTATCTACTTGCCACTGCCTTTTTATTTCAGTAGCTAAGTCCATGTATTTTGACATCTTTTCTGTGTGTGTCGTAAGAAGATTGTGTGTGTTGCATACTGCTATGTCTATAATAAAAACTGTATTGTTAACTTTGTCTAGTATTGTTATGTCCGGTCTATTGTAATGTATGGTTTTGTCAGTTATTATTGTCCTATCCCAGTATATTTTAACTACTTGATTTTCTAGAACTGTACTTGGTTTATACTTGTAATAAGCTGTTTTAGTTGGAATAAATAAAAATTTATGAGCTAGATTTTGATGTATTATTGCTGCAACTTGATCATGTCTGTGTTTGTAATCTGTTTGTACAATAGATTTACATGAACAAGTGATGTGTTGGATAGTTTCGGAACTGCTATGGCATCGTCTACATAAATCGGTGGGAAGGTTAGGGATATGAATTATGTGTTTTTGATAATTGCGAGTATCAATAACTTGATCCTGAATGGCGATCATAAAAGCCTCGGTTTCTGGGAAGAGTTCACCGCGCCGCAGCCACTCGTTCGACGCTTTCTTGTCGACGTGTGTTTGACTGAGATCGGCAAGGTGTCTGCCGTGTAGAGACTTTTGTGCCCACATGTCTGTTTTCTGTTGTTTGCTCAATAATTTTGGTTCGATGTTTTTATTGCATAGATTTAGTGGAGTTAATTTATGGTCGATTTCGGTTAAAAATTTATGAAGTTGAGAGTGTTCTGCTTTTTCGTAAAAATATTTGCGCAGTTTATCTATGAGGTTGTTGTGTAGATTTTGTATATCGATGAGACCTCTGCCTCCATCTTGGCGTGGTAATGTGAGACGCTGTGTGCACGATCTGGGGTGATGTTTTCTATTGGTTGTCATCTGTGTATTAATTGTACGTTGTAATTTAATGAGATCGCTCTGCGACCAATTTATAATCCCAAAAGAATAAATAAGCACTGGGATTGCATACGTGTTGATGGCTTTTACGCTATTGCGAGAATTTAATTGGGTTCTTAAGATCTGATTTATCCTAACTTTAAATTTATTTGTTAAATCTAGTTTTGTTTGTTTTTGTTGGATCTGTCTAGACTGGTGGAATCCTAAGTATTTATAGGTCGTATGTTCATCCATCGGCTCTATTTGTTCACCGGTCTCAAGTGTATAAGGGAGCTTTTGTGTCTTACCGCGATTGATAGAATGAATTTTACATTTGTCTATCCCGAACTGCATATGAATGTCTGTTGAAAATGATTGTGTAATGTCCGCTAGTTTACTAAGTTCTGTGTTATTCGTTGCATAAATTTTGATATCGTCCATGTAAAGTAAGTGTGAGAGTGTGTGGAATGAATTATTGTACCTTAATTTAAATCCTATCTTCGTTCTATCTAGTAATTCAGATAAGGGGTTGAGTGCCATGCAAAACCAGAGCGGGCTTAGAGCGTCTCCCTGAAATATGCCTCTTTCTATTTTTATAAGGTCAGTAGTTGATGAAGTGCTATTGATTAATTTTAACTTGGTTTTCCAATGGAGCATAGTTGTACCTAAGAATGATATGAGGCTGGGGTGAATTTTATAATGTTCTAGCACATACATCAACCAACTATGTGGAACAGAATCATATGCTTTTTTATAATCGATATACATCATGTGAATATTCCTATTTTTAGTTTGAGCTTGCCTCATTAATATTGAGTCTATGATTAGTTGCTCTTTGCAACCTTGGCTATTTTTTTTACAACCCTTTTGTTGCTCTGCTAAAATATTGTATTGATTTAAGTGTGTGTAGATAATTTCGCTAAGGCATCCTGTAATAATTTTATAAATAGTTTGCAAGCATGTGATGGGTCTGTAATTTGCAGGGTTTTTGGAGTCAGAACCTTTAGGTAGCATATATGTGATTCCTTGAGTTATAAATATTGGCATAGTGTGTGGTGATTGAATGAATTTACAAATATGATTGTGCATGAATGGGTGTGTGCAGGTTAATTTTTTATACCAGTAATTATGTATATTATCGGTGCCTGGTGCCTTCCAGTTATGTGTACGGTTAATGACTTGAATGAATGTGTCAACTGGGATGTTTTCAAACTTCATTTGATTTATGTTTGGTGTGTTTCCTATTTCTTGTAACCAGTTAGCATGTGTGTTATGTTGCACTGGATTTTCCCAAATACCAGCCCAAAATTGATGAAGTTCGTGTGGTGTAGGGATTTCTGAAGAGTTAAGTGTAATTTGGTTGTTGTGTCCTAGGGTTCTATAAAATTGTTTTTCATTATTCATGAAGTTTGCATTTTGCTGTTTACGTTTAGTACAATTTAAATATCTCTTAAGTCTATTTGAGGTCGCGTTTAATTTCTGTTTCAGTGTGTCAAGAAAATGTTGTGGTTCTGTGTTAGGTTCTTCGTGTTGAGAATGAGTTTTGTATTTGTTTTTTATTTCTTCTACAGTTCTTAGAATTTTTTGACTTCTAATTCCTAGCATGTATTGTGATAATCTCCCTATTTCTAATCTATATTTTTCTATTCTACTTTCAATTCTTTTTTGCCAAGCAGGAATTCTATTCCGTTTACTAGTGGTTGTATTTTCTACAGTAATGAATTTAGTGCCGTTACAAATAGCAGCTGTGTAGGCTGCTGAATATATTAAGGTGTGTAATGTGCTAAATTCTAATTCATGATTTAAGTGTTTCGGTAAAATATTGATATTTAGGTATTTAGTAATTTGAGCAAATTTTCGTGAAGTCTTCTGTTTTGGGATAAATGGTCTTGTTTCCGGATCACTTGTGCTAAATCGTGTGAGAGAATTATTAAATTCTATTTCTAACCTATTGCTATCTATTATGTCACAGTTATCAGTATTTGTGCTATGGGTCGTGTTGTTATCATTGTGTACATTAGTCGTTGTGGTTGATTCAGTTAGTATGGGAGTACAATCTACTAAGCTTTCGTGTGTGTTTTGTGTTTGTTCAGCAATAGAATAGCTTAAGTCTGCTTGGTTGTTTAACGCTGTTAGCTTTAACTGTACTTCATGTTTTAAGTCATTGATTCTGCTAGTGTATGTTTTATTGTTGAATATTAGTCTCCTTTGATCTGCAATTCTCTGTTCAGTAAGATTAGATAAATTCGGATGTTTTTCTATGAACAACTCGTACAGTTTTTTACGATAGGCAGTCGTATTCGTCTCTATTTCTGTTGCTTCAAAATAACTTCTTATAACGTCTTCGTTCATTTCTTCCGTCCATTTAATTCTTCTGCTGTTTGATATATTTGTTTTTGTGTGTGTTGTATGATCACTGTGACTATGTGTGTGTGAATGACTGAGGTTTTCATCTCCTATTTCTTTTTTTACATCAGAAACTATATCGTTTAGTACATGTTGCGGCAGTAATTTTCTTCTTATT
Organism: Phragmatobia fuliginosa; assembly: GCA_932526445.1. NCBI lineage: Eukaryota > Metazoa > Arthropoda > Insecta > Lepidoptera > Erebidae > Phragmatobia > Phragmatobia fuliginosa. The sequence continues at coordinate 224,838 of OW052069.1, read as the reverse complement.
ATGGCTCGTTTCTGATCTCCCAATCGTTGTCGGGTGGCTTGCATATGAGGATATCGGTTATCAAATTCTCGATGTAAAGTCTCCAAGTAATTGTTCATGTGTAATGTCTCGCAGTTTGTTATGAAAAGGTATGTACGCCATATAAACCGGTTCATATCTTCGGTCCATTTCTTTCGCGTACGAGAAGGGCCAGCAGTGGGTACAGAGTTGGTGGCTAATGCCTCCTGCACAACAGCTGTTGACCTTGTAGTTCTGGATGAAATAGATGACGGTGATGAGTGAGGTGATCGAAATAAGCTATGGGTTGAAGATGGTGATGGAATATTAGAGAAGAGTGAATGTTCTGATTGTGTGATACTAAATGAGGGTGAAGGTGATCGCTCTGTTGATTGATGATGCTCAGCACTCTTGAGGGTGCTAGTACTTGACAAGCTTGCCGTTCTTCTTGTCGTGTACGAAGGGCGAGTTGGAGGGATAGAGGATAATGTATTTGTATCATCGCCCGATGATTCGGCTGTAACTTCGACGCGATGGGCCCGCCTGCTCAGCTCACCGCGATCGGCTGTAGTATGTTGCTTGATGAGAGCCCGCCTGCTCGACGTCTCACCACCGATGGTTCGCATGCTGTGGCACCTAGCATCGGCTCCAGATGCGCCCCGGCGCTCCCCGGGCAGCGGCCGTAAATAGTACTTCTTCTTTTTAGATTCCATAGGTTCTCCATCTAATGGGTTTGGGATCGTTGGTTGGGTAGGTGTAGTATCAGGTCTCCACGATAAGCAAAAACCCAACACAATGACGAGGTGTTAAGGTCATAACCAGTGCCAGATACCCGTAAGCCCCCCCACCACGGCAAGGTGATCCCCCGGGGGGGTTATTATTATTATTATTAATTTTGTACTGAAATAGACAGATATGTTGTAGGTAGTAGAGCCACGCTGGTTTCAGCACGAATGGGCCGGCTCGACCCGGCCAGTACTACCCTCACACAGAAGACCATCCTAATAATGACAGCATTACTGCTGTCGTATTTCGTTGGTGAGTGTGAGACCGGAGGCCCAATCATTCTGCATCATTCTCCCGCCCTTCGAAGGCCGGGAGAATGATGCAGAATAATCTAACCAGGCTGCCATGGTAAGGGTCACCATGCTACATTGCCTACCCTCACAATAAGCATGGTGACCGCTACTCCTGGATTCTACTCATGTTTTCCATCAGGCAGAGTAGAGTCACTTTGGCAGGCTTAAATATAAAAAAAAAAAAAAAAAAAAAAAAAAAAATATATATATATTTATGTACCCATATCTACGTATAAACTTGAAGATACTACACAGAATTCATAAAATATTTAAAGTCATATTTTTACCCACTGAATGTCTAAATTTTGATGACTACAATTTCAGTCTCACTCGGGTAATAATAGGTAAGACTAAAAAAAGCGTCACTCAAATGGACTTATAAATAAAATGACTACAAAATATGCACATAACAAACATGCAAGCGAACACACGCAACTTAACCTGTTGTTCTCCTTGCGTGATGTTTTATTCTTGAAACGCGATCTTTCACCTTTCAATTTAAAGGCTATTTAGCCTATCAATTTATAAAATTACTATAACTTCCACAGACTATCATACTTGTGGTACATACCTTACCTATTATAAATTCAAAACTAAGTCAGTCAGTCTGTTACGCTTTTACGACTTAATGATATTCGACATGGAAATACTTTGATTCTTGACCAAGGACATAAGCTACTCTGTACTGTGATAACCGACACACACACGGGCGGAGCTGCGTGCAAAAGTTATATATTTTAACTAAGAAGGTATTAGAAACCTGAAGAATAATGTTACTGATGAATTACAAGTCTGCAATGAGTGCAATGGTTATATTACACGAGAGACCATACATCGCGAATATTTTCTACGTACACATTGTATGTATTTCTACAAAAAAATACACAGTGCTAGCATCGTTAACCAATAACAAGGTATTATTTATGTTCTACTTTACACTACATCTTTACCTCTCAAACATAAGTAGGTAATAATGAAGAATACTGATGACATACAAGCTGGTTTAATAACTAGGCTCAAACACAAAATACATTCAGACTTCCAACGCTAAATATTTATTCCGCTCTCTTTGAAATGAAACGACAAGATTGCTTTCAAACATTCCATCTAAATAATTTCCGTCTTCATTTCCATAATGATCAAACAAAAATGTAAAGTAATACCAAAGTTGTGGCTGAAATTGTTCAAATGAAGTGGGTATATAGCGCACTGAGTACATGGTACATAAGTGCGCGAGATTAAAGCAGCCCGCTGCCTCCGGTCGAGGGCCGCGGACCGCGCGGTATTATACCCCAAAGAGCCCACATTACCACCCACAATCTCCATCTTACTCCAACACCCCACTTGCCATATTATCTCTCTCATATCCACGCGAAGCAAAAAGAAATCATTTATAGCAAGAAAGGTGTACTATATCATTAACTTAAATAATTATGTAGACGAACTGACTGGGGTGGTCTGAGTCGCTAAGTGCGGGTGTGTTTGCGTTGCGATGGCACCTGTAGCTGGCTGGAGTGCTGACGTTAACGTACACGTTATGTGTGGGGTGTTAGGTAGAGAGGTTGTGCGGATAGTTTCACGATTACAGTTTCGTATAATGGAGTGGTGCTCGGAGTGAGCGCGCGCCTGTAATCATTGGGGAAATACGCCGCGCTCTCACCTACACTCCTTTGTTGCCCTCCACGAGTCGCAGAGCATTGCGGTGACGGAAGTATTCGAGTATTTTTCAAACGCGATAAGGATATTACAAAGAAATATGCTTTTATCATCAAGCGACTTCCACTGTTTTAAGTCCCTGAGTTTTCAGACGAAAACCAAAATACAGTGAGTTGAGGTGTCCTTGATTCTAACAATGCTTCTGTAATACGTGTATATAGTTAATTTCCTGTCATTATTACTACTGTCAGTTCAAACAACGAACGCAAATATTTGTTTCTGAGTTTGGGTGTTTAATATGTATGTATTTACAACAAAAGTATGTTTATGTTTTTATATCAGTTGTTTAGGTTCATCACATTAGCCTGTTGATACCAAAAGATTTGTAGTTTGTTATTAATGAAATGGTAAATTATATGTTTTGGACAAGCAAAATATGTTTATTTAATCAACTTTGACTTAAAAATTGTTAAAAAAAAGAGATAGAAGTACGCCGTATATTTTATATCCACACCCAGACCGTTCGTTAGCGGATGACTGTTGTATGACGTTAGTGCAAAATGTATCTCTCTCTCTTTAATATGTGTCTGATTATACTTACAAAGAGATAACTGTAAATATACATTTACATTATAATCTTATAGTAAAATTACATAAGTAAGGAGTTAATAGGACGTCAAAATATTGATTGCTTATTGGAGCATTGTGCTATTTGTGTGCAGGTTTTCTTGTGGTAAATTACAAGTCAAGAGTATGGGAAGACATGAAGAAGTAAAGTAATTATTAAGTGAATTCAGTTTTGATATGTTGAACCGTATGATTGTTCGTTCCTTCTACACAACAATTGTTCATACAAAATAAAACAATACCATTATTTGGAAAGTTACCCTGTTTGTTTGTCGATCTGTAACTTCTGCTTTTATGAAATTGAGCCTGGAGATACTGAGATCCTTGGGGAGGACATACACTAAGTATTTTTAAACAGGATAACCCACATAAACGTATGCGGAACAAAAAAAAATCCTATTGGTTACATAAATTCTTCTAGTAATAAAATTATTTCTATGAAAACTAAATCGAATTGGAATGTGAATTGATATTAAGATGGAACCCGAATAATTAAAGAATTAATCAATTTAACTTTACTCAGTGTATTACTGTTTTATCAGTTTTAGTGATATAAGCAATAAAAAACTACAGGACATTACGTAGAACCGTTCCCGACCATCAACATATTTGAAACAAGTGGAAAGAGTTTGTAAGTATTGCAACATACCTCAAACGCGTGGGTTTTGGTTCTTCCTAGCCTTAATTCCCAAGTCTATTTGGGGTCGGCAGCAAGTTCAACCGGCTTTAAATGAATTTCAGTTTTTCCACGGAGCGACTGGCATGGGACCACTGAGTTCCCAATAACGATCGCCATACATGTTCATCACAACCGGGACCGACGGCTTAACGTGCTCTCTGAGGCATGGGCGTGAATCGCCTCCAAAGTTTCAGACTTAAGGTGTTATTAAGAATTTCCTGTTAGAAAAACCCAATTACACTTTTTTGGCACGCGGTATTGAAGCAGAGACCTTTCGATTAGCAGTCGCATACGCGAGGCAATCAATTTTAAATAAAATAAAATTTTATTTTATATTACCACTTGTTGAATTAGTAGCATAAAAACCTGAAACAATTAAAACGTTCGACATTCAAATTTGGCTTTTGTCACGTTTGGTTAATGTTACTTTTGGTTACGGTATATAGATACAAGAAAAAGTTTACAAACTATTGATAAATGTACGTGTATATATAGCTTATGTTTCCCGAGCACAGATATTTAATACGCATACAATAAATAAAAATCAAAAAGCATTTACTTCAAGTAAGACTTTCAAGCAAACGATTTAAAATCATTTCAGTAGTTTAGACGATACGTTGGAATATATAAACAAACATAAACTGTTTATAGTATTATCCTTCCCATTTTTTTTTTTTTTTTTTTTATTTTAAAAAAGACAACTCCCGCATTAGGAATATAAATTCCTGTGTCGCGGGGGGCTTTACAAACATACATGAAACGGACACAAATAACACCCAGATTCAGAAGAACAAATTGTGAATCACACAAAGTGTTATCCTACGTGGGATTTGAACCCACGACACTTGGCGCAGTAGGAAGCGGTGTGGCGACCGCTTATGCCACTAGGCCAACCGTGCAGTTCAAGCACTTTAGCTTCGACTTAGAATAAGTATCAATCATCATCAATAATCAAATAATGAAACATTTTCATGACTATAGCAGTTACTACATAGGTACTCGTAAGTCTAGGTACTTACGAGTACCTATGTAGTAACTGCTTTATCTATCTAATTTCTGCTGCTGCTGCTGCTTTATCTAATTTCTTAAGAAATATTTTTTTTTTTGGTTTGGTTTGAATTAATACTTTCTGTAACGAAGGTCTTCTCCAAGAAGCGACAACCGTCCTGGTTTTGGGCAGGCCCCATTTATCCACTACCAGCGACTTTGTTGAAATCATCGGTCCTTCGTGTCACGAGGCGCCCTACACTAAGCAGAGCTTGTATTATGGGTATTAAGGAGATGCGTAGGTACATTAGTAAAAAGGCTGACCCAATACCTAAACCATATGAAGACTGCGGCAGCTGCTAAATAAAGTCCTATCCCAGATCGCTGAGAGACAAGGGAGAGGTTTCTATTGATTTATTTGTTATATATTTAGTCAGGCATCGAAACATATAGAATTAGCGAAATATCTACCAATGTTTCAATATTTTTTACATAATTTTGGAGCAAAACTTATCATATACCTTAGCGTCCATCAATATTAAATATAATTTTACTGCAATAATCTAGATATATGCGCGGCTCCGCCCGCTTGTATCTCGATTATTGAAGTAAAAAGTAGCCTATGTATTATTCTGATATATTCGTATAAAGCTATAATATAATAATAAAGTAGTAAAGTTTTATTCAAATCCGTTCAGTAATTTTTGAGTGAAAGAGCAAAAAACATACATACATACATAAGTACACACTTACAATTTTTCGCGTTTATAATATTAGTAAGGATAAGCGAAATTAGCGAAATATTTTTATAATCAAAACTTTGCGCTGTTGAAGTAAATTCTTGATTTTTCAAGCATTCAACAGTGCAAAGTTTTACACAGCCATGCAATCACGGAAGAGAAACTCTTAGTCGCAGAACGTAAGATCTTGCGAAAGATTCTGGGACTGACGGTGGGAGATAATGGATTACGGAGACAGAGAAACAATAAATATATTTTTTTTAAATAAATAAATATTTTCGGACATCTTACACACAACGTCATCTAGTCCCGTCAGCTTGTGCTAATATCTAGAATATAAATAAATGCTAGATATGGGTACTAAACAACTGATATAAATACATAAAAATATTTTTTTTTATAAATACATACATATCATACCTACATAGTAACGCAGACTCCGGAATAAATATTAGTGGGTCACACAAATATTTGGTCTGACCCGGGAATCGAACCCGAGACCTCTTGATCAGCAGCCGCATACGCTAACCACTAGACCAACAAGGCAGTCATAAAGAGAGAGAGTCTTGTATCAGTGTCTAACATAAACGGGGAAAAAAAAGCTGGCCACATCGAAAGAATTGGTGAGGTTCGAGCCCTTAAAAGAGTATTTCTTGGGAGGTCGTAGGGCGACGCCTGGTGGGACGACCCAGATACCGCTAGAAAGATGACATTGCCCGAGATATGAAACAGATCCGAGTTCCCGATTGGTCTGGACTGGCACAGAACAGAAAAGAATAGAGCATTCTAGTGTCGGAAGCCAACACACACTTTGTGTCGCTGAGCCGAATAAGTATGCAATGTGTGCCGTTAAATACTCCAACCTACAAAGAAGTTATAACCTCTCAACAGAATCCTTCCTGAGACGGGCGTCAAACCCGCGAAAACCGCTTACCTTGTACCCACTTATTGAGTTGCAGCAGTTCGGATATTCTTTAGCTGTCGTTTAATATTCCCTTCAGAGTGGAAAATAGATGCAAAATAGATGATCGACCTCTAGAAGAAGTTCAAAAGGAGTTCATTAGGCGCAAAAATCACGGCTCAGCGCCGTCGGGGGAGCGGCGAGGCGAGCGCCGGGGCGAAGTACTGCGTGCGCGAATTATGCAATTTCATTTCAATTTGCGGCCGCAAATACTCGGCTCGAGACGTGCGGGGGGGTGAGGAGCGGTCTGCACGGGCCGCGGGGCCGGGAGGTGGCTATTAGAGCGTAAGGCGGTTGCACACACGCGGCGCATTTTTTTTCCACCCCCCGCGAGATCTGCGCGACATTACACCCTAACACCACTACTTAGAATCGAATAAGTCACGAGGGCGTGTTAATTAAATTATTTCTCCATTATTTGATTCACCACCTCTTTCAATATGGCGGCAAAAAGTTATAACCACATGAGTGGGTCCACGTCTGCCAGCGACGAGGGATGAGTGCTCTCAATTGACCACAATTTACAATCACAGACGTACAACCTTATTCCTTAACTGGTATAAATAATTATATCGGCATGTATCACTTAATAATGTATGTTCTCAATTCCATCTGTCAACATGTTCCACGAAGAAATTTGTATAAGTATATATTTGCTTTTTTTTAACAACTAGTTTTGCAACCAATTGACGCTTCTTGTGATGTTTGACCTCTTTCTGACACAGAGAATTAGCATTCAATGTGGCAATGACGCCAGTCTTTCGAGAACGCCACCAGTAAGCGAAGATTCGGAGCTCTTTTTTTACTAGGTACAGTAAAGTGGGGCTAATTAGAACATATATTTCTTGAAACAGATGTTTACAAAAACGAAAGTTACTGTATCAACATTTAGAATATTAGTTTTGGGAGTTTTCATATTTGTCTTTAAGTAACTACTATAACTGTACGTTTTCTGTGAATAGATCTATAGTTATATTACTTTAAATGTATGGTTACAAATATCACATTGATGAGGTTATTTGGTATCTGAACTGACTGCTTTGGATTTACTCAATTTTTATAACAGTTTCGAAAATAAACCTTAAGGCGATACTTGAAAAACCTAAATTGAAAAACAGTCTTGAGTTTTCTTCAACATCACTTTTTCAATACCTAATAATAATGTGAAAATATACCATTGCAAATTTATGGTAATGAAAGTCTATCGCTTCTTTGGGGTTATTCGGAATCTGATGTTAAATAATAAATGCGTTCCTAATATTTGTGTTATCCACAAGTATTTGTTTCCGTCTCTGGTTGATTTTCTATGTACAATATGTAATATGTATGTATTTACAAAATGAGTATGTTTATGTATTTATATAACTTTTTTAGCACCCATAATACAAACTCTGCTTAGCTTGGGACTAGATGACGTTTTATGTAAGATGACTGAAAATATTTATATTTATTTATTTTATTTTTCAATGTGTCTGGTCACATCAGAATCGAATTTGTTTCTTTGAGATAAAAATAATTTGCTTTTTCTACATTTTCTTTTGTTTGGCCGAGAATTCACAGTATTTTTTCTTTTACTCTGCCGAGATTCAATCAGTTGTGTTTGTTCCAGTAATATTCTTACCAGATGGAAGGTTGCATTTTTTTACATTTCAGTTGTTCAAGGGTCGTGTGGGGGGATTTCTTATTTCTTGCAAAATTTCTTTAATTGCTGTAAACGCTGCGTTTTGAATATTTTTTGCAAAGATAGAATTTGTTTGAGGCAAACGTGACTTAGGTCGCTCTGAATTAACGGGATATAACCCAGATTTACTGAACCCGGCGATGATGTTGCTGGAGCTCGAACTCTTTTCTGTTGACTTGTTATGTAATTTGTATAACAATGTTGGAAATGAACTTTTTTTTTGTGCCAGCACGTTTTTTTAAACGTGCGTAAAATGCAACGTCTATCGGCTTAAAATACTTAGAATCAAACCAGCTACTTATTGACCTGTTGTACTTTGTACATAATTTAATAAAAAATTTAGAAACAACTTAATTCAGTTAAAATCATCAATTGGGGCTATTTGAAACGATGAATAAAAACCATAGCAATGTTTGACAAGCTTCAAAGGGGCTGTTTAAAACTAAGTTTCAATTAGCCCCAAAACCGAAACCAAAAAGCCCCATTTAGGAAAATCGAAGAACACTGCACACAGACAAGACATAGAAAAAATCGGCCAAGTGCATGTCAGGCCACGCACACGAAAGGGTTCCTCAGTCACCTATATTGGTACGTGGATTTAAAATCGTATCCAATAGATAATTGTTATGTTTATTAATTGTTTGTTATGTTTTGTATGACGTTTTCCAAGTGAGCGCATTTTACCAGATAAGCCTTTATAACTCCTGAACTAAGAAAGTCATCTAATCCGCTATAGTTTTCCTTCAAAGTTCATTAGATGGACCACCATCACGAATTTTTTCAGATTTTTTGAGGCCTTTGTTTAGCTTTTAGAGGGGGGGGGACGCCTTGTTTTTACAAAAAAGTGTCCTTTAAAGTGAAATATCTCGCAAATGGATACCTAAATCAAATCGTCTCAGAAACCCTTTATTGTTTTTAAAAGACCTATCTAATGTTACCCCACACGATGGGGTAGCCACGAGAAAAAAAAATCATCCCCACTTTACGTGTAGGGGAGGTACCCCAAATAAAATTATTTTTCATAATTTTATTATAGCACTTTGTCGACGTAATTACAACACGTATTCATGCAAAGTTTCATCTTTCTTGCACTTACCGTTTGGAGGGTAAGTCGAGGACGGACAGACGGACATGACGAATCTGTAAGGATTCCGAGTTATGAACTTCGGAACCCTAAAAAGCAAGTTAAATCCCTGTAATGTCAATGAAACACAGTATTTCACAATATATTTCACTCTATACATACCTTTCTAGATTCTGAGTTTCAGACGAAAGTTTTTGAACCATGAAATACACCAAAATTTTAGCTATTTTCAAATAACGCACTACTCAACGGACATCGCTGCTGTCTGTGAAAATTCTAGTTTAACAATGATATTACATGTCGTTCTTATGCCAGGTGGTATAATAAATTTCCTACTATTAGCAGATAATAAAATACATGTGATCAAAACTTTTATTTCCGAAATTCCAAATAACCCCGTGATATACAAATAACCCCAGTTTAGGTATTCTTTAAATATTCTATTTTGACAATATTTTACTACTTTTGAACGTGTTATTATATTTTTAATTTTTTTATTGTATTATATTGTTTAAATATTTTATTATAATTTTTTACCATTTACCTAAAAGTAAATCTGATGTTTAAATTTTTTACGAAACATGTTTTACTAAACGCATGCTCATAGTTTGATCGACCAATGCAAGTATCCAGACATGTCAGAGATAGGCCGCTCGACCTTCTTAAAGGACGTTGATCATCAGAACCATTAGACTATGTAGGTACCTAATATTAACTTAACATCAGGTCATTATATTATAACACCCACCGTTGAAACTGAATGAATTTAAAACATGTGACGAGTGCAATCTTTTAGCCGCCGCCGCGCCGGTTGGGCCGACGGCTGTACCTACGCAGAGCTTTGGGACAAAGAAATGTGAAAATAATGTTTATAATATCATTTATTTACCTGAAAACAATAGTTAACAACATACTTTAGGATATTCATAAAGTTATTTTATTTTAGAATCAAATTTAGAGATCTTTAACCAAGTTTAGAATAGGATTTAGTGTTTAGTTGCATCTATCTTCCTAATTTTTAGCTATTTTTAGTACCTATTTTTTATTTGGATAGGCACAGTGTGTACAGATATAAACAAAGGATAATTGGCACACTACTTGAAATCCTTGTAATTTAAGACTAGGCTGAACAAAAACAGTTCGATTAGACATACCACCCCGCCGCAAACCTAGACCCATTGAATTCCCATACATTATAAAACAAATAAGGATTTGTTTCATATTATCCTTCTCTTTACAGGGTTCATATCCTATAAAGAGGTCTTAGAGGCATACAATAAACTTACAGTATATTGTATGTGCTATATAAATATGTAACGTTATGAGAATCTTGACGAAAACATTTCATATTACATGTAAGTGCAAGTAAAGCTGCTTCACCTACTTCATTTTACAATGTTTAAAAACATTCCATTCAGAAAATGGCGGTTTTTCAAGCCCGTTGAGCCGCCGGTACTGAATGTTGTTGAGTTTTTCTTACAGGCAACTCTTAATAACAGTCCGGAGTATGGAAGTTTGCCCGTGTGGTGACGGATTAAGAACACAGAGTGTCACCACTCCCATTCATCCCGCGGGTGTCGTAAAAGGTATAAACTAAGGGATAAACTGCGCAAGACAACGTCGATGCAAAGAGAAGGAAAACTTGAAACCAACTCTATACCAACCCGTCAGGCCAGCGTGGTATAGTAGGCCAAAACCTCCTTTCTAAGGAGAGGCCTATGTCCAGCAGTAGACTGTTAGAGGCTGTTGATGATGATGTAAGTTTGGCGGTAGTTCACGCCCGCCTCGGTGAGAACGTTAAGCCGTCCTGGTCCTGGTCGGTCTCGATTGTCATGAATATCTATGGCAATCGTTATTGAGAAGTCAGTGCCCTTGAATATACTGAAAACTAATTCTGCCTTCAAATTGAGTTCGCGCTCAGGGTTGTGGAGGTCCGATGCCAGTCACTCAGGTAAAGCCGTTTGAAGTCTCACTATAATAAAGACTAAGAAGATGATGATATCATATTTTGTACCTAATTATATATTTTTGTAGTTGGAGTTCGCTGAACTCAAATAATGTTATCAAAAATGCGACTCGACGCTCCTTACTTACTTAGTTATAAGTTTATGACAACAATTCCCACATAGACTGACGGTTCGGATTGTGTCCTTTTTTTATTTCAAAACACATGCTACAATATAAAAATTAGTTAACATTTGTGATATTTTATTCTGAAACTAAAACACCGATTTCAAAGAATAAAGTGTTATTAGATACATAAGAATGGCCTGGGTGATATACTCGTAGGCTGTAGAAATGTTAACAAAAGTTATACGTTATGGTTAGTAATTAGTTACATAATTGTAGTTATTTAAACTTTTAATAGAAAATAATATATTTTAATGCGTAAATTCATGTATGTATGTATGTATGTAATATGTATGCATCTAACCATACAAATCAATAAAATTTAAGTTTCTGTATGTAATTTGTAATTAACAGTTTTTTTAATTAAATGCTTATCAAAGGATTTGTGTTTAACTTTAAAAAATATATTTTTTAGTGTAAGTTAAGTTAATTACACAAAAAATTCCAAAAAGCAATTTTCAAAAATGTTGACTATCTGTGTCTTTTTGTTCCGGGTAATCCTGAAACGGCTGGATTTCATTAATTTTGGCGGGAGTTTCACTGGCAGAAAGCTGATGATCTAAGGAGTAACTTAGGCCAATTTTTTAGACAAGCTTAGTTCCGCGGCGTTACTCGCTATTTACAACAAGAACCGCAGGTAACACCGCGGGTCTCAGCTAGTAAAAAATAAGATATATTTTTTATATTTCAAACTCGTCTGTTCAATTGAAGGTTTGCTTATTTTTCGGCTCGACTCTATTTCGGCTGCAGCTCGGCTCGGCTCGACTCTATTTCGGCTGCAGCTCGGCTCGGCTCGACTCTATTTCGGCTGCAGCTCGGCTCGGCTCGACTCTATTTCGGCTGCAGCTCGGCTCGGCTCGACTCTATTTCGGCTGCAGCTCGGCTCGGCTCGACTCTATTAACAAAGAAACATAAAAAAGAAAGATCTATAGTTGAAGATGGTCGTGAAATAACAATAACAATTATACACGGTTGATGATTAGAAATCAAATCGAAATGAGGATCGCAAAGAAGAAAACAATCGTGATATTTTGCATTAGTTAACCAAAATGTCGAGTACTGCTGCATAAGCGCTTTAAGTGTCAAAATGTGTTATCTAATTAACAAAAAAATTGTACGATCGTTTATAGTATTTCTGATAAGAGTGTAGTTCTGTAGTGCGGTAGCTTATTTCTTTACAATAAAATGGTAAGTATTACGATCAATGAAGGACACTGTTGTACCTACTCTGAGATATATTTGAAATGATTGACAAATAGGAGCGGCACAATGGCGCGGGTAATACAATACGTCACGTGATACCCACAACAGTGAGCTTAATCCACTAATAGTTCCACTAAAACGTGTATTGTCCCAATAAAAGGAAGTGACAGACGAGCCATCACCTAAACAAACGTACCACTCACTCCTCACGCGCAGACACCAGCGCGGCTCACGCGGAAGGGGTGAGGAACCGCGGCGACGGGAGGGGGGCGTTTGTTTGGACAGCAGCACAATAGTGCCGGATACGAACGCGAAAACGAACCATTATAAGCGCGATAAAGGAACTTAAACATCTTTAAAAGCTTTGAGGTGTCGTCGCGTCTCCGCCACCCCCGGCCCGCTCCCGCCTCTCCCCTAATGACGTAAATCGAGCCCGCACTCTTTTGTTTTGTTTCCGATAACCGTCGCAATCCGCTCCTTATTGGGTTACCGCCTTTAATCATTGATGCGCGACGTTTTGTAACGGAGATGTGGCCCTAACGACGAGCAATCAATACGCACCGAGCCACCGCTTGTAATCAATACTCCTTTGATTCGGCCAAATAAAAATGAGTAATTGAATCGCACCCGCGACAAGCTCTGCACAAGCGGATGTCTTGATTTTACTCTCCTACTTGAGACGCGATGTTTGCTGTGCAACATGAAACAGAGGCGACGGCGACGGCTCATTAGTTTGTTGACTTACTATACTACAAATACTGTCTCGGTTGCGCAGTGCTAGTACACGAGACAGCAGTCACTTGAGGTCTTGGGCTCAAATCCTGAGTCGGACCAAATGTTTGTACAATCTACAGATATTTGTTTCGGAGTTTGGCTGTTTTCTATGTTTTATTTGTATTGTATGTTTATTTACAAAAAATTGTATATAAGTATTCTATAAGCCAATCTAGCTTTCATAGTACAAGTATTGCTTAGTTTGAAGCTAGATGGCGTTGTGTGTTACAGGCCCGAAAGGTTTAATATTTATTTATCATACTTTAAAATGGACACAAAGCACAGCCAGACTAGTAACAACATTATGTGGATTTTTTGTAATCACTATTAATCCTAAATAGTTTAATTAGTGCCCCCAGTTTCCTTTTCGACCAGGGCTTTTTGTTAACTACTGACCCTTGACCCTTCTACCTTCTACGGTTAGATAAACAAGATGTAGAATGTGTTTAAGTAGTTCTTGAGAGATTGTGTAGAAAATCAGTATTGAAGTCCGGTATCATTCATCCTGTATCATCATATTCCAGTTATTTGGCTTCAGTACTGGTCGGACGCACGGAAGAAGTTCCGTTTATATACCTACTTCTCTTCATTACGTGGTCCATTGTTGTATCAGTAATTTTCTTTACGACACAAAAGCCATTATCTGGACACTGATAATCCATACTATTATTAATATTATAAATGCGAAAGTAACTCTGTCTGTCTGTCTGTCTGTTACGCTTTCACGCCTAAACCACTGAACCGATTTTGATGAAATTTGGTATGAAGATAGAACTGAACTTGGGAAAGGACATAGGCTACTTTTTACTGCAATAATCGGGATACAAAGGCCAAAGCTAGGTGATTATAAAAATACATAAATCGTAGGTATCAAAATGTATCACTGTTTATCTCCTGTCAAAACTTCACAGGTTGCTAGGCATAACACACTTGCATGGCAACCATAATGATAGTTTGACAATGACATATAGACCTACTGGACTACTGTCCAGGGTAGATAATTTTTGAAAACAAATAAAATTATAGTAGGGTGAAATCTCTTGGAAAAGAAGGAGAATATTATAAAAATGAAAGGAAAAATAATTTACGGGCGATCTGAGGTCGAGGGTGGGGAGGTTTTCGGGTCTCTAAGCGGGGCGTGAAAAAGCATCTCACTAAGCCGCCATAGTGTGGGCCGCCATACATTATTGTCTGCATATTGTATTGTCTGCAAGTGTGGTAGCCCCGAGTCTTGGATTCTACTCATGCTTTCCATCAGGCAGGGTAGAGTCACTTTGGATGGCTAAATATATAAAACAAAGGGTAAAGAACGGTTTATCTCGATTTCCGGCAAAACTACAAGTCCTATGGAAAAAAGTTAAATGGCAAAGTTGTAGGTAATCAAAAGATCTACAATTTATTAGGGTTCCGAAGTTTATGACTTCGAACCCTTATCGATTCGTCATGTCCGTCTGTCCGTCTGTCCGTCCGTCCGTCCGTCCTCCTTACTGTCCAAACGGTAAGTGCTAGAAAGATGAAACTTTGCATGAATATGTATTGTAATTACGTCGACAAAGCGCTACAATAAAATTATGAAAAATATTTTTATTTAGGGTACCTCCCCTACACGTAAAGTGGGGATGTTTTTTTTCTCGCAGCTACCCCATCATCTGGGGTATCATTATATAGGTCTTTTAAAAACATTAAAAGGTTGTTAAGACGATCTTTAAACCCACTTTTTGATTTAGGTATCCGTTTGCGAGAAATTCCACTTTAAAGGCCACTTTTTTTGTAAAAACAGGGCGTCCCCCTCCTCTAAAAGCTAAACAGCCAGCTCAAAAAATCTGGAAAAATTCGTGATAGTGGTCCATATAATGAACTTTAAATGAAAACTATAACGAATTAGATGACTTTGTTAGTTCAGGAGTTATAGAGGCTTAACTTCTACAATGTGCTTACTTGGAAAACGTCATACAAAATTAACGCATTAATACGTAAACATAACAATTATCCATTGGATACAATTTCTAATCCACGTACCATTATGGGTGTCTGAGGAACCCTTTCCTGTACGTGGCCTGACACGCACGAAAAACTCAAAAAAATTTTTTTTTTTTTTTTTTTTTATCTTTTACAGGTAAAATTATTTTTAAACGAAATTAAGTGAAAACTTACCGTTTCATGTCCCGAATACACTGTAAGAGAGGCTAAATGTGAGTTGGTCGACAGTTCAAAGGACCTGGCAGCGCTATCAAGAGACCGGTTCCGTCAAGAGAAAGCCTGGTTCTGGCAGAAAGACATGTACTGAACCACGGGATGATCGTTTTCTAGTTAGTCAAGCTATGAGAAATCGCAAATCTTCTTATGTAGACCTCAAGAACAGACTCGAAGAAGTAAGAAATATGCAAATTAGTCTATCGACGATATATAGGCGGTCAGGAGGAGGCTTCTCGCTGCTAATATACACAGTCATCGCCCAGCACGCGGCCCTAAATTGCTCCGTGGACATCGAGTTACCAGGCTTAGCTTCGCTCGAAATTGTGTCTCATGGACTCGTGAAGACTGGGATAGGGTATTGTTCTCCGATGAAGCCAGGATATCTCTGCATGGTGAAGACCGACGTCGGCGAGTGCTAGGCATGGGCATGTTTTGAAGAAATCACACCTTATGGAGGGGGCTCTGTTATGTTTTGGGCAGGAATAAATTCTATGGATCGTACGGAGTTAGTCTTCATCGAAAATCGTACACTGACTGGACACCGATACATAACGGAAGTTCTAATTCCTTATGCACAACCCGCTTTAACCGCTCTTGGCGAAAACTCAATTTTTATGGACGACAACGCTCGCGCCCACCGGTCTGGCGATGTGGAAGCGTATATGCTAGAAGTCGGAATTCGTCGTTTCGACTGGCTAGCTAGAAGTTCGGACCTCAATCCCATAGAGCATGTCTGGGACGTTCTGAAGCGACGAGTGAGATCAGTGCAGCCGGCTCCGCAGACCATCAGAGAGCTAAAGAATGTGATTACCGTGGAGTGGGAACGTATTCCCCAAGAAACCATAAAATATATACTCGATAGCATGCCCAGACGAATGCAAGCCGTGATTTCATCAAGAGGGGGTCGCACTCAATACTAAACTTTTATCTGCTTTTAATGTATTCAATAAAAACAAAGAAATTAACGCGTTTCATTTTTATTTAGCGAGCAGGTACAATAATAGTGTTTTGAGCTTAAACATTATTTCTCAATAATTTAATCAAAATGTTATGATAAAACTGATGAAAACTATTCCTTCCTAATTAAATTATAAAATTCTGAGGATAACAATACCTAAAATTGTCAAACAAACAAATAGTAACTATAAAATAGTTCTTTGCTTAAGTGCCCGTTTTTTTTTTGCAAAAGAGTTTATATTACAATTGTAAGAATTACAAAGTAATATATATATTACAACAATCCAGAACGAAACAGAAAACTTCACTGTTGCTGTCATTCTGTTATTTTCAATTTGTCCAATTTCCTTTCTAACCTAACCTCTTCTTCTAGTAGAGCAGATTAGTAAACATTGCAATAAAATGTTAAAGTCATTAATTAGTAAACTTAGTGTTGTACAACCATCATGCGGTTTTCACACTACGGCATCTTTGAATGAAGTAAGACTGCTGTCGCGGCTGAGAGTGGTGGACAATTCGGAAATTGGCAAACGAGCTATGGCTGAAGGCAAACCTCCTAAAATTATCTGCGTTTATAATAAACAACGTACGTATTCACTCCGTTTTTTTTTACACCATTTACTAGTTATCTGATATAAATGGCGTAACATCTTTCTACTTACAGGGGTTGGTTATATCGGCGACAGAGTATTAGTAGCCATAAAAGGCCAGAAAAAGAAAGGTATTCTGGTAGGGCTGAAACAGACGCAGAAGGTAAAGGTGCCCAAGTTTGACAGCAACAATGTAGTCCTCATAGATGACAACGGCACTCCACTGGGCAACCGCATCCATGTACCCATACCAACCATACTGCGCACCATACTCAAGGAGAAGACGCATGCTAAAGGAGCTGATTATACCAAATTATTATCAATAGCGACTAGATTTGTGTAATTTATTTAATCATTATTTCATAGGTAGTCATAGGATAATAATAAATTGAATAAAATGGGTACATGCAGTTCTTATTTCAATTTGTTCACCAAGGCTTATACAAAATAAGTTTGGGTCACATTTTCATTCTATTACAGTTAAATTTGTAATTGTACGGGTTGCATACACAGCTTCTTGAATGATAGAAGTTTCTTGATAAGATACTATTTATTGTTGCACACAAACTGACTGATGACTTATTAAACAATGATATAATGTATATGATATGCTACACCCACACCTAGTCACACTACAGTCAAGTTGGGTAACTTTGAATTTCCGTGTAACTTTGAATAAAACCTGTTCGAAGATTTATATATATTTTTTTAAACACTTTTTTGTATAATTACTTGAATAATTCTATGAAACGGACCGTTGAGATGTTCAAAATTTCAAATGTGTCTTAAAATTCACAGTTGTCAATAAGTTTTCAAAACTTTAGCGCCTTTTCTGCTCGAAGTGATCAACAAGAAAAAAGTGTGTGTGGTAGAAATCTGAATTAAATATAGAAAAGGTATGTAAAACACTGTTTATTTTGTTTCTAGAGGTGATACATTTATTCAACTTGCCTTTTTTCTAATAATTTCGTGATTTTACAATGTCTATTTGCCCAAAATTGATTGTCTATCAGATCATTGTAAATTTATTTGAAATTGGTGTAACTTTGAACGATTCAATGTTACCCAATTGTAAGTTTTATTTTTATGGGTAACTCTAGTCTTGAGGGGAAAAAATGCTTATATGTGACAACCTCAGTGCGCATATTTCACCTAAAGCGTTACGCCTTTGTGAAGAACACAATATGTGTTCGTATGTTTGATCCCAAATTCTACACACTTAATGCAGCCACTAGATGTAGGGTATTTTTCTTCTGTCAAGAGCAATTGGAGGAAAGTACTAGACAACTACCGTCAAACAAGTAGAGGCAAGAAGGTCATGGCACTACCTAAATCTTTGTTTGCCCAGCTTTTGCGAAAGGCACTAGCAATGGGAGAACTCAGTCGTGTGGAGAACATAAAACATTAAGGCAGCATTTCGAAGCTGTGGCTTGTTCCCATTTTATTAAAGGAAACCGTACTAAATGAATTGCTTAAAAACACTTCGGAAGTTGAAGTACGAGAATCTACGGTGCGTTGTAAAGAAGGAGAACATATTATCTCTACTAAAAGAACATCAATTTTCAAGAAGGGATGGAAAGTTTTATATAGATGATGATATTTTGTTCATGGAATGGGGTGAATGATTTTTTCAATTACATATTGCTCACCTGTAACCTTTAATCTCATCAGTTTTTATTGATCTCATTTGATAGATAAATAAGTGAATAATTTTATGTATCTCTTTGATTCTTAATAAATATATCATATATTATTAAAAAAAACATGTGTTTCTGTTAAATTGTTTCCACCTATTCAGAGTAAATATTTGGAGAATGGCATTCCAGTGAAGGGTTATTCGATGTCTTTGACACTCACTTTATTTCGACACATCTATATATATTTTATTCTAAATAAAAGTATAATGTTACCCAAATCAAATAATTAGTGAATTATGGAGGATTTTCATTGTCCCAGATAACTGAATTCAAAGTTACCCGAAAGTCGTTGTAACTTTGAATGGCCACTTAAACATCAATTTCTAACCGTTTTCTGTATTAATACATCATATTGGATGGATAAATCAAAATATGGGTATGAAAGAACACTCACCATACTGAATAAAATAATGCAACCAATACTTATTTTTTTCAGTATACTTAAAAATCTGCGAAAAGTGTTCAAAGTTACCCAACTTGACTGTACTACAGTACTGTTGAAAGTGCACTAATTTATAAATATTATAAATAGACGATGTGGATGTAAAATGCTGACCGCTCCAAATGAATGGTCATTAGCCCATACACTGATTGTTTTATCTGTATTTGAAAATCAAATTGAAATAATTATTTATTAATTTCAAGTCATGGAGAACTTAGTTGTATATTGGTATCTTACTGAGAGCTAACACTAAGATTGGAAGTTGTTTTAAGCTGTATACTGGAGAACATGTTAAGCTGTCCCTCTGTTGTGTCACATTATGAGCGTAAGTGAAGAGTGCACCTGTGCTCTAAATGTCGGCCGGCCTGTTTTGGGTTGGCCCCTATGACCCAAATTGTCTCAGAGTATTCCTAGTTTATTTTATTTACCTACCAATCAGAGGTAAATAAAGCAGTGACAATGTCAAGAATCTTTGTCTTCTGATGACCCAGGCAGCTAAAGGATTGCGAATAGGAATAAACTGGTCTCAAAATTTAAAAGGGTTCTGAGTATAGCTGTGGCTTAGCCCAATATTTTAACAATGCGTTTCATCAGAAATCATCAGAAAGGCCCCTTTTTTAGGGTTCCGAAGTTTATGACTCGGAACCCTTACAGATTCGTCATGTCCGTCTGTCCGTCCGTCCATCCGTCCTTGACTTACCGTCCAAACGGTAAATGCTAGTAAGACGAAACTTTGCATGAATATGTGTTGTGATTACGCCGACAAAGTGCTACAATTTAATTATGAAAAATAATTTTATTTGGGGTACCTCCCCTATACGTAAAGTGGGGATGATTTTTTTTCTCGCGGCTACCCCATCTTGTGGGGTATCATTAGATAGGTCTTTTGAAAACAATAAAGGGTTTCTAAGACGATTTTTTGATTTAAGTATCCGTTCGCGGGATATTCCCCCCCCCCCCCCCTCTAAAAGCTAAACGGCTGGCTCAAAAAATCTAGGAAAATTCGTGATAGTGGTCCACATAATGAATTTTAAAGGAAAACTATAACGGATGACTTTGTTAGTTCAGGAGTTATAGAGGCTTAACTTTTACAATGCACTTACTTGGAAAACGTCATACTAAATTAACGCATTATTATGTAAACATAACAATTATTCATTGGATACGATTTCTAATCCACGTACCATTATGGGTGCCTGAGGAACCCTTTCCTGTGCGTGGCCTGACACGCACTTGGCCGATTTTATTTTCTTTGGGGCTACTCTACTCCTATATCCGTCAACTTTTATACTTAAAACTTTCTTCACAACATTTGGCTCCTGTCTACGCATCACATGTCCATACCAGGATAATCTCTTGCTTCTCAACTTTTCATCTAATGGTGCTACTTCCAGGCTTCCTCTAATAAACTCATGTGAATGCATTTGCGGTGTCTTAGACATTCCTTATAAACTCATTCTTCACCTTATCCATTAAGTCCGCCCATTTAAAATGTGTAAAAAATAATATACATACTGTTAGGATATTGCTGTTATATCCTCCTGCATGTGTAAATAAGTAACTCTGCAAAAGTGGATGTAGTGATTGATACAAGTTTTTTATTAAATACAAGATATATACTACTTAACTACAACAGGATATGAGTATTGCATTACAGTTGTTGACACTCTTCATGCAGAAAATATCTTTGAGTGCAGTTTATTTTAGGAACTAGCCGAGCCATGCAGTGTGGTAAGCGATTGTGGTATCTTTACAACTTAATTTAATTAGTTAACGCCGTGGGGTGAAGCTAGTTAAAGAGTCTCGTCGAAATAGGTGAAGCCGTTCCAGAGATCAGACATAAATAGAAATGAAGTATTTTTTGATGTAACAATAAACCACTGTCAATACTTACTATAATCAGAAAATTTTAATGCCTTCAGTACATACATTATCATGAGAATGATTCATTACAAATTTTACGGATTTATTACGGATTAGGAACTGTTGGAATATTATTAGCACTATTTTTAATTAGTATAGTGCAGCGTGGGCGCAGAACGTGCACCCGTGTTATGATGCTGGCCGGTATAATTCCACGCCACGTAAAAAGAGGTTCATACGTGAGGTGTACTTTGAAGTCTAGGGCTCCGCTATTACCGTAATTTAAAAAGAAAGATTATAAAGGAATTAACTTTATATTTCAGTACGTCAAAAATGTAACAAAGGGCGCTCAAACAATTCAACTAAAGGGCGCTAGAGTACTGATTGCACACGGGCGCTATATATGCTATGGACACTTCTGAAACAGTATCTATGTCCACGACAACAACGAACGCCTTGCTCGTCATAAACCACACATTATATAATTATAAAGTTAAGGGTAAACAATAAAACAAACGTCATGATCATTGAAATTTGAAAATTTAATAAAACTTATGTTCAGTTTAGTTTAGAATAGACTTAATTAAGACACGCTACCTACCGATGGAGATGAGCAGACGACACGACATCAACATTGTGTTTATATATACACACTACAAGTATATAAGGTACATATAGCGTAGGGGCGGGCTGTCCCCTGTCCATAAGGCTTTAGAATGCGCATATTGCTAAGTTAACGCTCCACTCGTTAGAGCTGTGCCGCTGGCCGAGTAGGTACCACGTCCTTACATAACGCACACAGCTGTGACTAGATATCAAGATTCACGTGCCTTCACCGCTACCGGTAACATTATCTATAAACGACACACGGCTATCAAGAGAACTATGCTTACCAATAAAATCTTGATAAATAACTACGCCGGGGACTCCGCCCGGGTTCGAAGAATAAACATTCCTACATACAGTATGTTACAAACCGGCGTATAACACAATATAGTAAATACATAATTATTTATTTGTACATCGAGAGACGTTACATCTAGAACCGATGCAAGGTCGAGGCGGGCTCCGGGATAGGGCTCGGGCTGGGTCGGGAGGCAGGCAGGGGATCATTTGCACAACGCTTTGAAGTTGGACATCGCTGCGGAGATCTGCGGAGAGGAGGGATAGGATAGGTCACTCACCGCCGAGGACTACACCTCTACGTGCTACGTCCACTAGTACCGTTCTCTGTCGAGCGGAACTCTAATATTTGCTACTAAAGATGATACGCTCTGATGCAACTTCCCACCGTACAACAAAAATATACCTATGTTTATATACAGATTAAAGCGTTCTTTTATATTTGTGCTTCCAGATTATTATTTTCGTGATTAAAGTAAGAATTAGTAACGTAGCGTACTCGACAGGCTACAGTGCGTACTGCCGGAGTGCCGCGAGAGGAACGGCCAGTCCGCGGCGGTGCCAGGAGGACGCGAGGGATCAGCGGGACTATCTACGTCAGACATGTGGCTTACAATATACTCGAGAGTCATGAACTCTAACCCCCTGATATAAAACTTTACTTGTATAAAATTCGGATAAGGCGATAAAATCAGTGTATAGTATAATAAAGAACACGAAGATTATATGCAATCCGACCGTCCTCTGATCCGCGCGAGGGAACGGACTCAGGGGACGGCCAGGGGAGCTAACGTAAGGCTTCGAAGTGCACCTAAACCATAGATAAATATCGTTTCAGTCTGCTGACACTGGAACTATTTAAGGTCTGCCATTGAATCTTTTCGGTCTACCCTCAACACCGCTCGAGTTTTTCGAGATAGTTGTCGAAACGCGAGGGTCACTACGTGACCTGTGAGATACGCCACGCTCAGCTACCGAGACTACCGCGCGATGGACTCGTCGTAAATAAAATACTAAATAACAAAATAAACTAAAATTACTGCAACAAAACACTACAATAAAAAATCTACGTCCGATTCGACTACGATAAAGTTCATCTAATAATGTATAACTATAATATAAGTATGTATATCTTAAAGTTAAACAGATTTTTAAAACGTATTGCGACAGATATAACGCGGGTCGGTCGCGGACCGGGCCGTGACGTCACGCGCCCGCTCCTCCCCTGGCCCGCTCCGTACCGCCAAGGAAACCTTTACATTAGAGCGGACCGTCTGGGCCAAGTACCTGCACGCCCCGGACTCGGTCCGCTCTAATATGATTCTTCCCTTATGAGGTACACGACGCGAGTGCCGATGACGATATATACAGAGTGCTACAGGCAGTTTGTTCGCATTTTATACGGCGTCATTTAGACTCGCTCTTCTAACGACAAGCGCTAAAAGTAATTAAAACTTGTAATACTTATATTTATTTGTATAAATAAATCATTACATTATAAAATTGACAAATGAAATATTGGCAAAAGAACTGACATTACTATGGTATATAGCACCCAAGATGATAATGGAATGTTCAGATTTTCTTTTGATTATTTATATTAAAATTAAGTAGAAACTTTTCGCACGATTTATTATATAAATATATATCCACGTATATATCTCTAGTAAAGGGTTATTTAAAGTAAAAACACGCGGCTTTTAAAACCTGATCAAAATGTTCTGCAGCACCCTATATATCGTTATCGAGACAACATCGATATAAATAAATCACCACTTGTCTTTTTTAACAAACAACCGACAAAAATATTCGATTATTCCCTGAATAATTTTAAAAATATAATTTAAGTAGAGAAGGGAAGGAGAGAGATACAGTTTTAAAATAACGCGTTGGAGTTTACTGCACTACACACGAATAAACAGACAGCCACACGTGAAGGTCTCGAGGGACCAGCTCCAACCGATCGAATCCTATCTCTTTCATACATAGTGGAGTAATCTTTGTGTGATGAACACGAGGATTTGTTCTATGCCTGGCTATAATTTTTTTAATAATATGTATGTGTTTAGAAATATACAGTTTGGTTGTCGTGGTACAGGCTCTGCCTAGTTGGCCTTGTGTGAGCCGTGTGAGGAGTTGTCTGTGCGCGTATTCGTGTGAAGGCGGGTGAGGGTCGCGACCGACTTGCAAATTGAATAGTGATCTAGCTAGAGCGAGGAGGAGGACGCCGGACGAGCCTACACGTCCACCACCATCTTCTTGTGAATGTCAGTGTTGCCAACCACGTTACAGAACTCTTCGAACGAGATCTTGCCGTCCTCGTCCTTGTCGGCGAACAGGATCGTCTTGTCCACGATCTGCTGCAGCTGCGTGTCCTTCAGGTTGTTGCCGACCATCATCTTGAGGACCTGGAACCATATTATTGTGAAGGTAGTATAACACAAATGGGTCGGCTCAACTGGGGCAATACTACTCTCACACAGAAGACCAACATAAAAATGAGAGCATTCGTGTTTTCGTATTTCGACTAGTGTAAGGGCTGAAACTGCGTTAAGCGGGCTCCCGCGACCGGCAACCGTCGCGTGTCTACGCGCGTGGAAACGACAGTTTCTAGGGTGA
Source organism: Phragmatobia fuliginosa (assembly GCA_932526445.1). Lineage (NCBI taxonomy): Eukaryota > Metazoa > Arthropoda > Insecta > Lepidoptera > Erebidae > Phragmatobia > Phragmatobia fuliginosa. The sequence goes on along the minus strand of OW052069.1, from coordinate 199,973 downwards.
CCTTTTCCCCGATGAACAAGCCCGCGCGTGTTACTACTGGCGGCCGGCGGGCCCCGTTACGTGTGTGCGAGGCGCGGCACCCCGTGACGGACGGCCGCGAAGGCGCCCGCTTAACGCAGTTTCAGCCCTAAGACCGGAGGCCTGATGATGCAGTAAGATCTCACTATACTGCTATATGCTGTGGGTCAACATGCTGTATTGTCTGCATTGACATTATATGCGACCCACCAGCCTCTGTCCTACTTGTTTTATTTTATTTTGTTCAAAATACCAACATCACAAATAATATAAGGTAAACATTACAGATAGCTAACGACAAAGCCATTAACAGGTACTCACTAATAGATACAAGACATAATACGAATAGTTTAACAAAAACAGAAAAAAGTAAAGTGCTTAGGAAAAGTAACAAAACCTAATAGACATTATTCCTATTCGGTTGAAAATACTGATGTGACAGAAGAGAACATTTTTAAACTAAGAACTTGTTACGCTCCTGGGATTGGGCTTACAAAATTTTGACGCATATGTTTTTTGACGTATGAAGATTTAGATCTGAAAAGCTCAAACTCGCTGATCAATTTATGCATAATAATATTATTAACAGTTGTATTTGCTATTATAATAATAAATGAATTTTCGTGGCAGTTGGTATTTGTTCGAGATACTTCTAAGGGTGTATTGTGTCTAATACGCAAATTATTTTCTCGAGAAGTGCCGAGCAATAATGTATGTAATTGTAATACTGGTCTTTCTATTAGCCAACCAGGACTCTACACCAGACTATTGTAGTTTTTTTAACACTGTTCACGACTAATAAGACACTTGTGGGGCCTGTGTAGTTTGTTTTAGCGTTTTTCCCAGAGTTTTAGGAATATGCCGGTGCCCTTAAGGCCTTCTACAACCGCCGACCAACCAACCGCTCGCGTCGGTCAACAGCGTTCGAGACGGTTGGGGCCTGTCGCGAGGGATGCGCTCGCGACCAAGGCCGTTGGCATCAACCAACCATCGGTCAGGTCAACCGATTTCTACACTAACCATCTTTATATCAACCCGACCAAGGACAGGATGGTCTGCGGTTGGTTCCGACCGTGTACAAGGCCTTTTCTAGCTGTAAGTCCGACTTGTAAAAATGTATGTAAAGATTTATGTACTTACAAAATTAATTATTTTATCATTTATGAGTGAATGAATGAAGTGTTAGATTACATTACCTGGAAGAGTTCACCGTTGGATATGAACCCGTCGTTGTCCATGTCGTAGATGCGGAACGCGAACCGCAGTTTGGACAGCTTGTCGCCCTTCACGCTGAACTGCGACACGCCCTGGATGAACTCCTTGAAGTCTACCTGTAACGTTTGGTCACTATTTCACTACAGGCCATTTATCAGCTACCAGAACGACCTGTCTGATGAAAAACATAAGTAGAAGAAGACAAGAGTGATTGCCACTATCCTCATTGTGAATATGTACAACACAGTATGGCGGCCTAGGGAGATGATTTTCCACTCTTAAAGGACCCAAGAAACACGTGCGCTGGTACTGAATTTTAAGTTTTAATTGATGGGAATGGGAAGGAAGAGCCTTATGTGAACGTATTTCGTAATATACATAGATATTATGTAAACACAATCAGTGCTATCAGGTGTGATAGCATGTTATTGCGGTAATACACATTATCTGTGGTCGATATCAGCGCCCGTCAGCCCGTGGCGCCGGTACAACATGTTACAATCACTGTTGTTGATTATCAACAAACAACTCCCAACAGGCGGTGTTCAGCCGCCGACACAAAAGAATGGTATTGAAGCTTACGTCACCTCCGACTTGTTTGAACGGCTAACAATGTTTAAGTTTCAAATGGTTTTGTGATCATTCTTTTAACATTCATATTATGTACATAAAAAATATGTTACGGTTCCGTAGTTATTATTACAATAATGCGAATTATAATGAACTAGAATTGAAAATAGACAAGGGCATTTAGTTATTTAATATTATAAACACTTCACGGAGCTGTAAGTGGTCTATAATGTGGAACTATTTGGCCAACTATTACTCCCTTAAAATTCGTTATTCCAGGGTTTGGTTAGGAGATGGATGGATGAAGCACGACTAAAATAAATCTGCGTTTAAGGGTTAATACCTCGCATACATTCCATACAACTACCAAAATATGGACTACACATTCGTTTAGTATTCTTAAAATTCCTATCTAATAAAATATTATCACCACTTAAAAGGTACTCTAGAAGTATACAGGTTTTTTTACCGACAAACAGCCAATAATACAAGAGAATAAAGGCGATTATAGAAAGAGAAACTCTAAGCACTTACTACTTGGCTGAGGGGCTGTCTTTTCTATTTTATCTACGGTACCCTAAAAAACGAGTTCTGAGAACAGTTAAATATATTGACACAAAGATTACGATATTAAACTGTGTATGTGATTATCTCCTTGAAGAAAACAAGTAAGACGTCATCTATACTAATATATACAATTGGAGTGTCTGTATGTTATATTAAATAAACAGTGTTTCACTAAATGCATTTCAAAGTATATTACTTACGTCAAAAAGGCAATTTTTGTCTGTCTGTCAGTCTCTGACTCTTTGTTCCGGCTAACCTCTGGAACGGCTGGACCGACTTGGACGGGACATCTCTCATTCTCTGGCAGACATTTGCTCCGCGGCGTTACTCGCTATTTAGAAGGACAACCGCGGGACTCGGTAAGTAGTCATCAATATTATGGTAGAGCACTGGGCCTCCAATAGCTCCGATTTCAAACTCACTTTGTAATCATAGCGCGTAACCGTATGATGAGGTAACCGCTTTTTCAATTCCTCTTTAGAAAAAAAAATACTGATCTGGTCTACCTGTTAGGGCTTCTGGATCGTTTGATGAATACCAATAGGCCCGCTACGTGAGTCAGTGGTACACTACTGACATGGGCTTCGTTAGTCAGACACGTAACATTCAACAGGTCCCATATCAGTTCGAAACGTATAATCCATTGCTTTATAAGAGTTACGCTTCCGGGTGAATGGGAGTAGGTTCTGTTCTTTATTTATGTAAGTGACTCTACTCTGCCTGAAAGAAAGCATGAGTAGAATCCAGGAGCTGGGGCCACCATCCTCATTGTGAGTGCAATACAATGCAGCAGGGTGACCCACACCATGGCGGCTTAATGAGATGTTTCGGCCTTCGGTTGCCGGGAGAATGATTGGGCTGTGACACTTACCAAAGAAAAACGACAGCGCGAATGCTATAATTTTAGGTTTTTACCGTCAATAAGCAGTATATTAATGTTCGTAAGGAAATCACAATGAGCATGGTGGCCATGCCATGGTAGACAGTAGGTACGTACCTCGCCGTTGCCGTCCGCGTCGAATATGTCGATGACGCGCTGCACGAGCGGGTTCTGTTGGAGCTCAGGCAGCGACATGAACTCGTCGATGGAGAGCGCGCCCGAGTTGTCCAGGTCCAGCTTGCGGAACCGCTTGCCGAGCCGCCGGATCTCGTCGGCGTCGACTGCACACACACAGGCACATGACACCGCGTCTCGCCACTCGCCTAGCTACTCTAGCGCCTACACACCTACACACCCACACACCTACTGCGGTGTATGTACACCTCGGTCCGTATCGGTGCAGGCGTACAGGGCACAGGCGTACAGCGCTCACCCGGACGTGTAGCGTTTACAGCATGCAACGCGACTGGTGTTTACAGATGCATCACATTCAGATAACACTTCTACTCATTACAGCTCATTCACAAAATAATAACTAATGTAAACTCGGAACGATGCCCTTTGTAATGTAAATAATGTAGGTATATCGACACAACACGAATAGGTACATTAACTATGCGTGTACAGCTAACAAAACATTAGATACGTCATAAACATACATTATTCTAAGTGGCCTGTCCTCGTCTATTACAAACGGTTCGACTCGACGCTAATGAGTCTTTCGAAACTCAGGGCCTGCGCGACGCATCACGACTTGCCTTCTACCGAAAATGTATAAGGTCATGAATTATAATCTTACCGTGAGTTTTGTCTTATCGCGAATTGCGTCATTTGGTAGAATGTACAGAGACATTTGCATAGAGTCAACGATTAATACAGTCACCAAGGAAGAAGGCGCGCTCGAGTCGAGGGCTGGGCCGAGTCAGACTATGAGACTATACAACGGTCGTGTAGCAACAGTGTTCAAACGCAAATTATAACACGTGAACGCACACAGATTAACTTTTATCGACCTTCGTTGTTGGCTATAGTTCTATAAATAACATACAAAGCAACACTAAGGATGCGCACCGACTACACCTTCCTCTGTAATGTACAAACACATCATACCGACCGTCATATTTTATGTACTCATGCAACATTAATTTTCTAGACAAGTATAATAAATCTGTGTGACAAACGAGCTTTACGAGAGCCTAATACACAGTGGTATGTAGCAGTATGAGGAAGATGCTGGGCGGTGGACACCCCGGTATAAACATATCGAATGTGGCGAGTGGTCGCGTCGACGACCGATGACCACACGGCGACGCGCGACGCTACCCGACAGCGAGCGACGGCTCGCGTCTCTCCGTCACACAACAATAACTAACACAAGCCGCGAGAAAGGTCAGCAGTATTTGGACACCACATCTCTCTGGTGCCAATCCCTTATCGCTTTGTTATCTACACGAAGGGCCGTGTTACTGAGCGCCGACGTATGCTCGAAACTTGCAATAAGGCACTCTGAGACAGCTCCAAAATCATTCTAAATGTACATCCATCCACAATTTAGTAATGTTACTAAAAGTGCTTGTTATTTGAATTAAAAATTGAAAGCTGACAATGGAGCCGGTGCAATAATGTACAACAGCTGACCTCTCTCTCTCCTGCTTGCATAGATTCCTCACACCTGAATGTTATCATAGTAGCATCTAATACATCCATAGCTTAAAAATCTAACTAGAAGGCTGCAGTGACGCGGGATGCACTAACAAAACATAACCATGGATCTTATGTCAACCCATCCAGAACAATTTTTTACACTATAACAGCCCATCAAGGTGGAGGAATTATGCAGAATGTTAGCAGTATCTCAACATTGTCATGGTGTAGTTACTTTGTAGGAAACAGAAACCATACAACATAACAAAGTATATGAAGCACTCAAACAAATATAAGGATAGAATGAAAATAACCTCTTTGGCAATTAAATAAATAAAATAATGGTAGCTCAACTGGGTTTTTTTTTCATTACCAACTAATTAAAACTTGAAAGCCTTCTCACTCAACAGTGCAATAATTATAAGGAAAATGGCTTTGCTTTAACACCATATATAACAGTGTTGTTTGTCGAGATAGCACTTCACAATGTGTTCATAGTATTACACAAAAATTGTTCTGGATGCTAATGTTATGTGTGCGTGCGATACTCTAACATGGAGATGAACATCAGAGGCGAGTGACACTACGACACTCACAGTTCTCCACCTTAAAATCAATGCAGTTTACACGCGCTGAAAACAAACCTCTTGTTATCTCTTGTTATGCTTTATTTGCACACCCTACATGGTACTTTACTTTATATGCACGGGATTTGGGCTGTCCCGCAGAACAATGTTATTTGGGGATGAGGCAAAGTATTAGCCACACAAATATTAGAATACATAGAAAGCATCTCATTGATTACTATGCTCCTCAAAACATATCAAATTAACTTTTGGTCCAATTATTACTTCAAATCAGTTTTATCATCAAACAATATTCAGGCTACTTAAATGTATCTCAAACACTTTAAGGCAAGAATTAAGCATTTAATATCAAAGTCTTAAATGAAAAGAGAAAAAGATTAGAATCGGAAAGAAGAGATAGTAGAGAATTTAGTTGGCATTTATAAATACTCACAATTTGAACACAGTTCCATGGGAATAGAGTTCTCGTTACCCTGAAAGAATAAGCGTTGCAACTGGGTTATCACTGTATAATAATTACTGTAAACTTCAATAAATCAATTAGAGCACTTTAATTTATTCATCATATAGGATTTAGGGCAGAGTGATGTGCGGAAGCTCCATGGGCACCGGTTTCATTCTCGAAATTGGATCTTCCTCTCCCTAATATCACAATCCGCAAGATTCTCGTCTCTCCACAGCATGTACCGTAGCACTTATACTAACCATTTTCTTAGTTTAAATTGGAACTTGTATTAAATTCTCACAACAGACACGATGTGTCGGAAATTTAGAACAAATTCTAATAAGTCGCACAAATGAAAGCTCACTGCACCTTCACACCATCGATCTTCTAAATCTAAATAAACGCACAGAATAAAAATACACTAGACAGCACAGTTTCTGAACGAACTTAGCGAATTGAATTTTCACGCATGTTGCAGTCCTACTATAAAACTAACTTTCGCAGTCAACAATTGGTAGAAATGATAAACAGTAACACTAAATAAGAATCAATTTAATAATTTTCTAAAATATCGATGAAGCTCTTACAGTGGGTAAGTCAAAAATGAATATTGTAATTTAAAAGAGTGAAAAAAATGTTTAACAAGAGGACAACTAGAAGCACTGTACACAATACATATGGCAAATGCAATTTTTTAAAATTATTATAAACAAAAGTGATTGAAAATTGTGTTTGTAATGAAAACAAATTGCTTAAGCCATACACTGTTGCGTCATTTGGTTACAAATATAGTCATTTATGACAACTTATGCCCTAACTTCACTTCATAGTTTAGTCGAGGGTCTATTAAAGTATCCGCCATAGAGTATAGTAATATTGGTATCCGCCTAGCCGTCTATATAGGTCCCTTTTATGAGTAATGTAACGATAAACTTCGAACCTTAGAGTACTATTTCCTGTACAGGAAATAGATACTCTAAGCTTCGAACAAAACGAAGATTCAAAGACTTTTGAGTGCAACCTAACCCAAAAAGACTGTATACCTTCATTCGTTATTTATTTTTGTATATTCAAATGTTTGTTATGCAAAATGTGAAATAATGAATTTAGCTAGAATTGCCAATATGTATATTAGCAAAATATTAACAATCGCTCATGAATGCATTCATGCCTCGAATTGCCTTGTCAAAGAAAGAAATGTCAATGTCAAAGTCAGCCGAGTCAGCCGGGCCGGGCCCCTCCCTCTTCACTTTTCTTCCCCCGCTCTCTTTCTAAAGTTCCAACCATGGCGGCCGGGGTAGGTTAAATTTTATCGTAAAATATCTCAGTGATCAAAGTGTTATTTCATTTAATAATATTAAAGAAAGTCAATTTATGTGTACATTGATGTGCGATATGTTTATTTTTATAGGTACTTTATACTTATCCGGAAAACTTCCGTGCTTACAAGGCGTTGATCGCCGCACAATACTCCGGTGCCGATGTGAAAGTAGCTCCCAACTTTGTGTTCGGAGAAACTAACAAGTCCGAGGCTTTCCTAAAGAAGTTCCCAGCCGGTAAAGTGAGTGTACCATAAATGCGCTTGTACATTATATTCAGTGGTTTTTCAGCATATTTCAGTGAGTGACGTGTATGTGTGATTTTTGTAGGTGCCAGCCTTTGAAAGTGCCGACGGTAAAGTACTTCTCTCAGAGAGCAACGCTATCGCGTACTACGGTAAGTTTTATCTTTCTTACTTAAATATTTACTTTCCAAATGATCCTAACCTACAATGATCTGTCTGCAGATGTTCAGTATAAATATACCTGTTCTGCAGGTTTCGTAGACTTATTAACTATGTATCTCACTAAAATGACTACATTATCTCTGTATTGATTAACAATAAAATTTATTGTAATAATTCATCCTAGTGAAAATCGTTATATCAGTTTTAAATAGATTTAGTGAAAACAGAATTTTCTATAAATTTCTTTATCAATGTCAGTTACTTTGTTTTCTAGAATAAATCAAATTCTTTGTCCTTTGTTATGTTTGTATTACTATGTACAACAGTGTTAAGACAAAATATTTCTCCTAACAATAAAGAGACCATTGAAAGTGTTATATAGTGCTTACAGTAAGCCATAAATAATAACTGATTTAAATTGTATTTTGAGCATGTGAATACATCAGCTTACCATCATCTAGAACTACTTTTATCCAGTGAACACCAATAAGAATTGGGGTCTAAACTATTCTAAGTCAGAGTCAGGTATAGTCCAATAACATGTTAAGATCCAATTAGCCTGTTCACCAGTCTCTATTTTCACATTAGAATAGTTGTGTACTTGAATCTGTCATTTTATTTTACAGTGGCAGATGCTGCCCTGCGTGGTGGAGACCTTGCCACCCAAGCCCGAGTATGGCAGTGGGCGTCATGGGCAGACAGCGAGCTGCTGCCTGCCTCCTGTGCTTGGGTCTTCCCTTACCTCGGTATCATGCAATTCAACAAACAGGTTAGTAACTTAAATTGAGTGAGATGGAGAAAAATAGTGATTAACACATAGACATTTTAAGAAATTTAGAACTGTATTCAATACATTTAGACGGATCTGATTTTCTCTTTCATTGGGTTTAAGTTCACTCTGTGGCTTACAAATCTGAAATCACTGCATATTTTTCTTTCAAGAATAATTAAATATTTGATGACAAGTTTAGTTTGGGGTCAGCAATAAGACTGCTACTACTATTGGCAAAATGTGAATGTAGAATATGTAAAAAGACTTCTGAGAATTGGTACATATGGAAGCTCTTAAACATAAAACTCATGTTGTGTTTTGTTGTACTGTAGAATGTTGAGCGTGCAAAGCAAGACCTCCTGGCCGCTTTGAAGGTGTTGGACTCGCACTTGTTGACACGCACATTCCTTGTCACAGAAAGGATCACTCTGGCTGACATCATTGTGTTCACTACACTACTACACGCCTACCAGGTAATTTTGGTGATCTACATATTGTTGCTTTGAAATTGTTAGATGTGGGGTGCTTATTTTTGTATCATCAGAAATATAATAATGGATGTTGAGACGGTAGCATAGTCTTAGAACTGATGAATAGCTAGCGATACATCAATATACTTTATACTGACAATGTGTTTCAAATAAGAATAGAACTGTATTGGTGACAAATTTCAATGCAAATGTAGGCATAAACACCAAATAATATAAAACAAACAAAAGCATGGTAAAGGCTGTTAGTTAGCATTTATAATTTTTTTAAATCTGATTGAGATGACAATGTCAGTGGCATTGAAAATTTCTACTAAAGGTTTATAATTGTAAATTCTCGTTTTTTTTTTTGAAGACCATACAAAAAATATCCGAAGTTGTTGACAAATGCAGGGCAAGATGGCAGAGTCCCAATCCTATTCTTATTCGAAACGCATACTTGGTTGCCGGTGAGTCGAGGTGCGGTTATGCTTCTTTCACGGATTAGTCATGAATACATTTAATGCATTTCACAATATTTTGAATATCCTTAAGCATATTTAAATTGTAAAAACGTGTGTGCAAGAAAAAATGTGAAAAAAGCGGCGGGTGACGGCGCAGCTGCGGGTCACATGTTTTCTTGAAATCCTAAAAAAATTATAGTGTACACTCGAGGCTCTCGAGACGAGTACTTGCGATTTTAATTTACATTTAAAAGGTTATTCTTACCATGAAATCCAATACATATAATCATCAACAGCCTTTATCAATCCACTGCTGGACATAGGCCTCTCCTTGAAAAGGAGGTATTACATATAATACTCAAATATAATATAGGAATGTAAATTAAAAAAAAACTCACTGAGCTATCTGGCTGACTCAGTTATCCTTATGGAAATATGTAGATATCAAAAAAACACGATACATATTTTTAGCTAATCCTATTTTAATAAATCTCTATCGAAGTTTTGGATAATATTGATGATAATATATAATATATTTTGGATAATATATTTAAAACCATCTTTATTTATTTATTTATAGCCTTGTTCCTATACATATGATAGATATAAACTTATAAAGATATTTGTTAGTTTTATTAGTAATTATCCTTAAAAAATATGTTAGTTATGTTAGTTTCTTTCTATTTTGTATAGTCCCTTTTCGGGTATAGGCCTCCTCCAAATCTTTCCACTTATTCTTTATCTTTGCAGTTTGAAGCCACTTTTTTCCTGCTATTTCTATAATATCATCTTCCCATCTCATTTTAGGCCGACCCACTTTTCGCTTTCCTTTGGGGCCTTTCCATATCGTAGTTCCTATTGTCCATCTATTATCCTTGTATCTTGCCAAATGTCCTGCCCATCTCCATTTTAGTTTTAGTGCATGTTCTAGTGCGTCAATTAATTTTGTTTGCTTTCTTATATCTATGTTTCTAATTTTATGACTTTTTCGCAACTTTAATATACTCCTTTTCCATTGCATGTTGACATTTATGAGTTTAATTTATTTGTTATCTTCTTAGTGAATGTCCAGGTCTGGCAACCGTATGTAAGACTTGGTAGAATGCAGGTGTCTAGTACTGTTTTTTTTAGTTTCAGGCTATAGTTACCTTTGACAATTTCTTTTTGTAACCAGTATTTTTTCCATGCTATATTGATTCTTCTTTCTACTTCTTGTTCATGGCTATTTTTGTTGAATGATATTTGTTTTCCCAGATAAATATAGCTTTCTACATAATCTAAATTTTTTCCTTCGACTTTGATTGGTGTTATTTTGCTATTGGTCATGATTTTCGTCTTTGAAGCATTCATCTGAAGTCCCACCTTTTCACTTTCTTCATTCAGCGATTGTAACATTTGTTCAATTTCTGCAGCTGTTTCGGCAAAAAGAGCAATATCATCAGCAAATCTCAAGTGGCTTAAGCGAGTGTTGTTTATTTTTATTCCAGTCTTTGACCAATTGAGTTTTTGGAATATATCCTCTAATACTGCAATAAACAGTTTTGGTGACAATGGGTCGCCCTGCCTGACTCCTCTTTTTATTTCTATTTCTTCGCCGGTGTCTTCAAGTCGTAAAACCATCTTATTGATTCTGAACAAATATTTTAAAGTTTAGTAATTAGGTAAGGTACTAACTGTATCTGATTTCACGGGATTTTAATCTAAGATTTTGAATGATATAAAGAGTGACTTAAGTTACTTTTAGACTAATTTCGTCCCGTGACGTTACTTGAAACCATGACATCAGAGTAAAGGTATTACTGTGGGGCTCGGATAGTTGGTAAATGTGCAAGATGTGAGTGTTGTTATATATGTGTTGTGTGTCTGTCAGCACGTGCTGGACGCATCGCTGCGCAAGTCGCTGGTGAACGTGGGGCGCTGGTTCAGCACGCTCAGCCAACAGCCGCGCGTGCGCGCCGTGCTGCCGCCCGTCACGCTCTGCGAACAGCCGCCCACCATCGACCACAAGAAGTTCCAAGAACTCACCAACACCAAGAAGGTATTGTTCTACTAAGCGTTATTTATATAATTAAATCGTCCGTGTGGTAGAAGCTCATGTCTGAATGTGGTCAAAGGATATAAAATATATAGATGATTATGATCCACCAGTCCATATTTTATCCAATGACAACAGGATTAAAAAATAGGAATTCATTATTTTTCATGAAATTGACGGCTGAAACTGAGTCAAATAATTACAAAACTGTCAGAAATTTGTATAAATTGTATAAAGAGTTTTATGAATTGGTGAGTCAAAATTATCATCATCATCAACAAACTAAAAACTATGACCCCACGCTGGTTTGGCTAAACTTCACTCTAGAGAGTGAAGTTTAGCCAAACACCAATTCATAAAACTCTCTATACAATTACAGATCAAGTAAAACACTGGTCACAAGTAAAACTAGACTTTCAAAATGGTTGGAATTTACAGCAAAATAAGGAAAAGTTACAAGACAAATATGTCGTGTATAAGTCTAGTCTGGTTCCACTTGGGAGATGAGAATACATATTAAACAAATTTCTGACAGTTTTGTAATTATTTGACTCAGTTTCAGCCGTCAATTTCATGCCACAAAGGATCACCCATCCAGGTAAATTGAGGGTAAGCAACGATCGACGATTACGCAACAGTAGACTGTGCAATCGTTGATTGGTTCCAATCACCTAAGGCGAGTCGCCTATATATATTTGCCCGATGCCGATTCTTTGAAACACTACTACGATTGAGTTGTTTCAGGATGGTGCAAAGAAAGAAAAGAAGGCTGAAAAGAAGGAACAGCCGAAGAAGGAGGAAGCCGCCCCCGCGCTAGACGACGAGCCCGAGGAGAAGCCCAAGGAGTCCAAGGATCCCTTCGACTCTATGCCTAAAGGGTATACATTTATATCACAAATCATGCATGCCCAAACATTAATAAACAAATTTAAATTGTTATTTATTTATATCATATAATTTAAATTAATTACATGCACTGTTTAGTGTTTTCAAAAACAATAAATATAGTTATATCAAGTAACAATACAGATAGAATAATTATCTATAATTTCGTAATATCTGTCCGTAGTAGTAGTTCATAGGATTCACTGTTTGTGAGTTGTGACTAACCTTACCACTTTCTTTTACAGAACATTTAACATGGACGACTTCAAGAGATGTTATTCAAACGAGGATGAATCAAAGTCAATCCCCTACTTTTGGGAAAAGTTTGACCCCGCAAACTACTCCATCTGGTACGCTGAGTACAAATACCCAGAGGAGCTCGCCAAGGTGTTCATGAGCTGCAACCTCATCACGGGTACGTTCACTTTGTACATAGACTGGCAACTCAATCATTGTACTACAACATCAATGACACTGCTTTGTGCCTTAGGAGCCCTCTCCACCAACTAGCCATTATTTCTGAATTGTTGTGTATGTGGAGATGGCCCTTTTACTAACTCTTTTCGTCTACCAGGAGAGGGAGTTAAAAAGCACAAAGCCCGTCTTAAGGTTTTATCGCCTACATATATATAATAGTCCTTATCGTAGGATGTGAAAGCTTTCATCATCATCAATAATCCATAACGTCCCACTGCTGGGCTCAAGTCTCCTCTCAAGGGAGGGTTAAGGCCATACGTCCCCACGCTGGCCGAGTGCGGGTTGGTGACTGGCAAGACACGTTGTGGCTACGTAATCTTGCTGTTGGATGTTTCTAAGCCGCCCGAAGGCCTCCAACCAAGCTTCACGACTGCTATCTTATGATAACAACCGGGACCGACTGTTTAACGTGACCTCCGAATCACGGAATCACGCTCATTACATATAATGCCACAAACGGTCACCCATCTAGGTCGGACCACGCCGTAGTTGCTTACCCTGTCACCTAAGGCTACTCGGCTATGAGCGCTTCTCGTGAATCCTTAATGATGGCCAAGTAAGAGAGAGAGAGAGTGACGAGCGGTGTGTTGCAGGCATGTTTCAGCGCCTGGACAAGATGCGCAAGCAGGCCTTCGCGTCGGTTTGCCTGTTCGGGTCCGACAACGACTCCAGCATCTCCGGCGTGTGGGTCTGGCGCGGCCAAGAGCTGGCCTTCCCGCTGTCGCCCGACTGGCAGATCGACTACGAGTCCTACGACTGGAAGAAGCTCGACCCCGCCAGTGAGGAGACCAAGAAGCTGGTCCAGGACTACTTCTCGTGGTCCGGCGAGGACAAGAAGGGTCGCAAGTTCAACCAGGGCAAAATCTTCAAATGAGCCGCCGCCCTATGTAAAGAGAAGTCGCATTTATTTTGTACCGGCCCGGGAAACTCCCGCCCGCTCCGCATCGCGCACGAACGGCTATAATAAACTGTTTTTTATTTATTCATTCTTGTTTCTGTTCTACTCCTTCGTGTATTGCACCCTCCATGCAGTTGTCACCGGCTCGTACATACAGGGCTACATGCAGCGGCACGGCATTGTGTCGCGGGAGACTTTACAACGAACGTACTCCTCACTACTCAGAACCACAATTTATGAACCGTGTTCACCCATATGGGACTTGAACCCACACACTTAGTCAAGTAGGAAGCGGTGTAGTGACCACCCAAACCACTCGGCAATACGTGCGGAGCTCTGCACAGTTTTAGCTTTCTTTTCTTTCTTTCATCTTCTAATTAGTTCATTTGACATTAGAAACAATAAGAGGATTCCATGATTTCCTTGGCACAAATAAAACAACAATAATTGGAAAGCAAAATTCATATTTTCACGTCTCAGACTTTTGTCTAACTGATCTTTTTGTTTAACATTATTACATATATTTCTTAGATAATATTGCGTTAAAATCAAGTAACGTTACAAGAGAATCGCTAAAGTAAAAGTTGCGAGCAAAACGACGCGAATAGATAGGTATAAAGAAGTCGGTGAAGCGGGTAGGACTCACGACAGCTATAGTGGCGTCACATACGAAACAAGTACAGGTGAAAACATTAAGTAAATATAAGTACACGATAACAGCAGATAGGTAAATGCAGTTAGTTGTTGCGCGTGAACGCTGAGCGCGGCACACACACACACCCACCCTACCATATCTCTAACGCTACCTTCGCTCTGGGCCCTGCCAGCTAGGGTTGACATACTTATACCGCTTAATATAACTTATTTCAAAATATTCCACGAAAATCTAAGTTAGAACTTTAATCAATATACTTTCTTATTACAACAACTTTTTTTTCTTTGTTTTGAACAGTGAACGATATGTTATACACAGTATAGTACCATATATCTAATTGTGTAGGAGAGCTGGCAACCCTAGCGCCCTGCCCTGCGTCTTCTACTTGCGTACGAAAACCAGATCACAGCGACATATCGCCGCAAACGTCTCAACATCACACTCAACACACAAACCTTGGTCGGTTTTAAATTATCACATAATTGTTAATCATTTTATTGCAATCTCCTCACTCCACACATCAAAAGCTCACGTTATGTATCATAAGACATAATAAGATAATATAGTGCTAAGGGCTACATTGAGCTCTCGGTGTGGCCATTCTTTTAATTTAAAATTTGAGATCATAACAACAGTGTCAGTCGACCAAAGAGCCGAAGTAGGTATCTAAAGCAGAAATTAACCTTGAGCAAAGGTGCTTAGCGTGTTCGCATCGGGATAGTAGTTTTGTATCAAGAATAAAAAATGTTATTTCAATTCTGACTTTTAGGTAGATGCAAATGTTAAAATCATTTGTTCAAAAAGAATGAACCTCGTATGTAACAAGTGTGAAAAAAATACAATATTTTGCCATAACAACGCAAACATTTCTAAAAACTAAATCAAATATGATAAAATTAACACTTAACTGTAAGACGAGAAGTCAAAACGTAAACCTAACCTAACTAAATGTTATAACAACAACAATTTGTAATAGTAATCAATTTTAAATAACAGAAATATTCGCAGTTCTGGGAAAAGGCGCCAAGCGTATCCCGGGTGTACCTTGTACAGCAGTAAGTTTAATGAGATAATTTTGTTTTGCTTAACAGTTGCTGGCATAAACTTCATTACGTAGAAAATTGTACGTGGAAAACGCACATTGATCATTCACTCATCATCAAGACCTGGCTCGAATACCTTGAGCATATCAGAGTACAGAAACACTGGAAGTCAATTTATTTTTAGCTACCTACCTACTACGTAAAGATTCAAAACTAATAATTTGATAAGTCAGAATCATCTTATCCATAATATTTACTATGTAGAACTATCACATTGCAGAAAGTTCAGTCAAAATCGTGTTTTGGCATGCATCCTATAACGATAGTCATTACGACGGATCAAGTTACAAGTTCTATTGTAGTAGCCTCAGTACCTAGTACCTAACTGATTACTACTTGCCGAGATAGGTCAGCGGACTCTTGTTTATGGGCATTATTAAAAAAAAATGAAGAAGATTATGCCAAGCGTGTTATGCCAAATAAATTTTGGCGCAACGAAACTACCACATAGATGTGACCCGATTTATCCTTTTCAAAAGGTATGCGGAGCTTTAGTGCAGTGTGGGAAGTAGCACTACCCAGTACCTACCCATTGCTCCACTCGTAAGAGCTGGCGAATTCAACGACCGGCCACTAAATATTATTTATGTTGTCAATATTTGCTTTAAATTCTCCTAAATTTAAAATACAATATTCATATGAATTTGATATATTATCAAGTTAGACAATTCAGTAGCTTATGTGTGTCTTGCGATTCGACACAGTGAATACATGTATTATACAAACACCTATGTATTTACATTGTTTGAATATTTATAAACCTGTAGATTTCTTGTGCTGCGAACCACCTTCTACTGTAGAAGTCGTCCGGGATGAAGTAGACTTTTATCAACATTTTTATTTAAGAACGACGCTATTAACAGTTTATAATACATATATAACGATATGAATTCGTCAGCACGCTACACCTATTCAGAACGATAGTATATATCCTGCAGAGGTACATATATTATGAGTACTTAGGTACATTTAATTTCAGCGCGTACACATGACGGCCGCTCGCTGCCGTAGGTTTGGTCTGTGACAGTGTCACAATTCAATTGTTACCATGGGTGTCTCCTGTGCATAGATCACCCATAATTAGAATACAACAGTTGTAGTAGTAGCTATGTCGCGGCTCAGTCAGGCACAGGCACACACAGGTATCGAGATCTAAGGCGGCAGCGTGCACTCGCGCCCGGCCGCGTACGAACCGTACGTAAAACATTATATTTGTAAAAATCACAACGTACATTAGAACAATTCAATAAACATCAAAAATGCAAAGTTTAACGGTGGCTAGTAGGAGAAATATAAACGACACTATAAATATACATGTTATATACCTAATGAACCGGGTAAATTTACATCTCAAAAATGATAACGCCTCCTTCAAGTTAGTAGAGAATATAGTTTATAAAACTTTAGACGTGGAGAGTGCGCGGCGCGGGTCAGTGGTGCCGCCGCCCCTGCCAACCAAACAAAACAAGTGTATTACCTGTGGTATTACTTAGATGTGTAACATTCATAAGAATATTCACCAAAAGCTTACTTTTACTGATTACTTAATTAGAAAGCTTTGAACCTGAAGCGTGTAAGAACAGTTGGGTCCTCTAAGATGTCTATGCCTTGCTTCACTCAACACTGCTGGTGAGAATTTCTCGACATAAAGATTTTCTCGACATAAGTACTACACCTTTTAAAAACACCCAGTGTTATGAAGACTGTGCCTTGTACTCATTGTACTCGATACATTTCAAATTACTTAGTGGAAGAACCAATCAGTAGATACTCTGGTTGTTATTAGCAAGTTGCTATTTCATTGGTCAGGAAAATGACCATTCTTGTGAGAACATTTTCTTTCAAAAGACAAATTAGATTTACTCTCCAGCTAAGTCGCTGACGTCTGACATTATATACCTACTTTCACATTAACAATAATATAATTGCGTTTTTCCTATTTTGTCACGTGAAGTGTACCTGGTCGATGTGTGCATCTGGGTGTATGTCAAGGTCAGCGGTGTAGGGGCGAGCGATCTCCACGTTGAGCTGAACGCTGGACGTCCCCTCGCCGCACGCCAGGGACGACGAGCTGTCAAACAAACTCACTGTAGTATTACAGTTAACGAGGGCACTCGAAATATGTACTTGAACACAATAATAAATAATAATAGATTATGACAAGAAAAAGGATAGGTAGGTACAAGTTTTTTTTTCATATCAGCTGCCAAAATGATTGCCCTGCCTGTTGGAAAGCATGAACAGAATCCAGAAGTGGCGGCCACCGTCCTCACTGCCACGACGGACAGTGCAGCAGGGTGACCCACACTATGGCGGCCTGGTAAGACCCGGGGTCATAGAAGGAAGGAAACACAAGCTCTGGTAGAGAGTTCCAGAATGTAGCGTTTGTGAATGTGTGTGCGCGTGCATTTTTAGGGTTCCGTAGCCAAATGGCAAAAAACGGAACCCTTATAGATTCGTCAAGTCTGTCTGTCTGTCTGTCTGTCTGTCTGTCTGTCTGTCCGTCCGTATGTCACAGCCAATTATTTCCGAAACTATAAGAGCTATACTGTTGAAATTTTGTCAGTCGATGTATTCTGTGAACCGCATTAAGATTTTTACATAAAAATAGAAAAAAAACAATACATTTTGGGGGTCCCCATACATGGAACTGAAACTCAAAAAAATTTTTTTCATCAAACGTATACGTGTGGGGTATCTATGGATAGGTGTTCAAAAATGATGTTGAGGTTTCTTATATCATTTTTTTCTAAACCTAATAGTTTGCGCGAGAGACACTTCCAAAGTGGAAAAATGTGTCCCCCCCCCCTCTAACTTCTAAAATAAGAGAGTGATAAAACTAAAAAAAATATTATGTTGTACATAACCATGCAAACTACCAACGAAAATTGGTTTGAACGAGATCTAGTGAGTAGTTTTTTTTTAATACGTCATAAATCGTAACACGCAATTTACCTTTCATCCAATCAATACACTAGTATAAAAACATCGATCAAAGTTACAACGAACTACAAGAACTTTTATAATTATGATGTTACTTGCTGATACGGAACCCTTCATGGGCGAGTCCGACTCGCACTTGGCCGCTTTTTAAACCATAGGTATACCTTATGTTTATAAAATTTAGATTTATGTAGATATATGTATGTTTGCATTTATTTATTTATACATGTTTTTGCATTTGTATTTATGATATGCTGTCATTATTACAAATATGTGTATATTGCGTATTAGTTTAAAACTAATATTGTGAACTATGTACAATGTACATTCTAGTGTAGGTACCTTATAAGTTTTCTACACCACCCGAAGGTTGACTGGAAGAGAATGCCTTGGGCATTATGTCCGCATAAGTACAAAGGAGAAACCCGAAATCCATACAAACTTGGGCCTGGCGTTACAGTGCTAGAATTTGGTCATAAATTACAATATCTATGACGATTTCACGAGCCTAATTTTCAGGTCTCCCAGCAATGGCCAAATTGGTAAAATCAGACAATGTTTACATTTTAGGTTATGTTTATTGTTTGAGTTATTTTAATGAAAAATTGGCCAAGTGTGTGTCAGGCCACGCATAAAATAGGGTTATGTACTCACCCATAATTAAATCGTGCCCAATAGATAATTAATAATATTAATAAATAATAAATATTTCGGACATTTTACACACAACGCCATCTAGTCCCCAAACCAGACAACTGATATAAATACATAAACATACTTTTTTTTTGTAAATACATACATATTATACATTGTTGTATTTGCTTATTATTTCTTTATTTTTGTACGAAGTTTTCTAAGTCAGCTTATTTCACAAGTTAGGCCTTTATAACTTCTAAAAGTTATCAAAACCGCTATAGTTTTCTATAACATGAAAAACACGATTTGATACATTTGTGTTTTTCTATGGCATACATTAATGTAATGTAAAAATGCAATACTACCCTTTCATGCTATATTTAAGAGGGGGTATAAAGATAAATTGCCAATCTTAGATTTGATTTTTACACTCGAAAGTAAGCCACAAATGATCTGTTTTTTATATATATATATTACATTATATTTGAAAGGGGATGGACTGAGTGAAAACATAAAATTATAATATTTTATCGATAGAAAATAATCACAAAGTTACGTCTAAATTTCCACTAAAATCAATTTATTATCATAAATATGTATATTACTGAGTCAATATTTTAATACATTGTATATAAATATATTACCAAGGGACTGTATTAGTGTTTTAAAAAAATAATGTACAATTTACGAGTAATTACAATAAAATTGATTCGGCGCTTACTACATTCTTATTCCGTGCAGAACGCTACCTTTCTATCGCACTTGACCCGAGGTAACGGGCATGTTTTGTTTCATCAATCAGTCGCGGTCGCTCTGTTGAGACGAGAAGACTGTGCTTCTGTGCTCCGGTTCAAGAAAATACTTCGTCAATCATTGCAAATAAAAAATATAAAACAAAACGCTTTAAAAGAGAATTAAAGAAGTTAAAAATTCAACTCATGACTAATTGTCGAAGGTCTATTACTTTACTTTTCTTATATTTGTGTTTGATTGATGAGTAGTAATTATCTCACATCTACAATGTAAATGCGATGGATGTCGGCGTGTGGGTAGTATATGCAAAACAAATCGATGTTTTTGACCACTCGCATGTTGATGCCAGTATATTTATAAACTTATATTTTACCGTACAATTTTATTTGTAACTAGCTTTTAGCCGCGGCTCCGCATGCGTTATTGTCGATGTTTTTCTGCACAATTTTCTTATTTTTTCTTTCCTTATGAGCCCTCTTCTGATAATAATTTATTATAAACAACAAAAAAAGATTCAGCCAAATTAGTCGAGCTGTTCTCGAGTTTTGAGCGCTTATCGTTTTGCTTATCATTAACCCGACTTTGTTTTATATATATAAAGCCGGTTCCAAAAATAACGGGTCAGTCACATAAACCCGAATATCTCCCGAACTACGTATGCCATCCTAATGAAACGAAGACTGTTCAATTGAGAATTTAATTATACAGATAAAAAATAAAATAAAACTTAGTTACACCCACAATATTAATCTTAAATTAAAAAAAAACTAAAGTAGTCATATTTTTCTTAAGATTACATTTTTTTTATGATTGTTTTTTTGCTGTTTTTCATCACTTTCTTCATTTAATACTTTGTATTGCCTCCACGAGCTCTTCTGACAGCTTCCAGGCGATTAGGCATGCTGTACACCAAATTTCGGAGCCGGTGCTGAGGAATACCTTCCCATTCCTCCACCAGTGCTTGTATGAGCTCGGGAAGCGTGATTGGTGGGGGGTTTCGACCTTTCACGCATCTCTGAAGCTCGTCCCAGGCGTGCTCGATGGGGTTTAAGTCCGGGCTTCGCGCTGGCCACTGCATGAGTTCGATACCGACCTCTTCAAGGTAGTCATGTACAATTCTGGCGGTATGGGGACGCGCATTATCATGCATTAATATGCCATGCCGGTCCATCCTGGCCATGAAAGGACCTACATGTTCATTGAGGATCTCTTCCACGTACCTCTCTGCATTTAGAGTTCCATTTTGAATGAGCACCAGCTCGGTGCGGGCCTCAGCAGAAATCCCAGCCCAAACTTGTACGGAGCCTCCACCGTACGCCACTTTTTCCTCCACACACGCTTGATGGAAGCGCTCCCCTGGTCTTCTGTACACCAACTGCCTACCATCATGCTTATAAAGCATGAATTTAGACTCGTCCGTGAACATTACCCTAGACCAATCGTCTAGTGTCCAGTTTAGGTGTTCGCGCACGTATCTCTGTCTTGCAATTCGATGTCCCCGTTCCAGTTTGGGGCCATTTGCGGGCCTCAATGGTTTCAAATTTGCTTCAGCAAGACGTCTTCTTACTGTTTGAGCGCTTAAATTGCCACCTCCAAAGCGAATAAAGTGAGTTTTTAGACCAACAGCAGTTTGAAAACGATTTCGGAGCATTGTAGCCACCAGTTGTCTGTCTTCCCTGGCCGTTGTGCATCTTGGTCTGCCATTTCCTGGTCTTCTAAGGTGTGATCCGGTCTCTTGGTACCGCTGGACTACCCGCTGAACAGTCGACAAAGATACACCAATGTTTCTGGCTGTTTCACGCTGGCTCCGCCCAAGTTCCAAAAAAGTTAGGATTCTGGTACATTCCTCTAGCGTGACTGCCATGCTTCACCTCACAGAATAATAATTATGCACGTGGAAGACGTTCACGATAATTTTTTTTGTGACAGAATAGAAATGGAAAGCATCCATAATGACATGAAACAAAAATTTTGTTTTTAAAAATAGTAATTTTTTTAAATTTTGTTTTTCTAATGAAGTTTTTTTCATCAACCAGTTTAAATAATATGCTATTAGAAGCGCAACTAAAAAGTCTTTATTCTGTTTTTTATTTCATTGATCTAGCTTTTACAGTTCTGGAGGTATTTCAATTTTTGTGACTGACCCGTAATTTTTGGAACCGAGTGTAGATTTTGTATTTCAGAGCCGCTTTAGTTCGTAACAACACAAGGTGATGAATGCAATCCAGACGATTCGCTAAGCGGAAATCACTTATCAACTTTGTAAGTTTATTGTAGTTGTTTACCTTAGGACGTTGGTCCTAAGGTAAACAATTTTAAACAACAATGAAGGTCTATTTAAAAAAAAAAAAGTAAATTAACCCTCAAGATTTTCGTACTACAAAGAATGAATAGACGTGAATTAAGTAAATAAAGTGAAGTCAAATATTAATTTGTTACTTTTTTTATATAAGGCCCTAATTAGACCTCTAAAGGGCCTTTTTTTTTTAACGTGTGGAAATCCCCGCGGACCGTCACCCCGCCTGGGGTTTACGGCGGGGTGGTGTGTCGGACTCGAACCGACTAAAACCACACGGTGTGACCTCTCTGCGCCTGTGTTTAGGGAGGGGGCCAGGGTGTTATCTCCTTCTGGACCCCTCCCGGTGCCAGCCCGCGCTGTTGCGGGCACCGTCTCGGTTTTATATTTTCCGTTTGGACGTCGCCCTCTCGGAGTTGGGAGGTCAAACGGCATTCGCTCTCTTAAAAGCCAATTTTAGCCAATTAAGTAGGAGAAAAACGGACCCTTAACTCCTTGGATGCAACCGGATGTATCTCGCTAGGATGATAATGATGATTTATTTATTGTTTTTTTCCAGATCAGCTTCTACTTTAGAAAATACTTCGATAACTAAGGTCTATAAAAAAATTTACAATATAATTGAGTATTAATTTCCTTCCATAAAACATTTGGGGTTGGGTTTCGAAATACGTCACCTGAATCTGAGGGTTTTGGTGGTGTAGGGGGCTTAAGGGAGTTAGTCTTAATCCCCCCCAAGTAATTTTGGCTGCCGGAGTTGCGTCTAAATATTTTAAAAAAAAATTCAAAAATTCTTAAATACAATTGCAATTATGCAAAACGGAACGTATTTTTATGCTTTAGTACAGTTTTTAAAATGTAATTTTTAGTTTTTATATGAAAAACGTGAAACGAAACATTTTGACACTAATTGACAGCAAATTTCAAATTTATGTGTCATTCCTTTGCTTTCGAGTTTAAGTGAATGTGTTCTTCCGTATCGATTTGTGTTTTTTCTACGACTTGGCTACGTTCTTGGATTCTGTTTGGATTGCTTTACTGTAATTAATTAATCAAGGTAATTATATTGGCACAATCCGACTTCATTGGGTTAGGTTCGATGGGTAAGGCGGGAGCGTAGCGCAGCGAAGCTGCCGCCTTACCCATCGTGGTTATTTTTTTTTAAACCACCCAGAAATAGGACCCCGCGTAGCGGGGCTCCGTCGACTATAATGCATAAAGCAATAAAACATGCATATAAAGTGGTATAAATAATGTTTGTACAAATTTCTGTTTTTGATTTTTCCAAAGGGAATCAAGTATTTTCGGCGGGTAAAAATGGTGAGGCAGGGTTCAGAGGGTTCAGACCCCTCCCCCATCCCCCCAAAAACTCACAACCCCTTAAAATGGCGACGTATTTCGAAATTTTTACCATTTCTGTTTTTAATTTTTTCTAAGGGAACCAAGTATTTCCGGCAGGTAAAAATGGTCAGGGGGGGTTTCGAAACCTCCCCCCCTCCCCCCCAACCACTCACAACCCCAGAATCAGGTGACGTATTTCGAAACTTTAACCAACATTTGCACTGCAAAATGTTTCTTAGTACCCAAGTAAGTAACAAAGCTCATGGTTAACACCATCCGACCACTTATAATGTATACTTATCTTTTACATGAATTAGAAGATCGAGGTTTGTCACTAGAAGCCATTGTGGGTATTGAAAAGTATAAAAATAACCGATAATGCGCGAGAGCGCCGTGGCGAAGAACGTGACGCGTATCACGCGTATCGTGCGTAAGGGGCAACCCACCGGAATGGCCTGCGACTGCGAGGGCAGTCGAGCGGCCGACTATACCTAAAGTGCGGAGTGACACCCCCCGGAGTGATTTTATATATATTTTATATTTTTGTTATTATTTATATATATATAAGTCAGTTAATGTTCGTCAATAAACCATTACCATTCATTTAAACATTTTTTAATTTTATGAAAAAAATTTATTACTTAAAAACACCAAGTTCTTTTCAATTTTTTCTTTTATCAATCAAATACTGATATTACCCACTGTTATCTAAACATACTTTTATATGTGTGCATATGTGGGCCTAAGTTACCTTGGTCATTTTCCATTGCCCTTTGATGATGATGAACTAGGAGTACGAATCAATAAGTTATATACTGATATTTCTATAACCATTCATTTGGTTTTCACGACGAATGTCAAGAGTACTATTGCAGCAGTGAGAAAAAAAGTGAAAATCTTGTTGCAAAAGTAAAAACCTCAACATTCTGGGCTAACATCCAATATATTGTGGGTATAATCGCTACACATTCACGTAGTCTAATTAATGATTGCGACAGTAATGATGTAAAGCCATTCAATAGCATAATTGCAAAATTTGTGGGGGGGCAAACGAACAAATTTAATACAACGACGAACATATCAATTCAGGTGTGCGACTGCTGTAGTGGCATACAATGCAAAAAGACCGTTGTATAATGTACAAAAATTTTAGGCCAAAGCCCTAAATCAAAAACAAAATCTTTTGAAGATAAAAGAATTTGTAAAAATAAGTTGCGACAAAATTATAAAGTACGTTTTAAGCTACGTGTTTCCAAAAAACCGTCACTGCCTGTAATCGAAGACTTAAATTATGGAACAGACACCTGTCAAAAGCCTGATATGGCAGAAGATGTGTATGGGATGGCGAAACGTAGTTTTCTAAAAAATTTGGAAAAGACTGAGACTGAACGATCACAGATCGAAAGAGCTACTATCTTACAAAGAGATAGTAGCGAATGGTTAGAACTTCGCAGAAATTTATTGTTAATTTTTGAACATACGAGACAACACAATGGTCATTAACAAAACCGATTCTTGGTGAACTTCATATAACCAATAGAAAAATATTTCTTTTCACAGTGTGGTCATCTGATAACCAAAAGTTAACTGCAGAAAAAATCTTGCGCGATGATGACGTTTGGAAATATAAAATGGATGGTAAATTAACAAAATTTTACATGGAACATATATTGCCTGAGTTGATTGACCCACGTCAGACCAAAACTATGCCACTGAGACAACCATTAGTTAGCAAAAAATGTCAACACAAACTACTGACTGAAGCTGGACCCCCAAAAAGGTCGAATCTAACTTCCGAATTAGTGGAAATCCGTTCTTCAGATTTAGTTACTGCTTCAGACAAGCTCGACTTTTCTCAAGCTGGAACCTCTGAACAAACTATGTAATCATCCGAATTAGAAAAAATCCAATCTCAGCCTACGTTGTCGGAGGAAAACAAAACCTTTTCACCAGATTTCTCTACCGTTGGTCATTCTAATGCACCACAAAAAATATTGTCATTTGCAGAATATTGATGCACTTACGAGTACATAAAAGTATCTTTTATGTAATTATTATTTTTCTAAAATATAAACTGTATAAAATTTGTGTCTTTGTATTACTTTGAGTAAAATTCATAAAAGAAAATCATTACAAAGTACCTACAGATTTAAAATAGTTTTTTTATTATTTAATTTATATTTACAAACACAAGTAATTAAAAATTCAATATCATCCTATATATATATCCTCATCTTTTTTGGAGAGTGTTTGTTCACAAAATGACCCTCCTGTGTGACATTATATTATGAAAATACATCATTATATTAGGTACCTACATTTTCGACTAACCTGACTCGCACTTAGCCAATTTTTATCTGATTATTTTGGGTGTATTGTGCTCGATCGTACTTGACAAAACAATACGGTAGCTACGGAAACGCGCGGTGACGTACGTAGTAACATACCTAGGATACCTATCTTCTTGCCGATACGAGAGCGGGGGGTGTGAAGCGCGCGGGTGAAATCTGATATTTTTTTAGGTTTATGCGCGCTCTTAATGCTGCCAGTTGTAGATATTTTCATTTGCCGCCATTGTAAGTAGTTGTGTCACGATTCGCTGGCCAGACTCTATTTACATTGATTATAATACCTATTAAAACAATCTTTTATACTAAAACAAAGAAGTATTATTTATTTATAACAGTATCGATTTCCACTAAATCGATCCTATTTTAGGAATGCTACGTTTTTGGAGCTAGTTACGTATATTGAAATAAGTGTTGCAGAGGTTTACAAAGGTTGTTTAGAACAATAGAATTCTACTTATTTTCTACACTTGGCCATTGCAAATGAAGCTAAGATTTCGATAGGTTAATCAAGCAAAATAGAGGAATTTTTTGGTACATATCCCATTCGTGTAACGCTTAGGCCCAGAATCGGGTTTCTCCTTTAGTGCATAAAGCTTATAAATAAAACACACACATACATATATGGGTACACATACAAACACTACATACTGGAACTCTCTAACAGAGCATGTGTATACATAAACAAATGCAAAAATACATATACCAAAAGTCAACAAAGATTTAGAGTTCATAAGGGACTGGTCAAAGAAGTTTGGTTTATCAGTAAATCCAGCTAAATGTCAGGCGATTGTCGTGGTGAGTAAACAAATGATAAGTAGGCTGGACATGGCGATCATCCCACCAATTGTCTACAACAACCAGACTATACCTATGAGCTCAATAGTAAAGAACCTGGGGCTATATATGGACTCTTCACTTGACTGGCGCGCACAGGTATCACATGTCAGCCAGAGAGTCACACTGTGTCTCCGCACTTTATATCCTCTTAAAAACTTCCTTCCCTCTAAAACCAAAATTACGCTTATGCAGTCCTTAATTATTCCCTTGATCGATTATGGTGATGTGTGTTATTTTGACCTAAATGCAGACCTCCTAAATAAACTAGACCGCCTTCTCAATAACTGCATTCGATTTGTTTTCAATCTTCGCAAGTATGACCATGTGTCTGCTTTACGCTCCCAGCTGCAATGGCTCCCAATTCGTCAGCGTCGTAGTTTGCGTGCACTCACTTCTCTTTTCTCTTTTCTTAATTCCCCGTCGTTACCTGAGTATCTCGTACCCCACCGGTGAATTGAGAAATGTAAATAGGGAAGTAAGTGCTCGCTGATTGCGCCGCTGGCGAATAGGCAATCATTTTATCTGGGAACGCAAAGCAGACACATGATCATACTTCGGAAGATTGAAAATGTATCGAATGCAGTAATTGAGAAGGCGGTCTAGTTTATCAAGGAGGTCTGCATTCAGGTCGAAGTAACACACATCACCATAGTCGATTAATGGGATTATCAGGGACTGCATGAGAGTATGTTATTGTTTTCTGTTTCAGGATAAAATTGTTCAGCAAAGTGTTGTCTGCACGTGTGCATGAATGGTTAAGACAGTGAAGTAACGAATAGAAGCAGATTACTTGGCGTGCGGCTGCGCGTCGTCTTGCAGTAAGGGCAGCTCGTCGTCCCGCGAGTGCGCGTGACACTCGCAGCGGCAGTGCTCGGGCTCGACGTAGCTGAACACGACGCCCGCGCTGGCGCCGCTCGCCGCCGCCGCCGGCAACGTCTGGATTCTTTTTGGCTGTTTTCGTCTCTCCGGCACTTCCTCGAAGTCGATCCATTCAGTTTTCGGACGAGACTCTGTAAGCGTAGGCGTCGAAATAAGAAATCAATATTAAATATGTTGAACAGTGAATGGCGTCATTGACGTAGTCTACCATAGTCGACGAACGGTTTGCACGGTCTGAACGGAGGTACGATGAGATACATAGTAGGGGTGTGATGTGCATGTATCGTTATTTTTTGGCGTTCCGTAAATCATGACTCGTTAGTCCTTCCGTCCTCGATTTACCGTTTAAAAGACTAGTGCTAGATAGTTGAAGTATAAAATTTTTCCATTGGACACGGGTTAAATTTACAAATCATTGTGGGGTCAAACATAAACACGTTCTCTTAAGATTATTTAAAGAAAAAAGATTTTATATGGAATAATATATTTAATAATTTGATCTTAATTAACCATTGTTAAAATAAAAGACAGAAAACGAGAAATATGTTATTCGTTTTATAAAAATAAAATAAAAATGTTCCCATGGAACCCTCCTGTGGACTGTTCAGATGTGTTCTTCCTATATTTGAAGGAAGACTACTTGGTTTTATAAGGCGGACCACTAAACAGAAATATGTATTTATTAACTGTGGTCAGTCATGACATAATTGTCGTTTTAAATATTTAAATAAATTACCATAAAAACAAATTAAAATTTCGAATAAACTTTCGGTTATACGAGTTGGCAACCCATCTGTGGACCGACATTTTAAATCTACTTTATTTTTATTAAAATATGTACTACAAAACAAATATCTTTTCCGTAATGGCAACATTGCACAGGTTTCATTTGCCGGCGTTATTCTGAGGTGATTACGAGCAGAAACCTTAATAAAATAAATATGTATCTTGTTTTCCATAATTTTGTGATAGATCCGTGCGTCTTTCCTGTTCCTGGTATTATTTTGTAAATATTTAATTATTATAAGCCAAAACATACTGCCTTAAAGCGATGCCAGGAGTATATTTTTCATATTAACTTTGTCTTGTATTCTAACCTTGATTTTGAGGTTTTTCGTTAATTGTATAATCGATTTTTCTTTTCTGTGGACAACTTTTCTGTGGTCATCTCAAAGTCAAAGTTAAATAAAACAATGCATTATACATATAATATAATAAGATATGTTCTAGGTAATTAGTATTGTAATACTCAAATATTCAATGATAATTAATAAATGTTGTAAATAGTAAATAGTAGGCAGAAACGTCCTTTCTAAAGAGAGGCCTATGTCCAGCAGTGGACTGTTAAAGGCTGATAATGATGTTTTTGTTAATTAAGAGTTGGTAGTGGAAGACTATTTTTGAGTTTACTTATTACGGATAGCAAATAATGTTTCAAAATAAAAAAAATATATATATTACTAGTGATAATGTTAATAAGACTGATTTTAACAATAGAGATCTTTTCTGTGGTATACTACCTGTCACTGCTGTGGAAACCTAAAATAATAAAAGCGCCATAATTAAATTATAATAATTATAAAAAAAGCGACCAAGTGCGAGTCGGACTCCTCAATGAAGGGTTTCGCAGCAGCAAGTAACATAATTTAAAAGGTTTTGTGGTTCGTAGTAACTTTTATCGATGTTTTATTAATAGTGTTTTGATTGAAAGAAATCTAAATTGCGGTATATGATTGATGACGTATTAAAAAAAAAACTACTTATTAGATCTTGTTCAAACCAATTTTCGTTGGAAGTTTGCATAGTAATTTACATAGTTTTTTTTTTAGTTTTATCATTCTCTTATTTTAGAAGTTACAGGGGGTCGGCACCAACATTTTACCACCAAGGAAGTGTCTATCGCGCAAACTATTCAGTTGAGAAAAAATATGATTAGAAACCTTAATATCATTTTTGAAGACCTATCCATAGAAACCCCACCCGACACGTATGGTTTTGATGAAAAAAAAATTTTTGAGTTTCAGTTCTAAGTATGGGGATCCCCTGCTTTTTTCTATTTTTATATAAAAATATTACTGCGGTTCAAAGAATACATCTACCTACTGACCAAGTTTCAACAGTATAGCTCTTATAGTTTCGGAAAAAAGTGGCTGTGACATATGGACGGACTGACAGACACACATGACGAATCTATAAGGGTTCCGTTTTTTGCCATTTGGCAACGGAACCATAAAAACGATCTAGTTTTGTACTGTTATTTTTTTACATTTACTTAGGTATATCTTTTGAATAATATTCTAAGTTTGGAAATATTCTAAGACTTTTTAGGGTTCCGTAGCCAAATGGCAAAAAAACGGAACCCTTATAGATTCGTCATGGCTGTCTGTCTGTCCGTCCGTATGTCACAGTCACTTTTTTCCGAAACCTTATGAACTATAGTGTTCAAACTTGGAAAGTAGACGTAATCTGTGAACCGCATTAAGATTTTCACATAAAAATAGAAAAAAAAAACAACACGTTTTGGGGGTCCCCATACTTGGAACTGAAACTCAAAAAAAATTATTTCATCATACTCATACGTATTAAACCTGTAATATATATACGTTTAATACCGGCTTTAATACCGGCCTACAGGTTTAATACCGGCAGTGATCACCGACTTGTCCGAGGCTCTCTGAATATCGACTTCAAGGCTGAACGTGTCCGCTTGATGAGATCTAGGCTCCGACCAACTCTGCTCCAAGCCACGATAGGTTCTGAAAAATTCCAGTCAAATCTGGAAAACCGATTTGCTGCCATGGAAACCACAAGAGACGTTGACCAGAAACTCCATAATGTGGTTCGGATCATCAGGGAAGAAGGTTCGAGATTTTGTAAAATGCAGCGTAAGAGCGGGAAGTCAAAGCTTTCAGAGGGGACTCTTAGGTTAATGAAGGAACGACGTGAGAACCCACCTGTCACTTCGTTAGGAAAACGGACTCTGAACCGAGAGATCAGCAAGCGTGTAAGACATGACCTCCGATGCTCCAATACTCTTTTTATTGAAAGAGCGATCGAGCTGAATCGGGGGTCAAAAGTGTTCGCGCAATCTCTCGGAAGAAGCCACCTGACGAAGTTGACCACAGCAAGTGGAGTAGTCGTTACTTCCAAGCCGGCCATCCTCTCGGAAGTGGAAGGCTTCTATAGCGGTTTGTACGCTTCGCACGCATCTCGACCTGATCCCGAAAATGAGGATCCTAGAGCCAAATTAACACGCCACTACACCGAAGATCTGCCAGAAGTCAGCATTGACGAAATCGAGATGGCTCTTGAACAGCTGAAAAATGGAAAAGCCCCGGGAGAGGATGGCATTACAACAGAGTTGTTGAAAGCTGGAGGTAAGCCCGTACTGAGGGAGCTCCAAAAGCTTTTCAACGCTGTCCTGTTCGAAGGGAGAACTCCAGAGGCGTGGAGTAGAAGTGTGGTCATTTTGTTTTTCAAAAAGGGTGACAAGACCAGGTTGAAGAACTATCGACCCATTTCCCTCTTAAGCCACGTCTATAAGCTGTTTTCAAGAGTCATCACGAACCGTCTTGCGCGAAGACTCGACGAATTCCAACCACCGGAGCAGGCTGGGTTTCGGAGCGGATATGGCACCATAGACCACATCCACACAGTGCGGCAGATTATTCAAAAGACCGAAGAATATAATCAGCCCCTGTGTCTAGCATTTGTGGACTATGAGAAGGCCTTTGACTCGATCGAGATCTGGTCTGTTCTGGAGTCCCTGCAGCGCTGCCAAGTAGACTGGCGATACATCCAAGTGTTGAGATGTCTCTACGAGGCCGCCACCATGTCCGTCCAAGTACAGAATCAGCAAACAAGGCCCATACCATTGCATCGAGGAGTGAGACAAGGGGATGTTATTTCCCCGAAATTGTTCACAAATGCAATGGAGGACTTGTTCAAGACGCTGCACTGGAAAGGACGTGGCATAAACATCAATGGTGAACACATCTCACACTTGCGATTTGCAGACGACATCGTCATCATGGCGGAGACGCTGCAGGACCTACAACAGATGCTGAATGATCTGGCTGACTCTTCTGTACGCATCGGCCTACGGATGAACTTGGACAAAACCAAGGTCATGTTCAACGAACATGTACTACCGGAACCGGTTGCGATACACGGTACCGTTCTCGAAGTTGTTCAAAAATATGTGTACCTCGGGCAGACTTTGCAGTTGGGTAGAAACAACTTCGAGGACGAGGTGAACAGGAGAATTCAGCTGGGTTGGGCGGCGTTTGGGAAGCTTCGTCGGGTCTTCTCATCATCGATCCCACAGTGCCTAAAGACGAAAGTCTTCAACCAGTGCGTCCTACCCGTCATGACATTCGGAGCCGAAACGTGGACACTCACGGCACGGCTGGTCCACAAATTCAAAGTCACGCAGCGTGCTATGGAGAGGGCTATGCTCGGAGTTTCTCTCAGAGATCGTGTTAGAAACGAGGTAATCCGGCAGAGAAATAAAGTGATCGACATAGCCCACAGGATTAGCAAGCTGAAGTGGCAATGGGCTGGCCATATTAGCCGCAGGACCGACAACCGTTGGGGTAAACGTGTTCTTGAGTGGAGACCGCGTCTCGGCAAACGTAGTGTAGGACGTCCACAGGCCAGGTGGAGTGATGATTTGCGCAAGACGGCTGGCAGGAGCTGGATGCGAGTCGCCGAGGATCGAACTGAGTGGCGTGCAATTGGAGAGGCCTATGTCCAGCAGTGGACTGCGATAGGCTGATGATGATGATGATGATGATGATGACTCATACGTACCTATTAGGTATCTATGGATAGGTCTTCAAAAATGATGTTGAAATTTCTAATATCATTTTTTTCTAAACTGAATAGTTTGCGCGAGAGAAACATCCAAAGTGGAAAAATGTGTGTCCCCCGCCCCTGTAACTTCTAAAATAAGAGAGTGATAACTGATAAACCCAAAAAAAGTAGTTTTTTTTAATACGTCATAAATCGTAAACCGCAATTAACCTTTCATTTAATCAATACAGTATTATAAGAACTAATAAATGATGTTACTTGCTGCTACGGAACCCTTCATGGGCGAGTCCGACTCGCACTTGGCAGCTTTTTTTCTTTTAAAATTATGTAACTGTGTTTTGTGTATGACCCTGTGAGTGTTTACGGAACCCTATTCTAAGCGTAGCCTGACGCGCACTTGGCGTATTTTTTGCAAGGTGTCGGTACTTCATCGTACCGTGTGGCGGTGACGGATACGAACGCGGTGCGTCACAGGCGTATTCGATATGAGATGAGCAAACTACGCAGGAAAACATTATCGCAAAGACAAAGAAAACGCAAAACGAACCCTACGCTCCCTACCCTACCCGTTAGCCGTGCGTTTTTAGAATAATATAATGTCGTTAAACATTACCGTCTCCACCGCTTCGCGTACGCGTGCGATCGGAGCGCGGCACCGGCGTCGTCGCCACCGACGCGACCGAAGCCGTGCGCGTGCGCCTCGGCAGGCGGATGCGCAGCCGCTCCGGCGGTGCCGGCGCCGTCCCGGGCCAGGGGCCGAGGGCGGGGGCGGGGGAGGCAGGCACGGGGCGCGCTACTCGCGGGGCGAGCGCGGCGGGCGCGGGCGGGAAGGGCGCGGGCGCGGCGGCGCGCGGCCGCTCCAGCGCGGCGAGCAGCACGCCGCCGCGCTCGCGCACCGGCACCATGGGCAGCGCTACCGAGCGCTCCTGCGGGAGGGTAGTAGGCACGTAGGGCAGCTCCTCCTCGAACGACTCCTGCACCACGAGGCCGCGTCTCTCCACGTCGTTACCGGCGCGCGGCGGAGCCGACTCCGAGCTCGGTTCCGATTCCGAAGAGTCGCGCACTTCTCGCGGGGACGGCGGAGTCGCCGCGCTCTCCTCGAGGGAAGCCGTCGCGGCGTCTTTGGTCTCCGACGCCGCCGAAGGGCCGATGAGGGTCGCGGCGTCTCGCGCCACCGGCACTTTTGATTCTTCGGGGTCGAGGAAGCTCGGTAGAGATCCGGAGATTTCGCTGGTGACGCTCGGCGTTTTCGTTATACTGAATTGAGTGCAGAAAACTTGCTCTCGGCTGCCCACGTGGGTCGTGAAAACGATCCTCTCTCTCCGCCTTCGAGGACCGTCGTCTACGGCCGGGGCGCTCTCGACGCGTTCGAGGTCTGACGCCTCGACACGTTCCGAAGTGCGGTCGACGGGGTGAGGGCTCATCGCGGCTACGACGCCCGAACCGGTACTCGGAGCCCGAGATTCCATTTCCGCTTCGGCCGTTTTTTGGACGGACGGGGTCGCCGCGGCGTCCTCCGACGAAGTCGACGGCCGATCCTCGAACGAAGGCTCCGTGGGCGACCGCAGCGGTATAATG
The DNA here is from genome assembly GCA_932526445.1 of Phragmatobia fuliginosa. Taxonomy (NCBI): domain Eukaryota; kingdom Metazoa; phylum Arthropoda; class Insecta; order Lepidoptera; family Erebidae; genus Phragmatobia; species Phragmatobia fuliginosa. Next base: position 166,136 of record OW052069.1, on the reverse strand, counting down.
ATGCTTCCGTCGGGGAGGACGGTTCGCTGGACCGGCTTTTGATTAGAGAGAGGTGAGGCGTCGCGGTCGAGCGGCGTGCGGGTGTGCGGCGCGGAAGCCGGGCGACGCGCCTCCCGCTGCGCCGGCGCCTCCGTGGCAGCGCACTGCCGCTCTTGGTCGCGCCGTGCGCTGCTCGAGCCTGGCCGTTCGTCCGGGGGCGTCCTCAGAGGGATGTGGATTATCCCGTCTCTGGTATCGTCGTAATATTTAAGTTTTTCACCGGGACGTTGACAAGCCGGGGGTTGTGCGACGACGGCGATCGCCCGTTGTTGATGAACCACCGGAGAGCCGTCGCGAGAGCTTGGCGAAGGTGACGTGGCGCTCTTACGAGACGTTTTGAACAGTGAGAGTACGGAGCCCCTGATCTTGCCGCTCGAGGAAGGGGTCGCGGACCGGTCGCGGCTCTTACTTCGAGATCTACCTTCGGTGAGACTCCTTTTACGACGGAGCGCTTCCAATGGCGAATCCGGTGATGCGATCGTCTCACGCGACTTAAAGAGGGAGCAGAACGACGACTTGCGGGACACCGGCACTCCCGCCGGTGATGGAGTGCGGCTGTCTCGCGGAATTCGGTTCAGTGGAGCGGGGCTGAGAGGCGCGGGCTCCGAACGCCCCACGAGCTCGGTGGGTCGCACGGCTCTATCGTTGATGACCGCTAACTCGAGTGACGCGGGCTTTCTCGCCATTTCCTCGCCTTCTGCAACGATGGGTATCTGGCCGGTCGCGTCTTCTTCCTTGTCGTCATACTCGTCGTCGGGCTTCAATTTGATGCGAATTATATCTTTCGAACGATTTCCACTCTTATAGACTTCCGGTTCTGACGGTTCTCTGCGCACGCGAGGCCTCGCTCGTCGTTCTTGCGCCCGGACACGGTTCTGGTTTTCTTTTTCTAACTTGTCATCGACGGGTGCGACCGGTGTTACGACTACGGCTGCCACGGGTTGACGATTTACCTGTGCCAGTTCCGGCCCCGTCGGCTCTACCGGAGTCGCTGGCACTACCGCAGGCGTCGGCAGCGGAGAAGGAGGCGGCGGGCGCGAGGCGCGCTCAACCGTCGCCTCCGTGCGCACTTCGCGTCGGTCTCGCGCGTCCACCGGCGCGGGTACGGGGTCCGGAGGTGAATGGGCACTGAGTTTCGCGATTTCGAGTAAACGTTCTTCGACAGCGGCGGTGCAGATCTCAAGATCGGTCTCGATGGGCTTGGGTCCGCAGAAAGAAGTCTCGAGCAGCATCTTATGTGGTGAAGGCGACCGGGATATTCCCGACACTATAGACAGACGGGACACGTGCGACGCGTGACTGAACGCCGAAAGCGCGGAATGAGCGGAGCACTGTGAACCGACGCTAGATAGACGACTGGTACGGCCGGACACGGCGAGTAACGCCGCTTCGGAGCCTTGGCTGTCCTTCCGGGAGTGACGACGCGGAACGGACGGCGGAGGGGGTGCGCTCGGCCGGGGCTCTCCGGGGGCACCTTCCAAGAAGGCGAGCTCCTCGGTAGACGATCGCAACTCGAGCGCGCCGTCCTCGCGGAAGCCCAGTTCGAGCCGGTTTTTTGAGTCTTCTCCGTTTCCCGCGAACAAGGCCAGCTCGGGGGAGCTGTCGCGCGAGTCGTGGTGACTGGAGCTGGAGGCGCGCGAGATGTCTATGCGCGGCGCGGGAGGAGCGCCCAGCGCGCCCACCGCCGCCACGGCAGGGCTCGAGTGTGAGCGCTGGCGCTGCTCCGGAGGCGCTAGGGACGTCGAGCTCACGGGATCCTCTCGGATCTCCGGTAGCCGAAAGGTCTGCTTCGTCTCGGGACTCGACTGCGAACACGAAAAACGTGACGATCGGCGATAGGTTCAAACGTTTCGGCGTACAGGTGAAGAGCTAAGAGAGAAAGTTAGGATACGTACTGGTCTCACCTCGTCAGAGCCGTCGTGGTCAAAGGAGGCAATAGGCGCGGGACCGCGGCGCAGCTGGCGCACGGGCGCGCCGCTGGCCGCCATCCGCCGGGCTGCGCCACACGCGCCGAGCTACTGCTGCCGCGCGGCCATCGCCGCCGAGCTGCGCCGCACCGCACGTACTGCCGTGCTACACATAACGCGCTCTCGGTACACACCTTACATCGCACGAATCGAACGGTCTCTAGATCCACCGCTATAGTACCTATTTATTTTCGTTCGGTCTCGGAAATCGGTCTCGTTTCACCACTCGCACTGAACGTACGACGAGCCGATCGCTCGAGAGTCGCGGTCCTATCGCGATACGTAACATTCACTTTTCGGATTCTCATCGACATAACTAGCTTTACAGTTCATTAGCACACCGAATAGTTCAAAAACGCCAAAGCTTAGTTATAGAAGGGCCGATTCGTCGAGTCTCGCACTCCGTAACCGTATATACATACGTAGCATCTGGCCGCACTGAACAGAACACTGCACGACAGTCGCTTCTTAGCTAAGGACGTACCTATTTAAGTATCGTACTCGGATTTACATAAATGACAAACCCGTTCAAGACAAGTGAACAATATGGTGTTTCCCCGTGCGCTATGTGGGACGTGGCGAAGGTGCCGCGGGACGAGCGCGGGCTGTAGCTAGCGCGGCGGGCGCTCGTCGCGCTCGGCGTGGAGTGAGCGGGCGGTAGCGCGCGACGCCGCCGCACGGCGCCTGCGTGCGGACGCTGCACATGCGCACGCCCGCACACCCCGCACAGCCCGCACACCCCGCACTCCACGAGTAGCGCGCGATATGCATCATGCGTTCACTTGCGCCTCTTTGGATGACTGTTCCGACGTAACGATAGATTACCTGGCCGATCTGTTGCACCGGGGCCTCTCTACTCGGGCCTCGCTGTAGTGGGACGGTGCGGGTTGACGTTTCCCTTCGGTTCACTGTAGTTAGATCGATTCTAATGTTCGTCCCTTCGTGTCGACGTACTATTGACATGAATTCGGGTGACATCATGCTTCGGGAATTAGTTACGCTCGTCGAGTGAATCGTGGCGCTCATGCTTATATTACTTAAGTACGTGTAAAACTATACACCTACGCTGCTACGTGTAACTCTACATCTGATAACAATTTCCTCATTCTGACTTTCAGCGCAAATGAGGCAATATGTTGTTGATTCTAATGTACAATGATTCCCCGTTATAATTATTTATAATTTATAATTTATTTATATTTATACATAATTATTACTAGGTATCGCAGTAGGTTTATAACGACTAACGACTATTCGCATACGTCCAAAAGAACTTGGGGTTGATTTTTAACGACTGCTCGATTAAATTATGATAATGTTTATGACAGTTACTTTCCATTTTCCCAACTTAGTCCAATGATATTTTTTTATAATATCATTGACTTAGTCACACAGTAGTTTAAATGTGAGTGCGTTTGATTTATTGCCGTATAGTTTATACTTTTGAAATAAGTATTTGTATTAATCGCGAATGGCCTCAATAAGTGAGGTGGGATACCATGGGGGATGTTATCGTGTAAATTAGTATTGATGAAAATAAAGTTACACCCAAGCTTACTTACGTTTGTTCGACTGCTAGGTAGGTACCAATTCAACCGATTTTACCTAAATATCAGACCGGATATTAAGTATATAAGAAAATATAGGACCTCCGCAACCCTAAGGGTGTTCTGAATTCGAAGATTGAACTAAGATTTAATTAATTATGGTTTTTAGGAGGCAGGAAGTTTTACAGACGATATAAAGTTCGCAGATTGCCAGTTACTCGCTGACTGACGTGCGTAACTTGAGCTCGCCAATCAAGAGTCGAGTCAATGAGTAAGCCCAGATCTTTGACAACGGGCCTGTAAGGTATAACTGAACCGTTGAAGACGATCGGTGAAGTTGAGGTAGTATCGAGCCTGCTCATTATGCGTTTGCTGGCTACTATGATCACTTGACATTTGGTCGGTTTGACCGAAAATCCAAATTTCATATGTTTTATCAAAAGCTTGCATTATGTCCTCCACTCTTGTCTGCGAATACACCTGCAGATCGTCGGCATACAGTCTTACAGTGATACCAAACGCGGCATATTAATCTCAAATTTATTTTGTAACACTGTACCTTATGTCCACTAGAGGGCGCCACATTAGTTTCAGTTACACGTCGTCGTATAGCCTAGAACCAGCAGACGATCAATACGATACCATATTTGTCCAGTTCTAATAAGAAGTTGAAGAGCTATGATGAAACAAATGAACATACATACATAGCCTGTTAAAATCATAACCCTCCTTTGGCTTTGCTGTAGTCGAGTAAAAAGGGTCCCAAATTGTTGTGTGCCTCCCCCCACCTACCCCTCCTACCTAACCCCTTGGGTTAAGGCGGCACTGCGTAAAGGCGATCCTGCCATAGACATTAAGAAGTTAAATATAGCTCACATAAGACCCAAAATATTTTAAGTTCGTGTTGCTGCCCTGTTTCAAAAAGGTCACTGACTATTTATTTTATTTTGTCTAACGGTTTGCTAAAGAGGGAAGTGGACTTCATTATTCTAACTCCTACAGTTTTCTTCACAATAATTTCGCTGTAGGTTCCAAAACAGTATAATTTCTCCTCAGAGCATTGTTGCTATTGATGCTGGTAAACAAGAGTTTCATCGGCGGGCGTGTGCTGTGAGCGAGATTAGTACCAACAATAAAATACTGATTATTCGGATTTTTCTTCTAGAAATTTATTGTAGAATAGCGGACGCCCGCGACTTCGTATGCATGGAGTTAGTTATTTGCACATAATTATAACTGATCCACGCTAAACACTAGGTATTTACTGCTATAATAAAACATCCCTCCTTATAATAGTAGGTAAGTAGTTGTTTTCAATCATTCTCATACTTAAATACCATAGATACTAAACATTTACAGCCTCATCATCATCATCATCATCAGCCTATCTCAGTCCACTGCTGGACATAGGCCTCTCCCATTGCACACCACTTTGATCGATTTTGGGCTTCTCGCATCCAGCCTAAACAATAAAAATTGCAAGATCACGCTAACAGATTAATATAGGTAAATGAAACTATGCAGACACAGACAATATTGTATAAACACTTAAGTGATCTTTATCGGCCATTATCATTTGAGAATAATATAGGTAAATGAAACTATGCAGACACAGACAATATTGTATAAACACTTAGTTGATCTTTATCGGCCATTATCATTTGAGAATAATATAGGTAAATGAAACTATGCAGACACAGACAATATTGTATAAACACTTAAGTGATCTTTATCGGCCATTATCATTTGAGAATAATATAGGTAAATGAAACTATGCAGACACAGACAATATTGTATAAACACTTAAGTGATCTTTATCGGCCATTATCATTTGAGAATAATATAGGTAAATGAAACTATGCAGACACAGACAATATTGTATAAACACATAAGTGATCTTTATCGGCCATTATCATTTGAGAATTTGACTTTCTGCTAGACACATTTGTAGTTCTTAATTTTTACTTTTAAGTAATAATTCTATTTAATTCTTGTATAAATTAGTAAGAGCGAACTAACAGCTTAATTTTGAGTCAAGCGATCGCCTGAAACACAGGTTAACCCTAAGGGCACCTACGCATTATGCGGTTAGCCGGAATGCGGTCAGCCGGTCCGGCTAACCGTAGGAAGCGGTTGCGTTTGCGGTTTGCCGGGTGGCGGATAGCCGCAACTCCAACCGGAAACTGCGTTTAGAAACCGTAGTGGTTTGCGGTTGGATCGGCTCATTTCCAAGATGGACGTCGAAGAAGTCGCAGCTATTTATTATATTTACTCACGTTATAAAAAGAAACAGAAAAAAAGGTACTGGGTGCATCCTTATTTGCAAACTCGAGATGAGAGCAAGCATTTTGAATTGCTTGCTCTCATCTCATCTCTTAAGTTTTTATCGGAATATTCTGCGGATTTAGTATTCCAGATTGCTGGCCTATTTTGTATCTCGATTATAAATTTTTCGGTATCGAAATCCATAGTAATAAACTATCAGTTAAATGAACGTTGGTGAACACGTTTACCGTCAATGGCGGGCAACCGCAAACTAGCATATCCGCGTAGTGTGTATGGCGACCGTCCGGCTGGCCGCCGGTCGGGCCGCAGCGCTCAGAACGACCGGAGCGGTCGGGCGGCAGCCGCGTCGTAGTGCGAATGAAAACTACATTCTCGTACAATTTTTTTATTGCGGTCAGCCGTGCGGCTGGCCGTATTCCGGCTAACCGCATAGTGCGTAGGTACCCTAAGGCGATTCACACACTGCACCGCGCTACGACGCGTAGCGCGGAGCGGCAGATTTTAATATTGTATGCAAGTACATCGATTAGTATAGAAAACACGCCAGGTCCAACACACTGAACACGCGCCTAGGCGCGTGAGCGCGTGCGGCTAGCAGCTTCGGGATTGGCTGCCCGTGTCTACGCGCGTGTTCGCGTCGCCAGTGTGTGATATCCCTAAGGCGATTAACGCACGGCACCGCGCACCGCCGCGGTGGGCGGTGGCGGTTGAGTTGTAGCGGTGCACCGCGCGGTAAGGCGGTTCTCGCGCCTTACCGCGCGGTTGGATTTAACGTGGTTTTGACCATTTTGATCATAGACTGAAGGGGTGGCAGCAATCTGGCTTTTTTTTATTTACTTTACGCACAAATACATGCATCAGCGGACTTAATGCGATTTTGTTTCTCAGAAAAAAAAAAGAAGATATTGGGTTCATCCATTTTTACGAAGCAGAACTCTAAATAGGGCATTAATTTTATTCTATAAAAGTTCGACACAACATAAACTTACATTTTTTAACTATACGCGAATATCCTTTTTTTCCACTCCTTTAATTCATTATTTGTTGGCAAATTTCATTTTTAAATTGCAACACGTCCTGCACCGACGATGATTTTTAATTGAAAATAAAGCACTGTATTTCTACTCTGTATAATTACAAATACAGTGTTATATTATGTACTACATTGTTCTGTTCAAACCGCTTAGAACACAATTTCATTTTCAAACGAAAAAAAATAAATGAATGTAAATTTTTTTGATGAAAAGTTGGATATTTTTGGATTTGAGGTGACTAAAACGGGTATAAAAGTTATTAAGAGTAAAATAGAACCCTTGTTGTCATTGCCACCACCAGATAGTGTAAAAATGCTTAAATCATTTCTCGGAAATGTCAACTATTATAATAGGTTTTTGCAAAATATGGCAATAACATTAAAACCGCTATATGATTGTTTAAAAAAAGATAAGTTTAATTGGACTAAAGAATGTGATGATTCATTTAAGAAAATAAAGAACATTTTAGCAAACACACCCCCTCTCTCACACTTTGATCAACATTCAATTATTATTTTAACTTGTGATTCAGCTGATAGTGGAGTAGCTGCAGTGCTCTCCATTAAAGATAGTGAAAATATAATAAGGTTTTATTATATTTTCACTTTTCACTTCAGTAGCATTTGCAAGCAAAAAAATTGAATGAGGCCCAAATTAAATATCCTATATTAGAAAAAGAAGCATAATTCATTTTTGGTGTTAGTAAATTTTATGAATTTCTTTTTGGTCGTAAGTTTATTCTACAGACTGATAATGAGGCATTGACAAAAATTTTAGGACCAAAATATGGCATTCCAAAAATGGCAGCAAGGCGACTTCAATATTGGTCGATTTTTTTAAGTGGTTTTAACTATAAAGTTCAGCATATTAAATCCAAAAATAACCCAGCAGATTATTTGTCTCGAGTTGTTCTGCCTTCTCAGGAAGACCAAATTAAAAATTCAGAAATTATGAATAAATGTTTTGAATCAAATACTATTAATTATATAAATAGATCAAGCTTCAATACTTTAAATTGGCAGAAGATACAAAGTGAAATAAAAAAAGATAAAATACTATGTGATATTTTGAGATTTTGTAAAGATGGCTGGCCACTCGAAAATGATTTGGGTGATGACTATGAACAATACTTTCGAAGAAAAAATGAAATCAGTATTGAAAAAGAATGTCTATTGTGGGGTTTTAGAGTTATTATACCTAAAATTATCAGAGAAAACATTTTACATGAGTTACATGCTAGTCATTTGGGTATAACACGGATGAAGGAAATATCCAGATCATATTTTTGGTGGCCAGATATGGATAAGGAAATAGAGAATGTAACAAGAAATTGTATTAACTGTTTGCAAAACCACAAAAATCCAGAAAAAGTTAAATTAACAATGTGGCCACATGCTCCAACTGTTTGGCATAGATTACATGCAGATTTTTTGGTCCTTTATATTCGAAAATGTTTTTAGTCATAGTAGATGCTTACTCTAAATGGCCAGAGGCATTTATCATGACTAATATCACAGCAATTAAGACCATAGAAGTATTTAAAAGTATTTTTGTACGTTACGGATATCCACTTCACTTAGTAACTGATAATGGTCCCAGATGGACAAGCGAAGAGTTTAGAAATTTTTGTAACATTGTGGGAGTTAAACAGTCTTTTACTCCTCCTTATTATGCCGCTACAAATGGTTTGGCCGAACGTTTTGTGGAGTCATTTAAATCACATGTAACAAAAATAGTGGAGGATGGACAGAAACTTGAGTATGCTTGTAATTTATTCCTTTTTGATTATAGATGTACAGTCCACAAAACAACAGGCTATAGCCCAGCAAAATTAATGCTGGGAAGAGAAATGAGATGCCGTTTCTCACTATTGAGGCCAAATCCAGTTAGTGATAAAATTGATCTTGAACAAGTAAAATTAACTTTAAATAGTAAGGACAAATTTAAATCTTTTTCAGTAGGTGAGAAAGTAATGGTAAAAGATTGGAGGAAAAATAAAAACCACCTAGACCCCCCGCCTGTCCGCAGTGACGCGGGCACCATCTCGGGTAAAAACTCTCTAAATGGGTGACGTTTAACAAACGCGGACGTCGCCTCCTCGCGGCTGGCCACTGAAGCGGGATGGAGGGGAAAACCCGTTCCATACGCAGCCACACTCAGGGCGGCATGAGGCTCTGATACGCGCGCCTCCGCTGCACGGTTCACCGACGGCGGTCCGGGTAGGAATAGAGGTCGTCCTCCCGAGCTTTTTCTGCCGCCTCCTTCTGCAAAATGACATCTTCGCAGAAGGTTGCGACCGCGGTAAAACAGATATCGCTACCGGCCATGGAGGGTACGACGGCCGGTAGCTTCGATCACAAATGATCGAAGGCCGGTAGCGAGAAATCTTCTCCGATAGCTGCAGGGAGGGCCCGACGCTGCGTCGCCCATGAGGGACAATCTGCTAGCGTGTGCTGGGCCGGGTCCTCACTGCAGTCGCAGTGGTGACAGGCGGGACTCATTTCCCTCCTAGCGACTTGCGTCAGTCGGAATGAAAGGGTTCCGTGTTGCCGCCCTGTCCACTCGCCGAGGACCGGCTGGAGAGCGGCTGGCTGGAACGACCAACGAGCCATCGTGCCTCGGCAAGCGGTCTCACGCCACTAGCCGAGCCACGATGCGCAAACCGGAGTGCAAAGCGAGCGCTATAAAGCGCGCGAGCCCTTTGTTTGGTAGAGGAGGAACATCGGAGTTCTCGCACAGGAGGACATTTACATACCGCATGTGGCCTGAGGTACGGCAGGGTTCCTCTCAAGCAGGCTTTCCTTCCAAGTTACATCTGTTTCCCGGCTTCTAGTGCTCAAAGCAGCTTGCAGTTTTTAGTCGGTTCGATTCCGACATAGCCACCACTACATGGTTACATATTTCAGCACAGAAAAAATGGGTGAACTCTTTAATAAATACACATAATCATATTGAAACTTTATTCTCAACAGAACATAGGGGTCGCGACACAATCAGTACTGGGTACGTGTAACCTCCCGACAGCGGTTAGAACACCTTCACTCTTAACGTATACATATACATATGTTGCCTTCGGTATAGCGACTGACATATCGAGTACATAAATAAACATTTCATATAATTTCATACAAGCAGTGGGCGAGCCACGCTCTGCTGCCACGAGCAGGCAGGGACACACCACGGTGCCCCTCCACTCCTCTTCTTTGATTAAGAGATAACACTATATCGTTATATAATATAGTGAATCATAAACATCAGATCACAAAATACATAGTAATGGTCTAACAGCATAACACCTAACTACTCTGTTACATACATCTTGCGATTAATACTTTAATATCGTGGGTTAGCTATAACTCTTCAAAGTCACGAGATATAATATACTTATTTATAATATAATATATTTTATTTATTGTTGCATTTTTTCTAAAAATAATGAGATCGTTATATGTAAACGAGTATCGATAACAAGGAAGCGGTAACGGTAGCGCGCACAGCTACACACACGCCCAGGGGAGACGCTAGCGCCTGTCACAGGACCGGCCGGAGCTGCTGCTCAGCGCCGCAACCTTGGACGTATGAACCTCACACAACTCATGGAACACGCTATGTTTATAAATATTATTGCTTAACTTCTAATTTAAGTTTAAACGAAGAAGGTCAACCGAGACAGCCTCAAAGCTAGCCAACGTGCAGAGTGCACGCTCGCCTCGCGGGCTCGTCGCATTATTAGACACACTTAACAATGGTGACGGTGGGGTTACGTCCTAAGCCAGTCGTTTACGACCACACTCTTAGCGATCACTTTATCACATTATATACACGTTAGATATGAGTATTACCACTTCAAGAATATAACACTGTCTTATTCCTTCGACGCCGACACTACTGACAGAATTACATTCCCTTCTCCTTCAGCTCAAACAATGGATATGAACGATTACTATGAGTAATTTACAATACGCACGATAGAATACTTAAATATAATATTTTTATCGATACAGTATATACTTTTAAAAATTATATCTTTAGATATACCTAATAGAGAACGTGAGCTCAACGGTCGCCTTAACGTGTCATTTACAAAACGACGCTATCGTCTTCAGAATGAAGTCGGTTTCATATTAGGTCGATTCTTTAGCAGAGCAGACTCGTCTCGATAGGGATTCTACCGAGGTCCGAGTGAGGGCCTAGTCGGAGTCCGAGTCGGAAGAGGGTGGCTCTGGGAGGGCGGGTGCGGGCGCGGGTGTGGGGGCGGCGGGCGGCGCGTCGCGCACGGTGGCCAGCGCGTAGGCCGGCGCAGAGCCCCCCGACGTGCGCTCGATGCCCACTCTGCGGGCAGGCAATAGCCAACTCGTCCGTTAATAGTTAGGATCGATGTCATGTTAGTGGTGATGCTGAGTTTGAAAACGCTCGAGTTTAGTCCGCTAGTAAGTTAATTATACTCACATGTACTCGTGCCTGGCGAGGTAGCGCACGTACTTCTCCGGCGGGTCCCCGTCGTGGTCCTGCAGCGAGACGGAGCGGACGGTCATGTGGCTGACTTGCGTCGCCGGCATCGTGAACTCCACGTACGCGTGCTTCGCCAGCTCCGCCGGGATTTGGTCGTATGACGTCAGCGCCATGCGGCAAACCAGGTTGTGCGTCGTGTACGCACCTGCACGCACACATACACGTATTACTTGTATAAATACGCACTACTACGTCGGTTTCTTTGAACATAATAACTGACCTTGTCCCTCTTTGGGCAGCCGCGGCATGCGCCACACGATGGCACGATGTTGATGTTCATATTTCGCTTGTCCTGAAGTCACTTCGATTAACGATTCCTGCAGAGTATCCACTGCCCCTAGGAAACGCTCAATACCCTTTATCTTGCCCGTTCGTCTGTGAACAATAACCGACATAATTGACATTGAATGATCATGACAATATGGTCAATTTTGGATTCCTAGAAAAAACATTCGTTCAATTTTGGCGTCCAACATGGGGCCGGCACAGCGTTCCGATTTTGGCTGCGATTGATTGACTGTTCTTTTAGTCTGTTCAGTGATCTGATCTTTCAGTTACGAATAAAAACTACTTTTATTGAGGCTACTTAATTCAACCCACCTATGAGCAGATTTAACGGATCCATATCGGAAATGCTTTTCTACACGAAACAAATAAATCCAGCACTCTGGTATTGGGAACCGAATGCATACGTCTTCACATGGTACTTGACCCAACTTCCGCGATGCGAACCCTGGGACCAGCACATCGGCTCGCAGCTCAACCTGGAATTAATGTGCTCGTCACCACATGGATCTAACATATAATCGCAGCAGATAGAATCAGTCACAATTCCTATCTCACCTTGTTTCCGGTGACGCACCAGACCGCTTTGAGCTGCAGCGGCAGTTCTCGATTCTTGGGCGGACGGACGCGGAACCGCATTAGCTCGATGTAACACGCATCAGGAGGCTTGAACCTGACACATTGAGCATAGTGAATTACTTTTGTACGTGACCCATAAAGTTGTTAATTATTAACTACTACATGTCGTAAGAAAAGTACGTATGTATTTACTTAATAATCTGTGTCTTCGCGAACTCCTCGGGTTGGACACACGCGTGAAACTCTGAAATTTCAACGCGGATCCATTCCTCTGTGACGACGGGAATAATGTCGTGACGGCCCACCACCTCCTTGCCCTGACGTCGCAGGTCGTTCACGCCCAGCTCCACGTCTGGCATACCTGCCACATATATACAAGAATAAGTTTGGGTTAAGATTATTTATTATTGTAGATTTTCTTGTAATTCTAGAAACGTGTACAATACCACTTAGAAAGCCCAAGAAGAAGAGTCTGACACGCGCGATCTGCTTCAGAACAGAGCCCTCTGCGTCCTGCTCCACGTATAACTCATCCACAGCAGTTATTTGCACCTGTATGTAAATATAATAATTATAACACACTGGAGCACGGGTCTTATATAGAAGGTTCATTGACACGGCCCAAATAGTGAGGAGGTTCCTTAATTTGGAGCCTACCGGTAGTTATACCGGTGCGGTGTGTCCATGTACCCGAAGTCAGTGGGCTACTATTTTTAATATTATTAAATATGTATTTTTGTTTTCTCTTTATGTATTTTGAAAATATAATAAAATAACATATAATATTAATGTAACAAAGAAAATAAAATGATGTAGAATAATGTAAAAATAACATTTACAGGCTTACACATCTCACATCCCTCTCACGGCCATCTGACCTTAAACTAGGCAGAGCTTGTAGTAGGGACCGAGAAGGAGTTTTGAGACGTCGGGCCATGTCGTGCGGTGTTCCACAGGGGTCTGTCCTTGGACCACTCCTGTGGAACATGGGATACGACTGGGTCCTGCGAGGGCGTCTCCCCCCTGGGCTCGGCGTAATTTGCTACGCCGACGACACTCTTGTGACAGCCCGGGGGCGACCTTCGAAGAAGCGGCACGCCTGGCCACCACAGGAGTCTCCCTGGTGGTCGGGCGCATTGAGGCGCTGGGCTTACGGGTGGCCCTAGAAAAGACGGAAGCCCTACTTTTCCATGGGCCCCGTCGTGGTCCGCCCGCCGGCGCCTCCATCGAGGTCAACTCGGTCCTCGTACCGGTCTGGGCCCACTTGAAATATCTGGGTTTGGTCCTCGACGGTAGGTGGCTCTTCGACGAGTACTTCCAACAGCTTGCTCCGAAGCTGATCGGCACTGCCTCCTTCCTTGGGCGTCTTTTGCCCAATCTGGGAGGAGCCAGTGTCGCCACGAGGCAGCTGTATACGGGGGTTGTCCGGTCTATGGCACTCTATGGTGCACCGGTGTGGGCGGCGGCTCTAACCGAGCAGAATAGGGCGCGCCTCAGGCGGCCGCAGAGAACTCTGGCGGTCAGAGCCATACGGGGTTACCGCACCGTATCGACGGAGGCGGCGTGCGCCCTGGCAGGAACACCCCCGTGGGATTTGGAGGCGGAAGTGCTCGCCGACGTTTATCGGCGAGTGGCTAACTACCGGGCGGAGAGTGGTGGAGTTGGACCTCCGCCCGAGGACGTGCGCGAGTGGCGCGAAGCCGCTCACCGAGCCACGATGGATCGCTGGTCGGTCCGGCTGGAGACTCCACGTGCTGCTTCACCACCGTAGAGGCGCTTCAGCCGGTCATCGGCGAATGGGCAGTGCGGCAGCACGGGACCCTTAACTTCCGACTGACGCAGGTTCTTTCCGGGCATGGTTGATTCGGAAAGTACCTGCACTCGGTCGCCAGGAGGGAATTGAGTCCCGCCTGCCATCACTGCGACTGCAGTGAGGATTCGGCTCATCACACGCTGGCGGTCTGCCCCGCATGGGAGACGCAGCGCCGGGTCCTCACTGCAGTCATCGGAGGGGATCGTTCCATGGTCGGCAGCGAGAGCGCATTCATCGCGGTCGCAACCTTCTGCGAGGACGTAATCACGCAGAAGGAGGCGGCGGAGAAGGCCCGGGAGGACGACATCCAATCGGACCAGATTCGCCGCCGGCGACTCGGGCGGCGGAGGCGCGAACATCTGCGCCTCATGCCGCCTTGAGTGTGGCCGCGGGTGGACGGGACGGGTTTTCCCTCCACCCGCACTATGTGGCCAGCCGCGAGGGGGCGGCGTCGGTGTGTGCCGTACGCCGCCTAAGAGAGGGTCATCGTACAGAGACGGTGTCCGCATCAGGAGCGGGCAGGCGCTGGAGAAGTTCAGAAGAAGATCCCACCCTGGACTTCTCCCCCTCCTAAACGGAGAAGCGCGGAGAGGGCACACTGTGTGTTTTTTAGTCGGTTCAAGTCCAACACACCACCCCGCCGTAACCCCCGGTGGGGTGACGGTCCATGATGATTTTTCACACATTAAAAAAAAAAAAATAAAGCTTGTAGTATAGTAATGGACTGCTGATAAACAAATACTTAATAAATACAAACACGAGTATATACAACGCTAGCGAGTCGGCCTGGATTCGCACGGAAGTTTATAAAATTCTTGGAGTTTCTCTACTGTAATATGCACATATTATACGTATAAATATTTCTCTGTAATCACTCTATGTACGGCTGAAAACTCCATTAAAATTCAGTTGAGTAGTTTATAAGATGCAAGTGAACAAAAGCGGAAGCGACTTCATTTTATACTGTATAAAGGTTACACCCGAACACAGAATAAGATTTAAGGTATTAAATCGTCAAAGCGGATGCTTGTCCAATCCCAGACATGAGTCACTTACTCACACTTACTACTTTCATCATAGTTGAAATAAAAATCATGAAAAACAAAAACGTAAAGCTATTATGTAATGATGTAGTCCAAAGAAACAGTAACCTCTTCCATCTTGTAGGTGAGGGCGCGGTCGCGGTGCGCGACCAGGCGGAACAACGCCTCTTCCACGCAGCAGGAGAACTGCTTTACATCTTCGTATGATAAAGAGCCTAGCTTGAACAGCTGTGACACCTACAATATAAGCAAAATTAATAAACACGGCGTTATTTAAACTTCTCACCTCCAACTTATGATTTTTGTCTCTCTGTTTTAAATTATACGGAATAAAAGTATGCCCAAAAAAAGGTCCCTTACCTGTGGCGCATGTTCTACAGGCAGGCCCAGCTTGCGCAAATCACTGCCGAACTCTTTGACGCCCTGGTAGTCACCTTGTATCGCGTACGCCGCGAATTGTGACAGTTTGTTTGTAATACGCTCAGCCTTCGTCACTTGGCCCGGTCTGGTGCACAGAGTTACCGTGTTATAACAAAACATTTAGTTAATTACAAAATATTTACCTACTATATCCGTTGCAACAATAAACGTACCTGACGCCAGGTCGCTCCTTGTAGAACACATACTGCAATTTGACGGTGAAGATTTTGCCGAACTGATCGAACTGCTGCGCGCCGATCTCAGACACGGAGTAGCACGCCTGGAGAGGCAGCTCTTGGAATGGTTCCTTATCCGTCGCCGCGTTGTACAACTGAACCACGGGATTATCTCCCTGGTAGCTCAGTCGTACGAAGATCTTCTTCCAAAATCTGATTTAACATAAGGTAAAAGGTTTTTTATCTAGACACTTTAATTACATGGAGCACATTTTAATTTTTACTAATTAATTAATAGATTCATAGTTTAGTTACGGGAAGCCAGAGACGGAACTGAAAAATAGTTACAGCTCGAAAACTGTTAACGATACCCGAAATAGTTATTCCTGTTAATGCTTTTAATACCTCTGTCCTGTAATTTTTTTCTTGTTTGGCTGTCGCAAATGCATTTCCCAACCAGGGCCGGTGTACTTTACCCGCGGGAAGTCTTCGAGCGGCATAGAGACGTCATCGTCGAAAAGTGGTGTAGGCGGACTTTCTCCGCCGCTTCCGATATCTGTCTCCGTTCGCTCACCTGCACAGTGCACGTGTCAATCAACATAATTAGGATTACCCGAGTGCAATGCGACGCTTTAAAAATCTTGCACACAACATTATTACTATACTCACTAAACTGCTCGATTTGTGGCTGTTGCTCAAAGCCACTCTTATCAAATGGATTAACTCGTGGAGATTCAGGCAGCGCCTGAGGACGAGGTGGAGGCGCCAGCACTGGAACTGCAGTTTCCTCACCGCTGGTTTCGCTATCTTTCGGTCTAAAATACAATAGGTTTAAATAATTGCCTAAAGCGTTTCTATATATATTATCCATTTGTAAAAATGGCATAAAGCTCCTGAGGAATGATTTAGTTTACCTAATAAAGACTGAGAAGGTGTCGTCAGTAGATTCCCTGGAGCCTTGATGATCGAGTCGCGGAGTTGCTGCAGGCGGTGGTGGAGCGCCCAT
Source organism: Phragmatobia fuliginosa (assembly GCA_932526445.1). Taxonomy (NCBI): domain Eukaryota; kingdom Metazoa; phylum Arthropoda; class Insecta; order Lepidoptera; family Erebidae; genus Phragmatobia; species Phragmatobia fuliginosa. The sequence goes on along the minus strand of OW052069.1, from coordinate 149,429 downwards.
ATTCAAAAATGGGTCAAACGCTTCTGCCTCAAATCCACTCGCTGCGGTGTCGCCTGTACCGGCATCTCCCCACGCACCTGTTTAGTAAAACATTTTAGATGTGATGTAAACATAGTTTCACGGTAACAGATCCTACTTCTTGTGTTAGTGATTTCTGTAATTTATTTAACTAACTATAAATGTTCAGTAACTTTTAAACAAAATAAGTAAAGTTTACTCACCTGAATTTAAATTATTTGCGCTTGTAGCATCGAATTTCGCAGAGAATGCGTCAAATGCGTCCTGGCCACCAGTAAAGGCATTTTGCATGAGTCCTTCTCCTGGAACACCCCAACTGGCATCCGTCGCATTCAAAGAGTCATTGTTATCAAAAGCATCCTGTTCGCCAACATTAAAAGCGTCAACTTCAGTTGATCCTTTTGAATCTTTGGTGAAAATATTGATTTGAGATTCATCCATTTTGGTCATTGGTATATCCCCAAATGCCTTTTCTGGGTCATTGTTAAAAACGTCATGACATGGTGATACATAAGTCTCATTAAATATATCAGTTGTGGGTGCCATAACCTCATCATCTGACTTTACACCAAATATGTCTATTGCAGAATTAGAAAACACATTTGATTCTGACTCAATTTCTATTGTATTTTCAAAAGGATTTCGTTCTGTGTTTTGACTTTGAAACACATCTTTAGCTTCATCTGCGAAAGGAGAGGTATTAGATGCTGTAGGAATTATCGTTTGAGGTTCTGAACAATCCATTGGTGCTACAGCAGTGGTCAACGTCGATTCTGCAGTCGCGTTAAAAGGGCTGGTGCTGGTTACAGTTGTCTGCTCAGATTTAGGTTCGGTCTGATTAATAACCATTGAAGAAGATGTGGTTACTTCACTGAGGAAGTTTTGTGAAATTTCGTGACTTGTGTCGACGCACATATCGTCGACTATATCATCACTTAGAAAATCGATTTGTTTTTCGACTGCCTTAGGCGCTGAATATAAACTCATTATGGCTTCTTTAGTAGGTTTAAAAGTTGCAGGTACAGGCGCATCGAACAAATTTATATCATTTGAATGATCGATAGGTGCTGTCACCGATGGTGCAGCAGGTGGCCGGGGTGGTGGTGGTTGAGGACGTGGCGGTGGAGGTCGTGAAGCTGGTGGAGGGCGTGCAGGTGGTGGCCGCACAGGCTTGTTACGGTTAATGTCAAAGCTCTCTGTCACCACTTCCTCTTGTCGTTCGGGCTCAGCATCAGGCTCTGGCGTAGGGCTCGGTGAATGGATGTCACGAACAGAGACAGGACTTGGTGTCCGCGTTGGTGGAATGCGGTCGAGGAGATGAGAACTGGTAAACTCCATTTGTCCGGTAACACTTAGTATTAAATTTTGAGTCTCAGGAGGCAAAGGTCGTGTTGGTGGCTGAGACCCCTGAGGCTCTTCCTCTTCCAAAAAGATATGATCGGTTCTTGTCGATACTAAATCGAGTTCTGTAGGTTTAACCATTCGTTCAGTTTCTGAAGAACCACTGGTAAATATATCCAGGGAAGCAGGTGCATCTCTCGTAAATTCCTCAAAGTGCTTGGCCCCGGTAGGCTCAGCACCTCCAAAAATATCAGTAGGCACAGTATCACCAACAGGAGGCTCGTAGCTGCCACCGAAATCTGAAAATGGATTACTGGCAGCAAAAGGATTATCTCCATTGAACTCGGACGATTCCGAGTCGGTCATCATAAATGGATTGAGCGCCTCGGTTGTCACAGGAGCACTAGGCTCGTTCATACTTAAAAATGGATTATAAGCCATATTGTGGCCTTTTACTTCTTTATGCTTCTAGTATTTATTTTATTTTTAACCTAATAGTTCAGACTCTAACAACTTTAGTTCAGTTTTCCCTGGATTAAGATCACCGGCAAATGAAGTATCAAAAGGATCAAAATCCTGTGGTGGTAATCTAGTCACGTCGGATGGTTCTGGAGTAAGGGCTTTCGGTTGAAAGATATCGTCTGTGGGATCTAGAAAATCGCGATCTTTATCATCTTCATTTGGCTCTTCGCAAGAAAATTCTGTAGCTAGAAGCTTTAACTCGGTTTTACTTGGAGCGATATTACTCGCGAAAGAAGTATCGAAGGGGTCAACTTGCACAGAAATTCTTTCAGGTTCTGAGGGTGTTAGTACTTTAGTCTTGATGTCAGTTTGAGTACTATGAAGCAAGTCGCTTGCTCTTAATTGAATATTACTTGATTGAGAATATTCAGAATGCCTCCTTCTGTTTTTATAATTAAGTTTTTCGTTAAGATCTTCGTCAGACCGCGTGCGTTTTAAAACTTCAGATACGGTGTCACCTGCTTCAGCTTCTTCAATGTCTTCGGTAATCGATAATTCTCTAGTATAGTATGGAGTTAGAGGTTTAGCAGCTTTAATCTTAGATTCCGAATTTATACTGTTATCTGAGTCTACGTCAAAAATCACACTTTTACTAACAGTTAGATTTTCAGGACGAGATGCTCGTCTTTCTGGTTGTTTTGGTTCATCAGCCCTTGGATCAAAATCAGGATCGCTTGGTACCCTATACACTGGTGTAAAATCAGAACTAATCAGCTCTTGTTCTAAAAGCTTTAGTTCAACCTTACCTGGTGCGACAATTCGATCAACGCTAGTAGTATCAAAAGGGTCAAACTCACAGCTATTTACATCAATGGGATCTAAAGGCGAATCACCTAACTGTGTTAAGTCTGTAGTGCTTCCACCTAGAAGATCCTTGACCACTGGAGTTTTCTCTTTTTCAATAATATCGTCAGATGTAATAGATTCTCTTAGACCTGAAGGATCTGTAAGATGAATACGAACTGAAGATTTGCGTCTATTATTTAGTCTGATACATATATCTTCCGCTCGAGGATCAAAATCGTCGTCGTCTTCTAAAATCGCTACTTCTTTTTTAACTGGGATTTGAGTTAAAGGAATCACAGCGTCAGCAAAACTTGTATCAAATGGATCATCATCTTCGAGGTAAGGGTCATCAATTTGATCTTCAACTATGGATGCTCCGAATACCGCTTCATGTTTATCTGCTTCAAAAGCAGACCAAGATTCCTGCACAACAGGTTCTGAAATTAAGTCGTTTTCCACTAATTTTATCACTTCGGAACCAACTTCTAGTGATTTTGTAGCAAGAAGTGTAAACTCGTCAAATTCTTCTTCAGTAGATGGATTTTCAGTATTTATAACATCAGTTGTTGAGAAGATATCTTGCTCACTTCTATTATTTTGTTGTATCAATGATGTGTGAAGAGATACGCTAAGATCAATTGGTGTCGTTATAGGAATATCAGCATCTGTATCAAGTATACTTTTTTCAATAGGTTCGCTTTGAACAACTGCTTCAATTCGTCTCTCAGTTTCGTGTCCGTCAGTATTTTCTAACAAGAAATCACCAGGAATTACTCTTTTAGGTCTCTTCGTAGTAACAGTAACATTATCTATTCTACCAGTGAGTACACCAACTGCCAAGCCGATGTCGAGCCCCTGTTTTCCTTTAGAACTTTTTGCTTCTTGTCCTTTTATTAATGCATCAACGTGTGATGTGTCAAAAATATCATCGTCTTGAAATTCTTCAGGTGAATCAGGTACATAAGCGAGTTTTACCTCTCCGCGTTCAACTGCTTCTACGTAAGAAGTATCAAAAATATCGTCTTGGTCTTCCTCCTCAGATTCGTCGTCTGTAACTCCGTATTCACTCTTATCACCTTCGTCTGCTTCTGTGGCAGTAGACTGAACTAGTTGTGGAAAATCCGCTTCTGTAATCTCAACTACAGGCCTGTGTGAAACTTCTTTTTCTTTCGATTCGATTTTTTTCGGCCCTGTCGGGACGCGTTGAAAAAAAGAAGTAGATTTAATTCGATCAAGATCACCTTGCGTTCTCTTAAGAACAGAGTCTATGCCAGTTGTCAAATCTTTGAATTTAGACCACTCTTCATTTTCTTTAACAGTTCCTTCACTGTTTTCAGCACTTTGCTGTTGATGCTCTCTTCTGTACTTTTCTAATTCTTCTTCTGTGAAAAGCTCCTCTTCTCCTTTACGCTTGGATTTTTTTCCCTTTTTCTTCTTTTTAAGGCCTTTGGGTAGCTTTAGCATTATACGAGTTTCTAATCAATACTTCGTGTTGCTGGAACAAAACGTATTTATGAAAAACTGATTTATCTTTATCACTATGTTTTTTTAGTACGAGTTTACTTTTTACATAGAAATAAAGGATAAGAAAAACATGACTGAAGGATATACTATGGTGAAAAATATTTTTAGAACATTTGCAAGATTAACCATGAAGGTATGAGCCATTGTTTGCTGTTTATTGATTGCAGAATGTCTATTGTACGATTTAATTTTGAACATAAGTATCTAACACTTATAAAGTTTCGACATACTGAACTAGTTACATACATGCATAAAATGATCATTCCTAGTTAAAGTGATACGTAATGGTAATCGGTTCAAGAAGGACGTGAAAATGTTCAGCAGTGGGTTATACAATTACGTAGGTAGTTATGTAGGAAGAGGGTATTATTTACGGTGCATGAGCGTGCAGATGGAAGATAAGACGGATGCATGTCAATGAGAGCTCCTCGGGAGAGGAGCCGAGAGCGATGAGCGGGCGAGGCCGCGGATGCAGGGCGCGGCGCCGCGGCACACCGATAGCGGCTAGCTACGGACACGTACCGGGCGTCGTCGGCCGCCGCTACTTACGGATTAGGCATACACTACCGCGCTACGGTAAAGGGTCGCTATACCTTCATCGCACTCACGGACAGTCGCGGCGGTTAGGAGCGGCGTCGCTCTCGGCGCGTGCTGGCGGTACTGGTGGAACTGCCTCCGCCGCCGCCCACCGGCCTCAGCGCTCCCCCAACGCTCCGCCTGCGCGCGCCATCGATCTGCGCCGAGCGCTGCGCGGCTGGCCCTAGCGCGTAAAGTTCAAGTGTCATCGCTCATCGGAACGTTCTCACAGGTTTACGTAATCGCAGCGCACTTTCAGGATGTCGATAGCTATGTCTATGAGCGACTATGTCACCCGCTACGATCTTAGGGTTACTTATTCGTCTCGTGTATCGATTGACCAGAATCATTAATATAACGTTTCGAAAGTACCTGAAAAGGCCTATCTGGTATAAAAGCTTTTGATTTTGATCGATTACCATCTGCATTACCGATCTATCCCATCATTACAGTCTTTATTAGTCCACAGCTGAACGTAGGCTTTTCTTAGAATAGGCTTTTTGACCTAATAATTATGTGACGATGGCCCGACGGTTTGTTATATATAACAAACCTTAGTTTGATCGTGCGTAGTTTGCTTTATTAGTCGAAAAATTAATAGGGATGAAACGCAAATTTTTTCATTAGACGTACATTTTGCAATTTTTTTATTGTTTATGAACGGGAAGGGCGCCATTTGAAATGTATTTCTACTGTGTCAAGTGTTGAGGAAATAAATTCCACAGGGAAAAAGACTGTGATCCACAAATTGTTGTTGTCAGTCTAGGTATTTTTTGTGTTCGTTTTATGTATGTGTTTAAAGTTCTCGGCGACACAGAATGTATGTATATTCCTAATGCTGAATTTACATACTTACAAGAATCCATATTAGATATTTTAGAAATACCAATAATACCAATAGGTACATATATAGAAAACACCTAAATAAATATTTGCAGATCACACAACTACAAGCTATTGATTGAAACCAAGACCTCAAGCACAGCAGCCGCATACGCTACCACTGCGCGACCGAGGCAGTCAGGGACACCCTGACCTGACCTGACCTGTATGTACCTAATTACAAATTGGGCTTCTATTTTGGAATATTCCCTTTTCTATTCATGACTAACTGTGGCTAACTGCACTATGATTTGTGATTTTGATACTGACGAGATGAATGCACCGTCGAGGAGGAATGTGCAACACATTGCTAAGTTAAGCAATTTCAGTTATATACTACTACCTACTACTGTTCTTGAGGTTCCGGGTTCAAATCCTGGATAGGACCAAATGTTTGTATGATTTCAGTTTCGAAGTTTGGGTATTTTCTATGTATAATATAGTAGTCATTTACAAAAAATATATGATTCAATCTAGCTTTCATACAAGTTCCGCTTAGGTTGAAACTATTTGTCGTTGTGCCCTGGGGCAAACAAGATAATCATCGAAATCAGAATATTGCAGTCCACTAGGGGCATTACAGGCATTTTAGGGTTAGTTTAATGACTCGGAACCCTTATAGATTCGTCATGTATAGTCCGTCTGTCCGTCTAAACGGTAAGTGCTAGAAACATGAAACTGCATGAACATGTATTGCAATTACGTCGACAAAGTGTTACAATAAAATTATGAAAAATATTTTTATTTGGGGAACCTCCTCTACACGTAAAGTGGAGATGTTTTTTTTTTCTCGCGGGTACCCCGTCGTGTGAGGTATCATTATATAGGTCTTTTAAAAATAAAAAGGGGAAACCCTTTAATATTCTTTTGATTTAGGTATACGTTTGCAAGAAATTCTACTTTAATGGGCACTTTTTTATAAAAACAGGGATTCTGGAAAAATTCGTGATGGTGGTCCATATAATGAACTTTAAAGAACAACTATAACGTATTCGATCATTTTGTTAGTTCGAGAGCTATAGACATTTATCTTGTAAAACGCGCTTACTTGGAAAACGTCATACAAAATTAACGCATTCATACGTACACATAATAATTTATCTATTGGATACGATTTAAATCCACGTAATGTTATGGGTGACTGAGGAACCCTTTCCAGTGCGTGGCCTGATACGCACTTGGTCGATTTTTGTTACCTTATGGCGATTCATACACTGCACCGCGCTACGACGCGTAGCGCGGAGCGGCAGATTTTAATATTGTATGCAAGTACATCGATTATTTATTATAGAAAACACGCCAGGTCCAACACACCGAACCTTTGATTATATACATGTCATGTCTAGATGGAGTGTTGCGCTGCATTCGCAATAAAAACAACAGGCCAGATTTGCAGGGCTTGTGTGCTTCTTACACACACATGCAAGCGTAGCCTACGGGCGCGCGCATGACGTGGGAGCGTTCTGAGTGATACCAGCCCTTGAATGTTTTCCATAAAAGGAGGGAAAATAATTGTGTATTGATTTTGAGATTTATAAGTAATTTGTATTAAATTTAAAATCAGTCAATATGTATTAGAGTTTTTGCTTTTGAGTTACTAGGTAAAATATATGTTGGTGAAAAAGGGAATTGATATTAAAGCTTGTTTATTCTTAATAATTAACAACAATTTGGTTAAAATTTACCCTGTGCCTTAGAAAGTAGTCTGAGGTAGTAAGTACTTTGAAAGGCGGACGAAGGAAAGCCAACTCACAGAGGCCTTTAATTAAGTTAATATAATACAACATAGTTATATTTAATTTAATTACTATATTTTTAACTAGATGTTCCCGGCAGTTTCTCGTAATCTTGTTTTTATATCGTTCTCGGTAAGAACTCAGAGAAGGTGTAGCTTCCGATTAGTGAAAGAATTTTCAGAATCGGTTCCGGAATTCCGAAGATTTGCGCGTTTAAACAATCAAACAATCTCTTTAGCATAACGTCGTACATACTACTTCCATTATCAGCATTCAAGGAGCGGCGAAATCGACACGCCTATCAAATTTTAAATAAAATAAACAATATCTACCACCACAAAAATATATTATATATATACATAATATATAATATGTATTATCCAGCACTATAGTTAAATTGAATTGGCTTAAATTCTCGAAATATACTTTTTCGATCATGATTGAACATTTTGCAAATTGGCTAACACTCACATGGGAAATTTAAATTCATATATATTCTGTAAACATTCCGTAAAAATGGTGGTCGAATTTTGATAAAATTTCACTGAGTTAATTTAATTGTTTCTTTATAATATAGTTATTTAAAGTTTACTTATCGATGTTAGGTATTTTTTTTAGTTGATTTCAATCGTCCTAAGTAATTTCTGCACACTTTTATCATGCAAAACGAAATTTTAATACGGCACTCGATACGTGTTTATCGTACAATGACAGTAACGCCACTGATCGGCCGCGATGAGCTTAGTCTCTAACAGTTAGAGACTATTTTTTTGGACGTTTAGACGCTCGAACTCTTTATCTAGACATGTTTTTATTCAAAGCACCGAACACGCGCCCGAATCTGCTAGCGGCATGCGCCACGCGCCACGTGAGCGCATGCCGCTAGCAGATTCGGGATTGGCTGCCGCGCGCCACGCGCGTGTTCGCGTCGCCAGTGTGTGAATCGCCTATAGATAGGTAACTGCCTTGTTCGTCTAGTGGTTAGCGAATGCGGCTGCTGATCAAAAGGTCTCGGGTCCGATTCCCGGGTCAGGCCAAATATTTGTGTGTTCCACAAATATTTGTTTAGGAGTCTGGGTGGTTTTCTATGTATTATATGCATGTATTCACAAAAAAAAGTATTTATATCAGTTGTTTAGTACCTATCCATATTACAAGCTTTGCTTAGTTTGGGACTAGATGACGTTGCGCGTAAGATGTCCGCAATAAAAAACCATAGTGCAGGGTGTGCGATGCACACGGGCGCTTCACCAGCTAGATATGCCTCTGAAGTCCAGGTTTGACATAGACCTAGCTCCCTTTTAAGAAATCGGGCAAGTGCGTGTCAAGCCACGCATAGAATAGGGAATAGTCACCCACGATAGCACTTACCAAGTTTCAACAGTATAGTTCTTTCTGTGCGTGGCCTGACACGGACTTGGCCGATTTTTTTTGTATTTATCGGCGCAACACAACATTACAATGACGTCACTGTTTTAAAAACATTACCGGGTCCACCGTTCCGTCATATAATATGTTTGTATTTACAAGTAAAAATAATGTTTATGTATTTATATCAGTTCTCCAGTACCTTAATACAAATTCTGCTTAGATTTCCGAAATATTTATTTCATCATCAGCCTATCTCAGTCCACTGCTGGACATAGGCCTCTCCCATTGCACACCACTTTGATCGATTTTCCTACACTAGGTTTGCCGAGGCGCGGTCTCCACTCCAGAACTCTTCTACCCCAACGGTCGTCAGTTCTGCGGCTAATATGGCCAACCCACTGCCACTTCAGCTTGCTTATCCGGTGGGCTATGTCGATGACTTTAGTTCTCTGACGGATAACTTCATTCCTGATACAATCCCTCAGAGAAACGCCGAGCATAGCCCTTTCCATAGCACGCTGAGCAACTTTGAGCTTGTGAACCAACCGCACCGTAAGTGTCCACGTCTCGGCTCCGTATGTCATGACAGGTAGGACGCACTGATTAAAAACTTTCGTTTTTAGGCACTGTGGAATCGACGACGAGAAGACTCGACGTAACTTTTCAAATGCTGCTCAACCCAGCTGAATTCTTCTATTCACCTCGTCCTCGAGGTTATTCCTACCCAACTGCAATGTCTGCTCAAGGTAGACATATTTTTGAACAACCTCGAGAGCGGTGTATTGCAATCGGTTCCGGTAGTACATGTTGATTGAACATGACCTTGGTTTTGTCCAAGTTCATCCGTAGGCCGATGCGCATAGAAGAATCAGCTAGGTCATTCACCATTTGTTGCAGGTCCTGCAGTGTCTCTGCCATTATGACGATGTCGTCAGCGCAAGTGAGAGATGGATTCGCCATTGATGTTAATGCCACGTCCTTTCCAGTTCAGCGTCTTAAACATATCCTCCATTGCATTTGGGAACAATTTCGGGGAAATAATGTCCCCTTGTCTCACTCCTCGATGCAATGGTATGGGCTTTGTTTGCTGGTTCTGTACTTGGACGGACATGGTGGCGTTATCGTAGAGACATCTCCAGGGCCGGTTTTACCATATAAGCTGAAAAAGCTGAAGCTTGGGGCGGCAGAATTAGGGGGGCGGCAAAATGGCCCAAAAACTAAACTGGTACAGAAAAAAAACCTTTATTTAGGCATTGGGAGTATAAATCCTATGTCGCGGTGGGATCTGCAAACAAACATAAAACTAACACAGAGAACACCTAGACTTAGGACAACAATTTGTGAATTGCACAAAGTGTTTTCCCACGTAGGAACCCACGACATTTGGCGCAGTAGAATGCAGCGTGGCGACCACTTAAAAACACCTTTTTTGACGTATAGAAACCCCCTTGGGCCGTCACGCTACCGGAGTTTGCAACGCGGCTGTACGTCGGCATCGACCCGACTAAAGCCACATAGTATGCCACTCTGCACTGAAATAGCAGGGGTCCAAGGAACCTGTTATTACGCCCTCTGAACCTCTCCCAGTGCTTCCTCTCACTGAAGCGGGTGACATCGATTGCTATCTCTCCATGGCGACGTACGGCATACCTGGACGTCGCCTCCACTGAAGCCTGAAGGCCACTGAAGCGGATGGAGGAGAAAATTTTCCGTCCATTTTGCGGCCACACTCAGGGTAGCATGAACATGGCATAGATCGCAGAAGGTTGCGACTGCGGTAACCATATATGACTCAAACCCCCAATATCCTCTGGGGTCACCATAGGAGTGCCATATTTTGGGCGGTCAGAGCCGCTGCCCACACCGGTGCATCCTACCGTGTCGTAGACCAGACAACTCCCGTGTATAGTTGTCTCGTCGCGACATTAGCTCCACCCAAATTGGGCAAAAGTCGGTCAAGTGCGGAAGCAGTGTCGAACAGATTCGGAGCAAGCTGTCGGATGTGGTCGTCGAAGAGCCACCTACCGTCAAGGATCAGGCCCAGATAACCAACACGACCTAGACAGGTCTTGTCGATACCCCGCCGCCGCCGACCAGGTACTGCCAACTCTTGGATATATTGACGTTGACAGGTGCATGGTTATATCACAGAGGCCTATCTGCGCGGCAGGACGGTGAAGTTTTTGGATCGGAACGTGGTGGAGAATCGAAGGGAAGTGTGTTTCGGGGTTCTTCAGGGCTCTGTATTGGGCCCATCATTATGGAACGTCGCATACGATGCGGTCCTTCGCACCAGTCTGCCCTCTGACCTAAGTGTCGTCTGCTATGCGGACGGTACCCTAATATTGGCCAGAGGGTCACGCATCGAGGAAGTGCTTCTGCTCGCCGAGCAGGGAGTGGCTTGTGTCATGGAAAAGATTCGTGAGCTGGGCCTAAGGGTGGTGCCTCAGAAAACTGAGGGGATTTGTTTCCATGGCCTACATAAGTGCCAGGAACCACCCAGCTCGCGCTTCCGAGTGGGTGACACTGAAGTCCGGGTGGGCCAGTACATAAAGTACCTAGGCCTCATCCTGGACAGTCAGTGGAGCTTCAAAGAGCATTTCGGGCGATTACTACGTTAGGGTGGGAGTTAGGGCGTTAGGGTTCGAGGGGTATCAGGGGCGTACCATCGTCTGCTGCCCAATCTCGGGGACCAAGAGAAGAAGTTCGCTGCCTCTACATGGGCGTCGTGCAATCCATGGTCCTCTATGGGGCACACGTCTGGTCCTTACCTGGCGGGTTCCTCCCGCTGTAAGGCTTAACTTAGGAGTCCGCAACGGCTGATGGCCATTCGGATCGTACGGGGTACCGTACGATCATGAGAAATACTATGGCAGAACGCACACACGCACTTGTAGGGTACGGTTCGAAACACAGGGCTGTGCCAGCCAACGCGCTGTTGGAGCCGTTCTGCCAATCTTCAAAGCTTGGATAGAGAGGACCAACTGGCACCTACCGATTGACTCAGATACTCACCAGACATGGTTGTTTCGGTGATAATCTGAATAGAATCGGACGTGAGGTTACGGCACAATGCCATCACTGCGGTGCAAAATATCGTGAAAAGGTGCGTGGTTAGCTACTGCTAACCACGCACCTTTTCACGATATATAGGTATATATATAGGTAAATAATATTATTATATTATTTACCTTATTTACCTATCTTCCTTAGCCTACCAAACCTTATAAGTAGTGCATTAAAATATAAGCTTTGCTTGCTTAAAAAAAAACAAAAGTTATAAATATAATCTAGTAACTAAATTATTTCCTAAAGAAAGGTATTAACTTAATTGTGAAAAGTACATCTTATTTTAGGAGTCAGAAGGGGCGGCAAAAATTTTAAAGCTTTGGGGTGGCAAATGTGTAAATCCAGCACTGGACATCTCATCACTTGGATGTATCGCCAATTTATTTGGCAACGCTGCAGGGACTCCAGAACAGACCAGATCTCAACCGAGTCAAAGGCCTTCTCATAGTCCACGAATGCTAGACACAGTGGCTGATTATATTCTTCGGTCTTTTGTTTAATCTGCCGCACTGTGTGGATGTGGTCTATGGTGCCATATCCGCTCCGAAATCCGGCCTGCTCCGGTGGTTGAAATTCGTCGAGTCTTCGCGCAAGACGGTTCGTATATAAATATTTATTTATTATCATTAATTTCAATTCAGTTTTTTTAAAATTTGTGTTAAATTGAGTGCAATAAAAATCGGTTGATAACGTTTATCGAATGTGCAATATCTTGATTTAGCAGTTTTAAGACTGTAACTTGACATTGGTAACCGTGAAGACGATGACTTAGATAGCTCCAAGAGCTGTCTAAGCCGTTAGCAGTATCGTGTCTTACCTACCTAACTTGCTTAGCCCACCACATCTTACAAGTAGTGCAGTAAAATCAAGGTTTGGTTTTTTGTTAGCTTAAAAATAAAAAAAAGTTGTAAAAAGAATCTAGTAACTAGATTATTTGAGGTAGTAGAGCCACACTGATTTCAGCACGAATGGGCCGGCTCGACCCGGCCAGTACTACCCTCACACAGAAGACCATCCTAATAATGACAGCATTCTTGCTGTCGTATTTCGTTGGTGAGTGTGAGACCGGAGGCCCAATCATTCTGCATCATTCTCCCGCCCTTCGAAGGCCGGGAGAATGATGCAGAATAATCTAACCAGGCTGCCATGGTGGGGGTCACCATGCTACATTGCCTACCCTCACAATGAGCATGGTGACCCCTACTCCTGGATTCTACTCATGCTTTCCATCAGGCAGAGTAGAGTCACTTTGGCAGGCTTAAATATATAAAAAAAAAAAAAAAAAAAAAAAAAAAAAAAAAAAAAAAAAAAAAAATTCCTAAAAAAGGAAATTAAGTTTATTGTGAACAGTGTTTCTAATTTTTGAAGTCAGTAGAGGCGGCAAAAATTTTATAGCTTTGGGGCGGCAAATGGGCCAGCACTGCTTAGTGCTTAGGTAGGTATAATATACCTACCTAAGCACTAAGCACTAATCATCCGTATATTAAACAGATGATTGAGAATTGAGATACCTAGTTAATAATTTTATTTAGTCCCTACATATTTCATCATTCTAAGGATCTGTACTGAGGTTCCAATGATATCTATTTGCAATTTTCATAAAACACTTACTAAATACCTAACTGATTTTAAGTATTTTTTTATAACTTCGCAGTTACGAGTAAACACTTTATTTTACCAATATAATGGTGACATTACCAAAAAGCATTCCCTCTAGAGGGACTGCCTAACAAATTGAAAACCATCAGCTGCAACTTCAAGTATAAACTAAGCCCCGTAGTTATATTACATTCTCTTTGCTAAGCCCTATTGGCATAGGCTCTGCGTTGTTGGACTAGGCAATCAGGACAAGTTTGCTGTGAAATAAGAATCGAATGAATACGACTTTGACTATACATATTCTTTAATCAAAGGACTGACTAAAAATAAAAATGGTTGCTGTGCTTCCGTAAGGCTGCCATCTATAAAAAAAACTATGTGTTACCATTTGACTGACCGTTTTTCCTAGGATTGTCATACTATTAGCATAATTCAAAGTAATAAAAAAACAAAATCTGTTATTACTTTAAATTTTAGTAAAGTTGTAAGTGTTTATAACCTATTCTTGTTTCAGTACGTATTGCGATAGGAAATAAAATACGTTAGGTCAAAGTACTACTTGTAGCAGGTTCTAAACGCATCCCATATGTAGACAGCGCTCCTAGTGGCAGACATAATGCACTAATTTGTCAAAATAGGATATAATGCGACTAGATGCAAAAGACTGTGTTGGAGTGCCAATTTAGTCGGATCTCTCGTTTTTTTTCGCATGCTACGTTATATTGGCCTTTTCTGTCAATGGCCAGACAGTGTTTATGTGAATTGTCACAGTAAGACCGCGAGGCTATGTACCTACGTAGTAACATCGCTTACGTTCATGTTTTTTAAGAAGAAAAACGTTAAAATCTGTGCACTATCGTAATATCAATCGAGAAAATGTTAGGTGATACTGCGCCCGTCGTGATTCAATCTAGGTGAAACACGCGCGGCGATTGAGGATAGGAAAACGTGGTGCGTCGCACACGAGCTTGTGGTTGCAGTAGTTTGTTATCAAACAGCGAGCAGCGAGGTGGAGGCGGCGAGGACCATGGCGGAGGCGGCGCCCGGGAAAATTAAGAAGGAGGGCTGGCTCCAGAAGCGTGGCGAGCACATTCGAAATTGGCGCGACCGCTATTTCATATTGTTCGATAATGGGGACTTGGTCGGGTTCAAGACTCAGCCGGAGAGGAACAACTACCGCGACCCCCTGAACAAGTTTACCGTGCGCGACTGTCAGATCATGGCGGTGGACAAGCCTCGTCCCTACACCTTCACCATACGTGGGTTGCAATGGACGACCGTGATAGAGCGCAACTTCTCCGTCGAAACCGAAAAGGAGCGGTGAGTGGTATACTTGATTAGCAGATCTCTTTTGGTGCCTGTTTAGGGTAGCAGTGTGAGTTAGGGGTGACTAGTCAACATTGTGTTGCAATTAGTTAGTTTCTCATTGGTCTGTTGGAGACTGTTGATGATTATATTGTTTATCAGTTGCTGCTTAATTCCTGTGCTTGGTATATACTTGTCACTTATGATTAGGTATTGAATCCTTTTATAGATAGATAATTTGCTTGATTTACCAATTTTATACTGTCAATGAACAGTGGCATGTCAGTTGTTATGTATATACATGTATTGCCTTCCAGGAGCTTTAACTTGCACGTTCAGTAAGTAAGAGAAGGTATGAATCATTCCTAAACATTATATGGATATGATAACACAGGGCTGTCCTCTCAATGTGTATTTATGTACTTACCGGAAGCAATCCAATCAGAACAGATCCAACAACAATCAATAATAGTTACCAAATTGTTGTTAAATGTACAGATTTATAATTACTTCCTTCAACTATTTATTATAATTTACATGTCAAATAGCAAAGTTATAGTTACAGTACATTATTGTTGAGGAATTGAACAACAAGTCATATTTCAGTATGTTGTGAGGGTAAATTGTATGAACTAAATATAACAATAGAGAACATAACAGGTAAAGGTGTCCCCAGTGCAATTGTTCCAGAACAATTCCACTATAACAAATGTATATAAATAGTATTGAGTGCTATATCTACTTCACTTTTGTAAACTACACACATTTTTAATTAACTGCTTCCTGATATTCTTTGAAATGGTATTGAAAAGATGTTCTGTCCTTATTAATAGTAACAGCTATGTAATTGTGAGCTATGAACATATTGGGCGCTTTGATTACATTTTTCTTTGATTTGTATGTCTAAACATAAATAAACTAGTTGTTGCCAACGGCTCCACCTGATTGCACTTTAGACCACCGCAGTAACAAGTAGCCGATATCCTTCCTCAAGAGTCGAAGTATCAAATTTGATTGAAGTTGGTTCAACAGTTTAACTGTGAAAGTGTAACAGACTTTCACAGAGTAGTTTCACAGAGAGACTACAGTTTCACAGAGAGACTACAGAGTAATTTGGATTCCTTTATGACTTATTGATTGGACAATTTTGGTTCAATCAATAAGAGCTAGACAACTACTGAAATATTCCCTCCTGCAACAGGTTCTCTTTCTGTTTGAGTTTGTCAGAAGCCAAGGAGTCAGAGTCACAGTCTCTACTGCTCTCGTGATATCATATTAATTGGCTTGTTTGTGTAGATGAGTAAGTGGCTGGTTTTACCTGCCATGCCTACATTGATGTGTTGTTGTAGGAAGTCATAATGTTCCTCTTGTGGATTGCCTACTCAACAATATACATATGTTGTTCTAACATGTTTACTTGTTATTATTGTCTGTTAATTAATCAATCAATTAGCTCACTAACTTGTCTAATAAAACATTCCAAATAAAAGTTACCCTTCACAGTAGTGCCAATGAAGAACTCAATAATTTACAGCAAATTTAATATGTATATACATATTAAATTAATAACTGTTGCAGTTGTATATTTAGAATGAGGACACATTGTTGTACCTTAAATAAAATGCTGGTGCCACTAGTAAGAAGCCCAATCGATGTTGCTTCAATATTGAAATGAATGTTATTTCTTAAGTTCTAGAAAATGTTATATTGAAAGAATGAACATTTCATAATTAATAGGAATTTTGACTAATATCAACAGTGGAAAACAATGAATAGGGAAAACTCATATTTTAATATGGATTCCTTTATTGTTGATATATAAAGCCACCCTCTGTAGCAACCTTGATATTTGTTGATCAATCTAGCTGGCTGCCTTGGTGGGGCAGTGGGCAGTGGTAGCATGTGACTGCTAAGCTTGAGTTCTCGGTTTTGATTCCCAGGTTGAACCAAATGTTTGTGTGATCTGCAAATATTTGTAGCGGGGTTTGTTGTTTTCTATACTATAATATTTATGTTTTTACAAAAAAAGTATGTTTATGTTAATTATATGTGTTGGCTAGTACTCATGAAGCCCTGCTTAGTTTGTGGGACTAGATGGCATTGTGTCCGAAAAAAAAATAACGATTGATACCATTGCCTACTCTTGATATTTGAAGATATGTACCTAAACACAAGCACCTGTCCAGCCCAGTTATGAAACTTAAAAGTGATGCTGAAACGACTGCACGGTTGGCCTAGTGGCTTAAGCGGTCGCCACACCGCTTCCTACTGCGCCAAGTGTCGTGGGTTCAAATCCCACGTAGGATAACACTTTGTGTGATTCACAATTTGTTGTTCTGAGTCTGGGTGTTATTTGTGTCCGTTTCATGTATGTTTGTAAAGCCCCCCGCGACACAGGAATTTATATTCCTAATGCGGGAGTTGTCTTTTTAAAAAAAAAAAAAAAAAAATTATAGTATTCGTGCTGACGTATAAACACCAGCACACATATATGTCTTGAAGTATTGATGGGTGCCTATAGTCCCACCTAGCGTTGCACCTCTACGCTGGGGTGTGTGGGGTGTGTGAGGCGTGTGGGCTGCATGAGTGAGTGTGTGTGTCGGTGCAGCGAGGAGTGGGTGGCGGCCATCCGCGCGGTGTCGCAGCAGCTGAGCGCGGGCGGGGCGGCGGGGGGCGCGCCTGCCTTCGCGCCGCCGCTGGCTGGGGCCGCGTCGCACGACTGCGACGACAACGAAATGGCTCAGCTCGGCACCAGCTTCCGGGACCCGCGCCGTGTTGTGAGTATCTCGCTTCATCATTCCTCTGCCACACTTCCACAGATGCCGGGATCTCTAGTTCCGATCGTCTCTCGATCTCAACACTCCTAAAAGGTATCGTCGTAGTTCTATAAAATCGAAAAGAATTACTCAGACTATCCGAATAACTACTAAAATTACCCGGGCCCTTTAAACGGGCATGTGAAAAACATCTACTAAGCCGCCATAATGTAGGTCACCATGCTGCTTGTCCACATTCGCCTTGAGGATGGTGACCGCCACTTTTGGATTATACTTTCCATCAGGCAGAGTAGTCATTTTGTCAGCTAATAACTAAACAAGTAAAGAAAACGTTTATGTATACGTATGTTTAGATAACAGATACTTTACTATGATTAATTCACAAACCCATTAGCTAGATACGTGGTAGATCTATTCAGAATATTTCTTCTCACTAAGTACATCTATTATTTACTTTAACTTGAAGAAATGGATCTAATGAGAACATTTTTCTAAAAAATAACGTATAAACAACCTAGCCAATAGACCTTTACTACTGAAATACCTTTTAGTTGTTTATAGGAAATACCAGGGCAGTTGTGAGATCGAGACGACGGGAACTGAATTAGGAGCGAACTTTTAGTGCGACAATTGACTTACTGATCCATAAAAGATCACGAGGCGTTAGTAAGTCTTGGGTTAGCTTACTAACGCTTTGCGCTCCCAAAGGTGAGCATCTCCCATAGTGTCAGTAGCTACAGTCTACTGCATGATGCAGGATATTCAATGATATTCCTCTTAAAACTAGCGCCTGCTTCTACTAAAATACATACAACCTAATGAAATATGTTATTATACATATTATAAATATAGGTATATAATTCTAGTACTCGAAAACGGCTGCATCGATTTGTCTAATTTTGGTCTTGATATATTCGTCGAAAACCAGGGAAGCTCAAAACTGAGAAATATGGGGATAGCAAAAACAACAATTTTATAATCTCATAGAAACTGTTTCTTCCTTTCAAACATTGGCCGGTATGATACCTACTCTAAAATAGATATGCATTGACTAACGTTTGTAGATGATAGACGTTCATCGCCATCAATTTACAATATGTAACCATGTGATTGTTGGAGAGAGGAGAATGCATGCTTTTGACCCATGCACGACCGAACAACTTGGACATCTTTGAATTAACAGCTATCGACCGACCCTCTACGTAGGTAATCTATTTCACTCTCTGCGTGACGTTTTCATCGGTGTTATCTCGGGCTTAATAATTATAAACACTAACATACAAAATTAGACCGCTCTCTCCATTTAAACGTTTGTGAGTCACAGTATTTTGACAAAAGCTTTTCCTGATCACTATACACACTATACACATATATGTATATGTAGGTACGTCGGCTCGTGTACTGATCTGTGGCGTCGATGACTCACTTGTTTACCACTAGTTGGTAATCAAACGTTGTTGTCGTACGAACGCAACATTTGTATGTGCACTGAGAAGGAATACAACGGGTCACAAACCGACGCCGCACTCCTCACAGCTTGGATGTGACGAGCCTATGGCCTAACAAGTAATACCTTTAGAGGCTTTACAATGAGTTTCGTCACAATACCTATTATAAAATCGGCCAAGTGCCTGTCGGGCCACGCATAAAATAAGGGTCCGTAGGCACCCGTAAGTGGATTTAAAATCGAGACCAATAAATTATTGTTATGTTTACTTATTATTTCGTTATATTTGTGTGTAGTTTTTAAAGGAAGCGTATTTCTCAACTTACCTCTATAACTACTGAAATAACATAGTTAACTAAGCCGTTATAGTTTTCCTTTAAAGTTCATCACATGGACTACAATTATAATTTTATTTCTCAATTTTTAGCTAATAGTTTAGGTGGGAACGCCCAGTTTAATAAGAAAGGCCTAAATCAAATAAAAACTTTTAGGAAATAATTAAACCGCCAAAAAACTGAAAAGCAGAAAAGAATGAACTATTTTTACTTAACTTTAATAAATAACTTCTTAAAGTAGTGTAAGCATACCTAAATAATTATGAGTCGGGCCCAAACAAACAATGAACAAAGATAATTATAACTTACTTACTAATTTAACTTAAAATAAATTAGAAACTCGTTTTGACAAACAAGGGTCATCACGCATTACGTAATAAAATTTATTTTTGGTTTGGCAAAGGGGTATACTGCTTAGACTGACTCTGTAAAGAGTTATGCGTGGCCCAGTGGCGTAGCGTGCCTCGGCAGGGCCCCGTATAAAAATGTTTTTTATTATTTTTGAAGTTATCTTTGAACTATTACTTTACGCAGGAAAAAAATGTATTTTTTGACTTTAGTCATTTCTAAAATAAAAAAAAATTGGGAAGTTTTTATTAGTTTTTGGGAGCCCCCGTGTTCCGGGGGCGCCGTCTAATTGATACGGCAGATACGGCGGTAGCTACGCCCCTGGCGTGGCCATACATAAAAAAAAGAGATGGTCGTATTGAGAACCTCTTCTGTTTTTTTCCTCAGTTAACAATCGTTTTAGCAACCTCAGTTTTATCATTTGCCGTTGAAGACAACGACAAGCAATCGAGCCTTTCGCATGCTTTCTGATATAAATTGAACAGGTCGGGAAGATCGCAGTCTACATTATCTTAGGCTGAAAAAGACCTGCCCTTAGTGTCGTAGGTTTATTTCCTGTTAGCATAGACTACTAGGAACCTCGCTCGCTCAAACTTTACATCGACTAACCGATATAAATTCCAATAACCTCTTTTCGTTAGTCGTAACCTTATAGACGGCTAGACAGCAAGTTCTTAAGCAATACGCGTTGCAAGAACTACTTCCTAAACATACTTCGGAATTACGATCCAAGACGTAGGTACGTAGACGTGATGTAGCCGATGCCCGCAACATGAATCCATAAGAAGCTTGATCAATAATAATATTATCCTAAATAATCTAATATTGAGTTTTACGTCGTAATTTTCCAGACATTGGAAAAATTCGAGTTCGTGAAGGTGCTCGGAAAGGGCACGTTCGGCAAGGTGGTGTTGTCTCGCGAGAAGGGCACCGGCAAGCTGTACGCCATGAAGATCCTCCGGAAAAATCTCATCATACAGAAGGACGAAGTGGCGCACACCATCACCGAGAATCAAGTTCTCAAGAACACAAAGCACCCATTCCTCACGGTAACTCTCGTGTAACTATGTACTCGTGCACACATACTACGTGTGATCGTGGGTCTGTGTGTGAGCGTGCGTCGTGTCGGCAGGCGCTGCGGTACTCCTTCCAGACGGCTGACCGCGTGTGCTTCGTGATGGAGTACGCCAACGGCGGAGAGCTGTTCTTCCACCTCTCGCGCGAGCGCTCCTTCTCCGAGGAGCGCACGCGCTTCTACGGCGCGGAGATCGTGTCGGCGCTGGGCTACCTGCACGCCAACGGCATCATCTACCGCGACCTCAAGCTGGAGAACCTGCTCCTGGACAAGGACGGGCACATAAAGATCGCCGACTTCGGGCTCTGCAAGGTCAACATCACGTACGGCCGCACCACGAAGACGTTCTGCGGCACCCCCGAGTACCTGGCGCCCGAGGTGCTCGAGGACACGGACTACGGCCCGGCCGTAGACTGGTGGGGCGTGGGCGTGGTCATGTACGAGATGGCGTGCGGCCGCCTGCCCTTCTACAACCGCGACCACGAGGTGCTGTTCTCGCTGATCCTGAGCGAGGAGGTGCGCTTCCCGCGCGCGCTGTCGGTGGCTTGCCGCGGCCTGCTGGCGGGCCTGCTCACCAAGGAGCCCGCCAACCGCCTGGGCGCGGGGCCCGACGATGCGCTCGAGATTATGAACCACCCCTTCTTCGCCTCCATCAACTGGGCCGACCTCGTCGCCAAAAAGGTACCCTTTCTTCACCTTCATCGATTGATTGACGAATGACTCGTTGCTATTTTTAAAGTATACACTCGGTCAATTTGATTTCATCTATACCAACCGTTTCGTCGGTATTGATGAAATCGAAGTGACCGTTTTACATAATTACCCGACTGCTGACTATTCATAGTGAGTAAATTATATAATATTGATATATCTAATATAGAGTGAAGGCCGTCTGTAAGTTCCGATGCGTTCATGTGCAGATTCCGCCGCTGTTCAAACCGCAAGTGGAGTCGGAGACGGACACGCGCTACTTCGACTCGGAGTTCACGGGCGAGTCCGTGGAGCTCACGCCGCCCGACAACGACTCCAGCCTCGCGCGCATCCAGGAGGAGCAGTTCCCGCAGTTCTCGTACCAGGTGCGTGCTCCTACCGCTCATCTACCCGCTCGACTCCCTCGTCTCACTCAATCGTCTCTCGTCTCTTTCAGGACATTTGCTCGTCGGCGCACTCGGCGCTGTCGCACCACTCGGCGCTGGCCGACAAGCGCCAGTAGCGGCCCCGCACCCCGCACCCCACACCCGCACCGACGCCCACGTGAGTCCTTGCGCATACCGTATAGACACGTTTAGAGAAACCGCTCTAGTGTGTAAGGATCTAGGAGGTGAATAAAACGCTAAGTTACAGTAATAATATTGTATTCGATCAAATCAATACGAACGGCATGAACTTTCGGAAACCGTTTCGTACTCACAACATACGACAGAGAGAGCGAGAAGACCGTCCGCGGGCGCGAGCGCCCCGACGATGTGCTCGCAAGGCACTGAGTGAGACACGTCGAGTCGCGAGCCGCAGGCCCCTCCTCGCCCGCCACTCCTAACGCCTTCTGTCCTCCGCAGACCTGGCGCCGCGCGGCCCGCCGCCCGACGCGCCCGGCCCGCCCGGACAGCCCGGCCCGCCGAGCTCCGCCCCGCGCGACCGAGGCTACGCGAGCCGCGCGGCGCCGCCGCTCATGTATTTCCTTTTGTATATATTATTAAACGTTAGGATTAAAGAGATTCGTGAGTTTTATTTATTGTTTCAACCCTCGACCGAGCGACGGAAGCGTTTCGCCGAGCGAACGGCGTTCCCGCAGTCCGCGCGGCCGCCTCTCGCGGCGTCTCGAGTCGACGTCGATCTACGCGTGAATATCGAACATCTTTTATAAACTTTAAAAACGTTAACGACGAATGAGTATTCGACGGGCGCTCCGGGCGGTGCGTCGACGCGCAGCCCCGAGAGGCGATGCGGCGAGCTCCAACGCGAAAGTACGGTGGTTACCTAAAGCGGATATATAAAAACACCGGTCGCTCGGATCATCCGTCGGATCGCGAACGACCGGGCGATTATTGCTTCTCGAGAACGTCGAACGTGGTCTCTGAACAGTACACAGTACGTTTTTACAAATTCGTTAGGTAGTGTCGGCAAGCGTGTGCAGTGGTGGGGGCGCGGGCGGCGTCCGGCGCTAGGCGCTAGCTCCGGGCGCCGCCGCGCGCTACACGTGCTCGCCCCCACCGGCCCCCGCCCCCGCGCCAGCCCCCTCGGCCGCGGGGGGCGCGTCCCCGGGGGTGGTGGCGGGGGGCGTGGGAGCCGCGCCTTTGCTCCGCGCCTGCGAACAAAACGATCTCTAAACAAATACACTAGTGCTAATAAGGTAGCATGGTCCCGCAGGCTAGTACCTGCGGGCGACTGGTGGACGTCGTCGTGAAACGGTTCCGTGTCTAATATTACAAATGTAAATTGCGCACCTGCCCCCGTAGCCGAGTTGCAAAAGTTTTTCGTTTTCTATTCTTTCATTGGCTAATGTCACTCAATCACGTAGTTAAATTGAAATGTTAGCTGATGAAACAAAACAATACATAAATAAAATTGATTATAGAATAGACAACGAAAAACGTTTGCGACTTAACTAGGGGGCCGATCTCGCCAGATCCGGGAACGAGCAAAGTACCGCAGACGACTCCATCGATCTCCATCCTTCATAAGCACAAGCCTGGTGGTGACGAATGAGGCCATCTGGTACACTAACAGTGCTTCTGTTAGGAAGCCAGGGTTCTGGCGAGAGTGGTAGTGCGAGTGCTAAGAAACACATACACATAGAAGAGGGCTATCTGCAAGCCGTGGATGGCCCGAGGTACGTCGAGGTTTCAGGGACTTCCTTTCGAGGATGTACCTGGTTCCTCGGCTTAAAGTACCCGAAACGGTGTGTGGTTTTAGTTGGTTCGAGGCCGACATAGCTATCAACTGGTGGTATCAGTGGGGATTTCCGCACATAAAAAAAGGAAAGGCTGCACTCCACCGTTTTTTATTCGCTCGCTCCGCAGCGGGCGACAACGTAGCCGCGGTGACTGCGTGACCACACAAACTCCGGGCTCGAGAGTTTTGGAATAACACAGGTGTTCCTCGAGGGCAAGGAGCGCTGGGCGAGGAGCACCTGGGGCCAGAGAGGTGGTATATGTGGGGGAATTGAAGGTCGCGCGTACCTTGGCTCGTCGTTTCCTGGCGAGCGCGAGGCCAGAGAGGTGGTATATGTGAGGGAATTGAAGGTCGCGCGTACCTTGGCTCGTCGTTTCCTGGCGAGCGCGGGCGCGTCGTCGGTCGCTGCGGGCGGCTCCGCGCCGAGCCGCGCCGCCAGCAGCGTCAGCAGCTCCTCCACTCGCCCCAGCTACACACACACACACACACACACACACTAGTTAGTACAATTATAGTAAACTAACATCATTACTGGACTGCTGGAAGGCGTTGAAGTAGCTACATTTTGAGATTTTTTGACAAACTTTTTCTATCGCGCGCTGCGAAAGGGGGCTAGACGGAAAAATTAAGACAATAAGTTGTAACGACACTTTTTGCTACAGTTGTAAGCCGTGCGTGAGTGCTCTCTCATAGAAAGCAAGCCAGTTAATTTTTCGTTTCGTCTTTCTATTTCGCATGGAACAGTGTGGTGTCTGATGATTATTTTTCTTGAGTATACAGGTTTTTTTGTACATATTAAATAATAAAAAATAAGAACAATAATTAATCCTGACAGTGTTTCTGCACAAGTTACGGATATTGCTGATGGAGTTAGGTAAGTAGAGATTTTATACAGACAATAATAAATGCTTATGTATTTTTAGCAAGTACGCATTAGAACCTCTCTTTACGCGTTATAATCTCTGCATTATTGTGTGTTTAGCAAGTGTACGCATTATAACTTTCATAAATTTAAAAGCAAATTATATTTTAATATTACATCGATGTGTGTGTGTCCGTGTGGTGACGGACTAAGAATACAAAGTGTCACCACCCCTATTCATTCCATGGGTGTCGTAAGAGGCGTCTAAGGGAACAAAATAAGCAGCTAACATCACTGCCAAGAGAAGGAAGACTTGAAAGAAACCCTTTACCAACCCGTCTGGCCAGCGTGGTATAGTAGGCCAAAACCTCCTTTCAAAGGAGAGGCCGTATATTATAGGCCGCCGTTTGTATAAAGCAAACCGTGCGTGTAACTTCGTTCCACCCGGGTGTCCCTTGTTTTTCTTTACTTTACTAAAGAAATGAGAAACCTTCATGGTCAGTAACATTTAAATATAAATCTGCGGGATTGCTACCATGTACCAATACTTCAAATAGATGGAGTAGTTATGGGCAGTCCCGTAGCTCCAGTGGTTGCAAACATTTGGATGGAGTTTTTTGAAGAAAGGGCACTCGCCACTGCATAAAAATCGGTGTACGGAGCGACGGTTCACTGAGCCACTCTGTCTTCAGAACATCAACTCATACTGACCGCTATCTCAATGCAAGCTCTTCAAAAATTATATTGAGGTTTCTAATATCATTTTTTTCTAAACTATATAGTTTGCGCGAGAGACACTTCCAAAATGGTAAAATGTGTCCCCCCCCCCCCCCTTGTAACTTCTAAATTAAGAGAATGTTAAAACTAAAAAATATATATGATGTACATTACCATGCAAACGAAAATTTGTTTAAACGAGATCTAGTAAGTAGTTTTTTTTTAATACGTCATAAATCATAAACCACAAAATACATTTCTTTCAATCAAAACACTTTCTTTCAATTAAAACATCGATAAAAGTTACAACGAACTACAAAAACTTTTATATGATGTTACTTGCTGCTACGGAACCCTTCATGGACGAGTCCGACTCGCACTTGGCTTCTTTTTTTTTCTGGCAGCAACCCCATCGTTTGGAGTTTCACTAGATAGGTCTTTTAAAAACTATAAAGGGTTTCTAAGACGATTTTTTTATTTAGGTATCCGTTTGCGAGATATCCCATTTTGAAGGGCACTTTTTTGTAAAAACAGGGCGTCCACCCCTCTAAAAAAATCTGGAAAAATTCGTGATGGTTGTCCATATAATGAACTTTGAAGAAATACTATAACGGATTAGATGACTTTGTTCGTTCAGGAGTTATATTAACTTTTAAAATGCGCTTACTTGGAAAACATCATACAAAATTAACGCATTAATACGTAATCTTAACAATTATCTATTGGATACGTTTTTAAATCCACGTACCATTATGGGTGACTGAGGAACCTTATTCTATGCGTGGCCTGACATAGTTTTTAAATAGGTTTGGGGTTTTGAATCAGCCTCTTACGTTACCGGTAGTTGTCTTTTTACAATCTGTATAGCCTATAGATTTTCTAACAGTGAAATAATTTTGAAAATCAGGTCAGTAGTGTCTGTGGTGAGCGCGTTCAACCGAACAGACAAATGAACAAACTCTTCAGCTTTCTAATATTAGTGTAGATTAACGACATCCGCCGAAGTATATGAACTGCGACGTATTTATGAATCTACTTCTGTGCCTGATGCATACACATACACTGCAACATGATTACCAGCACCATGGCCGCTTAGTGAAATGTTTCTGCATCATTCTGCCTCTGGAGGCCGGGAGAATGATGCAGAATGATTGGGCCTCCGGTCTCATACTCACCAACGTAAGACGACAGCGTGAATGCTGTCATTTTAGGTTGTTATTATATGTGAGGGTATCTACACTGCCCCGGTCGAGCCGGCTCATTCGTGCTAATCATCGCTATCAGCGTGGCTCTACTACTTATACATCTATCAAATTTCCAAGAGTCTACTCGGTATAGCGTCATCCGAGGCGAACATTTTAAATATCAGGATTATCATCGTGTGTGTGACGATTTCAGTAATGAGATTCGAGGGGTTCACCTTTTGTTGTAACCTCTGTACTTCGGTACGAACGTCACGTCGAAGCTCGGCCAGAGCTGCGTCGTGCGGCGAGGGTGAGGGCGCGGCAGGGGGTGCCGGCGCCGGGACGGGGGCGGGGGCTGGCGCAGGCGCGGGAGCGGGCGCAGGCGCGGGAGCGGGCGCAGGCGCGGGTGCCGGTGCGGTCGAAGGCATCGGTCGTCGCTCCTCCAATTCCTCTTCGATCGTGTCCTGTCGTGCACTCGTTCCGCTCACGCTCAACGCGCTCGCAGATCGAGCTTTCGCGAAGGACGCCTACGATAAAAAAGCGTTATTGTGCGTGCCTAAATATACTTTCTATCTAGAACTCGAGTACGATCATCACCTTCAACATGAGGGCGGCGGCGGACGGAACGGGAGCGGGGGCGGAACCGGCCGTAGCTTCCGTCGAGGCACCGGAAACTAGTGAACGGTCGCGGGCGCTCAGACTCCGCGTGAAGGCACTGCGCGCCGGCTCTCCGCCTGACGCGTCCAGCGAGCCCGTGGCCAGCAGCCGCCCCCACTTGCCTCGGCCGGCGGGGGCGGCGGCGGGGGTCGGAGCGGACGTGGGTCCGTCGCCGCGCTCGGCGTCGGACGTGGCGACGCTCGGGGCAGCGCCGGCCGCAGGGGGCGCGCGTGTCGGCGCGGGGCCCGGCGCTGCGGCTACGCTTCGTTCCCGCCGGAAACGAGAGAAAATCTTGCGCACGAGATGGTCCTGCGCCTGCTCTAGCTGTGGCTCGCGCTTCCGCCGCTCCATCAACTCTCGCTCGCGTCGCACGTCCGCCACCTGTACACCAAAAATCACACAACGTTCGTACGGAGAGAAGCGCTTGCGAAGGACGGCGAACGGCGAGGACTTACCTTGCGGAAGATCAGCCGGTGCCGTAGGTTGTAGGTTAGAGTGAGGTTGCGTGCGAAACTATTGGCGAAAGCCTGGTAGAAATCCAGGACCTCCAGCAATCGGTCCCGTTTGATCGTATGAAGGTCGCAGTAGGTGAGCGCGCGGACGTTGGCCGCCGACTGCCCGACTGCGCTGTCCTTCCAGAACGAATCGCCGAACACGTCCCCTTTGCCTGCAACCGAGAGATAGAGTCGCGTCGATGAGCGGGTCGGGTGCTAAAGCCGATGCCGGTGTGCACTCACCGAGAATGGCGACCACTTCGTCGTCCTGAATGACCTCCAGGCTGCCGGTCACGATGAAGCACAAGGAGTCGATGGATTCGCCCGTGTGGTACAACAGGTCGCCGGGCGCCGAATGCGACATCTGGAAGTGCATAGCGAGAGCGCGCAGACATCCGTCGGAAGCGAGTCGAAACGCCGGGTGCTCGTTGAACACTTTCCGGTTGAGGTGAACGCAAATATCTGCCTTCATATCTTTCGGACAGTAGTTGAGCACCTGTCGGAGAAAAGCTGTGAGGCGAGAGAAGCGCACGGAAGAAGGAAAGGAGAAAGATGGGTGCCGACGCGTACCTTGTCGGTGTCGAGACCCTTGGTCATGGCCCAGGTGGACACGACGTAGTCCATGACGCGCTCGCTCAGGGCCTTGGGCACTTCGTGCAGTTTCATGAATTCGCGCACGTTGTTCAGCATGTCGTGGTACTTTGCGGTGGCCGACGTCATTTGTTGAATGATGGTGGTGACGTGGCCGAATATGGTCGCGTACAGCAGGGCTGCCAACATCACAACGCTGACCGGTGAACGGAAAGGAGACGCACGCCTCGCCACTCTACCGATCACTTCTACTTAACTAGCGATTAGCACATTATGCACTCATCGATGTATAATATTACATATGATTATTCGTCGTCCTGAATGACCTCCAGGCTGCCGGTCACGATGAAGCACAAGGAGTCGATGGATTCGCCCGTGTGGTACAACAGGTCGCCGGGCGCCGAATGCGACATCTGGAAGTGCATAGCGAGAGCGCGCAGACATATTTACTATGTATAGCTATGCTTAATGACTTCAGTACCTGCACAACTGAACTTTACGAGACGATTGTTGAAGGAGTAGTAGGTACCACATCACTTACAAGAACATTTGAATGATTTGGAAAAACTGATTATCTTCACAGGCAAAATAGATTTTAGATCAATGCCAAAATAAGTTATTGTTTCAAAATATCTACTGATATACAACTAAAACTAAAATATATTTTAAATTGAGAAACTACTTGCAGATATTGTATACTTGTAAGTACCTAGTTGTATTTACAGATATTTAAGTATGAAATTAATTATTAGTTTTGACTTTGATGGTGCATCATCAATTTATGAATGTCTTGTCAATACCACCAAAACTTATAACAATTAGACAAGACCTTGAGGGTTGATCTGACCTCATAAAGGAACTTTTAAATGTATTGAAGATATTATTTTATACCAATGGCACTAGCATCTATTATCAGCTATCACTAATAAATATCAATTTTTAGTAAGACGATAGCCCAAACTGCTGATAGCTAAGCGTTTATTATCTTACGAAAATGGAGGGGGACGTGGAAAATGAGGAAAAGGGGGAACTAATTTGTTTCAAAATCACCTAGATGTCTCTCGTCATGTCAATTTGTTCAGCATCTACATCACACCTTACACAGATCACGAAAGTATTTAGTTTATTTTATTGTGGTTGTCTTTGAAAAAGCTCTAAATTGAGAATAGTGCCCTACCTGAAATATATTTATAAAGTTGCTTTTTTGCCGGTCTAATACAAACCCAATGAAGTAGGTACCTACTCGGATACTAGATGTAGGTCGGTGGGTTTTCTCCTTGATGACAACTTCACGAACTGATGCAGTTTCAGGCTATTACATCATGTGCTGTACGTGTTGTAAGTTATGGGAGTTAGGGTCTTCTTATCTGAGTCCTTTTGACTGGAATCATTTCATAGGTATACTATGAGAACAAACTCATTTGTGCATATCATCTACTTTTGTCTGCGGTGGTTCTCGTAATTACAATGACTTGGAGAAATACCACGAGGACGTTAGATGTCGAGCTCATTCATAACTATCTGTTTCAGCTTCACTGCACCAAAACTAAGTTTTTAAGCTCCTTTAAAATTAAGTCTGACAAGATTTAGCTGTGTGTACCTACGATAATTTTGATTAGCAAAGGTGACGTATGTTGTTAGATCAGCATAGAAGGTAGTTTATTGCTGGCGGCATTCTCCCTTCATTCATCCTTTAAAAAAAATCTTTTTTCTAAAGGTTTTTTAAGTAGTAGATATACAGCACATTTCACTGTACTTGATATCTAAGTGCGAAATATGTTCGTCAGTGGATTATGATCAGAGTTGCAACAAAATTATGAAAACCAAACATGATATATTAAATATGGTATTTTATATAGGTATCTCTAAACAATGGCGGTTTTGGTCATCCACTACTTACGATAGGTAGACCGTTCTTAGCCAGGTGAAGTTTTATAAAATTAAAATTGGGTATTGCTCAATGTCGTTTGAGTGTACCTACCTACCTGACTAGCCATGGAGTTCGAGCTAACTATATAATTGAATAAGAACAATAACACACATACACCAACACACACACAACGGCACGGCGTTTACACACACTACTTGGCCTATTACCCACATCCTGTTGTTAGAGCCAAAGGTTAAGAAAACATTAATTGCTATCCTATCAGAGATTTGAAAGGTACACAAAAATGAATGTTAAGATTGAAACACACAGTGGTTAGAGTGTAATACCGCGAGACATACACAACTTTGTGACCACACAAGTGACGCGCGAACGACGCTTCGTGGGCTTGCACTGGGGATGAGGGCGAACAGGGACGGTACGGAGCTGACAAGTCCAACACACAAATGGAAACAAGAAATATTAAAGAGGAAGAGTTGATGCTAGCGCGTGGCAATACGACTTATGGCACACGGTGAGCTTGCATGGTGGGTGAGTGGGACAGACAAGGTGGGTGGGGAGGTGGAGGGGCGGGCGCGGCCCCCGCCACAGGGCGCTGCGCGGGGGTCGCGCCGTGCACCGGCTAATAACAGAAGAATTCCGGCACCTGCCACAATCATCATGCAGATGGTGAAGATCTTCTCGTTATCGGTCTCGGCGGCGACGTTGCCGAAGCCCACGGAGGTCATGCAGGTCATGGTGAAGTAGAGCGCGGTCACGTACATGGTCTTTCGTGAAGGCCCGTTCACGAGTTCAGGCCCGTCCGACTCGTTGGACCACACGTACGAGTACGGGCTCTGTGTGACGTTGGCTAGCTTCCACAGCCACGAGTACTGCAGGCCCGAATCGGCGTCGGAGCGTCCGATGCTGTACCACACGCACGCGAGCCAGTGCGCTACGAGCATGTAGAAGCAGAGCAGCAGGATGAGCATGGCGGCGCCGTACTCCAGGTACCGGTCGAGCTTGCGCACCACGCGGCCCAGCCGCAGCAGGCGCACCACCTTGAGCGCGCTGAACAGGCTGCCGATGCCCTGCACACACGACACGGTCGGTACTCGCGCCACACACTCACCTGACGCTCGTTCACATACGCTCGCAGCTACTCACGTCCTCGTCGTGGTCGAACGCGTTGAACACGTCGTAAGGCAGGCAGGACAACAAGTCTATGAGGAACCACGACTTGAAGTAGTTCTTGCGAATCACTTTAGGGTCGCTCACCACTTCTCCGCCTGGCCCCACGAACGTCGTGTGAAAGTTCAGCACTATGTCGATGAAGAAGATCACGTCCACTATAGAGTCTATGACGAGCAGTGACACATCTTCGCTTGTCTTGTTCTTGAAGGCAACGTTGTAGGGCACCATGATGGCAGTATAAAAGGTGAGACAGAGGATGATCCAGTCCCAGATGGCTTTAAAGGCGCAATAGTGCAGAAGGATGTGGGGCGGCGTTTTCGGCGCTTCCTGGCGGTACTGCGGCAGCACGTCGCCCGACAGAGACATCACCTGCCACATACACGCATGTTGAATAGGTACTAACGAGCTAATACATGCAAGTCACCACAGTTTTTGGCCTTACTCAAACATGTGTGCTTTTGTGCATACAACTATTGGGCCATATGCTTATTGGAAACATTTAAATTGTTTTTGTTCTCTAAGGTATTTTAAATAATTAACAGAGATTTTCTTCAAATGTCATTTCTCGTCTTTTGCAAATAATAGCTTTGTGTACTCACACTGTGTTCACATAGAAATAAAAATTATTTGTGCATTGTAGTGATGCATCGGGCAAAAATCATCGACTTATTGTCATTTTATTAGTATGAGCAAAGAAGACTAGTAAACACACCACAAAGTGAAGACCGGTAAGCAGAATGTGCAAATAAAAATAATAACTAGAAGGTACTACATTTATCTACTAAGTAGTAACAGTCAGTATACATACTTTGTATGTCATGTTTTAGTCTATTACAATAAAAGCATGGTGTACGTGGGGCATACTGAACGCTTAGTATTATAGTTGTACCACTAATGATATCTAGATGTTATCTTTCTCAGTACAACAAATCTAAGACCCACCTGACAATGCGCACCGACAGAATTCACATCGTCGGTATTTTCTTAAACCTATAATCGTTCACACTCATTGCTCTTATCGTATTTACGATCGAGCCATGGAGGCGGCGCTGCACCATCAAGCTCTGCGCTATATAAATGTTGAAAAAAACGATGTGAGGGTTCTACCTGGGTCGTTGAGAATCATCGATGAAAGATTTCGTCGGTGTTAAGAATGCACATTTTGAAATAACAGCTGTGCTGCTAAATTAATATGGAAGAGCCTCCAGCCCTCTGGTTTTCTTACACTTGCCCACAATTGTTTTATTTATAAAAAAGAAAAAAAGTAAAATGATAATGATTAATATACAATAGGACAGTATACCTTTAACTTATCGGTTAAAAGATAATCGGAATAGAATGAGTTAGTGTAACTGTCAGTTTGCGCCACGTAGTTCACCCTTTATAGATACTACTTACTAAGGAAACACCTGACAAATGTCCTTTTGTGGTTCCCAATGAACAAGTGTCAGATGCTGTAAGTAACAGAGACAGTACAGTAAGAGTAGAAGAGCGTGCGTGTTTACATGGAGTGCGGTAGTACTGACATGCGCCAGGTGGCTCTGCCGCTGCGGCTCCTTGAGCGCGGGCAGCGCCGACACCAGCACGGAGCGCGAGCGCGTGACCGAGCGCGCCAGCTTGGCGAACTTGGACAGACCTGCGTAAACATACACTACACACTCCTTCAAATATTCTACGCTCATTGCGGGACTCGCACACCTCACTCGGAGTCTGCACTCACCTCCCTTGGGGTCGTCAGCGTCGATAGGTTGCTTGAGCGCTGTGATGTCGCGAAAGGTGAGCAAGAACAGAACCACAAGCTCGCGTTCATTGCGAATGGGGGCCACATGTACCAGCAACCACAGTGGAGTGCCTGTGAAACAAATTATACCCATTACAATCAAAGTGCCTTTGGTATTTTTATTATTTGACCTAAGACGTGATTCGTTCGAATTCTAGTCAATCAAATAGACACAATGTTCCCATACATCGTGGGCTTAAGGTCAATACATTTACCTGACGTTTTATCAAGCAAATATGTATGCTGTCCCTTTACTATCCATTGGAGTCCCTTGAACTTAACATACAATCATGTTATCTCCGAGTTGTCATCGTATTTGGTAGCTCTTAACATTTACACTTGGAGTAATTTATAATATAAACATATTTCAGAAGGTGTAGTAGGCCACATGAATCATGTATTTTAGCTAGGCATTATATAATATGTAAATACATTTTAGAATCATATTATTTTGACGGATTAATTAGCAAGGGTAAACAACAGACCTTCAAGGTCTAAAGCTCAAGTGTCCGCTTGTTCAAAATGAAAGTAGGTAACTGTAAAATATGCAAAGTCTACGCACGATTCTTCTTGTATAGGAGTATTTCGAACTGGTCAGCGAGGTGGTGGTCCAACGCTCGGTCAACCCGGTCTATCGCTTCCTTCTCTGTGAGCTCGCCGTACATCCACGTGCAGCGGCAGGATTTCTGCATCACCTCTGCGCGGTTGTAGCCACTCATCTTACAGAACGTCTCGTTGCAGTACACAATCGGGTAGTCGACGATCTGCGCGTTCGCAAGCAGGAAGCTGCTGTCTGCTATACACAAGTACACACACATATACACTCAGCAGATAGTCACTCAGGTAGCCTGATGTATGAAGTAGTAAGTGAATGTACTCACGCTGCGATGAAGAGCGGCGGATGATGTTCTCGAGGAAGGTGTTCTGCGGGGCGACGAGCCCCCGGCGGCCGCCCGGCATGACGCGCCGCTATCGCCGCATGCGTCGCCGCCGACCCGACCACCTACCCGCGTCACATGCCTTCACTCACCTGTGCGCGACCGTTACATTACTCATTAGCATTTGTTTACTCTTTACTCATTGTTTTACTATTACATATATATAACAACACTGTTCATATTCTACAATTTCAAAAAAAAGAACGAACTTCAATCGGAAAATAAGCAGTAATCTCATAATATATAACGTGGCTAGCAATAGCTATATTACTAGTTAATATTCAATATAATATAATTTTATGTAATTCTGCAAAATTATAGTCAGATTATTGGCTGGCATGACAAGTGTCTAAGTAAAAATCTGACCTTCGAAATATTTCGAAATGGCGATTTTAATTTGCATTTTCGAAAATTCGTTACAATCTTGTAGTACTTTAAAATAATTTCGTAGGTAGTAGGGCCACGCTGATAGCACGAATGGGTCGGCTCGACTGGGGCAGTACTATCCTCACACAGAAGACCATCTTAATAATGACAGCATTCTTGCTGTCGTAATTCGTTGGTGAGTGTGAGACCGGAGGCCCAATCATGGCCCAAACAATGTAGCATGGTGACCCATGCCAGGGTCTGCATCATTCTCCCGGCCAGAATGATGCAGACCCTGGCATGGGTCACCATGCTACATTGTCTACCCTCACAGTGAGCATGGTGGGCCCCATCAGGCAGAGTAGAGTCACTTTGATAGGCTTAAATATAAAAAAAATGATACATAATATAAAATCAAACATATTTATGAGTGGAGTCATTTATAATTAGGATACTCTCTACATATCACATGCGCACGAATTTTTATTGTTGAACTAGTTGTCAGTGTATTTGAGGGCACTGACTTCCTAATGACGATTGCCATAGATGTTTATGACAACCGGGAACGACGGCTTAACGTGCTCTCCTAGGCGCGGGCGTGAATCACTACCGAACTTCCATACTCCGAGCTGTTATTGTGTGGTATTGTGTCTTGATTAGCAGTCGCATACAGTAAACACTTGACCAAACTATGATTTTAGTGACTTAGGGACCTTTGATTTTTCACATTTCTCTTAATGCGGATGGATAGAATTTGTTAAACTAAACAATAATTGCCCTTTTAGGTCTTTTCCTAAACTTGATAGCTTAGCTATTTTTTTTATCTATCCTTCTGATTATAAAGTTAACCATGTAAAGTCAAAATGTTATCCAACGAAAGAAGACATAAATGTAACTGAAAAATAAGCTGCGATTAAACTGTAAGCTATACTCAACTTTACGGTGTCAAAGGTTTTAGGTGCAACTGCTTTGGATTTGGACTTGGCAACAAATTTACTGCTGATAAGCAAATGGAGCAGATTGAAAAATTTAGTCTGTAGTCAGAGATGCTTTACAATAAGCTAATTTATTATTAGACTTAATTGATGATGAGAGGAGACCCGAGCCCAGCAGTGGGACGTTATGGGTTGTTGATGATTGATGATGATGATGTAATGTTATGGTTAAGAGCGTTACAAATGGTTTAGAGATAATTTCCATTCAGATTGAAAACGATATGAGTGACGATGATCCCAACATTCTCCAACATGCACAAACATGTTTGTTTGCTCAGATCTTCGATATTGATTCGTTTTAAATGTTCATATCTATTAAATGGAGGCAATCTTCCAGTTGTAACAAACACCAATATCAAACGACCCTGCCTCGTTGCTTGAAATACATAGGTACTTACTACATTCGTGTGGTCGCCTAGATAAGGTGACATTGTACAAAAATTAATCGGGATGAAAGATTGATTATTTATGTGTCGCGTGTGATGAAACCACCGATATCACCAGTCTGATGATTTAAAAGAGCGATAGAGAGCATCTTGTTCGATTGCTTCAACTAGGCTCCACCGTTAGTAACGGCCGGTTATACCTACATTGGTAGCTGTACATAAGCTGATACATCTGTTACATGTTTATGTCATTATTTTACTGTTGGCAAAGCTATTTGTTTCGTCAATCGATTTGTCAATCGTTGCGTAGACTTTGTAAGTGTTCTTCTTCCTATAAAATGCTGTTATTATTCAAGTCAAGTTATTATTGCTTTATAATCTAATAAACCTATTAATTATTTGTAAATTGTTTTACTTTTCATAAATGTCGTAACTAACCCTATCGTTAACTGAAATGGTACCGGAACTATGAACGTGGGTCACGTGACAGTCGCTGACGTCAACCGCTTTTAAACAAACGAGTATTGAATACTATCGAAATTGTACGAGGGACTGGTACACATCCCGGTAGGTACGGCCTTCACTGCCGCGCTTTGTTTATGTTATAACTGTTATATACAGTGCCTTTCGCCCCACTACATCTACAACAGGCACAACAGCTGTAAGCTGAACACAACAAGATTCTAGAAACCATGTTCCCATAGTTGTGATTCATTAAATGACATCTAATTTGTTACAAATTGCTTAAAACGATCGTCCTATACCGGCAAGTAGGAACGTTTATAGTATATTATAGAAACGTCAATTTGGCACCAGACATAATTTATGGCCCTTCGAACGCACTCAACACTAATGATTGGAAACTTATAAATATTTACTGGAAATAATTAAAGGAACATTAAACATAATCCTGTGTTTGATCTCTAACGAACCTGACTTGGTAAGAAAAGAGCATCGAACTCTTTCAATATATCTGCAGACTCATTGTTAAGAAACAATAACCTGTCTACTAACCGTAACTGGATACTAACAAGTATCATCATCATCAACAGCCTTTACCAGTCCACTGCTGGACATAGGCCTCTCCTTAGGAGGTTTTGGCCTACTATACCACGCTGGCCAGACGGGTTGGTATAGGGTTTGTTACAAGTTCTGGCGGTCAGAGCCATACGTGGATACCGCACGGTGTCCACAGAGGCGGCGTGTGCCTTGGCCGGAACACCCCCGTGGGATTTGGAGGCGGAAGTGCTCGCCGAAGTTTATCGGCGAGTGGCTGACTTCCGGGCGGAGAGCGGATTCCGCCCTCCGCCCGAGGACGTGCGCGAGTGGCGCGAAGCCGCTCGGCGAGCCACCATGCTGAGATGGTCGCTCCGGCTGGAGACCCCACGCGCTGGCTTCGCCGCCGTGGAGGCTCTTCAGCCGGTCATCGAGGAGTGGGCAGGGCGGCAGCACGGGACCCTTTCCTTCCGGCTGACGCAGGTACTTTCCGGGCACGGTTGCTTCGGAAAGTACCTGCGCTCGGTCGCTAGGAGGGAACCGAGTCCCGCCTGCCACCACTGCGACTGCAGTGAGGACACGGCCCAGCACACGCTGGCGGTCTGCCCCGCTTGGGCGGCGCAGCGCCGGGTCCTCACTGCAGTCATCGGAGGGGATCTCTCGCTGCCGGCCGTCATAAGATCGATGGCCGGCAGTGACAGTTGTTTTACCGCGGTCGCAACCTTCTGCGAGGACGTAATCTTGCAGAAGGAGGTGGCGGAGAAGGCCCGGGAGGATGCAATCCAATCGGACCCGATCCGCCGCCGGCGCCCGGGGCGGCGTAGGCGCGCATACCTGCGTCTCATGCCGCCCTGAGAGTGGCCGCGGATGGGCGGGACGGGTTTCCCGTCCGTCCGCAGTGAAGGCCAACCGCGAGGGGGCGACGTCCGCGTGTGACCGGACGTTGCCTAATTAGAGAGTAAAATTTTGAGATGGTGCCCGCAACAGTGCGGGCAGGCGCCGGTTGGAGTCCAGAAGGAAATCCCCTCCCTGGACTCCTTCCATTACAAAGGCGCAGAGAGGGTCACACCGTGTGGTTTTAGTCGGTTCGAGTCCGACACACCACCCCGCCGTAACCCCCGACGGGGTGACGGTCCGCGGGGATTTCCACACGTTAAAAAAAAAAAAAAAAAAAAAAAGGGTTTGTTACAAGTTTTCTTTCTCTTTGCAGTGATGTTGTCTTGGGTAACAAGTATAGCTATCCGTAATAAAAATGTAGATACTTTTAATCAGTACGTGATAACTAATGTTAGATTTAATTCTGAATTCTATTCAGTTGTGAAATAATATAAATACTTTGTAATGGAAAGGGCTTTGTTCGGCGTTTCTCAGACGGATCACCTCATTCCTCTTAAAGTTTCATAAAAACACTGTATGAAATAATTTCCTTTTAAAAATTCTACGGAAGTCAGCGACTCTACTTTATGAGTTTGGCTCACTAGCACATTTTTATAGCGGCATTAAAATAATAAAATTATTATTGTTTGACACTATGCAGATACCAATAAATTTTTACTTTAATGACACTAAGAGACAAACTGTTACCAACAAAGAAGAACAGATAACGACATCGACTGGCAACATGTATTCGACGTCCATCTTGTATGGCCCAGTGCGCTAACGCCATTATGTGGGTAGTCTATAATGTATGTAACTTTATGTGTAATCATTATGTTTCGGTAGGGAATTTTACTGTACCTTAGGTGTCCGAAAAAACGATAATTCGCTAGTAAGAGGCTCAGAATGTTGTAGCCACCCAGTTCCACCCTAACTAAGAGACTAGTTCCTGCTTCAATGAACTAGAAATCTTCGGGGACTAACCAACTGGGACGCGAGAGAGGCTTGAATGGCGGTAGTCACGCACTCCATTTTTAGTCCTTACCCATAGTTGAAATATTGTATATCTTGGTAACATATTTTGTGTCACTAGTCATAATAAACCACCAGAATAAAAATGTAATAAATAATGTGATCAATGGGAGCTGCAACCCCACATAAAAACGTACAGGAATAGCTGTGTGAGTAGGTTTTGGGTATTCTAATAATTCATATCCTGCGTTATAATAACTCGTGACATTTAGGTATGCTATAGATATGTACTTACTCGTATGTTTCGAACACATTACGGAATAGCTGAAGACAATATTGAGTAAATAACTCGATAGAAACTAAATGGAATTGTAAACGCTACACAAAAAATGAACTTGTCACCTACTAATTACTTCACTGCAGTACCGTGTTAGAGGCAACCGAATCAATATACCTAATCGCATAAACAACGTGTCCACAATTATACTCCCGTAGTTATTAGTCACGCGCACTACTCGCGCCATTCAAGGTCCTGCACAAACATATTCTTAACCAGATTATATCAATGTATGTAGATAATCCTTGTTTTAATAGTTCTATGATCACTCAGTACAATCATGGTGATAGACTATGTCTGTAACAATGGGGAAGCTACCCTTCGCCCAAGTTACCTACACTCAAACCACAATTTTCGACGCCACGCTCACGTCTTGTAATACCGGTCGAGGCCGTGCTACTTACATCTACCAATTTAATATACAGGAATATATTATACGAACGGATCGTTGAACTGTCCCAAGTTTGTTCCAAAATATGTCTACGTGCCAATAAAATAAGATAACGGGAGAGCCATCGCTGAACGTCCTTGTGAGCACAGCAACTTAGACAATACATTATCCGTGCGTAAATGGACACAGACCTAGTTATGATTTTTGTTCGGAGCAGACAATCTTGCAATAAGGCCACGTTTGGCAAACACTTTTAGGAAAATAGGTTACCTTGCTTGGCAGACTGTCGTTATCCCTTGGTGTTGTAAACATATACCAAAATTAATGATTGTTAATTTTGGTATTGTTATTGCTGTCCAATAGTGCGTTCTATATTGTATTTCTTTCTTTGAAGTTTTTGTTTTAATATTAGTTATGAGCGTTTCCGTGATTAGGTCACGTTAAGCAGTCGGTCCCGGTTGTTATCATAAGATAACAGTCGTGAAGCTTAGTAGCCGGCCTTCGGGCAGCTTAAAAATATGCAACGGCAAGATTACGTATTGCTAGTCCTCAATCCGCACTCGGCTCGCGTGGTAACGTATGGCCTTAACCCTCCCCTGAGAAGACAGCCGAGCCCAACAGTGGGACATTAAGGGTTGTTGATGATAAGTTACATGACGTTGTCAATAGCCTAGGTACTCTCCTATATTTATATGTAGGAACTTGTATTATGCAACATTTTTTATTACTTTGTCTTTATGTGGGTATAGTGTGCTGTGTTATAGCATGTAAGCCCAAATAACATAAGTAATGTGGTGCGATGTTCAGGCGATACGTAGCGTGAGAAGTCATGTTTAATGTTTTAAACTTTCATGGTCAGTAACATTAGAATAGAAATCTGCGGGATTGCTACCATGTACCTTTTGTTAATGAGTAACTGATATTTCGGCATTGTTGCAAGCGCCATGATCACGATTTACGGAGTAACTGCGCTTGCAACAGTGCCGAAATATCAGTTACTCATTAACAAAAAGGTTCATGGTAGCAATCCCGCAGATTTCTATTCTAAGTCATGTTTAAGCCCGAAAAGAGGCACAAGTCGGTGCCGTGGCATACACTTGTGAATGAGAGTGTACACCTGTGAGCCCCACTAAGTGCTCCCGATCGATCGACGACTAATCTGTATGTAATTGTTGAATAAATTCCGTGTGTTGAGCTCGTTGCCGTGAATCACACTCTTTAAAGGTCACGTAGGCATCTGGCCGATAGTGTCGAGAGCCCGCACCTACTTCACTTAGGATCCTCAGCGTATAGGCAACTGCTGTACGGCCGAAGGCCAGCAGGAGGTCATCGTAGCCCTTTATTTTCTGACCACAGGCGTCTTATTCCATGAAAAGGTCATAAAAGGAACGATCGCTAGGTATCAAGTGCCTATGGTGAATTCGTTCTGTCGGTCGGGATGGCGAGGGGACAGCGCCGGATCATGGGCCCGGAATGCCGTAGCCGGAACGCACATGCTCAAGCACTGCGGTGTTGGCAGGCACGGCTCGAAATTCAGGGCTGTGCTAGCCAACGTGCTCACGTGCCAACGTGCGAGAGTGGCGAGTGGCGAAGGATGGGAATGTTATGCTCCAGAAGGAGTCCGCCGAGCGGTATCGGGAAAGGGCTGATCCCACTCGAAGGAGGCGGTGAAGGGGACGCGGTAGAGGCCGCTAACTCCCTAATCATCGCCTAAGAGTCGCTGCAGTCACATCCTGGGGAAATGTGACCGCTGCAAACGACTCGAGATAGGTGACACCCTCGGTGCGGCCGGGGGGTGTCGTCTAAGGCGGGTTGATGTTTCGCCTCTTACTATACTGAGCGGTGAAAGGCGCAGCAGCATCCTGCCTTGGGGGTGAGCCAGTCACGCCGAGATGTACCTACCCCAGATTAGGGGTAAGGCAGGGGGACACCAGAAGCCGCTGATGTGATCCTGGTGTTAGTCCCAACTGCCGAGGTAGGCCGCCGCGGGGTTTAGTGGTTTCCCGGGAGTCCCACACACGCCCTTCGCTTGCCCCACGAAGGGTATGGTGCTAAAAGCATTACCGGCGTAAAAAAAGAGAAAAAAAGGTACCTATCAAGTGCCTTGATTGATGAGCAAGATAATTGTAACTGATTTAATGGTCTTTGGGTACGTACCTACTGGGTAATGGGGACGAGCTAAGACAATGGGTCCGTATGTGCAGTTTGTTTATAAAGATTCCAAATGTAAGTTATTTTAACAGTTCAACGACACATTTACCGAAGGTCTGCTGAGTGAGCTCTGTGAGTGAGTGCTGAGTGATGAACTCTGTCTAATGAGTGACTAGTCAATTGCTGCTGACAGCCTCGGTGGCGCACATGTAGCGTATGTGGCCTTTTGGGAACGTGTCGTTGAATAAGTAGAATACTGCGGAGCTGTTCTGTCGCCGCGCCGGTTTGGTGTTCGATCCTAGGTTGGAACAAATCTTTGTATTTACATAAATGTTTGTATTTGAATATTTACAAAAGAAAGTATATTAAGAATTATTATTAGTAGCTAGTAGCCAATCTTATAAACTCAGCTTGAATTCTACTGTTTCCTGTTCTCTACTAATAATGGTCACTGCACTACAACCCCCTTTTCTATTTTTATCGTCTGCCAACTCTCTCCGGCCCACCGGGGTTTACTAAGACCACGCGGTGTGCCACTCTGCCCCTTAAATGGGAGGGATCCGTTATCTGCTGTTATAATGACATCCGGACCCTTTCCTGGCAGCCTTGAGCCACTACAAGGACGATTTAACCAGTAATCCTGTTTTATTTCTTTGAAAATAAATAATTAAATAAAAAATAAATATCAAAGTATATAAGGTAAGTAATTTGATATAATTGATTTGATGGTAGTGAATCTTTTAGAGTTATTTCTACAAGTTGAAAATAGAAAGCTCTTCCTCATTTGACTACATTTCATATTATAAATAAATGTATTTCATTTAGAATATTTGTGGAACCCACAAGAAAGTTATAACAGTAACAAAAGTTATAATGTTTGGGAGCTGCCCCGTGACCCGGCGAACTTGTTCATGACTTTCATGAGTTACATTACAAGCTAACGTTTGCTACCGTCTGTCTGTAGCGGCAAGTGTCGGGACTCTTTATACCTATACTAGAACAATTCACTGACAAACAAGTATACTACCGAGGAGATTTTAGTCCTAAATCTTAATCAGTTGGTATTTGGTAGGAATCTATAGCGAACATATACATACAATAGATCACTTACTTTTCACCCATATAGGTACGAAATTATCTTCAACATTTAAATGGCACTTAGTGATTTTAGTCAGCAGATATAATTTGAAAAGAGTTTTTGAAATGAATCGATAAATTGTGAATTACATTATCAAAAGACTAAACAGCCCCGTCGAATTGAGAACCTCCCGCTTTTTAGGGTTCCGTAGTTAATAACTCGGAACCCATATAGATTCGTCATGTCCGTCCGTCCTCGACTTACCTCCCTTACGGTTGGCGTGAATATGTGTTGTAATTACGTCGACAAAGTGCTACAAAAAAAATACGAAAAAAAATATAGTTTTAAAAAACTAAACAAACACGCTTTTAAACTAAAAAGTAGAAAATAATTTTAATGTAACAAAGCGTGGGGCGACGTTATTGAAATATTTTCAGAAAGCACCCCACGCTTTGTTACATTAAAATTATTTTCTACTTTTTAGTTTAAAAGCGTGTTTGTTTAGTTTTTTAAAACTAATTTTTTTTTCTAGACTAAATAATTTTTAAACTTTTTTTTTGGTTTTTTTTTTCGTATTATTGTATTGTCATCGGTCCTCGATAAATCTACAAAGTTTGAACGAAATCTGGCCGTTTAAAGTGGGTCAAAATCGCCCCCAAAGGAGTCGCTTACAAACAAACATACAAACATACAGGTCAAGCTAATATAAAGCGTGTAAAAATAGATTGCTTGGTATACTTTGCCTACACGTAAAGTAGGGATGAATTTTTTTCTCGCATTCAGGCCTATTAGATAGGTCTTTTAAAAAACATTGTGAGGTTGCTAAACCTATTTTTCGATTTATGTATCAGTTCGCGAGTCATTCAACTTTAAAGCGCATTTTTTTTTTGTCAAAACAGGGCGTCTTCTCCCCCTCTAAAAGCTAAACGGCTGGCTTAAAACATCTGAAAACAAATATGTTTGCAGGCCATATACTGAACCTTAAAGAAAAACCGTAGCGGTTTTGATAACTTTTTTGTTTTAATAGATATAGGGGCCTAACTTGTAAAATATAATAATGTCTTGTTTTCTTTCCTTTTATTTTATTTTTCATTCATCTTTTTAGCTTAATTTAACTTTAATTAATCTTTACTGAAAATGTATATTGTATGCGTCTAATTCTACTATTGTAACTAGTTAATTTTGTGGCAGCCCCAGACACAAGCGTAGCTTAGTCTGGGTGCCAACATCGAATTTACTTGAATTAATTTATTATTATATTATTATAATTAAAAATACACTTTCGTACAAAAATAAAGTAATAATAAGCAAACATAACAATTATCTATTGGACACGATTTTAAATCTATCCACCATTGTGGGTGACTACGGAATCCTGTTCTATGCGTGGCCAGGAACGTACTTGGCCAATTTTTTA
Organism: Phragmatobia fuliginosa; assembly: GCA_932526445.1. Classification (NCBI taxonomy): domain Eukaryota; kingdom Metazoa; phylum Arthropoda; class Insecta; order Lepidoptera; family Erebidae; genus Phragmatobia; species Phragmatobia fuliginosa. The sequence continues at coordinate 105,577 of OW052069.1, read as the reverse complement.
AATAGACATGACAACATAACTGTGGAAGAGTGAACATAAGAGTGAACAGCTGCTGCAGTACGTACTGCCAAGAGAATGAAACACTCATTTCATTATATTTTACATGATTTCTAAAAAACTATTATTTCATGAAATTGTTGTTAGTTCGAGTTGCTCTAGTATAATAATACCTATACTTTTCTTTTAATACAAATACATACCTAGGCACACATTATACAAAATAGCCAAACTTCAAAACCAATATTTGCAGATCGTACCTATAACTATTTAATCTAAGCCGGTAATCGAACCCGAGACCACGGAAGTTCACACTACAACTATACACACCACCGAGACAGTTAAAAATAAATGGTGTCTCAAGTTTAAGACAAACGTTAGTGGGTTGCCAAACGGCGGGTCCCGACACTGCACATCACATCATAGTCCTGGTCAAGGCATAGGGAATAGTCAGGGAATTCGAAACTAGTCGCTTGTACTAAAGGTTAAGACTTAAGGTGTAGAGGAAGCTGGTGACGTTTGTAACGATAGCTGACAGTGAACTGTGCCGCGTGATGAGTGATGATGCTCGCATGGTTTACTTGTGCAACATGTTGTATCTTAGTAGGTGCCACTAATTTAATGTTATTGCATTATATTCAACCCTATTTACTGATCGACACAAAGTTTATTGTTTTGTGATGAACCTACGAGAATGCTTAGGTATAGGACGTTTCCTTAGAATGTATAGATAGTTTGACCAGGACGTCACAGCCTGATTAAACATTCATAGAATAATTATTTACTAATTAAAGTTAAAACAGAACTATTGTTGTGACGGTTCAGAAATTCCATAATTGACACGTTACAGACGTTGAACTGGGCTCAGTGGTGCTTCAGTGCAGCGTGTCGTCATGTACAGGCGGTGCAGCAGATCCCACGGGCACGGTGACGTCGCTCTGGGACATCTACATAATTATCAGTTCGTCATTCCACCTAGTTTTTATAATCCAGTTACGTGCCGAGCCACTCACCGTACTAGACGGGTCCGACGCTCGATAATACCTACTCTCTGTAACACCGCACACCACATACGATCGACCCTACGTCAAACAGTTCACCGTCGGTGCATGCTACAGTAGAATTCAAATAGACCGTCAGACGGCGGCCATCCGCCGCACGACTCTCGCAGACCGCTCGGCGCGTTCGGGGCACCTCAACTGTTCCGCGGCTTGTCCGAGTGCGTCGAACGAGCGCGCTTGAGCCGCAACTGCGTACAGACACACCAGTCACCTGCTAAATGTGAACTAGCTCCCTCGTCTCGATGGGCGATATCATGTTTAGGAGGTCAGAGGCCGTAGCGCAGCTACATCAGCAGCGACAGCGCGGCGAGTGTCGACACGCGCGATGGTGCGGCGGCGGCGCGGCGGACACTGCGGGGCGACTGACACGCGCGCCTCGCGCCTCGCGCACGCGCGACCCCGGCCCGCGGCGCATGTGTACTGTGTACCGTACTCGCTCGTCTCCTCGACAATTGAATCACACTATTTACATTCCCTATGTCAAATGGCCATCTCTTTCCTCTTCATCAGAAGCAGTACAGTAACATCAGGCAGTAGGTACCTCTGTAGGTTACTCTGGCACTGCTGCATGAGTACCGGTAATCCTGTGTCACAAAATGTAGTGTTCATCTATCTGCCATTGACGCAAAGACGACGAAAAGTTTAATGTCATATGCCAATGGATTCCACAGGCTAGGACGAAACGAGTTCATGCACCTACTTTTTTATATAGATAGAATATCCTATTTAGATTTATCCTATATTATATCCTACACTCAGGATAATGAAACACTGGCATATAATAATCTGATTAAAGTGGCACAAGCAATAACCAAATTCATTAAATGGTTTAATTCTGGTGCAGCCTCGTCTGCGGCTTCTATTGTACGTCGCCAACTTGTTAACCATGAATATGATGTACCGGACTTTTTTTTTTGAAATATTAAAAGGAAACAAGTCTTCTATACATTGTTTTAATGAAATCTTAAAGGTTTATGCACGCAAGGGAAGCTCTCAAGAGGAATGATTTTACTCGTTTTTGCAACAATTTTCAATGATACACAGAAAACACCTTGCCTTCTCTTGGCCAGAGCGTAATGATGTATAGATAAATCCTCGATAGCTGGGTGAAATATGTAAGACTGAAGGAACATTTCAAATTGAACCAGTACAAGTACTTCCTGAGGTTATCGATTATCTGTTGCCCTATTCTCGTTTATTTTCTACACTATAATGTTATAAAGAAGAAAGATTTGATTCTTTGTTTGTAATGAATAAGCTCCGAAACTACTCGAACGATTTGAAAATTTCTTCAAATAGAATAATACATTATCCCTGATTAATATGAACTATATAAGTAATATTTTCAAAAATTTTAGGTGTCCGTATGAAAAATTTGATAATTAGATTATCAATATTTTCATACGGACCCTATTTTGTGTACGCCGTGAAAACTATTGACAAGACTCGTGGAGCAGTGATGTACTACATTATGTATGTACTATATCTTAGACAAAAAAAAACGGCCAAGTGCGAGTCGCACTCGCCCATGAAGGGTTCCGTAGCAGCAAGTAACACCATATAAAAGTTTTTGTGGTTCGTAGTAACTTTCATCGATGTTTTAATAATAGTGTTTTGATTGAAAGAAATCTAAATCGCGGTATATGATTTATGGCGTATTAAAAAAAACTACTTCTAGATCTCGTTCAAACCAATTTTCGTTGGAAGTTTGCATAGTAATGTACATCATATATATATATTTTTAGTTTTATCATTCTCTTATTTTAGAAGTTACAGGGGGGGGACCAACATTTTACCACTTTGGAAGTGTCTCTCGCGCAAACTATTCAGTTTAGAAAAAAATGATATTACAAAAGTTAATATCATTTTTGAAGACCTATCCATAGATACCCCACACGTATGGCTTGGATGAAAAAAAATTTTTTGAGTTTCAGTTCTAAGTATGGGGACCCCCAAAATTTATTGCTTTTTTTCTATTTTTGTGTAAAATATTAAAGCGGTTCACAGAATACATCTACTGACCAAGTTTCAACAGTATAGCTCTTATAGTTTCGGAAAAAAGTGGCTGTGACATACGGACGGACAGACAGACAGACATGACGAATCTATAAGGGTTCCGTTTTTTGCCATTTGGCAACGGAACTCTTCGCGATACCATATGTCTATCTATTACAGATGTCACAATAATAGTAATTATATTAAGTAAAAAAAGTATTTTAGGGTTTCGAAGTTTATGAAAAAAATAGCACTTTCCGTTTGACGGACGGACGGACATGACGAATCTATAAGGCGGAACCAATGATATTATATAGAAAGATAGGTTACCTTCATACTAAACGGCGTTCGATATTGTTGCGGTATGACATGACGTACTTATTTATAGGTGTATACATACATTACGATTACGAATGCAAAAGATAATACGGAATGCATGGTAAAGAAAGAGATAGCTAAAGAGATTTAATCTATTACGCATGCCATCGACCGTTATTAGTCCTTGTCACACTTCAGTTACAATCTTATCCTCTGTCCTTTTTTAACGCGCCTTAACTAATACTGGATATCATTTAATAATTTCGGTAAATGGGAAACAAAACCGTGACAAAATACAAATATTACGTAGTTACTTATAAATAGTTACCCGTGGTATGTAACTCTTCCCTTTTATTTACTTTGGAACCATAGTTTTTACACCTTCTTAACATACAGCTACGCATTTTGGTAATAATGAGCACTTCACGGAAACGCTCTTACAACGTGTTTATTCGCTAGCTTCTATTAGCCGACTAAATGAAGTCACGACGATTGTCTACATTTGTCCTCAACAATAATCGCGCGATAGTGCGATATCTACCTTTTTTTATAATATCATTGGGCGGAACCCTTATAGATTCGTCATGTCCGTCCGTCCGTCAAACGGTAAGTGTTAGGCGCGAACTACACACAAACGGCGAGTCGTTCGGCGCGGCGCAGGCACGATGCCGCTTCAAAACTTTTGCATACAAAATGTATTATGGAGACGTATTGTGAATTCACACACAAGCGGCACGGCACAGGCACGCCTAGCAGTCACAACGGAAGCGTATCAGATATGGTGTATTAACTATGCGTTCACGCAAGGAGCACGTCGCGTCGCTTGCTATAGAAGATGATTATTATTTATCAGCAACAAAAATGGTGATGATATAGAATACAATATACAGTTCTGCGAAATTGTCGAACAATATCCGGCTTCAGCTAAGACTGGTTCTCTCCAATGTGTTTCGGAAGACCTTGTTTCAGTTTCGACAATATAATATGGAAACATTCTTGTGACATTTTATACACTGTGTGGAAACCATCAGGATATTCCTGTAACTTTTCCATTATTTTAAAATGTCTGTGCTCTTCTGATAATTTCCACACAGGGTGGATCCAATATCTTCTGTGCCTCTGTACATTAATGAGTTGCAGCAAAGCATCTTCGTCATCTGAAGAGGAAGACATGATATCGCAAAAATAAAATTGATGTTTTATTGGGTGCTGAAGTATACAGCCAGGTCCAATGATAATAAATGGAAAGATAGGTTACCTTCATCAGAAACATCATCTTTATCCTAAAAAGAAAAAAGTATTTTAGTTGTCATTGTAAATTATATACTTTCCAAGATTATAAACAACATTTTGAATTATGGAAAACACCTTAATTAAATTTAATGTAAAACTAAGGACAGATTTAATCAAACTATAATTTTATTATGGATACAAACAAATTTTACCATGTTTATAACAGGCACTGCATTTTTTTTCAGACGCATGTATCCTTTCGAAGTAGTGTATTTATATTCCTGCTTAAAATGTACGGAACAAATAGTACTACTTTTCGTAGGCATCCAGTCGTACTCACTTCTTTCCGCCTGAACCATTCTAACCCATTTAATTCTCGTAAGATTGTCACTTGGAAATCTGGTAAATACTAAACAATATACACAGTCTTTTTACCAACATACATTTTATCACTATTTTATCACTATTATTGCCAAATAATATAATCATCATATTAACTGAAAGGCAATGACAACTAAACACATAATAATAATATGAGCGTATCAATTAGACGGTACTGGAGGACGCGGACGATAGGTATGTATTGTGCCTACGATATCCCTTCTGTTTGATTTAATCTATTACGCATGCCTTGTCCTTGTCACACTTCAGTTACAATCTTATCCTCTGTCCTTTTTTAACGCGTCTTTAATAATATTGGATATAATTTAATAATTTCGGTAAATGGGAAACAAAACCGTGACAAAATACAAATATTACGTAGTTACTTATAAATACTTACCCGTGGTATGTAACTCCTTCCTTTTTATTTATTTTGGAACCATAGTTTTTACACCTTCTTAACACACAGCTCGGCATTTTGGTAATAATAAGCACTTCACGGAAACTCTCTGAGAACGAGTTTATTCGCTAGCTTCTATTAGCCGACTAAATGAAATCACGACGATTGACTACATTTGTCCGCAACAATTTTCGCGCGATAGTGCGATACATATCTACCTTTTTTTATAATATCATTGGCCAGGTCATACAGCACGGCGTTAGGAAGAATGTGCGCGGAACCCTCTTGGCCCAAGAAACAACTTTAGGTTGGATTTTATCGGGTGCGTTGGAAGTTGACGAGGGTATGCCTTCTCACTCAAAAATTACCGTGATGCATACCAGTGTGATAAGATGATGAATTAAGAAAATTCTGCTAACTAGAGTTTTGTTTGTTTACCGACTTCTAATAAAGATCAGTCTCGATTGATAGTTGTTTGAATTGCGTTCGTTTTCCCTATAAAATTAAGTATAAACCATAGAGGAAACATCTGGAACAACTGCCTTGTTGGTCTAGTGGTTAGCGTATGCGACTGCTAATCAAGAGGTCTCGGGTTCAAATCCCGGGTCGGGCGAAAAAGTGTTTTTGGGATTTTCTTAGGGAATTCCTAATAGCAGCCCGGAGTTTGGAAGTTTGGCGGTGATTCACGCCCGTGCCTCGGAGAGCACGTAAAGCCGTCGGTCCCGGTTGTCATGAACATCTATGGCAATCGTTATTGGGAAGTCAGTGCCCTCAAATATACTGACAACTAGTTCAATCTTCGAATTTCAGTTCTCCCTTAGGGTTGCGGAGGTCCGATGCCAGTCGCTCCGTGGAAAAACTGAAATTCAGGTAAAACCGGTTGAACTGGATGACATTTACTAAGCGCAATAAAGTGTTGTCATTTTGACTTATTACAAATTAGCTTTCGCCCGCGGCTCTGCCCGCGTGTATCTCGGTTATGTAATTTTTTTTATTTTTCATAAAAAAAATATTTTTTAATAAAAGTATCCTATATTACTTCTAATACCTCAAAGAATGTGTGTACAAAGTTTCATGATGATCGGTTGAGTGGTTTTCGCATGAAAGCGTAACAAACAAACTTATCTTCACATTAATAATATTAGTAGGGAAAATATTGATTAATCTTATATCTATTACACGTTTATAGTTCAGGACATTAGAACATCTTTTTGAATATACATTTTAAATAAGTTTATTTCCTGGACTTTAGTATTATCTATAAATTATGTTTTAATATACAATAATTATCCAACAACTAATTAATACTCTAGTTTGCTGTCCACGAGTTCGAAAATTAGGCCGAAAATGGGCATTGTTCTTTCCAAGTTTGTGTTGGATTTTTACATTGTTCTGACTCAGATCAAATGATTAAAACCTTTTTGGTATTTTATTTTTTTTCAGCCAGGAAGACAATCGAAACCGCCCGGTTTTTTTTGTAAATGAGTGTAGAATCAGTCATTGATTTCCCAACCCTGTCGAAGTCGATCTTTGTTCAGTGGTTTTTGTGTGATTGCGCAACATACAGACATACACTCAACAGACACACAAAACAGAAATTGTTTATGTTCTAGGCCTCTAGGGGGTTTTCAAAAAAGGTTAAACAAAGTAATGAGTTTGTTTTACTATTTTATTATAAGAATAAATCACATAGTAATGTATGTACACATTTTATCAGTAAAGTAACAGAAAAACATTACGGTTTCTGAAGAGTTCCGAAATGAAGCACGACGAGGGCGCGTGCCCTACGCGAAAACTACTCGGCGGGGTCGGCGCGTCTACTCGGCGGGGTCGGCGCGTCTACTCGGCGGGGTCGGCGCGTCTACTCGGCGGGGTCGGAATGCGGCACGAGGCGTAGCGTGCGCCGCAGCAGCAGAGGGCGCGCGCGCGACGCAACCACGACACGCGCGTACCGCCCGCTCGTCACCGTCACCGGCGGCTCGTCGTCCGCGAACACGATGGGCAGGCGCATGATGTCGGCGGCGGCGAGCGCGGGCGCGGGGGGAGCGGGCGCGGCGCGGCGCGGCGGCAGCAGCGCCACAGGAGTCGCGCCCGGCCCGCGCGACACCACGCGCGCGTTCTCCGGCGGCCCCGCCCTGTGGGCGATAGCCACTCGTACCGTTCTTCGTCTACACGCATATATCGATCTATCTCTATCCGAACCGGGCTGCACTCACCTGGCGGGGGCGGGCGGCACGTGCGCGTACTCGGCGGGCTCAGGCGCGCGGCGGCGGGCCGGCCGAGGGGGCACCCTCCCTCCCTCCGAGCCCTCCGCCGTCTCGAGCGCCCAGCGCGCGCACTCCTCCTGCAACGGACGGGCGTATTGACAGTACCGAATACGCGACCACGGCGACGATCTACTCCTCGAGCGACACTCACCGCGACGGCCGCATCGAGAGCATGCTGAGGCAGGCGCCGGCGGAGGCGCTGTGCGACGGGCAGGCGCAGCGAGTCGTCGGCGCCGCGCACCTCGAGTAGGCGGCGCGGGGGGTGCGGAGGGTCGCGCGCGCGCACCAGCCCGCGCAGCGCGCCCAGCGGACACGCGGCCGCGCCGGTGCCCGCCACCAGCAGCAGCGGCAGGCGCAGCTCAGCCAGCGGGTCGTCGGGCGCGTCGCGCGGTCCCTCGGCCGTGAGCAGCGGCAGCGCCAGCAGCAGCAGGCCGCGGACGGAGGGTGGGGCGAGGTTGGCCGCGAGCGCCACGCACAAGGACGCGCCCGCGCCGAAGCCCCCCAGGATCACGGCCCGGTCCCTGTTTCGATGAGACGCTTTCGTGAGTAAATAAATAAACTACGCGGGCACCCGGGAAGCGACCCGTCGGCTTTCTTCGGACACGATCTCGCCGAGCCGCCTTCGTTCAGTTCGACGCACGGGCAGTTCAAAGGATCTACCTTTAATGACCGCGGGAGCCGCTAATATACGATCACCTTTATCTTTATCGTTCACGTCGAATCCTGGAACTTAGTTTCGGCCTTCGACCGTGAACTCACCCCGCCTCGGCGAGGACGTCGGCGAGCGCGGCGCGCAGCGAGCTCGCCACCGCCGCGCACCGCGCCTCCGGCCCCGCAGCGCCCCCCGGCGCAGCCAGCGCGCGCACCCGCACCAGCGCGCCCAGCCGCCGCACCCAGCGCCGCTCGGCGCGCTCACCGCCCGCCATCACCCACACCAGCCACGGGCCCGCCGCGCCTGCCCCCAGTGCCGCGCACACCCCTCCCAGCGCGTCGCGGCGTGGCGGCGGTGCGCGCCCGCCCGTAAGTCGCGCTGCCACGCGCGGGGCGGCGCGCGCCAACTCGCTCAGCAGCGCGTCGTACAGACGTCGCCAAGCGCGAGGCGCGTAGGCCGACAGCGTGGCGTGCAGCCAGGGTGCCGGGCGCTGCGCGGGCGGGCCGGGCACGCCCGCGGCCCCGGCGAGCGCATGCCGCAGGCGTCGCGCGCCAGCTCGTAGGTGCTCGTCATCGGCCGCTCGGCCGCCTGCGAGGCGCGCGAGCCGCAGCCGCCGCAGTACGTCGAGCGCCTGCTCGGCCAGAGCGGCGTGAGCGGCGCCGGGCGCGAGCGCGGTGACGCGCGACTCCCACTCCTCGTCGTCCTCGACTTCGGCGTCGTCGGGCGAGGGCTCGCGGGAAGCGCGCGGCGAGAGCGACGAGCGGCCCGACGGGGGGCCGGGAGGGGGCGCGTCGTCGCACTCGACGTCCACGTCGTCAGTGAGCGGCTCGGAGCGCGGCGCGAGCAGGACGCGCACGTGCGAGGCGGGCGCGTCGCCGGCCCCGCGCGCTCGCGCGTACGAATGCTCCACCCATACGCCGGACCGAGCCTCCTGCGAAATTTTCGACTCAATCGAATTTTAAATTTCGAGATAAATCGAGTCGCGATCGTGATTTACGATGAAATATAGTATATGTGGATATTGAAGGTTCGGATACGCACGTGTGGTGGAGCGAGCGCGTGCACGTAGGCGACGAGTCGCTCGTGCAGCGCGGCGGCCTCTTGGCGAGCTGCTCCGGCGCGACCGACCTGCACGAACAACGGGGCGGAAGATATTTTAAAAACATACTTTAAATTCGCATTACACAATTGTATACAGACATGGACTTATAAAAAAAGGCGGACGGAACTCACGCTAAGACAAAACTGAGACACTATAATGCTGGCATCATAGTGCCTACGGAGCTTTGTGTGCGTGAATGCGTTTAGGGTTGCCAAGTTACCCAAATTTATGCCTACACACAGTAAAAAAAAAACAGTTAATGATAAAAATATTTTATTTTTTCGAAATTTTATTGTTTCTACTGTTTACCATCCCAAATGCTGAGTATTTTTTTTATAATAATGTCTTTTACTTTGAGAGGTTCTTAAAATTTGGGTGGATTGTTTACTGCGCGCGATGTTTTTATCTGCAGACAGCACTCACGCTGTTCAGTCGCTAAGCGAGTTTTTTGGCCCTAACTAATTTGCAGCAATATAATGGTATACGAAACTCGATTAATCGCTTACTTGACTTAGTATTGTGCACTGAATCATGTAAGGTTACTCGCTGTAGTCGGCCACTAACTCCGGAAGACGCGTTTCATCCAGCGCTTTCAATAACTTTTTCTAGTAAAAATATTTCGTTTTTAAGAATCCCTATTATTTACAAATATAATTTCCGTAATGCAGACTACCAAACAATCAATAATGAGTTATACAAAGTTAATTGGAACAACTTCTTTGGTTCTTTAATCTCTTTATTCGTCAACCTCGATAGATGATCAAGTTATTAAATGAAAAGCGAAAATTTCATAAACATTGGAAAATGTATTCTAATCCTCTTGATGGGGATAGCTCTAAAATTCTTAGAAAAAGGGCAAAGCGTATGGAACGGGATTGTTATAATAACTACATGTCCTTCTGTGAAGGAGCAATTAAGAGAAATCCGAAGTTTTTCTGGACTTACGTAAAATCTATTTTCTCGAAAGGCAGCTTGCCACAAGTTATGACATACAAGGGGACTTCGGTTTCTGACGGCGAAAGTATTTGTAATCTTTACAATGAACATTTTCACTCTGTGTTTGAACCGACAAATGGTGATTTTATTTATCCCGTTCACCCCGAAAACGCTGCCGTAGACATTGCATCTGTCGAAATATTACAGAAAACTGTTACGGAATATTTGAAGTCAGTAGACTCAAATAAGGGTGTTGGCCCTAATGGAATCCATTCTATTTTTATTAAAGAGTGTTGTGATTCTGTAGTTTTGTCTGTAGATATAACTACACACGAAACTACTAGTATGTCTTATACGCAATGTAAGTAGTTGACAAGTTTTTAAAGTTTTTTCTCTCTGTAAGTACCAACTTAGCAAAACACTTGGAAACATCAGTTACTTCTTATATAGAGCAAGAGCCCAGAGCCGCCAGACCTACGTCATTAGTGCAAAGCTGAAATTTTCAGGATTATTAGTACAATGTCTTTTTAAGATGTATGTGTACCCATTAGCTTGAAAGCGGGGCCGTTTCTGAGATAGCGCGAAGTACAGATGGATAAAAATCTTACTTAACTATGTTAAAGGTACAAAGCTAGTATTTACATATTTTTTCAAGAATATTATTTAAAATTAAAATTCATTACTGCCAGACACTTTCCGTGGGCCATTACTTCTGCCAGACGTCTTGAAAGTTGTGAAAAAATTAGGTAAACTACGTTATAGTAGCAAACCTAAATTTTATACCATTATCTAAGGTACTATTTTAAGTCCAATTGGTAGGACCTTCGTAAAGGTCACTAAATCAACCATCTAAATACCGATCTTTATTTAGTTTGTGCACTCATTCTTTCATATTAAAAAAAAATATGTTGTTTCTAAACAGACAGGGGATAATTTTTATAACGCCATGATTTTCAACATGTTTCGACTACCTAAATACGTCCACTGTCGCCGCTGCAACTAACCGCTACTAGGGTTCGTGGCGTGCAAAACGCACCGCTCACCGACGCCGCTCCGCTTTTCGCTAAGACCAAAACTCGTGGCCAGGCCGTTAAAGTGTCAATAATTGGTACCTTTACCTTAAGTACTGGGCTGATTTGAAAAATTATTTCAGTGTTAGATAGCCCATGTATCTAAGGATGGCTAAAGGTTATCATATCATCACATTACAACCAATATGAGCCCAGTATCAAGCAAAAAGTTTCAAAAATGGACGAAAAAAAATTCACTGCTTCCATTGTGTGTGCTGCATTAAAGGTTAAAGATTAGTCAAAATAATGTATGAAAGAATTGTTCCTATTGAAATAAATGTTTACTACAGCATACATTGTATGTCAGCATTGAGACGGGATCACTGTATAACATCATGTGACGGGCGATAGAATGCTCGGACTGGATTATGTGGGAAAGCTACATTAGTAATGTGCATGTTTATAACAAGTCTGGTCACCATAGCATAGGCTCTAATTAGTTTGGGACAAAATATGAGTTAGGTTATAGAACCATAATAATACAAGCAGTGATCCAGTATATGGTCTATACTAGATCACTGCTTGTATGTGTATAGACTGTGTATGTACTTGATAGATTGATAAACCTTTGCAACACTCTTATGTGGTGGTAGAACAATAATAAGTTTAACTGGCCCAATTTGTAAACAACTTTCACCTGGCCAATTAAACATTAGTACAAATGATTTAGCTGTTTTAAACCAACCTAAGTTACCATTTGAAAATTTTTTTTAAAACATCTTTACAATTATGCATTAATATATTTGCTCAGCACAGCTTTCAAAAGAATAGGTTGTCTGTGGGTAAATAATGTTAGCAGAAGTGATATAGATACGTCTAGCATTATCGTTGTATTTACTGAAGTTCATACCTCAAGCGACAAGTCACCCGTGTCGTACGGATGATATAAGCTTGCAGTAGCCATCACCATTTATTCTGCCGGTGGATGTTGGAAAGCCGAAATAAAAGTTCAATACAATCAACTTTCCAGAGTCATTGCGACCTAAGTAGGTACACCATTTCTATAAAATATTACGAGTCACACCATAGCACAGAAATATAACTAGAGAAAATATCTTAATAGAATATACGGTATTAAATGTAATAAGAGGTTATTATTTGAAATAAATTCAGTCGTCTCAATCTTCAGACACACTGTTTTTATTGTTTATCTGAATAACTGTGTCAGATTCAGATGTCATTAATGTCAGTCAGTTATGTCCAGTGTTGCTACCTCTACGTCTTTTCTCATAGATCTACATGTTTCAGGCTTTTTTTTTTAAATTTTTACAAATTTGCAAATAACACTGTTGGTGAGTGTAGTAGTAGTAAAAAAAAATAACGAGTAGTAAGTAGTGACAAGTTATATCACAAGTCTATATTCCGTTACTTTTGTAAAAGATGTGATAGACATGGGTTTAATATGTACTAGGAATAAAGATAAATTAATTCAACCACGTTTTAGACTCTCAAAAGTGCACACATCTTTTAAGGGGTACTGTATTAAATTTTATAATAAAATACCTCAAAACATACTAGATTTAATAGATAATCGATTTAAAAATGTTGTAAAACGCACACTATTTACGGAAGCTTATTACAAATTAGAGGATTACATTGCCGACAAGAATGCTTGGCTTAATGCTGGGTCCTGCTCCACAGCCACATGATTAATTAATTCTCAAATGATATAGAAGTTAGTTTGTATTTATGACATATTATTATGCTTAAAATAATAACACATAGAAAGATAGTCTACATACAAGCGCAGTGTCCAAAGTGAAGCACTGAACCGATTCACAATTCACACAGGCGTGTCGATTAGGTACGTGCTTACGCTCGGCGACACGCACACATACACTTGAGTAATAATGTCAGTAAAGGTCCAGCTCCCGATTGAAGGGAAATGATTCGGCCGTTGATAATCATTGGTATTGGCAATAATGCATTAATAGCAACCTGCGGTAAAGTATGGGTATGGTAATGTAGTTGTTATAATACGAGAACGTTTATTTTTATAACGAATTTCAATTTTCAAACAGATGATCTACGCCTGTGAAAACGTGTGAAAATAAAATTAGTTTATAATTATAGGTATATAATATCGCTAAATCATACAAATACGTAGGTATTTGTGTGATTTATAAATAGCTATATTATAAATATATTTAAATAGATTTTATTATAGATTATAAATAGCTACATTAAAAACATATTATATACCTGCGTAAAAATCAGTAACAACTGTTCTAAAATTAGTCGGAGCAATAAAGTCAGTTAAAATGGGAAAATATTTTCATATTCGGGCAGCACCGAGCAATGAAACAAAACATTTCTATTTTGACCTAATTAACTTTAATATACTATGAAAAATTGAAAGCTTACCTGTGAAAAGTGATGTTATTATGGTTATTATGTTTATCAGATTTGTTGTGACACAATTTGACTGCACAAACCGTCATGATAATTCTTTTTATCGCGACACACGTTCGGCGTGCTTTGACATTGAAGACTAACGGAGCGGCGCGGCGTTTGGAGCCATATGGCTCCATTTAAAGTGCTTCAAAATGGGCGCGCGGACTAGGTTTCTATGTGTAATTAGTAATTATTCTAAGGACATATGTTAATTTTATCCTAATGATTGACATTCTTAAATTTCTTTATTTTTTTGACATTGGATAACCATTTTATTTCTGCTTAGACTAAGAATGACCTAGACCGGTCATATGCGTGCACCCGTAAGGGATAGCAACAAAGTACATTAAATATGAATGTTGCCAGGTTAAAATAATTCCCCTTTAATAAGGGAGAATCGTTATTCCGTTTACTGTTCCAAACGTTTTAAAAATCTGTCAAATATGGTTAGATTAGTATTGAAGGCCTTCAAAACGAAAGCTGAGGATGTAACCGGGATCAAGATTGATTACATTAAAAAAAAAACATTTTTTATAAGGTTATAGTATTTAATGGCCCTTAAATAAAATAAGTATGTTGAAGAAATTAGTTTGTTTTCTTGTCTCTAGTTATCAGCATATTTTTGTACTGTAATATATCCTTACGTTCAAATATTTTTACATATATAGCTTTGCTATTGCCCGACCTTGTCGTCCAGTAGCCTTCAACCACATTTTACGCACATTTTCATCTTTTGGAAATCTGGAGGACAATAAAACACAAATCAAATCAAATTAAATTTCCTCACCATATGGGGTAATTTCAAAAGGCTGATGCGTTATCCCTAAAATGCTAGTAACCTTGCAAAATTACCTTAACACATTAATGGTCATTCAAACTTTAGCTGTGACAACCTATGCAATTTGGTCGGATAATTACAAAATTTTTCACACTTTAGGAACTAGTTTTTATCACTTATTTTCAATTATTTCTGCACATTAACAAACAAAAATTGATGTAATTAATCGTACTTAATATTAAAAACAATATTAGGCCGATAAAACGCTATTTTTTATACTTACGTGTGAAAGGTTATATTTTCATATTTGCGTTCACTACGGCTTTTGCGGCCGAAAACACAACACTGTACCATATTTATTAAAGTATCTGGGTTGAAAACAATTAGTTAAACTTAAAATCACACAGTAATTCACTCAAAAAGCCTTATTTTCACTCCTGATAAATTCCCGCTTTGTAATTTGTTTGACACAAATGTTTTGTGACAAACATATACGGCGATAAGGACAAAAAATACGTATCTCTATTTTTCTCTAACACACTGGAAAATGGTATCGTTATCTCACTCTCTCATGGTAACGCTTGTTGGCATGTCAGGTCTTGGTCATTCTTAGTCTAAGTATTTCTGACATGTATTATTGGTAATATTATTGTATCTTGTTGTTTGACATTTCTATTTTTTTGGCATTGACATTATTACTTATTAAGTTACTTTTTATTGAAAAGTTCCAAATATTGTAAAAATGCCTTATACAATGTACCTGACCAAAAATTGTAAAAACAATGTTGGAAAAGAGTGTGTCCATGGAGTTTCTTGTCTGTTCTTCTCCATAGGATCTACGAATTGGAACATGTTGAGGTGTACGAGATCGGGCGGAGACAGAAATGAATAAAGTTTATGTAAAAGCCATTGTTTTTTATTAAATAAAATATTACAAATCTATCCACTGTAGAGAACAACATCTGGCGGGAATCAAAGACAAGGAGAAACAGACCATAGACTATAGCTATCATAGTCCACTACACAGAGTAGACAAAACTATTTTAATTGCCACAGTATAACAGAACAGACAATTAGCTTCACGACTGACTACTTGACGTTTCAAAAATGCCGTTGTATTGGCTTATCTACTATATAAAAATAAGTCGGATTTTCCTTCCTGACGCTATAACTCCAGAACGCACGAACTGATTTCCACGGTTTTGCATTCGTTGGAAAGGTCTCGGGCTCCGTGAGGTTTATAGCAAAGAAAATTAAGGAAAATTTCAACAGAAAAGCGGGAAAATCTTTTTTTAGAAAATAGGGGATGACTTTTTTATGGGAATCTTTTAAGGGCAGGACGATGTCTGTTGGGACAGCTAGTTTGAAATAAAAATGGTTTGATTTGATTTTTTTTCTCTACTGCTCGGTTACTACTTCACTCACCTCATGGAAAGCAGTGAGTGAACAAAATACAGCACTAAGGCGTACTAGTAAGATGCTTCTTCATCATATGGCCTCCGGTCTCGGGCTCACCAATGAAGTAGTTACAAGCACACGAATGCTTACCATTTTAGTTTAGTCTGCTATACAAGGGTAGTAACGCCCCGGTCGAGCCGATCCATTCGTGTTGAAATCAGCGTGGTCTAACTACCTTGAACTCTCTACTGACATATTTCTGTATTATTTGGGCGTCCGGTCTTGCATTCACCAACAACGTACAACAGCACAAATGCTGGCATTGTAAGGGTGATCTTCTCCGCGAGGATAGTACCGCCTCGGTCGAACCAGCCCATTCGTGCTGAAATCAGTCTGCTACTTTATTCAAAGGCAGCGGCACCAACATCTGCGTTGCTAATTATGTGGCGTGGACTCCAATAAACATTCCGTTTCATACTAGAGTCCACGCCACATTAGAAGTCTCACGGATAGGTGCACTAATGCCCATATAACATCGAACAAGTTCAATTGCTTGCTTTGGAAAGAAAATTAATCAAATTGCCTAACGAAAATAATATGTAATGTGTACAAATTCATTTTTCCAAACCAGAATATACTATTCCTGCACGTTCTGAAATGATCGTAGAATGCTATGTTCTAAATCCCGAAGTAACTACTGGATATATCGATAAGTCTGAAATTCAAAAAGGTGTGTTTTATCTAGTTGTCTCGTTACACTCAAACAAAACAATCATGTCACTGTATCAGTTCTTAACACTAATACTGAAGATGTCACAATAAAATCTCTTTGCGTAGTACTAAGCCCTTGTGACTTATTAGATGATTATCTACATAATATTAACACTCTAAACCTTTCCTAATTCCATCAATCAAAATACTATATCAAATAGATCCTATGAAGTTAAGAAACAAATACGAACTTCACATCTTAATTCTGAAGAATCAAAAGCCTTATTTGATTTGTGCTCTGCATATTCCGATCTGTTCTATTTAGAAGGAGACACTCTTACTTCTACTAGTACCTTGAAACACAAAATTAAAACTACTAAGTCACAACCGATTCACGTCAAAACTTATAGATATCCTGAATGTCATAAAGAAGAAGTTAATAAACAGATACAAAAGATGCTCGATCAAAATATAATAAAACCTTCAAATTCCCCCTGGTCTTCTCCCATTTGGGTAGTTCCTAAAAACAAGACGCTTAAGGTCAAAAGAAATGGCGTATAGTCGTAGATTATAGGAAATTAAACGACGTTACTGTCGGAGACGCTTATCCTATTCCTAATATCACTGACATCCTGGATCAGTTAGGTTATAGCAAGTAATTTACTACATTGGACCTGGTGTCAGGTTTCCATCAGATTCGCATGAATCCAGAAGATGCCCCTAAAACAGCTTTTTCTGTTCCCAATGGTCATTTTGAGTACACTAGGATGCCTTTTGGTTTAAAAAATGCGCCAGCCACATTTCAAAGACTTATGAATACAGTTCTCGCTGGTCTTCAAGGTCTCCACTGCTTCATTTACCTTGATGACGTAATTATATACTCTCACTGCCTCTCTTCACACATAGAAAAACTTAAATTAGTCTTCGATGCTCTCAGAAAGCACAATCTTAAGTTACAACCAGATAAATGCGAATTCTTACGACGAGAAGTTGCGTATCTTGGTCATATCATCACTGATAAAGGTGTCTCTCCAAATTCTGATAAAGTTAAGGCCGTATCCAAGTATCCTACACCCAGAAATCCAAAGGAAATAAAATCATTTCTCAGGCTAATAGGATACTATCGAAAATTCATAAAAGATTTCTCAAAAATTACTAAACCCCTAACTTCACTACTCCGTAAAGATACTTCTTTCAATTGGACTCAAGATCAAGAAAATGCTTTTAATACTCTTAAATCAATGTTAACTAGTGCTCCTATTCTTCAATATCCTGATTTTTCTAAAGAATTTATTCTTACTACTGACGCTTCTAACTATGCTTTAGGTGCAATACTTTCACAAGGAGAAATTGGCAAAGATCTTCCAATCGCATATGCCTCTCGAACCCTCAATAGAGCCGAAGGTAATTATAGCACAACAGAAAAGGAACTTTTAGCTATTTTATTTGGTGTGAAAACCTTCCGACCCTATCTTTATGGACGCAAATTTAAAATTGTGACGGATCATCGTCCTCTTGTTTGGTTATTTAATTGCAAAGACCCTAGCAGTAAATTAGTACGATGGAGACTTAAGTTAGAAGAACATGATTATGAAATTGTTTATAAATCTGATAAAACTAACCTTAACGCTGATGCACTATCTCGCCCTCCTATAATATGTGCTGTCAATGATATCGATCTTACTAACGACATTACATATGGCAACTTTCTTCGATCTCGTTCTAATCCAATGGTATTTAGTACTGAAATCCGTGAGTTTAACCAAAGTCTGTTAAAAACATCCTGCTCTACAATCGCTTATCCTACTTCAATTGATCAACACTCATCTAATACTTACTGTGAAGAAATTATTAACCTCCTAGATGATAAAGAATCTTTTATAAGCTCCGAGAAAGAACTATATTCACTAAAGAATACTAATATTAATAATAAATTATATATCCATATGTTTACTAAAATTCATCACTATGATTCTTGTATTTATAGAGAATTATTTAAGGTGTTAAATTGCCTCCGAAATGAATTAATTATATTCCATCCTGATGTAAAAGAAATTTCTATGTCTGACTATTCCAATCCATTTGACAAACTAGAATTTATTATAATTTACGAAATCATATCTTTTATTTTTCTTAACACACATATCAAAATTAATATCTACCACAATAAACTCATTTATCCTAAGCCTAACGAAATTCCTACGATTTTAAAAGATAATCATGACTCTCCTATTGGTGGACATATTGGTTCCACACGTTTGTATAATAAACTGAAAGATTCTTTCTACTGGAAAGGTATGAAGAATGAAATTGAATCATATGTTAGTGTCCACAGTGCCAACAAAATAAAGCTTTACGTGCTTGCAATAAAGCTCCGATGGAGATAACTTCTACATGCCAGGAACCTCTCCAAAGAATAGCAACTGATATTGTTGGCCCTTTGCCAGAATCAGGTCTGGAAAAATAGAAATACATCGTAACGTTTCAGGATGATTTAACAAAATACTCCATGGCTTACCCTATCACTAATTCTACAGCTGAAAAAACAGCTGACTGTTTGATAAAATATATTTCTCATTTTGGTATTCCTAAAACTCTTTTATCCGACCAAGGTGTTCATTTTATTGCCGAAGTATATAAACAAATTACTTCTCTTTTCAAAATAAAACATCTTTTTTCTACTCCATATCATCCCCAAACTAATGGCGCTCTTGAAAGAAGTCACGCCACATTGAAAGAATATTTGAAATCTTACGTGAATGACAATCAAGATGATTGGCATAAATATCTCCCAAGGGTTCATCCATAAATTACGTCACACGAATTTCATGATTTCTTTGCCCCTCCCCCCCCTTGTCACAGCTGGTCACATTTGTAAGACTCCCCCCCTCCCTAGTGTGACGTCACATAATTTGCAAATTTACATTTAGAAATCATTGAATGAAAACAGGTTCCGAAATCGGTTTTATTTCAAACAAATTAACATCAAATCAAACAATTAATAAAACAAAAATTTATTAATTATATAAATTAGAAAAAATAATAAATCAAAAATTTTCAGTGCCTGTCAGGTTGCGCATAGAATTAGGTTCTGTGGTCACCAATAATGATAGGTATATTTAAAATCGTGTCCAATAGATAAATCGACCGCATAAATCGTTTAGTTTATTGTATTTATAAATATAAGTAGGAGGTACGCCGCGGACAATGCTTGACTTCGCATTAGTACTAATATAATATATCTACTATCTAACCCTTTTTACTATAATCTAATATATAAAATTCTCGTGTCACAGTTTTCGTTGCCATACTCCTCCGAAACGGCTTGACCGATCTTTATGAAACTTTATATGCATATTCAGTAGGTCTGAGAATCGGCCAACATCTATTTTTCACACCTCTAAAACGCGAGCGGAGCCGCGGGCATCAGCTAGTATACTATAATATCATTGCTTTGAGTAATATCAGGCCTTTACGTATTAGAAGAAAATATAATTATGTATAAAAAAATGTATTCAAAACCAAGAAGTAAAAGAATATTTTTATTGTTTGTGAAACTTTTCTATGCTTTTTGATGATTACTATGTAATATAATTAGAGTTTATAATAATAAAAAATGATTAAATGAAATTGGCTTTTTGGACCGGAATTCTGAAAATTGCCGTGGCAGTCAACGTGTTAATAGTATTCTTAGAGTCCAGAAGTGAAAAATAATAAACAATTTATTTTAATTCTAAACAATTTATTTCATTAATTACAAAATAATCTTAGAAATGCAATTAGACAAACAACCGTTAATTAAGTAACGAATCTAAATTAATTACAGTTAGTTATACAGCAAGGGCGGTGACATAGGGCTGTACTAGCTGTTAGACAGCTTTCCACGCACCCACCTCAATTCGGACAGTACTAACCTGTCAAAGACAGCTTTCCACGTCTGTTAACAGAGTAGTACTAATTGTCCAAAGACAATGGTCAACACTCCGCGACGCATTCGTTGGAAATGCGTGCAGATACAACAGAGCCCTCCTTTTTATACCCAAGCGCAGTGAAGCGATGGCGCCAAAAAATGACTACTACCGCCGTTATGGTTTATAAATGCTAACTACCACCGTTGTGGCATAGTATTATTTATATCAACAAAATTTTCAGCCCGCCTATTAACTTTGAAGTGTCATCTCCAAATAACACAATGTTTGGTTGATCTTGCAATATGTGTGGGAGATCATTAATATACACCAGAAATAAAAATGGACCTAATATTGAACCCTGCGGTACTCCCATTCTGACCTTAGAGCCCAGAGAATTTACGCCATTTTCCTTTTAGTTCTGCTGCCTATCATTGAGACACGACTTAATGAAGCTAAGTGCTGGTTTATCTAGTCCGTAGTGATTAAGCTTCAATAATAATGTTTCATGACTTACGCAATGAAATGCCTTCGAGAGATAACAGAAAACCCTGATAGCATCCTGTGACGGTTCCCATGCATCAAAGATGTGCTTCAATAAGGTGACACCGGCGTCAGTTGTACAACGTCCTTTGGTAAAATCGTACTGTTGATCGTGGAGGATGTTATTTTTGTTGAAGTAGCGAAGCATCTGATTGAGCATGATCTTTTCAAATACCTTGCTAAAGACTGGTAAGATTGAAACAGGTCTATAATTATTTGTATCTGTAGTGTCTCCGGATTTAAGTAACGGTATTACTTTGTGTTGTTTCATTAGATCCGGATGACTCCTTGATCTATACAGGAGTTAAAAATTGAAGCTAAGTAGGGGGCAACCGTTTCAATAATGGGCTTTCAAGTTTGCACTGACATACCCCAAATATCCTCGGTCGGTTTGACTTTAATTTCATTAAAAGCCTTCATAACGGTAGATGAGTTTATGAGATTAAAATAAAAGACACTGGATAGGCAGCGACTTGTTTTCGGAGCAAGGCCAAAGAGAGAGCCGGTGAGGAATTCAGAGCTTATGTTGTCTTAACAGGGATATCAGTAAAGAAATCAACGAACTCCTGTGCCACCTCTCTGTCGGTTTTTATTATACCACGTGATGTTTCTAATGTGTAACTATTATTTAATGGTTTCTTCCTACCAGTTTCACTATTAATTAATTGCCAAGTAGTTTTAATTTTGTTGTCCGACGATTTAATTTTATTACTAATAAATAATCCTTTAGCTTTCTTACAAACATTTTTAAAAGTTTTTGAATATCTAGCTACATACTGATCAAAACTTTCAGTGTTTATGCAGGGTTTCGTATAGTGTGGACAGGCCCTATGGTTCGCAGACGACATTATACTACTTGCAGAGAGCCACCACGTCCGCCTTAAGAGTAGGCCTGAAGACGAACTCCGAAAAAACTGAATGTATGGGGCCAAAAGATGCGCCAGTACTCTCAACAGGGCTAAACAATAGAAAGAGTACAGGAGTACATCTACCTGGGCTAAAAGATTGGGTGGTATTCCTACGTCATATAGTAATTGATATAATTTATCCATAGATAAGCCTGGTCAGCTATCTCAGCATATTTCAGATATGAGTCTGTTATCGATCACATAGGATTCGGACACTCTTTATCTCATCCAGATTAAGATGTGATAATACACATTGTAGCGATTAGTTTTTGATAAATAAAGTAGCTGTAAGCCATACCAAATTTGGATTGCATACCTAAGTATTGAGTACACCGTAGTTGTTATTCGTTCGACCCATATGTTTGCTATTAGTGGCAAGCAGACTCACTGGATTTAGAAATCGACAAACGAATCCAGCTGGTCAAGGAGCTTCAAGTCGAAGAATTCCCCAGATTTTCGAAACAAGGGTCTTCGACCAGTGTGTCTCACAAGCGTACGTCAGTACTGATGTTGACGCCTACTGTCGATAGAGTGAACCAGCTCAAAGTCACCCAAAGAGCGATAGAGCGCGCATGCGATAAAGTGAGAAACGCAGAGATTACTCACTCACTTAGGTGACTCACCGGAGTTTCCGACATTGCCAATTTTTTTGCCAATTGGCTGGGCACATGTACCGCTACAATGATGGGAGGTGGACCTACGAAAGCACGCATGAGGTATAGTAAGAGGTGCAGCAGTGGACAAGAAAAAGGCTGAGAAGAAAAAGAAAGAAGGTTTAAGTCATGACGACACTATGAGTGCGTTCCACTTAGCGTTCACAACGATCACGCGTACGACCGCAGTTTTTCCCGTTCCACTTGCTTGTGAGCGTTACTATAGTAAACTCAAGTGGAATGGATTATAGAGCGTTTTGGGCGTGGAGGTAAATAATATAAAATTTAAAAAAAAAAACAAAAGATATAAGAGGTTAGGTTATAATCTGTAAGCTTTGAAAATAATAATTCATTATTGTTTAAATCGACTTATATTAAAAAACTTATAATTTATTTTTTTATTTAATATTATTGGTGTATTTTATTAATTTATATTCAAATGTCAATAAAATATCGTTTGCGGCGGCACTTGGATATTTGGTAAGAGGTCTCATTAATGCTCTAGAAAGTACTAGTTCAACCAGTTCAGATGAAGAATGGAATACGATTTTACGAAAATATGATTGTGAAAAAAGAAAATTTCAACGTAAGTTAACGGTCGCCATTTTTGATGCTTTGACATTTGAAAAGGCCGCCAATATTCTCAATGATCACCACGACCCACCTGTTTAAATGGGTCGTCGCGAGCTTCGCGTGAGCGTAAGTCATGACGTCATGAGTGACGTTTTCGCCGCGACCACAACGACCGCGGTCGTTATGTGGAACGACTAAAGGAGCATTTTGATCGTTGTGGGCGCTTAGTGGAACGCACTGTATAACGTCATGTAGCAGTAACGTAACATATGTACAGGCTACAGCAGCCTACATCGGGGGTATCTTGATCGGCATGCCTTCATCAGCAGCTTGCATCATTTCCTTCAGTTCCTTCAGTTCTTCCGCAGTCAGGTTTCTGCCCTGGAACTTGTCATATATATCAGTAATTTCCTCTGCCGGTATATCCTCCAGCTCTACGTCCTCGTCTAGCACCGAGCTGTAATTGAGGTTGCCCAGCGCAGCCCTGTACCTGGTGTGGTAGTAAGCGAGGAACTCGATGGTGTAGGTGATATCGATGTGTATGCGCAGCATGTGCTGGTAGAAGTAGTAGTGCATAAAGACAGTATAAGGGTGGGGTACTACCCAATAACTCTTGTAGAACCCTCTTTTGACCGAGGTCTGGTAAAGCGTCCTGATCCTATGGAGCCAGTTCTTCAGCTGACCAAATGTGTAGGCGACACGGACTCTGTCATCCTCTTGATACTTCTCAACGGAGGTTTCTATTTCTGTTATAAACCCTCTAGATAAATGTATCAGATACTGCTGGAATTGTAATATTCTGACTTTGAGATGCTCCCCGTTGTATTCGTGAAATTTTGTTTCTATTCCTGTAAATGTAAATATATGTGTAAGTATGTGAAATTATACAGTCGTCTGTATTTCGAACTGTTTGATATTATTATATATATATATATATATATATTTAATTTAATTTGACAACTTACAATTTGAAATTGACAATAGTAAGAATCAAATCTACGCCAATTACGAAGTACACATTTATTAAAGGTTAATACATTACAGAACACACAAGAGTAGACAAAATATACAAATACCTATAAGAGTAGACAATCTATCCTACTAATCTACTATATACTATCCTAATTACCCGCCTGGAGAACATAGGAATCAGAGGAAACGCTCTTCTGTGGTTCAGGGACTACCTTACGGATAGAGGGCAATGTGTGAGAGTTGACAATCATACCAGTGACTACGACACGGTGACGTATGGGGTTCCGCAGGGCAGTACCCTCGGTCCAACTCTTTTTTTGGCGTATATCAATGATTTATGCAAGTACCAGATAAGGGGCGCTGATATACAAATGTTTGCAGATGACACTGTCTTGCTTTTTCACGGTGACTCATGGTGCCTTGTGCGACAACTAGCAGAAGAAGGCATGTCTATTATCACAGCATGGCTTGAAGATAGTTTACTATCGTTAAATACCACCAAAACCAAGTTTCTCTGCTTTAGCAAGACATCGGCCTCAGCGCCTAACATTTGTCAGCTTCGTGTCCATTGCTATCCATGTAACCGAACTAAAGCTTTGCCTTCGATTTGTTGCTGTCCAACGTTAACAAGAGATACTGACGTTAAGTATTTGGGAGTAAGCATCGATGACAAATTGAATTGGAAGAAGCACATAACTGTGGTTAGTAATAGACTAAGAAAACTCATATATATATTCAGAGACTTGAGACTGATCCAGGATGCTGCACTTTTAATTCAAACTTACAAAGCACTAGCTGAATGTGTAGTTAGCTATTGTATATGCTCATGGGGTTCAGCGGCTAAGACACATATAATTGAACTTGAAAGGGCACAACGCGTCATCCTTAAAGTACTTCTACAGCTACCGTTTCGCCACCCTACACATTTAGTCTATAAGAATGCTGATGTTCTTACTGTACGAAAACTATTTGTATATCAGACAATACGCAGATATCATAAAACTATTGTTCCACATCTAAAACCATCGGGAAAAAGGATAGACAAATGTCCGGTTTCAAGGGTAGCAAGTAAATTTGCCCAACAGCATTTTAATAACCTTGCACCAAGGCTTTATAATAAATTAAATGTAACTTATAAAACTAGAAACTTATCAAACTATAAAATAAAACAAATCGTAAAATTGTGGCTTATAGATCTGGAATTTGATGATGTAGAAAGCCTACTACAAATAGTTAAATAATAAAAGGATGAAAACCTTGAATAATGTTACACACACAAACATACAACAAACCATATTCAATCACACACAACACACCACATCACATCGACACACAAACATAACTAACTATACAAACTAAATGTCTAATATTGTAACTATTGTTTTGTTTATTTGCCTTTGATAAGGAACTGACTCCCAACACACGGCTAGCGCTTTTTTGGGAGTCAGGGCTGTACAGTGTTATGTTAACCACTTTGTTGCAATAAAGATTATTATTATTATTATTATTAATCTATATTCTCGTGTCACAATGTTCGTTCCCATACTCCTCCGAAACGGCTTGACCGATCTTTATGAAACTTTATATGCATATTAAGTAGATCTGAGAATCGGCCAACATCTATTTTGCATACTCCTAGGGCGCGAGCGGAGCCGCGGGCATCAGCTAGTATTATATACGCGAAAGTTTGTGAGTATGTATGTATCTATGTATGATGTATGTATGTTCGTTACTCTTTCGCGCAAAAACTACTGAAAGGATTTCGATCAAACTGTAAAGTTTATGTATTACTGTAAAGTGATATAGCTTATATATCAGAATAACACATTTTAACGCAGGCTACTTTTTACTGCAATAATATAATCGAGATACAAGCGGGCGGAGCCGCGGGCGAAAGCTACTAGCTAAGCTAGCTAAGTACAACATAAGGTAGGTTCATATTAAGCATTGCTGTACACCTGTACCTACGGGTAACCGGAAACTAGTTTATGTGTGTAAAGGCACCTAATACAGCGGTATTTGACAACATTTGGCCGATTTTCGTAGTGTAGGACGTCCTGGGGTACCATTGACAGCGGATGAATCCCGATTTCCCAAGACCGGGATGATTGGTGCTCTTTGGGGGAAGGCGACTTCATTCAGCAATGGACGACATTAGATTGAATTGGAAGATAGGTCAATGCGTCTGCTGATGGTCAAATAGCTCATCAACATCAAGTCAACTGTTTCTTCGTAATGGGGGCTCGGTAATACGGTTTATTCCTTCGTGCAAATCCCAATATTTAATAATAATAATAATAGTTTATTCATGAAAGATTACAAAAACATTAAATTAAAAGAAAAATATGTAAAATTAGTATACATCAAAAACTTGGTGTAAAGATAATCAGTAGTCAGAGGTAAAGGTAAATTAGCTTAGAGAAATTTTTGCGTTTGTAGTAGTGTATGGTCAGCAAATAAAAAAAAAACAACATTTTATTTTTAGTTTTTATTTTTTTAAAGGTAATATACGTTTGTGGCTGAAGCACACCAAATGCGTACACGTCTACGCATACGCACTACGTACTAATACGCACTACGTACTAATAAGTAAGACCAAGATTTCGAGAGGGTATGTGATATATGTTATGTATATAATATGCTTCGTCGGTGTAAAAAATTGGTCGGCATTGTTCACGATATTCAGCAATTTTCATCAAATACTTAATTCGCAAGTATCTAATTTCGTGTTTTTCCATAAGAAGTTTCCGGTTATTTTATTTTATTTTATTTTGTTCTTAATACCAACAGCTTAAATATTATAAAATAAACATTTAACATAGTTAACAACAAAGCCATTTACAGGTACTCGCAATTAGATGTATCTAATTGCGAGTACTTCTATTTGAGATATCTTCTGTTTGCTTCCAATTAAAACCTAATGACATGACGTGTTTTCGTAACGTGCTGACACAACCTTTAATATCAATATCTTTTTTCAATTTTGCGTGCAAAGTTTTCAAAGTGGGAACTTCTTTATTTGTGATGTGGAAGTCATGAATTGTTCTTCTGATAACTTGCTGATCAAAGTTATCGATTACTATTGTAGGTTTACGATTCGGTTTCTTTTTAGGAGATTTAAATGTTACTTCCTGATCTGAAGGACGACATTTGCTTTCTGATACTACCTTTCTGACGGATGCTATTGAAATTCCTGTTGATTTAGCAACTAATTGAGTGGGGGTCATAATACTGATCGGGTTGTTATTACACTCATTTTTGAAATATTTGTACAAACAGTACAAAACTTCTTTAGTATGAGAAGTCAAAGGCTTGCCTCGACCATGTTTTAACACTGGAGCCATTTTGAATTAACAATATAAAGTTACAACACATACACACAAATTAAACACTAATTACGAAGGCTGCGGCCGGAGGACTTAAAAAAAACCAATTAAATTTTTAAACTGATTTATTTTAAGTAAAATTATTACAATTAAAAAATTAATATCTAGCTAGACCTAGTGTCCCGATCGATGATGTATCAGAAAGT
The DNA here is from genome assembly GCA_932526445.1 of Phragmatobia fuliginosa. Classification (NCBI taxonomy): domain Eukaryota; kingdom Metazoa; phylum Arthropoda; class Insecta; order Lepidoptera; family Erebidae; genus Phragmatobia; species Phragmatobia fuliginosa. The sequence goes on along the minus strand of OW052069.1, from coordinate 77,795 downwards.
GAGCGCCTGCAGTGGCGCGGTGCAAGGTTCTTGACGAATTTTGACTATTCAGCTAAACGTGCCTCGTGTCGCAAATGACGCATTTAACTTGTTTACTGGAAATTACTGGGGGCGATCTCTGTCAGCGAATTGCCTGTACGACGATGGCGTAACACACTTCAACAAATATTATAACAATAATAACAAACAATATCAACAATCAACAAATACAAAATTTAACAATTAACGTAATAATTAAAATTTTTGAATGAAATGTGTGCTTTATGTTCTAACAGTACCAAGCGACTGACGCCGGACTGCATGTGGCACCTGCGGACAGCGTAAACTGGTTTATTCTGGTTTTGTGCGTGTTTCCACTTTCCACTATCAAGTGACGATTTTTTGCTTTAGATTGAAATATTTCGGAAACGGTGCGTCCTAGGCCAAAAATAACAAAAATTTTGACCCCCCCGTAGACCCCCCGGAGTTTTAAAATCCTAGATGAGAGGAAAAAAAAAATCATATATCGATCTCTCCTCTTTGAAGTTTCACTTCTATCGTGTGTGAATCGCACACACACCTTTTTTTTATAAAGTCAAAACCTTTTTCATAATATGTAAATAAATTCAAAATTAATTCTTACACGTATCACAATGTTATTGTCTCTGCATAAAATGTCATCGGTCCATCATTAGAAGCTTGAAGAAGTAAAACCATCAACATTGTCATATTAATTTTCAGATTTATTTAGAAGGATAGAATGAACTATACAGAACCCACTTAGTTTAACCACCGTCGTAGGAACCCACTACCGCCGTAATTGGCTTTGGCCTGACCATTGCCTATGTAATATGGAAAATTATCTTGACTGTTTAATCATTTATTTACAAGTATAAATCGCTTTGAAATAAATCAAATCTTAGGAGATATATAAAATTTAAACTCCAAATTCATCGAAAATAAAAGTTTAAGCCCGTTGTGGCACTTAAAAATTTCCGTTTTTAGGGTTCCGAAGTTTGACTCGGAGCCCTTATAGATTCGTCATGTCCATCCGTCCGTCTAAACGGTAAGTGCTAGAAAGATGAAACTTTGCAAGAATATGTGTTGTTATTTATGTTGACAAAGTGTTACAATAAAATTATGAAAAATATTTTAATTTGGTGTACCTCCCCTACACGTAAAGTGGGGATGATTTACCCTCCCCCCTAATAGCTAAGCGGCTGGCTCAAAAAAAATTTGTCAAAATTCGTGATGGTGGTCCATATAGTAGTGTCAACCTATCGCCGTCCACTGCTGGACGAAGGTCTCCCCCAAGGCCCCAAGGAACGCCAACCATCCCGGTCTTGGGCAGTCCGCATCCATCCGCCGCCAGCCACCTTCCTCAAACCATCGGTCCATCGTGCCGCAGGGCGCCCTACACTACGTTTGCCTAATCGTGGTCCATATAATGAGCTTTAAAGGAAAACTGTAACGGGTTAGAAAAATTTTAATAGTTCGCGAGTTATAGAGGCTTAACTTGTACAATGCGCTTACTTGGAAAACATCATACATAATTAAAGCATTAATACGTAAACATAAATCTTTAAAATCAATTTTAAATCCACGTTCTATTAAGGGAGACTGAGGAACCGATTTTATATATAAGATCGATTAAAGATAGGAAAAAATACTAAAAATACACACAGCTACATTAAGAAATTGTAGGCAAGTGCTATGAAAGGGCATGTCAAACTTGGACAGAAGCTTGTTTGATGAACATGAGCGTTCTTACTTTACTTGAGGCGTTTCGTGTTTGTATGCAGTACTTGCAGAAACTAGTCAGTTTAGAAGGGTTGCCCCTGTGTCACATTTGCATTAAATAGGGAAAAATAAAAATACCTCCGTAAATGGAGGCCATTTTCTCTACTACTATATATATACAGTGCCTTTACCGTCACTAGGTACGTAGTATAAAACAAAGTCGCTTTCTCTGTCCCTATGTATGCTTAAATCTTTAAAACTACGCAACGGATTTTGATGCCATTTTCTTTAATAGATAGAGTGATTCAATATATGAATAATACATGCATAATAATATTATAGCATAGAAACATTGATAATTTTAGAGGTTTCTAATGTGATGTCGTAAATAAACCCATTTTTTACGCTTAATTGCAAACGCTGGCTGTACCCTACGAGATTGATCAAAATAATGTACTACAGTATTGTACACCTTAAAAAGGTCTACAAAAAAGTCCGCGATTATACAGGGTGAATTTTTGAGACGGGACGGTAAGAGCAGGTACCTTAACCGTTATAGTTACAGGAAAACGCTTCAAGAAGACTATCCATATATTTTTAAGATATTCTGAACTGCATTTACAGATTTTGAAAAAAATGTACAGCCAGCAAGAAAATGGTCATTTTAAACAAAAACTTTTTTTGCAGGGAATCGATCCTGTTTCTTATAAGGATCAAAAGTGTCTACTGGACCGACTGAGGTTTGAGTAGGTATTAGAAATGTCAGAAATCGCAAAAAACTTTTCCCATTTCAGAATATCTTAAAAATATATGGATAGTCTTCTTGAAGCGTTTTCCTGTAACTATAACGGTTAAGGTACCTACCCTTACTGTCCCGTCTCAAAAATTCACCCTGTATGTCTATCTCTTAGGGATAACCCACAATAACCATTTTTTTTTAACGGGAAATAATTGGTTTATTTACGAAGCGATTTTAAGCAATACAGTATTAATCCTTATCCAATTAAGTACCTTAAATACATTATGTATTTAATATAGATTAATATGGCCCTTTACAGTATGTAATTTAAATTAATACTTTTGAAGATATTACAGACTTAAAATGCAGGAACAAAGTGATTGTGGCGGTACCGGCCGGGGCCCGTTAGTTGACGCTGCTGTCGATTTGTCATTAATAACTAAACACAATACTTTATTATGAATTATTATTCTAAGGCGGCAGGTTCGCAGGGTCAGCTAGTAATTAATATAAAAGAAAAGGGAACTAACGTCGGGTTTCGGCCGGCGATACATACGGCTTCGGTTTTGGGCCGATGGAGGTCTCCAGCGCCCTCAGGTCTGCCAGGACGGAAGACGGCGGCGCCATGCGTTGTTTCAGCATTAGTTCGAGCCGCTCGTCCGGCCCGACGAAGTCCCTGTCGCGCTTCGATATGTAGCCGTTCTCTTGGACGGCCACGCGCACAGCCACTGCTGCAGTAATCCCTGGCGGCGACAATTTACATGTGACATGCACCTCAGCCAAGCGACTAGCTCATATCCATGCTCATGTGTCAACAATGTGCATGAATGTGGTTAAGATCAAAAATAACTTAGTCGTTCTAATGCAATGGAAATTATGTACCCACTAGCTGAGACCCTCGGTGTTACCCACGGTTCTTGTTGTGAATGAAATTAGTCTAAAGAAATATTTAAAAAACCCTTACTTACGCCTTATGTCATAAGCTATCTACCTGTCAAAGTCTCGTCAAAATCAGTTAAGTCATTCCAGAAATTAGTCGGGACGAACAGAGAGATACCAACAAATACATCCGTGGTACAAGAGTACGGAACCCGTCACTCACACCCCTTACTTACGATCCCCATCGCCTCGTCAACATCGCACTGGGTTTCCAGCACATCGAATCGGTTAAGAAGTTCCACTTGGACTCTTTCAGAGTCGGCAACGGTTTGGGACCGAGTAGTTCGGATCGTGGACTTTGCCAGCCAAGTGCTCGTACAAGTCGGTGAACATCATCATGTTTTGTTTTTAATAAACGTAAGTTGAAATGCTTTTGTCAAAACATTTACCTGCATTAAATATATGTAAACAATAAAACCATTAAATTGCTAGTGAAAGAGAATCGAAGCTGTATTAATTTATTTGATTTACACTTTGTTCATTACATAGTCCTTATTGGATTCCTTAATAAAGTCATGTGTTGTCTGAAAGGTAAATAACAAGTGAAGTTAGTAGTGAATGAACTTGAGAAGCGCGTACTCGTGTGGACGGATACATGAGTGGACGGAGTGTCGCTCCTCGCGGAACCATTACAACAACGTGTGTGGGAATAGTAACGATAGATAGACATGAGCATCCAAAGTACTTACACAAGAGAGTTGTTCGACGCATGACTTGGAGCCAGCCTGGGCGGAGCTGCCGCAGCGGCGCACTGACAGCGGGCACTTCGTCGAGCTACACACACACACACACAATATGTAACAGTGTTCGCTAATACATACCTATACATATTGAACACATGACTAGGCAGGTGCCTACTTCTAACACACTATAAGTAAGCTTATAAATTTTATTTTTGTCTGTGTGTCTGTTTGGTCGCCTATAAAGACTCATTCATATGTTATAAATAATGTGCCACATACAAGGGCTACAACCTGTTTTTGACTTATACAGAGTGGATATGACGATGCGTCGATAATTAGAACTAGACATATAACTCGTGCGAGCTAAGATGACACCTGGCTCAAAACGAAACATGACACCGTTCCCCCGCGTGATACCCCTCTGTCGTCCTTCGAGTAGCGTTAGCAACACTATTACCGTTGCAAGAATCTTTCAATATTAATTTTAGTTTATTAGGTATTACCTAATGTCATATAAATCACCCCACGAATTTATTTTATAAAGATATCATTAGATTCGTCTGGATAACCCAATTGTTTTAAGAAAGGTCACACGAAAAAAACCAGCATGACGACTATGAGACGCAATAGTTTAAAATAAAGAATATCCAAATACATATGATTTTCAGAGACTACGATTAAAAGGCTTATTATGAAGATTTTAAATTGTATTTTAATACCATATTTCAGTTCCTAATTTCGTTTAAAATGATATTAGGTATTACCTAATATTATTTAAATCACTGCACGAAGAATGCATTCGGGTAAATAATGAATGAGGCCTGCTTCCTATTAGTATGCATATGTATTTTCTTATCTCAGGTAGTAAAGTACCACTTAAGATAAAGTAGTATGGTTATGAGAAACTAATTGAAGCAAAATAAATCTTGAAATTTAAAAAAAACTAAAATAAATTATATTTTTCTTGAACTCAATACTTTAAACGACTGACATTTGAGTCAGGTGCCATCTTAGGTCGCACGAGTTATACCCACACATGTTACAAGGCGACCTACAACATTTAAATAAAATTGGGACATTATGCGTTGCATACATACAAGTACTTATGTAATGGTAGAATTAAGCGCTGGTACTCATGATAACATTCAACTTGAGTTATGGGTACCAGTGCGCTTCACTCGTTTGGTCAGGTAGTAACCAAGTCTCTAGAAAGAGCGTGGTTACATCTTCTAGGGTTTAATATAATAATATACTTCTCTCAAAAGGCCGTTTAGTCGTTTAGCTTTTAGAGGGGGAGTTTTAACAAAAAATATCCCTAAGATAATTTAGATACATTTTTTTTTACGTGTGGAAATACCTTCGCACCGTCACCCCGCCGGGGTTTGCGTCGGGGCTATGTGTCGGACTCGAACCGACTAAAACCACACAGTGTGACCTCTTAGCGCCTGTATTTTGGGAGGCATCTAGGGTGATATCTCCTACTGGATCCCTCCTAGCGCAAATATACCTGATTGAACCTCTGCGCTTATTTAGGTCTCCAAGGGCAGTGCTACCATCAGCCAGTTCATGCTACAGGATTTTAGAAAGTAAGGATAGCAAGAGTACTTACAGTTACAATCACCAACACGACGAAAACACACAACACCCTCGCCTGAGGTTCGTAGTTGCGTCCTACGACTAGGTTTTGCGTAGCGGGTGCGTTATGCGTTTAGACTACGGCAGGAGTATTTGAGATAAATGAGGAACACTATGATTTTTGAATTGGTGTAATAGCAAACAAAATTATTACAAAATATCATAACAGCTAAGCGTCTAAGTGTCGAGTGAGGTAAAAACGGCAATCGTCGCCCACACGCGCGATTGGATGCATATCACGCGATACTCGTCCGTGTTTGGTTGGCGCGCTGTGATGTCATAGCTCGTTGAGAGTGGTACAGGCCTAACAGCGCCCTCTGCTACAGATCACATACTATCGCGCTGAATACTTTAACATCATGAGTACCTGTAATATATTAGCTGCCCGCCCCGTCTCCGCCCGAGGACATATTATTATGGGTATTTAACATAAAACCAGTTACATAGAAACATACCATTACACTTTAACAACTCGTGACTACGACTTTAAATCTTGAATATGTATGTCTCTGTACACTGATAATTGTGTCTTGAGAATCTTGTTTTATACTTTTTCAGCGGCGTTTTTTGTCGTAGTTGGGTTTTAGTTTTTGCTTTATAGGGTTCCGTAGTTTATGACTCGGTACCCTTATAGATTCGTCATGTCCGTGCATCCGTCCTCGACCTACCGCCCCAACGGTAAGTGCTAGAAAGATGATCTTTGCATGGATGCATGCATGCATGCATGCATGTGTTGTAATTACGTCGATAGTGCTATAATAAAATTACGAAAAATATGTTCCAGTGAGTCGGAACTGTATGCCGCTAGTCCCAGTGAGTCGGGGCTGAAGTCCGCTGATCCCAGTGAGTCGAAATCGCTTGCGGTGCGCGGTGCTGCGGTGAAGTTCCCAGCGAGTCGGAGCGGTTGCTGCGTAGTGGCTGGCTGCTGCGTAGACGTAGGAGAGAGATGCTCTGCTTACATGGACCGTAGGTGCAGTGTGCTGTGCCTAGACGCTGATGAGGCTGTAGGGGCTACCAGGCTGGAGCGGTCGCGTCCTGCGTGTGGTGTCCCTGTTGAGGCCGAGGTTGCTGGCTGGCTGAGACTTGGTTGACATTCATCGCTGTGGGAGTGAACAATCTTAGCGCTGCTGATCGGCCTCTTCGCCGCTTGATGCATCCGCTTGACGCAAAATTATCATTCACAGTTTTCTGTGCATCCATTTCTTTAATCAGAATGAGTATTGTTCATAAGATTGTTCAACACTTACTGTTTTAGAAGGTTTACCCGATCCGTGTCCAATCGGGGTCACCAACCAGTGAAGTGTGAGGATACTTCTTATTATTATTGGTTGTAATAATAAATGCACAAAATATAAAAGAAAGATTTATATTGGCAACAATTATATTGGCAAATAAAATCAACAATAATGGTTGCTACGACGACGCAGATCTGCGCGCGCCGCTCGCTCTGCCATCTTCGCGGGCGCTGTTGTATGCCGTCGCGCTGTATGTGGAAGTCGCCACAGTTCATGTATTGAACTTTCAAGGAGCACTATAGCAATAATTTTGATAACTTTTTTATTTCAGGACTATAGTGACTTAACTTGTAAAATACACTCACTTGGAAAACTTCGTACGAATGTTTTGGTGCTGTTATAATATTATTTGATTTGCAAATTAAGTGTTAATCAACAAACCAACCCGAGTACCTAATAAAATAGTCTATCTCAGTCAACTTTTAACAATTCTAGCTAGTAGTTTAGAAGATATGAAATATTACAATTATCGAATAAATACGGACAAAGTCACGAGCAAATGCTAATAATATGCACGTTTTTTGTGCATTCCAAAATATAATAGTATTATTGGAAAGGGCGTAACACACCATAATTATCCCATTTTTTTTTAACATAGTTGAGGAGCTATGAGGGAAAAAATGAACAACCATACGATACACATACATATATACATACATATGTACATACATACTTACATACTTACATACATAGCCTGTCAGAATTATAACCCTCCTTTGGTTTTGCCGTAGTCGGGTAATAAAAATTAAAATAAATTAATAAACAAAATATAAGTTTGACATGTAGACCAGTGTTCGTGTACGTCTTTGGTCTATAGGTTGTTGGAGCATCATCATAGCTTGTCCAGAACGAGACCCTGGACTCCTCCTAAAATAAAAGCGCAAAGAGTAGTCGGTGCGAGTCCGACACACCGCCTCGCCGAATAGAAAACCCCAGCGGAGTGACGGTCCGAGGGGATTTACACACGTACAAAAAAAAGCGGCCAAGTGCGAGTCGGACTCGCCCATGAAGGGTTCCGTAGCAGCAAGTAACATCATATAAAAGTTTTTGTAGTTCGTTGTAACTTTCATCGATGTTTTAATAATAGTGTTTTGATTGAAAGAAATGTAAATTGCTGTTTATGATTTATGATGTATTTAAGAAAACTACTTACTAGATCTCGTTCAAACCAATTTTCGTTTTAAGTTTGCATGGTAATGTACATCACATTTTTTTTTAGTTTTATCATTTTCTTACTTTAGAAGTTACAGGGGGGGGGGGGGGGACACATAATAGTAATAATGTATGCAATAAGTTAAAGTACTTATTTTTTCAAACTTTTTTATTTCTGTAATTCAAAGTAATCACCCATGCAATCGACGCATCTTTGCCAACGCAGTTTATTGATGCCCTTCTTGTAAAAATCAGCTGGACGGGAGGCAACAAAATAGAATTTTTTACCCACTAAAAAGTCGTCAAAATTTTGGAAAAAGTAATAGTCGGTAGGTGCAAGGTCTGGTGAGTATGGCGGATGAGGAAGAGCTTCCAACCCCAGCTCTTGCAGCTTGGAGACTGTCTGTTGCGCAGTATGGGGTCGCGCGTTGTCGTGAAGAAGCAGTGGGGACGACCGATTGACCAAAGCTGGTTGCAGATGTGCAAGCTTCTTCATCATTCTCTCCAGTTCTTCACAGTACACATCTGCATTAATGCTCATGTCGTTTTGTAAAAAGCTGTGGTGAATCACACCCGCACTAGACCACCAAACAGTGACCATCACCTTCTAAGGGGTCATTTTTGGTTTAGGGCATTGCTTTGGCGCTGAACCAGGGTCTAACCAACTTGCTGAGCGCTTTCAATTTTCGAACGGAAACCATTTTTCGTCGCACGTAACAATTCGTTTCAAAATTCCTTCATTTCTTTGCCTGTTGAGCAGGGCAAGGCAGGTCTCGACGCGTACGTTGCGCTGGCGATCGTTAAGGTCGTGGGGCACCCATCTATCAAGCTTTTTTACCTTTCCAATTTGTCGCAAATGGATCAATATTGTTTTGATGCTTACATTAAAAGCTGCTGCTAGCTCAGCTGTAGATTGAGTTTTGTCAGTTAACCAAAGTCTTCGGACGACCACGAGCTTCATTTTTCAAGTCGAAATTTCCAGAACGGAACCGGGAAAACCAATAACGGGTTGTGCGTTCGTTTGTACAGTTCTCTCCGTAAACGTTTTTGATGTTACGTGCCGTTTGTGTCGCGTTGGTGTTACGACGGAACTCATATTCCATAATTACACGAATTTTTAAAGTATCCATTACGACGAAAAATGTTCAAATGTAATGAAAATACAACGCTAATCAAAAAACAAAAGACTGAGTTTGTAAATAGAATGTCATTTTTTTTTTTTTTTTTTTTTTCATTTTAAAAAGACAACTCCCGCATTAGGAATATGAATTCCTGTGTCGCGGGGGACTTTACAAACATACATGAAACGGACACAAAGAACACCCAGACTCAGAACAACAATTTGTGAATCACACAAAGTGTTATCCCACGTGGGATTCGAACCCGCGACACTTGGCGCAGTAGAGAGCGGCGTGGCGACCGCTTAAACCACTAGGCCAACCGTGCAGTCATGGTTTTAAAACAAAATTAATTTGAATTTAGAATACAGAGCCATTACAAACTTTTTTTTATTTGAAACTAGCTGTCCCGGCGAACTTCGTACCGCCTTAGAATATTAATTCATATTAAAGTATTATGTTTAGTTAATAATTGATAGCAGCGTCAACTAACGGGCCCCGTCCGGTACCGCCACAATCGCTTTGTTCCTGCCTTTTTTAATCTGTAATATCTTCAAAAGTATTAATTTAAATTACATACTTCAAAGGGCCATATTAATCTATATTAAATATACAATGTATTTAAGGTACTTAATCGGATAAGGATTAATACTGTATTGCTTAAAATCGCTACGTAAATATGCCATTATTTCTCGTAAAAAGAAAAAATGGTTATTGTGGGTTATCCCTAAAAGATAGATATATACCATCTCGGACTTTTTGTAGACCTTTTTAAGATGTACAATACTGTAGTACATTATCTTGATCTATCTCGTAGGGTACAGCCAGCGTTTGCAATGTAAGCTTAAAAAACATAACATTAGAAACCTCTAAAATTACCATCTACTATATTATGCATGTATTATACATAAAAACCTTTCTCTTGAATCACTCTATCTATCAAAGAAAATGGCATCAAAATCCGTTGCGTAGTTTTAAAGATTTAAGCATACATAGGGACAGAGAAACCGACTTTGTTTTAAACTATGTAGTGATGACCAGTACTGAAGAAAAGCAATTTCATAGGTAAAGACCTAATATTTTACCACTTTGGAAGTGTCTCTCGCTCAAACTATTCAGTTTAGAAAAAAATGAAATTAGAAACCTCAATATCATTTTTGAAGACCTTTCCATCGATATCCCACACGTATGGTTTTGATTTAAAAAAAATTAGAGTTTCAGATCTAAGTATGGGGAGCCCCAAAATTAATTGTTTTTTTCTATTTTTGTGGAAAAATATTAATGCGGTTCACAGAATACATCTACTGACCAAGTTTCAACAGTATAGCTTTTATGGTTTCGGAAAAAAGTGGCTGTGACATACGGACGGACAGACAGACAGACAGACAGACATGACGAATCTATAAGGGTTCCGTTTTTTGCCATTTGGCAACGGAACCCTAAAAAAGGCTTGGTTCTGAGGCGAATCTTCTATGGACACAGAGCAACGTATGTATTTTACGAATCATAGGAAAACCAATTCAATGGTAAAGCATAATAATATGAAAAGAGTAGTGTAAGTTTTGTTTGTAGGCAAATCGTATCAACGCCAAATTGATTGCAAGGTACAGTTAAGTGTGTGTGTGTGTGTGTGTGTGTGTGTATTTCTTTTATCATTCAGAAAGTAATTGGTTTCCCATTAATATTAGCATAACAGTAAAATATTACTACAGCATATCGGATATCATAAACCATATCTGCTTGGTACCTCGTTAATAGCTTCAACGTCGCGTTTACAAATAGTTAAATGCATATACTTAGTTCTTTTTTCATGTATTAGCTGCTAAAACGACTCTACTCTGAGTCTCTGACTGATGGAAATGACATAGAACGGACCTGAATAGAACCAAAGAGTATCTAGCAGTCACCGTTTGTATCAACCAAGTCTCTAAAGTCTAGTATAGGAAAGAAGAACTGTTACATACCTATTTACCTCTTCAGCCCTTTACTTGTCTTTCAAACAATGCAGAAATGCAAATAAATATAAAAAATCACTACATACATAGTGAAACAATCTTCTCTGCAAATTCAACTAAAATTAGCCCCTGACGTTGTTCAGTTCAAATTAATTAATAAAAATACACAATATTAAAAAGTATGGGACACTTTCAATTAGATTTTATATTTTCGAATACTTACCTACTTAGGTTAGTTTCGGGAAACACTTAATTCCAGATTGTGTTGATTAAGAACATAATCGCCTTAGAATAATTACACAATAATCGCTATCGTTACAGCATTATCAGTAACAATTATCTCATTTCTCATGATTCATACATTCTAGTATAGATTTATAAAATATTTAAGACTAAACATTTACGAATTATCGTTATCATCATCATCAACAGCCTTCAACAGTCCACTGCTGGACATAGGCCTCTCCTTGAAAAGGAGGTATTGGCCTACTATACCACGCTGGCCAGACGGGTTGGTATAGGGTTGGTTTCAAGTTTTCCTTCTTTTTGCATTGATGTTGTCTTGCGTAGTTTATTCCTTAGTCGCCTTTTACGACACCCGCGGGATGAATAGGGGTGGTGACACTCTGTATTCTTAATCCGTCATTATCGTTATATTTTGTATGAATACTAGCTGATGCCCTCGGCTCCACTCGCGTCTTAGGGGTTTGAAAAATAGATGTTTTCCGAATCTCCGAGCTACCTGATATGCACACAAAATTTCATACAAATCGGTACAGCCTTTTCGGAGGTGTATGAGAACGAACATTGTGACACGAGAATTTTATATATAAGATTAGCTGATGCCCGCGGCTGCGCTCGCGTTCTAGGGGTATGAAAAATAGATGTTGGCCGATTCTCAGACCTACCCGATATGCTCACATTTCATACACATCGCTCATGCCGTTTCGGAGGAGTATGGGAACGAACATTGTGACACAAGAATTTTATATATTAGATATGAACAATAACATTCACTTTACATATAAACTCTTTTGCAAAAAAAAACGGGCACTTAAGCAAAGAACTATTTTATAGTTATCTACTATTTGTTTGTTTGACAATTTTAGGTATTGTTATCCTCAGAATTTTATAAATTAATTAGGAAGGAATAGTTTTCATCAGTTTTACCATAACATTTTGATTAAATTATTGAGAAATAATGTTTAAGATCAAAACACTATTATTGTACCTGCTCGCTAAATAAAAATGAAACGCGTGAATTTCTTTGTTTTTATTGAATACATTATAAGCAGATAAAAGTTTAGTATTGAGTGTGACTCCCTCTTGCTGAAATCACGGCTTGCATTCGTCTGGGCATGCTAGCGAGTATATCTTTTATGGTTTCTCGGGGAATACGTTCCCACTCCGCGGTAATCACATTCTTTAGCTCTCTGATGGTCTGCGGAGCCCGCCGTACTGATCTCACTCGTCGCTTCAGAACGTCCCAGACATGCTCTATGGGATTGAGGTCCGGACTTCTAGCTGGCCAGTCCAAACGACGAATTCCGACTTCTAGCATATACGCTTCCACATCGCCAGACCGGTGGGCGCGGCGCGAGCGTTGTCGTCCATAAAAATTGAGTTTTCGCCAAGAGCGGTTAAAGCGGGTTGTGCATAAGGAATTAGAACTTCCGTTATGTATCGGTGTCCAGTCAGTGTACCGTTTTCGATGAAGACTAATTCCGTACGATCCATAGTATTTATTCCTGCCCAAAACATAACAGAGCCCCTCCATAAGGTGTGATTTCTTCAAAACATGCCTCTGCAAAGCGTTTTCCTAGTCTACATAGCACTCGTCGACCACCATGCAGAGATATCCTGGCTTCATCGGAGAACAATACCCTATCCTAGTCTTCATGAGTCCATGACACACAATTTCGAGCGAAGTTAAGACTGGCTACTCGATGTCCACGGAGTAATTTAGGGCCGCGTGCCGGGCGATGACTGTATATATTAGCAGCGAGAAGCCTCCTCCTGACCGTCCATAGACTAATTTGCACATTTCTTACTTGTTCGAGTCTGTTCTTGAGGTCCACATAAGAAGATTTGCTATTTCTCAACGCTTGACTAACTAGAAAACGATCATCCCGTGGTTCGTTACATGTCTTTCTGCCAGAACCAGGCCTTCTCTTGACGGAACCGGTCTCTTAATAGCGCTGCCAGGGCCTTTGAACTGTCGACCGATTCACATTTAGGCTCTGAGCCACGAAGCATTGGCTGCAACCTTCTTCAAGCAGCGCAATAATTTTTGTCACTTTTATCACTTTATCTACCATTTTCGAGATTGCTAAACAGCAATAACAATACTTTTAAATGTCAGGGACATCAGATAATTAAGTAACAATTGACAAAAAGTTAATTAGAGTCAATATTAACTATAGGAAATTCGCGCTACAAATTGTAGTTAAAAGTTGTTTTCTTTGAAAACCAGGCTCAGTCAAAAATTTTAAATTGGAAGGTACTTTTATAAACATTATGGCACTTTTATAACTGGCCAGTAATATGTTCAAATGATTAAAACCTTTTTGGTATTTTATTTTTTTCAGCCAGGAAGAAAATCGAAACTGCCCGTTTTTGCAAATGAGTGTATTTTCATACTTTAGAATGCTATGTTCTAAATCCAAAAGTAATTACTTTGTCCGTTCGTTTATTGCCTTTTTGGCAGGTCACGCCTATAAATAACCGGTATTTTTTTTCCTAATAATGTACTACAGTAATGTCATACTTTATAGACGGTTAAGGAAGTGGGCAGTATGCATAGCTAAAAACAACATATAAAACAGTTCTTGGAATACGATAAATCGATTAAACGATTAAAATAATCTAAAATATTATTATGATCAAAATAATTTGCCTTCATGTAAGTATAGTTTCTATAAATTTAATAAAATAAAAAGAAAATGATAATAGTATGACTACAAGATTGATCATTTGCAAGGAATTAAGTCGAAATTTTGGAATTTATGTTCAAACTTAGAATAAAGAACAATAACTCTGTGCATTAATTAATTTATTTTTGTACCAATGACTTAAAATGTAACTATGCACGTGTTGGTAAAATTTAACTTTAAAACGCGTGGTTAGTAACGTTTAATCCAGAGTTATGAGAAAATACATTTGAAAAATATAATACTTACTAAACCGACCTTGAAGTGACTGTGTTAGGAAGTTTTCTTTGTTCTGGGCCAATTATATTTATATATTTATATTTACAATACTGACTTAAAGAATATTATCTCGATTGATTTTGATTTCAAATCGAATCGGTGACGTGTGAGGGCGGGCGTCACTAATTTCGAAATTTGTTGAACTGTCAAAAAGATAATAAAGGAATGAACAGAGTATATTCAATTCATCAATAAGTCTGAAATTCAGAAACGCTTATTTTATCAAGTTGTTTGAAACAAAACAATCATGTCACTGCATCAGTTATTATGACTAATGTTGAAGACGTTACATCACAAATCTCTTTGCCTAATACTAAAGCCTTGTGAATGACTACATGATTATCTGCTTATCATTAACACTCTAAATCGTGGATGACGTGGATATCACTGACACCAATGATATTATAAAGACTGACACGTGGCTCCAACAGGACGGAGCAACATGTCGCACAGCCAATGAAACTATCAATTTATTGCAAACCAAATTTCCCGATCGCATAATTTCAGGAAATTCAGCGGTTAAGTGGCCAACCAGATCGTGTGCTATAACCCCACTGGATTACTTTTTGTGGGGTTATGTTAAGGACAAAGTCTCTACGGAGCCAATCAGATCGATTGCAGCCTTACAACTCAAAATCCGTGATGTTATTAACGAAATACACCCGCCATTTTGACAAAAAGCAATTAAAAAATTTGAAGCAAGATTCGAGATCTGTTAGCGTGCTCGTGGTGGACATTTGTCAGATCATTTTTCATTCATAATTGCCAAACTTTCCGTTAAGGTTAAGTGGAACAAATACTTGCTTCACATTTTAATTTTGAAAAATCAAAAACTTTCCTCGATTTGTGTTCTGATTATTCTGATCTATTCTATTTATAAGAAGACACCCTTACTAGTTCCAGTACCTTAGAACACAAAACTTAAATGGCTAACTCGCAACCGATACCTACACGCCAAATCCTATAGATATCCCGAATGTCATAATGAAGAACTTTTATATAATGTTACTTGGTTCTATGAAACCCTTCATGGGCAAGTCCAACTCGCACTTGGCCACTGTTTAGGGTTCCATAGCCAAATGAAAAAAACGGAACCCTTATGGATTCGTCATGTCTGTCTGTCTGTGTGTCTGACCGTCCGAATGTCACAGCCACTTTTTTCCGAAACTGTAAGAACTATACTGTTGAAACTTATTAATTAAATGTATTCTGTGAACCGCATTAATATTTTCTCACAAAAATAGAAAAAAAAAAACAATCAATTTTGGGGATTCCCATACTTAGGACTGAAACTGAAAAAAAAAAGTTGTGTAGCACTCGGTTCATCAGACCCTGGTTACCTTATAGTGTCAAAGTACTCGTCAAGACGAATCAAATGAGCCCAAACTCGATGGGGTTCCTATGGCCACCTTCCAGCTCCATCATCAGACCCTGGTTACCATATACACGACTAGTTTTTCATGTCTAGAGAAAAAAAAATAGGTGGTATTCAGCTTTCGATACTGAACACATCTATGTAATTAAAACAAAAAAAACTACATGTTAATATTATCCCGAAAACTACCAATCTCGGTAACGGCTCTAACAATTTCGCTGAAGTTTTATGTGAAAACTCGATCTGCATTAGACGCATATTTGGGAAAACGCGAGCTTTCGAGTTTTCATTAGTTTTTTCGCATTTATCACTACGCTTAGCAAAAGGAGAAACCCGAAATCCATACAAACTTGGGCCTGGCGTTACAGTGCTAGAATTTGGGCATAAATTACAATATCTATGACGATTTCACGAGCCTAATTTTCAGGTCTCCCAGCAATGGCCAAATTGGTAAAATTTGACAATGTTTACATTTTAGGTTAAGTTTATTGTTTGAGTTATTTTCATAAAAATTGGCCAAGTGCGTGTCAGGCCACGCTTAAAATAGGGTTATGTATTCACCCATAATTAAATCGTGCGCAATAGATAATTAATAATAATAATTGTTATTTCGGACAATTTACACACAACGCCATCTAGTCCCCAAACTAGACAACTGATATAAATACATAAACATACTTTTTTAATGTAATACATACATATTATACATTGTTGTATTTGCTTATTGTTTCTTTATTTTTGTACGAAGTTTTCTAAGTCAGCTTATTTCACAAGTTAGGCCTTTACAACTTCTGAAATAAAAAAGTTATCAAAACCACTATAGTTTTCTATAACATGAAAAACACGATTTGATACATTTGTGTTTTTCTATGGCATAGTCACATTTATAGAAAAATACAAAACTACCCTTTCATGCTATATTTAATGCTGCCAGTTGTAGATATTTAGAATTGCCGCCATTGTAAGTAGTTGTGTCACGATTCGCTGGCCGGCGCTGGCCAGACTCTATTTACATTGATTAAAATACCTAATAAAACACTCATTTATACTAAAACAAAGAAGTATTATTTATAACAGTATCGATTTCCACTAAATCGATCCTATTTTAGGAATGCTACGGTTGTGGAGCTAGTTACGTATATTGAAATAAGTGTTGCAGAGGTTTACAAAGATTGTTTAAAACAATAGAATTCTACTTATTTTCTACACTTGGCCATTGCAAATGAAGCTAAGATTTCGATAGGTTAATCAAGCAAAATACACGAATTTTTTGGTACATATCCCATTCGTGTAACGCTTAGGCCCAGAATCAGGTTTCTATAACGCATGATTTAATATGTAATTCACGACATGATATTATTACGTAACAACAAAGTGTCAATGTCCTATCCTGCGGGTTGCGGGCGGGGTACCTACTATACCTACGATTCAAGGCGTCATGCTTTGAACTTTGAAGTTTTGAACTTATTTGACAGTATTGGTCGATGCATCGTAGAGTGCATTTCTGTGAAACTAACCTCTTCGAAATATCGTTATGGTGCACCAATTTTCAAATCGTGAATACATTTTAATATTAAGTACATAATTATTTTAAATTCGATGAGAATGTGACTGCTTTATGGATGTATCGTAATCTGCGTGAATGTCCGAAAGCTCGTTTAGTGAAATAAAACGTAGTGTAGCGAGTGTATTTCTGTGAGAAAGAAGTATTATTGACGCATTTAATTAAAATCGTCCGTAAAATATGTTAAAAGTGAATTTATGTTCACCCTAAAAATGGCGAATGAGATTGCGACTTGCGAGCAACAAAGTACCTTCCTGTAGTAGTAAGTACCTATTATACGCCTAAATTAAGTTCTGTAGTAGGTATATCCGTCAGTTGATTACTTAAAATTAAAAACTATTTATTTGTAAACTGTAGCGTATTTTATCTGATAGGTAATTAGATAAACTCTCAGAGAGTTCTATGTACCTTTAACATTGGGTACGTAGGTATGTGTGTTTGGCCTTTGCTTCCCGTTGATACACGATTGTCGTCGTGTGTCTAACGACATCTGATTGGTCGTGTGTCGAAAAGAGACGGAGACATTGAAACAGAAAATGTTAGTATAGGTTTTCATTGATAATTAAAATACGCGTGTGTAAAATATTATGGTGATAGTAAATTATGGGTGTAGGTATTTTATCATTTTTATAACGTTAGTATCTTAGTTATTTATATTTGTTGGGTACCTACTTGTTCTATGGTGTTTTATGGTATGTAAGGTGTCCCTAGTTCAAAGTACTCGTCAAGACGAATCAAATGAGCCCAAACTCGATGGAGCCGTAAGGAGCCGTAACTCAGGTAGGTAGGTTTTTTTTTTTTTATTGCATGCTTAATTACTTTTATTATATTTTAATTATTATATTACATTATATTTTAATATGTCACTTGAAACTTGTGTATGTGTTTTGTGATTCAATGATCATCTTTGTCTATTCTTTTTTTTTCCGATTCAAATGACTTACAATCTATATCGTTTGCTTTGCTTTCCCTATTTGCATTACAATATTTTCTTTTCATTTTCCTTAGTTTTAGTTATTTTGGGTTTAGTTACTAAAACCCAACCAATCAACCATTTGCTTATATGTTACATTAATTCATAAAACTATTTTAGCTTAATCTAGGCTTAAGCGTGTCAAGCCCAGTTAAGTACATTGCAGTTGAAATTGACAAACGACATTGTTATAAATAATTTCCATACAAAAAATCAATACAATTCAATAGGCTCAGCACAGTTCAATAATACAATTGGGTGGTTTCCAAATAAATTTAACAAAATTCAATGAAATAATAAATTCAGTAAAATCATACGCAATAAGTTTAGAAATATTCAGTACAAAATTAATAAATTCAATGCATTTCAATAGGATTAAATACAATTAATTTAGAACTGGTAGGAGCCATAAATACAGCAAAATGATAAATTCAACACATTCAATGAAATTCATAAAAGTATTTACAACAGGATTAAATAATTACATTAATTACAATACATTTCAATAGGCTTATATACAATTCAATAGAACTAGTATAATTCATAAATTCAACAAATAATAAAATTCAATGAACTCAATAAAATTAACAAAATCATTGGCAATAGGATTAATAGAATGCAATACAAAATCAATAAATTCAATACATTTCAATTGGCTTAAATACAATTCAATAAACCTAGTATAATTTATGAATTCAACAAATAATAAAATTCAATGAACTCATTAAAATTAACAAAATCGGATGAATAGAAAATAGGATTAATAACTTTATTTACAGTAGGATTAATAAATTCAATATAAATTGATAAAATTCAATAAAATAAATAATTCGATACAAATTAATAAAATTCAGTTATATAATTTAATAATAATATAATTTAATATAAATACACAGGTAATAAGTTCAACAATTTCAACAAGACTCAATGCCATTCCAAAGAACCAGCAATATTCAGCATAATCGAGAATTCAACTAATTTATCAATCCCTACCCCATGACGTACGTTGCCAGGTAGTCCCACATGCGCCTTTACCCAACACCACTGCACCTCTACGCCCCTTTTCTCCAGTTCAGCGACTCTGGCTTTGATGAGGTTGGTCAGTGGATGGAGGGAGGCAGGGTCGGCCAGAGTCTCCAAAGCCGATCGCGAGTCGCTGAGTACACAGATTCGCTTCTCCCCGGCCCTTCTCTGGATCATAGCAAGCGCTCTGGCAATGGCTACGAGTTCCGCTTGAAAAACGCTGTAGTGGTCAGAGGGTCTAAAACGGGAGTGCCCAATCTCCCTGCCCCCCAACCACAGGGCAATTCCTCCCCCAACTCGACCTTCTATTTTACTTCCATCCGTGTAGATGTGGACTATGTCCACATCTAGTATCCTGAGATCTTCCTCAGTCAAAATCTTCCGGTGGGTAAGACCCTTCCTAACGGCAGGATGGGGCAGGTCAATTGGGCTGATGCGTCTCTCCATTTCGTAATCAGGTAGCTCGGGAAGAAGCTGACCGCTTCGGACCTCATAGAGCCTGTGCTGTTCCCGGGCTCTGAGGTCCAGAGGGAGTATGCCCGACAGTACGACCGCTGATGTAAATGAGGTGGTTCTGTGCGCCTTGGTGATCAGTATCGCAAATTGTCTCGCGATCCTGTTTAGTAGGTCCTGGTTATATTTTTTCTTAACCACCTCTGCCCAGGTACATGCGGCGTACAGTACGGTGGGTTCCACCACGGTCTGATAAATCAGCCGAATAACGTTGGAGTTCAGCCCCCATCCCGCTGATGCTGTTTTTGCGACCCTCTTATACAGGCCGACCGCTTTTCTCTGCGCGCCAGCCAGGTGTTCCTTAAATAGAAGCCGGCGGTCAATTGTTAGGCCCAGAACTTTGAGGGATTCTCCAAGCCGGATCGCGGTTCTATTTAAAGTTAGATTTGGAGGGGAGGCCCTAACCCTCCTCCTGGTGATAAAAATTGCCTGCGTTTTGTGGGCAGCAAAACGCATTTTCGCTCTAACTCCCCATGCTGCGATGGCACCCAGCGCCCTCTGAGTCCCACGTTCCAGCTCCTCGGTGCTGCCTCCAGAGGCGATGATAAGGATGTCGTCGGCGAATGCCTGGACGTGAGCCTCCAGTCTGTCCGCGGCCCTAAGGAGCGGGTCCAGCTGTACATTCCATAAAAGGGGACCACATGTTGAGCCTTGTATGCATCCTTTGTTTGTCGCTGTCGTGACCTCGCATCCTGCGTACTGTACTGTCACCTCCCTGTCGCTGAGGTAGCTTTGGAGTAACCTCAGAGTCGCGGGTTCAGCCTCCTTATCAAGGAGCTCCCCTACAATTCCGGGCCACCAGGCATTGTCAAAAGCGCCCTCTATGTCCAGGGAGATGACCGCTACAAGTTGTCCTCTGTTCCTTAGCTCTCGCACCCTATTCACCGCCACGTAGAGGGCGTCCTCGGTGCTGCGCTGCGGCATAAAACCGAATTGCCTGGAGCTAGGTTTGGAGGCACCTCCCAACTCCCAAAGCAGCCTCGCAGTGAACAACTTTTCCAAGAACTGGCAGTAGGCCGATAGGTCTGTAGGATTTCGGCTCATCGTAGGTATCCTTGTCAGGCTTCGGGATATTACGGATGACCGCCTTTTTCCAGGGCCGCGGAAAATACCCCAACCTTAGACAGGCATTATACATCGCCAGCATCAGACCGGGTTTCTGCTGCATAACCCTAGAACAGATGTCCGATGTCAGACAATCCCCCCCGGGGGCCTTCCTTGGACTCATATCCCCGAGAACTGTCCAAACCTCTGCAGCGGTAAAGTCCTTATGGTTCGTTGTTCTCTCCCTAATCTGCCTCAGGCCTTCCGCCACCACTGCTCTCCACTCCTGCTGTTCCCGGTTGTCATTTTCTTCTAGGTCTTGGGGGTAGAATGTTTCGGCCAACAGCCGTGAAGATGCCAGGGGGGTCAGCACAGAGCCGATCTTTCAGCATCTCATCCGGTCTCGCTTTCCCACACCTGCGAATGACTCTGTAGACCCCGTCCCACATGGACTCCTTCTCCTGTCTTTCACAAAACCTTCTCCAGCTCTGGGTTATTGCGTTTTGGACGGCCTCCTTATACATCCTGGTCGACCGCGTACTGGCGTCGCCGGGGGTCGGCATTCCTGATTCGGTTTCTCATGCGGTTTGTGGTACTCCTCAATTCATCCACCTCCGTGGTCCACCAATGAGTTCCCGATCGCTTTGCTCCATTCTTCACTGGGGGATCGCTTCCATGCCTCCCCAATGGAATCGGTCAGCGATGCCACCAATCTCTCCAGTTCCTCCGCTGTCGAGACCGCCGCGAACAGTTCAGGGGCTAGATCCCTCGCCATCAGGCCCCGAGCCAGCTCCTCGTCGAAGCGCTCCCAGTTCGCCTTCCCTGTGTTGTACCGCCTTGTGGATGGCCTCGGAATTGCGGCGAGCTCGTCATCGATCCTCACTCCAAATGAAATCGGGCGGTGATCGGAGAGATCTGTCAGCCATGGGTCCACCCTCCACCCAACGATTCTCGGTGCCAGGCGGTCCTAGGCCATGGTTATGTCGATGATGCTGGTGAAATGACGTCCCTGTCGGAACACCGAAAATGTGGGCGTCGTCCCTCATTGACTATCTGCAGCGACTCCTGGGCAGCAAAGTCCGCCAGCATCTCGCCTCTGCCGTCCCCCACACTACAGCCCCACCAGGGACTTTTGGCATTAACGTCACCAGCTATAATAAAGTGGTCAGTGCGCAACCTCGACCTGATGGCCCCTAGTCTATTGAGGTCTTCGCTCAGGTCAGCGTTCCCCTCCAGGTATACGCTGACGACTGCGAGCTCCAGGCCTCCCACGGAGGCCTTAATTCCTACCATGTTGTGCGCTGCACAATCGCCCCCTGAAGAAACTCGGAGGCGATCATCCAATATCACAATTGCTGCTTTGGACGGCAGGTCGCCCGATGCCACTTGGAACGTCTGGGGCCCAGTTACATGCAGCCTTTTAGTGGCCCCCACATAAGGCTCCTGCAGCAGCAGCATAGAAACGCCCTCCCTCGTCGCCACTCGCAGTAGATCCTTAGTCGCCGCAAAACCCCTTCCTAGGTTGGCCTGGATTACTTTAATTACTTGGGGTTGTGTGTTCTGGGTGCCCTCAGCAATAGCACACCGCTGCTCTGGCGACTCTATCCCATTTCTGCCATACTGGGCATTCGCTGGAATAAGCCGGGTGGGCAGATCCCTCGCCGCAGTTAGCGCACCTTGGAGTTGCGCTGTCTCTGGTGCATTCCCGGGTATCGTGTGCTTTGGAACAGTAGCCGCAGGTTGGAGCCACCGTCTGGCAATCATTGGCTCTATGGCCAAAACCTAGGCATCGGTAGCACTGTCTTACAGGGGACTGGTCTACAGCAGGAACCAGCTGGTACCCAATGCGTACTCTTGTCCCCTGCAGGGCCTTCCAAACTTGCGGGCTTACTTCGACCACTACGTTATTTTTATCTCCGGTCTTGTTTTTGATTCTGCGGATCACCCTGGCCTTCCTTTCCTGGTCTGGGACTCCACCAAGAAGGCCGCTATTCTGCAAAAATAGTGCCTTCCCCACCCCCTCGTCATTCAGATGGTTGGCTACCCCAATCAATCGTATGTGCGGCATCCTCTTCGGGACGTCCACCGCTGACAATCCAGTGTTGGAAGTCTTGATGGCGTTTCCCAGGACCTTTCGCTCCTCCTGCGTCGCGCAGTCATTAACGACCCTTCCCCTTCCGATTCTCCTTAGTCTATTGACTCCCACCCCCAGAGAGACCACGTCCACTCTTTTTCGGAGCGTGTCAATGACATCTCCATGGGAGTATTGTGGGTTGATGGACTCCAATATGAGGCCATACGAGGTCTCGGTCGGTCGGTCAGGCGTGCCGGATTCCTCCTTACGGAGACCAATAGTCCGCCCCGAGGTTGAGGCCCCCTTGAGCACCGTTGCGTAGCTTCGCACCGTTTTGTTAATTTCTGCGGTGCGGTCCGCTAGGTCGTTTATCTTGGTTTCTAGAGGCTTTAGGGTACCCTCTATCGCTTCCCTAGTCTCCGCGCGAGACAGCTCGGTTCCCAGGCCAGCCACGACGTTAGAGGTTCTGGGCTCTATCAAAACGAGATCCCTCACCTCCGCGATCTCGGCCCTGATCTCCCTGAGCAGGTCGGCCACCGTCGTTCCCAGTCCCGGGGCACATTCAACGGGTTCCCCCAGAGGGGCAGGCGGCAGTGCAGTTCGCTCCCTTTCCATTATTGTGGTATTCCTGTCCACCGCCTCTTTCAGCAACACTATCTGGCGGTTGATTTCTTCAACTGCCTTCTCTGTGCCCGCACTCCCTGGCATAGTGGATTCGCCCAGGGGAGTGCACACTTCAGCCCGACTCTGCATCATTTGGGTCGTTTCCAGGCGCCATCTGTCCACGTCAGCCTGCAAGGCCCTGAACTGATCGGCCAGGTTTTCTATTTTGGCTTCTAAAGATAGCAGCTCCGGACCCAGGCTCTGCTCCGAGGAGATGTTCGGTGCCCTCAAGGAGCCGCCCTCCGTGGTCTCTCCTATCTGGCTCGAAGAGCATCTTGCTGTTACTCTTTGCAGCTCTAGATGGATGCTCCCAATGGTTTTAATTGGAGCGTCCATTTCGAAATTTAGCCATCTTTGGATGCCCTCCACTAGTCCTCGTAGCCCTGTCACCAGCTGCTGGGTCTCGGATACTTTATCTGCCGTGTGGCCGCTTAACTCAGCCAGCTTCCGTGAGTGCGCTCTCTCTCTACCCGGACCAGCTCCCTAGCCGCGCGAGCGCGTTCTTCCTCCAGCGCTGCGCGGTGTCTATTTCGGGAGTCTGCCACTCCGAGCACCGTTTCGTATAGTGCCTGTAGGCACTCTGTTGCTTCCGTCTTGTATTCCTTGCGCATGGTGGTGGCCTTTTCTAGCGCTTCCTTGCCATCCTGGAGCAGTTTATTAGCGCGCACCGTGGCCAGATCCATCGCGACACCGACGAATCTCCCGACGGGGTGCAAGATGCTGGCTCTTCCACTTCTCCAGCTTTTGTGGCTGTCAACATCGGAGAGGGCCTCATCGGTATCGCAGTCGTTCGCCCCCGCCATGAGTCCCAACTCCAAGCCCAAACCGGCATCGGTCTCCGGGCCCCCGCCGGTTCGCTCAGCCAAGTCCGGGCGGCCATGGTTCTGCGATGAGCCGGTCATCGACCAGAACTCCAGTCTGCCCGCGCTACGTTTCGGACTAAGGGACTCCGCGCTCATGTATGGAGTGTCCTCCGTGCGCTGGGCCGAGCCATCCCCAGTATCTCCCGACTGAGTCCCCATCTCTTCTATAGAGTCTGACCTCTCTCCCTCGTGAAGTCCTCGGGCGAGGTCCGCGATGTTACGCCTCGCCGTAGTTTGGGCGTTTTTGATGGTTGTAGTCTTGCGCAGACTACCCGACGCCGACTTCACAGATTTAGGGGCTTTAGTTGGTACAGCCCTGACCCCTCGGTCGCTTTTTGCGACCTTAGTTGGTATGTCAGAGGCTCCGGGACGGTCTACCTCCAAATCCCCCTCGGGGCCAGAAACGCGAGGCGCGCGCGACAAGCTCATGCTAACGGGGCTAAGGGCACCTCCAACGCGCCACACACTCAAATCCGGTTACCACAGCCCCCAATTCAAGGAGCTACGGGTTCCTTTTTTTTGGACTCTATGTAGAGTCGTTGAGTAGGCTTAACAGAAAGCCCTTCTCAAGCCCGTTCTATTGACACCAAGCACGACGCTCTGTAGGTAGGTAGGTTTTTTTTTTTTTTTTGAAGTGAAACTTCTTTAGAATCGTAGTGATTTCAAACCGGATGCAACGAGAAACGACACGTAAGAGACACAAATATGAAATTGGTGAGTCAGAGCGAGAGAGCAAATGTCAGAGTGTACAACCAATCGGAAATGACGTCATGTAAATTCATGAGAGAGATTGCATTACCAATTGAGATGTTGGTAAAAAATACCAGATGTAAAATTAAACAATATTTTATTTATGTGTATCTATTTTTTTACACTTTATACAAAGTGTAAAAAAATTACACTATAATTTTACTTCTACAATACAAAATCAATAAATTCAATACATTTTACAGGATTAAAAAGGTAGGTAGGTAGGTAGGTAGGTAGGTAGGTAGGTAGGTAGGTAGGTAGGTAGGTAGGTAGGTAGGTAGGTAGGTAGGTAGGTAGGTAGGTAGGTAGGTAGGTAGGTAGGTAGGTAGGTAGGTAGGTAGGTAGGTAGGTAGGTAGGTAGGTAGGTAGGTAGGTAGGTAGGTAGGTAGGTAGGTAGGTAGGTAGGTAGGTAGGTAGGTAGGTAGGTAGGTAGGTAGGTAGGTAGGTAGGTAGGTAGGTAGGTAGGTAGGTAGGTAGGTAGGTAGGTAGGTAGGTAGGTAGGTAGGTAGGTAGGTAGGTAGGTAGGTAGGTAGGTAGGTAGGTAGGTAGGTAGGTAGGTAGGTAGGTAGGTAGGTAGGTAGGTAGGTAGGTAGGTAGGTAGGTAGGTAGGTAGGTAGGTAGGTAGGTAGGTAGGTAGGTAGGTAGGTAGGTAGGTAGGTAGGTAGGTAGGTAGGTAGGTAGGTAGGTAGGTAGGTAGGTAGGTAGGTAGGTAGGTAGGTAGGTAGGTAGGTAGGTAGGTAGGTAGGTAGGTAGGTAGGTAGGTAGGTAGGTAGGTAGGTAGGTAGGTAGGTAGGTAGGTAGGTAGGTAGGTAGGTAGGTAGGTAGGTAGGTAGGTAGGTAGGTAGGTAGGTAGGTAGGTAGGTAGGTAGGTAGGTAGGTAGGTAGGTAGGTAGGTAGGTAGGTAGGTAGGTAGGTAGGTAGGTAGGTAGGTAGGTAGGTAGGTAGGTAGGTAGGTAGGTAGGTAGGTAGGTAGGTAGGTAGGTAGGTAGGTAGGTAGGTAGGTAGGTAGGTAGGTAGGTAGGTAGGTAGGTAGGTAGGTAGGTAGGTAGGTAGGTAGGTAGGTAGGTAGGTAGGTAGGTAGGTAGGTAGGTAGGTAGGTAGGTAGGTAGGTAGGTAGGTAGGTAGGTAGGTAGGTAGGTAGGTAGGTAGGTAGGTAGGTAGGTAGGTAGGTAGGTAGGTAGGTAGGTAGGTAGGTAGGTAGGTAGGTAGGTAGGTTTTTTTTTTTTTTTTTTTTTTTTTTTTTTTTTTTTTTTTTTTTTTTTTTTATAGCATGCTTAATTTGACATTTTGTGTTATTATGTCACTTGAGCCTTGGTTTGGTAATTTGTGTTCTCCTTTTTCATTCATCTTGGTATTTTTTTTTTTTGTTTTTTTTTTTTTTTTTTTATTATTATTATTTTTATTTTTTTTCAAGTGACTTACAAGTGTTCGGTGCGTATATACTAAGCATGCTTTTCCCTATTGTATTTCTCTGTCCTTTACATTTGAATTTGGATTATATGGATCAGGTCTCACATTTTATTTTTTTTTTGATACATTTTCTTTCGGTTTGAGTTGCTTTAGGTTTAATCCGGTCAAACCTAACCAACCGAACAAATTTGTCCATTAGGTTGATACATCTTAATACTACGGCTTATTCTAGGCTTAACCGTGTCAAGCCAAGTTAGGGTAAGTTAAGTTAATAAAATCAATAAATTCAATTAATTCAATAAAATCCAATAAAATACAATAAGATCAATGAGATACATTATGAATACAAAATTCCATAAATTCAATAACAAGGGTAAAATTCAATTAAATTCAAGAATATACAAACAAAATTCAGGGTAAAATTAGCATTAATTCATCAGGAAACAGTGAAATCCCATAAAATCATTAAATTCAATAAAACAATACTTAATTATAATTAATTAATGGAAGTCAACAAAACCGCTAACGTTCAATAACATCAATAAAATTCAATAAATTCAACAATACTCACTAAAGCCCAATAAAATTAATGAGATACATAATATATACTAAATTCCATAAATTCAATAGGCTGAGGTAAAATTCAATTGCATTCAGGAACATACAGACAAAATTAATAAAATCCAATAAAGTTAGTGAATTCAAAACTCATACGCATACTCTTGAGCCGTTTGCTCTGCCCGCTATTCGCATGATAGTTGAGCCATATTTCAGAATAGCGTCTCTGCTTTCCTTTTGCTCCATCAAGTCCGCTAAGACACATTCTTTTAGGTTTATTCCCAGTCTCTGCTCGCAGTCATGGCGCTGGGATATAAATCTAGGGCACTGCCTGATAAGGTGTTCCACAGTCTCCTCCGTAATCCCATCGCACACACAGTTCGGGGAGTCGGTTAGCCCGAACCTGTGCAGATACGCCCTGATCCCCCCATGACCTGTCAGGAACTGCGTCAGCACATTATGGTGTTTGTAGTCGGCGAAGAATTTATAGGCCTCTCCTACGCTCCGCAGGAACATGTGTGTAGTCCTCCCGGTAGGAGAGTTCTCGTACCTTTCCTGCCACTCCTCCAGCGTTGCCGATCTTATGAGTCGCTTGGCTGCCGAGAGTGGGTAATCTGTGTATACAGGAGCCCTCTTGTCCTTAAGGGCTCCCTCCTTGGCCAGTTCATCGGCCCTCTCGTTGCCAGGTAGTCCCACATGTGCCTTTATCCAACACCACTGCACCTCTACGCCCCTTTTCTCCAGTTCGGCGACTCTGGCTTTGATGAGGTTGGTCAGTGGGTGGAGGGAGGCAGGGTCGGCCAGAGTCTCCAGAGCCGATCGAGAGTCGCTGAGTACACAGACTCGTTTCTCCCCGGCCCTTCTCTGGATCATAGCAAGCGCTCTGGCAATGGCTACGAGTTCCGCCTGAAAAACGCTGCAGTGGTCAGAGAGTCTAAAGCGGGAATGCCCAATCTCCCTGCCCCGTAACCACAGGGCAATTCCTCCCCCAACTCGACCTTCTATTTTGCTTCCATCCGTGTAGATGTGGACTATGTCCACATCTAGTATCCAGAGATCTTCCTCGGTCAGTATCTTCCGGTGGGTAAGACCCTTCCTAGCGGCAGGATGAGGCAGGTCAAATGGGCTGATGCGTCTCTCCATTTCGTGATCAGGTAGCTCGGGAAGAGGCTGACCGCTTCGGACCTCATAGAGCCTGAGCTGTTCCCGGGCTCTGAGGTCCAGAGGGAGTATGCCCGACAGTACGACCGCCGATGTAAACGAGGTGGTTCTGTGCGCTTTGGTGATCAGTATCGCAAATTGTCTCGCGATCCTGTTTAGTAGGTCCTGGTTATATTTTTTCTTAACCACCTCTGCCCAGGTACATGCGGCGTACAGTACGGTGGGTTCTACCACGGTCTGATAAATCATCCGAATAACGTTGGAGTTCAGCCCCCATCCCGCTGATGCTGTTTTTGCGACCCTCTTATACAGGCCGACCGCTTTTCGCTGCGCGCCAGCCAGGTGTTCCTTAAATAGAAGCCGGCGGTCAATTGTTAGGCCCAGAACTTTGAGGGATTCTCCAAGCCGGATCGCGGTTCCATTTAACGTTAGATTTGGAGGGGAGGCCCTAACCCTCCTCCTGGTGATAAAAATTGCCTGCGTTTTGTGGGCAGCAAAACGCATTTTCGCTCTTACTCCCCATGCTGCGATGGTATCCAGCGCCCTCTGAGCCCCACGTTCCAGCTCCTCCGTGCTGCCTCCAGAGGCGATGATAAGGATGTCGTCGGCGAATGCCTGGACGTGAGCCTCCAGTCTGTCCGCGGCCCTAAGGAGCGGGTCCAGCTGTACATTCCATAAAAGGGGACCACATGTTGAGCCTTGTATGCATCCTTTGTTTGTCGCTGTCGTGACCTCGCATCCTGCGTACTGTACTGTCACCTCCCTGTCACTGAGGTAGCTTTGGAGTAACCTCAGAGTCACGGGTTCAGCCTCCTTATCAAGGAGCTCCCCTACAATTCCGGGCCACCAGGCATTGTCAAAAGCGCCCTCTATGTCCAGGGAGATGACCGCGACAAGTTGTCCTCTGTTCCTGAGCTCTCGCACCCTATTTACCGCCACATAGAGGGCGTCCTCGGTGCTGCGCTGCGGCATAAAGCCGAATTGCCTGGAGCTCAGTTTGGAGGCACCTCCCAACTCCCAAAGCAGCCTCGCAGCGAACAACTTTTCCAGTACTTTCCCAAGAACTGGCAGTAGGCCGATAGGTCTGTAGGATTTCGGCTCATCGTAGGTATCCTTGCCAGGCTTCGGGATAATACGGATGACCGCCTTTTTCCAGGGCCGCGGAAAATACCCCAACCTTAGACAGGCATTATACATCGCCAGCATCAGACCGGGTTTCTGTTGCATAACCCTAGAGCAGATGTCCGATGTCAGACCATCCCCCCCGGGGGCCTTCCTTGGACTCATATCCCCGAGAACTGTCCAAACCTCTGCAGCGGTAAAGTCCTTATGGTTCGTTGTTCTCTCCCTAATCTGCCTCAGACCTTCCGCCACCACTGCTCTCCGCTCCTGCTGTTCCCGGTTGTCATTTTCTTCTAGGTCTTGGGGGTAGAAGGTTTCCGCCAATAGCCGTGCCGATGCCAGGGGGGTCAGCACAGAGCCATTCGCAGCAGGATCCTTCAGCATCTCATCCGGTCTCGCTTTCCCACACCTGCGAATGACTCTGTAGATCCCGTCCCACATGGACTCCCTCTCCTGCCTTTCACAAAACTTTCTCCAGCTCTGTGTGATCGCGTCCTGAATGGCTTCCTTGTAAGTCCTCTTTGCCTCCATGTAGCGGTCGACCGCATGCTGGCGTCGTCTGGGGTCGGCGTTTCTAATACGGTTCCTCATTCGGTTAGCGGTGGTCCTAAGTTCGTTCAACTCCGTGGTCCACCAATGAGTCTCTGGTCGCTTTTTCCTGTTCTTCACTGGGGGGATTGCCTCCGCGCATGCCTCCCCAATGGAGTCGGTCAACGACGCTACCAGCGTCTCCAGTTCCTCCGCTGTGGAGACCGCTGCGAACCGTTCGGAGGCAAGGTCCTTTGCCTCCAGACCCCGAGCCAGTCCCTCGTCAAAGCGTTTCCAGTCAGCCTTTCCAGTATTATAGCGCCTCGTGGATGGCCTCGGATTCGCAGTGAGCCCGCCACTGACCCTCACACCAAAGGAGATTGGGCGGTGATCGGAAAGGTCCGAAAGGCCTGGGTCTACCTTCCATTCAACAATCTTCGGCGCTAAGCGGTTCGAAGCCATGGTTACGTCCACGATACTGGCGTAGAGACGACCCTGTCGAAACACGGAGAAAGTGGGCGTCGTTCCTTCGTTGATGAATTGTAACGATTCCTGCGCAGCAAAATCCGCAAGCATCTCGCCCCTGCCATCCTCCGTGCTACAGCCCCACCAGGGGCTCTTGGCATTGACGTCGCCGGCAACAATACAGTGTTCAGTGCGCAAATTCCTCCTGATTGCCCCCAGCCTAAGCAGGTCCACACTCAAATCAGCGCTTCCTTCGAGGTACACACTTATAATTGCCAGCTCCAGGCTCCCCATTGCGACTTTGATCCCCACCATATTGTGCGCCGCACAGTCACTGCCAGAAGTTACTCGAAGGCGGTCATCCAGCACTACTATCGCCGCCTTGGATGGCAAATCTCCCGACATCACCTGGAATGTCCGGGCACCAGTCGCCTCCAGTCTCTTGGTGGCTCCCACATAAGGCTCCTGAAGCAACAAGAGGGAGACGCCCTCTCTCGCAGCCACCCTCAACAAGTCCTTCGTCGCCGCAAAGCCTCTTCCTAGGTTGGCTTGGATTACCCCGATTTCCTGTGTTAGATTATTTTGGGTGCCCTCAGCAGTAGCAGACTGCAGCCCTTGAGATCCTATCCCACTTCTGCCATACTGGGCATTCACTGGAGTATGCCGGGTGGTCCGATCCCTCTCCGCAGTTGATGCATCTGGGTGGCGTACTGCTACGGGTACACTCCCGGGTGTCGTGTGCACCGGAGCAGTAACCGCAGGCTGGGGCCACCCCCCGGCATTCGTCAGCTTTGTGTCCAAAACCCAGACATCGGTAGCATTGCATTACAGGGGACTGGTCTACAGCGGGAACCAGCTGGTACCCTATACGTACTCTCGTCCCCTGCAGGGCTTTCCAAACCCGCGGGCTTACTTCAACTATTATATTGCTCTTTTCTCTAGTCTTGTTCCTTATTCTGCGGACCACCCTGGCTTTCCTGTGCTGCTCCGGGACCTCCTCAAGGAGACCGCTGTTTTGGGACAATATTGCCTTCCCCACTTTTTCATCGTTTAGGTGGTTCGCTACTCCGACCAGGCGCAGGTGCGGCATCCTCTTTGGCGCCTCCATGGCCGAGAGTCCAGTGTTGGAGGCTTTGATGGCGTTCCCGAGCACCCTTCTTTCCTCCTGTGTCGCACAGTCGGCAACCACTCTGCCTCTTCTAATTCGCCTCAGGCCATTAACTCCCACCCCTAGCGAGACGATGTCCACACTCTTCTTTAGCGCGTCTATTACATCCCCATGGGAGTGCTGCGGGTTGATCGACTCCACGATCAGGCCATACGAAGTACCATTCAGCTCTCTCGGCGCACCCGACTCCCCTCCACGTTGATCCACAGCCAACGCCGTGGCCGGGGCACTCTTGAGCACTGTCGCGTAGGTGCGCACCGTTTTGTTGATCTGCTCGGCGCGGTCCGCTAGGTTATCCAATTTAGACTCCAGCGGTTTAAGGGTGCTCTTCATAGCCTCTTTTGCCTCTGCATGAGACATTTCAGCGCCCAGATTCGCCACAACCCCGTGCGACCCCGGCCCCGCCATTATGAGGTCCTTAACCTCCGCAATCTCGGATCTCACCATTCGCAGCATCTCCATCGCGACAGCCCCCGATAGAGGGGGATCGACGTCCGGGTCCTCCCGAGGAGTAGACGAAGGAGTCGTTCGCCCCATCTCGATCACGGCGGTGTTTCTGTCCACTGCTTCACGCAACCTCTCGATCTCTTGACCGATCTCCCTCACCGCTCCCATGGCCCCTGCATCGTCCGCCAATACAGGGCTATTCGGAGAGAAATCCGCCCCACCCCGGCTACGCATGAGTTCCGCCATTTCTTGTCGCCACCGCTCCACATCAACCTGCAGCGCCCTGAACTGCTCCGCGAGATCCTGCATCTTCCGTCCGAGGGAAAGCAGCTCCGGACCCGAGTCCCGCCCGGCGGGGAGCAACCGCTCGTGCGAGGTCTCACTCTCGCCAGCCTTCCGCACCTGGCTCAAAGAGCATCCAGCCGCCACCCTCTGCAGCTCTAGATGAATGCTGCCTATTGTTTTTATTGGGGTGTCCATCTCGAAGTTCAGCCATTTCTGGATGCCTTTCACAAGTTCTTGCAGCCCTGTCACCAACCGCTGGGTCTCGGACACCTTATCCGCCGTCTGGCCGCTTATCTCGGCCAGCCTCCGCGTGTGAGCTCTCTCCACCCGAACCAACTCCTTAGCCGCGCGCGCGCGTTCCTCCTCCAGCGCCACGCGGTGCCTGTTTCGGGAGTCTGCCACACCCAGCACTGTTTCGTAAAGTGCTTGTAGGCACTCCAACGCTTCCACCTTGCATTCTTTGCGCATAGTCGTGGCCTTCTCGAGTGCTTCCTTGCCATCCTGGAGCAGCTTATTGGCGCGCATCGTGGCCAGATCCATTGCAACACCGACGAATCTACCGACGGGGGGCAATATGCTGGCCCTTCCGCTTCTCCAGCTTTTGTGGCTTTCGACATCAGAGAGGGCTTCATCTGTATCGCTGTCGTTCACTGGCGCAAGGAGCTCCAACCCTAAATCCAATCCGGCGGCCGCCCCACCACTCTCCGGCCCTCCGATGGTCCTCCCAACCAAGTCATCATTTTCCGGGACGCCGGGGTGCTGCGGAGAACCGGTCACTGACCAGAACTCCAATCTGCTCGCACTTCGCTTCGGGCTAAGAGACTCCGCACTCATGTATGGAGTACCCTCCGTTCGCTGGGCCGAGCCATCCTCAGTGGGCTCTGACTGAGCCCCCATTACATCCACCGAGTCCGG
Organism: Phragmatobia fuliginosa; assembly: GCA_932526445.1. Taxonomy (NCBI): domain Eukaryota; kingdom Metazoa; phylum Arthropoda; class Insecta; order Lepidoptera; family Erebidae; genus Phragmatobia; species Phragmatobia fuliginosa. The sequence continues at coordinate 44,450 of OW052069.1, read as the reverse complement.
CCGCTCCACGTCGTAACGTCCTCGGGCGGGGTCCGTGATGTTACGCCTCGCCGTTGACTGGGCGTTTTTAATGGTAGTGGTCCTACGTAGGCTGCCCGACGCCGACTTCACCGACTTAGGAGCTCTAACCGGTCCAGTCCTCGGTGCTCGGTCACTTTTTGCGGCTCCAATTGGCACATCCAATATTCCGGAGCGGTCTACCTCTGAATCCCCCCCGGGGCCAGTAGAGCCAGGCGCGCGCGACACGCTCATCCTAACGGCGTCGGTGGCACCACTGACAGAGGGTACTCAGAATTAGAATTCAATAAAATAGAACAAAACAGAATAAAAATTAGGTTGAATTAAAGTTATTTAATAAATAATAAAATAAAATGAAATAAAATTTAACAAATAAAATTCAATGGGAGCAAATAATAAATTCGATAAAAAGATAATATTAATGAAAGTGAAAATTTAATAAAATAAAATCACAAGATAAAAATAGGTAAGACAGATTTCAACCGCGACTCAGAACCCAGAAAATCACGACTCAGAAATTCAACTCCAGAGTGGCTCTAATCACTAAAATTTAAATTCAACAAAACAAGCAAATAAATTAAATAAAATAAAATTCAATGGGAGCAACAAAATTTGTTATAGATTAAAATTCTTCTAAGTACATAAAATTAAAGTTCAACAACCTAACCTATTGTTTAATAACAAATAATATTATTAATAGTATTTGTTATTTGTTCAATAACAAATAATATTAAATGTGAGCAACAAAATTCGATAAAGAAAACAAAATTCATCAGTCAATAAAAGTAAAATTCAATAAATATTTGTTTTGGTTAACTACTTTGGATAGTGCAATTAATTTTTTTTTTTTTTTTTTTTTTTTTTTTTTTTTTTTTTTTTTTTTTTTTTTTTTTTTTTTTCCTCTTTCAATACTAAATACAATTCAATAGGAACAATAACATTCGATAATAATAAAAACTAAAATAAAATTTAAAGCAAGTTAAATTCAAATAAAATTATATAAAAAATAAGAAACAATTAAAATTATAATTAAGTTAAATTACTGATATATAATAAATAAATCAAATCGGAGCATAAATTTTCTATAAGGAAAATAAATTTCATGAAAGTGAAAAGAATTTAAATTTTATAAAATAAAATTAAGTGTTAAATCTTTTTTTTTTTTTTTTTTTTTTTTTTTTTTTTTTTTTTCCTTCTTTTTTTTAATACAATATCAAATTCAATAGTAGCAATAACATTCGATAATAAATAAAATTAAACAAATGAAATTTAATAGGAGCAAAAATTTTTGATAAACAAAATAAAATTAATGAAAGTGAATAGAAATAAAATTTATTAAAATAAAGTTAAAACTGTATAATATTTTTTTTTTTTTTTTTTTTAATATATATTTTTTTTTTTTTTTTTTTTTTAATCAAATACTAAATTAAAACTATAATGCTATTTTTAGATGCGCTTATTGTTTGGTCTCTATCTTGTTGGTGCAATGCAGAATACAGCTGCCTATGTTCACTTTGCCCTCTTTTACCCTAAAAATGTAACTCCGGAACGGCTTCACCCAGAGTCTTCCAAGTGGCACCACTGGATAGGTCCTGGCGCGGGCTATCTCCCAGACACAAAAATTTTTGAATTCGGAGCTGTAGTTGCGAAGTTACTCAAATTTTAAATTTGCGAGGAAATGTCGTTTCGTAATTTCAAAACAAAAGTGACCCCCTCCAGAAATGTAATAAAAGATGATTTTTTGATCAAATTTCGACAACGTCGCCTTAAAAATGATTTCGACCGTTTCAAAACCGTGCTGCCTCAACTAGCCAAATTTTTATGACCATCTAAAGTTTTGGTAAAATGTTCTTAAAATCCTCCCAAGGTCAAACTTTATAAATTAAAAAAGCTCGCTTCTCTGTGGTCCGATTTCCACGGAATAAAGACCTA